>OX456984.1:140991616-142385595 GCA_949752695.1 Melanostoma scalare | reverse complement strand
TTTATTAACCTCGTTTTCTTAAAAATATGTTTTGCAAGAGAAATTATTTTTCCGTGAAAAAGAAAACCAGTTTTTGTTCAAGGAAATTCCTTAAGTTATCGAGGGAAATTTTTTTAACCTACGCAGAAATCTTGGTTAAAATAATTGTTCTAACGCAATTCACACAGCAAATGGCTAAATTTGATCCCATCTCAAACAAGGCGTCAAATTTTAATATTGGTAGAAGTCTTAACACACATTTTAACGCTATTCACAGAAGGCTTAAATCTGAAAATAGAATAGGGTTTGTAAAATATGAGGATAGATGCCGTTGTGTATGTGTGTTGTTTGCCATCTCGTTGTATTTCTTCTTTGGTGAAAACGTAATAAATGGCTGCGTTCGAGAATGGTATCCGGATAGCTTGTTGTTGTTGTTTACGTGTTAAGCATTTAGCAAAGATGCAAACCATTTCTTTCAAATAGAGAAACCAAAGCTATCTGTGAATTTTCGGTATACCTCAGATACCTTAGCGAACAGCTGATACAAACATATAGAAAATTTATTTTTATTTCTTTTCATGTTGATTTTTTGTTTTGGTGTGCATTTATTTTAGCATAAGAGTCTTTTAAAACGTATGGGAAATCGAAAAAACTAAGTTATAATCGTCTAGCAATGATATTTTGAATGTTTTTCTGTTTTCAAAAGTCGAATTTTAATATTTCACAGCTGTTGTCTGCAGCTATCTGGGAAAAGATATCTGGATCGTTCAAAAAGGTATCCAAGATACGGCTATCCGAGATAGGCTATCCGATAGGTTCTCGAACGCGCCCAATGCCTCTACTACAATATTCACAGACAGCACTCAAGAAAGATGGAAACGTCAAAATCTTCAAAAAATAACCAATTTCAATATCTGACGCAGCATTGCAAGAAAACATTTTTGTTTTGGTGGTAATTATCATCAAATCATTACGCATATAAAAGCGTATGCATACTTTTCCAAAATTTTTACACATTTTAAGGGTGAAAAATATGCATGAGTTACAAGACATAACTGAGCTGTTTAGAAGCGAAACGGCTCAAAATAGATACTTGAACGTTGCCGCTCCAATGGTGCGGTATAGCAAGTAAGTTGACAAAATTTTGCGTATACAAAAGTATGTTACTTATAAAACCTAGGCTTCAGTTTCGTCGGTTGTTGCGACAAAATAAAGTACGGCTTTGTTACACACCAATGATAGTGGCCAATTCGTTTAGTCGCAGTGAAGAGGCACGTCTGAATGAATTTACAACGAATCAAGGTAATGTATCGTGTATGAATGTCGTGAATAAATCTAATCACATTTTACACTCCAGATGATCACCCACTTATTGCCCAATTTGCAGCAGAAAATGCTAAAGAAATGTTAGAAGCGACACAATACATCATTCCTTATGTCAACGGAGTTGATTTGAATTGCGGCTGCCCGCAGTCATGGGCCATATGCAAGGGATATGGATGCGCTTTGTTGCGTAAAACCGAGCTAATAGAAGATATTGTTAAGACATTGCGTCGAAATACGCCTAGTAAGTTCAGTGTTTCTATTAAATTGCGTCTGCTACAGGAGGATACCAAATCGACAGTAGATCTTTGTCGACAGTTGGAGAAGTGTGGCGTTACTTTTCTAGTTGTTCATGGTCGCACACAATGGCAGAAAAATTCACACCCACTCGACATAGGTGCTATGGCAGAAATAAAAAAATCAATCCAAATTCCGCTTGTTGTGAATGGAAACGTTAGAACACTACTGGATGCCGACCAACTGCATAAACAAACACAAGCTGACGGAGTAATGGTGGCAAGAGGAATACTAGCAAACCCTTCATTATTCACCGGTGCAGAGCAAACAACAACTGATTGTTTGCAGCAGTGGCTCGATATAGCACATGCAGCTGGTGATGATCTCTCATTTCAATGCTTTCATCATCACTTAACTTTCATGTGGGGCAAGCATATGCAGAGGCGACAGCGTGTACATTTCAACAACTTTTCAAACAAGCAACAGGTATTTAATTTTTTTCAAGAAATATATGATATGCGTCCAAGACTTATCGACGACTGGACTGCGAATACAATTTGTAAGTTCTACCAACATCCAACTGACAAGTATCCCAACATTATACCGAATGATACGATAAACGATAACTGGGACCCAAAGCAGCCTGGCAAGTTTTATACCACCTTTACTGAGAAAGTTTTGGAAACAAGCCAAGACGAGGACGAGCTCTATTTCCAGAACGGCTCGATATTTGATTTGTAAACAGGAAACTCAAAGAATAGTTTTTATTCAGAATATATTCAGAAGCTATATTCTCAAAAAAATGTTTTATTCTTTCATACATATTTAGGGCTGTTGACTGTTGTTATGTCGATTTCCAGTGGTACACAAAAGCACTTTTAAAAATGCTTTTTTGCTCGAAATACGTTCCATGTAGGGATCAGATCACTTTTTTTGCCCCGAAAAAGCACTTTTATGAATAGCCCTGTTCACACTGTACAATTAGTTGGACAGACTTCGTTTGATGGAAGTTGGATGGTCTGATGCACAGAGTAGATAATACAGAGTATCCCTTTCCACCCCTTCAACCCGAAACACCCGCAAAAAATTTTTCAACACGAATTCAATATGGCGTCCACAGAGTATAACCAGAGAGTCCACTGCAGCAAGGTAGTGCGTTTTGCCTACAAGCTAAACTAAACCGGATGCCCGCACCGGATGCCCGCACTGGCCTTCACTTCCCACAGATCAAAGTCAGTTGAGTTTGAAAAGTAAAAAATTTTTTTTTGGTTGGAAAAAAAATCGATATATTTTAATTTTCATACAGCCTAGAATTTAGAAAAATGAATTTAAGTTGCAGGAAATAACTTTTTTTTCCATTTTGACCAGTATTTCACTGAAAAAGACAAAAATTAGTAAAAAATTTCATACCGATGCAGGCGTTTTGTTAAGTTTTTACAGTTCATACTAGTGAGCACAGAGCCTCAAACTCAGAAATAGGACGCCATGTTGAAAATTTTTTTGCGGGTGTTTCGGGTTGAAGGGGTGGAAGTGGATACTCTGTATTATCTACTCTGTGATGGCGTCCTATTTCTTGATTAAAAATGGAGTCGTGGTGAAGTTCCAAACTTCAATAAATAAAAAAAAAAACAAGATGACATTTATCTTTGACACTTGCAAAATATTGCAAAATTTTGTAATGTTTTATTTCTTGTAAGTATTTCTAACTAAATTATTTCAGAAACAGTATTATAATGTACCTCTCTTTATCGCTTTTGTTTTTGTTGCAATAAGGAAGCTTCCCAGACCAGTATGCCACTGACAAGTTACAATTTAAATCAATAACAAGAACCTGAATCCAAGGCTGTAATGAATTGGATTCTTTCAATTCCGTTTGTCCTATCGTCGAACCTATGTACATGGGGGCAATAACACAAATTTACCGAGCGAAAAGCGTAATTGGGTTTTCTTATTGCGCAGAGATATTGGAAAACTAATAAGCAAACTGTATCCTGATGAGGCAACCTGCCCACCAATACATTTGGTTGGACATTCGATGGGTGGTACTATTGCTGTGCACATCGGATACATGGAACTCATTTCGTCACTAATTATGGTGTAACAGTAATCGATGTTGTTGAGGGTACTGAAAAAGAGGCACTTGCCAGCATGCAAAGCTTTTCGAGATGACCTAATTTTTTTAAGAGTATACCGAATGCCATTGAGTGGTTCATTCGCAGTGGGCAGATAAGAAACATCGACAGCGCAAAGGTCTCAATGCCTGGCCAAATAATCAAGTAACATTGATGGAAAAGCTAAATGAAGTTTTTAATTTACTTCGGTTTTTGTTTTTTTTTGTAGTTGCACAACAAAGAAGCTCGCTACAAATGAACCTCCACTAGAAGACGACCCCGAAGAATCAGCTGAAACGTCAACATTTACCCATCCTCTGGTCATATCCGAGGACGAAGAAGTAGCTGAAAGTGCTAAAAACGCCACATACCCAACATCATCAGACCCCTCACTACCGCTCCTGCTAACGCCTAAGCTAATAAAAAGTAAGTAAAAAATTGCAAATTTTCTATTATTTTTGATTCTTTGTCTTTCAGATACACTTGGCGGATTGACCTCTCAAAATCAGAGAAGTACTGAGTGGGTTGGTTCTCAGGGCTAAGCGAGAAATTCCTTAGTTTAAAATTCCGGTTTGGATAAGACACTCACTGTAGGACAGATGCAAGGTTAGTTTTTGACAAGAACTTACTTTCCAACCAAAACCAATAACGCTCCGTGTGTTTTTCAGGAAAATTTCAAATGCAAGTTCTTGCTCGTTGCGGTTAAATATCTTTAAACAGAACAGATTAACTCAAGTACTCTGCAACCTTAACGAAGAGTGATTTTGTCAGCATTTGCCAATTAAAAAAAGCAACTTCCTGTATCAAATTTTTGTGTAAATAATGATTAACACTAACGAAAGATATTTATATTTATCTACGCATATTTATTCAATATAAACAGAAAAAAATAATTACTCACATTCATAATTTGTCTTGAACAATTTAATAAAGAGAAAACCTAGTTTTTAAATCAAACCGGCAAATGTGTTTTCTTCTAAAGATGGTTTGAGTTAGTCAATGAAGCGACAACCTTGGTCCATTGATTCGATTTTCTTCTCGAGCAATTTTTTTCTTCGTAGGCGATCAGTTATTTGAGTTTTTATGTCTGCGGTATCTCTTGCCTTCGCCAAGTTTCAGCTTTTGGATACATTTCCGTATCACTTACGACTGTGTTTCTAAATTCGTAAATAGAAAGAGCATAAAGATGAGTTAGGACTTAGAACCGTTTAGAATTAAAATCGATTAAATGTACATGTTATCAAGTTTTATTATTACATGGGCAGGATTTAGTTTATGAACATTCCGCATATGCCGCCTTTGGTGAGATTTGCTTGAAAAGTGTTTGTTGCACAGGAGACATTCATGAAGATGTTTGAATTGTTCCCCTGAGCCATTTGGTGTATTTTTGACGCAAGTGTTAGAGGTTTGTTGGTTTGTACGCTCAAGTATGGTTTTTTGAGTTATTGTAAGACCATCATCGAGCCTAGTGTCTTGATCTGTTACCGCACTATCCTGCCTCGTTTCTTGATTTGTTGACACACTTTCAGTCTGATTAAATTCTCTGAAATAAAAAAAGTCAATTTTCAGTTGCTAATTGGATTTATGTAATTCAATACATTTCACTTGGTTCTCGGTCTCCGTATATAGCGGTTGGCATTATTTTATGTACGTTTTTCATGTGTTACAACGTGATCTCTGCGGGCGAACGATTTTTTGCAAATATGACAATCAGGTGCTGTCGTATGATATCCAGCTTCTTTGTGAGCTTGCGATATATGGCCTTTTGAGGCTGTTAAGCGTTTGAAAGAATTTTTACAGATCCAGCAATTATTAGCTGTTCCTTTGTGGGCAATTAAACGGTGTTCCTAAAAAAAGTTTCAATTAAAACTTATGTCTTTGAGAAAACCGAAAAAGCAATTTCATACACGCAGTCGTTCATATTTTATAAATTTCTTGTCACACTTCTCACGCGGATAGAGGGTAGAGTCTATTGTTTGAGTTTCAATGTCTGCAGTTGCAATGTGTTTCATGTCAGCCAACATTTGGTGATTTGTTGACAGATTCTGGGTACGCTATTAGCTTGAGTTGGGATTCTTCAAAATCTTTTTTGAAGCTGTAAGCACTTTCTATTCGTTCAATGCAATCGAGGTATATAAGATGTGGCAGTTCATCGTACCGGCGAAGCTGAAGCTAGAATTCAATCGGTTATCAAAAGTACAAATTTTCCATTGATGTCAATACAGATACCTTGTAGATAGTTAGTTCTGAAATCATGTCTGAAATACCAATACCGCTGGCTGCTTTTGGTTCTTCGAAAAGTAATTTACAATTTTTCAAGTTCACGAGTTCACAAACCGACGTTTTTTATTGAGAGAACTCTGGAGGAGTCTGGAGGAGAGCATTTAAAACGTTGTAAAGGGTATCACGAGTCACGACTCACGAGAAAACTTCCTTTTGAAAATAAAAAAGTTTAACAATTGGTTTATTAATTTTCCCGAATATTATTGAGCAAAAACTCTTTTATTTTGTAATCAAATCACTTCCTCGGCTGGATATAAATTATTGGCTTAATCGATTTCTGTTCATTATTTATTTACGTAGAAATGTCATTTTTCGACCTACCACACCAGGTGCTATCGAGTGGGGAGTTTAAGGCTATACGCACACTGGTAACTTCTATGAAACTTAACAAAACGCCTGCATCGGTAAGAAATTTTTTACTAATTTTTGTCTTTTTCAGTGAAATACTGGTCAAAATGGAAAAAAAAGTTAACTCCTACAACTAAAATTCATTTTTCTAAGTTCTAGGCTGTATGATATTTAAAAATTATCAATTTTTTTGCAACCAAAAAAAATTTTTTTTACTTTTCAAATTTAACTGATTTTATTTTCTGAAAAATCAATGGCGGCCAATGGCGGCTGTGGTAAACGTGGGTTCCCGGTCGTGGTAAACGCGGGTTCCCGGTTTGGATTTAGCTTGTAGGCAAAACGCACTACCTTGCTGCAGTGGACTCTCTGGTTATACTCTGTGATTGGTACCATTCACAGAATAAGGAATATACAGAAGGTCATCTCCCACCATCTCCACCCGCAAAACCCGCAAATTTTGAAAAAATGAACTTGAGTGAATAGGAAATGGTTCATTGAAAAAGTTCATTGCTGAGGTGAGATATACAGAAAAAAGAACTTTGTCTAAAGCACAGAATAAGGAATATACAGAAGGTCATCTTCATCCAAAAAGTTCATTTTGCCTACAAGCTAAAACTAGCGGAAGCCCCCGGGCCGGAAAGGGTGGTCAGTGGAAAAAGACGGTTGAGGTGAGATCAATTCCGAAAATTTTACGTTTTTTATTTTGTTGCATAAAAGTTAGTATTTTTAAGCTTTCTTAGTCCATGTTCACACTGGTCGATTTGTTGAACAGTTTGTAGGTGAAGAAGTAAGTGGGGGCAGTTGAAGGGGTGTTTCCCAAAATTAAATCAACATGAACTGTTGAAACTTCGTGCGAATAAAGCGACTGTTTTCTTTCTCTTTCACACACATTGGTCGGTATTGACATCATTTCCATAGTGTTTCAAGAAAGTCAAAACAGTTTTTTTTCTTTTTTCCTGTCCTGCCAAACAGTCAGTCGTCTGTCGTGCATTTGTCATTCGTGTTTAAAATTAAAAAATAAAAACTTTAATTTTGGCAAACAGAATCTCTATGTGGCTGAAAATCTTGGTATGCATCTGAGCTGATGGTGTGATATCAAAAGATTATCGTGCTGAAAAAAAACAATGTACTGACGCTGAAAGAAGGTATATTTTGTTAGAAAAAAATATATGTAGGTATTCAAAGTCAGGAAAAGTTATTTGTTTTTTGTTGATCCGACTAAACTTTTGGAGAACCTGAATGATAGCATTGCTGATACGATTTCGACGCTATTGGAAAAGCTTTATAACCCTATTGTGACCAGTTTGTATTACAACACAGTTAAAATGTTGCTGGAACGGATAGCGTCAGTAATGGTCGCTAAAGAGTCCATTGGTATTTTAATCAGGTAAGTGAAATTATGTCGAAAAGGTCGAGATTAAAGAAAGTTTATTAGTTGTTGCTATACAGGAGGGTGAATACGTCAACGAAGTTGGTATTCCACGTAAAGATCAAGGCCGGTGAACGGAGATTGAAACTTTTGAGCGTAAGTATTCTTATTAGGCAAAAATGGCATACGATTAACAAACGTGATTTGTTTTAGGTTCCTTCCTCGTTATTCTCGGCCCATTTCTTAAGCAAACCTAAAATGCGTCACATTATTGTCTTAATGAATTACGATGTTTAATATGCAGCTCCACTAATCCTCGAAGCATTCACACATTTAGGGCGGTATAAGACTCTTTGTGAAGTTAACAACGAAGGCCTCGACGAAATGATTCCCATTTGTCGTGATTTTGCTTTACTGGCTGAACACAATGCAAAAACGGAGCTGGACTGCAAAATCGGAACTGGATGAGCTGTCAAAACTGCTGTACGTTTCGATTTTAATCGGCCCACAATGCAGCTGTACAGCTTTTGACATTTCCTTCAACAAAACAACAACAACAAAATTAGCACACTAACCACTCAAAACTTTCATTAATTATCACTCACCACAAAATTGTTATAAATTAAAAGTAAAAACCAAAAAACAAAAAACTAAAGTAACACTTGGCTGTCACACAATAATTTACACACAAAATGTTTTTTTTTCCTTCAAAATCATAAACGTCAAATTTGCTGTACAGCAAAAGTTAAAAGTTCGTCAACTTGTCCAGTTCCGATTCCAGTTCCGTATGCAGCTCCGTCGCATTGTGTTCGCGCTATTGAATTTGTGTGTATTCAATAATTTGACAGCTCTTCCAGTTCCAGTTCCAGTTGCAGCTCCGTATGCATTGTGTTCAGCCAGTTATCAGGGACTGTTTAACAAGCCAAACATGCTTTGCGTTGTATATTCATAAACACACAATAAAACATAGGCCCGAACAAGAAGACGCACCAGTGATTCATCCAATGTTTTCACAAATTATAGACATTCTTAAGACTTGTTTAGGCCCAAATTGTGAAAACATTCGCACAAAAATTGTGTGCTTAGGTCATATTGCATACAACATGCCAGCAGCGTTCCAGACATAAATCAAAAACATGATTTCCAGGTATTTAGTAAAAGACCTTTTAGCCGAAAATTGCTGATATGATTTGCCAACGAAAGAATGGTGTGAAGAATCTGAACTGCCCCCAGGAACGCTTTGTAAATTAGATGCTCTCAAAACGATGGCTCGTTGGTTGTTGGGTTTGAAAACCGATAAACAATCGGCTCAGAAGACATTCCGCTTGTTTAGTATGTTTATACTAGAACAATCACGTGAAGCTGAAAAATCGTGGCAGCGGATGACTGCAGCCTGTTCGATGTTGAAGTTTGAAGATTTGTGAGCATAAAGGAGTGGGGGATCAGTACTGTGCTGAACCATTGTATATGAAAACTAGAATAAATATACAATGGCTGAACAGTACTCCAGTTTGTAGCAATTAATGGTAAATTCATTGCAAATTTTTAATTTGTACGTAACGCTGTAAATATTGTTTTTAGTGCGATCCAGTTCAAGAAGTTAGAGAAATCTTTACAAGAAAACTACACAAGGGTCTGACCAAAGGACTGCCAAACAAGTGTTTACCTCTTGACTTTATGGGATTCTATGTGCTTTGTGGACACGAAAAGGATGAAAAGTGATAAGTGAGGACATCTTGTTTTAAACAATTTAAAATTTAACTGAATCTAATGATAATGAATTTTGTTCATTTTACATGCTTCTGGAATCAATGAAGCCTTATGTTGAGTTCGATGTCAGCCGACGGAGGGATTACTTGAAAACCATTGGCTCAACAAGTACAGTAAAATGTTGTTATTGTTTTTCTTAGACCAAATAAAAAAAAACTATTTGTTTATTTTTATAAGTAACAGCAGATGAACCAAAGAGACTCATCTTTCATGACTATATGCTAATGGCGTTTGCTATACCAATTCTTAGCTCAGGATTCACAATTTACAAATAATTATGAAGATTTAATACAGCTGAAAGAAGTCGAAAAGGGCCTGCGATTTATTTTGGAACCATTGATGGTTAACCAGAAAACATTTTCATACGGATTTCATAAAAATCTATTTGAACAGAACAGAACAGATCAAAAATCTCGAGGATACCACACCAAATGCTGAAAATTAAAAATTTAAAATTAATTAATATGACTCAAAATAAATGTTATGTATTCGAATATACGATGATTTTATCAACGAACCGGCGAAGGTTGAACACAGGTCTATAGTTTTGAGACTTTGCTTTACAAATTTTCGTAGACCAACTTTGCAGTCGGTATGTCGTTAGTGGAAGTTACCTCAATTTGTTTTATAGTTTCAGTGGGCTTCAAGAGTTTTTCAATTACTCGCTTTCCTTCGAAGCCGTACTGTTCTTCCGACGTGTCACCATGCTCGAGGCTATCTCAATATTAGGTTTGATAGCATGCATTTGCAAGTTTGAATTATGTAAACACATAAGCGTCAAATTGCATCTCTCCTACCAACTGAACATTCCAGACAATGTTGAGAGTATATAACGATAACGAATAGACAGAAAAAGAGAGCCAAAAACAGTTCCACCAAGTAGGTACTAAAAATTCAAACCAATTGCAACTGACACACAAAATTCATTTTTATTAATTTTCAATCCAATTCTACTTAAAACGAAAAGCAACAATTCTTAATAAAATACAACTACAACTTGTGACACTAGAGTATCCTTGCCTTGGAGATTAGTTAAGTCGTTGATCTTAATGTGCGTCTGTTGTTTCTTTTCCTCTATGAAAGCCTCAGCTTTCCCTTTGCGGCCTATGCGTCTTTCGATGTGTTATTCTTTGAGGATATTTCTTTCATTCTCGGGTGTTTCCTCCTTGGGTCGAATCGAAAGCAGGGCCTGAGCTTTTGTTTAGGGTGGATAGGACAGATTTAGCACGCAGAGACTTAGGACCACCAGACAAAACATAACCACTGTCCAGTTTTGCCAGGGCTTTCGCTGTAAGTTTGTCAGTCGCTGCGACGAAGGACATTCGTTGGAAGACTGGGTTTTGGATCGATACCAATTTTTTTGCCTTTGCGAGGTTCTTCGTTTAGCTTCAGATATTTGTATGTTGGAGAAGCTGGATAGGATACTCTCAGACTCTCACAGTCCCATTTCTTCTTCCGAGGTTGATGATTTTATATTTATTCGTATTTTCGGCGAAGAACTGTCAAAATTCACATTCCAATTGTACCATTTTTGACGGTAGTTGACAACAAGGAAATGAAACAAGACGGAGTTGCGGTCGATTCGTTGAACAATGTGAACATTTTGGTCGATTTGTTGCTTCAACAAATCGACCAGTATGAACATCGCCTTACAGTCTGGAATGTTGAAAAACTGATTTATGTGTCATATATAAACTTTATTTTCCATTTCAGCCACTATTTTACACAAAAAAAGAAAAAAATAACCTTAACTGCATTCCGACGCAGTACTGCGTTCCTAAATAGCTTCGATGTTACGCGATGCTGTAGTGTCAAAATCATCGTTGTTGTTGTGTATGTTTGACTTTGTTACAAAATCATGATTGCATTTAGGAACGACTCGATGTTACACTTTGTTGGTCTGTCAAAAATAAGAATAAAGTATGTCTTAAAATATAAAACCAGATAAAAGAAACATGTTTTTGATGAAGAAAAAAGAATTCTGAAATGAACAAGATTGAAAATTAATAACTGCTTACAGAATTTTTAAAGATAAATGAAAAAAAAACCAAACACAAATCTGAGCAACAACAATTTTAGAGGGGTTTGACAGATCAACATCGAAACTCAAGTCCCAGAGATGAGTTGGAAAAAGTTACGAAGCGTAACATTCTGACACTTCAACATTGCATTTAGGAACGACATCGATGTTACATCGCGTAACTTTTTTGCATTTAGGAACGACATAATGTTACCGGATGTTACATCGCGTAACATCCAAGAAAAAAAGAACAGACTACAGACGTTCTATTAAACTTTACAACAAATAGCTTTAAGCTCACCACTCGAAAGCAACTGGTGTGGTAGGCTTACGAAAGAATAAAAAAGAACATACATTTAGGAGTAGGTATAAAAAAAGATATAAAATTTTATTTCTTCTTCTTCTACATCTCCCAAGTGCACTTAAACCCAATTATTACTTAACCCTACAGTGTTTTCAAGATTATGTCTTAGAAAAAGGTTGAGTTCTTGTTACCAAAAGGACATCCCCAATTTAATTGAAGCACGGTTCAATAAGGTATAGTTCTAGGAGATCCCGCAAAGCTTTAGTCAAAGTTCTTTTTTCTGTATATCTCACCTCAGCAATGAACTTTTTCAATGAACCATTTCCTGTTCACTAAAGTTCATTTTTGGGAAATTAGCGGGTTTTGCGGGTGGAGATGGTGGGAGATGACCTTCTGTATATTCCTTATTCTGTGGTCTAAAGCTTTGCGGGATCTCCTAGAACTATACCTTATTGAACCGTGCTTCAATTAAATTGGGGATTTCCTTTTGGTAACAAGAACTCAACCTTTTTGTAAGATATAATCTTGAAAACACCGTAGGGTTAAGTAATAATTGGGCTTAAGTGCACTTGGGAGGTGTAGAAGGAGAAGAAATAAAATTTGTGTCGTTTTTTATACCAACTCCTAAATGTATGTTCTTTTTTATTCTTTCGTAAGCCTACCACACCAGTTGCTTTCGAGTGGTGAGCTTAAAGCTATGTGTTGTAAAATTTTTTTATATATGACACATAAATCAGTTTTTCAACATTCCAGACTGTAAGAAAGCTTAAAAATACCAACTTTTATGCAACAAAATAAAAAACGTAAAATTTTCGGAATTGATCTCACCTCAACCGTCTTTTTCCACTGACCATACTTTCCGGCCCGGGGGCTTCCGCTAGGCGATGTTCATACCGGTCGATTTGTTGAAGCAACAAATCGACCAAAATGTTCACATTGTTCAACGAATCGACCGCAACACCGTCTTGTTTCATTTCATTCTTGTCAACTACCTTCAATAAAGGTACAATTGAAATGTGAAACTATGTTGACAGTTTCCTCCAAAAATATTAAAAAAAAAAAAAATCATCAACCTCAGGGATGGAAGCAGTAAAAATAATAATTTTATGTATTAAATTTTATCTACGCTGGACTCAGAGGTGAAACTCTTACCCCACACTAGTGACCCGATCAAACGAAGCAGTATCAAACGTAGTCCAGCGTTTCGCGTCGGTTAAAAGCATGATAAGACAGTTTTGTTAAACAAAGCTCTTTGGAACCCAAGGAGCTTCCTGAAATGCCTGCAAGGCTCGAGAGTTCCTTTGTAAAAAAAATTGTTCCAATGATTTTGAGCGGTTTCAACAGCCCGGTCTAGCGGATTCTATATACGTGCAGCTTTTCGACGACCACTGCCAAATGGTCCGCCAACGCGTGTAGTTGGTTGCGACCTGCCATCTACATCCACCAACAGCACCTAAAGTATGAAATCTTCATGAAGGGTTCTCTCTTTAGGTGTTTCTCCTAAGCATTTAAGAACAAGTCTCAACTAGAAGAAGAGCAGCTATGAACAACTAAAACTAAAGCATCCAACAATAATAATTTTTTTTAAAACCAAATTAGTCTCAATTTTTTATTTTTTTTCTGTTGGAGGTTTTTAAAATACCAACTGGAGCATTCAGACCTAAATACCGGTCCATTGTATTACCAGATAGCAACCTTTTTTTGTTATAGCTTTCTAGATGTTCGGAGAAAAGACAAAAGACGCTGCCATGATAAGGAGCCTAAGTTACCAGCTCTCACCATGTCTGTGCCTAGATTCACAGAGCGTGGTATCACTTAAGTCTAACACGTTTGAATGCTTGACAAAAGGGAAGTGCCCGCTAGCAAAGCCAATAAGCTTTCTATGGTTTTCTCTGCTACGAGATAGTAAAAATGTTGCAGTTTTCTTATATACGTTTGGGAGCACACGTTTGGTCTGTCTGCATTCAATGGAGGCATGCCATCGACGGTTGTGCTCTTCGCAGATCCAATCATTGGTTGAAGCCCTCATTGAGGACGCTGGTACACCTATAGACGGTGTAATGGCCTAGAACCCAAATGAGACTCAAAGAATTTAATCTTCCGACGGCGTTCAGAGAGCTCTTGCGTTCCTTATAAACCTCCAGTGCCAATTGTGCCAGAGACCACATCTCTTTAAACGATAAATGATCTTGAGTACACCCAATGATGTAGGTGTCAAGGGGAGGAAAGAGACCTTTCCCAGCACATCGGGTGCTGCTCTCGACGCACTGCCTTCTTCCTTCCCTTGGTAGTCTTCCTTACAAGGACATCAAATCTCTTAGGCTGCCTTTCGTGCCACAAAAGCATTGCTAACATTTACAACTCAGTTGCTCCAGACAAGCGTAAGCCACTGACCCAGAATCACTCTTAAACTAACAAACTTATTTTCCACAAATACCTGAAAAATGCAAGAACTGCCTGTTAAATAAAAAAACCGAATAAAAACGAGTGATTTCATCTCACATTTGTATGAAACAGTGTCCATTAGTAGGGACAATAGTTAAAAAATATTGTTCGAGTTTGAAACTAAGCAGCTATTTTCATTAAGCTTCGGCCGACACGGAATGACGATACACAACTAAGAGTTTTCCCCAAAGGTTCTAAGTATAAATACAAATTTTGGAAAACATTATTTTAATGACAAATCAAAGAACAAAATGCCATTTCAACATAACTATTTTAAAAACTATTCTACATCGCAGCAGTTAGCCATTGTGGCCTTAACTAATGTCGCTGTATTTATTCCAAAATGTGCTCAGTTACATTCTTCTCCTCCTCTATTTGTCCATTTGCCGTGTGCAATTCGTGTTTTAAATTAGAAATCGACAGCTTTTTCGATTCAAAAAGGCTAAAGGAAAAAATTGTAAGCTATAAACAATTCTGTGGTAATCATCCGCTACTACTTACGTCTCCATTTCGGCAATATCCTTTTCGCCCTTCGGTTTCATATCTTTGAACAAGTTTACTTTAAAGTTTGAGTCCCTTTCAATTTTCTTTAAGGTTTCGACTCTCTTTTCGTGAATTTTTCTCAATTCTGATACTTCTTGGGAGTGATTGCAGCGAACTTGGATTCCAACTATTACTTTGAAGCACATTCGCTGTAGGAAAACACCAAAACATAAATAGTCATATTTGACTAGGGTTGTGAAAAACACACTTGTAAGGTTGCAAAAGCGAATGTATATTTAAATTCAAATCCATGGCGTCGTCGATGCTCGACATGACACTCTGTAACTCAACTAGAGTTGCGGAATGCTCCTTGCTTTTTGCGTATGTACTACATTCGATTGATTCCTATTCGCATACTGCATTCATGAGGGTGTCTTTGGTCCTATGAAGTTTAAAAACTTTTTCTTGTAAGGCAACCGCCAACGTGAGGGTGGCTTCTTCTTTGCGCATTGACTCTAACAAATACATAGTTGCAGTCTTCTAGCTGTTTTTATAGTCCGGCAATTCCTTTTCAACAGCCTCTGATCTTGGTGATCCGTGTAGTTCGGTAAGTGTCTGCGGCATTGATGTTCTATATTCCTCGATGCTTTTTCAATCTACAAAGTGAAAAGTATATATGATTTATTTGTTCTTTTAGTTGTATCCAACTCACCCTCCAATTTGCAATTTGCTCGTTATCATACTTATTTTTGTTGATTCCATCTAACAGCTTATCATTTCATAACTGGTATCCGCGTCAAGTTCAGCTGCAAGATATAACTATTATACCCCATAGCTTGATGTTTGAAACCACGACATAAATCATGTTGGACAATTTTTTTTAAATTCTTAAGCACGTTCACCAATTGAATGTCTTTTGGCATAATTGTAGCACGCTTAGCATGAATTGCACACAAATTTGTATCTTCGAAGAGACCAAGTAAATATCTTTTACTTGCTTCTTAAAGTGCCATTAGGTACAGCTCTACTCCAGTAGATTTGCGAACAGTTTGCTGGTACGAGCCATTTTACAATTTTTTTCACTGTAATTCGCAAAGAGCCAAGGAATTTTTTATTTTCAGTTTCATCTTATTTCTTATCGATTTCAGCGGCATGCTAGAAAAAGATTGAAATACCTATTTAGACGTTGATTGTTAATAGATAAACAACTTACGTGGAGCCCTGTTAAGCAATTTGTATCGGTGTTTAGACTGCCACTCTGTTTAGCTGCTTTCCAGAACTGCTTCTGAGTAGCATAGGATCCGAAAATGAAATATTTTAGTGTCCAAACAATTTTTTTTATTTATATTAATTTATTTTAATAGTTTTACTTACCATTTTTCTAGTTTTATTCATGATGGTCTAAACGCCTTCTTCCTAGTAAAGGATCAAAGGAGCAAAATGCGTCGCCAGCCTTAAGATACAATTGAACAATTATTAAGACTTTCTTTCATATAGAGTCAATTACATACCACAAAAAGGTCTTGTCTGGCTTTCTATTCAGCATTAACTACAATTGCACCCGAATCTCTATCAACTTCAAGGCCAGATAAAGCAGCAATATCTCTATTTGCTTTACACCCAACACAAACGACGGCAATATTATCCAAAAGAGTTTGACCATTACTCAATGCCAGTTTCAAGCCACGTCCTTCCCGGCTTACTTCTTTGATCTGAACACCAGGAGCAACACAATACACAAACTCCTATTCAATTTCTGTTCTGTCAGTCAGTGTTGCAATTCTCAGCTTTATTTTTCTCATTACATACGCCTAAGCTACAGCAACCACCATTCGGGTTCTATGAAAGATTAGTCGGGTGTCGGGTCAACAAAAAACGCTTCTGGTTTGAAGAACAAACACTTTTCCTGTCTTTGAATACATTATTTTTTCTAACAATACAAAAAAAATTCTTTCAGCACTAGTCTATTGTTTTCTAACCTTTTGGTATCGATGCATACTGTTGGCCAAAATGAAAATTTTAATTTTTTTAATTTTAAACACGAATGACAAATGCACGAAAAACGACTGTTTGGCAGGAATAAAGAAAAAAACTGTTTTGACTTTCTTGAAACAATGTGGAAATGATGTCAATACCGACCAATGTGTGTGACAGAGAAGGAAAACAGTCGCTTTATTCGCACGGAGTTTCAACAGTTCGTGTTGATTCAATTTTGGGAAACACCCCTTCAACTGCCCCCACTTACTTCTTCACCCTCAAACTGTTCAACAAATCGACCAGTATGAACACGGACAAACAATAATTTATTTCAACAAATACCTCGTTTCCACTTAGAATTGAATCACACTTCAATTCAAATTAGTGCCATTTTATACCTACATCGAATTGAAATAGGATTACCCGATCCGATACAGCTCTTGTAGCTGGATCGATTCAAAAGAGTGTGTTTTATACCTAGATTACTCGATTCGCTGGGTAAGTAGATACCTGCATCGAAATCTGAATCATAATCCGATTCGATTACCCGATTCTAAGTGGAAACGAGGTAAAATTATTTAAAAAATTTAAGTATTGGTATTTGGCTGTCGTTCTCAAGCAATAAGTTCACACTTCACTTCCTTCTACATCTCCCAAGCGCAATTAAACCCAATTATTACTTAACCCTACGGTGTTTTCAATTTTATATCTTACAAAAAGGTTGAGTTCTCGTTACCAAAAGGAAATCCCCAATTTAATTGAAGCACGGTTCAATAAGGTATAGTTCTAGGAGATCCCGCAAAGCTTTAGTCAAAGTTCTTTTTTCTGTATATCTCACCTCAGCAATGAACTTTTTCAATGAACCATTTCCTGTTCACTAAAGTTCATTTTTGGGAAATTAGCGGGTTTTGCGGGTGGAGATGGTGGGAGATGACCTTCTGTATATTCCTTATTCTGTGGTTTTAACAATAAGCTTGGACGCACTTTCTTTCATCTTGAGCTTTTTTTTATGAGGAATAATATGGAAGTGGTGAGCAGCTGATTTTGTTTTGTTCCGCTTGTGACAAATGTGTTTTTGTTTTGTCATTCCATTCAAACTGTCATTCTGCCAGGTTGTTTATTTCTATTTTCTAGTGAAAGTTGCAAGGTGAAGTAGTTTTAATTTAATGGTGTCGAAAACCATACAAATTAATATAAACTCGATCAAAAACTAAGGAATAAAAATGCCTAATGCCTCAACGGATGGCTCGGTACAAAAAATTGTGAAGTAAGGTATCAGTTGTGCCGGAGATGAATGAAAACAACAGCTTTTCAAGCTACGATGGTTACTACTGCAATAACAACTTTCAGGTATAAATAATTTAATATACAATAATAATCTCAATACAACTCATTGACCTGATATTCATCCGTCACAAGCTGGCGTAGTACATAGTTAGTGCAGGAAATAAACCAATTAAACAATTAATATAATGGACCGCAGGCAAATATTTTACTTGGCCCTCCCCCACTATTCCAGGTCAGCATTTTCGAGCTTTGCAATGAAAAGATAATCACCACAGCGTGTCGCGTGCTCAGCATGAAACAATTGAGCTATTCTTGATTCCCTATTTCAATGATAGTCGATTGCGAAGTAGAGGAAGTAGATCGGGGAGATCGCTCATAGAAATTACTTAAAAGTGACATGGCGCGCGTACTAATCAGTATGGTCAATAGATGATTAAGTAGCTAGTTCAACTAGACATCTACGTCCGCAACGATGTTGAAGGGGATTACATTTGGCCTCCCGTCATTGTCCGTCTATTAACTGTAATTATGCAATTAGTTCAATTTGTATGACAATTCATGTGTGTTAAACGAAAATATCTTAGGAGATTCCTACTAAGATTGAGCTTGAATTTTTCCAGTTTATAGTTAGTTACTGCATTGGCCTTACAACTCAGAAAAATTTAAAACTTCAACACACAATGCCAACCAAATTGTGTCATTCATTTCATAACAGGCTTTACTTTGAATTTAACTAGAATTTTGGAATTTTATTGAGCTTGTACAGATACAGCCCAGATAGTGATGATGGTTCATAGTGCAATCCCAATGGGCAACAATAGCGCCACCCTCACCAATGAAAAACTTGTCTGCTTCTTCTTTGTGTTTATTGTTGTACTATCCGCTTAGTATAATTTATTCATTATAAAATGGGAGAATATTGGTGAAATTCAAAACAACATGACGTACTCATACTAGCAAAACGAGTTCAATCTGCAGTAAGTTGTATTGTAACTGTTTTCTGAATGAATAGACTCGGAAGTGCTTATTAAAGTCGATAGGCACTGACGCTGCTCTCCAAAAATAGCTCATTGGGAGCAATGCATTGAATTGAAAATAACCCGCCAAATAGAAAATTTATTTTACTTGAAATGTTCCCATTTTGACGTCAGTTATAGTTTTAAGTTTATTATATATTTTCAGTTGTAATGTAGGTAGGTATACAATAGTTCTTTGTAATTAATACATGTTGTCTTAGTTTACAGATTTGACTACACCATTGGATGTTAATTCGACCAATCACTACTTCAGCTCAATAACAGAAGAATTCTCATCGATTCATCCACCCACATCTATATCGACAGCAGAACCCACACCGAATCCTTTGCAAACTGTTCGTTCCAACAATGTCAACCATTTACCATTTGTTCAAATCCACACAACAAATGCTCAGCCATCGAATAACAATTTTGGAAACATCTTTCGTCGTCAGCAAAATCATGAAGAAATTAAATCCGAAGAACCCATTAAATCGGAGCAATCAGAGGCTGCTGCAACAAGTAATGCTACCCAACAGCAAAATCAAACCAATATCGCACCTGAATGCCAGACCAATAGTACTGGACACGTGACACCAAACACTCCGGCCTTGCACACAAAACAGCCACAGTTCATTCCAGAGATAGCCCCAGTCCCGGTGGTTCAGAAGTGCACTCAGTGCCCGTATTTGTGTTTGCAAGCGGATTCTCTAGAAAAGCATGTAGCTGCGTCTCACCTGAGAAAAGAAGACCAATCAGAAACTCAAAGAAAGAAAATAGTTTGCCCTGGCTGTGAGAACATTTTTTATGCAAAAGAATCGTTAGAAGTTCATCTGCTTAGCGATCATTTTATGTGTAAAGAGGATATGAAACAAATATTGCCCGATTTGTCAGAAGACCAACCAAGAAAAAGTAGAATATATTTGAAAAATGTTGAGTTCCTTCGTGAGCCCGCTCGTTCCGAACAGATGCTAAATTTAGAGGATCAGGGTTTGTGTAGCACATTCCAAAATACCGATGGAAATAATTTGATAGATTTGATTTGCGATGATAGCGATGTTTTGACTGGGGGTCTGCCTTCGATTTCAGTAGAGCCTCGAGCTAAGCAGAAAATTTCAATCAAAAGTGTGGATGTTCTCAGAGAACCTGCACTTATGCAAAGAGAAGAACACAGTGGTTTTGATTTCTTACCTCAAACAACTGATCAAAATGATATTCTTTGCCTAGACAATGAAGGAATCACTCGTTATCCTAATTTTGCTCCCCAATCAGATCTTCCAGAGCTATGTTCTGAAGAGGAGCACAATAATCAAACATATGAAAAACCTCGTCGGCCAAAAATTTATATAAAAAACGTAGACATTTTAAAAGAACCAATTTTCCTTCCACCATCTAACCTAACAAACGTTTTGAATGTAAATGATGATCTTCGTTTTAATCTTTTCCCTCCAGACGATGAACTTCAAGGATCAAAATTTATAGAAGGCATCAACAATGAGTATTCTTTTGATTGCAGCAACAACTTTGTGGAATGTGCGAATTTTCTTCTTCCCATTGAAGATTCAAGTTTTCTTCAACAAGATGCTCCGAAAAGTAAGATTTACATCAAAGATGTGGATATCATGAAACAGCCTCAATTTCAAGAGCATCCGCGTAGATCAACAAACTTTCTACATCTTCGAACTGTTGACGAGTTGAACCTGATGAATAAGAACGAAGTAGAAAATCTAATCGCTCCGAATCTGGAGCAAAATATGGGGAACATTCCTAACTTAGGTACTCATTCGTCGGAGAACTCGAAGCATTCGGAAGAAGTTTGTGCCTTTCGCGTTATAAGTCAAGATTCGAATTCATTCAACAAGCCCACTGACTTCCAGACACCACCAACAATAAGTTGGTCCAATGACTACGTTCTAGACGGACTTGATAGTATAATAGATTCGAATTCAGAATGTGAGCAAAAAAATAGACACTATGACCTGAATACTCCACAAATTTCAATCATGGATGAAGTTAACGATGTGGTCGACAATCACGATCCGGAAATCCTTTTTGTCTGTGCTGAGGAGCTTATAAATGCAAATCGAGAAAACGAGGAATTGAGTAGAACTACTGAAACTGAGACAGAAAGACTCTCGTTTGAAATAGTGGAGATCATGGATGATCTAGAAAAGGATCAACCAAACCGAAAGGCGGAAACAGGACCCTCGAATTGCCCTCAATCAGAAAAAAGCGAAATAAGTGAAGTCGAAGGAGAAGCGATATCAGAAGATGTAGATTTAATGGGTGTTAGTCATGAAAAGGGAAGAATTTATGTAGCTGATAATTTAATGGAAGTCGAAAAGGACGTTCCTTCTCTGGAGGGAAGCGAAACATATAACGAGGATCAAAGAGTTAAGCCTAAGCCGCGGGGACGACCGTTCGGATCGAATCGAACGGGAATTACAAAACTTCGGAAGATGTTTGGTTCAACTTCACATGCAGAAACAGAAAACAAGTGTGAGTTTGACGGTTGTTCATTTCGATTTAAGAAACCAGAAACTTCAGAATATCACAAGCGGTGCCACAACACGTAAGCCTACAGTTTTTTTTTTTTTTGTAATTTTTTTTTTGTTGAATGTGTCTTTTCTTTCATCAGTGAAGGATCACACCCAATGGTATGCCCCGAGTGTAAGTCTACTAATTTCTCTAACTGGAATACTTTACATACACATCTCTGGCGTAGTCACAAGATAGACATGGAGTTGTACAGTTGTGATCTTTGCAACTTCAAAACACCAATTTACTCGCGGCTGGTAAACACCCACAGCAAAATACATTCTGAAGAACGCAACTATAAGTGTGACCAATGTGAAAAAGCATTTAAAAATAGTAAGCAGCTAAAGAACCACCGACGGTGGCATCGGACAATTGCAATAGCTCCACCTCCAGATGTCCATCGTTGCGAAGAGTGTGGATCTGCGTTTTCTCATTTAAAAACATTGCGGGAACACTTCTGCAAAGGCAACGATCTGTTTTGTTGCGATATTTGTGGCAAGACCCTGTCTTCGAAGTCGTCTCTTAAATTGCATATGTTGACGCATGAATCGGCGAAGAAGTTCAAGTGCGAATCATGTGATTACATGGCTAACGACCATAATGCTTTTAGAAGGCATCGTATGACACACGACAAAAGCAAAATGTATATTTGTCCCCTATGTGATTATAAATCTATTCAAAGTGTTGCATTCCAGGTAAGCAAACATTATAATTAGACATTAACCTTTAAAAATAACTTGTATCAAACTTATTCAAGAAACACATCCGTATCAAGCACCCTGAGTCTGCTGATACAATCGTTCACACTTGTAAATTTTGTCCTTTTGCCACCATCAACGAAGGACTACTGACAGTTCACTTAGCTAAGCACAAGCTAAGAGAGGAACACGTTCGAGCCGAAGGAAAAAAAGAAAGAGAAAGATCCGAAGTCGCAGCATCAGAAACATTCGATGCTGAGGACGGATCCCACAGTTCCGAAAACAACCATTTTAGCAGTTTGTTTATTTCGAACATCTCACCAGCAAGTGCACCTGTAACAAATACTGATTTAGACAGTAGCAAAACCACTGAAAGCTTACCTTTCGAGACTGATAGTAACCAGCAACCTAGAAATAAAATTAAAGTTAAGAGTGATCTAGTGCTAACAGACCCAACAAGGTTTTCCTCAAATGTAATAAGCCCATTATTGTTGCACTGTTTTGATACCGCGATAAGATGAAATAAATTCGTTCTCATGATATCTCGAATGAAAAATCATGTAAGTTAAAGTTAAAGATTAATGGTGGGTTCAAGGGAGGAAGAAGTAAGATGATGTTGAGGAGGCGGAGGAACATCTGGGGTATCTGCAGCGTCATCGCAGTCGTCCAAAATTTCGTCTAAAATAGATGTGTTATATTGTATCCTAGGGAGTGGTTCAGGGTCTTTGGAGGAGGCTAGGCTATGTTCAGGTCTTCGAAAGTTCGTTTGATGACCGTCTGGGTTTCTTTTATTTGTTCCTTAAGATCTTCCAATTGGCATGCAATGTTAAGGAAAATATGATCGTTTGTTACCGGTGGGGGAGTAGGTGTTGTGGATGAGGTTTGAGAGTTGGTGTCGATTGTGGAACGTATCGGAACTCAGGGAAGAATTTAAAACGGACATATTTATTTTAAAATTATTTTCCACTATTTTTTTAATTTCGTTTATTAATTCATAGCTAATATCTGGTGATTTTTCATTGTTCAACGAATTAATTTGTTTTTCAAAGCACTTCATTCGGTTTTTAAGGTAGGTCGCGGATTGTTGACTATTGTTATTGAGTTCATCGAATGCTTTGATGAGCTCATCGAATTTATCAAACTGTGTCATACACTGCTGGTGATAAAGTTTGTTTTTTTCTGCAGTCGTTGAAATTGAGTCACTTAAACATTTGATCGCAAGCATTATAATTTATATGCGAGAGTGAAATATTTTTGCATTCGTCGCAGTTAAAAGCAAACTTATTGCAGTCTTTAAGGTAAACAAATGACCTTTTGCTTATGCCAACGCAAGTCGTATGGACACGATTACCGCACAGACCACTCAGCAAGATTTTCGTTGTTGACACAGTTTGAATTCGCGCACTGAAGAGACATTTTGTTTTGATTGAAAATAAATTAATTGTGACTCAGAATAAAGTTATTGGGAGCGAAATTGAAAGTGAAAAGCGGGAGTTTTAATAAAAGACGCAAAAATATTGCAAAAGTAAAAACACGTCCGAACGGTATGATAGCCAAGTGAAGAAAAATGTCAAACTACGTGTTTTTTGAGCCTGGGGCGAGTTCAGGTAATGAACATGGATGATTGGTGACGAGAACCGAAAAACTAATTTTTTTGGACAACTTACAGGGCTGTCAAAGAAACCTGGGTCAACCTTCGATAAAGTTCAAGTTCAGTTTGGTAGGACTTGCAAATCATTTTTACTTTAGGTTCAGAAGGGAACTGAGAAATTATATCTTTTTACGAAAAATATACACTTTCCTTTATTAGGCCCTAACTATCCCTATCCCAGTCCTACGAAAAATTGTTTGAGTTTTCGGCTCCATCATCCAAGCTCATACAAAATAGCCCGTTGGGTGGAAACTAACAAGTTACCTACATTCTTTTCTATTACGGTATAACAAAATTTTGCAGTTTTCTTATTAACGTTTAGAAGCATACGTTTAGTCTGTGCGAATCCAACGGAGGAATGCGATCTACGGTTGTCTTCTTGACAGTTCCAGTCCTTAATGGAAGCTACAACTGAGAGCCCCGGAAGGCTGTGCACTGTTTCAGTTTCAGGGAAAGCTGTTTAAGATTCTTGCCTTACAAGTTCTTCAGCGATATCATTTCCAGTCATGACGTGATTGTTTGCAACCGAAACGAGACTCTAGGTATTTAGTTTTCCGCCAACATTAAAAAAGTTTTGTATTTTTTGATTTATTTCAAAGTAGATAGAGGGCTCAGTAGATAAATACTTCTTCCCATTCAGCCGTTCTTTGTAAAATGTAGCTTTTATACATTTGAATAGCACGCGTCTCCGCTTGGAGGACTGACGCCTATTTGCTAACTTATCGTGCAGCCGTAAGTGATCGTTCTACACAAATGCCATCGCCATTTAGGTTCCATTATTAGTTCTAAAAACATCCGTGAAGATCCAATAACAATACTTTCCTGGTTCAGATTCTTGTGTGAATCAGTCTTAAAACATGTGTTTTTTTTGTGTAGTTTGAGCCTTGGGATCATCATATCAGACGGCATATCCATTAGACGTGACAGGTGAGTCAAAAGATTAGGTCTTTGCACATTACTAAGACTTAAAAAAGAACTCTTTAATTTCGGGCCAACAATTACTTCCACAGAAACGTAGAGACACACTTGGCTGCGCTAACTTGGAATCGTAGGGCTCATCACAGGAAAATTTCAATGTTCTCGGATTAATGTAGAATAACCTTACGAAATTCAGGCGATCGTAATAAACATATAAAGTTAAAAAGTATTTTATTTGGTTTGTTCGTTGAACTTTACCCAGGGTTGACC
Organism: Melanostoma scalare; assembly: GCA_949752695.1. Taxonomy (NCBI): domain Eukaryota; kingdom Metazoa; phylum Arthropoda; class Insecta; order Diptera; family Syrphidae; genus Melanostoma; species Melanostoma scalare. The sequence continues at coordinate 142,360,568 of OX456984.1, read as the reverse complement.
CAGGTTTTCTTGACAACCCTATGAGTTGTTAAAAAAACATACGTGTTCCTGTCCTGTCATTTGAAAAAAAAACATGTCATTTGACAGCCCTCAAATCGCCACAGCAAAACCTAGGACGAGTTGAGGGAAAAGCTATGTCAACCATAGAGCTCAAAAACACTCAGTTTGACATTCAGGGCAACTTTAGGTTTCTCAAAAAACGCTTTGTGGCGACCTCAGGGCGACCCTAGAGCTTCAAAGAACAAACCTATATTCAATCCAGGCTATCAAAAATCTGATGGCGTAACTTTATTTAAATTCTCTCAGTCGTTTTTGAGTGACTAACATTCAATTTCAAACAAACAAACTTGATGATTTCTTAAAGACGAAATCAACACTTTCTCTTGCGTATGGTTATCAATTGAAGCCAAAAAGCAAAGTTTTTTAGATAGATTTTTATATTTCACAGCTGTCGACGGCAGCAGACTGGTAAAAGATATCTGAATCGTTCAAAATAAAATAAATGAATAGGCGCAATAGAGCGAGGAGCCCCAGGGCCTAGCGCATTTCTCACAACCATGCCTTTTGAGGGAATGGAGGGGACCTACAATTTTCGGCCGATTGCGAAATGCTAATCGAGAGCGCTTTTCATGGCAATGAATTTACTAACGGAGGACTTACCGATTCCTCACGAAAGGCGATACCCGTGGGAAAACTTTTTTGCCTCTGTTGGGATTCGAACCGCGAACCTCTGGGTTAATAGGCACACACCCAAAAGCTATCTAGAGGTATCCGAGAATTTTTGGTATACCTTTCTATTCAAGTGAAGAGCTGATAGAAAATCTATTTTTGTTTCTTTTCATGTTGGTTTTTTATTTTAACGTTTATTTCAGAATTAAAGTTAAGTGACACGAAAAAACGGATTCCAATCTTTTTGCAATAATTTGATCATCGGGAATTCCTTGGGAAATATTTTTCCCAAAAAATGTTTCCCTTCCCGGGTAAAAGTTCCTACTATCGGGAATTCCCCACGGATTTTTTTCCCATGGGAACAAGTTTTTTTTGCAAGGAAAACCACAATATTTCCCATAATAAATGAGTTCCCGATAGGTATTTTTCTCTAGGAATTTTTATTCCCAATTTCGAAAAGAAGTTCCCGCTACCAATTTTTCGAATTTGGCAAAAAATCCATGGGAAAAAAAGTTCCCGATTACACTAAATATTTATTGCTTTAAATGAAAAATAGGAACTTTAATTTCAAAAAAATGGGAAAAGTTTAATTTCTAAAACGTATTTATGATATAAAATCAGTAGTAGTAGTAGTAGTTCGAAAATAAGAACACACTTTTTCAATCCGCACGGATTCATCTTGATTTCGAGAAACAGAACAGCCCATTTATGATTCAAAACAGAAATAAGTAATTAAGCATTAAAAGACAATTTCGATTTGAATATTGGAAGTAACCAGTACTTATTTAATATCCTTCATGTTTTAAGCTTATCCAGATACAGGTAGAAAACAATAAAACCCGCCCAATAAATCGTTGGGGTTAGACACTTTAGTTGCAGTTCAAGAGATTCTAATTACATTACATACTTCTAGGCTGAGATTCCACAACAAATTTTAAGATATAGTATCTAGTAAAGTATGAGTGGTATAGCAAAGCTCGGGGAGCTTGGCGCTTTCCTCTCAACCATACCTTGATAGAACTAGAGCCTAGAGGAGAATTATAAATTTTGCTGAATCCGAACAGCTGGCTAAGTGAGGAAGAGTTTTTTAAGGCAGTTTTATTATTCTAGTTAATTCGTTGCGAAAGGCGATATTGATGTTTCTAAGATTCGAACTTCGAGCTCTCACGTAAGTAGACATGCTAACCATTGCTCCACGGGTAATTTTTTTTTATAAATCGAATTAAAAAGTCTTGAAGGTGAATGACCCCCAACAGTGGTGCTGATTAACAATGGAATACATTTTATACGCATAAAGGGTTTTCCAATAAGATAAGTGATATGATTTCTTTTTTGAAAAAAACACACTTTTTGTTAAGAAAATTCAAATATTTTTTATTTAATGTTCAGTTCAATCAATACAATTAAGTTTTAAACAAAACGTCATTCAAATGGCCACCACGTTTTCTTCTGCAGCAACAAATTCGATAAACCCAATTTTCGAGCACTTTTTCCATTAAATCAAGTCGAAAGTCGTATATCATGAATGGCACGTTCAATATTGACTTGTAAGGCTTGAAGAGAATCTGGTTTATCCTGAAATACCAATTACTTCAAATAACTCCACAAAAATCGTCTAATTGTGTTAAATCGCAACTTCTTGAAGGTCATTCAATATCACCATTTCTTGAAATAATCGAATCTTCAAACATTTCTCTCAATAATTCAATTGATGCATTTGCTGTGTGGCACACACATAGCCCCTTCTTATTGAAATCAAATGTTGTCAAGATCAACTTCTTCCAATTTCGGCCATAAAAAGTTGGTTATCATTGATCTATACCGTTCTCCATTGACAGTAATGGTGTTACCAGCTTCATTTTGAAAGAAGTATGGACCGATGATTCCACCGGCCCAAAACACACCAAACTGTCAATTTAAGTGAATGTAATGGTTTTTCATGAATATTTTGTGGATTTTCATCGCACTAGAATTGACAGTTTTGTTTATTTACCGCACCAGTCAAATGAAAGTGAGCCTCATTGGAAAAGATGATTTTCCTAAAAATATTTGTCGGTTTCAAGTTGTTCCAAGGCAAAATCAGAAAACTCGCGACGTTTAAGGTGGTCCAATGGTGAAATTGTAAACACTTCTAAATGCAATAAAAAACAAATGACATATCATGACATACTACAAATGACCGAAACGCCACTGCAAAATCATATCATACCTATTGGAAAACCCTTTACTTACTTCAACTTGAGGAATTTTCATAATCAAAAATTTGCTGTCGTCTCCTTTAGATTCGTGTTTGAATAAACTGAGCTCATTATGTGTTATCAACTTTATACGGTCTTACCGTTGCACTATTGATAGTCGCTTTTGACATTCAGCAATCTATACTATTGCTTTAACCACCTCGCTGAAAACAAGTTTTATGATTTGAGCGTCAACGCCGCGCCATTTATCACTTTCGCCAATTTCACTTTTAACTGAACAAAAATACCCCTTCTGAGAGTTGAGATCCATCCTTAGAATATAACCAACTAAGGTATATACATAGTTCTGCTCTATATCAACTATTCATAACTATCTTCTTATCGTTTGCTAAATATCAAGTAGCTAAGTAAATAAACAATTCTGTAACAAAATTCCAAAAGCCAGCCTCCAACTCCAGCCACCAACTCTTCCTATAGTTCATGTACCAAATTTAGAATTATTTCCCAGATTTAAACAAAAGAAAACAATTTTTTGCTTTATATCATTTAATGTTTTACTTATTGTTGTCTTTGTTAATGTCGTATGACTTTTAATACTTTTATTTTGAAATATGTGTAAAGTTTATTGTTGTATGTGTTTAAGTATCTGTGTTAGCAAGTTTATAAAAAAAGGAGAAGGAAAATTAACTTTATCCTATCTTTTTTAAAGGTTTTTATTTCCTTGTTTCAATGAATGGCTTCAAATGAGACATAAAGGTAATCGTAGTTGAGAACTTTGTAAAATAAAAACTTCGAGGTTGCTTATTGATTATTGTGCTCCGAAATTTGTTTCCTCTTTATTTTCAGCTAGTGTTTTTCGTTATAGCTTTTAGATGCTACTGACAATTTCATGTAGCAAGTAGCATTTAAATTGCTTTCTACGTGTGTTATTCAACAAGTGATAGAATAGATTCTGCTTTCGAACTAAAAGAACTTTCTATTGTAGAAAAAAAATAAACAGAGGGAGATTGAGATTGTTGTTTCCAACAACAGCAACCGGATCTTAAAAAGAATTTTCTGATTCCGTTTGCTTATGAAATGAGTTGAGAACAATTTTTGGTCTGAATTTTGATTTTTAAGTTTTCCAGACTCGTTCATACAAACATGTTCGATTGCGAATAGTGAAGTAGCATTGCGCAAAATTACTGAAAGTTATTAAGAAAAGGATAAATAAAACGAAAGCCATATAAAATTACAAACCTTGTTTAAAACCTCTTTCGATTTTATTTTGCTTTTTAAAACTAAAAAAATTAAAACAAAACAAATCGTAATAAAATCTAAAAACACACTAAGAACAAACAAAATAAGAAAAATAAAACACTAGATACACATAACATACAATGGTAAAGTTAAATTATAATATATTCATACATACACTATTCAATTTTCAATACATAACTGAATATTTTAATTAATATAATTAAACAAACAAAATAGAAATAAGTAAAATGTTAAAGCAATAAATAAATGCTCTTCGGTATTTACAGTAATAATTCAAACTAAAATATATTAAGATATAAAAAGAAACAATATTTTTCAAAACAAATCTCAACAAACTAAAACTAAGCCTATTTAAAAAAAATTTGTGTCGTGTTAAGATGCTTCTTTGTGTAGTAGTAGTAAATGTGTTTGTAATATTTTTCTTTTTTTTATCGTTAATGATGGTTATGCGCGTAAAAAGTGAAGTACAAATACTAAATTGTATAAAAAAAACTTGTTAGTTCATATACATAGTTTTCTTATCTAGTAAAGTGGTTATTACACAAATTTATATTTATAAAAAAATCATCATATGAAATATGTGCTGCTGAAGGTACAATGGGAAAAAATCCTCAGTGGTGTCTGTGCTCACTTTGTTCGTATAAATGTATACAAAAAATGTTAAATCAGAAGAGACCGCGTTCTTTTTTCAGATTTGTCTGTTTCCAAAGAGGAAGCTGGTCGAATTCCTCACGTGGCATAACAAGTGCTTCTACAAAGTCAGCATCGTTGAGATATAATTCCAAACGAGTTGGATCAACGCCCTCGGGTAATGGTCGTTCCTTGATCACCGAAAGGGGGTATTCTGTTTGGGTGAGTTGAGTGAGTACTTCTGTAATAGGTGTTGCAGTATTTGTGCGACCGTCCTTAAAAATAAAGTATGTATTAGAAAAACTGATTTTGAAAGATAAAACTGCTAAAACCCTACTTCCATATTAATTTCCTTCACATCTTCGTGTTCTTTCCAATCGGGGAAGAGAGCTTTGAATGCGACTGGCTCGAGTCCAGCCCAAACTACAAAACCTTTGATTCCAAAGAACTCCTCCTCAGATTTATCACCTAAATCAGAAACCGTTTTAACATTTTCTATACCCAATGTTTTCAGTTTTACGATCTTACCAAATTTAGCCTTCCAATACGATACAGCCGTCTCTAGAGCAGCGCGTCTCTCCGATATCCACCGATTGACTCCAGCTCGGTTCTCGTTTGTCGGACTTCCACGTTCTTCTACTGTTACTGAAATATAAAACACATTATTACTAACCTTCTGTGATAAAGGTGAAAACTGAGCTTACTTTTGACATCTTCCAGTGGCCACCAGCCCATCCACATCCAGAGAACGTCCCCATCATCAATCATAAAGATAGTCGGCTGTCTGGCATTGTAAAGCTGCGCTTGTGTAAATGGATAAGGACTGATTAAGTCCTTGCATCGCAAGCCATACAGAGCTTCGTTTGCACTAAAAACACCTTGAGTGCTAGAAAATTGGAACATTCTCGGGGTATAAGCGTAATCTTTTGTGATCGATTTAAGTGATCCATAAGAGGTTGGGTCGATACCACCCAAAGCCGATTGGAAACTTCCTTCTTCTTTATTCTCTTCAACTATTTCAATCTGTACCTTGCTAACGTTTGACAGAAATAGATCATCGAACTTCTTTTCGCGAATCTGTTCGGCTGCCTTTTCGGAGATTTCTCTTGTGTGTGGCAAACTCTTGCATCCATGCCAAACGTATATCAGACCCTTCTCTCCATTTATCAACAGCATTGAAGCTCTTGATCGCAGCTGACTTGAATTGCAGCTAACCTCTTTGAGTATGGTTTCCTCTACATCATTGCCAGTTGCAATATAGAGTCTCCACTGACTGCGGCGTTCAAGGCATTCTTCTTTTCGTCCACGATGTTGGAAAAAGAGCTTGAACAAACGAATAAAAGCAGTAGTCTCATCGCCTTGAGCTACACGCATTTGGGCGCCCTTTTCCTTGTCTAGCTCGACCGTCAGTAGAGCAGCAGCACCTTTTTCATTTGCGCTCGAGTCGTTTCCTTGCCAGCAAAAATATACACATCTATCCCGTCCAACAATCGTGCTACGGTTCGAGACTTTTCCGCTAAGCTCCCGGACTGTCACGGAAATCTGGTACACCCATCTAACAATATAGCTCTCGGCGGAGTAAAAATGACCGAGGGTGTCTCGAGACTCGGCTTCCTCGAAGTTAAATTCATTGATCTTCCATTTGTCACTAGCCGTTGTGATCACATCAAAGTGACGCATTGTGTTTGTGTCATAGTAGAAATTACCACGACCGAGATTTGAGTGCTCAAGCACAAGATTTGGTTCGAGGTAGGTTTCCCCTTTGAATATAAAACTGCCCTCCAATGCTTTTACTGAATTAACTCCATTGACAAGGTAGTCTTTTTCGAGATCCTCACGCTCAGTCTCTGGCCAGTCAGAGAACTTCTCCTTGAACAAACAAGTCTCCATGTGCTGAGTGATCTTTCCAAGGAGACACCAGTCACCGCGTTCTGAAGATTTCATGAATTTATAGCTACTTCTTTGACCGACAACCGAGGAAAAGTTCAACGGATTGACATAACATTTTTCATAATCGACCTTCTTGTTGTCAAAATGTTCCTGGGCTAGCCTGATTGCAGCCCTTTTTGCATCAGATGAGGCATTTTTTCCATTCCACACATACATCTCACTTCCAAAATCAAACACCAAAACTTTTTTTCGCTCTAACATTTCGACTTTAGGTGTCACACCCCAATACTTTTCCATTGGAACCAGCGAATCATCGGCAAATTCATAGATCATATTTGTTTCGATTAAGCTTGTTTCGAAGAGATCATCTTCATCAGCGTGACCGCAGTCTGGTATTTGATATTCTGCCGGTTTTTTTAGAATGTCCCAGAAAGTCTGCCAGTGACGTTCGTTCAAAAATTTACCATCAGTGAGGATGATTTCAGTGAGGGCTGTACAGCCGAGATCTTTGTTCTCCAGAATGTAACCGCAAATCTTCTTGCTCCTCGATATCTCTATGACATTAGCAAAAGAGCCAATGTAGCGGTAAAGCACACCATCGGCGATAAGTATGAAACAATCACCACGATTGAGAGATGAGTAGATGGGTTCAACAAGGCGGGTCTGGACATGGGTGCGTCCTTTGATGTGTAACAGCATGATCGGCTTAAATGGCAACCACATTTGATTCAAGGGTAGAGATGAAGACTTTAGACTGACCGATTTAAAATCTTCGACACTTGCTAGACCAGCTAAAGCTTCAGCAGCGAGATTGTTGGTTTTCGCAACTAAGAATGAAAGGATCGAAAATAAGTAAAAACTAAAATAAAATAATAATTTCAAATGCTTACACGACTCAAGCTTAATTCGGCGCAATTCTTTTTCGGCAATGCCAGTCTTTACCTCCGTGTACTCATTCTGAAGATCAATGCGAGCAGCGAGGCTTTTAAGTGGATTTTTAGCAGCTCGGCGTCCTTTGGGACCCTGTACTGTCCTTTTTGTAACCAGCCTATGAAAGAAAGTTTTGTAACTTTTTCTAAATAGACATTTCGATTCAAATACACATACCTCTCACTTGACTTGATGTTGTCAAAGTCTGAAATTTCGACACCTTCGTCAATCTTTTCCACAGATCTTGAGGTTGTGAAAAACTTTTCAAACGTTTCTTCGTCATCAACCCTCGGTACGATTACTTTTGCGCCTGGGGAGAGAATTGTGGTTTTGTTCACTTGCTTATGATTTTCCTTTTCGCTTGGCTCTTCAGACTCTGAATCACTGCTACTTGCGCTCTGTGCTTCAGCGTTAACACTAAGACTTCTCTTTAGCTGCATTCTGTGTTGACCGTTCGTCTCTGATGCTGGCTTCGGAATTGTCATAGATGTAACCATCATGGAAGGGCTTTTTGCCAGACCTAATTGCGGTTGATTTGCACTGCGCACTACCTTCATTGGTGGACACTGCTTAGAAGTATCACCATGCCGCTCGAACTGAAGCTCTACCGGTGATTGGGACTTTTTCTGAAGTCGACCAGCGACCGTAAATTTAGAAGCATCAGATTGCTCTGAAAAAAGTTTAGTTGTTTGTTTTTTATTTGGTTTGCGAATGGAGTTTCTATCGACGGCTTACCAATTCGGGTTTTCCAGTTCTCGGATGAGTGGCGAAGTTTGCCCAAGCGATCCGATACTTTACCCCCCTCGATACTGGTTGGTATCAAATGGGATGATGGGGGAGGCTTGTCAGATAGTGTGTGTGCTAGCGAAAGGGATTCCTGTAAACAAACAAAAAAAAAAAAACATTGATCAAGGAGCGTTTTTTGATTACTTAATTCTGATTCCATTCTATTAAATTGTGAGTTGAATTGCGCACTTGATCCCTTTTTAGTTGTTGACATTGCGTTGGGGTTGACATCTGTTTGGTTCAAATTATTTTCAATGAAACATTTAACTTTTAAGACGCAAATGTAGTTCTTAAGTTTAGAATTTTAGAAAGAAAAAAAGATTACATTGCGATTGATATTCTTATCACATCATAATGTTAACGCCCTCAAAACAAAAACCACAATACTTTTTAAAACAATATCTTATCGAGCAAAAAACACTTTCATTGTGGTTTTATCGCAGCAGATAAATATTATTGAATTTATTAATTTTTTAATGTAGAACCAAAGCAAAGATACAAGTGGCATCGAGTCCTAACAGTTTTAAAATAATACACGTAGTTCGGAAATCATTTTTCATTTTGAAAGTTCGTTTGTTGATCTCGAGGTAAACAATTAAATGGTATCCATTTTCCCCCAGGTGACAAACCAATGCAATGGGCTATGGGTTCGTGGATGAGCCTTTTTAAGAACCAAAAGAGCACAAGTTCTTTGGTAGTATTAAACGAAAGATCGAATATTAAAAGTTATTTTGCGATATAGTCCTTTTTTCCCTACAATTTTAAATATTTGATAGATCCTCAAACCTAAATAGAGGTCCACTGTACTACAATGAAGATTACCTTCTTTTCTAATTTTTCAGTTATATATAGAAGCCAAGAGAAAATTGCATGGTAAGAAGTCTCAATTTCAAGTTTGAAACGAGTGCCTGCAAAAAAGTGACGGAAACTTCTCAGAGCAGTATCATCATTCGTTCAACGGGATTAACATTTTTTTTTTCACTTGAGCTTCTTAGCACATTTATATGCTCAAAAGAGAAGTGTCGCGTGTTCCGTTTCCGTAACAAGCCAGGTTTCTTCTTTTGAAAGAGATGTGTTCTTTAACTGGAATGGGGGTTGTATATTTTTAGATTAATTAATAATTTTTGTTCTGTCTTACTTAAAAAAAAAAAATAAACACTGATATAAAACAAAACAAAATAAAAGTGAACTTGATGACATTTAGGTATAGCTGTTTATTTTGTTGCCCTTCGTTCGTTAAATTTTACACAGGATTGACCCAGGTTTGCTATAACTCTGAAAGCTAAAAAAACTGGGTTTTCCGGTTGCAAAAAACGTTAAGGCACGAAATCACACCACATCCATGTAATTTGAAGAAAAATACATGACATTTGACAGTCCTGCTCGTTACCTGAACTCACCGCAGCAAAAACCTAGGGCTGTTCTAGGGCGGGGATTGAGGGCAAACGAGTTGATGATTTTCGATTTGTGGCGACCACTAGGTCTTCAACGAACAAACCAAGGATTAGGAAACATGATATAATCTAAGCGCTGCTAGAAAGTACTATTACGCTATCAACTTTTCCAATAATGATCTTCAACGACAAAGCGTCCGAGGCATGCCCGTCCGTGTTCTAAGATCATTGTAGCATCAATTGACTAAATAGAGTATGAAAACCTAACACCCAGCATTGACTCCAGCATTTCAAATCATTCGCAGTATTCAAAACTTCGCCCAAAGTGACGCCAGCATAAATGGGCCAAACATGATCTTCTGCTGATATTTTGAATTTTTCCTTTTCTAGCTGCAAAAGGTTTCTCTTTGGCGCGGCAGTGTTGGGTCGGGTTGTGCGAATTAAGTTAATTCCCTTTGTGTTGGCAGCCAATTTAACAGCTCGCTTACAGCTCACTGCATCAAGTAGCTAAAAGATGGTGTTGCTGGAACTGTACGGAATATGGCAATATTTTTCAAATTCGTTTGACCTGGACCGTCTTAGCCGATACTTACACCGGAGTAAGAACCAACGAGATTATAACGGTGGTCTGAGAAATGGCTCCCATACGAATCTGATGGAAAGCTCTTGTATTGTAAAGAATGGTGGAAATGTTATTTTTTTTTTAATGTATATTGTTTAAGTGTAGTAAGTAGTGGTACCCGTGGTGCGATGGTTAGCATGTCCACTTGCTAACCTAGAGGTTCGAGGTTCGAATCCCAGCAGAGGCACAAAAAATGTTTTTTCCGGGTATCGCCTTTCGCGAGGAATTGGCAAGTCCTCCGTTAGTAAATTCATGCCATGAAAAGCGCTTTCTCAAAAAGCCGTTCGGATCCGGCATAAAATTGTAGGTCCCCTCCATTCCCTCACAAGGCATGGTTGTGAGAAATGCGCTAGGCCCAGGGGCTCCTCGCTCTGTAGCGCCACCCAATTTATTTATTTATATTGTTTAAGTTTGCACGAGAAAATTGAATTTTTAGTGTCTCCGTCCAGGGCAATAACACGACTCATGCTTTTTACAATCTTGGTTCAATCTGTTCACCGATTTGTAAGTAGGTGGGAATGACGTTGTACATTATTTATAGCCACTTTAGAAGCTGGCTTAGATTTGACTGGAGTTTAAGGAAGCAAAGTGCGCTGTTCTGTAACAATCAAACCTTTCAAATGGTTTCAGCTACATTGGACCCCAGGACTTTCCATGCCAGCTGTACAAGTTTTCTATGTTGGAGTAGATTTCAACCCTGAATGTCTTTGCAAAAATAGCGGTGGGTTTTTTCTTGGTGAAAGAAACCTTAAAACTTTACACAGCTAATCAACAACCAATGCATTAAATCCGAACAAATCTAATCTTTTACGATACACCTTCATTTGATGTAGGTTCCGATTGTCTCAAACAGTAGTTGACATAGAAAATAACGTAAAGGCGCTCGATTTGTTGAACAGAGCAAAGAGGTAAGAGGGGATATTTGAAGGGGTTCTTCCCAAAATCAAATCAACACGGACTGTTGAAACTTGTTGTTTCAACAATTTGAGCAATGGTCAAAGATTATCGAGTTTGCAGTTTCCTAAAAGTGGAGACACTCCTCAACTGAGCCTTCAGCTGATTCACCAACGTAGGCTCGACCCTCGACGTTATCAAAGTTTTTGCCAACATAAGCCATATCAGCAGGAACAGCTATACCCTGTTCCAAGGACCCAGTCCCAACATCGATAAAGTTCAAAACTGGAATAGGATGTTATTCAAGATCACTGTCGATTTAACAAAGGTTTTGAAAATTTGATATGGGACTGCCTCTGCTCAAGCTGCGTGCAAAATTAGAGCAGCATGATGCATGAGCCTTGGATCTTGGACCAATATATGGATAACAGGGTTGTATCAGGTTGAGGCGCATAGTGTTAAAAAACAAAAACGACATAACTTCGAAGATTACATTATGTAGGATATTGAGATTTTGTTGCCTCAGTTGCCGAAATCGAATGAGTACGAAGGCGGTGGGCGATATCCTTTACAACTTGAATGCTTTTGTTTTTTTTTTTTTTTGGCTGTGGTATGAGAAAATTGCCAGTCGACTATTGTATTTCTGGGAATGTGAAATTTAATTTTAGAGTAACAGGCAAGAAGAGACTACAGTTCCAAAACTGGCAAAATCATAAGCAATTTTACTTCCTGTGATGCCATGATGACATATAAATTAAACATTCAGAGAACTCCTGCATTGTTTTAAAGCAATTTCGAAGTAACTAAAAAATTGAGTGAGACTCAAACACACCCAGGCTGTCGCTGGAAATCGATAAACTTCACCTTGGGCAGTTTGGTTATTATCTTTTAACTTTTTCGTACGTGTTCAGGAGACTAATTTCGAAATTTGTTTAAAACTTGTTCTCAGTATGATAATCGTGAACGTGGTTGTCTATAATTTGATTGACGTAACTCGACTACCATAGTGTCGTCTATCGTCCATTTCACAATGCAACTTGAGAGCATTTGGGGTCTCTCAAAATTTTGTTGAAACGTAATGAACGGCAAATTACCTATCTTTGATTTTGGCATGGTTTTTTATTTTGAATACACATGCACCGCAACGGAACAGGTTCGTTCGTTGAACTTTACCCAGGGTTGACCCAGATTTCAAAGACAACCCTATGAGTTGTCAAAAAAACCTGGGTTTTCCAGTCCTCAAAAAACGCTAGACCATGTGTCAACGTTTTGACGACTTCGTGTTGACTATAATCGAGTTACATAGCAATAATTCAATTCTCTAAACGCGATCAACTCTATCAGACTCTAGAGCTAAACAATAGACGTTTTTAGTGTTACGTAGAGTGTTTGTATCGTTGAAAGGTGATAAGTCACGGAATAACCGCCCAGATACTTTGACTTCCAAAACAAACAAATTGCAATCCATGATGGAAGAAAATGAAAATTTAAATTAAAGGAGTTCTTTAGTTAGTTGGACAGACATCGTTTGATGGATGTTGGACTGTCGGATGTAGTTTGCGTTCAGACTAATCAGACTTGTCGTCCAACATTATGACATATATTCCTCCGCTCCGTCCACTTTCAAAATTTTCAAAAATATTTGCAAACCATCCAACAAGTTGGACAAGCGGTCGTCTGAGGGTTTACATTTTCCTACATTGGTCGTACAAACGCTATCAGCAACAATTAGGACTCTCACTGTGTTCCGATCTCCTTCACTTTCGAAGGTTATCAAATATTTATTGTTGCCATTGACAAAATTTGTTGTAAAAAATCGTGTTAACCTCAACTCCTTTTACCCTATTCACTCCAAAGATCTAGTAATTTGGTTCCAAGAACCTTGGTATTTTACTTCGATTCAATGGTTTCGAGAACCTATAAACTTCTAACTGAGACAAGAAACTCTACCGTTGTTTTCTGGTTATTTTTTGTTTAGAAACGAATGAACACATTTTTTTGAAATTCGAAGAGCTGCGAATAGGTTCATCCTGATCGTATGCCCCCAATCAAAGGTTTTTTTTGGAGATTTGCTTAAAAATTTAATTCAAACTTTGAGTGGGTACGTGGATGTACGGTTTTACAATGTATGAATGCTTTAAAAACGAACTCTTGCAAAGTTGATCGCTCTGAGCACAATAAAGTAGACCGCGAAACTAGCTCAAGAATGCTAGCAAGGCACATAAAACGCCCAAAATGGGTTAAATTTGACAGCCCTGTTACTTGAACTCGCTCCAGCCAAAGCCTAGTACTTTTTAATTGCAAGTTGAGCCCAGAACTCAAAAAACATTCTGACATTCAGGGTGAGTTAAGGTTTTTTTAAAAAAAAAAAGCTTTTTGGCGACAACAGGGCAACGAACAAACCTATATTATCATTGCTCTGAAGATGTGCTCGGAGCCTCACAGTTTTGGTCTTCATATTGAAATTGTATGAGTCTCAAAATATTTATAATAAATCAAAACAATTCAATGAGTGTCTGTCAATACATTCGCATTGTTTTTCTATCGATAGTTCGAGTCAACAAAATCACGAAAACAATGACGCATTGTAGTAGATAATATAAATAAAATAATGAAAGAATGTCCAAAACATTTCTCAACACACTATTGAGAGAAAAAAAAAAAAAACAGTTTAAATCTGCAATATGCTAGGCCCAGAGGGAAAATTTAAAATTCACCAATCCATGAAACATAAATCAAAAATCCTTCTCATTTTTGAAAGGATAGCGTCATATCTTTTAGTATTCACCATTTTTCGTTCACCGTCCATAGTTAATCATCGATGTTTTGTTTAATATTAAGCGAGAAACACACAAAAATTGATAGTTGATTCCACAGCACCAACACAGGTATTTAAATTTCCGGTTAATTGAATAAACAAAAAAAAAATCAATATCTAGTGTTTTTAAACGAAAGCAACAACGATTAACTGTGCTCTCGGCACGAGCTTAACTAAGCGTTAGTAAATTGAATTTGCTATAGGAGTGGAAAGACACTTTAACGAACTACCGCGTTAAACAAGTCGTGAAAGTGTGTAACTAATACTCACAGGCATGATGATAAAGTCTATTAGATAAGATTACAAGGCGTTGAAATAAAAATACTTGAATATGGCTACTATCTTTCCGCAGTCGACCATACAAATGATGATGTTAACCGTAAAGAGGGGATCTGTTAACTAAAGGGACAACCGCAAGCCCTATTTGAGAAGGTGTGAAAATGATGCTTTGTTTGGTAGTCCAAGAGAGTTGTGGTGAGTCAGATATATCGATGTTGCAACTGGGAATAACCTTATCGTATCGTGGTTGTTATTTAATGATTGTGTTAACGATAGTAAAAAGTAAAAAAAAAGCTTCCAGTATCGCAACTCGCAAGTAAGAATACATGAAAACACAAAATATGCCCGAAAGTATGACACATCTTTTACAGACAACGAAAACATGCAAATGGTTTTGATTAAAGAAGACGATGTAGAAGACCAAACTAATATTGTTACTCATGTTTTCGTAGTTTTGTTGAGAATAAAAATTAATTTCAAGATTATAACGATGTTCAAAAAATTGGGTTTCGTTATACCTTTCTTCGTGTCGGTGTCGGTCAGTGTAACGATGCTTTTGTGCTTGTTGGCCTACACCGAACTGCAGCTTAAACGAATAGCCGCAATTTCTTTAAGATTTGGATAGAAATTTCAAGCATAGAATGTTTGATGGACGAATAGATTTTTCTATGCTGTAAAAATTAGCTTCAATTCATACTTTCAAACTGCAAATGCAACGTAAAGAATGTTTTGCTTAGGACAAATTTGGAGTGGTGGCCTTGGTGTAGTGGTTAGCATGTCCGTCTTTTCCATGGGAGTTCCAGGTTTCAATACCAGGAGCGTCAAGCAATATTTTTTTGTGTAGAATAATTTACTACTTTTGTCTACCATTTTTGTCTGAGGTCATGAAAAGCTTATAGGATTGGGTTGCTGACTATAGGTTATTGGGGTTGAGAACCTTCACTAAATCATTTGGAGCTCTCAATAAACTTAAGGATGCTGTTCAGTGGGAGATTAGAGATGTCGCCCAGTTCGTCGAAGGAATATTTTCCGAAAGTTTTCTTCCTAGCCCCGGTCCGCCGGGCCTCACAACCGTGTCTTGTGAGGGAATGGAGGTGACCTACAATTTACTACCTATCCGAACGGCTTATCGAGGAATGACTTTTCATGGCAATGAATTTACTATCGGAGGACTTGCCAATTCTTCGCGAAAGTTAATACAAGTGGAAAACCATATTTAGTTTCTGTTGGGATTCGAACCACGAAGCTCTGGATTAACAGACAGACAAGGTAACCACCATGCCGCGGGCACCATGCAAAAATGCAGTCTCTAATATTTTATCATATTTGGTCATTGGCCAACTATACTAGAAAAGAAAGTCCCTGGGATCCAAGTTCACTTCGGAATATATTCTTGAAGTGAACTTACTTTTCATTTAGGGCTGGAACTAAGCCAACCAAAGACCCAACCAAAAGAGGTATGAGCGCGCTCAATAAAATAGACAAATTTGCACAACAGAGCCATTATGGAGTCCACCCCCACTAGTTAAAATTCCATTCAATTTATTCGAAGCATAGACAAGAGCGATCGAAGTCGCTCACGACAGGTGCGATTTACCAGATATGAGAAAAAGTTGGAAAAAAAAATTTAAGCTTCAGAGGAATGCAGGGGCTCCCCGCTCTGTTGAGCTACCCTATTTATTTATTTCTTTCTTTCTTTTTTTCGTAGGCCGCAGCCCTCGGTTCCCTCCGTTGATTGAACACTGAGGTGTTTAATTGAAACCTATTGTACCAACCCATGCGCAGTCTCAAAGCAGTTCTTTTGCTCCTGAATTGGACCAGAATTTAGTGATCCTCTGTGGGTGAATTAGTTTAAGTTTATCCAAGGGAATAATGTCGTTATCAAGCATCCGCTTCTTAAGGCCTAGAAGTGCTGAACACTCTGCTATGATGTGCAGAGATGTTTCTTCACTTTCCCCTGTAGATGTTTTTTTAGAGGAGAGTGGCCGGTTAGTATTCCGGTCCAAGAGTTTTCTTGTTGAGGTTCAATAGGAATTTTGATGTTTGTGGGAATATTCTTTCATAAAAAGTTTAAAATGCGTTTGGTCAAAGGAATTATTCCAAGCTTTGTTAGATTCTACTAGTAGGATGATCCTAATATTCATTCAAGATTCCAAATGGTTCAGTGAGGCTTCTATAAGCCCTAATTACCATCAATCAACCCTCTTCCTTCTTACCCCCTCATCCACCGCTATTTCCGAGAGCTCAACCTAACTTATGTCAAATGTTTGAAAATTATTTAACTTTGTAGATGCTAATGAGAAGCATTTCAGTAGTAATAGCAAAACGAAGTATGGTTTCACTATACAAGGGCGGCAGTGGTGCAGTGGTAGAGTGTTCAGTAGATAGGTCGGGCGTGTGGGTTTGAAATCCGCTCTGGGCATCTACTTTTCTATCAGCCTCCCAGTTTCATATGGAAGCCTTGAGGTTATATGTGAAACTACTAACTCCAACTAGGTACTGCAATACAAAAAAAAGGAAGACTGCTACCCTGGTAGTACAATGGACTGGAAATTAGGTCTGAGTTCTCCAGATTAGCATATAAACCTCCTCTTAAAAAAAAACTTTGGTTTCACTTACAGCATTTAATAATCAAATTTCCCATCATTGTCATTTGTCACAAGATCACTGAGCGTGAATATTTATCTAAAAATTGGGTCACTCTAAAAACAGAATTCAAACACACAACACAATCGTCTTCGAGTTGTTGTTTTCGTATAAAATTGAAGTACTTACGTTCTGTATGAGGCCGCCCAACTTACACTTTCAATCAGAAATCTTCAAATCGTCTTGGAAATCTTCAAAACGAATCTCATTCTTCTTTCTCAATGAAAAACCCATTTAAAGAAATTTTTACTTTTTATTCTAGCATGAAGCCACTTACTTTTTATTTATAGAAAAAAAAAAAAAAAACTAAAGTAGCTAAAGTTAGTCGTTTTTAGAATTGTTGCACAAATAAAAGCATACACTTATCTAGTTTAAATAGTTTTGTTTGACTAAAATCATAATTAATACTCAATAAGAGGGGGAGGAAAAAGAGTGCCAGGATCACCCTACACGTCTGACAAATAAATCAACAATAAATTAAACCACAATTATTTTTCTATCAATCAATGACCGAACCATACGCTTTTAATAAAAAAAAAGTGTTGGACTCCAATTGGCTCATCAAGTTTTCCTTTAGTTTAAAAAAGAGGTTGAGAAATAAAACAAGAAATACTCACGAAAGTAAATAAAAATAAATTTAAATATCTACGATTTGCGTTGAAATTTTGTTGCCTCCTCCCCTTCCATTTCCCTCTTTCAATTAACCCGTTTTTCTTTTATGAATTGCATGATTGTCCATAAGTCAACTTTTCAAGCCAAAGAAAGATAAACAACGTTTATTGATTTTTGCAATCAGTAATCGACAAATAAAAAAAATCTTATAACAAAGCGATAAGAGATACCTACATACCCATGTGTATGTAGTGTGACATCACCCTTATAAAATACAAATAACTCTAGAGAACCAACAAAGGACAATGGAAAATATCACAAGAATGTTTAGCCCTTAAATAAGAATGGCAATTAAAAGATTTAGGTCATGTTTACATCTAAAGACACACTTCTGTTTCTTATCACAACCGACTTAAAGTAAGTTTCTTCCATTGTTTGCTTTCTGACAATAACACAATGGCACAAAAGTGATCGCACAACATGATGTTCTAGACACACACACACACAATTATATAGATGGAAATTAACTACACTATTTGTTAAGGTTCCCAAAGAAGTTCTCGATGTAACTCTCGTCTGGCAGACTGTCTCCCAGGAGATCACTTATCGAATAGGCTGACAATGGTCGCGAGAGCCGACGCTGTGACAGGATTTCTTCTATCGATGTAACCGGTCCGTTGGGACTCAAGCTGCCTTTGCCAGCAGTTAAAGCGAATATATTCTCTATGCTAGCTTTAAGCGAGTTCGGTCGCGAGAGTGGCCGGGGCGGGGGCGATGGGGATGTTGATGGGTAACGCCGTCGTTGGATGACAATATTTGTCGGCTCCAAAGGACGATTTAGCAAATCTGCGGAGTTTTCATCGTTTTCTGGAATATTTTCCGGTTTTCCCATAACTGGCGATGGTTTGAAATAACGTTCTTCCAAGTTCCGCAAAGTCTTTTTCTCATACTTGAGGTTGTCAGTAGAAACCTTCTTTGCGGCAGCTTCATCTGATTGCAGCAAACCGGAGCTCTGTTCATTCGTTACAATTGGCGTCACTCTGTTCACTTTGCGGGCATTGCCCTCGAACATTTTTGCAATTTGATTGACATGATTTGGTTGCGTATGCGTAGGCAGCAATGGTGGCTGTTGTTGTTGAATTGTGGGCTCCTCTGGTTTGTCTTCGACTGGGTCACGTTTAGGGGCGAAGCGTCGCAGAACTTTTTTCCGCGGCCGCACAATATCATCGGATTCTAAGGGATGACAGCACCGCTCAGCTCCGTAGCATCGATGGAATTTTAAATCTCGTAGCTCCGCTTGCGCACCGATACATGTTCGACTCCAAACTTTCGGGACGAGTGTTAAAAATGCCAAAGCATATGCTATCCATGGAAAATATTCCCAAAGAATGAGGATATAATCACAAACCAATTCCAGATACTCTACGTATTCCATCGCAGAACTTTCAGTGTCAAATGTGTTAAAAGAAAAATACTTCCACTCTCTACAATCACTTTAAGATTTTGACAAATTTTTTGAAATCTCCTTTTTTTTATTTTGCTCTCTGTATAAATTTTCCTCGTTCGTTATTTATATTATTTTTTTCCTTTTTATCTTTTATATCTCGTTTGCAAATAAAAATAAATGAAAAAAAAATTAAATCCACTGCGCGCTACGGTGTCGTTGTCGTTCGTCGTGTTCAGAATATACACTGACTACATCAAGCCGTTCAATGTAGCTCTGTACTGTACACTGTTCCGTACCGGGTGTTGCGTACTCTCTTGGGGCGTAGTGACTAGCCAGCTACCGTCCTCTGTCCAGCTGGTTTGCTGCCAGTGCATTTGCGAAAAATTGTAGTTTTCTGGGTATTCACTTGTTTCGCCGAGTGATAGAGAGAAAGAGAGCGCGAGGGGCTTCTCTTTGTGAACAAATTTCTGCGTCTCTGTCTGCTTAAAGTGGATAGTCCCCCGAACCTTAACAATAAATTGCCACCACAAAGAGTCGATTGGAATTTTTCTTATCAGAGACGAAAATAAAAACGAAAAGTGGAAACATATACAAAAATAGCTAAACGTTGTCAACGAGTTAAGCGATCGCACTCGACTGAATCACGACCACGAAGCTAAACGATCCCAACAGAGACTGCGCCAGCCAGCGCCACGAATTTTCATGGCTGATCGCTGATGGGCTAGGAAAAAGAAGACGACGAGGATGATGTTGATGATGAGTCTCCCGCATATTTTCGTTTAGAGTCTACTCATCTACTGTATGTGCTCGCTCAGCTCAGAACCAGAACGCCGAATTGAAAAGAACATGATCACACAATGAGGTTTTGTGTCTTTAAGCTGTGCTCAGCTGAGATGCTTGGGTGAATATGCGCCAAACAAAAACAAAACAAAAATAAACAACTTGAAAGCAAATGAAAACAGAGAACAAAATGATTCATCAAGGTTTGGATGAAAATAAAGTTGCCGGACGGCTTCAACAAGAGTAGGTATATCTATTATGTTGATGAGTAATTCAGTTCAGAGTAAATTCAGATCAGTTCCTATAAGCGTTGCCAGTTTCCACGGATTAGTAACAAATTTTCATGGAACTTCATTTGCATAATCTCTGAAAGGGGTTGGAATTGGTCAACGAATCACTCCACCCACGGGACGCACGATAAGGCATTTAAATTTGGGTAAGACATACGTCACGATTAAATTCGGAAATTTTGATTGAGTGCTCGTCTCAAGGCAATTTGTTGGCTGAAACTTTGGAAAGAACATCTCAGATGGTTTCATAAAGAATTTGTTGAAAAACAACCGTTGAATATTTCTACGAGGTTGCGAATAGGGATACATAGCTTCTTTAACAGTACAACTTTTTGAAAGTCGAAATAAGGTTGAGGTTTTGTGGTTTTTGATAAGAAATCTATTAAAAGGTTATTTTGTTGCGAAAAAAGTGACTGTCTGAACGAACTTATTTTTATTTATGATGAAATCTGTTGAATTACTTTACATTTTTATAATTCAAATTCAAAGTCTACAAGAGAAAAAATGGGTGGAAATTAGAAACACGAACATTTTCAAGTTCAAAATGCGGCGAAAAAACATGACAGTACTTTTGTGGTACTCGTGGCGTGATATTAAGCATGTTCGCCTGTTAATCCAGAGGTTCGTGGTTCGAATCCCAACAGAGGCAAATTTGTTTTTCCATGGATATCGCCTATCGCGAGGCATTGGCAAGTCTTCCGATAATAAATACATTGCCATGAAAAGCGCTTTCTCGGTTAGCCGTTCGGAACCGGCAGAAAATTGTAGGTCCCCTCTATTCCCTGCCCTCACAAGGTATGGTTGTGAGAAATGCACTAGGGGGCTCCTCGCTTTGTTGCGCCACCCTATTTCTTTTTATTTTTGTAAACGACAATTATACGTACGTGGTACCCGTGACGTAATGGTTAGCATGTCTGCCTGTTAAGCGGAAGATTTGTGTTTCGAATCCCAACAGAAAACAAAAATGTTTTTCCCTGGTATCGCCTTTCGAGAGGAGGAATTGGCAAGTCCTCCGATAGTTAATTGTCATGAAACGCTCTTTCCCGACTAGCTGTTCGGAATCAACAGAAAATTGTAGGTACCCACCGTTCCCTCACAAAGACAATGATTGTGAGAAATGCGCTAGGCCCTGAGACACCTATTTATTTATTTTATTTAGTAACAAATTCTTTTCAAAAATATCATTATGAATTGAGTATGAGTATCATTCGATCTGACTCCTTTGAAAGAGAGATTTGGACCTTGTTTAGTCTTAAACCTCAAAGAATACAGCCTGAATTTATGCGCGACGCTGATCATTAGTCCTAACTTTTCCAATCTGGCAACGTTCTAATCGTCTTCTCACAACCCCTATCCCTGGCTCCTATTACTTAATTTGAATATAGAATAACAAAAAAGGGGTGTGGTGTGTTGGGGTAGAGTAGACATTTAACCATTTGTCAATTAATAGCAACTAGACTAATTTGTTTGTATTTGAAATTTTTTTTTTCACCACTGCATGCATACTTCTTGATTCTGATGACGTTATCAGGAGCTAATTACTTATTTTCTTTATCACCATTTTTATTGCTCCTATTGTGCCTCAATCAGTGAAGGGAACCTTTCGGTTCACTCTTTAATTGCCTCCACATACTCTCGTACGTAATGTAGTTGAGTATTTTTATTTAAATTGTGAAACTTATGTGACACAAATTAGAAGATGGGCTGAGTATATGAAAGTAGTTTGAAGTGTGGTTGGCGGTGTATTTTTAACAGGAGCGGGAGCGGCACCGTATTTATGGTCACAATGACGATGGTTTTCTATTTATACTAAAGGCTCATAGAGACAAAATGTTTAAATGAGTAGTTGTATTTGCGTGATTGTTATGGATGAGAGATTTGTTTTTATTTATATTTATTTTTCTTTTTTGAATTCCCTCGTTTTGTAATGTTTACCTGGTGCTTGTCTTTTCCACAAAAGGCAAATGTCAACTGTTCCCGTTTGCTTTTCAGAAATTTGCTATTACGTTTGTTTTAATGATGAGGAAGCAGACGCAGTTATCTCATAAGGCACAGTTAAAGTTTATAGATTTGTTTACGGTTTGATTTGAAGTGGTTGTGATTTTGTTTGTGTATTTAAATGGTTTTCAGTTGTTTGAGTTAAGTGCGCAGTTGCGAGCAGTTGTTTTATACAAATATAGTCAACAATTTGAAGACTAAGATCGGTTAAATGGCAAATAACTTTTTTTTTGGTAATAATGAGTTACAAAAATGCAGCTTGTTTTGCTATTGAACTTGTTACACGTGTAGAAATGAGTAGGTTGAGCATGAGACAGTAAAAATTGAGGGTTGTTATGGGTGCTGGCCTTGTTATTATCGTAAGGTTTTTTTGTTCAATGATAACATTTAGAGCCCCCTAAGCCCTAATGCACATGAGTGACAGTATTTTTTTCGAATTATTTGCGGCTGATCCCTTTTTTGCAGATTCTAAGACAGCAAAATAATAAATAACTCGATTGGATTACGTTTGACGGTGTCGATGCTCGCTCAAGATTTCAAAAATCTTTTTACTGTGACAATGAATTTTCAGCGTACGATGTTTTATCAACAACGGTTGAACTGATTGAGTTCGAAATTTTTGTCTTCAAAAAGTCTGTCAAAAATTGATTGGCGTTGATCGGTTAAGTGGTTTTAAATATATTCCAAGAATAAAAGAAAACGTTATCTTGCGATATCTTTGAAAGGTATAAACCAAACTACATCAAACCACTCAAAGCAGGGTTCGGAACTCAGGACCACTACTTTTTCTTAAAAAAAAGTTTAAGTATGTGGTTTCAAAGAACAAATAAAAAGCTTATAATTTGATGTTATGGCCAAGAATCCAGCTTTATTGAGATAAGAGTTTGGTATTTTATTATAAAAATAATTTCGGGCAAGTGGCCACCGCGGCTAGGTCGAATAAATTCAAGCCGAGAGGTCCAGTTTACGACCACTTTTTGCAGCATTTAGAGGCGTATATCAGGAATAAGAAACCAAATGTTCTCTTCCAAGGACGAAGGAAAACCTAAGACATGAATTCAAACACCTATAAGTTGTTAACTTCTTGGATTTCAGGGACCTACAACTTTATACCAACTCCGAATGACTCAGTGAAAAAGCACTTTTCTTGGCTTCGAAAACTCAATGCTTTTTCTTGTCGTTGAAGCTTAAGATTCTCCCATTGCTTATTATCCATGAATGGTACCTGCATCCAAGAAACCGAAAAGCTGTCAGTCCTTGGTATCGATGGTAAACGATGATCTTCGATGGAATGACCACATATTTCAAGTCGCCAAAAACACTGCTAAATGCTTACGCTTCTTGAGACGAAGCAGGAAGTTCTTCACCCCTTCTGATCTGGATACAATTTATAAGGCTTTCATCCGCCCAAAACTGGAGTATAACTCCCATATCTGGTCAGGTGCTCCTCAAACATCTTTGCGCCTACTTGATAGGGTATACAAAATAGAGCGTTCAAATTGATAGGTGATTAGATAGTTCAATCGTAGAATCGATTGATTCTCTTGGACATCGTCTAAACGTCACCTGTCTCTCTCTCTCTTTTATCGGTTTTTTCACAAACAGTGCTCTAGTGAAATAGCCAGCTGCATTCATCCCCTGAAACAATTTAGCCGCAACACCCGCCTCGCTAGAAATGCTCATCAGTTTTACCTTGAGCCCAACTTCGGACGTCCAGTCAAGTATAGAGATTTTAATTTTAGTCGCACCATGCACTACCTGTCCCTGTTTATCCCTACATTACGATTCACAAAAATTCAAAAGCAACTTGCATCGGTGTCTCCTTTCAAATCCTCTCCTATTTTTCTAAATGCTCGCACTGTGTTCTATAACATTATAAGCGTATTCATAAAATCATAACCCCTTGATGTGTGCGCTAATTATAAAAAAAAAAAATATTTACTCTCGCTGATTCCTCGAGAAAGCCTACACCTGTGGAAAAATTTATGTTTCTAGGATTCGTACTTCGAACTTGCACGTAACAGTCAAACGTGCTAATTACTGAGCATAACACTACGGCAAAACAGATAGCGACCCTGAAAAAGCAGATTTTAATGTGACTGATGTGTCTGCTGAAGAGAAATTGCAAACTAATACAGCGTTCAATTTCGACCACATCGACATGGAATGAATGCTTGTATGAGAATCTCTCGCAAAGAGCTAAAGGTTCTGGCATCAAGACTAACTCTGGATCGTATAGTATCTTTAGGAAAAGAAACAATTCAACAAGCTGTTTGGTGTGGAACAGGTCACAAACTAATAACAACAAATAACTTAATTCTAAATCAAACAAAGAAACTACAAACGTCTTGATAATGAGGTCTTTACAGAGGTTTTCAAGACAAAGAGCAACACAATGGCATTATCCACTTTCTTTGTCTTAAAAAAGGCATACAAAATGATAAAAAGAAAAGCTAGTCAAAGTCCAATACGCGAACATCGAAAGTTTATAAAGGCAACCAGATAGTTTCAATTTCTAGAGAGCACAACCATCAGTATGAACTTATTGAGGTAAGGTTAAGGATACTCACGATGTGTGTGATGAACTGATGATGCCAAACAGTGATATTAGGCGGCCCCACAGACTTTTAGTTCGCCAGTTGGACAGTTTTTTTTTTATATATATAATTAACGCGCACATCAAGGGGTTATGACTACCCTTATAATGTTATAAAAACACAGTGCGAGCATTTAGGAAAACAGGAGAGAATTTGAAAGGAGACACCGATGCACGTTGCTTTTGAATCTTTGTGAATCGTAATGCAGGGGAAATACAGAGCCAGGTAAAGCATTCCACATTCGGGTGGTGCGACTGAAATACGAATTTCTATACTTGACTGTACGTCCGAAGTTGGACTCAAGGTAAAACTGATGAGCATTCCTAGCGAGGCGGGTGTTGCGGCTAAATTGTTTCAGGGGAGGAATGCCTTCAAACTAAACCACCCACTTATTTAGTTGAGCATTGTTTGCGCTAATAACTCAACCCGATTAAACTATCGGCCGACTAAAAGCCTGCAGTCTGCTGGGGCTCTTAACCCCCTTTCAATCAACCTGATAATGACTCTGTTTGTTTGTTTGTCAAGGGTTAAAAACACCATTTTATTCGATATATTGATGGTTAGAAATGGATACGCAACGGAGCAGACCTTAGGTATTACCAAAAATAGAAACATTTTTTTTAAACATATTTTAAATTTTTCTGTCGGAAGAGTAACATCCTTGCCTTTGCAACAACAAGCAAAGAAAATGTGCGATAATGTACTAATGTACCTACTACACATCATGATTACAACAATTCCGTTCCAACAATTCAATTCCATTTCGAGGGGCGATCAATTGCTATTGAAAAACAACGCTTAATAATACTCATTAAATCATACATCTAAACAATACACAAAATTATTACGGAGTTTGCTGAAAACTCCCATCCAAATAAACATCATTCAGTTGAATGTTAATCAATTCAAATTAAATATTCATCAAGCGAACGTGCCAATTAACTTTTTCCCATCTTAACAATCCATATAAACACTCCATTTACCGCATTCACTCATCAACACTATCCACTAATTATTCCGATGTCCGACAGACGATACTAGACAGTAGTAGTAGGTGGAAGGCGTTTCGACGTCAACAAATAAAAATCTCTCCCTATATCACCAATTCACATCAAATCAGTGGCTTTAATTGTCTCGCCTTAACTTCACAAAAAAAAGAGACAGTTCCTAACCACTTTGAGCTACTTATCCACAAAACACGTTCCTCTACCATCAATTCTTCTTTGCGTTGAGGTCTTTAAATTTATGCTTCTCATTTGACTATTTAAGTCGGCCTGGTACAACAAGACATTTATTTACGCCAAGAAATGAAGGCCATAGACAGCTGCCGGCCACCTACAGACAGAAGCAGTTTAATCTTCCAACCAATTTTGGTGGGCCATTAACTTAATAAGACATTTGATTGGGATCAGGTGTTTTGTGAAAAAAATAATAAAAATTTTAATAAAAGAAAATTATTGAAAAAGTTGAGAATCGCAGACAGTTGGGTATACCAAAAACATTGTCACTTTCCAAGACCTCCCCGGAGTCAAAAGCGAAAACTGTAGGTGAAATGCAAATTCAGTCACGTTCCAGAGAAGTGTTCTGATTTCGAAACATTAAATGCAGTTTGGAATACGAAATGCTCAGTCTAATAAAAGCGAAAAAAGGTTGGAGGCATATATATGAAATATGAAGGCATGTAACGCGAAGAAGTCAAGTTTGTACCTAGCTACGGTTTGTTTATTTTTTGAATTGTTGTGTGAAAGTTGAGCACCGATCAATTTGATTAAAGCCTCAAAGTATGCAATGTATTTTTTATTACTTTCAGTAAAATAGAAACAAGTTGAAATGTGATTGTGTTTTGTGATCATATTTAACTCGCTTGATGCATAGACACTTGAAAATTGAAGTCGAGTAAAAACAGCTTTGCTCTTCAGACCTTTACAAAGTAAATTTGGAATTTCATGTTGCTTTTGTTTGTTGCCAAGAGCATCCAAGTGAATCAGAGTCGCAAATTATAATATTCCGTAACGAGCTCTCGTTTTTTGGCAGCAATCTTCGGCACGGTATTTTTAATTTTGTAGCAAATATAATTTAAAATCATCCAAAAATACACCTCCTCTGCTCATGTCCTGCACTCTCTTTTAAAAGAAAAAAGCATCTAGGAAAATAATTTCTTGATGATCCAAACGATCTGGCGAACACAGATCCCCTGCATCTCCTTCGCTTTATTAAAAGCTCCAAATGGTTTTGTTAAGTGAGATACTTCCTCGCATAATTTTATGGTATCACAATGGACCTAATATTGGTCTAAGTGTGTCAGTTTGTTTTCCTGACAGCCATTTGAACCTAACCTAACCTATCCTAAAAATAAATCCCTAATTGCAGTGAAAACTCATAAGGAACTCTTGCTCTTTGTGTCCATTTATTAATGGCAACTCTTCATGCAAATAAAGATGCGAATTAACTTGGCGCTCATTTAAATTAAAATACATAATTTTATAACAATTTTGGCTACAAATCAAAACCACAACGATATAATATTTGAATTGACGGTGTAACTAAATGTAAACAAAACGAAGAAGCATTATGTAAACAAACCGTAATCTCACGTTCATCTTTTTGAGCGTGTCAAAGACATAACGCGGAGGTTGTTTTTTTTTATCTTAAAGTATATCAGGCTATTAAGGGGTCGTTAAGTTTAATGGGAGTAAAATGTTATCGTGTTGAGTTTCTGCTCATTAAAAAAAATAATTGAATCGATGGAAGTAATATAATTTTTCGGTTTAATGATGAGTTTTTCAAAACCAGATCTGTTTGCAATCTCTTTCTCCAAGTGCAAAAGAAGAAAGGGGGCACGAAAAGCGATCGAATAAGGATACAGAAATGAGTAATAGCTGAAATGAAATAAAAAGATTCTTTTATGGCTGAAAGTTTACGACGATCAAGGAAACATCGCCTTTAATGCCTTCAGTCGGTCTGAGGATAAGCAATCGATTCCTTGAAATTTAGAACTTACTTAGAACTTTAAACTTAGAAGACAGATAAGAAATAAATAATCCCGACCTGAACTAAATAATTAATAATCTGCCAAATCCGACGGACGAAAGGGAGGGCCCTTCTTGAGACAGAGCTAAAAAGTCTGTTTTAAGTTTAGCATTATAAAATTGATATTGAAAGCTTTAAATCAATAAGGGTAGTGTGCGTTAGCATCTTATTACGATTCCAAGATCCTTTTGTTATAAATTAGGGAGATATGAGATAGATAGAGTGATCTATGTTGTCTTTTGAATCATTAAATTTTCGCCTTAAGCCGTTTTTAGAAAATCTATAACTATGCCCCACTCATAAATAATAAATAAATAAGTCCAGTACAAGCTGGGTTCTAGCGCATTTCTCTTACAAGAAAATGAAAGGGATATACAATTTTTGGTCGATTTTGAACGGCAAAATAAAAAAGTGCTATTCATAACAATGACATTATTTAATGTGGCCAATTTTTCGAGGAAGAGTAACCTGTGGAAAAGCAATCAGATGTTTCTGCCAAACGTAGCAGGCCCGCATTCTTCACAAGATATGAGCTTGGACTCGAAGCTTCTCTATTTATTTACTTTTAATTTTCATAACATCAATCTTAAAAGAATAGTGCAGAAATCTTGCGTCAACACAAAAGACGTAAAGTCTCTTCAAGAGCACAGCGTAATACATATAATAATGAGGACAAAACTTTCTCTGTCAACTTGGTCTGAAGCGCCGCTATCATTTCAGACAGCAAATCACCAGCTCTAGGATTAAGGAAAGAGCAGACCTTGCAATAGAGTTATTTAAGTGTCCCTTTACACTCTTAAGACCCTTATTATTACTACAAAGGATTTGCGAGTTGTACCCAGTCAAAAGAGTTATGGTCCGAATTATTATTTTAATTACAACAGTAGCTTTACAATTATTCAGGAACAGAAGAAGGTGGTCGTTGAAAATTAAGTTTTTTCAAACGCCCAAAATATAAATCATTGAACTGATAATCCTTTACTCATGTCTAGATATCTAGAAAATATCTAGAATTGTTGATGGTTTAAGGGAAAATAAAGTTTTAAGTTAAGTCAAGTTTTACAACTTGAAGTACAATCAAATGTTTGCATCGGTCGATTCTTTGGGCCCAATTGGACACCGTGAAATTGACTGATTTTGGATCATTTCCTAAGGACACCTGAACGGCAGCGATATTTTTGACACTTCAACCAACCTGTTTTCTCCCTGACATAGCAACATCACATAGCAAATATGTAGACTCAAATTCTGTTATTGCCTGTCTACAAGGGTGAGTATTACGACCGAATTGGAATTAACGCTCTGAAAGCTGCGGTCACCGACACCGAATTCCAGTAGAAAATTTTATTTTTTAATTTTCAAATTTCGGGGACGGTAACATCGCTATTATTTCACAAAATATAAATTCAGAGAAACGATTTTTTGCATGGGTTTGAATGGTAGATCAGCGCCTTTCAGAGAACATTATTCATATAAGGAATAATTTTTTTTTCGGAATGGTGTTTTTCAAAACGGTGTCCACTGCCGAGGGAAAAGTTTTCAAGCGATTTCAAATTTTAACAGAACATTCTTCTTGTCATCCACTACTGTCCTATGGAAGCTTTTTTTTTTTAAAAAAAAACTTCCCATTTTTTTTCTCGAAAAACTGTCGAAAAAAAGGTCAAACTCACTACATTTTGTTCAAATCGCCGCCATTTTGTCAAAAAAAAAGTTTTAAAAATGCCTCCATAGGACGATCGCCGCTTTCCTACAGATTATTAATCTCTTTGAAGTTTTTGTTTCAGATCAAAATTGAGCCCGGAAAAGTGGACACCGATTAGGACTTTAACAACATTTTAGATTAATTACAATACAGTGAAACCCGCTTAAGAGAAAAGGCGAATTGTCACAGTTTTTCTTTCACTTAAGCGGGTTTTTCACTTAACCGAACCCCGGTTAAGTGAAAAAAATTTCACTTAAGCGGAGTCCTGATAAGTGAAAAAAAAATTGCACTTAAGCGGATTTAAAAGTTCCATTAAGCGGAGGTTTCATATTCAATGTTTCATATACACAATAAATATACACAATAAACAATTGATGTATTTATCTTTGGAGTTGCCTGGAAAAAATTTAAATAAAAGTGTTTGAATAACCACGATTAAACATCAAAAAAGTATTTTATTGAATAACAAAAATAACATATGTATCTACATACATTGGAATTCATAGGTATGTAGTAGTACATAAATATACATATATCATAAATTAGATTAAATCACATTTGAGTTTTTGTAAGTTAATTCGTAAACACATTGGGCATATCAAAAAGAAACCACTCCCAAGTTTGGCTACAGGTTTCAAATATGTACATATTCATATTTTTGAATACAATTAGGTACGTTTTATGAAGACAAAAATAATCTCACTTTTTTTAAAATAGTCATCAATTTTCGTTTGCGACAAAGTCTGAAAATGGCAATTCATCATTTCATATTCAATTTCATCTAAGATTAGATCTAGTTCATTATCCCCATCAGAAAACTGCTTAAGAACATTGAGAGATTTAAAAGCTTCTTTGATTGTTGCTTCAGGATTCCCAAAATTTCCACATCTAAATCATTGTCAGATACAAATCTGCTATCATCAAACTTTTCGAATTGTAGTGCTGCTTCATTAATTAACAGGAATTGTGCTTTTTTAAAGCATCTCGGATTATGAGATCTACTTATGTACAGCTGTGGACAACTAATTAGAAACAAAAATTGCGTGTACTTTCAGAACCGTTGCTTACTTAAATTTTTTCTCAAATTCATTTGTTTTTAACAATCATTTTGAGTTTTTATTCATTAATTAGAATAAACAATAAAATATTTGGAAAACGCAAAAACAATATTTTTCAATTTTAAAATTTTTCAATATTAAAATATTTTTACTTTACAAAACTTTTAGTATTTTGTTGCAAAGCCTTTTTGCTTTAAAACTTCTCGTCATCTTGCTGGAATTTCCAGCAAGACAACGACCCCAAACATACCGCTGGGATTACGAAAAAGTTTTTTAAGAACAGCTCAATCACTGTTCTTCAATGGGTATCTGCAAGTCCCGACCTTAATCCCATTGAACATCTTTGGGCTGATATCTTAAAAGCTGTGGCGACCAAAAATAACACAAACATTGACGTTTTATACCCCAATATTAAAGCCACCTGGAAAGCTATACCCGTAGAGCGCTGTAGGCGACTTATCGAATCAATGGAGCGAAAATGCCGAAAGGTTTTAAAGCAAAAAGGCTTCGCAACAAAATACTAAAAGTTTTGTAAAGTAAAGATATTTTAATATTGAAAAATATTGATACCAAATATATATAATTAGTTGTCCGCCACAAAAGGAGCCTTCTTGCAAAAATGGAGGAAAAGAAGAAAAGTGTTACGTTTTCCAAATATTTAATTGTTTATCCTAATTAATGAATAAAAACTCAAAATTATTGTTAAAAACAAATGAATTTGAAAAATAATTGAAGTAAGCAACGGTTCCGAAAACACGCAATTTTTGTTTCTTATTAGTTGTCCACAGCTGTTTATTTTGAAGAAAAATTATTAGCAAAAGAAAAACAAAGTGTGTTTAATCTTAGACTACACACCAATAAAAAAAATAATTCTTTCTGTTCCGTTCCAGTCGAATTAGAAATGAAAAGGACAATGATACGGCCCTTTGGTAGAGCTTCAATCCTGAAGGTTTTCACATCTATTTACCAATGAAGCCGTCGGTAGAGCCTTAAACATTACCCTGAATTCATCAGCATTATACACGTCATCAGGGTTGTAGCTCTGCCAATGGTTAACAGCAACTGTGTCAGCAGAATTATTTTCACCACAAAACTTCTTAAAATGAATATTTTCACGTTTTTTCCACCAAACTTTTTTTCACTTAAGCGAGTTTTTTTTCAATGAAAAATATGAAATTTAACTGAAAATATGTTTCAGGTATCCGGGTTTTTCACTTAAGCGAGTTTCACTTAAGCGGAGTGTTTAATAGGTAATTGGTCTACAAATACTCGGGGATGAAAAAATTCTTTCAGATAAGCGGGTTTCTCTTAAGCGGGTTTTACTGTAGTAAAAAACTAAAAAAAATCACCGCAACAAAAATCATTTTGTATTCTTCATCGTTGCTTTAATTTATTAAAAAAAACCTAGACCGATTAAGATATCCTTACCCTGAAAAAAATCGCGAAAATCAGTGATTTTTCCGGCAGTCACACTGAGATGATCCCAAGAATCTCGAGAGTTCCAAATAAATACCAAAACAATTAAAACTGTTTCGTTTAACAAGAAATATTAAAATATAATATCAATGAAAACTTCACAAAACTTCACAATAGACAGACATAACTTCGAGGAAGTACAGTTCTTCGTCTGTAGGATCCGCGGAAAACAAAATTAGTACGGAGATCAAACGGAGAATGACTCTTGCCCAACCGTTGCTTCGTTGGGTTGAGAAGGCAATTGAGGAACAAAGCCCTCTTTAGAAAAACCAAGCAAACCCTTTTGAAAACCTTAATTATCCCAGTTAAGCTTTACGGCGTGGAAGCGTGGACCTTATCGAAAGCGGATGAGGTAATCCTTGGTCGTTTCGAAAGAAAAACACTCTGCATGATCTTTGGTTCTGTACGAAAACAATGTGTCGAGAAGGAGATATAACAACAAGCTGTATGAGCTGTACTGCGACATGGGCATAGATAGAAGAGTACGCATCGCGAAAATACTATGGCTGGGACATGTAGAGCGGATGGGAATAAACGCTCCGGTGACGGGTTTTCGAAGGCACATTGCCAACCGACTTAGAGTGCAAAACTGGAGAGAAATTGTTCGCTAAAGATGTTAGTTGAGACTCAGGACCACCCCGAACTGTAATGCCCACCTAAGTAAGTAAGTTGTTTCACTAAGAAAAAAGAATACCTCAGTAAATTTTTTTTTCAATTTTTTTCAACAAAAAAATAAAGAAACTATTCGATTAGTATTTTTTTCTAGTTAACTTGTTTTTCCTCTTAGGAAGGACTTAAGCCAACTGACAACGTAATTTCAATCTCTGGAAAGAGTGCACACTTTATTCGTGCATTTTCAAATAATCATGTCCTAATAGTAGGCACTTTCGGTTCCAGAGTTATTCACCTGGCTCAATTAGTCACGTCCTATCCTTAAAAAATTATGTAGCTCACAGAAAAACAGAAAAACCTTTAAATCAAAAACCCCAATGACAGCTTAAAACGAACCATATCAAAACAAAAAACACCGAATTACTTTCCACCTTGTCAAACAATTGTTTTTACAAAGACATATCTTAAAGCTTCACTTTTTTACACAAAAGATTGACTGCCAGTCAAAACTCAATTTCAAAAACAAAATAATGAATGAAAATTAAATTCAAACTCACATTGACCAAATTTTCTCGTCGTATCTCGTTTACTTCATCGTGTTTCGATATACGCTTGCGCCAATCGTCCTCTCCACTCTTTTGTAATGCTGCCAATCGGTCAGCAATCGAACCGGTCTTAGTTATAGTAATAATCCTCTGATCTGGACCCATGACCTAAAACCAAAACAGCATAAGTATATCATGACCAAAAAAACATATTCGCTTAAAGGTGTTAAGACTAAACACAAACCTGAGTTAAACTACGTTTTAAGCCGCCAAGTAAATGTTCTGGTAAGGCTGATGATGGATTTTCCTGTTGAGCCTGCTGCTGTGACTGTCTCTCTGGCTGCTGTGGTTGATATGATCTACTGCTGGTGCTTTGTTCGGATGCTTTCGGTTTCTCTAGAGCATCATTGCTAGACGGCGAAAACGACGCAGTCGGTTTTAGACTTTGCCCACCAGCAACATTGCGTAGCTTGACAAAACCACCACTTAACGATGGCAATTGTTGTGGTCCTAGACCAGTGTATGATGTTGTTGGCAGTGGTGGCGCGCCAATTGGTGGCAAGGAAGAGTGGCTTTTACTTTTTGCAATGAGGTTTCTGCAATCAGACGGAAAAGAAAACAAAATTTCAATGAAAATAAATGAAGACACAAGGAGCCAAGAGGCCTTCAATTTATTGTAATCGTTCCTCTAAGTCACAATAGTCGACATTGCTGTTGACTTTTGCGGTGCCATTTAATTTGCTTTCCCATTATGAGCCTCTTCGACTTAAACTCAAGAAAAAAAAAAAAAAAACAAAGTCAACAACGCAACACAAGACGATGGATGCGATGATGACAATGTCATGGTTGATGTGGTTAGATGCTTCAATTGCAACTCAACGGAGGGTATAACGAAGAAAGTTTCACAAAACGTACCGAGCATGGAAAATCGCACAACCCGTCTTGATGAAAGAGACCACGATTAAACTAAACAAATGCACTTTCAAGATCAATTGAGCGGTTATGATGAACAAATGTAGTTGAGTAATTTTCTTAATGGCATGGAAAATGATGAAAATGCAATAAGTGTGAGAATAGGAATGTTTTAGCAGTCTCTGATAGAGCAAGTTGGATTGGTAGCATTTGACAGATCATCAATTATAGGCCGATTATGTGTCGGTAAAGACTTGTTTGAGAAACACCTGCTTTGGAGGGATTTAATGCTTAAGAAAAGTGTCAAGAGAGAGTTCGGTTCATTAAGAGCGCGTTGTTAGTGCCAAGCAATCGGAGAAACTTAAGCTAACTGTGGGCTGTCGCAAACGGTGCACTCAGCAGTCATAATGCACCGAACCGAAAAGAAGAATTGCGATAAATGTGCTGTCATTAAAAATCCATTAGACAAACACTCAGACGAACTTCATTGTTAATGGAACGAAGGCAAGGCCAAGATACACACACACACCTATAGTGTAACATTTAACCGATTAATTATACCCTACATCTTCAACCTCATCAAAACATTAGTTTGTTGAAAACTACGGGAAGCTTGAGCAATGTGTGCGATAGCCCAATGAAATTTGATTTAACTTTTAAAAATTTCCACAACACTGGAGGAGACTTTTATGCATATGTTTCGACAAGTATCTTGATGTTGTAGTTGAAAGGTTATAATGAAATATGTATGCAGATTACATTTTTTCTTCATAGATTTTTTTTAGTGTACATAAGAATTGAAGCATAGCTAATCTGCCATCTGCCTGAATTGAACATACTCGAATGTTTATAAAGTTTAAAGAAAACATAAGAAACCTATTAGCAAACTGCTACAAATATTCGCATTATTGCAGAAAGTGCTGCAATGTGCTGTTTTTATTGTGAGTTATTCAAAAGTCGTTTCCCGTACTTTAAAACATTTTTTGCACAAACCACCTTCATCCAAAATGATATTTAGTTAAAAAAAAAAAAAATGTCAACAATTTTTGAAATAAAAATTATTATTTGAGTTAGCTGGAATACACTCGAATTTAATGCCGATTCTGATTTGATAAGTGATGAGAAAGCGCTTTTCAGTCGAAATGCGATACCCGTGGGAAAACATTTTTATGTTCCTAATGGAATTCGACAGTTCAACACCTTCTTTGCTCATGCCCTGCACTGGGTGATCAACTCGTTAATCTTACACCGGGTTTCTGAGATCAGTAGGTGATTAACTTGCTGATCTCTGTGATAGCACAACGGACTCTTGCGGTCTAAATGAGTCAGGCAATGTACGTAGGTATTACTCATAGGGTGACAGCCACTTCCACCTAACCTAACCTAATGGAATTCGAGCCTCGAACTTCTCATGTAACAGATAGACATTCTGATCGGTACGCCACGGGCATCAGCTCCACAAGCATCAGCTATTTTGCTATCGTCTTATGAATTTTGCTGACTTTTCGAGCACTCAAACAAGATTGTTTCAGAAACTAGATTTTAGGCGATAGTAGTATTAACAGTTATGCGATCCAAACCCTGCCTTTAATACGGCCCCTAGAGATTTACTTCCCAAAAGGGAGCCATGATACCTACTCCTACACTTAAAGGGGACCAAATGAACTGAATGCAAGACTTTGAAAGTATCGTTTACAATTTTTCTTAAGATTCTTCTTAAATTGATTGTATTTATAAATAACTAAGTAATTTCACTCCTTTTAATTCTTTTTACCTTTTAAACTCCTGTACAGTTATAATGTCGTAGATTTTTTTTATCGAACATTAAAACAAGACGCTGAGACAAGAAGTGTCGTTTATGAGGCAAAATGAAATATGCTGTCGCCAAACAAGGACTAAAGTCATTGAGCATAAACTGACAAAATGTCACAATCAGCCCTATCACAGATTCCATCGTAGAAAACTTCCACACGGAAAGCTAAGTTACGAACTACGAAAATTTGTGATCACAAAATTCGAATGGAATCGAAGAAAGCATTTACAGTTGCCACACTAAATACCGCCATGCTGGTTATCGAAATCAGCTGTTTTACGCCAAATGTGCAAGATCATTCACATTTTTTTGCAAAACACAACTTCTTTTGTATATAAAAACGACGATTTTACATTCCACTTGGATTTGGTGATACCGAATCTACGAATTTCGAAATTCGTTCCATTCCGAATGGATTATGTGATAGTTACATCGGGAAACTTAGACTTTTTTAGATTACGATGGAATTTGTGATAGGGCTGAATATAAAGTCATAACTATGAGTTACTCTAGGACTTCTTTTATCTAGGATCTGCTATAGACACTGTACTTTGTTGATGAAAAAATGCTGATTCGTCTTTGAGAACTTGATTGAAGATTTAAAACTTAAATATGTATGACTTTTATGGTGGGAAGATAAAAAGGATCTTCCCCCCAGAAAGACCTTCAAGGGCAATATGTATGAATCTGTGTTGTACTGCCTCAATCCCAGATTTCTTCATTTCTTGGTGACCAAACCTGAAAAGCATACTTGAAATGGAGACGACCATGACAGTTGCATAAAGAAGGTGTAACATAAGATTCGTTAAATCCTTCAATCATCTCTTTATAAAGCATAGAATTGTTTTGCATACTAAAATCCACCCCAAGTTCGCAAAATTTCGGAATTTGAGGTAAAGATGGTTGAGATATTAAGTAATTTGCAATACCGGGAAACCGTTTGCGTGAGAACGTCATGCTATGGTACTTGGAAGAGTTCAAAGTAAGACCGTTTTTAGAACACAACATAACAAAACCGGGAGCCAACATTAAAGCATTTATTTAAACCGCATATCGGTTGAAATGTTAGAAAGAGTATGTCAAAATTTGACTAAGCGGATGGACCATTTGAGGCGCAGTCGCAGACAACATTTCGATGAAATAACCTTCAAACACTACTTTTAAAAGTGTGGTTGTACAAGAATACCCACACTTTCTTTAATGGCTACCTATTGTAATGTTTTAGAAGAATAACATAAGTTTTATAAAATTTATTCAAAACAAACATCTCATTTTGAAAACTATTCAAAACATACTAGTCGTTCAAAATTTCAAATCTGTAGCTTAATTAGGGCTAAGATTAAGATAAAAATACATGTTGAGGGCTCCACAGTCGTTAATTTTTGTATCAGAATATCACTAGAAATTTTCAAATTGTGTGCTCGAGTAAGAGTAAAATCAATTTCAGGGAAGCAACTTCTGATCAGAACATAAGTCATCGGCCAAGCTTTTGGTGGACGTAGTTTGAAGAAAACTTCGCTATCTTCAGTGATCGAAATGCTGTCTTAGTAGAAGGAAAGACTCTAACGGGTTTTCCAATAGGTAGAGACTTGACAAACTTTAAATTTAATTTGTGAACTTATAACATCGCTAAAAATCGCTGTCATTGTCAAATTATTCACTAAACATTTTCATCATGATGAAACCAAAACAACATCTGCAAATTATAAAAATTTTCTACTTAAATTCGGAGTCGGTGACCGTAACTTTAAGACCTCACCATAGTAGACAGACAGTTACAAGTTTAGTACAAAAATTTGAGTTTGCATATTCGTTGTGTTATTTTGCCGTGTCAGTGAGACAACGGGTTGGTCGAAGTGTCGAAAATATCGCTGCCGTTCAGTCGTCCGTAGCAAACGATCAAAATCAGTAAATTCTATGACATTCTCAAGAAATGGGTATCGCTCAGGCTACATTATTTGTGTAAAGACCTTAGCTTATACACATACAAGATCAAGCTTACTCAAGAATTGAAGCCAATGGACCATTTGAAGCAACGTACGTTTTCTTTTTGGGCTTTGAAGACGATACGAAAATATGACGAATTTCTTTGCAGAATCATCTTCAGTGACGAAGCAACAATCAATATTTGATTAGGTTTGTTCAATTTTTGGCTCGACTTGTAGCTTTTACGAAAATGATGACTTTAATAAAGTTGTAAGACTTTTACAATACAATTTGTAGTAGAAAAAACGATTGCAGCACATAATACGAGTGCTATGCAGATCCACACAGGGATGCTATCATTGCACTTGTATTAAATTATAATGCAAATATAAGGTACTATTTTTGCTTATCTATACATTAACAACTTCAACACTTAACATTTCACTCAGCTTCATCCTACGAATCTTAAACCAAAACATTTTTTTAATTTGACTGTCAATCGGTTGATGAACTTTGTTTTTCAACCCACTTTTCAAAATCCATCCAAGCAGTAAAAGAATTAAAAATCTTAAAACTCTTCCCATCAAACGTCCACCCAATGCGCAACGGACCACTTGTTTACTGTGCCAAACGTGACCATTGCAATTTAACCACTTCTATTTTTGATATTTCGTTGTTTTTTTTTTTTTTTTTTGTTATCAGAGTCAGTCAGAGTTTAAAACTTCAATGGCGGATAAAAGTCATTCAAATTGCAGACAAAAGGGTAATCTTTTTCTGTTGGTACAAGCGGCACTGAGAAATTAAACAAATTGAAGAAGAGCTTCTATCCGTCTGAGCGGCTCTGCTATAAGTGCATTTATCCGTTGATGTGGGCGAACTTTCCAGTGGAACGAAGTCATCGCAGTCTCTTGCAGCAATGACCTTTTGCTTTTTGAGTTGTGCATTGCAACTAAGAATCGTGACCATGCCTTAATTTCAAATGACAGCGACATTGTATGAAGTTTTTATTCCTTTGACAAACGTACTTGAACATTTTTATATGAGAAACTTTCGCCAATCATGAAGTTGGATTATTAAAAAGAAAAATCTCATTGTTTCTAAGGTACGTGAGCAGTTGAATAAAATACAAACGGCTTAAAAGTCGATTGCAGTTAAACTTGATTTCTTTTGCCATAAGCGGATGTAAGGAGAAGAGTTTTGAAGTAATAAAACAACAGCAAAGCTAATTAAAAGTTTAATTTTGATTTGAACTTTGAAGAACCACATAGATATTAACATATAAGCTTTAGAGAGCTTACAACCTATACTCAAAAATGTTCGAAAGCTTTGAGGCGTGAAGATGTACCATTTAAGAAACCTCTGTCCGCGAATTCTGTCAATCATGCCCATTCATGCATTAAACACAAGAGAGCAGAGTACAACTGACCACTGAGAAGTTAGTTTAGCGTTTTTATTTGCCTACAAGATGATTTTGTTCCTAGGCGGAAACCTCCGAATAATGACATCGGCGCCGCTTGTAAGATAAACTTTTTGACGCAAACAAAACTATGGAAATCTCGGGGCCTGACACATTTCAAGGTGTCAATTATCGTTAATGAAAAAACCAGTTGAAGTTTAAAAAAGTTGGTTCTAATAAAGTCGTATGTGGTTCCCGTGGCTTAATGGTCACATCTGCCTGTTAGCCGGAATCTCGAGGTTCGAATTCCAGAAACAACACATTTTTCTGAGATGGTCGCACTTCAATAGCAATTTAGAGATAATCACTTAAAGTTGACGGTAACAGGTTGGGGCCATAGTTTCAGCAGAACGAGAACAGACAGTAACGGTCAAGATATGCTTCAGTGAATCTGAGAACTACATGCCATCTTAGCTTTTCTTTCCAAGAAAAATGATAAATATAGAGCTGATGGTTAATTCACAAGTAGGTGCTTATGGCACATTTAATGATTCGGCCTGGATCAGAGCTCTTCCTCCAATGGTTTAAGACATTTGTGATTTTCAGCGCAAGATCTGAAGAGGGAACCGTCCTTTTTTTACTGGATGGGCACAAAACCCAAACTCAGAATATTGGCCGATCAATGAAGCCAAAGCTTATTGTGCTATAATCTTGTTTCCTCCACACACGACACACCGTTAACAAGTAGCGGATATTGCGTTCATGCGACCATTGAGCGTTTATTATGAACGAGCCGTTACAGCCTGGCTGGGTTCTAACCCTGGACTAGTCGTTACTATCTGCTAAGTCGCTGAAGTATTTGATAGTGTTTTGTTCAAGCAGCAACTATGTCTTCAGCAGTAAACGGATTTGGGTAATGTGGGGTATGGGGGCCCTATAATCCAAACATGTTTTCCGAAACAGATTTTGCCCCTTCCTTAAGAACAGAAATTCAGTTAAATGACGGCGAAACTTCCACAAACCGATAAGTATTTCAAGATACAAGCAATGTCATTACTGCTCTAATTTCAGACACAGTAGGATTTTTTTTTTTTTTTTTTGAGGTTTTTAAAATACCAGCTGGAGCACTCAGACCTAAATACCGGTCCATTGTACTACCAGATAGCAACCTTCTATTTGTTATAGCTTTCCAGATGTTCGGAGAAAAGCCAAAAGACGCTGCCATGATAAGGAGAATAAGTTACCAGCTCTCACCATGTCTGCGCCGAGTATCTGTAACCTCATGCGAGAAAAAGCAGGACATTCACAGAAGAAGTGCTCTGCGGTGTCCTCATCTTCTCCACAAGATTCACAGAGTGTGGTACACTTAAGCCTAACACGTTTAAATGCTTGGCAAAAGAGAAGTGCCCGCTGGCAACGCCAATAAGCTTTCTACAGTCTTTTCTGCTACGAGCTAGCAAAAATGTTGCAGTCTTCTTACTAACGTTGGGCAGCATACGCTTGGTTTGTCTGCATCCAATGGAGGCATGCCATCTACGGTTTTGCTCTTCGCAGATCCAATCGTTGATTGAAGCCCTCACTGAGGACGCTGGCAAACCTAGCGACGGTTCAGGTCCTAAGATCGGCGATCTCATTTCCAGTTATGCCGTGATGGCCCGGAACCCAATTGAGACTTAAGGAATTTAATCTTCCGATCGCATTCAGAGAGCTCTTGCATTCCTGGATCACTTTCGAAGTGGTTAGAGGGTTGAGAAGGGCCTTCAGCACAGCTTGGCTGTCGCTGCAAACAAAGATACTTCTCCCCGTCCATCCATTGTTCGTTACGTGGCTCAAGGCCATTAGGATAGCATAAGCCTCCGCTTGGAAAACGGATGCGTATGATCCCAAAGATGAGTGCAGTCGTATGTCGTCGTTCTCAACAAAGGCACCAGCACCAGAACCCTCGTCGGTTTTGGAGCCATCTGTGAAGATACGATAACAGTTCTTTCCAGGCTCAGATTCTGGAGCGAACCAGTCCTGAACCGAAGGAAAGCTGACTGCGTAATTTTGACGCAGTTTGAGCCAGTAGCTTACACAAACAGCTGATAATGCTGCGATTTTCAGAAGAGACCTCGCTGATGACTCTTTGCATGAGTGTTCCCAATTGAGTCCCAGACTAATTTATCAGGAATCAGCACCGTATCAAAATAAAGACAATCGGAGACATCACAACCAGCAACTGTGCCCACATGCGATAAAAGCGACAATAGCTTTATTTTGACTATTCTAAAACAACTCTTTCCACTTCCGCCTACAAAAAAATCCTCTCGTGTTGCAAAAAAAAGCGTAGAAGAACATCAATTATCATGTCATTTCCCCAAAATTGAAAATTAGAAAAAAAAGATGCTGAACAGAAAAAACTAGAGAAATGTAAACAAAAAGGGAAAAGATGAATTGGAAATCAGGAGAAAACTACAACCAAAACTCTAATTGAAAAATCAATGTAGAATAGCCAATCAGCGAAAACAGCAAAACGACGAAGAAACGAAGAGTCTCATCATCTGAAGAAGAAATTGAAGATGAGGAGGACACAACAAGTATGTATTGTGAAGAAGTATTTTCCCCACAACACACACAATATTTCCATTGAAGGGTGGATATCACGCTATTATGTGGAAGATGGACTTATAGTAGCTAAGAAGGAATAGATGATGACAATGACGAAGCAACCCATGCCTGCGAGTTCTGCCAGCTCAAATAATCATCTTTCTTTATGACCATTCTCATCACCTCATCTTACCTAAGTGGGGTACCCCATCTTACCAGCACCAGGGGGCAAGACGGGACAAAACACCTTTTGATTTTTAATTTTTTCTTTTAAATGTGTTAAAATGCATGTCCACCTGCTAACCCAGAGGTTCGAGGTTCTAATCCCAGCAGCGGCAAAAATGTTTTTCCACGGGTATCGTTTTTCGCGAGGAATTGGCAAATGGCAAGTCCTCCATTAGTAAATTAATTGCCATGAAAGCGCTTTCTCAATTAACCGTTCGGAACGGGCAGAAAATTGTAGGTTACCTCCATTCCCTCAAAAGGCATGGTTGAGAGAAATGCTCAGACCCTCAGGCTCCTCGCTCTGTTGCGTCACCCTATTTATTTATTTATTTATTTATTTTATTCTTTTAAATGTGTTATCAAAAGTTCCTAATGACACCAAATGTTAGAATAATTATAGTTAGGTGTTGATTGAAAAATAAGGATGATTCTTTCACTATGCAATATTTTATATTATTGACCTTTAAGGCTTAAATACCCCATCTTACCACCCTACCCCCTAAGCACCAGTAAAAAGCAGTTTTCGTCAACTAAACCATCTTTTCGCCAAAAAAGAGGAAATGATAAAGCCTGGTGCAGACGTTTTCTTAGTGCACTCTTGTATTTGAAGCCCAAGACTTATCATTTGAGATTTCAAATTCAAGATTTTTCTTCGCTCGAGGAAAAAATTTGCATTGTACCTGATGGTGTGGAAAGTGGCGCTTGGTGCTATAGTGCAAAATGGAAGCAAACAAATCGAGAGCAAAAAAAGATCCTTACATTGTACCACCTTTAAATTGAATCAGCGCCAGCGTACTCTATATGCAGGCTTCACGTTGGAAATAGATACGAGCAACGAGCACTCTAACTAAGGTATACTCCATAAATAAACAGTAAAAAGAGGACAGTCCTTACCTTTTTTTGCCCCTCAATTTCCGCTTGATTACATTGTTTGCTTTTATAGTAGATAGGAGACTTATCTGTGATACACGTATTCAGCTGATATAAAGTTGTGCTAGCAAAAACCACTTTGTTTTCGGATTTCATACTGGTTTTGAAAACTGAAAACAAAATTGTATTTGAAAAATTACCATCTCGAGAGAAGCCTCTCGTTATGGTTTCTCAATGATATACTAAGTACTTGTTAACATGAAAATTTGCTTAGAGGACTTGTGCTCCACCTATTGCCAAGTCGTTCCACTCATGCAAAATCCCCCGAAACGGCCAGTCATTCATTACTCACCAAATTGAAGTTGAATGGGTGTGTTGAAGGA
The DNA here is from genome assembly GCA_949752695.1 of Melanostoma scalare. Taxonomy (NCBI): domain Eukaryota; kingdom Metazoa; phylum Arthropoda; class Insecta; order Diptera; family Syrphidae; genus Melanostoma; species Melanostoma scalare. The sequence goes on along the minus strand of OX456984.1, from coordinate 142,317,294 downwards.
GTCTGTTGCATTATAAAAGGATACTTATCGGGAACATTTAACGGTATGGTTTCAAACGGAGGTGTTTCAGAGTTAGATTCTGGTGAAAAAACAATCAGACGATCCGAGAATATAATTTAGAAAAAAAACCTTCCCAGACACTTAAAAAAATTAATACTCACAAATTTCTGTGCTAATCTTCACTTTGGGATTTTCTCCGCTTCGGTTGATTTATTTTGAATGCCATAAAAACGGTTATAAACATTAGTTAAATATTCTTTCACTTTTCTTCCAAAGATTTCGAAGAATGTTTTTCAAAACTACGAATTTGTTTTATCAGAAGAACAACTAGGATGTTCGCACAACATAAACCAAAATTGAACTGCGAAGTCCCATTTATGTTTTACCTGATAACAGGTAGTACAAATGTTTGAGTCCTTGTAATTATCTTTTATGAGTTTTCATAACAACCACAGCAAACAAGTATCATTAAAGTGTGGGTTGGGTTTTCACCGCAATCCTTGATGAAGCAAAGTTTCGGAGTAGGTTTGAAAAGAATAACCACTCAAACGGAAAGAGCGCAATAAAAACCAGCGAATAGCAAAAATGAAATTTCATTTTATGATTCTTCCCGACTTCGCCTCTCAAAAGACCATTGAAATGAATAGTTAGTTCATTGTGAAATGTAAAAAGCACTTAATTAGAAAAATATAATTTCTTCTCGACAACAGGTAAAAAAGGATACGATGATGCATGCGGCATGCATCAACCCTCAGGGATTAAACTCTTAGTTGTCTGGCATATCCTGGTTTTTCCGGCAAAAAAAAAAAAAACATAAACAAAAGCGCTCATACTTTACAGGGAGGAATTCTTTTCATAAAAGTTTGCATTGTAAAGTGCACGTTTATCAGAAGCAAGCATGCGGGTAAGTAGGTTCCATGATAATAATAAAAATGTAAACAGAGTTTTACCAGTCACTAGGTCAAAAGTTCCCTTTTTATATAAACCTGAACATTCGTACATAATGTGATATGAGAACTGACTGGTTTTTTTCGATTCTGCTGCATGTGTATAGAGTTGAGTTGGTAAAACGATGATTATCTCCTTTTTATGTTTGAAAAACATTCATGTTTAAGGTGGACCGGAGGTAGATCTTGAAAGAAGATATAAAGGTTCATCTTTTCATAAACTAAACGGATGTCTGGATACGGGATAGGATAACGAACTTCATATTTCGAGATAGAAAAAAGAGAAGATAAAACTTGGAAATGTGAAATAATATTTTGAATAGTGTTTCTTGTTCGAAGTAAGATAACACAAGACGGATGTTTTTTTTTTTTTTGTGACGCAACAAAGCTCGGACAGCCTCCGCGAGAATAACGCATTTCAGGGATGTACAATTTTTTGCCAAATTTGAATAGCTCAGCGAGATATTGCTTTTCATGGCAGTGGCATTAATGTGGGAAACCTTGTCAATTCCTCTCAAAATGCGTACCAGTAAAAAATTTTTAATTTTCTACTAGCTAGCTGACCCGCTCAGCGGCGCGCGGCGAACAAGAAAGTAAAATAAGTAAATTAAGTAAAGTAGTTTCCATTCAAGATGAAAAATGGGGACGAAAAAAATACAGTCTATACAACACTCTAAAAAGGCCAACAGACACAACGAAACCGGTGTCTGACACCGATGTGGCATTTCGACAACACCAAGTCATACACACTTTAGTTGTGAAAGTAATCTCAACGAGGTATCAGAAAAACTTCCGTCGTTCGCGTACATCCCCACAAACTCACACTGATTGAGACACCAACACTAAAAATGAAAAACTTTTGATTTATACTCCCTCCGTGTTGACATGACACCGAAAATTCGGTGTACGTACCAGCCGACACATAGCACACCACATAACCGCACACACACTCAGCTGCAGACAGAAGTGTTGTGTTCCCGTCCCATTCCTGTGGGAAAATGGGAATGAAATAGAGCCTTATTTACTTTCTGTTGGGATTCGAACCACGAACTTCCCGCGTAACAGCCAGACATGCTAGCCATTACTCCACGGGCACCACAGTTATGAACGAGATGAGGTTTCATCTTCTGACTAGTTTATCGACATCACGGGAACCACAGGAATGGACGAGACGAGGATTCATCTTCTTATTAGTTTATCGGCTGTTTAGATGCCAGGAATATCCCTTTGTCCTGAAAAAAGGTGAACATTGAACCGTTCTATCATCTCATTTAGATATAATTAGCAGTTGAGTACTGCTACTGATTTCGTGGAAACGGTAGGTACCCGACAAGCTTCCAAGCAACAGTGTGGAGCAGACATCACTATGCTCGTAATGCTGAGAAAAGAAAGGAAGGAAGTAAACAGCACCGACTGATTAAAGATCTAGTTGGCTGTCTGCGTTTCTTCAAGACACGGTAGCCGGTAGGGCCTCTTTGATCACTAGAAATTTCAGTTGGGTTGGGACACACTACAACCGTTAAGAAGATAGAATGAAAGATTTTAAGTAGGTATTAAGTATGTTTGAATACCCACCGCCCCACCGGCACCGGTGCAGTCACCAACTTTATCTTTGAATTTATAGATCATCGGTAGAGGAAGGAACTAAATCATCTCCCAAGAAATCCTTTTAGTCCAATGTGGACCTGGATAGGATGGTGATGGTTGAAACTCTTATCTAAAACCAATTCCAAAATGGTAGGAGTTACTTAATATTGGTCAGAAATTGTAGCATGATCATATGATCAATTAATTTGTTGGCCCATTAAGAGATAGCCGTTTGTTTGTTGTAAATATCGAGGAGATGAAAAACTGTCTCTAAGGCGACTGAAGGCGTTGGCCAGAAGTTTTTGTTTGCTGCGATAGCTGGTCTTTTCTCAGATTGTCACCGTAAATCACCATACCACTACCCAGTAAGAAAGTATTGAACTTTTGACAGCAGTGTGTTATTAGTTGGCAATCTGTTGAGAAATACCCCATTTGGTTGCAAATATTTTTTTTTACAACTTCAGACCCTTTCCTTGATGTGCATTACATTTCTAGTTCATATTTTTTATCAAGGATAAGGCCCAGATATTTAGCGACATATGATAGTTAGGAGTGTTTAATTGATTGATGGAGACGCTAGATGTTGAATTTCATGTTTGCTTTAGAAGACGAAATCGTAGTGCGTTGAACCCAGAACATTACAAGTGGTTTATTCATTACTCATTCGGTATATCATCAACGATGAGTTATAATTTGGGAATATGTTAAGACTAAAGCATAAAAATGGTTAGCATGCTAGTTACCTATGAGTTCCAGTGTCAGAAACAATGAGATGTTTTTCCACAGGAATCACCTTTTGCAAGCAATGCTTTCGAGAGTAGAAAAAGGCTTCCTCGTTAAGGCGAGGAGTTTGGAATCGCTACGCTCTTGAAATGCGTTAGGATCGAGAGTCGCCGAGCAATTTTTTTCAACGGTATAAATTATAAATATGAATACAAAAAGTTTAAAACCTGAAAAATACACTCTTAAAATACGCAAGAAAATTTTTTTATATCTATTTTTTTCGTTTTTGTACAAGAAAAAGAGGGAGAAAGGTGGTCAAAAAAAAAAGATCGTTGTACGCTGTTGATGAAATATCTGGATTGTATAATCAGAACCCTACCAAAATTTAACCACATGTTCCTTATGACTACAGCTATAGCACATATCATACGATTATTTTGGAAATGACAAAAAGGCAGCCATTTTTCCAAAAACTACTACTACGTCTTTTTCCCACTTTGTTAGCCAAAAAAAGTTAAACTCAAAATTCCAAGAACCGTATGATAGCTATAGTCCTAAGAAGCATGTGGTTAAATTTTGGTTTATTAGTTTCGGAGATTTAATCAAAGAGCCGAGCAACCGTTTGAATTGGATCCATGGAGATTTAATCAACAAGCCTAGCAACCGTTTGGGATGGATCCAAGATGTTGGAATGGTTTGATACGTCTGCTGGTGTTCCACAAGGATGCATTTTGAGCCCTATTCTATTCGCTTTGTTCATCGATGGTATAGGTGATGTTCTTTCTGGTGGTGTAACTTTTGCCGAAAGTGTCATAAAAGTTCAACTCTACGCTGACGCCTTAGCTGAAAATCATCATGCTCTTCAATTACAAATTAATAAATTAAAAAAATCATACTGCGCAACTTGGGATCTTCACATCAATGTGCAGAAAAGGTTATGATCTTCGAAAGCCGACAGAGAAGAAGACCACGTGAGGAAACTTGGCGACTTAATAACCAGCAAATAGATGTAGTAATTGAGTTAAAGTACTTAGGTGTTTTGTTGACATCCAACTTAAACTTTGGCAAACACGCTAAAGAAAAAAAGCAGGGAAGCTAAGTTGGCGCTCAATTTGATGTGGCCGAAATTCTTCACAAATCAAAATATTGATTCTTTCATCAAAATACCAACAGCCGTATTTATTCGATTTTCTTAAGTTTCTAAGTAAAAAAAAGACTTTTATTGCGAATTTTTTTCTTAAATATGGATTGAGTAATATTATTCGGACCTTTCGCACATTATTAAGCATACTTTCGACAATATAAGGGTAATTTTTTTATGCAAAAATATTGAAGCATAAACCAGTAACAGAGCTTCCCCCAGAACGTCTTGAGAAAAAAACAATTTGCGGCGTTCATCATAGCTCGGCTGGAAATTATTTGAAAATATAAAACCAAGAAAAATTAGTCAAATAATGATCAAATCTTCCCCCAACGTTCGCTGATAATTTCTTTTTTCATTTAAAAACTTTTGGCGGTCATTTAAAGTGTAAACTGTTGTTTTCCACTAAAAATTCGGCCATTTTGGGGGTAGAAAACACCCTTATACATGTGGAGTCTGGTTAACCACCCATTTACATCCAAAATCTCAAAATTCACTCAAACTACTTAACTAGAGTGATGAAGAGATGTAGCTCCAGTCTCCATAAAAGAATCATGAACAGATTATTGCTCACAAACGCTTCCCCATTCATAGAATGGCACCAGCTAGCGTTATCTCATGATCTAGCCTTATCTCTGACAGAGAACAAAGTTTGTGATCGGACGGATATATTTTCAAGGACTAGAATAGATGACAAGTTATATAATCAATGTTTAACAAGAGCTTCAACATCAGATTCAAGATGATTTTTTAAAAGAATCTTAATCATGGATTATTAACCGAAGAAAGATATTTCGCTTACAAACACTCTTCAGAAGTTATAAGCACCATCTTCAGAGCTAGGGTTGAAATTCTAAATCTGAACTTCATTCCACACAGAAATGATCTTCAGCAATCTTGTAATATATGCAACAGAAGAGAACCTGAAAATATTTTTCATTTTTCCATTCCAGTTTTACAAGAAATTCGTCGTTTGTATTTCCGGGAAAGTTGTCTGTCATTAAATAGCCTCTTGATTTTAAAGAGTGGCTGGTTGTGTTTGTTCAAGTATTGTAAACATGCATTAACTTATCGCAATAGTTTCTTGAAAAAAAAAACTATAATATAATATATAATTTTTTTTTACAAGTTAATAATTCTATTTTATACTTTAACTTTTGTATCTTTTTTTATGGAATGTCTTTCCGGCAGACGGAAAAATTGCCATGTACGTATTCTTAAGACAAAAATATTGTAATTTATCATAAAATACAGATTCTATCTCTGGCCCTTATTGCGAGTGTCGTCTAACATTCGATGCGACAAGGATCGAAAGCTTCGATCAATTTTCCTTTTGGTATTGCGTATCTCTATCGACAAGGATTTCTGTTCGCTGTGAATAATGAAAGTAGTCATTGTGAATAAAATCTATAATTTGGTATTTGAGTTAGTTTCAGTGATAGTCGAATGCAAAAATACATACGAAAACGACCGAATTCAAAATTGAAAGTATCGAACAATAAGAATACGCAATACCAAATTTCATTTTCGATGTTCGACTGTCGACAACCGTCGTGTATCGACAGCCAAACGACACTCGCAATAGGGGCCTCTATCTATCTATCTATCTAATCAACAAGCCGCTGGAAAGCGTCAATTCGAGAAAAACGCGTTTAAAGTTTTCTGTGACGAAAAATCTTCATATTAGGGGGCTGGGGTAGCTACGTAAACGTCATCCAAAATTACAGTTAGACTGCTCGGATCTTTATAAAATTTTGAAATAAATGCAAAAAAATCGATTTTTTGAAAAATCCAAAGATGGAAGGCCCCCTTAGAGCCGCTTGTTTAAGCTAAGAAGTTGACCTTTCCCGATTTGTTGACAGCATCTTCGTAAGCAATCATTTTGGATTCTTAGCTCACTAAAAGTTCGTTTACGACTATATCCCATGGAAGTGGGAATAGAACACCGCCATGTTATGTGTTTCATAGAATAACACAGGGTGGTCCACGAATTTTGTCACAGAAATAGAACGTGTGAGTAATCGGCTTTTTTTTTATTACCTATTTTGCAGTTTACTATTCAAATTCATCAAAATGAATGCTTGAGACAATGAAAAAAGAATTTGAATAGTGTACCAATGCTTTGCAATCCGACATTTCTGCCCAAAGGAGATTGAGGTAAGAGTTGGGCGACACTACCCCGAGTAGATGGGCCATTTAAAGGCTGATGAACATTTTTGCCGAATCTGGAAGTATGGCATCGACTGACTTTAATCATTTCATGAAGATAATAATTGAGACGACCCTTTCTTCAACCCTTTAGGCCACAATGAAAAATTTTCTGATTAGATGCCACTTATGCGTGGGTGCCCGTGGAGGTCATTTGTGGTTTATTATCTTTAGAAACATTTAAATATTTAAAACAAATGAGATAATCAAAAATATTAGAATTTCGAACGGAAATTGATACAAATTGCTTAATTCAAAACTACAAATTTTTTATATTTTAATTTTTTATCTTACTTTAGAACTCAAACAGGTAAACGATGAAGAGAAACCGAAGGCTCTTACAAGGTAACTTTTTAAAAAGTTGACCTGCACAATTTCGCAAGTTTAACCCTAGATGGTCACACGGGGTCAAAATGACCCCAGACCTTTTTTGTGAAGTCTTCCGATTTTCAAATTGTTCCCAATATCTACATTTTTTTCGATATAATAAACATTAAAATATGCACAAATTACACAGGTCTGCGACCAAAAAGCTGCACAGGATTTTTTTTCCATTTTCTTACAGATTTAGACCTCCCAAAAACAGAAAAAATATTCAAATTATTATATCACATAAGTTTTTATGTATATTGCAGTATCTATGTTCATTGGTAATAAACCTATATGACTTTTATTTGATAATGGAGAAAAACAACCTGCACTGTTGGTGATACTGGGAATGTTTTAACATGTTGAGACAAGTCAAATGACGTACGAGTATATCGCTTGAAACAAAGAAAAGCCCTCAGTAGACATGGATGACTTGTGGGGACTTCAAAATACTGACAATGCTTTTGGGTCAGCAGGCGGGCTATACCAAATACCCATGCTCTTATGCTTGTGGGATAGTAGAGCCAGATAACAGCACTGGAAAAAACCGAGAAACTTTAAAACCTGGAGAGAAAAATGTTATAAACACTACCTTGGTACCATCACAAAAGGTTTAGTTGCCCCCTCTCCGTATCAAATTGGGGTTAATGAAACAATTTGTAAAATCGCTGCAAAAGGATGGAGACTGTTTCAAATATTTATGTACAAAACTCCCGAAGCTGTCAGAAGCAAAGTTGAAAGAGGTAGTTTTTACCGGCCCCGACAACTGGAAACTATGAATGAGAAGGAAAAAGAAGCTTGTGTATCGTTCAAGAACGTAGTGCGAAAGTTTTTGGGAAATTCATGTAATGATTGAAATTTTTTTTTTTTTTTTTAAATTCGATTGCCAACTCTTGTAGAGAATTTATTCAAGTTTTTGAAACTTACCTCAAAATTTCTGTGCGATCATTGGTTGCTGAGATATTGGTAATCAAAGACAAAATGATCTTTTTCCATTCAAATACCGATATCTCAGCGAGAAATGCTCGTATCGAGATTTTTAGATTAGATTAAAAAAAAAAACAAAATAATTTCGAAATTTTTTTTGGTTTTTTTATGATTACTCGAAAAACATATTGAAAAAAATTTTCAAACTCCGATTCGAAACTAGACACAATTTGCTTCTTTTTTTTTGGTGTACGACCATTTTTGTATAAGTTACAGCCTGTTGAAAATCCCCCAAAAATTAGGATTTTTTTTCTGCTACCTTAATTTTTGTGCAAAGTGTAGGTACTAAGGATCCTAACTATAAAACCATTGTGCAACGGATGCTAGCAGCATACGAAGCTGAAGGCTGCAAAATGAGCTTTGTGTTTTCTTGTGTTTGAATTTGCAAGAAATCCTTATGTGATAGAAAAAAATGGCCATCACTTTTGAAATCAGCGCACTTTAAAACCTATAATTCAGTTAAAATATCTCATGCAGCTGACAAAAAAATATTTTTCGCAGACCTGTGTTATTATTGAAACATTTAGTTTTGACATTCAGGAATGTATAAAAAAAATTTGGAGACATTATTTTGAAAATTGCAAAAGTTATCAACGTTTATATACGCTGGGGTCAAAATGACCCCGAGTGACCATTGTGTGATTATTTTGACGTGTGACCATCTAGGGTTAACTTCCTACTTTTATAACCAGATTATGAAGCTCTACATATATATCATCAACATCCTAATACATACATGCAGCAAACTAAAAAGGTAAATTGGTTTTTCTGTATCTTTGTTACACTTCATATGCTTTTATGTTTCTGAAACAATTAAAAGTAAAAGTATAACGAAACAAAGTTGTTATGACCAAGCCTTGATCTGACGCAACCACACACAGTACTGTGACATAGTAAACTAATGACTTGTCAAACACTGACAACTTTCCATTTGTCAAATGAAAACCCTTTTTTTTCTTAAATCGGTTCATTTCTAATTTCGTTTCAAATTGTTAGCTCATCACTACAAAAAAAGAATCACTGACCCGCTTAACTAAATTGCTCAACACACCTCTGGCTAAAAGGTCAGCGAACGTAATCATTAACTTGACTTGTTTGGTTGTCCAGGAATTTAAACAAGCCCATCACATATAATCGCTTAGAGTTCAATTAGTTGATAGAGCATCAAATCAAAAGCGTGTATTCGCGTGCCTCAGTACGATAATTTAATAAAATCACAATTTGTGTAGAAAGGCGAGTCGTTGTTGGATAAAGAGAAAAGAAAAACACGCAAATCAAATAGCGGGCGCCAGGCAACGCCGCCGCCGTCGCATCGACCGGCCGCCTAACAGACGCCAAACTTTATTTTTGAAAAGGTATTAAGTGGATTTCAAATAAAGCTTCTTGTGCTCTTTGACTTTATGCTTATAAAATTTTGTCGGCGCACAATAAAATTCTAGTAGTTCATGAAGAAAAACTTTGTTTGAACTCGTAATAAACATGTCGATTTAAAGGCACTCGTGTTTTTCCATGAGAACAAATTATTATTAATTAAAGCGTGCATTAAGATGCATTTCCAGACAGGCCAGTGGCACCTGACGTCAGAAACTGAAAAGTCAAAAGTATTATACAGACAGACATACCTACAAACTGAATCACTGACGTCTGACTGATTACCTATCAGCATTAAGTTTTTAACGATTACCTTATAAAAACGTATCAAGCTTCCGCTTTTCAATGCGTTTCTGCTCCCACCGCACTACCCATAGCATTAAATGGAACGCGTTGCTCCGTGTCTTAAATGGAAAAGTGGTTATAATGAAAAAAACGCTTCTCATTCAATGATGACTATAATCACCAGTTGAGTGGAAATGGGAAAATAGTTTCGTTTATCGCAGACAGTCGGCGTAGTTTGTATGGTGCTCTAGTGACCTCACTTCGCTTTTATGAGCACACAAAGGCACAAAGCTTAAATGTCAGGGAGTCAAGTGGGAAAATTCCAAACTGAAAAGTTTCATTAATTTTTTTTTTTTTTTTTTTAATTTGATAAAATTGATTTATGGAGCTGTCTTTGGGTATGGGTAGGATGGGCATGAAGCAGCATGTGTGCCAGGGCCTGTCTATACGCTTGGCTTTTGTATAGGGAAATTGATAACATTTGGTGCATAAAGCGTAAAGAATTTGTCAGCCTACGTACGTGATTTGGTTCAGTAAGAACAAAAGACGATAACGATTTTATATTTAAGAATACCCTTAAATTCTTTAACAAAGCTTTGTTTAAATTTGATGCAAAACATTTTACATTAGTGGGTACCAACTGGCTTTGAAGTTTTGACTTTTAAATGTTTTCTCCTGAAACCGTAAAAAGCAATTTTGAAATTTTTTGGCCGTCAAGTTTTGGTCATTTTATGACGATACCTCAAATTGCATGTACTTGCGTTTACGAATACAAACTCTTGTTAGTTGATGGCGTAGTATAAAATTAACTGAATTTTACTAACCGAAAGTTCATACCGATTCAAGGTTTATGCACAAAATGAAACTTTGTTTTTCGTTGTGGAAGTGTGGTATTTTGAAACTTCCACAACCCTTCATAAACTAGTTCTTGAAGTGTGTCAATATTTTCACTCACTGAAACCAGCTCCTCCTTTCGATAGCAGCTAAATGGAGAGTAAACTTCTTTGACATTTTATTTTCAACAAAGTTCATTTTCATGTTGCTGGTAATTTTTGTGTGAAGGCTCCTGCTAGTTACGCGGCGCACTACATTTGTTCTGCCTAGAACCCTACTTACCCAGCTTAATCTGGTTACCATTTTCTATTTTTTTTAACTTAATTTTGTTATATTGAATCGCGCGATTCGAAGTTAGCCATTTCGACGTATTTTGCTTCGTTTACGTTTATGAACGGAATCATATTAGTGTCAGTAAATACAAGTAATTTTTTCAAATTTTCACTTAATTATAAAATTTTAACACTATTATAAAGAGGAAAGATTTGTTTGTTTACATTGAATAGGCTCCGAATGAAATGCGAAACAACAAAGATGGTCTAAAGCTAAAAAAGTAACATAGGCCATATTTCATCCCCATACTGATTCGGGAACGGAAACGGGAACGTAAACGAGAACTATGCGAGTTTGTATTGAATAGGATTCAAAACTACTGAACCGAATTGAATAATATTTGGGTCAAAGATGGTATAGAGTCTGAGAAATGATATAGGCTTTATTTCATTCCTATATTCTTACGGGAAAGGGAGGGGAACATAATCTGTATCTTAGAAAATACTGGACCGATTCTAAATTTTTTCCAACGTTAGAGTGCTTCATTATCCTCGGGTAGCATGGACTATATTTCATTCCCATATTCCCCGAGTAGCATATAGTCCATCTTTTCATCCCGTTATCCCACGGGAACGGGCACGGAAAGTCCAAAAATCATTGAAATGTTAAGTGGAATTTAAAAACTGCTGAATAGATTTTCAAAATTCTTTCAACACTAGATTGCTGTGGTACCCGTAGCATGATGGATAGCATGTCTGCTGTTAACCCAGAGGTTCGTGGTTCGAGTCCCAACAGAGACAAAAATGTTTTTCTACGGGTAATACCTTCCGCGAGAAAATGGCAAGTCCTCCGTTGGTAAATTCATTGCCATGAAAAGCGCTTTCTCGATTAGCCGTTCGGAACCGGCAGAAAATTGGCATGGTTGTGAGAAATGCGATAGGCCCTGGAGCTGCTCGCTCTGTTGGGCCACCCTATTTATTTTTATTTATTTTACTAGATTGCTCCTCATTCCATCTAAATATTGCAGAGTCGATGCTCTTTTGATGTGCGAGTTAATTATAAAAAAAAGCAGTAACAATAACAAGGTGCAAACAAGTGTTATTAGGAAGCGTTCAGTAACACATCAACGTTTTGTGACTATTTTGAAACACAACAACATACGAAACTAAACAAAAATTTCATCATTTGGCAGGTAAGAAAGTAGTGACTGTGATTTCATTCTGTCACTGTGCAGTTACCACAAAGTATCTTAGGAGAAAATTTGGTTTCTTTTGAGTTCCAATTCTATTTTCAAAAACATGTCCGAATAAGGATACTCTTACGTCAATCAGAAGTTTCAACAGGCGGAAGTTACTGAATTGTTGAATTTTAAGTTTCCGTGTACCATTAAAACTCTAAACGGCAGGGCATCTTCTTTCAATCGCCAGCCAAGGGTGTATAATGTACATATGTACTTTTATGTAACGCATATGCAACTCATTTGTTTTATAGACTATCACAGAAAAAAATTTTATAAACAACAATGCAACTCAATGCTATCTTAGCTCTCTATTTTATTTAAAAATATATTAACGATAGTTTAATTACTTGAATTTTGACGCTTTACTATCGTTTAATTTTTTTTCAAGATTTTTGCAAAAAAAAGCTAAGCACGTCAAGTTGGTTGAGATGGGTATCCATTTAATCAAGGCATTCTATGTCAGCGGCGCTGACTGAATTTTCAGCTTTTGGAATAGGTCAACATCAACATCGTAGGCCATGTTCGTTGTTGAATATTCTTCCTAAAACTGCATCCATACCGACTATATACCAAGATTCACCCCAAATATCGTTCCCTCAAAGCAAAGTGACAAAGTAAAAGCTCCTGAATCACAGAAAATGGCATAATTCTGTTTTCCATTTCTCATAAAATACTGTTTTCATTTTTTTTTTTCACCAAATCATTTCGAAATGCTTTGAATACAGCTCAGCTGGAAAGTCATATGCTCCAATAGCGTTGCTGAACTTAAGTCTGATTTCAAAGTCTTGTTATTTATCGTTCAGCTGAGACTTTTGTCAATCACCCTCCAAGTCTGCCTACGCTGACTAACTGCATTCAAAATGTTTTTTTCCATATTCGTAACATCGATTGTGTTTTTCGATTTTCATCTTGGCAGACATTTTTTATTAGAGCTTTGTAAGCTCAAGAAGATATTTTAAATATTAAACAAAACTTTCATCCTGAAAAGAAAAGCTATAAGCGTTAGCTTTCAGTCTTCATCGGTTTAGTTGTGGTCGTCAAATACAATCCACAATATGAAAGGCGATACTTCTCACGCAAACGCTCCTTATTTGGCTATGGTGGTAGCCTTGTTGATAGGTCAAAAGATGTTTCGACAGCCTATTGCGATAGTAGCTTTATGACGACAAATCTTCTCTCGGTATTTAAACGGTGTTGTGGGGGTGGGGTCATGCTTTACTACATTATCAAATATCAAGCAATGGTCCTAGTCTATTTTGGCTTCTTTCAGGTACGGAAATCCAAGATATGCGAATATTTCACAAAAAATTGATTCATTCTCATGGTATTGGCTTTAAATTAAAAAATTAAAAACGTCCTCTACAATTTGTAGTTCTTGCAATGCTTCGTCAAAGTTCCTTCTTCTTTTTATTTCCGGCGTTACGAGTAGTGATCTTGAAGCGATCACAACTCTCCCACTTTTCTGCTTCACACTAGTGATCCACCTGTGGGGTACGCCGCGTTGACCTCAGAAAGCGTCGGCAAGCCTCCAGGTTTTGGATTGTTCCATGTCTGAGGCCAACCAAATGCTGCTGTTTTTGCATTTGCATGTACCAGGAGTGTTTTGGCCTGCCTTTTCTTTTTCGTCGCGAATTTGTTGAAACGTTGTACGATATTGCCTTTTGGACGGGGTTCTGCGGATCTCTCCTTTGAACATGACAAAACCCACTGAGCCGGTCGTGCTGAATTTTGTCCAAGATGGTACTTTTGACATGAAGGCTTCCACGGATCTTAGTACTTCTAATTCGATCAAGCTTTGTTACTCCTGCAGTCATCCGAAGCATCTTCATTTCGGCTGCCGTCAATTTGCTCTCATACTTTTTGTACATTGTCCAACATTGTGAACCGTATGTCAGAACTGGACGGACAACTGCTGTGTAGAGTCTTCCCTTCAGCTTAGGGGACATTTTTCGCCACTTCATCCACCCTACGCTTACTCGATGATTGATGTCGCCATCACAAGTTGCTTCACTATTGATCATAGATCCCAGATATTTAAACTTTTCACACTTGGGAAGCACACTTCCATTCAAATAAATGTCTGGAATAGGCTTGTCTGGATCAGAAAAAGGGCAGCACAGGTATTCAGTCTTTTAGCGCTAATACGGTACCCATTTCCTTCCAGAACATCAATCCAAACGTCAAGTGCTCGTTGCAGGGATGTAGGATCCTCGCTTATGATGGCTCCATCGTCAGCAAAGAATAATTGTTGTACTTTATTGTCCGTTACTTTTCCTTCGAGCAAATAATCCAGAACAGCAATAAAGAGCAGTGGACTCAAGACACTTCCCTGATGTACACAGTACACCTACTGTTATTTGGAATTCTTCGGTGACTCCATCAGCCAATATTGTTGTCCTAATGCCGGCTGCGATTTTCGACTATCGAAACATCAAATTTTGGGGATCTATCATACTACGAAATACTTCAATGGCTGAGTAATGATTTTACTCTGCGAAGTGTCCTCAATTCGAATTGTGACAAAGCGTTTTCGTTGTAAGACAGTCTTTCAAGACCACGATGTTTGAAACAAAGATTCGCAACAAAAAACTGACAAAACAAATTTTTTCTCAGTAATACGCTACATGAATCGACGGGCAACTCAATTCTTGCGTTGGTCGTTAGCCTTTGTGCGAAACAAGCCGATTTCGCTAAATCCTATAGCTATTTAACTCAATTAGTCAAAATATAAATTCAACACAATCTTTATCTGTTTTCGAAGTTGTTCGTTAGTCATGTTCGAAAGGTCTTAAACAGAATTCATAACTTTGTTAACTAAAAATTTCTTGTATTTGAAGTTCCGGCTGAGTGATCTCTGTGATTAGTTATTTTGATTCTTTTTTTAAAGTCTTTTCACTTAACAGTTTCTGCTGAATCATTCAAAAGTACAATAAACCATCGTCTATTGTTTGGTTTTCAATAGAAAAAGAGGTTCGAATCAAGAGATATAATTGCTTCAAGGAAACAATAATTGTATTTTCAATTATTTTTCATTATATACGAGCATCGTGATAATGATTTATCAACGAAGCAATTCCAGACGGGCTTAATCAAAGATTCACTTTAAAAAGAACAATCTCGTTTAACCAATTTCCGTAGAACAAATGTCACAAATTACGGGAAACCGACCTTAATTGTCGTTCTATACTAACAAAGATTAAAAAATCTTATTTGATGTTCCGCTGTAAACTTGTTCCATTTGACAAGACTACTTACCTTCTATTGCCGGCATTGGCAAGCAAAAATTATGCGAATTTGCGACTCTGACATAACAAAAACGAATTAATTAACAACAAACTCGGTGTACGAGGAAATACCAAAGAGGCAAAAAAGCAAAATACAAAAGGCAAAATCAACAGGAAAATTTGCAATATTTATTCGCCAGAACCAATAATTAAGAGACAGAGTCTGCTGCGCGTTACAAACACACTGTCTGGTAAGAAGCAAAAGGTAAATTTACTTTAATGGCATAAAAGCGAAGATCTCAACCGTGAATCGCGTGTTAATGGCCAATATGCTCCTCCGACACTCACTTTCCAATGCTGTAACAACACACAACATTAGTTTTTCCTTCTTCTTCTTCTTTTTTTTATATCGACATCGATGTTTTTATACGTTTTGTTGTAGTTGATTTGAGCTCTGTGTGTTTATTGGCGTTACATTGCAAATGTAACTTCTATTCAACCATTGTGCCGCCTGAGGGCGTCGCGCCGCGCCACGCTTATTGCAATTCATTTCGCATCCGTAATCAGCTGAGCGAATATGTTTAACGAGCTTGTGCCTGTTGGCGGGTGATGTAATTATGGAACGATCGAGGCAATAAAATAAGTTTTGAGATGATGATGTAACAAGTAACAAATGATAATTGTAAGGCGACTGACTTTGAAATACGAGATTTAAATCGAAAGCAATCATCTACAAAATTTGGGGCAGAGAACTTTCTTTGAAATGGCATTTACAAAGTTAAGACAAGAAAATAACGTTCCATAGCCCAAAAGAGGACACGCTCAGACAATACAACCCAGAGGCCAGGTAAAATCACATCAAAGTTTGTATAAAAATGATGCTAACGAAGTTTTAATCAAACGATTCCACCCTCATAAGCAATCACCGCCACTTAATTTGTAAAATATTCTCACAAGCTTGCGATAAAGTCTAAAGGAGGGCTATAATTATGTGCTAACTGATAACGTCAGTTTTCCAGAACAATCTCAATGGTGGTTTCTATTCTAATGTTATGGTATTTGATCATTTGGGCGTTTTTGTAAAAGTGGTGACAAAGAAAAAGTTTTCCGAAGACTGCCACAGTGTAATTATGGCCAGATTTTCTTTGCAACAAACACCTATTGTTTCACCATAAAAGAAATAGAAAATTATAAGCAACTCCCTCCCCTGCATACATAAAAATAATTTCTGTCCGTCCTTTTGTTAGATTTCCATTATTTAGGTGGATAAAGATCGAACTGCGGAGTAACATCCTCAAAATCAATAAGAAAAACGAAAACCCTGAAAAGAACTTCAATTTAGGAAACGCCCGCCGCACCGCTTCACAATGCTCCATTAAACAAAACAACTTACCGCATTATCCTATCCCAACATTGCTTGCAATTTATTGAATCTATTAAAATCTCATAGAACCAACTACAAGATTACCTATCGTTTTTCTTTGTTGGGTAAAAAATTTATTGCATCCCATTCAGCTTGGAGCTAGCCGCAAAAGTGAAGTGGCTTTGGCATTGGGTGCCGCCACCGACCGCATATATGTACATAAACTTCAAGCAACCTGTGCCATGCCAACCTGCTGCATTTCTAAGAGTATACTCCAGCTGCTGTAATAGTCAATAACAGAGAACAAAACACCTTATCAAGTTCTATTGATCCCTTTTTCGTGCGCCTGGCCATGTAGTATTATCCTCTTCCCAGAACCATATCCAGAACAGCACGATACATATCTTTCCTGATGCTCCTCCTCGAAGCCACTCTCCTAAATTGGCTTTGTAGGTTTTTTTTATATTTGTTTTAAACAAACTGAAAAAGTGAACACGCAGTGCATGAAAAGGAAAAGAAAAATACAAAGTAGATTCCTTTTCAATTCTGACCCGTGATCCAGAAGATTCACAGCCCAATGTTCTTTGAACAAGGTCGACTTTCCTGTCGACAACGTTGTGTCGGCGGGATAACAAGACGTTAGTATATATCTCACTTTAAGAAGATAGTCCAGGCGATTGAAGACTACATCCTCAGTCGAATGTAATTTACGACGTTTTAACATTGAAGCCCGTGTGGGTAAGTCAGAAACGTACATTTGTTCGGTAGATTGTGTGGGACTTGTTGTATTTTTTGGAGTCCTTTTTGAGATGTAATGAACAAAATGAAGATGAATAGGTTAAAGGACGATGAACTTTTGACTTGGGTGAATATTACACTTGCGATTTTATGTATTTTATGATGAGAATTATCCGGTTAAGTAAATTTGAAGCTAAAAATTGAAAACACCAAAAATTGTCCGGCGAATCAAAACTAGTAAAGGTTTTTTTGAGGTTTGGTTTTTAGATTGGAGACGCTGCTTCTAGTGACTGTCAGTTAGAAAACTGGTGGAATATTTGTGGTCAGTACGCTTTGCCATTTCACAATGAATAGACTTGCTTCAGAACAACTCTTGCAAATTTTATTACCGATATACCGCCTCATAGTTTCTCAAAAAGTGTTCGAAAATTAGATGCCCCGGTTACGCCTTATTCGAGCCGGGTGCCAATATGCTCGCAATTGGTCTTACGAATATCTCTGATTTAAAACCAATACAATGATAATCGAACTTATTTTTAAGTTTCGTTTCATCTTAAACTTTTATACCTACCTCTAAAAAACAACCTTCACAAGGTAATTGTTTTACATCACGTCAATCTTTCAAAACTTATTTTCGCAACGAGGAATTACTGTAAATAAATATATCAATAGGGTGGCGCAACAGAGCGAGGAGCCCCAGGGCTTAGCGCATTTCTCATAACCATGTCTTGTTAGGGAATGGAGGGGACCTACAATTTTCTGACGATTCCGAACGACTAATCGAGAAAGCTTTTTCCATGACAACGAATTTACTAACGGAGGACTTACGAATTTTTGCCTCTGTTGGGATTTGAACCACGAACCTCTGGGTTAACAGCAGACATGCTAACCATCACACCACGGGTACCACAGTAATTACTGTAAGAATTTTAAAAAGCATAAAATCGGAAAATTTAATGGAGTGGAAATTCTTAGCCGAACGAAAAATATCGCAACCTTGGAAGGGTCGAAAGTCGTATTGCTTTGTCAAATACTCCTTTATATTCATTTGTGTAAATATTGGGATCTTTGCTATTTGGCAAACAGCACGAGTTTTGATATTGGCTTTAAGGAATACTACAATTTGTAATGAAACTAGAACGCTTTAATGTGAACGCAGAACTAGGCAGTTCTTCTTTAAAATTGTATGTTTTGCTTTAAAAACGTACTTAACAATTGCACGAATAGAGAGGTCCGCCCACTCTATTTAAATTCAACCACAAAACAATGATCCAAGTTAAAAAAAAATTCAAAAAGTGGCAAATTCTAAAGGTCCTTTTTACCCGAAAACCGATATTTGGTTTTCTTACGCAACATATTTGAAGACAAAATTTTTGAAACAATTTCTCTTACTATTTTCAAAGCCTGCGTTGAAAAATATGCAATTTCCATACAGTTTATAAAACTTATATTTAAAACTTTTGTTAAGCATATTGTTAATTGTAAGACAAATTCAGTTTCTAACGATCATTCTGTGATTTACTGACTGAAAACACCTTAAAGAAAAACCAGATAGGCTTTTTACGTATAAACATTTTGCAAGCACTTTCAAGGATCAACTTATGTCGAATCGGCTTATGCCGTATAGTTTTTTAAGACTCAGTCTTTGTTTTGAGTTATGATTTGACTTGTTCTTTGATAATAAATTCTGTATGAGAAGTATTTAAAGGAAATCTAAATTTATTCTCTCTCTACTTGACATGAAATTTTAAAATCAAAGCGTGTCATACAACTACCAAACCAAAGTAAACCTGGCTTTCTTGCGACAAAAATCGTAACAGACAACAAACTTCCTTTCGATAGGTTTCTCAAGGTTCAATTTTGGGCCCGATTCTATTCACGAGGTTCTGAAAAGGTTGAAAAATTGTTTAGTTTTATGTATGCCGGCGACATTAGTCATCATAAGCGATCCCAAAAAGTTTTTCATTGGTTTTTCTATTTGATTTCCACTACCATAATTCTATATAAAAAAGTAATAGCCCCTATCAAAAGGCAAGGCGTAACAACTTCGGTCTACGAAAGCCAAAAAAGAAGAATCATAGACACCCTCGTAGTTTGGACACACAAATTATCACTGTTTATAAAATTACTCACAAATTCTAAATATCTATCGCAAATTATTGATTACGAAAATGATTTTAGTCCTTTCTAATTATTTGGCATTCGTAGTCCGGAATGGTTATTAAGGGCCTTGGGTGAATAAGATCAATAGACATTTTATGTCCGTGACGTATTGGTTAGCATATAACGAGAGAGAGTTTTCAGCTCGAATTTCAGAAATATAAAATAGGTTTTCCATGAATATCGCCTTTCGTGGTCAAGTCCCCCGACAGTAATTACACTGACAAGAAAAGTGCTTCAGCAGCCTCTCCTTCACTTGTTGGCTCTATATCTTTAATCGGTAGTTTCAATTTTACTGGATGAATACCGTTCACCGTTAATTTCTTCATTTTTCGGTAAGGTACAGAATTAGGCAAAATTTCGGTAATGTCCTGATTTCGCACATTTTAGTAGATTTCCATTGAAATACATGTATTCAGTAAGCTATCGGTATCGAAAGCGTATTGAGTTAGTTGAGAGACAATTAAGTGACGGTCTTAGCTGTTCCGAATGTAAAAAAATTTAGCTCCCCTTTATTCTTCACAAGTAATGGGTAAGAAAAGTGCGCTAGGCCCAGGGGGCTTCCCAAGATCCCAAGCTCTGTTGTGCTACCCCATTTACTTATTTTAGATCAATAGACACAGGTCGGACACGAATCCGAAAATGCCCAACAAAATTTTTAGTTGTGTACAAAAAAAAAAAAATTCTCGTTTTCTGATTTATAAAAACTGAAAAGTGAGCATATCACTTCGAAAAGCTCTTTCAAACAAATACACACAGAAGAAAAAATTCATATAAATCATTTTGGTTTTTCTCTTTTCTTGTATAACCTTTGCATATTAGCTTTGGAAAAGCGTGTATTAAAAATCAGTAAATTTCTAAAAGTAGAAAAAAAAAAAAAACTGACTCAGAGTAGGTTTCAGTACGATACCTGTGGCTTCTTCACAAGATAGACGCAGATGATTCCGTAGACGCATGTATTTGATATGTAACGCAATATCCTTCCGTTTAATTGATAGAGACAATTGAATAGAAAAAACGATACTTCACGAACTTCACTTCACAGTAGTGGCAACACTTTTACAAAAGAATAACAATAACTGTCTAGGAAGCCATTAGGCAGTTTTCTTATGTACATATGTATGCACATATGTATGTACATTATGTATTAAATGATCCTAATTCTTTCTATCACTTTAAACAGAAACAAATATGACATGAAAAATATGACACATTTTTCAAAGCTCTAGGTTTATCTATTAAAATGACTTCTACTATTTACTATCCGTTCTACTCTCAACTGAATACTGAAAATCAAATTGTTTCTATGACAAAGTTCTTGAGAAAATTTAGAATTAGCAATCCACATCTCATACACCTGAACCCTCTCTCGAAGCTCTTTTTAAGTAGTTTTCAAAAATTACCATATGCACATATTTCAAAAAATTTCGAGGCCTTTTGCGTGGAAACCGTTCGTCAATTAAGAAAATGGTACAAACAGAAATTGAATAATAAGAATAAGCCACACAAGAAAAAAGTAGAAACATAATTTCGATCGTCGAAATGGCCTGACAATATTAAAATGTGACTCAATTTATCTACTTAGTGCCGAAGCATGAGTTTTGGCCTTTAAATGCCAAAATGCTCACTTGAGTTCTAAAGCTCAGAAATTTTCAATTTATGCCGTTTTCGTTTAGTAAAACTAGAGTACCCTTTTTTTTAGAGTACCCTGATTTTTACTCTGAAAAAATTTCTAGAGTAGCAAAACTTGCTCTGAGGGTAATTTTTGACAGCAAAAAGAGTACCCTTAGGGTACTCTTTTTTTCCCAAACGAAAACGGCATTAGATTCTCGTAAGTGCACTGAGCTAAAAAACGTCGCCAAACCAAAAGAAAAGGTTTTGAATCAAAGGAAAAAGGCAACAAATTGGGTCCGAAGATACTTTTTTTTTTTTAAATCAAAAGCAAAGCGACTTTGAAACGTTAACAAAAAACCCACCTCATTCAAATACGTTTCGTCTTTGAATTTCCTAGTTAAATAAAAGAGACAAAAATGCAGCATTAGATTTTGTTGACTGTTTTCGCTTGGATTTAAGTGCAAAACACATTTGATGATGTGCAAGACTTTTGGTTTTAATGATGTGACATTTTAATATCACACGAACTTTTCCTTCAGTGTGGAAATGCGAAGGTACGTACACCAGTGTTTTGAAATGTCAGGTGTATTTTCGGTATTGCAATGTGCACTTAAACGGGAGAGACAGTTTTCTAAAAACAAGACAAGAACAGTAGGTTACGCATGTATTGGTAAGAAAAAAAACATCAATTTGAATTTATGTATTTAATCCAATCAAGTGCCGTTTAAGTGCTTTGCTTTTAAAAAAGTTTTGAAAAGTTTGATTGATTTCTCGTCTTGTGCTATTGAAGACACTATTAAACATTACAAACCAAACTCTTTTGTCAATTAATAACGAGTATTACGTAATTTTGTACTGGGCCAAGAGTGCCAACTCATCTGTTTTTGCAGACCTAGTGTGCGAAAAACTTTTATTGCAGGCCTTTATTCAAAGCATGAAAATACACTTGGCAACCACCTAAGAAATTAAAGCCTAATTTTTTGTTTTTAGTATTCCAGATCTGCAATTAATTATGATTCACAACACGACATAACATAACTCTATATAAATACCGCAATTAAAGAAAGCAACAGCACCTGAACTTTTACTTTAGTATAAAGAACAGTGATCATAGCCATTATGATTTCCCTTTCATTTCCGTAAAGCTCCATCCATGTAAGTTACATACATTGTACCGATTGAGTGCACAAGGAACTTGAACCTTGAAGTACGTCGCATGTTTCTACACAACAGCTGCCATTGCTCCTTACATAAGCGACAGTGCCGCAACGCATCCATGACATTCGCCGCGTATTCCATTTCAACATACTTCATCCATGAAAAAGATTTCACCGCACATTCCATTGCCAATGCCGCTGAGGTGCAATGCGGCATCTTCCAAAGACAAGGTGTTTCTGTATTGTGTACATTAAATACACATTCTGTTCCTTTATAATTATGTTTCATGAATCAAGTTTAATGTTGTATCGTGTATCGGATTATGGCTCCAAGATTTAAGATGTGTTGCACTGCAGCCCTTTTTCTAGTGGCACCTATTCATCTCCTACTAATGGCTCTTTCTTGTTTCATGCGATAACGTAAGGATGCAAGAATAAACCAGCCAAGAGAGGGAGACGCCCGCCAGATTAATCTTTCTACCTTTATAAAAAACCATCTATAAGCCTCAAACGTTGGTTTCAATCCTTATTTGCATGGTTTTTCCTGTTGCTCTCTCCTTCTACTTCTTCTTCTTTTCATCATAGTGCCCTGAGGTTTTGCATTTAAATTAATGCGTGCTGCCGCATGGTGTTAAAAAGAATCAAATGTACGGATAGAATTGAAGGCTTAACCACACGGTCTTGATTCCGTGGAGATCCATATTGCACCTGCTCTTCAATGTACACAAAAAGTTCTCCACACTTGCTTTGATATGCGATAATGGATTTTGGTCGACATAAAGAGCGCGGAGTGTGGTGTAACGTGTAATACGCAGCATCACCATCAACCAGCAAATGATGAACTTGTTCTCCAATCAGAGAGCATTTGTGTGCTGGGCTGTGAATGCGGTAAAAGCAAGTTAATTGAATTGGAAGTGTGAACCACAACACACATCACACCTTAATGACATAAAGGTGTTAAGGTAAATGGAAGACTTAGAAGACGACGATTATGGATGTGTATAAAAACAAGAGCACCACCTGTGCTTCCACATACTCAAACATACGTCTATCTATGAATTATAGATGCATTCTAGTACAACACGACGGAGTCAGATAGTTGTTGCTCGGTAAAGCCGCTTCGTTACGCATGAATTGCGGTTAACATGGCTTTTCAGCACAGAAATTGATTAGTGTTTTGAATTGACCTTCGCATTAGATATTAATGTCATTATCGAATGTGGATCATTTGTGTGAAAGGGGAGATTATTAGTTTTTAATTGAGATACATTACCCATACACCGTTGTGGTTGTGTTATTCGTATTTGCTTTCTCAACAATTGCAATCTTACCTAGAAAGAAAATCAAAAGAAAAAAAAAATTAACAATTGATTCAAGATTGTGATGAATTGATTGTGTTATGAAACCTCAAATAACTGTGATCTTTGGTTTGTTCTTTTTACGTGATTAATTAGTTGGTGTGGCGTTAATTGTCTTAAGTATCTGAATGGAGGTTGAAATTAGAAAGAATCGAGAAATTAATTTTTTGTTTCCAGTTTGAGTCAGCTGGTAAGCTGTCAAGAGGCAATGATAAAAGTTTTGAATAAAACATGCACTAATTAAGGAAGTTCAAAAAATGGCTGTTCGAAAAGTCAAGTATGGTGAGGGGAGCGGGTTGGTCCTAAAGGATACACGAAATTCTGTAAACGCAAACACATTCATTGCTCATGCAAGCCCCAACTAACAGTACTCTTGCCTTGCGCTTATTTACGAAATAAGTCTTTCCGCATATTTTTAGTTTCTCAAATTTTCTATTCTTGTTGAAAGTTTTTAACACTTCTAATTAAGATTTATGAAGACTTTCAATTAAAAATTGCTTTTCTACAAGGAATTTTTTCTCATTTTCCTTAACAGAAAAGACAGAAATGCTGTTGACAGCATTTCTGCTGCGGCGACAACTACAACAGTATGAAAACCTAGCATCGTCGTTCTATGCGGGCCAGTGTGAGCACTAAGCTGCTGTCGCAACTTGAAAAAAAAAAAAAGCTTTCAAACAGTTTACCTCAAGATTTATAGACACGTCATTTACTCTAACTTTACAAAAGATGGCACGAATGGTAGGGCTTTACTTTTTCTTTTCTAATTCACACCTGGTGTGCCAGGAACGGTCTCTTCGTCAATCCTCAAATCCTCATGCAACTGAGGTTGTCCTCTTCGCGAGACCCAGAAAATTGAGTGGTCTGGACCCAACTAACATTTAATGGCGTAAACATCCCCTTTCCAAACAAAGTCAAACATCTTGGAGTAATCCTAGACAACAAGCTTCTTTGGTCTAAACATGTCGAGTTAAAGACTGCTAAGGCACTGTCAGACTTCTGCCAATGTAAGGGAGCCTTTGGCAAGACATGGGGTCTTTCACCGAAAAGGCTGCTCTCGACGCACTGTTGAATCTTCCTATACCTTTACCTACATCATGGGGTGTACTCTCACCTATTTTGAAAAATATTTCCACTGGCAGTCCAACCTCAGCGTTTATCCCAACCCAATTGACAGTGTGCCCAGGTCGCTTCATACACGAAATTGGTTAGCAAACCTATTCAATTGTCAAGAGATTTAGACCCATCAGTTTCATTTCCTTCCTGCTGGAAAAAAATTGTTGAGTTTGACATACCCAAAACCTCATCTTATATATAAAAATGAATCGCAAAAAGGTGTTGGTAAGCGCATAACTCAACAACGCCTGGACCAATTTGGCCAATTCTTTTTTTGTTGTGTTTGTTATTGTCAGGAGAAGGTTTTTATGACATAAAAAATTTAAAAAATTGCGCGGATATTCCCACAGGAACGGGTTTGGGAATGGAAACTTAGAAACTACTGGACAGATTTCTATAACCCTTCCTGCATTATGATTGCTACATTATCCCCCTCCATTAGTAATTTAGATTATATTTTATCCCTATAACCCCACGGGAACAGAAACGGGAACGAGAACGGGAACCTTAAAGTTACTTGACCGATTTCAAAAATTCTTTCAACTCTAGGATGTTACATCATCATCGTCCCTCAGTGACATAGACTTATATTTCACATATTTCCACGGTAACGGAAGATTCCCACAGGAACGGGGCTGGGAACGGAAACTTAGAAACTGCTGAACAGATTTCGAAAATTCTTTCGTCATTGGGATACCACATAATCCCAAAGTAAAAACGATTGTTTTTCATCCCCAAGTTCCCACTTAAGCGGAAAAACTAAAACTACAGACCCGAGCAACACCGGGTGGCTCAGCTAGTTACAAATACATATCTCTTCTTTCTCAGATGCAACATCCTTGATTGTCAATACAGAAAATCTTGTGAGTTCGCACTTTAAAATCTTGTCACGGGCATTTTCATATTCCCACATCTATTTATGCCTGAGAGATATGCGCTAGACCCAAGGATACCCCAAGCTCTGTTTAGTATAGACGAAATAGTGTAGAGTAGACGAATTACTCTGAATAAGCTGAACAGTGATCGTTGAAGCGTAGTGCGGGGATAATATATTACAACAGCATTGATTAAGGGCTGTCCGCAAAGAACGCAATGACATACGGCAAGCTGTGATCAACCCCCTAAACATTTTTTAAAAGTGATCCAGAAATGCAAGACCTCTATTAATGCGGTCCGAGGACTTAATTTTTTGAGTCTGGTTTCGGTCCAAAACCATCACGGCATAACTGAAGACAAGATCGCCAATGAACTTGCAAGGTAAGAATCTGAAGAAACTTTCTCGGGATATGAAAAGCGTTAGGTCTGCCAGAGTCCTCAGTTAGGGCTTCCATCAAAGATTGAATCTGTTAAGAGCACAACCATAGACGGAATTTCTCCGTCGTATGCAGGCAGACTAAAAGTAAAGCTGCAGTATTTTTGCTATTCCGCAGCAGAAAATACTTTCGAAAACTTGTTGGTGTTGCCATGGGGCACTTCTCTCTCGTCAAGCATTTAACGATAAGCTCAAGTGATACCAAACTCTTTTAATCCCGTGGAGAAGGTGATGCCACCGCGGAAAATTTCCTCTGTGACTGTCCTGCATTTTTTCGAATTGAGCTACAGATATTAGGAGAATATGCAGAGGTTGTGACCCAGGCTTCATATCATGGCAGTGTTTTCTGACCTTTCTTCGAACATCTGGAAAACTTTTACAAAAGATAGTTGCCATCTGGTAGTACCTACAATGGAGCAGTATTAAAGTCTGCGTGCTCCAGCTAGTACGTTTAAAATTCAAAAATATAGTTAAAACCAAATGCGACACCCGCTAAGTTGTTTTTTTCTTTCAAAAATATAACTCACGGTAACGACTGATTCGTTTAAATAGCTCACGGCACTGGTTTTTGGTGGAAAGGACTTACAATTTATTACTGATTTCGAACGGCTAGTCGAGAAAACGCTTTTCATGGCATGAAATTGAGTAAATGAGGGAACCTACGCGATAAGCTGCTGATTCCGGCTACTACTTGCCAGCCGCATCCTACCAGCGCCAGCGGCTGACAGTAGCAGAAGCAAGCAGTGAATGACAGCACGTTCACACTACTTGCCAGATTCTATCAGCAGACCGGAAAAAATTGGTTTTTGGACTTTGTTTTTAATATTCAAGCAAGTTAGAAATATTAGCAGCAAATCTTGAGAAAAAAAAATTACTAAATGCTACGTGTAGCAGTATTTTTCTGTTTTGCCAGCCGCTGCGTTGGCTGCAGCCAAAAGTTGAACATGTTCAACTTTGCCAACCGCTGCACTGCTAAATACTCGCCGGCTGGCAGGAATATTGGTGGTTACACAAAGCTCAGAGAGAAATCTCTCATCAGAGATTTCTTGATCAAAATGATATTATCACCTGGAACAATCATTGATTAAAGATAATCAAGCCTGAACAAACTGGCTCTTAGGGTATATTGCGAAAAAGAAGAGTTATACAAAGTTAGCCCATATCCTTGGGTGGATTCGGCAATCGAATCGGAATCTTATTTCGATCAAGTTTTGTGACTACAACGGATTTTAATAAATCTATTCACACATACACTACTTCACATTCAAGCGCGATTCGAGTTTCCATGGTTACGGGATACTTGTTTTGCCGCATTTCCCATAGATGTCGACTAGGTATTCGTTTTCTATATTCAAGCTTATAACCGCAAAACACCTAATTCCCTACCCAAACGTCAATTGCACGGAAATATAATGCCCTACTCGCATTAAAAAAAAACACCAAGAAAAACAGCAGAACATTAATTCAAGTCAAGCTGAGTTAACGATTTTAATCCAATTTATGGAAGCGTTTCGTAGGTACTATGCCCAGAAGATACCTACACACTGACTGCAAGGAAAAAGAAATAACGTCACCAACAATTAACTGTCATGAGAGCAAGGAACGCAACGATTCACGTTTTGACAGAAAACCTGTAGGTACCGCAAAAAAGCAATGACCTACCCATAAACAGAGTTCGCGTGAAAAGCGCCACAGAAAGACGATGAAAAACGCAACAAAAATAACAAAACAGAAAAATAATAATAATAACAACAACAAAAAAGACAAAACTACCATGCCAGCCAGACAAGGTACAGGGATAGACGGGCAGATTATAATAATGACACATAAAAGCGGCCAGGGGACAGCTCTGGGGAATCGCTACATGAGTATTCCATGTCTTCTTCGGAATTAATATTTTTTTGCATTTTCATTTTGTCTGACTGAGTCTGAATGTTCCTTCATGTCTCGTTCAACAAAATAATTCCGTTGTTGATTCACTTGTTAAGTGGATTAAGACTTTGGACGACGAAGCAATAAAAACAATCAAGCTTGTGGAATTAAAACCACACACAAAGCTTGGGCTTGACACTGAAAGAACCAATTAATTTGTACCTGCCTACCATGGTAAATCTTAGGTGGGGTTTGACAACAAATGCATTCCGCCGAAGGGTTTCTTTGAAGTGTTGCAAAAGTACTTTAAGCTGTGATAATAGCATTGCTTTAAAAAGTGCCGCCAAGCGACCTGAATTCACTTGGATTGCGAAGATTACGATATTGGTGTTGGAATTTTTTCTTTTGACAAGACAAAAAAGCCACCAAATCTTTTTGAATAGAAGTGCCGGTCACTTTTCACTGTTGTCTGGAAGATAAACAATATTTGATATTAAACGGAACACATTTTCAAAGGAAAAACAAACAGGAAAATGGCATCTGTTGCGAAAAATAATAGCTCCAGGGAGGAACGAAGAACGTTTGCTTTATGAAAATGAAAGCCTCGCCTCGTCGCGTCGGTCGGTTAAAAATGTTCACCAACAAAAAGATTCAATCTGTTAGTTTTGATATTTCATAACAAACCATTTAAAGCATAAAGTTGTTGGTTGTGGACATTTTGGAACAACATTTTATAAGTTAGATTTTAGGTACAGTTAAGGTGGTTTTTGGGAAGACGACTGATGTAATTGGACCAATAATGTGATAGCACATAAGAATGTGAGGAATTGCCTCACTAGTTAAACCTTTTTGAGCTCTCCTACAAAGCGATGTATTACATATATGGATATGTTTTTAAAATTACTCAGATTGTTAAAAAAATTCTCTCAAATATACTTTACGTCTTTGAGAGATGGCAGACAGAAGACGATGCACGATTCCATTTCATCTTCTTCTAAGTCCATGCAGCATCCTCATAAGTCGTTTGAAGGGATCTTGAGCTTTGCGGCATATCTGCCTATGATAGTGCCAGGCTATAACACCGGTTAGGGAGCTAAGGTGTAGTCTGCTAGGGGACAGCAAAAATCTGGATCCAGATTTGATCAGATCTTTTTGGTAGCAAGACAGGTGACCATGTTTGACCACCAAGTGTTCGTTATCCTCATGGCTTGCTATGCTTAGCGTGAGTTTTGCACGTATATAGGTATTTCAATGACCATTTTGTTAGGTGACATTGACATGTAAATTCATTTTTTAACCAGCTCATTGGCTTTGAAGCCAGAATATCCCTGGCACCCGAAAAATGTAAATGATGCCGGTGCTTACAGAGTTCGTGAAATCATTGCTGAGTAATTTAAAGGCTGCCTGGCCATCCGACCAGATGAAGTTGTTTGAAGTTGATATTAAGTTTTTTTTTGAGCCATGATAGCACCTCGATGATCACAAGAATTTCTTCTTAAAACCCTCTACAGTGGTTTGGGAAAAGACGGAATGAGATACGTATATTTAGTTCTTCGAGCGATCTGTATAAAAGTGAGTTGAATTATTTCGTAGAAAATCTTTACTGTCCCATGTGGGTCTTAGTGGACGCAAGGTAGCCACGGGGCCACGGGGCCTAGAACTGCCATGTGAGGGAATTTTCGACCTATTCTGAGCGGTTTATCGAGAAAGCGCTTTTTATGGCATTTGTCAATTCCTTGCGAAATGCGATACCCGTGGAAAAACATTTTTGTTTTCTGTTGGTCTTCGAACCACGAACCTCCCGCCTAACAGGCCAATATGCCAATTATTACGCCACGGGACAGCGCGCAGACGTTCAATGTAAAAATAAATGGCTACGAGATTGAAGAGTATGTCTAAAGCTAGTCCTAAACGACGAACATGCTCGCCGAGCATGCTCGTGCTCGCCGTATTTTCATCGTCTAGGGGTTGGTTGGCGAGCAGTTGGCGAGCCGCTCGCTGTTGGCGAAAATTTTCGATTTTCTTATGTTCGTTGGCTTCTATGTTTGCCATGTAGGGCCATGCTCGCGAGCAAACCGGTTTTTTATTATGAAGCAAACTCATTTCTGCTGTGGACGTCGTCGTATGCATATCGCGGATAAAGTAAAAAGGCAACAGACAGCCACAATTTAATAGAAGAATACACACGTTTACGCTGTGGGGAATCAACATGAAAGGAATGCTCGGCAAATGCGTTCGTCGTCTATGGGATAATGCAAACGAGCATGCTCGGCGAGCATGTTCGTCGTTTAGGACTAGCTTAAAGCTAGTCCTAAACGACGAACATGCTCGCCGAGCATGCTCGTGCTCGCTGTATTTTCATCGTCTAGGGGTTGGTTGGCGAGCAGTTGGCGAGCCGCTCGCTGTTGGCGAAAATTTTCGATTTTTACATGTTCGTTGGCTTCGTTGTTTGCCATGTAGGGCCATGCTCGCGAGCAAACCGGTTTTTTACTATGAAGCAAACCTCATTTCTGCTGTGGACGTCGTCGTGTGCATATCGCGGATAAAGTAAAAAGGCAACAGACAGCCACAATTTAATAGAAGAATACACACGTTTACGCTGTGGGGAATCAACATGAAAGGAATGCTCGGCAAATGCGTTCGTCGTCTATGGGATAATGCAAACGAGCATGCTCGGCGAGCATGTTCGTCGTTTAGGACTAGCTTAAGGCAGCCGAAGGGGTTGAACGGAAAGCTCTGCTTACACATATATTTGCTGATCGATAAGCTTTGCTGTGACTGTCACTATATGTCATTTTGTCCAAGGTTGTCCGTCATACTGCCACCCCGTACGTTCAGTAGCGGGGATTATCCTTAGAGATATTTCATATATCTTCCAATGGCTTTTCCTGCAAGGAAAAGGTATACATTGAGGCTTTTCTGACTATTCTTGTTTGTTTGATTTACAGTTTAGTCTTTTATCAAGGAAGAGACCCACGTATTTCGCATCAGAAAATTTGTGGGGTGGCATTTGCTGATGGAGTATTTAATTGTGAAATTGTGTATTTCGTTGTGAAGAGAACAAGTTCAGTTTTGTTGGGACATACACCCGCTACATTTTTTTGTCAAATTCAGTAGTTTGTTGAGAATGATTTGCAAAAGCTCAGGGAGGATTTGAGTACGTTTTCCTGATATTGCAATAACTCGACGTATGCGATTATTTTGAATCCCTCAGCTCAGATTCATTTCAAGCTCTTCGACGACTAAATTCTAAAGAAGTGGGTATAGAACTCCACCTTGCATGGAATTAATCGGCCCAAACAGTGAGCTGTCTACTTTAAGGTTCTTCAGTGGCGTTTTGACTGCGAAGAAGGAAAGATTCGATAGTGGGTACCAACGAATCTAAGGCAGCTCCTATCGAGTTTTCTTTACAGCAGGCGTGTTGTTGAGAGAAGATTTGGATCTATAAAATAATAACTTAGGGCCAGTTGCTCAATCGAATCATAAATTTAAGTTCTACATAAAGTTCTACTTTAGTATGGGGATTTTATGTAGAACTTAAGAATTCCGATTCAACACCTTCTTTGCTCATGCCCTGCACTACTTCATAGGAGGAAAACTCATCTCGGTGAATTCTTCTTCGATGATACTAGCGACTTAGCTTACATAGACCCTAAAAGTCTTTCGAAATACATTAAAAGTTCCGCGTGGTTCGACTAGCAGGTGATTAACCGGGTAGTCTCATAATGGAAGATTAATAAGTGATCAACTCGTTAATCTTACATCGGGTTTCTGAGATCAGTAGGTGATTAACTTGCTGATATCTGTGGTATCACAATGGGCTCTTGCGGCCTAAGTGTGTCAGGCAATGTACTCATTGGCTGACAGCCACTTCCACCTAAGAATTCCGAAACGTCTTATACAAAAATGAAAACTTTATGTAGAACTTAAATTTATAATTCGATTGAGCAACTGGCCCTTAAACTATGAAGTAGCGACTAAAAAGAAGAAGCGTCTAGAAAAAGTGTCAATAACGTTTATTCGCAACTAAAAATAAATACAAATCGTAACTTGCAGAACAAAGGATCGGGGAAGCCTAAAAAATTAAGAAAAGTGCACATGAATATGCAATTAGAAGCTGTCTCAGGGAGATTGAAGAACGAATAATAATTCGTAGTAGAGGAAAATCAAAAAAGAGGAAGAATTCTGAATTTTTCAATGAGAGGAACCGGGAATTATTATCGATGACGAATTTTCTTTTTAGAAACTGTGCCAAGAAGGTTTCATGTACTGCAGGAAATTGAAATAAATTTTCAACCCTTTTAAGCACTCTCCAGTGAATGAAATAACAGCTCACTTCGGCAAACTGAATCGTAAAGAAATGATGGATCTAATCGTTAAGGTATGATGAGTCATTAGCTAGTTAGTGCAAATATGTAACAGGAACACCACTCTAAAAGTCAATTAATCACTCAGAAACATAAATTATAAACTCTGACATATTTTTGTCATATTCAGAGTCAATTAAACGCCGCAAGATTATTTCTGCCATAGACGGAGATTATTGGTCCCATAATCAAACAAAACTTCATTGCATAAGACGCGAGCGTGAGTACATAAATTAAACTCACAGCGAAAATAAAAGATGGAAATTGATTTATTGTTATTTAATTTTTACCTTGAACTTGGAATCCGAATACACTTTTTTTTTCTCTTTTTTGTTTGGATTATCTTCATCGTCTATCTCTGCCTTCTTTTCGAAGACAAATTGCTTCTTTTCTTTTTGCTATCCAATGGCTTTCGTGGCGATGCATTTCAATTAGGTTTGTCTGCCATTGTTTTGGTTTATCTCTTAAGGTCACATAGCTTTGCCGGAGACGGTGGGTGATGGTAAGTGCACTTATGCAATGTTTAGTAACTGCTGGTAATGAAATATTGTTGTTCGCTGTAACTGTGTATGTACATATCTTAATTGTGATACTTTTTTTGTCTAGCTCTTGAAAAAAAGTGTAGTAATTACAGTGGTAGATTACGAGATTTTTGACATTGGCTCTAGACAACAATAGAGGGGGTATCAAGTTGCATTGTTCTTTTTTGTGACGGCAAATTATTATACTGAAAAAGCTAATTAAAGACAAATAACGACACTACTGACAATGAGAGTGAATTCCGGGTTTGATTTTGTATAGCGACCATATGCGACCTAAATTCCGATAAGCCCCATGCCGTTTCTTGGTATTTTGAAGAAAACTGAATGATGAGGTAACAAACATCACTTAAAATTTTAACAATTTTAAAAAATGTTAGTGGTTTCCAATCGCAATGCATTATAGTCAAAATAATCCAGCGAAATTGCATTCTTAAATGAAAGAACCGTTTTAAAAATGGCTTCCTGTACCACTTGTCGAAAATCATAAGATCCGTGGAAATAATTTCAGACAGAGAAAGCCACAAAGGAAGCACTCGTAGTAAATGTTATACCACCGAATTCGTTACTACTGAACAAATTCTAAATCTCTGAGACAAAACATTCATTACGATGATGTTTGCAGTCCCTTGTTTTTTTTGGCATTAGCAGTCCGAAATTTTTGCGGCGCAAGGACCTTGTGGAAAGGGCCTTGTGATAGGAGTGAATATCTTAACTCAATAACTCGCCTTCAAAGTTTAGGCTTTTACTTAAATGTGAGCTGAGAATCGTTCTAGCAGCTCGCGTTTTCGAAATATTGAACTTTAAAAAAAATTTTCCAACATTTTTGTGTCTGTGATTTGGCATAAAAAATAGGGTGAAATAAATTTCACGGGGAACTAGTAAATGAGCCAAAGCCACAGTGGCGAAGCGTCCATATAAGTCGATTATTTCCGACTTACCTTTTGAAATTCACATCCGAAACATCTTAGACTTCTGGCAACATGAATCAACCTTAATCATACACATGAACTCGCTGCCAACATTTTTTTAACAACTACCACTTTGCTTTCCGTCCTATTCTACACACATGTTGGCTCTTCAACTCACTCCATAGTCCATAAACAAACACAAAACTTTAGCAACATACAAGGTAACCCCACATATTACGTCTTATAAAATTTGTTGCTGAATAGAACAAATTTGTGCTCTTTCCTCTTTTTTCTTTTACCAAAAAATATGAAGGGAAAAACATCGTCTTATTTTCTTCCATAAGAAAGCATGTATTGAACAGAGAGGTGCCTAGCACTAGGCACCTCTCTGTTCAATACATGCTTTCTTAAGGAAGAAAATAACCCGGTGTTCTAGCGTCATATTTTTTGGTAAATCTGTTTGTTATCTCTTAAGGCCCCGACCCATAGAACGCGTTGCGTGCGGTAAAAGCGGCGCGAATTTTAGGCTATTATTATTTTTGTGGCTAGAAAATGAAACTTTTTAATGAATGAATGAATGAATTTTAATGAAAATTAGGTCTGGACGACCATAATTGACTTCAAATTTTTCTGTGTGCCGGTGTAAATTTTAGTTTGGGGGGGGGGGGGCACTCCTCACCCCCTCTAACTTTCTCCAACCCCCAAACAACTCCTGTTTATTTTATTACATTCAGCAATTTTCGCGACACTTGGGGGGCGGGAAGGGGGGGGGGTAACTTTTTTGAGGGGGGGGGGGGGGTGACCGCCACCTGTTGGCACTTGGATGTTGTTGTGGGGGCCACTCACTACCCCCTACAATTTTTCCCCACCCCAAGAGAACTCCTTTAAATTTTATAAAATTCATCTAATTTCGTGAAATGGGGGTTGTAACTTTTTTTGGGGGGGGGGGGGGGGGGTGACCGCCACCTGATTTCTTTTGGAGGTTGTTGTAGGGTCCAGTCACTACCCCCTACAATTTTTCCCCAACCCGAAAGAACTCCTATAAATTTTATAAAATTCATCTAATTTCGTGAAAGGGGGGGGTGTAACTTTTTTTGGGGGGGTGACCGCCACCTGATTTCACTTGGAGGTTGTTGGGGGCGGGGTCCCCTACCACCCGGGTGGTGGGGTCATTATCTACACCTTTACCGGTTTGACTTTTTGGCTTGATGCGAAGACAAACATTGCACAAAAAAAATTTTTTTTTTGTTGGTGACTAGGTTTCCTTCGAGTTACCTTTTGGAATTATTCATCCCTTGCCACTGCAAAGCCATATTTGATTTCCTATGCAAGTCGTTAGTCAACAAATTTAATATAATGCTTTGAATGTTTTCGAATTACCCATTAAAAATATTCAAAGGATCTATGATTTTTTTAAGTACTTCTCTAACAATTCCTGCGAGAGGATAAGAATCTGCAAGAGATAAAAAAAAAAAATGGGCACGACTGGGTCGCACGAACTTGCGATTGTGTTCTAAATACGATATCAAAATCTAAAGGCTGAGTTAAAGGTTTTGGTATTAGCTCTTCATAATATATTTTGTGGTGCAGGGTTGCCAACTACACATTAACTATGGAAATTGAATTAAATCACGCAAAATAATGAAAAAATTAAATTAAATATTCCAAAGGTTTCAAGCAAAAATCTAAAAACGCCATTCTTTTGCAATCGCTAATACATATGAATGATGAAAATTTTATCAAAATCGTTAGAGCAGTTTTTCCAAAAAACCGTTTTTTATTTTTCACTTTTTTTAAAAAACTGTTTTTTAAAAGTCGAGAATACAAAGTTTTAGATCTTAGTAGGAGTTATTTTGACAAAAAATTTGAAAAAAATCAAAGTTACAGTTTTGAAGTTAATTTCAAAAATCAAAATTTTTTAAAAAATTTTATAAAAATTTCCAAAACTAAATTTTTTTAAATATTGATATGCAGTCTTTCTTCAACAGTTTACGACTTCTCAAATCCAAAATTTCGCCAAGATCGTGTAAGCCGTTAACGAGAAAGTCGGTTTTGAAAAAAACGGTACTATGGGAGGTACCGTTTTTAGCCTTTTTCCAAAATTTTTTTTTACTTCATAAGAAAGACAATCTAAAATTAATTCCTCACACAAAATTTTATCGAAATCGTTAGAGCCGTTTTCGAGAAAAATAGGTATTATCATATCGGTTGTATGGCAGGTACCGTTATTTCAAAACCTAGAGACCCAATTCCAAAAACCCCTCTGTAGGCTACTTCAGAGACCATAACTGCAAATTTTGAAAAAAATCGGTCCATTGGTTCAGGCTGTAGATCCATATACAGACAGACAGACACACAGACATACAGACACACAGACAGACAGACAGAATTGCAGGACCCACTTTTTTCGTATTCTCTATCATCGTAATGTCATGTTTAATTGTTATCTCAAAATTTTTTTTCTGCACGATTGCAAGACTTGCCTTATAGTACCTATAATCGCAAGTAAAAATAAAGACGAAAAGAAAAGCGTCTCAGAAATGTTACACCATGACTTCTTATGCTAAAATCGACTTATTATGAAAAATAAAATTATGAAAAATAAAGATTTGTAATTTGCTTTAAGCTTTCAAGCAAAATAGAAATCAAAAGCCCAAAAATGGTTATAAATGCATTCGTGTCAAATGCGAGTTGATTATAAAAGACCATTGGTTTCTTTATCCGGCTTCCTGCTAGCAGAAACAATTTCATTAGTATTCACAGATCACCGTCGGTCGCTCAAAAGCAATTAAAACTTGATAATTGACAATTTCTTAACAATATCCAATGAACTGAAAAACGAAAAGTTTACATTTTAATTTATTCATTTGTTTTCAATAGAGCTAACACCAAACAAACTAACTTTCATGACAAACACCCGTTTAATTCAAACAGATTAGCCGCTCCTTTAAAAATAAAATCAAAAGTCTTTGAATTCAAATCTAAAGACCTCAAGTCAATTTGACTTTTCAAATCTAAAGTTTACATAACTTGTTGATGGCAAAAGAAACAAAATACAATATTCTGCGTTGGTAACAATAAAACAATAGAATGTCAATTCTGGCGGCAAAAATCATTTGTTTTCGCTTTCGAAACAGCAAATGATTAAGAAGGAGACCAGCTGTATGAAGAAGGCTGGACGATAGTCTGCTGCCGCCACCGCGCAACCAGCCGATGGCTCTTATTTTATTTTGAATTATTTATGAGTTATCTCTTTGAACAGACACATCTGCGGCTTTAGATCAAGCGGAGCGGGAGATGCTTCTTGGTTCTCCAGTTTCGAATCTGAAGGCCATTTTTAGGTTAACTCTTTACCACAATCCGCACAACTTTATATAGGTATATAAATGGAGCTTGGAGAAAACTCTGAGTGCACACACTCGATACTTACGTAAAATCAAAGGATAAATGAAGAAAGAAGTCAAATGAATTAACGTTTTCCTTTGTTTAATCGAACATCAAAGGTCAACATCCTTGGATTGGTGTTCATTTGGATTCAGATTCCAAGAAAACCATAGGATTACGCTTAAGTTGTTAAATTTAGCAAATAAAATCTTATCTCAGGCCTTATTGCATCACAAAAGGTGTGTTATTTTATGAAAAGAGCATCGAAGTGGTAATGCTTTAGATTTTCTTGGTTGAAATGTTTGAATAGACACCTAAACATTTATCACTACCGGCCATTTCAACCAGTTGGTCAAATGTTGTTCAACATGACCAAGGCTTCACAATAACTGGTGTTTTCGTTAATTGTTTAGAGTCAATAAACTCAATAAATTTACAATGCAATTGATTGTTCAGGAAAAAAACTGCAATTTTCAAAAGGTGGCTTGTGTAGAAACTAAACCATGGCGTCAACTGAACAACTTAAATCTATATCTTTTTGAGTTCAGTACCTGCTGCCTGAAAGGGCTTTGTAGTTTGCCAGTAATAATGACTAATGAGCCACCTCTTCGCATACTCATCGCCTTAATTACTTTTTCTTCACTTTTATTTGTTCATCAACTTCATCACTTCCGATCTGTGGATGAGTTGCTTTATACCAGCCGCAGGACAAATCCCTTAGCCCATTTCAACACCCGCACAATTTACCCAACAACTCAAGAAGTCATAAAGCATTCACAAAAACATGTTCGTTTTAATAATTCTTTGGCATTTGAATAAGCCCTTTTTTATTTTCGATTTGCGCCTTGACGACGATAACCGTAGTTTCCCCCAGGAGACGTGATATTTTTCATATATAATTCGGTGTTGTTCATAATTCGCACTTAAAGCCAACCCAAAAGGTTGTTCTTCTACTTTCATTCATGGCGACAAACGTGTTGTGCGAAAAAAAAACTGAAAAACCACAAAATTCTTATTTGAAACCGACGCGACGACGATGGCGGCGACGAGAAGATTCCACTTCTGCGATTCGGTGATTTTCAACTCATAAATGTTTAACGAAGAAACGAACAAGGGGTCTGTTCCGTATTCCGTTATTTATGCATGTTTTTTTATTTTGGGGTTGAAGACCCTATCACCAGGCGGCAGTCTATGCCAAGTGACACGTAAAGCTTTTTATGTCTCGCAAAATATTCCTTCCCTACTACCCCCAAGTAACAAAGTTTTGTTCGGCGCGAACCATCATCATCCTTTTTTAGTGCGATTGTTATGTGCAGTAGCAGCAGCTCCTTTTCTCCCCATTGCAACAACCCAACAACCCAAACAAAGAACCTTTGTGGTTGTTGAGATTCTGTTTCCATTGTTCGTGGGCGACACACCTTCAATTCAAAATGGCTGTGGAGGGATACAGTGAACAGTCATCACTGGTTTTACTCATTTCTCGATTTTGGTGCGGAAGCATGTTATTTATGAGAAAGGAACTTTCTTCCATTTCCTTTATTGTCCTTTGTAAGTATATTTTGACAGAGAGAACACAAAGAAGTGGAAAAAAATTTTTTTTTTGGGCGCTGATTAGGACAGCTCATTACTTCTGATGTGAAAATAATTTTACCGTTTTTTTCTGCTTGTTTCTGTTTGGAGTGCAATTTGTTTCAGTGTCAGGGCGGATCCTGCAAGCGCAAACTGACATTATTCTCGTTTTAGGTTCAAGGATGAAGTAGAGGATACGAAAAAGTTTGTTTTTTGCTGGTAATAAAATAACAAGGACGAATGCATCCTTACCTCTTGGTTTGCTACTTTATCCAAATGAGATTTTAAAAATACGGCTGTTCTGTCTTCTGTCTGCTTAAGAGGCATTACAAAAAGGATGTTGGAAAGGAATATTTAGAAAGGATTCATTTTCTAGAGTATCTAGACAAAGAAGTTCTTCTGCCATAGCTTTAAGGTAGGTAGACGAAGAAGATTTGCTTAGTTCAGCAACAACTGAAGCAAGGGCTTAGAAATCTATTTATTTAAGTACTTATTATCACCTTTAGCTGTTTTCCTCTTTACAAAAATTTAATTAGACAAAATTCAACGAAACGTAGTAACTGAAAGTGTTGAGGTGGGTTAATCTTATCTTTTTCTTTTTTGCTTGGCCATAAATGACTTAGGTGAAGCATAGAGCTTCACTGATCGATGTATTTCTATATTCGTTCCAAGGCAAAACAGCTGATTTGAATCAATGGTTCAAATTGTTCCAAGGCTTCGTAAATTGACCAAATTGGAACAATTTATAACTAAAATTTCTGAAAATGGTTTGATTGTGCCAGAAATTACTTAATTTCATCGAATCTCTCAGTCATTTTCCACAATATATCCAACAAAAATGTTGTTTGTTGCATCACATGATGTCATTTAGACAACCAATTTCGTTGTCTTAAGTAAGACACGCCTCAGATAATGATAAAAGTGTAAATATTAATAACAAATTTGGAGTGTGACATTGTTCTAAGAGCTGTCTAAAGTAAGACATGCTTTGGAATGGATTATAAATTATCTATGCTTATAACTGTGCAGGTGTGCAGTTGTATTCGGACCACTAGCGTGAATCACACGAGTAAGACAAGCAAACTTCCTGCTGACATTGCAAGCTACTAAAAATTTAAACCAAAAATTCATGTCCTCTGATATCTCTTCAACCGTCGCATCGGATGGATTTCGGTGAACGTTTGTATTTTGCTTTGCTTATCAAATATTCTAGGAAATATTGTGACGGTTATTTTAAATTTTTTTTCAGCTCTGAACTGAGACAAACTTCTATTTATTGAAAGACGTTTGAATCGTTTTGGAATAAAAAAAAACAATTTCCCATGGAAAAGAGGTCTTTTACACCCCACTGAGAACGAAAAAAAGCCCCTCACTAAAAACATATACTTGCCAAAACGGCAACACACGTAATCACGTTATTAAGGATCGTTAAATAAAAATTTAAAATTCAAAAGTGTGGTTCCTGTGGCGTGCATTAGTGCATTAGCATGTCCACCTGCTAATCCAGAGGTTCGAGGTTCGAATCCCAGCAGAGACAAAAATGTTTTCCACGGGTATCGCCCTTCGCGAGGAATTGGCAAGTCCTCCGTTAGTAAATTCATTGCTAGAAAAGCGGATCTCAAAAAGCCGTTCGGAACCGGCAGAAAATTGTAGGTTCCCTCCATTCCTTCACAAGGCATGGTTGTGAGAAATGTGCTAGGCCCAGGGGATCCTCGCTCTGTTGCGCCACCCTATTTATTTTTTTATTTATAAATTTCAAGACTGTAACTGTATGATAAAAAATGGCAAGTAAAAGCTACACAATTCTAAGTGGAAGTGATTGTGAGGTTGAACCACAACTCCATACCACTTCTAAGACGAGTCAGCTTTAAAGTTCGCGTTGGCATTACCCGATGCAAGCTCAAGCTGATAGCTAGAAGCTAAAAACAGGTTAGTAAGGCGTTGTATATAAAACAAAATATGTCATGGATTTGAAGGTAATACAAATAAATCTCCCACACAGTAAAGCCGCCTCCGCCAACCTGGTCTACCTCATGGAGAGTAGACAAATTGATGTAGCCCTTATACAAGAACCTTGGGTCGCAAGAGGAAAAATTAAGGGCCTACACTCCAAAGAACTCACGCTGTACAAATCCAATTTTGTCAGCCCAGACAGTAACCATAGAACATGCATAGTAGCTAGAAAACAGTTAAATCTCTTTTTTCTAACTACTTATAGCACAATAGACCAGACCGCAGTAAAGATGGAACGCGTAGGACTTCCATCACTAATTTTGGCTTCCATCTACATGCCACATGATGGAATTGAAGGACCACCAGCGGATATCACTTACCAACTGGTAGAATACACAAGTAAGAGTAGA
This sequence comes from Melanostoma scalare, assembly GCA_949752695.1. Taxonomy (NCBI): domain Eukaryota; kingdom Metazoa; phylum Arthropoda; class Insecta; order Diptera; family Syrphidae; genus Melanostoma; species Melanostoma scalare. The sequence goes on along the minus strand of OX456984.1, from coordinate 142,276,285 downwards.
CTAGATATTATCATGGGCTGCGACGCCAACGCACACCATGTGCAATGGGGAAGCACTGACACAAATTCTAGGGGGGAACTGTTATTTGAATTTATTTTAAGAAACAATCTTTTGGTTATCAATAGAGGTAACACACCTACCTTTGTTACAAAAAACCGTAAAGAAGTACTTGACATTACCCTCACTAATAACTCGGACACTTGTCCAGTAGAGCAGTGGAAAGTACTAGAAGAACTCTCTTTCTCAGACCATCGTCTGATAAATTTTATCATTCCCACTACAGACCGCCCAATCAAACCATTTCGTAATAATAGACGTACAGATTGGGCTACCTTTAGTAGGGAGGTGGACGATAACATAGATTCCCTTAATACAAATAGGAACCTTGAACCGCAAAGCCTTGATAAGTTGACTGCAGAACTCACAGGGATTCTGAGAAATGCCCTGGATAAAAGCTGTCCTCTGATCACAAAGGTAAAGAACAACAAACCAATTTGGTGGAATAACGAGCTGAGCAGCATTAGGAAAGAAACTAGAAGACTTTTCAATGCTGCCAAAAGGACCGGCTCCGAAATTGACTGGGAACATTACAAATCCAGCCAAAGGAAATTCAAAAATGAAACTCAACATCCCACATCTAAAGAACATTTTTGAAAATAGCCTCATATGGGGCTACATTCCCAAAATATGGCGGGAAGTTAAAGTCGTTTTCATACCGAAAGCCGGCAAACCCAGCCATATGGAAGCAAAAGACTTCAGACCTAAAAGTCTGACCTCTTTTATACTGAAAACGTTTGAAAGGCTACTTGATTTACACATCCGTAGCTTCCTGAAACCGGAAGTAATATCTACCTTTCAACATGCCTACACAAAAGGACGAAGTGTGGAAACAGCACTTCACTGTGTAGTAAGAACCATAGAAAAAACGCTATATGCTAGATAAAGAATACACACTGGCAGCTTTCCTGGACATTGAAGGAGCCTTCAACAATGTACAAAACAGTGCAGTTGAGAAAGCCCTAAATGATCTAGAAGTAGAAGAAACAATCACAAATTGGATCATGTGCATGCTAACAAAACGTCAGATCCACAGCGAACTGGGAGGTGCATGCTTGAAAAAGTGTGTGTCACGAGGAACCCCACAAGGAGGTATTCTCTCACCCCTGCTCTGGATCCTGGTCATGAATGAGATCCTCGTAGCTCTCAAGCATGACGGCGTGAAAGTGGTTGCCTATGCCGATGATTTAGCTCTTCTGGCAACAGGGAAATTACCTTCCACTATTAGCGCACAATTGAATTATACACTAACCAAGGTAAGCGCTTGGACAAAAAGATGCGGCCTTGCAGTTAACCCCCTGAAAACAGAGCTGGTACTCTTTACAAATAGAAGAAAAATACCTACTTTTGAGCTACCAAGACTAAACAAGACCCCCCTTAAGATCTCTGATCGCCAGATACCTGGGAGTGATCTTAGACAAAAAGCTAAATTGGGGTCCCAATATACAAGAAAGATACAAAAAATCTATGATAGCACTATATTCGTGTAACAGGATTTTTGGCAAAAAATGGGGACCAAATCCCAAAATCACCCTGTGGATGTATACTGCCATTGTAAGACCTATCCTTTCTTATGGCAATTTGGTCTGGTGGAAGGCGCTGGAAAAATCCACGCATTTAAAAACCCTAACCAAAGTACAAAGATCAGCCTATATTTGCGTAACTGGTGCAATGAGAACTACACCAACCGCGAGCTTGGAAGTAATCCTCAATCTCACACCTCTTGATCTCTATGTTCAAGAAGCGGCAGCAAACAGTGCACTTAGACTAAACCAGTGTAATGTCTGGAAAACTAGCCAAACAGGACACGCACAGATCTTATCGCGATACGCAGAAAACAACATCTGCACGGATTACATAACTCCATACATGGACTTTAAAAAATCCTTCACAACTAGCTTCCCCAATAGACAGGATTGGGAGAATGAAACACCTTACTTGAACGAGACGTCTATATCAATCTATACCGACGGTTCAAAAATGGAAGCTGGAACAGGGGCAGGTTTCTTCTCAGAAAGCCTAAAACTTGCCAGTTCATTCAGACTTCCAAATCACAGCAGCGTCTTCCAAACCGAGATCTTGGCAGTTACAAACGCTGCAAAACAGGTGTCCATGATGGCGCTATCACATGCTGATATCACTTTTTTCATTGATAGCCAAGCAGCAATAAAAGCGATTTCTGCCACTCTTGTCAAATCAAAGCTTGTTTCTTGCTGTCGCGAAGAGCTAAGGGTTCTTGGCACGCAGCATAACGCTAGACTCTGCTGGGTTCCCGGTCAGAGTGGTATACCGGGAAACGAAAAAGCAGACGAACTAGCGAGAAAAGGATCAACACTTGACCCTTCTCTCATTGATAAATCGATCAGGATTCCACCCTGTGAAATGAAACAGATCATTGGTAACAAAATAATACGAAAATCCAATGAAAGATGGGAATGCCTAGACTCCTGTGTTACTTCCAGGAAACTATGGCCGAAATATGATAAGAAAGAATCTGGAAAGCTGCTATCATTGAATAGACCTTCGCTGCGAATGCTTGTCAGTATCATAACTGGACATAACCTACTAGGTTATCACAAAAAGAAAATGGGTCTTTGCACCGATGACCTATGCAGAGGATGCAATGACAAAGACGAACACGAAGACACAAGTCACTTCCTTTGTCAATGCCCAGCACTCTGTCATACTAGGAAAAAATTTCTAGGAAATTACTTTTTAAATGAACTAGAAGAATTATTAGACGCTCCAAAAAGCAGCCTGTTAAACTTCACCAAGGCCACAAAATGGTTAAATACCGAACAGACATAAAATCATAGGTTTTCAGGACGTTACAATACGTCAGGGTATCACAATGGATCTACATTGATCTAAGTGTGACGGAAATAAGATCAACCGTCAGCCCATTTTACCTAACCTAACCTAAGTGGTTCTTAGAATTAAAACATAAGGAATTGTTATAGTTCACGGTCAACAAAAAACGATAAACGCTTAAACGACGCATGAAATTATTGAAATTCACTTTAAAAAAATGACGAAAGCTAGGCGGTCATAGCTCGCAAAACTTAAGCATTTTTCGGGTTCTCTGAAAGCATCTTCTCAGCCTGGACAACCAACAATCGGCATAAAACCGAGTTTTGCATAAAGAGTAAGGTCTTAAATCTTTTAGAGTTCAGTTCACAAAAGAACTCAGGCCTATCGACCATCCACAATGTCGTGTATTTGCTGTTTGGATACTTGAAATGCATCAAACATCCGACAAGAAGTTACCATGATAAATGTTCACCTACAAAAAAAAAAGGATAAAATTGCTAGATATCCTTGTAGCGCTATAGGAAATTGTTCAAGATTAGAAAGAAAACTCATCAGAATCAATTTTTTTAATTGATTCTGATGAGTTTCTTTTTTTTTTCTCTCGACCAAAAATCCAAGATTGATCTCGTTAGAATAGAGGCTTGGAACTTACTTTCAAAGACCAATTGGGGGATGGTGTAGTCCAAGTGGCTTGGAAAAGATCCGAACAAGTTCAGGATTGTTGAGTGACCAATGCTGTTATTGGTCTATTGGGAGATAGCTTTTGAAAATATTCGGGTAGTTCTAGTTTTTTTTTTTTTTAGAAAATTTAGTAAAAATTCCAAAAATAATAATCCATAACGTTAGACTCTGCTGGGTTCCCGGTCATAGTGGTATACCGGGAAACGAAAAAGCAGACGAACTAGCGAGAAAAGGATCAACACTTGACCCTTCTCTCATTGATAAATCGATCAGGATTCCACCCTGTGAAATGAAACAGATCATTGGTAACAAAATAATACGAAAATCCAATGAAAGATGGGAATGCCTAGACTCCTGTGTTACTTCCAGGAAACTATGGCCGAAATATGATAAGAAAGAATCTGGAAAGCTGCTATCATTGAATAGACCTTCGCTGCGAATGCTTGTCAGTATCATAACTGGACATAACCTACTAGGTTATCACAAAAAGAAAATGGGTCTTTGCACCGATGACCTATGCAGAGGATGCAATGACAAAGACGAACACGAAGACACAAGTCACTTCCTTTGTCAATGCCCAGCACTCTGTCATACTAGGAAAAAATTTCTAGGAAATTACTTTTTAAATGAACTAGAAGAATTATTAGACGCTCCAAAAAGCAGCCTGTTAAACTTCACCAAGGCCACAAAATGGTTAAATACCGAACAGACATAAAATCATAGGTTTTCAGGACGTTACAATACGTCAGGGTATCACAATGGATCTACATTGATCTAAGTGTGACGGAAATAAGATCAACCGTCAGCCCATTTTACCTAACCTAACCTAAGTGGTTCTTAGAATTAAAACATAAGGAATTGTTATAGTTCACGGTCAACAAAAAACGATAAACGCTTAAACGACGCATGAAATTATTGAAATTCACTTTAAAAAAATGACGAAAGCTAGGCGGTCATAGCTCGCAAAACTTAAGCATTTTTCGGGTTCTCTGAAAGCATCTTCTCAGCCTGGACAACCAACAATCGGCATAAAACCGAGTTTTGCATAAAGAGTAAGGTCTTAAATCTTTTCAAGTTCAGTTCACAAAAGAACTCAGGCCTATCGACCATCCACAATGTCGTGTATTTGCTGTTTGGATACTTGAAATGCATCAAACATCCGACAAGAAGTTACCATGATAAATTTTCACCTACAAAAAAAAAAAAAAAGGATAAAATTGCTAGATATCCTTGTAGTCCTATAGGAAATTGTTCAAGATTAGAAAGAAAACTCATCAGAATCAATTTTTCAATTGATTCTGATGAGTTTCTTTTTTTTTCTCTCGACCAAAAATCCAAGATTGATCTCGTTAGAATAGAGGCTTAGAACTTACTTTCAAAGACCAATTGGGGGATGGTGTAGTCGAAGTGGCTTGGAAAAGATCCGAACAAGTTCAGGATTGTTGAGTGACCAATGCTGTTATTGGTCTATTGGGAGATAGCTTTTGAAAATATTCGGGTAGTTCTAGTTTTTTTTTTTTTTTAGAAAATTTTGTAAAAATTCCAAAAATAATAATTTCTCAAATGTTATATGCAGTCTTAGGTGTTTTCTAAGATAAAATTTAGTCAAAATCGTGTTAGTTATTTACGAGAAAGTACTATGGGGGTACATCTTTTAGACTTTTTCCAAAAAAAATATTTACATCATAAAAACGACCTTCAAGAAATATTTCTTCACATAAAATTTTATCTAAATCGTTAGAGTCGTTTTCGAGAAAAATGAGTATTATCATAAGGGCATTATGGCAGGTACCGTTATTTCAAGACCTAGATACCCAATTCCAAAAAACCTTTCTGTAAGCTGATCAACAGACCTTAACTGCAAAATTTGAATAAAATCGGTCAAGCGGTTCAGGCTGTAGACAGACAGACATACAGAATGTCAGGGCCCACTTCTTTCGTATTCTCTATCATCGTAATGTAATGTTTAATTGCTATATAAAAATTTCTTTTCTGCACGATTGCAAAATTTGCCTTATATAGTAGATACCTATAATCGCAAGTAAAAAAATAGTTTGAAGCTTCTTTTTCAAAAACTTTTGCATAAATAAATCAAATTCATGACAATAAAAAGATACTGCACATTTTCGTACGTTTTTCTCAAAATTTATTGAATGGACGAAAATGTATTGAAATATTTTCGATGCAGAATTAAACAAACTACAATTTTTGCAATCACAGTTTACTGAAAGAGGCTTACCCATTTTCAACACCCCCATTCGCTTCACCGCAAAAATCCAACTCAAAATTTTGGAACTTTTGAAGGAATGCTTTTTGACTTATGAGATTAAAATAAATGTCGTCAGTATTTTCCCGAATTTTTGCATTGTGTCCGTAAGAGTGAATATTTTGATTTCAAAAGTGAAAACATTTGGTCGAACACTTTAAAATCTTGGTTCAAATTGGGTCTCTTTTTGAATACTTTTGAAATGTACAAAAAAAAACTATGAAAACATTTATTTTATAAAATAAGTCAGAAGGCAATTCCACTGATTAAAGAACAAATAGCTCATTGTGATTTGATAAACAAAAAACCGGTTCATTGCATTCATACTTTTATTTTTCCAAATCGATCAATGGATGTGGTTTGTCATCATACATCACCCAGCATTTCCAATCGCTTCGAATTGAACTCATCACAGTATGGACTGTGATGATGATAAACATTGCAATTGAATTTAAGTTTCTTTCTCCCTCTCAGCAATCTGTGTCTTCTCGAACACACAAGCTGCAATCAAAACTCAAATCAATATTCCTGAAACCCATACACAGACCGACGACGACCCGACGGTCTGCTGACTGATGCTGCTGGTCTGATATTTTATCGCCTACGTCAGTAACTCTACTCGGCACTCATGTCATGACCTTTTCCTCTCCTTCTAAGAAATTAAAAAAAAGTAAACAAATGAAATGATTCCACAGCTTCATATTGAAAGACAGGACAGACAAGAAAAACATACAAAGTTTGTACAATGAACTTTTGTGATTTGATTGAAGGCGCTTTCCGAAGAGACACTTTTGCGATACCATTCAGCACAAAAACAGAACAATTGTGGCACTGTACAGTGTACATAGTAGTCGGTGTTTGGTGATGCTCAGGAGCGAGATCAATTTTAATTTTTTTTATTTTTGCACCAAATACACAGAAGAAATGATAATATAAAAGTTACAAGCGATTGTTTCTTAAAAAAGGCTATGAAACTCACATAGGAAAAAAGAAACAGTTTTGTTTTCGAGAGACTAGTCTTTAATTGGTAAGCACATTTCCCTCTACAAAGCTCTTTGCAATTGTTTGTTTTATTGTTTTTTCATAATGTTAAAAATGTATGCGGCAACACTGCGTCAAGTGAATAGTGATACTTTTTAGTATAACTCTGATGGTCCCCAGTCGCCCGTTTACCCATTTTCTTATTTTTTTCTCTTTTGCCTTGCTGACTCAATTATGTATACAATTGGTGTCCTCGTTTCCTTCGAAATAAATGTTCTTGTTCTTTTTATTTTGAATGCCTTTCGAACTTTCGTTTCCAATAATTTGATGCTGTTGCACTGATAACAGCGCAAAACTGCTTCAGCCTGGGGCATTCGCAATAGAGGCAAGGAAAATGAACCATTTAAGCCCACTGGGTCTTTTCTTGTTAATACAACTACACTCGACACTCTCAGAGATAAGCCCAGACCTGACTCTGGACCTCCAAGGCACCAGAGTTACAACCAGGAGAAGGAAAAAGAACTAAATGTGAAAATTGGATTTTCATCTCTACAAACAGACAGTTGCAGCGCTTCTGTGGTTTGGGTTTGGGATTGGGTTAGTACAAAACGAATGAATGCATTTTGGATGGCAATTGGATTTCTCTCTTAACATGTAACCAAGCTTTGATTGACTTTTCCTTGAACGAAGTCGTGGCATCCAAGTTGGTGATGATTTCGTTGTGGTGCAGTAGAGGAAACGAACATGAATGGTGTCTGTCATAGGACATAAGGACATGATAGGGTCTTAGGCAATGTTGACGGCTTAAATTGGACGTCGGAATGACTGGAGACGGTGCTTGTATGTTGAGAAGAGTTGGATTGAGATTGATGCTTTAAATGGGATCTTTGTTGATGAAGCACTCATTGGAGACCGGATTCGTATTCATGTAAATAAATGCTTTTTCTGATTTTGTTTCCTTTTTTACTTGAGGGTACACATTTTACTGAAGTAAAGAGTTGCTGTGTTGATTGGTTTATCGTTATTACTCTGGACAGATAGTAATTAAAATTTACGTAATCTGTCAATTGCAGTTTTCAAATTTTTGAATTTATTAACTTTTTTGGCAAAGATTTCGTCGGTATTCTTTGTGACAGACGTTCGATTGGTATTTCTTCTGGTTTACTTTTTTATTTTCAAATAGTAGCGTTCAGATGTAGAAGTGGTTAAGTGCCTTTTTCATAATATTTTTCTTTCATTGAATAGAATATATGAAAATTTTGAAAGTCTGACTGTTCCTTAACGTTTCTTTACGATCACTTGCTCATAAAATAACGCTTCAATTTATTTGCATTTAGACAAATTCAATCAGAACTTAGCTAGGAAATTGGAAATTCAAATCCATGGGAGCCTGAAGCATAGAAGGTAGGACTCTAGAGAATTCTGCAAATTTGATGCATCTTTTTTTCCCAACCACAAAGAAAACCGAGTCGCAACAATGAGCTTCGATAGTTCCACAACCGATGAACGTTGACTGACACTACCATAAACATAACTTTTGCTGTGTCTTCCGAGCAAAAGTACACAAATGTTAACAACTTCATAATCAACTAGACTGCCATAACAAGATCTAAATAAATTGAGTTTGCCGAAGCAACTAAACCTGGGTACCAGTCAAGTGGTTTTTACAGGACAATAATGATATATTTTTTTTTTTTTTTATAATTAACGCGCACATCAAGGGGTTATGACTAACCCTTATAATGCAATAGAACACAGTGCGAGCATTTAGGAAAATAGGAGAGGATTTGAAAGGAGACATCGATGCACGTTGCTTTTGAACTTTTGTGAATCGTAATGCAGGGGAAAAACAGGGCCAGGTAGAGCATTCCACATTCGGGTGGGGCGACTAAAATATGAATCTCTATACTTGACTGTACGCCCGAAATTGGGCTCAAGATAAAACTGATGAGCATTCCTAGCGAGGCGGGTGGTGCGGCTAAATTGTTTCAGGGGAGGAATGCAACTGGCTATTTCACTAGAGCACAGTTTGTAAAAAAAGCGATAAAAGAGAGAGAGACAGGTGACTTTTCGACGATGTTCAAGAGAATCAATCAATTCTACGATTGAACTATCACCTATCAATTTTAACGCTCTATTTTGTACCCTATCAAGAAGGTGCAAAGATGTTTGAGGAGCACCTGCCCAGATATGGGAGTTATACTCCAGTTTTCGGCGGATGAAGGCCTTATAAATTGGTTATGAAATGACGGATAAACTGACAAAAATATGTAATGACTATTGACTATATTAATCGAACTCAGACAAATAGAATCTTCAGTAGCCATGCCACCAGAGCAAAACAAATTTCATCAAAGCTTTTATGAAACCCCAGACAGGTGGTCATAATTGTGCACAGGCCAGATTTCTGTGGCGTAACAGAACTAAAAAAGCTAAGCTCTAAGCATTCATCCCGCGCATAACGTTTTAGAAATTAAATTATGAATTGAAACTTAGGAAACGAAATTGCGTCACGATAAAGATACAAACACATGCATCGGGTTTTCCAATAAAGACTTTTTTAAAATGCAAATAATTTCAGATATTTCGGAAACTTTATAATCGACTTAAAGTAGGTACAATCAACCATTTCTGGCACTTTTGCAGCGGTCGAATTGAAATTAACGCTCTTATAAAGTAGCGGTCAGCGGCTCCTATTTTCTGTAGAAAATTTCAAAGATTCATCCTGCGAGAGAATGATGTGGATTACAACTATTTTTTATCATCTGTGTTTACTCTTTATTCGCGCTTTCGCAGTCGCTATTTTTCTGGATTTTAACTTCTGCCGCGTTTGAATTGCCCTTTTCTTTTCTTTGTAAATTGGTCCAGTAGTTTTTACAATCCCATCCAACTTTATTATGTCGTTTTTTGGCTGTTGGGTGTCACATCCCAAAACACGCAAAAAGAGTATAACTTTAAATACAGAACATATTGCAACTTAGAAGGTACAATGTACTCGAAATACTGGCCGGTCACATCTCAGATCTCAACTTAAATCATAATGAGATAAGTAATAATGAGATAACTCAAATCTGATTTTGAGCAGCAGCTTGAAATTCATTAAAAACTCTTTTTTATGTTCCAGGGATGCACCCCACACCTAACTTCTCAAATCATACCCTATGCTATCTTTCAATCCAATAGGATTCGAAAGAAGTGTTGACCTACTGTATCATCTTATCTTTCAACACAATTTTACCAATCCTATGACGAAGCAAAAGGAATTTCGACAAAGTGCGATAAGATTTTTGAAATACTTTATACAGCTCTGGCCAAGAAGTTAAATACAGCAACTTTCCCGTGGCGTAATCTCTTACGCGGCAGGTAGTAGGAAGCGCTTTCTCGATTAGAAACCCTTCAACATCCAAAGAAATGATCTGTAAGATGCAATTGGTAAAACCAGTGTCTAAAAACAGCAAAAGTCATTGAAAATAAGGTACATCTCAGTTTTAAGGATGCCTCATACTTTTGGCCATGGGTGGAAGTAATTGCGACTTCTACATTTTTCTTTAGATATAAAATATCGGAGAAGCTCTAGGTGGAAATACGATCAGGGACATGTTGTAGTCGTATGGTTCCTTTCCATTTCTCTCTATTTACATATTCTCACACTGTAGAGGTATTGCAGGGTTGAGTTTAACTTTGAGCAGATATCTAAGTCAAATCTTTTAAACCTGAGGTCATTTCAAGCTGGCAAAGTAGATGAGCGGTCTCCAATCAAACCTATCGAAAAAACAATGATTTTTTCACACGAATGTTGCGTAAAAATAATACTCCCAGTACTAAAGTCGAAAACCAGTATAACTGAACTTGGTGAATGGTTGGCTATGTTATGGAGGAAAATCGCTGCAACGGAATCGTTGGCAAAAAATGTTGGTTTAGGAATAGGCTAACCCAGAACTGCAATACCCAACTACGTAAGTAATCAAGTAGGCTATGTAGAAATCTAAGCAGGAGGAATAATATTTATATTTTTTATTATAAGTTGTCTAAAAACGCAGCAGACTGCATTACAGTGCTAATAAGTTGAGTTTTAGACCAACCCAGTGTCAGCCAATTCTGTTAACATTTCCAGCTACCAAATAAGTAGAACCGCGAAACACTGACTTATACTAGAAACGGGCCGGCCTCCTTCCTTATTTTAATTCAGAAATTGAAAAAGCAGGATCTCCACACTCTTATAACACCTCTCGATGGTGTCATGGATTCGTACCAAAGATTCTATAGAAGACTAGGAGCCAACATAACATCCCTGATGTTTTAAGTCAAATGAATTTACAAACCATTTCTCTACAATAGATGGCACTAGCAAATAAAATAATTTAAAACGGTGGCGAAACAAAGCAAAAACAGCTTCGGGGTCTTACGCGTTTTAGGGACCTACAATTTGTACAAATTTCGAACGGCTAAGTGAGAAAGCGCTTTTTACGCCAGTGTAATTACTCTTGAAGGATTTGCCAATCTCTCTCGAAAGGCGACACTCGGGTTTCTACGATTTGAACCTAAAACTGCCACGCAAAAAGCAGACATGTTAGCCACTATGCCACGGGAACCACCACTAGATGGCGCAAAAAGTAGACATTTAAATTATTTCTCATAACCTTTGGTGCCATTAAATCAAAATCAATTTGTAAACGTAGCAGCGACAACCTTATGCAATATTGATATAACCATTTAAAATTTATTCGGATGAGGTTTCTACTTCTGTTTCTCTCAGCAGAAGTTCAACTGCGGATACTGTGTTAGTAATTCGTGTTAAATCCGCCTGTAAATGGAAGCAAATTCACGGATTTCAAAGAATCCGAATCCGAATCTGAATCCAAATCTAAAACATACAAAGATGATTAACCACACAGGTAACTTTGTAAATTTAGACTCACAGCAAATATTCTATTCTAAGCCGTAATTTTTAAAGTGATATAATGTACTAGCACAGGGTTTCCCAAAATATTTTGAGTAACAGACCCCTTTTCCAAAATGAACTGATACCGTAGACCCCCAAGGCCAAATAACTTTAAAAATCCTGTCTCAAGTTTTTTACTTACTTTTATAGGTACCTAGTAGGTACGTAAGCAAGCTTTGCAGTAGTGCAGAAAGAAATTTTTTTTGATATAACAATAAAACATGACGTTACGATGATAGCAGGTATGAAATTCAATAAACATGAAATAAATAAATTCATAATTTATTAATGCAGGTTTTTAGAAATCATGCTCTTAGTTGAGAACAAATAATAAATTCATGATTTGAAAAATTAATGCGATGGACGACTTTGGTGAATTTCTACCAGTCTAGCTAGATCTGGTTTAACTGGTTTAATATTGGTAAGTTGCAGCCTTAAGTCTCCGCGTTCGTTGACTTTCAAACCTTTTCTTTTTTTCGTCAAAATGTTGCCAACCACACTGAAGCCTTTTTCAACTAAATATGATGATGGGAAAGCGATGAGATATTTTTCAGCAAAGTTCCACAATGCAGTTTATTGAGTTTCAATGCTGCTTTGCAACCAGAACTTCTGATAGCCTTCGTTGAACTTTACCTTAAGCTTTTCGTCAGTTTGGATGGTGATCAACTCTTATTGCATTATCACATTGGCTTCTTCCATGGCTGTTATACTGTACGAACTTATTACCCACTCAGGAATTTGTAAGTTCAAAAGATCCTCAAACCTTATATGATAAAATAACATCGTCTTGAAGGATTTCTGTTGATTTCAACAAATGCGGAAACTGAAAGTATTCTTTTCTGCTTAAATTTTGTTTATAAAGAATAAGTTTTCCCACAAACGCCGCTATAATTGATTTTGTTTTGATCAAGTTGAGATCGGTCATGTAATAAATATCCGTCATAGGATTTTTCAGATTTTCTTCCACATTCGGATCTTTTTCATTAAGAATCTTCAACACAGACCAAAATTAGCTGAAAATCTGGCTTAGCAATCACCTCTTGAAAGCCAGCGAACTTCAGTGTGCAAAAGTAACTTAGTAAAGACTTCGTCGTTATCCTCACAAAGCTGAGCAAATAACCGAGAGCTCAATGAATTGCTTCCAATCTTGTTGACAGCATTTATAACGTATTGCAAAGACTGGTGCAATCTAGGACTCAGTTTTTTGCTACTAAATGTTGTCTGTGAATCACCAGTACATCAGCCAATTGCCGCTTTAAGTGAGCTATAAAACCACGATGACGACCAACCATAGATGGTGCTCCATCAGTCGCAACAGAAATAATGTTTCTCCATGGAATGGCTTTGTCGGTAAAAAAAGCGTTCCACTGCCAGAAAAATGGATTCTCCACTGGTATCAGTTTCCAGATACCAGATACAGATATATGGTAAAAAGCAGCTCTCGGTACATATTTTCATCTATACAGGGTGATTCGCATAAGGTGTGACAAAAAGATAGGGTGTGTAGGTTGGACCTAGACAAGCAAAAAATCGTATGGGAGGGGGGGGTCCATTTTCCCCCGTTTAGGCGGGAGGGGCCATTTAAGAACAAAATCACTAAAAATGGAAAAAATATTATTTAAAAATAACGGTAATACCTACAGAGTCGTGCTATAGTATTTTGAAAAGCCAAAAACCTATACATTAAATAAATTTAAAAAATAAGTTGATATTTTGAATAGTTTTTGAAATATTAATTTTCAAAGTCAAAATTTTGAAAAAAAAAACATAATTTTTTTCCTTCAAACCAATTTTTTTCAAAATTTTACGTAATTAAGTAGTATTTTTCTGGCTTATTTTCAATGCTCTGACTTATTTTTGATCAAACACAAAAAACCCGATGCCAAAATAACCTGTAGTTTTTGAGAAAACCAAAAATTACAAAAACGACTTTTCAAAAAAATTTTTTTTTTAAAGTTTTTTTTTCGTTATTGGATTCTTAAGTGAATTTAAGAAATAAAGGATGAATTTTCTCTTTACTTTTTTTCACTTAAGAATCACTTAAGAATCCAATAACGAAAAAAAAACTTTAAAAAAAAATTTTTTTGAAAAGTCGTTTTTGTAATTTTTGGTTTTCTCAAAAACTACAGGTTATTTTGGCATCCGGTTTTTTGTGTTTGATCAAAAATAAGTAAGAGCATTGAAAATAAGCCAGAAAAACACTACTTAAATACGTAAAATTTTGAAAAAAAATGGTTTGAAGAAAAAAAATTATGTTTTTTTTTTTAAATTTTGACTTTGAAAATTAATATTTCAAAAACTATTCAAATGAACAACTTATTTTTAGATTTTGTTTAATGTATAGGTTTTTAGCTTTTCAAAATACTATAGCACAACTCTGTAGGTATTACCGTTATTTTTAAATAATTTTTTTTCCATTTTTAGTGATTTTTTTCTTAAATGGCCCCTCCCGCCTAAACGGGGGAAAATGGACCCCCCCCTCCCATACGATTTTTTGCTTGTCTAGGTCCAACCTACACACCCTATCTTTTTGTCACACCTTATGCGAATCACCCTGTATATATATCGAACGTATCTTAACAACAGAGTTTCATTGCCGGGTAATGTAGACTCGTCTAACTGGAGAGAGAATCTCTTGGTCTGCAATAAATTGCATAAAATGTTTTCCACGTCGCGACCCATCTAGTCTATTTGTCTCTGAACGGTGTTATTGCTCAAGAATATTCTTTTTGTAATATCTTGAGCGGGCTTATTCAATACATTGTTGAGGAGCTCTGCAATGGCTGCTAAAATAAGCTGCTCTCCAATTGTGAGAGGCTTTCCCGACTTCGCTATTAGCAGAGATATATTGTAGGACGCTCGCAAGCCATTAACGTTTTGCATAGGACCGTGATAAGTGGTCCTCCATTATTGAAGGCATCGTTACTGAATACTTCTTTTTCACATATGAGACACATCGGCAAGTGTTTATTTGATGGAGATGAAATAAATCCAAACTTTAGGTAGTCCAAACTGTACTGTCTATATTTTTTTTCGTGTCTGCGATCACACCGCCAATCTTAAGCAAAAAAGGTTTAAAACTACTACTTATAATATCACAATCATACAATACTATGTAAATGTTTTTATACACATGTTTAAAATGTTACTTTTCATTTTAAGAATGGCAAAAGTAACGCAACACTATCTTTGAAGTTTAAAATAAGAAAATATGTTAAGGGGTCGATTGAAAAACTTGTCGACCCCCAAATTCAGATTTCGTTTTTGTCGACCCCTGAGAAACCGATATCGACCCCTTGGGGAATCACTGACTAGCACAAAAAACGAACCCTTTCACAACCAAGACATTAGCTTGAAACGCTAATTCCCAACTTTGTCAAATCTAAGCAACCAACTTCTGCAAATTAAAACAGAGGATTTAATGCGATATTTAAAATACAGTGAAAGTTCCTTTCATTCCTTAACGACTCCATTTTACTTTTCAAACACAAATCATTTTCAAATGATATCCTTCCCCTAGTTAATCTCGGTAGGTAGGTATTCATTAAGCTTCCTTCATACAATTTAACCACTTCACTAATAAGGTTGTTGACATCTTCTGATCCTCTTTTGGTTTTTTTCTTTATTTTTCTTAAGAAGCTTTCTCAAAATACGTCAAAAGCATTCCTAAACAATGTTGGTTGTTTGCATCTCCTTATTCTCCATCCCCCGACTGGCTTATCAATTTAAGGATTACCACTCCCTTCTTTATCCAACTGAATGTAATGCATTATTTGGTCTGGCAAATCCGTATTTTATTTCCGTCATTCAATCTATGGAAATATCTTGCAAATTCTACAAACAGAAAAGGGACATAAAAAGTACAATACAAGAGGAAATCTAATCCGGAAGCAATGTCCCAGGGTTTGATGCACTCTTAAAGCAGTTTTCTTCTAAAATTCTGAAATGTGCTCTACTAAAAAGATTGAAAAAAAAAATTACCGAAAGGTGAAACGAAAAGAAGAAAAATGAACAGATTTGAACCCTTAACCAACAAACCCAGCTATGCAAATATTTATTTGACTGGGATCCGAGTGTACGGAAAAAAGAAGCCAGCTCGGAGCTCTGTTCGTTTTTCGTTTCTTTTTGGCCGAGCTCAAACTTTATGTTGTTGTTTAAATTTGGCTGCTCCATGCTAGTCGACTGCGCTTCAAGAAAATAAGGAAAAAAGCACGTAGTCCAAAGGACTCCTGCTGTTTTCGCTAATTAGCCCGCACGAGCAAGGTATACTGGCTGATAACGGAGAGAAAGGACACAACGAGCGGGAAAAACGGGCTGCACGCGTTCAATGTCCTTCAGTTCAGCGCATTCAAAACAAAAGAATCAACGACGACAATAAGGATATAGCTTCTAAAACAAAGGAAACAACATTTTTGGAACAAAGAACTAAAATCTGGGGGACTAATACAGAAACAGAAGAATCAAATGAAACCAAGGAAAACGAAAACAAATTACAAGATGTTGTCAGGTGGGGTGGATGCTTGCTGATTTTGGATATTTCACCATTCATTTCGTGGTACAAACAAAAACACCGGCCGGCAACCGGCTTTTGTATTCAAAACAGTTGGTTCATGTTATAAGGCGAAGGCGAAAGCCGGCTTTCTAAGGCAAACAACCCTTGAAGAGAGATGAGGGTTGCTGGCGCTGCCACTGTTTTTACAGTGGGGATGTTTTTGATCTCCTTAGGAGGACTATGAGAAGATGAAAAAGAAGAAGACATTAGAGAGCAGCACATGGTTACCTTTGTCAGCAGGGAAAACAATGTCGATGGGGGTGTGTTGGGACGGAAGTGACGTCTATGGCTGTATATCGCTAGTGTTGAGTGGCAGACATTCATTCACATTTACCTCGCTCCCCCTCAGCTTGTATGGGTGGGAAAAGTCAAAACGACGACGACCCGACCCAGACACAACAAACACGGGTCGATATTCGAGGAATTTATGAATGTTGTTTTATATGTGCGCGTGTTGGCATCGTTTGACAGAGGACAGAGTTTAAGTGGGTGGTTGTAACTGACGTTGATTTGCAATGGACTGCTTTTGCTAAGTATGTTGCTGTGTGGACTTTGTCTTCTTGATACATGTTGATAAGGATGACAAATGTTGGCGTTTATGGTTTAGGGGTGAATTGTTGCAATGAGTGGATGGGGGACAATGGCAAAAGACAATGACTTAATAAGGATAATGTCATGGTAATGGAAGTGTAGAAAAATCGATTTCCTATTGAAGAATAAACAAAACGTGCTGAAGTCACTGTTTGTGTAGTTGAATAAAGGACATTTATAAATAACTACGGATGTTACTTATCGACCAAACATGTCCTCGGCACTAAAAAAGTTTACATAACTAACAAAATGGTAGTTAGATTTATTAATAGCAAGAATGTGGAATTGAAGCTGTTGTAATAAGAATTTAGAATACACGAGAATCAAAAAACAATATCACGACAGAAAACTTAAGGTTCCTAAATACTCAGATGTATACAAAGATGCGTAAGATCTCTTTACAGACTAAGTGCAGCCAGAGAAGCTCTACCCAGTCTGCTGCAAAGTAGACATGATTACCATCCAAGAAATGTGGACGATTTTATCTTATTGGGGTGCGGATTTGTCGTTAGAAGTAGACTCCGGGGTAAGATAATCAGGTTTAATCCAGTTAATGAGCGTATAGTGAAGTGACCATCCGCAACAGGGCTAAATTCGCCAACATTAGCCTCATGTGCGCCCACGCCCTTACAGAAGGCAACAACGATAATTCTAAAGACTGTTTTTACAAGTATAGCGAAGGAGGACATTTTTGGAAATACAATCGGCAAGCATAGCCTGCATGACAAAACCTCCAAAAACGAACTCAGGCTAATCGATTTTGTTGCGGGGCTAAGACTTGTGTCAATAGTTAACGCATCTCAAAATATATACAGGTACATACATGCGATCCCCACATCATTCAGCCGTCAACCAAATCAATTTGGCATTTTGCGATCCACGCAAGGCCAGTGTGAGAGATGTCCGAACTTTTCGAGGGGCCAGCTTTCACTCTGACCACTACCTTCTTACCTTGTCCTGTGATATTAATTCAGAAAATTACAATTGCCAGTGCCTTTTCCAATCGAGCGTCCCTCCAACAATTCCTGAATCCTACGCCGCCAACATTGAGCACTGAAGACCAGTGGTAGCAATAGCAATGCCAACAAGCCATCAGAACCGCAGCCTCTGGTGTTCTTAGTTTCACTCGGTCCCCAAAATTAAACCCACGGGGAAGAACGCAGACAGGCAACTGCAGCCAAATGAAAAACCGGACAAGTATTGATGCAAACGAGAACAAGGGTTGCTTTCGTCGACCAGAATAACGAGATTTCAAGGGAAGCGCTCGTTTGAGGAAATTGAAAGCTTTCAAGACAGGAATGATACTCCAGACTCGGAAGCTTAGCCAAAAGGTAAAAAGATCTTGCCAGGGTGGCAAGCCCCGAACTCAAGCCTGCAAAGACTAACAGGGAAGCATAGTAAAAGAGTCGCAGCGATGAAGACACTAATTCCGCTGTCAGGCAGAATGCTTCATCTTCCAAAAGTCTGTACAACTACGCAAACGACATAGACGTAATGGGAAGAAGTAAGCGTAATGTTATAGGTGCTTTTGAAAGCATTGTAACAGAAGCGGAAAAAATGGGTTTGATGACTATGAGAGTAAAACGAAGTATATGCTCTCATCAAACGAGGTCAGAGACATCGACGAATTGGACAAAACGTCAAAATAGACAGACATAGACTTCGTCTACCTAGGATCCGCTATAGACACGAAAAATAACATCAGTGCGGGGATTAAACGAAGAATCACTCTTTCCAATCGCTGCTTTTTAAATTAAGAAGGCAATTGAGAATGTAAACCCTTTTTATTAAAAAGCAAAAATAATAAAATAAAAAATAACCTTGATTATCCCATTCTTGCTTTGCAGCGCGGAATCGCAAGCGAATGAGGAAACCAATTGCCGTTTCCAAAGAAAAATACTTTGCGTTATCTTTGCTCCCGTTTGTGAAGACAATGTTTGAAGAAGAACAACGAGCTGTATGAGCTGTAGCGCGACATAGGCGTAGATATTGAGGATGGAAGCTCCAGCTCGACGGGTTTTTAAAAGCACATTGCTAAGAAATCGCCGATGGGAAGACCTCATCTTAGGGAGCGCAACAAAGTGCAAGAAGAACTCAACTCACGTAAAGTGCGACACTGGAGACCAAGTACATTTTTAATTTGTGGCATCAAAAGTTTGGTTATAAACCTATTCCGCAAACGAATGAAATCAAGCCGAAAATGGCATTACAACCATACGTTTTTAGAGCTTTAAAACAATTTATATTCCATTTTATTCATCATCTGAGTACCTAAACTCGGTTTTCAACCTTAGATTTTCGGTTTTTTTTTGCAAGCGGCTTGTGATTTGTGTTCATGTCCAACGGCACAGTATAGGTGTTTATTTTTTCAATAACAAGAGAAAGCATTGCATTTTGAAATATTTCATAGTAAACAATTCTTCTGGTACCCGTTAACATGTCTGCCTGTTACGTGGGAGGTTCAAGATTTGAATCGCAGAAACACCAAGGAAAAACTAATGTTTCTGCATGGATATCGACAGGAGTTGACAATTTCTCCGATAGTAATTTCATGAAAAGCGCTTTCTCGATTATCCGTTCAGAGTCGGCATAAGAATATAGTTCCCCTCCATTCCCTCACAAGGAATAGTTGAGAGAAATGCCCTAGGCCTCGAGGACCTGTTGTGCATATGTATGTATATGTACATATACAGTTCTTCTGTTTAACCGATTTGAAGGAGAGTCAAAAACAAATACATATGAATTTGGCAAATAAGGCGGCTTACTTTGTTCTAAATGTGACTTGATAGTGCTGATGAAATAAGTCCCAGTACATGAGTACTTTTCTATAGGCCTCGAATTGAAATGAGGTTTTAGTTCTCATCGACAACGAAATTTTTATCAAATCAACGAAAAATATTAGAAATTGCTTGCACCAAACAAATTTGATTACGAAAACGGATATTCTTGGCAATCAAGTATTTCGCCCTGCAACCATTTTTCAATTTATTTTAAAGAATAATTGTTACTTGCTTTTGTAAACACCAACTTTTCCATTTTAACAAACAAAACACACAATGTACGGATATCGAATGTATACATAGGAAGCACCAAATTCGCTTAATTAGTGTAATTATAAACCATAACTTTTAATTATAAACGAACTTTTGTTGACAGATACAACGAAAACAAAATCTGACTAAACCCATATTCGTTACCAAAAGCAGATCATAAGTACTCAAAAAGAAATCACTTTGTTTTTCAACAAATAACAAAAAAAATTAGCTTTGATTTCATGTGGTCTCCTTCCAAACAATTGTCATATATTAATTAACTTTCGCTTTTCGTTTGAATATCGTATTACCCCCTTCTTCTTCCACACGCCATCACCCTACCGAACAGACAACATTTAACAAACTGAACTTGGCAATCATCCCATTGGGATCCTCCCCTTGAAATCGAATAAATTTCATTGTTTATCGGCAAAAGAGCTTAACCCATACCCGATAGTTATAGCCTCATGTAAACAAAAACCAAAGAGCTAACAACAAAATAAAGTCTCTTTGAGTTTCCATCGAGCGCAAAAGATCGCAACCCTTTTAAAAAGCCCTTGAAATTGGATACCATATGCGCGTTTGATGAAATGATATCAATATCACCCCCCCAAACGTTTTCCAAAGTATTTAGTCTGAAAACTGTCTGCTGTCTAAAGCACCACCCTGCCGGAAAATCATTTAATCCGTTGCGTACTGTAGGAATTAAATCCAAGCCCCGCAGGAACCACACAAACAACTGATACTTTTTATGAACGTAAGCTCATGAATGCATTTTTGTACACTTCCGTTGTGAAAGTATTTAGATGGGGAGCCCTCGATGCGATGATGTGCCTGGAGGCTGGAGTCTATAATGGCTAGAGAGTTCCGCTATCTACCCTACGCATTATTGTTTACCGAAAGCCATCTAAAGTGGGGGAGATAAGACGAAAAGGTGGGTGTCTGTGGTTGTACTGTATACGCTCATCTTCATACGTACATGTGTATATGGAAGTCATGAAATTACGGTGCAAACACACATCTTCGTGTTGTAATATGAAGGGAAGTTGTAAAGCGGTATTTGAATTGCATAACCTATAAGCTTGTCTACATGATGCTGCTGAAGATGTTAAGAGCCCTGAAATGCCGAATGAGAAACGTCTGATGAAAATGATATGCCCATGGAATGGAATTCATCTGCTTCTGAAGCACTCAAGGCTTCAAGTACATTATCATCAATGTCTACACATTTTTTTTGTTTTTTGATGGAGAGCATGTATAGCTGAGCATAAATAACTTAGTACACAATAGGTGATGGTTAAGAAAGAAAAGATAATCATTAATAAGGGGCGACACGATTTCAAGGGTGACTCATACAGAAAAGAAACACTGAACAGTTGGGCATTATTTTTTTTGTAAGAAAATCTATCGAGCATTTGCATTTAAGGCTTACCAACTTTTCTTTCATTGTCAGCGTGGAATGCCACTTACCTGGAAAGATAATAAAAAAATGAAATAAAATAAGTATTACATGACACGAATACAGAACTCTTAATACTATAGTCAAGAAAACGTAATGTTTAAGTGAATGAAAAAAGTTTTAAGAGCATCTTTAGTGAAGCTACAAGCGCATATTAATACAGAATTGTATTAACTATTAAATTTTGTAATCAGTTAGCACAGAAATCGGCTACGAACACATAAGGTTAAAGGATTTCAGGTGAGCCGTTATATTATGCGGAAAAAAATTTTAGCAAATATCTAAAGAAAACATTTTTGAAAATGATGAACAAAGACAAACAAGAAGGCGATGTTTATTTTTTTCACATTTTCAAGAGATGTGCTCCAAATTTCAAATCCAGCTCATCAGTGCATTTTTGAGCAATTTTTCCGTTTCCGTCTTTTTCGCTTTTCTTCATCTTTCTCACCCCCTTTTTTCAATTTTTTTCGTTTTCTCTTTTTTAACACTTTCGTGCATTACTGAGCTATGGTCCCAATTTCAATTCCCTAGCTGATCGGAAATTCTCTTTTTACGTCTTTATCGTTCTCTTCTTTTTTGTCAACGCCTCCTCGTTTTTCTTCTCCTGAAATCTGAATTTAGTTTCAAATTTCATGTCGCTACTCGCTAGCTCATCGGGGACCGGGAAGTTAGTTTAAAAACTAAATTCCACGAGGACAGAAATACCAGAAAGCGAGCTTCATTTTATCCTCCTTCTCGCTTTTTCTCCCATATTTTCATGAGTTTTCATTCACGTCTGAGCTATGATCCCAGTTTCCAGTCTCTAGCTCAACGGATATTCTATTTCCTGTTCTCTTCACCTCTCTCGACTTCTTTTCGTTTTTCTTCTTACTTTTTCACATTTTCATGCACTGTCATCTACTTCCGAGCCATTATAATGCCATAAAACACAGTGCGAGCATTTCGGAAAATAGGAGAAGACGGAATAGGAGGCACCGATGCGAGGGGAAAAACTGAGTCAGGTAGAGCATTCCACATACGGGTAGTGCGACTATAAACTAGAATGTACGTATGTAATTGGGTTCAAGATAAAACTGATGAGCGGGCACTTCTCTTTTGCCAAGCCTTTAAACGTGTTAGCCTTAAGTGAAACCACGCTCTGTGAATCGTGTGGAGAAGATGAAGACACCGCAGAGCACTTCCTCTGTGAATGTCCTGCCTTTTCTCGCATGAGGTTACAGATAGTCGGCGCAGACACGGTGTGAGCTGTTAACTTAGGCTCCTTATCATGGCAGCGTCTTTTGGCTTTTCTCCGAATATCTGGAAAGCTATAACAAATAGAAGGTTGCTAACTGGTAGTACAATGGACCGGTATTTAGGTCTGAGTGCTCCAGCTGGTATTTTAAAAACCTCCAAAAAAAAATTGTAAGCAGATTCGTGGTTAAATCAGACCAAACTGAAGATGACACAAAACACGAGGCTTACTATGTTGCCAAAAAGAAAATAGCAAAGGAATTATCCATTGTAATGCATGATACCGAAATTGACATTCCACACCGCATACTGATTTCAACCCAGTGGCTATAAAAGCAAATCCAGTATCCGTCTTCACAAACTTCTCCAAAAACGGGTGTAGGGATAGAGCTAGACTTCTTCTCAGATCATTCTCCAAAAAACAGATCAATAAATCTGCCAGGCAAAAAATCTCGCATGGTAAAAACTGATCAATATAAACTTCGACATCTTCATAAACAGCCAGACGGCCATAAAAGCTTTCTCATCAATAGTTACAAAATTCAAAATAATAGAAAACTGTAGCAGTAGTTTAAGACTCCTCAGAAACCTGCCGAGTTTCCAGAAACCTATGGCCAGACATTTTGAAGAAAAAAAAAAGAAGCCATCTTAGCAAGCCTCGGCTCTCCGTAAATTGACATTCTCACGTGCCACAACTCATTGGTGAATTCACAAGATTAGCAAATCTGACTTATGTAGAGGAAGAAAAAGGCAGAAAAAGGTGTTGGTGACAATAAAATGGTCACCAACACAACTCCCTACTTTTACACCTTGAACTCCCTCCCCTTCCTTATACTCCAATACCCCCCCCCCCCCTGCAGCACAATGGATCCTTGAGACATCAGTGAGATACCCTATTCAACGTAACCAAACCTAACCACTACTCGGTTCACTTTGTAGTTTATTACAAACGACTTGAAAACATTACAATTATCAAAATATTTAGTTTAAGAACAATATATGAGAAAACTTGTTAGCTTTTAGGATTTTTGGTAAAACAACTACGTTACTATGTGAATAAATTTAGTATGGGGTCATAGCACTATATTCACAGTTTTCGACATTTAAACGCGCGTTTCAATTGTCTCTCTAAAATTTACAAAAATGGTTTTGTATCTCAAACACTGTACTATAAGAAGGACAAATATCGGGAGTTTGAATTTCGATAGTTTATAACTTGAAATGCCATATGATACTCCCAAAATTGTCACTCGCAGGATTTTGCCTCTCAAAGATAAATTTTTTTATTTATCACTTTTCACCAGTCCGTATTTCATATTCAGCTGCTGGTCTTGAAAGTGGCACAAAATCCTCGCCCAATTAGGTAACACATGAAAATGATTTTCTATAAGAGACTCCAATGACATCGTAAATATGTAACATATTGTACATACCATACCTTTAATATGCATATAAGACTTCTTCAGATTCAGATAAGTGTATGCGATACAATACACAGTACTTTATTTTGAACCCATTCTACGTATAATTATTTCATTGCGGTAACTAACTATTTAATTAGCATTTGGTTGTACCGTTAATAAAGCTGCATCAACGTTGAAAATGATTTCAAAATCGAATGTTAGTTGTTTTGCCAAGTAGTCAACCTTTATTGTACAATGTACAGTTATACTCAATTCTATTCCTTTTTCATACATCCGTCATAATGAAACTTTTAATTGGACTCGATGAAATAAATATAATGATTCCGTATAAATTTATTCTCTCCAAAGCATGGTCATTACATCTTAGAATTGTTATTTAAAACAACAAAACAATTGAAGAGTTACTTTTGTCATTATTCTCTTTAATTCATCAATAAAAATTCTCATTTTTCTTTCGAAAACAATAACATACTCATTTTTTATGAAGAATTACCAGATGTCCACATCAATTTTATTACATTCAATTTCAATTATCACACAACACAAGGTTATGTTCGTCATCGTTCGGACTGAGAACAACTCCAAATCAAGTCTCCACAGCTTTGAGTAATAAATTTAATCTTACGCCATAAAAAGTAAGCAAATTGCAATGTTTCTCCAATGAGTGGACAACAATCTTGTTGTTCGCTGTTGTCACCGCGAAATCTAATACTCAGCGGGAAATGCTCCCGTATCTGTTAGATTGCCATAAATCGCTATCAATCGTATCCATGTAATACTGACCGCAAGGCAATCTAACAAGATTTACTAGAATCATTTGTGACAACAAAGAAGGCAATGGGGAAACAGATTGAAATTTCAAAGACAGTCTAAAAATAACCAAACCCAAACGTAAAATTTGAACTTTCCGCATGAGAAATCATCATCGCTTAACAAATATTCTTAAAAAAAAAAAACGTTGTGCATGCGCAGTGTAGCGCGACCATCTATGGAAAGCCAATTTCAGACACACTGTGTGCCATTTAAGGCGATTTTGGATGTACACATTCACTACTAACCGGAAAAGATGCGTTATGAGGTCGAACGGACAAGTGTGTGCACGAAGTTGTTCGACACCTGCCTTCGGCTACAGCTACATAAAGCATCTCCCAGTACCACTTTATTGCCTGCCGTAATCCAAATTAATGTATGTGCATATTCTGCGGCTTTGTCAAATTGCTTTCCGTGTCGACAATTGGAAACACGTTCCGCAATAAATTGAACTATAGTCAAAGAATGCGGGGGTAAGCGCACTTCATGACTGCTGTAATCATAACCGCAACGACAACATCAAATAAATACAAACTCTTCCTACCTAAACCTGGTGCAGCCAAAGATCGTTTTGAGAGGAGAACGTCTTTGGTGGTCAGAGGAACGTGTTGTTAGCCATGCGAGATTTGCAGCGATAAAACGCAGGCCCATAAGAATTTAGTTCCAATTTTCACCACATTTATGTCCAAAGGTACCCAGTGGATAGTGGAAAGTCGCATTTTTCTTTCGCCAACCTGAAGCTCAATTACATAACCTTATACGGCTTAAAAATAAAATTCCAGTACAGGTAGGTACACCGGCACGGCAAGCGCAAATTAACGATTCCTCGTGTTTATAGATGGACAATCATGCAACGGAACATGGGTGACTTGTTACTCTGGCTGATGCTGGTGCACACAAAGCCTGCTCAGAAAAAAAACACAAAATTGCAAGTTTCTGGGGAAATGTGTTAATGATCACGCTCGCGCCCAAAACGTAAACACATACAGGTTTTTGTAATCAAAGCCTTCTTTGGACGCAGAGGAAGCCAGAATCATATATATCTATCTACTCATTGAGCAGGCGGTGCAGACAAGGTAGGCACAGCAGCGACGCGATGACAGTTTTATTTCTTGTTTAGATATTTCCACGATCACCGGAAACCACAACGTACAAGCGCGCACAAACCGCTCTTCTCCTGCAAGGCAAATCTGTAAACCAGGTCAACGCAAGCACAGATGTATGTAGATGTGGGCAACCAGGCGAAGGCAACATGCATTTATACTCGACTCGTATCTTGGCTTCGACTGTCAATTAGCTTTGTACGCTTGATCGATCGAAAGCAATTATTGTAAATCGATTTGGTTATGTGTTTGTTGTGGTCTGTGAGTGTTTGTGTTTGAGTTTAGTGTGGCGACTCGCAGTTGGAGATAGTAATTTCAATTTCGCTTTCAAAACAACGCAACGGTAAGATGAGTTGTTTTCATTAAGCTATTAGATGATGTTTTGCATCTAATAAATATGTGGCTCTTTAAATATGGAAAGTATCATTTATTTTTGAACGTGCGTATGGGGTTGGTGGGCTGGTGGGTTGGTTGGCAGTCGTGGGAAACAATTTTAGTTTTTATCAAAATGAAGTGTTGGTGAAAGCGAATTGTGATAGTATGTAGAGGTTTTGTGAAAGGAAAAATGATTAATAGATTAAAAGATTTTCTAGCAAACAACATTTTAGAGATAACTAACGTTCATTATTCAACTTTTTTTCTAGTTCAAATGACAATTATTATTATCGATTTCTGTACACACTTCGAAGTAAATACGACAAGTGTTGGAACTTGATTTCGTTGACAATAAAGAAGTGCTACCGTACAAGTGAATCGTTTTCAAAGAGAAGGAAGTGCAGAAAGTTGTTTCATTTCGACAAGTTTGTTCCGTTTTGTGAAAGTCAAAAACCAGAAGAATTTGAACAATCTCGCGACTAAGGCTTTAGATAAAAGTATGATCGTTTAAATCAGAGTGGGATAGTATTGAAGTAATACATTCAGTCTGTTTTTATGGAGAGAATCAAGTATAGTATCATTAGGACAAAGGAAAAAGCGAGCAATTCATTTTAAATACGAACACATATCTGTGTAACACCGTCAACACAGTCCAAGGGAGCACAATACAAAGTATAGGGTCTTCTTTTAGACGTGTGGTTTTCAAGAAGAAACAAAACACATATATATTTGAATGCTATGGCCAAGAATTTAGAATAAATTGCAGCCGAAGGACCCCATTTTCGACCACTTTTTGGAACGTTTGGAGCCGTATGTCAGCAATAGCGAGCCGAATATCCCATTCCAAGGCGTCAATCGCCTCGGGCTTGCCTGTGAAGACAAGCGATTTTACACAACCCCACAAAAAATAGTCAAGCGGTGTTAAATCGCCCGATCTTGAATCATCAGATCTTTAAAACTCGAAATTATGTCGGTGTGAACAGCGATTTCGTTTCGAGACAATTTACCCGAACGAACTGCGTGCCCAGTGTTCATGCGGCTCCAACTCTTCCAGGATGAAGTGACAAACCAAACTGAGCACAAATCAAGTGACAGCTGTCAAAAAGACCATCTCCGAAAAAAGCATTACCAAATTGAAAACCACACGACTAAAAACAACACTTTTGATGTGGGTAAACCGGTAAGATACATGTTTGAAGACAGCCAAATCATTGCTAGGTGTTTCAAAAGGACACTACCCACAAGCCAAAAAATACTGTGGTGGATTGATTGTTGAAGCTAAAGTTGTGATAGAATGCGGCTTTCAAAGTATGGTCAAAATGCCCCTCAAATAATTGATAAGAAAAGGATCGCCTCAAAAGGGAAGCTGCAAGAAAGAAGCGAAAAAGAAGTGCGTCCAACTCCAAGCATAAAGCACGGAAGCCATCTATCGGAGCTAGAAGAAATCTCTGCTCCGGGTGCTGACGCAAACCAAACTATTCAAGAAACACGTAAAAAAAATTGAATAATAAGATAACTTTCTTCAAAATAGACTCACAAAGCAGAGGATGAGTTCGCCTTCGACGATGCCCAAGGACAGCTTCTTGTCGATGACGACAAGTGCGCGGTTGGCGAAAGTATTGAACGAACAGTTTCATCGAGAGCAGTTCCCAGAAGCTGAACCTAACTTGACGGCAATAACCAACTTCACAGTCACATAACTCCAAAAAGGCAATGGTGCTGGGCCAGACGAGATACCATATGAGTTTTGGAAAAAAGATGAAATGCATTGAGTTTATATGGTTCACGATTCCCATGTCGTAGCTTATAGGTGGTAGACTGCCTAGGCAATGGAGATATGCGACATTGAGATAACTAGCGTTCGATCGAACTGTTATCCCATTGGTTTTGAAGATCATTGAGCAGTTTTTGGATAGCGGACTGTAAAAAATAGTAAAGCTATTTGATTACCAATGCGAGTTAGTCACGGGAAGTTCAATAACAGATGCAACTCAAAGCATAAAAACCCGAATGGAAAAACATCATGAATTTTTGGAGCGTTTACATTTTGTGCTGGTTGACTTCGAGAAAGTAGTCGATCAATAACCACGAGTCTATAGTGGGAGACCCTTAGACAACGAGTTCTATATGTGCAGATAATTGAAGAGAAGTGTGTAGGAGCACAAAAGTAAAACTTTCAGCTGGAGTCACCACAGACAGTGGGTGTACACCAAGGAAGAGCCATTAGTCTTCTGTTATTTATTACAGGCCCTGATTACAAGCTGAAATATACAGTACAAGACACCAAATATTCTTTGCTGACGATGGAGCCAACTTAAACGAGGACCCGCCAATTCTGCACGATGATGCACTTGACATATAGGTAAAAATTGTAGAACGTAGTCGGTACCGTATCATTCCAAAAACCCTATTGCCCATTTTCTGATGGAAAACATGCCTATTCAAGACATTTATTTCAATGGAAATGTGCTTGCTAAGTATGAAAACTTTACAGCCAGAAACTAAGTTTGGTCGAAATAGAAAAAGGGAACGCCGTCAACAAGGTAATATTATACAACACTCCTGGTACATGCAAATACAACGACATCTCCAATTGGTTGTCGTCAGACATTGAACAATTCGGAATTCGGAAGGTTGCCGACGCTTTTAGAATTCAAAGCGGGCACAATATTTTTGGGTGTAGCAAGTAAAAATAGCTATTATATCCTATCAATTATGCCTATCGCATTTCTCACAACCATGTCTTGTGAGGGAATGGTGGGACCTACAATTTTCTGCCGGTTCCGAACGGCTTTTTGAGAAAGTGCTTTTCATGGCAATGAATTTACTAACGGAGGACCTGCCAGTTCCTCGCGAAAGGTGATACTCATGAAAAAACATTTTTACCACTGCTGCGATTCGATCCCTCTGGATTAGCAGGTGGACATGCTAACCATCACGCCACGGGTACCATTGTAGGTATGTAGAATGTAGGTATCTAAATAAGGATTCCCGTCAAAGCAATGGTATAGCAACATGGAAAGAATCTATTATCAAAAATATGAATTGTTTGTTAAGCTTTCGAACCCCATAAATTCGAAATTGTTGCGAAAAAATCTGTCGTTCGGAGCCCACAATGCGAAAAGAACTTAGTTTTAATCAGACTTAGCATGCTGCGTGCTCCTTCTTGCGCTCTAGGGTCAAAGAGGCGATTTAAGAAGCGAATAGACTGTTAATTAATAATACAAAACAATTCTTAATTCTGCCTTGAGTTGTTAGTTTTAATCTTCAAGAAGAAGAATTATGATGCCAGATTTTATAAAAGATAAAAAGAAAAAATAAAAGATAAAAGGCGGTATCAATTGACAAGACAAACTGTAGCCCTTCTATAAATACTAAAGCACACTGAAAGAAGCGTGATGTGTTTATATTAACCTTTTATTACCCCATTTACCCTTGTCCCGAATGCATGCATTCAACAAAAAAGAAAAAAAACTGTCAAATTTTTATGACATTTTTCAAATATGTACCTGTATACCATAAAATCAACCGAGAACAGCATTTTTACAACTCTAGACTATTTAATTATTTTCAGCCTGATGTTGAGAAAGACCACCAAGATTGACAGGGCAACCTTCGCTCCAAACAAGTTTCACACAGTGTTTGATTTGCGTGCAAGTTGCCCTCAAAATTATTGCGTGTGCGTTGTAAATACTTTGCGCAACAACCTGGCACTATTCTCAAACTCCAACGCATTACCCTTGGTTTAATGCTTAGTCTAAGACCACCACTATTGCCCCAGGCCGGTATACAAAAACCAGCAGCCCACGACCGAAAAACTCCATTTATCACAGCCACACACTGGGATCCATTCAAAATTGGCTTCGTGTACTTGTTGAGAACGAATGTGCAAATAAAAATACATAAAAACCTCTCCGTGAGGCTAGATTTGTCGATAGTAAAAGACCACAACCGACCACAAAATCATTCAAGGGGAACAAGCAAAACAACGTGCAAATCTACGAACTTGCAACATACGAACTCGAGTTAACTAACTCTAGAGGTAACACGCATCATTGATGCTTCATCGAGACGAGGATAGGCCAGCAAGAAAGTGAAGACAAACTTGGCCCCATAAAACAATCACCTGGAACTCACCTAGAAGACCGTTTTTGTGTAGTGTGTGTTTTGGTAGTTTGAAAAGAACGATGACAATTTATCGTGAATGATAAAATCTAATGAATGCCTGTAAAGAGGCTTTAATTGAGAGGCAGGTAATTACATTGGCATTCATTTGATTTAGCTGACATTAGTCGGCAATAGGAAAGCGTTTTACAACTGAAAGCTTAATTAATTTTGAGGAAAGTCAAATGAAGACGGTGTTCGGGACGGTGGAGTGGATTCTATAACTAAAAAGTGAATTGACATTGGGTTTTGATGAATTACATTCATGAAATGAATGCCAAGGTTTGAGTGCAAATGCATATCGAGCACAAAGGATAGAGACATTTTAAAAGGGATTTTGTTCAAAATGGAATACAGTGATGCAGGATGATTAGTGAAAGATGCAATACAATGATAGAGAATTTATGTAGTTTTGGATAAAAGCGAGTAGCAAAAACTACAAAAATGTCGAGGTTAATCCCTACAGCCTGATCTGAACGGCTTAAACTTGAGGTTTTTCGAACTTTTTTTTATTTATAATGCAAATACTACCGAATTTATACGTTACCCAATAATACACCAAAAGGTTGGCTTAGATTGATAGATAGATAGATAAATTTTTTATTTCATGAAAGAGTTTACAAATAGAAAACTTAAGATTAAGGACATGGCAATTTAGCCGTCGGTCTTCAAAAGAAAATAGGAAGTCACTTTCTTGATAGGAGATTTGCTGAAGCTAAGGGGAAGTACATAAATCATTGAGCAGAGGTAAGTAGACAAGATTTTTTTTTTGCTAAAGGTAAGTGTCAAACAAAATTA
Source organism: Melanostoma scalare (assembly GCA_949752695.1). Taxonomy (NCBI): domain Eukaryota; kingdom Metazoa; phylum Arthropoda; class Insecta; order Diptera; family Syrphidae; genus Melanostoma; species Melanostoma scalare. The sequence goes on along the minus strand of OX456984.1, from coordinate 142,245,006 downwards.
AAAAAAAAAAAAAAAAACACGCAGACATTCATAACTATTTCTATTCGTCAATTCGAAGAGAAATGTGGCCTCAAAAGGCAACACTAAATAAAGTAAACAAAAATAAATACGGTGGTTCAACAGAGCGGAAAGCCCCAGGCGACTGCATTTCTCATACCTAAGCATCAGCATCATCATATGCCTTGTGAGAAAATGGAGGGGACCTACATTTTTCTACCGATTCCGAACGGTTAATCGATAAAGCGCTTTTCATTGTAATGAATTTACTACCGGAGGACTTTACTGTCGGAGATGTATTCCTTGAATGGGATTTTTTGAGAAATAAAAATATATTGGTGTTTTCATATGAAATTATTGATTATAGAAATGTACACCTAACATAAGACAATATCCAGTGTGGGCTTGCGACTTTTAATTCATGAAAAGATGATACCCCGTCCAGTTGGTACAGACGATAAAAAACTGAAAGAGTTATAAATAACCAAGTATTTGAGCAGTTGGAAAGAAGCATGCAACACCTGATCTGCATGATATGGTCGGAAAAAGCATGACCGATGAAGGGAACCACAATATCGTAAAGCCGATTCAACAAAAAGGGAGACCTCCGGAATTGCGCCAATTATAAAGGAATAAGCCTCCTTAACATTGCGTATAAGATCTTGTCTGAATCTGAAACCCCACGTCAACAACTTGATAGGAACTTATCAGTATGGTTTTAGACCATAAAAGTCCAAATTTTCACATTACGGCAGATTTTGGAAAAAACCCGAGAATTCAAGGCCGCGTATGACAGTATTTAAAGAGGCGAGCTGCAGCTTTATCGAATAAAATAGAAACAATTTAATTTATTTTTTGATAAGCAATGTTAATATGCTTTTATTTATATACTCAATTGTTTTACTTTTATTGTATATTTATATATTTTTAAAACAAAACTTTTACTTTCTTTTCATTAAACCTCGTTAAAGTCAAATATCAGGCAGACGGCAAATAATTTTTGCCATGCTAATGTTCTTTGTATTTTTTATGTAAATTTTTCGAGATTTTATCAAAATAAAGAATTTATAATAATAATTTATAATATATATTTGATCTAATAATAAAAAAAAAATAATAATAATAATAATAATAAAGAGGCGAGCTGTACAGAGCAATGCCTAGTTTTGGCATCCCTGCAAAACTCGTACGGCAATTCAAGATGACTTTGGAGGATTCACGCTGCTCCGTCAAGGCCAATACCAAAAACTCACCGAAGCCTTTGATGCCGAAAAAGGCTTTCAACAAGGCGACCAACTGCCATGCCATTTCATTAATATCATACTTGAAAAGATTGCACAAAACTCAAATATCAACACCAGAGCAATAGCCTTTCAAAAGTCTGTGCATTTAATCGCTTACGTAGACGATATTGACGTAATGCGAAGAAGCAAGCGTGATGTCATAGGTGATTTTGCGAGCATTGAAAGCGACGAAAATGGCTCCGATGAGTAGAGACGGCAAAACAAAGACAGAGAACATCGACGAATTGGACAAAACGTCACAATAGACAGATACATCTTCGAAATAGTACAGCACCTCATCTACCTAGGATCCGCTAGTGCGGAAATGAAGCGGAGAATAACGTAATAACTTTTACCAACCGCTGCTTATTTGGGTTAAGAAGACAATTGAGAAACAAAACCTTATCTAGAAAAACCAACGTAAGCCTTTATAAGACCTTGATCGTCCCAGTCTTACATTACGGTGCGGAAGTATGGACTTTATCGAAAGCGGGTGAGGTCGTTTCGAACGAAAAATATTCTGAATGGTTTTTGGTCTCGAGCTGTACCGCGACTTGTATATAGCTAGAAGAATACGCATCGCGAGACAACGATAGCAAGACTATCGACAGCACATTGCAGGGAATTTGGGAAAAGGGAAGACCTCGTCTTAGGTGGCGCAATCAGGTGGAAGAAAATAAATAGGTTTGTACCTATTGTGCTCTCATTCTCCAGAAATAGCTCTAAGTAAACCGCTGTTTTCTTTATTGAGTCAAGTACGTATGTAAATTGACTTGTATTTGTATTCAAAAAAAAACTGCAATATGATCATGATTTGACTCTGCAAGGAAATTCTTCTTCATTACGGAAGTGCGAACAGAGTTCACCTTCAAAGATTCGGAGAACTAATCCCACTTACAACACTGAGATTGACTTTAAGCCCAGGAAATCCCTCCTTAGAACTTAAAAGATATTGACAACTTCACAGGTAATCCGTCATTTGTTCTGATTCATTAACTTTCGTATAGTAACTTTATATCAGAATATTACATCTCTTATGACTCTTAATCCTACACTCTACATCCATTTTATGCCCTGTCACTCAAGAGCTCGCCAAACCATTAGAGGTAAGAATTTAACTCATTTTCTACCTCAACTAACTAATCTATCAACTTCAAAGTCGAAGAAGGTACGGTAGCATAAACACCATCTGAATCTCGTTTATCTTCTTTAACAGATGGCAGAACAAAACCTATCGCAATCAATATGAGCAACCATATGAGAACGGTTACAAGAATAAAAAATAATCTAAAACAACAAGAATCAAAGAAAACACACCTTCTTAAGTTGAATGCACACACTTGGCCCATAGAAGAGAATCAACGGCAGGAGGAGAAGCTCTCATCAAGGTAGTGACATCTAACATCTGACTTGTTTGTTCATAGAGTTGCTGCTTGGTAATGTTGGTAATGTGCATGAATGCATAAATAGTGTGTAGATCCGCACTCCGCCACCGCGCCGACTTGATTATTTGCACAGTGCCATCAAGAGCTCTTCATTCTACTTCACTGACATCCAAGACGAGCTGCTGCTCTAGAGCTTCATTCATACACTCGCCATGGTGTTGGTGGACAGACACAATGGAGCTGCATAATGAATGAAGAGCCTACAAGGAGATGATATATCAAGATATCCTTGTTTTAGTCGGTGATGACAAGACACAAGGATGATACTAACGATGATGGTGGAACAGGTGAAACAAACCCTTTTGTGTTCATTTACACTTGGTTGTCATTTTTGCAACTGTTTCTCAACCACAGGAAGGATGGGGATGGAGAAGAACATCATCAGAACTTTTTTGTTTTGTCTTTTTGGAAATCCAGCAACACTCGGATGTTTTATATCAGCCCAACGACCTATAATTCCATTAACCAAGCCAACGCTCCACTTTACGACTTTAATATAAAAATGAGAGAGAAGAAGTTATCTTTGTGCACATCATTCATAAAGTCGACGCCCATCGTCAATGCAACTAGTTTTAAAAGTAGGTACATGGACAACACCGCAGCCCAGCAGCGAAAGGATGTAAGATCCATCTCCATAGTCCGTGAACTAATGCGAAGGCGTATTAGTTGCCTGCAGGAGCTGTAGATCTTTGGGATGCTGGTAGTTGGTAGTTGGTACCTTACAAAACAGCGATGGCGACGGATACGACGAATGCTGTCCGTAGCAAATCCAGAAATTATGGGCTTTTAAGTACATACACCTTTTGAATGAACCACCATCAACCATCAGGGCATGTCCATGCCCAAGCCCAAGCTTATGAAGGCATGGGAATGAGAATTAAAGGGCAATGTGCCTGTTTTTATAGTTCCGTTGAGAATGCATTTAAGAACAGAGTACGAGCTGAATAGACATTCCTTGATGCAGTAAATGGCAAAAAAGCCAGATGATGGCTTTAAGGAAATCTTTATAGCTCTTGCTAATTAGGTAGATGCATCATCTCGAATGTTCAGGGAAATCGGTTTTTCGAAACAGATAACATGGAACGATTTTAACTATTCAGCAGTCAGTAACCCTTGTATGCGGTTGTTTTTTTTATTTCGTAGTGAAAAAGAGACTGAAATTGGGATGCACGTAAAGAAAATTGCGTTCCTGGTGCTTTCCGTTGAGAATAAGTAGACTCCTTCTAATGGGGCACGTCATAGGACCGACAGGAAAAATCAGCAAAACTTGGATAGTGTCAGTGTTTTAGTGAGTGGAAAACATTGCCATCGCTCGGTTTTTATGGTTACAATGGTTGCAGCAATGAAACATTTAAGTAGACATTCACTTTTCATGAAGTTTCGTCAGGGTTTGCAATTTTTTTTAGGGCAATTTTTTCTATACGAAATTAGAGACAAAATAAAGGGTGTTTCGTGTGGTTTTCAATCTGGCAATACCTTTTTCGGAGATGGTCTTTTTGACAGCTGTCAGTTGATGCTCATGCTTATACTCAGTTTGGTATGTCATAATGAATAGAATAGCGAGTAGCATTGTGAATGGGCCTACAATGGCAACGGTCCCCATTTTCACAAGAAAATTTTGTTCAGTAATCAAGCTCACTTTTGGCTGAATGGATAAGTGAGTTTTTGATCCAGAAGCCATTGCTGAAACGGTGAGCGCATTATCTCGCGTCGTTCGTGAGCCAGTGGCGATGGCATACCCTCCACCGCCTGGACTATTTCTTTTTGAGTCACCCGTTTGCACAGATAAGCCCGAAATGATTGATGCCTTGAAAGAAATACTGTAAAAATTGGTCAAAAATAAGCCCTCTCGGCTGGAATTTATTCCAGCAAGCCACTTGGTCGAAATAATCATCACATAATGGCAAACCCTTACCTTAACAATAAAGCTTAGTTCTTGGTGCACCTCTTTAATTTTTATTTAAGGCGAAACTTTAAGCATGGAGTAATAGAAAAAACTAGGTTTTAAAAGAACCATTCCGAAAAACCGGATATCAAACTTAGCCCCATTTGGAGCTCAGAAAAGTCGTAAAAATACTCGAACATAAGACGATAGTCAATTAGCTATCGTTCGACCGCTCGTAATGAGATTACATGAAATAATTTCTGGCGACGGTATCGTTGACAGGAAACAATTAAACTACTATCGTCTATCGACTATCGCGATGGGAGCCCAGTTATTTTTTCTCCGCTTGTCGGTGTCAGCGTATTACTATTTTTACTGCACGATGTTAGTACATATCTCAATATTTACGAAAGGGAGCACAAAAAAATTGTTTTTAAAGCCACTTAATTCACTCATAATAAGTAAACTAGTTGATAGTTAAGCTGCCACAAATCAAACGAATAAAATTAAGACCTGTGCTTTTTGAACCGGGTGGTAATGAATTTACATAGTTCACATAATTCACGTGTGGGTAGGGGTGAACTCGCGGCTTTTCTCTCGCAAATGGCTACTTCGCAGAGGTAATACGCAATTTCTTATTTCGCATATCAACAATTCGCATTTTGTTTTTTCGCAATTCTTGTTTAGCAAATTCATGTTTGGTTTTGCGATCATCTCGCTGTAAGATGATCTTGCATTTTATATTCTGCTATTACTTAAATTCCTTTACCATCTCTCGCACTGATTGATTTTGCGTTTTGATACTTCACTTTATGTTATTTGGTAAATAATTTTTATTATTTTTCTCACTTAAATGAAATAATGAGCAGTAATTTTCGATTTTTGTGTAAAACACTATTTTGTTTACAAAAAGGAAAGCATATCAAAACACATAATCGTTACATACATTATTATTAAATTAACTGTTTGCGAGATAAGGAAATTCGAAAGTATTATCAGCCAGTTGCATTATAAGCCAGTTGATCGGAAGGCAAAAGAAATAAATGCATAATAACTTATGCGAGTTAATGTTTCAACGCGATCAGTGCAAGACAATTGACAATTTGCGAGCCGACTGTTGCGAATTAAATAAAAAATTTTAGACATCCGCGAGATCATCGGTTGCCAAATGAAATCCGCGAATGGTTCGCCACCCTTCATGTGTCTTTCATCTAATACATAAAATTCGACAGTAGACACATTTTATATTTCAGATGATCGTTTTCATCCTCATTCTTATTTTACTAAAGATGAAAAAATTGCCTTCGAAATAATCACCTGGGGAAATATAAAAACTGTTTTTTATCGTCGACTTCACCAAATTTTAAACTTATAATATTAATATGCATAAAAATTTGGGCGCAATAGTGCAGAGTATACTAGTGCATTTTTCTGAGCCATTGCTGTGAAGAATGGAGAGGACCCACTATTCTACACTAATTAAAAACATCCAGATGAGAAATCACTTTTCATGGCAGCATCACTCTTGGAGGTCTTGCTACTTTGCGGAGATAATTACAGAAAAGGGTTTTCGATCTAAAGTCCAGTTTCTTCAGTGGAGAATCTTCCGTGTACACGATTTTCCAATAAAAAGTTTCATTTTGTGTATTGAGTATTTTATACAGAAATCATCGGGTTTTTCATCATAACGGTAGGATATGACATTCCGTTAATAAATGAAACAAAATTGATTATACTACTTTAAAGAATAAGTACAAGTTAATAAAACGTTAGAGTTTAAAAAAAAAAATTTAATCTTTTAAAAATTTACTATTTTCGATATTCTTTTTATCTATCACCAATGAATGAATAAATAATTGGGGTTTTGTATTGTACCTTGACCTGTCTAGATCTATACCACTTACTTCTTAAGTGGTATTCCTTAATTAAAGTACTTCATCCAGATTAGATCCTCTGATGAAACTTAGTATCTGAGTTACGCTTAGGAGTTGTAGCTCCCTCTCCTCTACATAGTAGGATCATAGGTACTTCTTTCTTTGGTGTATTAGAGCTTCGCAGTCACCTAAGAGGTGGTCAGGAGACTCTTCCTGTTCGTTGCAATATCTGCATTGGTCGTCGCTCTCTATGCCTAGTACTTTTAGGCGTTTTCTTAGTCTAAAGTGTCCGGTTAAAAACCCGGCTAGCATTCTTACATTGTTTCTATTGAGTTTTATTACGTCTTTGTAACGTTTTTTGTTAAAAGTGCCAAGTAGAAGTTTGGCTTGGCGCATCTTGGGGAGGTCATTCCAGTGCTTAGCTCTGTTGTTTTCCTCCGACTTTTTGATTTCTTTCTTAATGTGACTTTCTGTTATTCCACAAAAAGGTTCCGGTCCAAAGAGTGGTGATCCGGCACCTGTCTTTGCCAGTTCATCTGCCTGTTCATTGCCTATGATTCCTACATGTCCTGGTACCCAGTAGATTGTAACCTTGTTATTACTGCCCAGTTTGTTCAATTTGTCAATGCATTCGCTGACAAGATTTGAAGAGATTGTGTAGGATCGTAGGGCCTTAATTGCAGCTTGACTGTCCGTCAATATTGCAATATGTTTGTTATTATATTTTCTGTCAATGTTTACTTCCGCGCATTTGCCCATTGCATAGACTTCTGCTTGGAATATGCTTGACATTCTTCCCATAGGTACTGAAATTTTTGTTCTTGGCCCAAAAATTCCTGCTCCAGTTTTCCCTTAGTTGTTCTTGAGCCATCTGTATACCATTTTATTGCATGGGTCTTCATTGAGTAGGTCACTTTTCACTTTGCCATGTCTTTTTGTTACTTAGCTCAACGCTGGAGAGCTTATCGAATTTGAATTCCTTGGTCTTGCTATCCCGAGGGAAGTCAATGAGTGGTAACTTGTTCGATATTATGCTCTTTTCGATAGATTAAAAAGACACACTCAGTCTCTTTGGCAAATCTAGCTATCGTTGCATTTGAGATGCTTTTTATTACCAGATGCATAGGTGTCAGATTTAGCAGTACTTTCAAAGCCGCAGTTGGACAGCTTCTCATTGCTCCTGATATGCATATGCACGCCAGTCTTTGTACTTTTTCTAATGTTTTTCTAGCGGTCACCTGGTCAGTTCTCTTGTTCCAGACTACTGCTCCATAGGTAAGGACCGGTCTTACCATCATTAGGTACATCCACCAATCTATCACCAATTCGCACATTTGCAGGAATTCCATCTTTGTGGTGCTGAAACGATTGTCGGCCATTGACATAGGCCTTATTTTTCATGTAGCCCTAAGAAAAAAGTCTGAAACTGTTAAATCAAAAGATCCCATTTGACAATTGTGATCACCTCTTTACAAATTCACACGGTTAGGAAACTAGTTGCGCAACAGTGATGGTATCGTTGCTTATTTGGCATATAACATCGTCCGTAAATAAACGTCGTCTGCACCAATATCCTCGAATAGCAGCCATTCAAAGTTATAATTCATTCGGCTGCAACCCCCCTACTCCGCAGATTTATGTGTGGAGTAGGTTTCATGTAAATGTAAATGTAAATGTAAATTCATTCTTCGGTAGAACAATCTAAATCTATTCACCGTAAAAATAAAGTTCAATTACCTCGAGAGGCCGCACCAAACAGTAACTCTTAAGGATGAAGAGGGAGAGCCCCAAAACGTTGTAGTACCATCCGGTGTAAAAATGGGCCACATAACTCGAGATAGAATTCCGGATCATTTTGATGCATTTCAAGGGTCCGATCAGCACAGCCGTTGTTGATGAGCGGTAGGCTTGACTTCTCATGCTAACTGAACTTTGAAGGCCTAGTGTAATGTCTTAAATCAAATGCTCAATTCTAAATATCGACGAGAAATGGACAATAATGGGATTCTGCCTCCATTGTGGACCACAACAGTAGAGTGTTTCTTGAGCTATTCAAAATGAAAGCTCTTATTGGGTAGACTCTTTATTTATATCAAACCTGAGATAGCTCAGCAAATTTGGAGAGCTTGCCTTCAGTTTTATTCCAATACTAGAATGATCAAAAACTGGCACATATTGCGACTCGGAAGCGACCGCCAACGTGGTAGTCCAACGTTCTAACTAGTAACTACACTAACTAACAACCCCACTGTGCGCGGTACACCACGAGCGGATTACTAGTGTGAAGCACTTAAGTGGGAGAGCAGTGATCCCTTTGAGATCACGATGCTCGTTACATCGGAAAAGGAAGAAGAAAAACTAACAACTAGTACTAACAAGAGAATGACAGCATAAAAAATATCAAACTATTTCTCACGTTTCCTCTTAATTTTCAATTTATACAAAACTCACCGCAAAATTTTGAAAACATTTCCAATTACATATAAACTTACCTGAAAATAGATTACAGCAAAAAAAATAGTTTTAATTAAAAATAAAAACAAAGTAGTTTATAAACTTTACAGGATAATCTGCATTGCATATAACTGTTAGAGCATAAAACAGAAATAATGACAATGAAACTAGTCATAGATACCCATGGAGAGCACTAAACACTTTTTAGTATCCTTACTGTCAATTTTTGTGTATGCGGTATTCACTTTGGTAACCCAACTGTCCACACCCAATAGCAAGAGACAATGCTTCCATTCGACCACAAGGGATAAATCAAAATCTAATTTAATCAATGTGACCAAATAAAATGTTTTGTAATCAAGCGTCAGTTACGATTTGATATCACCAACTTTATCGAAGTGTAATTAATGACCTACCCAGTACTTTCACAGTATGCTCTTGGGTAATGCCCATCTGCTCCAATTTGGACATTCGAATTCGCAAGCACTAGGATATGAACCACACAAAAATCAATGGACTTTAATTAACAGATAATACAGTGTGGCGAGCAGAATGGAATCCATATGAGTTCATGTTGTCCAGACTCAATAATCATAACATAAAAAGGGGCACATGCAAAAATTAGAATACTCCTGTGACCTAAGCCCAAACCTAATTATTTCTGGTTAATTTAGCCCGTCATACCTCGAGGTGTCGTTAAGATTGACTGAAAATGAAATATTGCCCGGCTGCACAGTCGCAGAATAAAGTTTCATCATCACAACCTCTTCTTTTTATGACAGGCCTACGTCATTATTTACTGGGTGTCAACCAAGTGACAAATGAGAAGTTAAGTTTAGCGGTTCGTGGGAAATTAAGTTTATTTAACCGGACTATTTCTGTAACGTAGAATACTTATATCGAATGTGAGAATAAGAAACTGGAAACAAAACCAAAGGAATTATGGTTTAAGCCAAGTTCAATAAAAAAAAAAATAAGGTGGCGCAAGAGAGCGAGGAGCCCCAGAGCCTAGCGCACTTGTCACAGTCATGCCTTGTGAGATAATGGAGGGGACCTACAGTTTTCTGTCTGTTCCGAACGGCTAATCGAGAAAGCGCTTTTCATGACAATGAATTTAAGACCGAAGGACTTGCCAATTCCTCGCGAAAGGCCATACCCATTTTTGCCTCTCTTGGAATTCGAAACACGAACCTCTGGGTTAACAGGCAGACGAGCCAGGTTCAATACTAAAGTTTAATTGCACACATTATAACTTATTTAAAAAGCTTTTCGTAGTTTTGTGTAAATCCAAGATAGCTTTGCCTGAATATTTAAAGTAAGTACAAAGGAACTCTACTTGTGCCCCACACTGTCTCCAACATTTTTGTTTCAGAAATATCAATCGATGAACTTATACCCAACGAGTTCAAGAGAACACAGAGACTAACTCCGTGGAGATATTGAAAAAAAAGTTACAGGAACTATCGACTGCACAAAAGTACTCCTTCACACTGCCTTATTTTGTAAACCCTCCATCCATCTCCTTCTATCCTGCTTCCTGCTTTACTTGCACCTCTTCAATGCTCCAGTTGAACTGTTATTGAATTTTCATTTTGAAACTGAAGCAAGCGCCGGAAGGCATATGCGTAGTGGCACAAAATGAATTTCAAGTGATTCATAGGAAATAGTTGATTTCACACTAACACATGTTAGGTGTATAGGCTCTCTTATCAACAATCCATACCTTTAACACTATATAGAAGTTTCTATGCTGGCTTCTGGGTTTCACGAGTTCATTGACTGATTGACTCCATAGAGAGATGGTGTTTCCTTGTCAATGATTTGTTTAATGTCAGGTTTTTTGGGTTTATCTGCAACGTTCCGGATGACATCCTCAGGGACTCGATATAATTGAGTTACGGTGGACAATTTACCGTCATCGGTTTGCAGATAGCCAACAACTGTTTTTCTGATGATGGATGGGTAAATTATGGACAGGTGTTCTGATTCAGTTAAAGTTATTACTGGGGTAACACAATTGTGGCTTTACCTTGTGGTATGGGTTGGGAGCAGTCATTGAACTTATTGTGTTGACTGAAAAAAAAATTAGGTTGAAACGAACTTTAGTGTACTTCAAACCGGGGGATAGTGTATGGGATGTTATTTCGACTTTTTTGGTTTTTATGAAGAAATACGACGTGGAATTCAAAGTGAACATTGGACTAGCACCCATGACAAAATGGTTACATTATTTGCCTATTTAATATAATGGGCAAATCCCAGAAACATTTACCTTTTGCGACCAATTTGCAAGTCCTTCAAATGAAAAACAGTCATGAAAACGACTTTTTTAGGTTGCCTTTCCGATCATACACAAAATCGTAGGTCGCCTACATTACTCATAGGAATGATTGAGATAAATGCAGTAGACCCTCGCACATTCATTCATTTTTCACATTTTCTTTACTTATTCTTATTCGATCAGTAAACCCAAAATGATCACCTCAAAAATTAGAGCAAAGTAACAACTTTTAACGCAACCGAGACGAGAACACAAAAAAGTATTACTCATCTCCTGAGGTTGGCATTGGCAGTAAAAATCTGAGAAAAAATAATAAAATTTTAGCGGTGAGCGATATGGATCATTGTGAATTATGAGAAGCAACAATTATTATTTTCTTTTTTATTTCATAAAATTCACGCTGATTACGTTTATTTTTACACAAAACGGGAAATGGGTTTTTTGTTCATAACTAATTTTTTTTTATTTACTATGTGGCCCCGAATCATTGCAAAGCATGGTACACTTGAGTTGTTTACAAAAAAAAAGTGTCACAATCTCGCGCTTCTTGTGGAATTTAACTTAATCTTAATGTATCTTGCCAAAAAATGAAATTAGACTTCAAAGGCTGAGATACCGACGATGGTTGGTTTGGTTAAATAGGCCCCTATCACAAGGCCCGTCGTAACAATTTTGGACTGAGTGCTAAAAAGGAAGCATTGAAATAGTTACGACACAGTTTCTGGTGGTGTGGTATTTCTTGAATTTAAAGCAATGGCAGCGTGGTTCCACCCCATACGGTCAGCATGTGTTTGTCCTAAATTATAGTGATAGGAGTAATGTGCTCACAATTACTTAAACCTGCAACTTACAAATTCAACTCATGCCACAAGCGTCCCAAGGAAAGCTATGTGCGGTCTCCGCTGCCAAAGTTGCACACATCAGATGCAAATTAAGATGCGGATTTATCGATCGAGGCAAGCTTCGGAAACAAATGATCAACAGATCGGGTAAACCAGGACTATATGACAAATTTTGTCAGAGCAGGATTCACCAACATTAGCCTGATAAAGGATTGTCCAATAACGGACTAGGACTAGCCAATTTTGCTGTAGATTCTAATTTTAAATATTTTTTTAAAAGTAAAAAGAGGATGGTATTACATTGCTGTATATTATTTCGGCCAAATACCGATTCTACCAGGGCCATCCCTTTTTTGTATCGCAGTAGATGGAAACAAGGTTGGTATGAGTTCAATTCTAACTTCAATGGCGGCGGCCGGATAAAACTGGGAGCCTGAAAGAAAAGAAGAAACTAGGTACGGGATCAGAACCCATGCGTCCTGACTATCGAATGAAGTCTCTACCATTGCACAATTGCCAACTTCAGCATCTCAAATATCATATTAAGAGCACACTTCGAAGCGAGGCACAATATCGATCCATTGACGCAAGACACCCACTGGCATTCTGGGATATCCAAAACTCTGAAGGTCTGAAGGACCAACGTTGAAAAGAACAACTTTTCTGCAACCTACTACATTCACGATCAAACCGAATGAGTTTTGTGGAACGATAAGATGTCGGGATCTAAGAGTGCATTGTCAAAAAAGGAGGTTGATATTTCTCAAAGATTTTCAGCGGCGAAGATAACTTAAGCCCGGCTACTAAGCAAAATGCCTCAGTCAATAATTTGATATGTCAATGCTTTTAAGCTTTTTCTCACAGCCATTGCCTTTGTGATTTACAATTTTCCGGCTATTCCGAACGGCTACTCGGGTAAGCGCTTTTCATAGCAATGAATTCCACCAAACAAGATTGCCGCATCTGGAAGTTGGAGAGCCCACACGTTATTGCATCAACTGAGAGCGACAGCTTGGTACGACAGTGGTGGCATCGTTGGACCATTGGAAAGAAACAACGCTAACCCATTTTTTTTTTACTGAAATCATGACATAGATTCGTACGACCTCTGGTTCATGCAGGATGGCCCGCCATACCACACAGCCCATACAAATACAACAATCGATCTTTTGCACACCAAATTCCAAAACCATGTTATATCCGCGCAGCTGTTGTGACGACATTTAATAGCCGCCTCAGACCTGCGACTTTACACATTTGGATTTTTTTTTGTGGGGAACCATGAAGGGCCGATCTTTTGCCCAGAATACAAAAACGATTGAAGCACTTAAGGTCATTATCTTCCAAGCGGCCAGTCATTTATAACCTGAAACCATCAACAACGCTTTGGAAAATTGAAGTTAACGAATGCACACGATGATGTTGACATCATATTTGTGTGTACTTAACATTTTGCGACTACGACTCTGTGCGGCTGCGAATCATTGTGTTTACCCAGCTAAAGTTAATGCACACAATCATACGAACAAATCCTTAAAGAATAATACTTTATCTGCAATGTATAGTTTTCTTCTAAAGAAGGGAGACCCTCACAATTGCGCCAATTATAGAGGGATAAGCCTCCTTAACGTCGCCGTCGCTTATAAGATCTTGTCTGCTGTAATGTGTGAACGTCTGAAACCCCACGTCAACAACTTGATAGGTCCTTATCAATGTGGTTTTAGACCAGAGAAGTCCACCATAGACCAAATTTTCACAAATTTTCACATCTTGGAAAAACCCGAGAATGTAATAATGATATACACCATCTTTCCATCGATTCAAGGAGGCGTATCGCGTATGACAGTATTTACAGAGACGAGCTGTACAGAGCCATGTCTAGTTTCGGCATCCCTGCAAAACTCGTACGACTATGCAGGATGACTTTGATGGAGAATTCACGCTGCTCCGTCAAGATCGGTAGAGAACTCACCGAGACCTTTGATGTCGAAAAAGGTTTTAGGCAAGGCGACAAACTGTCATGCGATTTCTCGGTAGACAGTATTTACAGAGACGAGCTGTACAGAGCCATGTCTAGTTTCGGCATCCCTGCAAAACTCGTACGACTATGCAGGATGACTTTGATGGAGAATTCACGCTGCTCCGTCAAGATCGGTAGAGAACTCACCGAGACCTTTGATGTCGAAAAAGGTTTTAGGCAAGGCGACAAACTGTCATGCGATTTCTCTAACATCATACTTGAAAAGATTGATACTCAAACGTCAACACCAGAGGAACAATCATATAAAAGTCTGTATACATTTACTCGCCTACGCAGACGATATTGACGTAATGGGAAGAAAAAAGCGTGATGTTATACAGCTCGTTGTTGTATCTTCTTCTCCACACATTGCCTTCGCATACGGGACCAAAGATCATTTGGAGAATTTTTCTTTCGAAACGACCAAGGGTTTCCTCATCAGCTTTCGATAAGGTCCATTCTTCCGCGCCGTAAAGCAGGACTGGGGTGATCAAGGTCTTATACAAAGTTGCCTTGGTTTTTCTGGCAAAACGAAGTATATATAAATATAATGCCAACCTAAGTAAGTAAGTAAGTAAAGTATAGTTTTCTTCAACAGTCGCTTATAATCTTCCATGTCGACAAGATTTTATATTCTCACGACCAAGTGTAGTTGCACTGATAAGATCTGTCAAAGCCCCCAAATCAACTCAACACACAGCCACTGCTACAGCTGACAATATAATTTATTCAAATCCCAATAACCTAAATAGACAAGATGCTCACACAATTAACATAAACACGAGAAATTGTTTATAATTATTTAAAATTCGATTGACCTAGACTCTAAATGACGTCTAAGTTGTCGTCGAATATACGGTACCAATCTTTTATTTGAAGACAGCTGATCAAACCCAAGTTGATTGGCGACAGTGTGGCTTTTGTATCTAATGAACCCGACGACCGCAGAGTGTTTGGAATCATAGATGATTCACTTTGTCAATCACGCATAACCACTTTACAAGAGAAGAGAGAGGCAGAATAATAATGGAAAAAAAATACGAACCCAATATGGAAGCCACATAGCCCACCTATCCTATACGTGTTCGGAATAAATAATAAAAATTACAAATCTACCGATACCCGACATAAAATTATGTTAATTAGTCTTACAAGTTCTCTTAAATTGTACCAACGATAGGTAGATACTCAATACTACGATTTGTAAAGCTGAATAGTGAATAGCATTTCAAAAGTCAACAAGCCCAGAGTGTGCTTATTAAGAATAACGCATTCGTTAGTATGCAATGTCGATGTAACGGTAATGTGGAGAATGCATTTTTGGTCGAGTGAGTAGATTGTATTGGAAACTAAGGCAATATACGGAATGGAAAGGTGATTAACCCTTCCGTTATGGCAAATGCATTTAACTTTAAGGTGCGTCATAGTGAAGTTGATGGATGATAAATTAAAAATTCGAGAAACCAAACAACGCACTTACTGACGAGATAGAAGTCTCTCACAAAAAGAAAGAACAAGATCAAAGCAGCGGCAGAAGAAATAAAAATATCTATGGCTTGGGTTCCAGAAAAAATTGGAGGATCTGAACATCTTGCTATTAGTATCGGTATCGAAACTCAGTCAGCAAGTGTGAAGCAATAATCCTTGTTGTAAATTGCAAATGGTTGGTAAAATTGGACATAGAATTCAAAACAATCTATTCACTATAGTAAGTTTCGTAAAACAGGTAGATAAGGAAGTTTTAAACTTGCTAAAAGAAGATGAAAAGTAACTCAAAAAAGTAACAAAGCAAAGACACTTATTTTTCTTCCTTTTCGACGATACAAGCATCGTGATTGCGAAGGGTTGCTCAGTGATCCGCTTGTGGCGGAAACAGTCACGACACTAATAAAGAATTCGCACATTTGTCGATATTTTGAGATCAATTTAAAAGTAGGTACCTAACTATAGTTTTGTGAGCTCGATCTAATGAACCTTCTTCACTATAAAACCTTTCGACAGATGTTTCGATCATTGTAATCATTGTAAAACATTGCATTGCTAAGACGACAATGCTTTAGGGACGAAAATTGGTGTTTAAATAAAAGTTCACCATTACCTCCGTTCTCTATAAGGTAAAGTCGAGTGATATGGTACCTTCTTAATGTCTCTCACTTGATGACTTTGTTTAAAAAGAAGATAATCTAGTCGGACGTAAGCTTACAGCTGATTTATTCGGATAAGCAGTAACCATTGAGACTTCAAATTTAAAAAAGAACAGAAAAAAAGTGAGTACATTTGAAGCGAAAAGTTTTTTTTGTGTATAAATGATGTGCGTGTGGCTTCAATAGTAATTGACGCCAGATATTCATTATTAACAAAAAGAACCGTTGTGTTTTTGTGTGAGCTTGTGGCAATAACTGAGAAAATGTGTTCATTCATGTTATTAAAGAAAAAACAAAAGTTTAGTCAAAAGGAGGATATGGCACCCAGAAATCTCGGGATATACAGGGTGTTCCGTACTTCGTGTATTATCCTTTAGGGTGTGATTCTTGGTCATATTTTAAGAAAAAAAAATGTTCTACAGTAAAGCTCAATTCTCAACTTTGACATCACTTTTTGACAATTTAAAAAAGGTTTACTTTGGTGTACCCTGACCTGTGTTGAATTCTATATCTCTGTCAATACTAATGATAGCGACCTAATCTCAGACTTAATTTTTTGAAGAAATAACAACCTTTGAGACTGTATTTAAGTTGAGCTTTCACAGGTTAAGGGTTGTCATTTTTTTGCAGAAAATGCCTGGTAAACATAGAATTTCTTTGATTTTAACGATGAACTAAACAAAAATAAAAAAAAACTCAGCATTAAGTGCACTCAAAAACCCATACATTTTATGATATTTGAAAAAATACAAAATGGGTAAAATTAAAAAAAAAAAAAAAAAGATTTTTAAATTTGAGGTTTGTTTGAATAAAACAATAATATGGGCACTTTTAGTAGTTTTTTTTATGAATTTTATACAAAAACAGTTATAACAAGTGCTCAAAGTGCCCTATTTCGTTTTGAATGCATGCCAGAGCCCGTTTTTGAATTTCATTGTAGGTGTTTGCTCTCGATAACTCTTGTCTTACTTGCAGTCTTGTAATCTTTGAAACTGTATTTAAATTAGATTCCTATAGGCTTAGGGTTGCCAGATGTTCAGTAAGGATAAAGTCCCTGGTATATTCGTTGTGCTCTTCTTGAATTTCCATTGTAAAACTCATATAAGAAAAAAATGTCTGCGTAGGCACTTTGAGCACTTGTTATAACTGTATTTGTATAAAATACATAAAAAAAACTACTAAAAGTGCCCATATTATTGTTTTATTCAAACAAACCTCAAATTTAAAAATCTTTTTTTTTTTTTTTAATTTTACTCATTTTGTATTTTTTCAAATATCATAAAATGTATGGGTTTTTGAGTGCACTTAATGCTGAGTTTTTTTTTATTTTTGTTTAGTTCATCGTTAAAATCAAAGAAATTCTATGTTTACCAGGCATTTTCTGCAAAAAAATGACCTCAAAGTCAAAACTTTGTTTCGGGAAGAAAATTTGAAAATCTGGCAACCCTTAACTTGTGAAAGCTAAACTTAAATACAGTCTTAAAGGTTGTTATTTCTACAAAAAATTAAGACTATGATTAGGTCTCTACCATTAGTATTGACAGAGATATCGAATTTAACATAGGTCATAGTACACCAAAGTTAGCCTTTTCTTAAATTGTCAAAAAGTGATGTCAAAGTTGAGAATTGAGCTTTACTGTAGAACATTTTTTTTCTTAGAATATGACCAAAAATCACACCCCAAAGGATAATACACGAAGTACGGAACACCCTGTATGAAATCGGTGCCATTTATTAACTGAGAATCGCTTTTAGTATTTTCTTTAAAAAAAGCTCCAGCAAACCGAGCCAAAAGAGCTCAAGCCCAGCTCACATCAAGCGTTACAGCTGTGCGTGGAAATAAAATGTCTAAAAAGCTTAAAAATTTAGTGATTCCCTTCACTACATTTAGAAAACTTCTCAAAGGACCGGACGCTAAAAAACCCAGTTTGGGATCCGTGTCCTGTCAATGAGAGCAAAGAGAAGAAAAATCGTTCTCCAGATAAAAAAAAAAGTTTCGGGCATTCGGGTTCGCTCCGTTCAGGAAGGAGATGTGTAATACCATATGGCATTTGGATTAGATGAAAAGCGCGAGATGAGGCACCAATTCAATCATGAAAAAAAAGCTGGAAAAGACTGGTTAACTCTGCTTGTGAATCGATGAACCCGAAGACTTCCGTGAAAACACTTGTGCGGGCTTTGGCGAGGATTATGATCAAACAACGAAAACGAAAGAAAGTAAAAAGTGCATTATATGACAATTTTGGTCTCATTCGGGTACGTCCTTCAACAAAATGTAAACGAAAAAAAATATCGGGAATAGTAGGGCTCCATATCACCCTCGATCAGGTGTTATTTCACCCTACATTTTTTTCAATCACTATTTTTTATTTTTACGAAAAAAAAAAATAGAAATAATTTGTAACTTATCTTTCTGTCACTATTTTGTATTTATGAATCAGTTTTAAGAAAAGTTCTTTTTGCTTGAAATAAAAATCTTGTTTATTTTCCCCCAATTTAACCTATTTCTTGTTTTGTTAGAACGATAGTTGTTTTTCCTTACGCTGCTGAAATAAAACTGAAAGTTACCTCACAAAAATGACAGACGTTTCGTCTTAAAATTTAAAAACTTTTGTCAATTTCATGTTGTCTTACGTAGCAGCCGAACAAATTGGATACCACAGCTCGCGGACGATCATATCGAGCAAAGAAACAATTGGTGGTGGATTTTTACTGCGCGGCAAACGTAAAACATTTGCGCAAATCCATAGTTGTTTATCGTTTTTAAGACAAAGTGCCGGCTCTAGCTAACATCACTCTACAGTCAGCTATGAACAGTAAAACTGGTGCTTTAATAACATAAGACAGTTATTGTCACGTTCGCAAAAAGAAGAAAGTTACATCGCCTACTACCACTCTTCTCTGTATGGTGAAACGATACCTTTCTTCAAAGAATCAATATATCTGGGGATCATGCTAGACAGCAAATTGTCATGGAACCCACTGTTAGAAACCTCTATATGCTGGTAGTCAGACTCACATTTGCTTCCATAAAAATGGAAGCAAGACTGGCAAACCACCGTCTATTCCATCAAAATCACTGCATATTGAATCTCAATTCGAAAGGTGATGATTGACAGCTTAGAAAAATTCGCCAAGAACATCCTGCTAGAAGAATCTATCAAAGCTTGGCATAACTGCTCTGCCCAAACCTGTTCAAAACTTTTTATGCCATAATATACCCAAAAAACATAAAAATTCCTATTGAACTTAAACAGGAAAACTCTTAAAACTAGAGCCGGACAACTAACCGGCCAATCTACTTTAAAAACACCAATTGAAGTATGTAGTAGACTCAATCAGCAGACTATGGCTCAAAAGTGAAGAAACATCTCTGCACATCATAACAGAATACCCAGCACTCCTCCGCCTTAGAAAGTAGATGATTGATTTCGAAATTATTAACTCGGATAAACTCAAACTCATTCACCCAGAGAGGATCATCAACTTCTGGTCCAATTCAGGAGCAGAATCATTGCTCTGAATTTACGCATGAGGAAATGGCACTATAGGAAATGGACTTAAAAAATAGAGAAAAGCAGAGTTCACAATGCATAATTAGTTGGACAGACTCTGGTTTGAACGACCAATTTTGGAACCTTCTCGTTGGGTGGTTTTCAAATATTTTTGAAAATTTTGAAGTTGGACGGAGCGGAGGAATACATGTCAAAATGTTGGACAAAAATTTTGATAATTTTGAAAGCAAACTACATCCAACCATCAAACGAAGTCTGTCCATTGTACAGTGCGAACAAAATCAATTTGCTTGAAAATAAACATTTGGCTGACAACCAAGTTATATTTATTTATAAAATTTTTAAGTCAAAAGCATATAGCTGCATACCACGCGAGCAGTAGGTGTCATAGTCGGACCAACAGATTCGGGAGGCCTCCCACTTTGTTACTTAAAACTCTCACACTGATCTGCTTCACACTAGTGATCCACCAACTTACTTTCCCTAATTTTAATTTGAGTGCCAAATACATCCAGATTCTTCCAATTCATGTTTTACGTAACTTAAGTAAAATATGAATTGCAAGAATCTGGAAGTATGTATTTAGTATTTTTTTATTTATATTTAAAAACTATTTTAGTCTTATTCAAATTAATTAATTTGAACGCACTCAACTTTGTCTGTTTACAAAACCTTAAATAAATAAATAAAATAAGTAGGGTGGGTCAACAGAACGGGGAGAACTAGAGCCTAGCGCATTTCTCACAACCATTGCCTTCTGAGGGAATGGAAGCGACCTACAATTTTCCGTCGATTCCGAATGGCTAATCGAAATTGAGAAAGCGCTTTTCATCTCTAGAATTTACGGTCGGATGACTTACCAATTCCTCGAAAAAGGCGATACCCGTGGAAAAATATTTTTTGTTTTCTGTTGGGATTCTATCCACGAACGTTTTGCGTAACAGACAGACATGCTAACCATTACGCCATAGGCACCACACCCAAGTTCCTAGGTACTAGATATTGCAGTTAAAAAAAATATTGAGAGTTATCAACATCGAAAGCATCAACCATCGTTTTTCGTTGATTATCTATTTTAGTTACATCTAAAAAGTAAAAATAAAACAAATGAAATAAATTAAATTGAGTAAGTAAAAGAAAATGTAATAAGTTTGCTCTTTTTGCTTGCTGTTTTCACTTCGTCAGCCACCACAACACAAGTTGTTCTTGAAAGCGAAGGTCTTCTTCCCTTACTTGATTGTGAGCATTGTGATCTCCGAGGGATCACAGCTTTCCCACTTATTTGCTTTTTACGCGAGATCAGCTAGTGGGATTGAATATGAAAATAAAATTAGGTTGACAATTGCAAAGTGAATTTGCTTTCCATGGCTAAGCGAATCGCTTTTAGGAAGAAAAATAGGCAAATTCATTTAAACCCAACAAAGTTGGACCCTCCAGTGTTGCAGTGTAGGTAAGACATCTACGCCATGAAAGAACCTTACACACTTTACCTTCGCGGTAGGTTGCTTTATACTTTGCAGCTTCTTTATAAAGCTTTTTTTTCATCGCTTTCATAACTCATTTAGATGTTTATTTATTTATCATTTATCTTAATAACAAATACTCATCATCATATCACTCTGCAAACATTAAAAATGGTAAAAAATACCTCCACTTGAGTTTAATCAAGGAATCAATATTTGAACGAGAACAACAGCTCCCTACTATTAATTATGGCCGAGTACCGACTACAGAACAGACTGTGGATGTTTATTTTCTTTATAAAAAAAAATTTAACAAACAAAAAACATGTGCAGTGCATACACAAAGGAACGAATAAAGCCACTGAAGTGTGAGGTGAGCTTATCTACAAAACGATGTTACTCAGAAAAACTAGATGAATATGGAAATATATTCTGAGGAAGTATCACTAATGGATGGCAGGGCACTACAAGTCAAGTCTATGCCTCTAGAAAGAAAGACACAATAGAAAGATGCACTTGTCACAGCTATTTTTATATCTTCGGTTAGAAAAACAAAGCAGTTAAAGCTAAGATTGTTTTGTTTTGAAAGCAAAAATACTAATTATTTGTAAGTGTGTACATACAATCAAAAGCGGTTTGAAAAGTTGGGGATAGAACTTGAAGCATTAAAACAAAACGGAAAAGAACCCAAAAAATCAGAGATGGCTGTTGCATTTTTCGTTTGATATGATGAAGGGCTTTACGGCTAAATTGTTTCATGGGAGCAATGCAACTGGCTATTTCACTGAGGACTATTCGTAAAAATAGCGATAAAAAAGAGAGAGACATGAAATGTTACGACGATGTTCCAGAGAATCAATGCTCTGATGCAAACCAACGTTTTTAAAGTATACCTACAACAAAGTAATTTGCAAATGAAGGCAACGAAATACAAGGAAGTACATTTGCCGAGGTTCATTAACAATAATCAAGGACAGCTTCTTTAGCATGAAGACAATATTGTGATGGCCTATTGAACGAACAGTTTTCTCGGTATCAATTCAAAGGAGCAGAACTCAGTTTGACGAAAATACTCGACATTCCATCAACAACCGCCAGATCTAATATGGGTGGCCCTCAAACATTGAGGAGTTCTAGAAGCTTAATGTGGAAGATAAGGAAGCAGCAGTGATGAAGTTAATTTTCGTAAGAGGAGTTGCCGAAGCACTCCAAGTCACAGTAGGTCAACTTCAAAGAAGGATCTTGAGTTTTTCCCTCGCTCTTTATTACAGTTTTAGACTACCTGCTGGAAGATAAGGCATATGACACTTAAAACTTCGCTGATGACGGATAAATAAGGATTTCGCATCCCTGTAAGAAGCATTTAACGTACGAGTGGAGCTTTTAGAAGGTAGTGGGTACCGCGCATTAGTCCAAAAAGACTGAGTAAGTGTGGTCCAGAGATGCCTATTTTAGACATTTATTTGAATGGGAATGTGCTTCCTACACGTGAAAAGTTTAAATACCTGGGATATATGATCAATAGTGAAGCAATTTGTGATGACGAGATCAATCACCGAGTAAGCGTAGGGTGGATGAAGTGGCGAGAAATCTCTGCCAGTCTGTCGTGTTCTGTGATAAGAAAATGCCCCTAAGAGGAAGGGAGCATCCAGAACTCGCTTACGGTTCACAGTTCACACTGTTGGACAATTTACAAAAAGTATAAGATTAAGTTGAAAGCAGCTACATAAATTGAAGTTGCTTCTGCTTGACAAAAGGTGTAACAAAGCTTGATCGCATTAGAAGTACCAAGATCAATGGAAGATTTCACTTTGAAAATACCATCTTGGAAAAAATAGAGCACGACTGGCTCTGGATATTGCCATATCCAGAAAACCCTGTAAATAAGGCAATATCGTCGTACAATGTTCAGACACGATCGCGAAGAACCAAAATAAAAAACCAGACCATTTGGGAAAAGTAAGTGCAACGATATCTGCATTTGGTTCGCCTTAGACATGGAACAATCCAAAACGGAGAGGCTTTGGCAACGCTTTCAATGCTGAGGTCTGCGAGTTTCTGAATTGAATTTGTTTTTAAAAAGGGTGATAAGACAAAAATAAAAAACTACAGGCCTATATCCAAACTTTCTTGCATCCCCAAACTCTTTGAGCAAGTTGTTTGTGACAGCCTCTCATTTTTTACAAAAAATATTATTTGCAGACAGCAGCATGGCTTTATGCAAAAAAGATCGACGGTAACAAACCTTCTCTCTTTTCTTCACAAATGTTCCAATACCCTCGAAAATGGGTCTGAGCTCGATTGTATTTACACTGATTTTTCCAAAGCATTCGACCAACTCTCTCATGATGTTATATTATATAAGCTCAAGGCTTTTGGATTTCCTGCAATATTTATTGCATGGATTTGCTCTTATCTCGAAAATAGAACGTACCAAGTAAAATTTCGTAACAGCTTTTCGAATCCCTTCAATGCTCTGTCGGGTGTACCACAAGGCAGTCACCTTGGGCCTTTGCTTTTCATTGTTGCCATCAATGACGATGTTTCGTGCATTTCGTATAGTGAAATTCTGATTTTCGCAGATGATATGAAAATTTTTAAATCCATTCAAAATAGTTCTGATCGCGTACTTCTTCAAAAAGATATCGATAGCTTTGGAATATGGTGTAAAAAGAATGGTCTTAGTCTCAACCCCTTGAAGTGCCAAACTATGACTTTCTCGAAAAAACGAGAACCTAGTAATGCTTTGTATTTAATGTCTGGTCATTCATTATGTAATGTCTCAAGTTTTCGTGACCTAGGTGTTTACTTCAATATTAACCTTGAATTTAATGAGCACATAAACTCAATTGTTAGGAAAGCAAATTCTATGCTGGATTTCATAAAGAGGTGGTCAAAAGAATTTGATGATCCTTATGTAACACTATCTTTGTATAACTGTTATGTTCGCCCTCATCTCGAGTACGCCTCACAAGTTTGGTCTCCTCTATATGAAATTCATAAACATCGTATTGAGGCAGTACAACACAAATTTATACGTTTTGCTCTGAAGGGTCTTCCTTGGGAAGATCCATTCAATCTACCTCCTTATGAACATCGAATTCAACTTTTGCAATTGCAAACCCTTAGTCAAAGACGTATCAACAATGACCTAGTATTTTTCCATCAGCTTTTGACTGGCTTTATAGATGCTCCTTACTTGCTCGCGCCCATAGGTTTTAACTACCGCGGAGGATCTCACCACTTGCGTGATTTGGAGTTGATTCATTGCCCCCATCATAGAACCAATTACGGCATGAATGAGCCGCTATCGCGCATGTGTAGATTATATAATTCTAACTCTCTACTTTTAGATTTCAACATTAATAAATGTAGTTTAAAACAAAAATTTAAAACCAGTGCTCCACATGCATGATTTTTGTTCAATGTTTCTTAGTTTATTGTCTTTCAAAATATTTGTAGTTTATGCTTAGTTTTATTTCTAGTAGTTTTGTTTAATTATTATTATTGTATTTTATGTTAGTTGTTGTATATTGTATGTCACTCTTTGTATTTTTTTTTTTTCATATATATATACGTTCTCTTTGTGCTGGTGTTGGTGTTTTCTAACCTCTAACACTTGCATTTATGATGAAGAGCGTAGATAAGTACGTACAAATGAGCTTGCTCTAAGCTTCGTGCGACTTAGTCTCTGCCGCTAGGTATAGGCTAGTAGTTAGCTTTAAAATTGAAAAATATTTAATTCATAGGCTACCATATGAATTGAATATTTTCCAGTTCATTTTTCTAAAACTAGCCTATGATGCTTTGAAATAAAGTCACACTTAAGCTGAAATTAGCTCAAACTTTTGCAACCCTGCGTACCTCACGAGCGGATCACTAGTGTGACCTGTGAAACAGAAAAATGGGAGAGCTTTCAAAAACACGATCATCGAAAAGGAAAAGCATGAAGGACAAAAGGAAGTAACTTAATTTTCGAATGAGTTCAGTTCCCTTTGAGTACCATTCAACAAATGCGATAAACAAAGGGTTTCCGATATCTGGGAGTGCAATTCGCAGGCAACAGAAGTTGCAACGCGCCTAGGAATCACAGATTTCAAAGCATCAGTTATTAGTTTTAAAAATTTTGTGTTTTGTATGATTTCCCTTAAACCTCCCTTTGGCGGACAAAAACTTCTGCACCATGGCTGTCCGCCCTAGGGAGATTTCACTGTATACATAAATCTGATAAATAAAATAAATAAAAAGGGGAGCGCAACAGAGCGAGGAGCCCTTTGGCCCAGCGCATTTCTCACAACCATGCCTTGTGAGGAAATGGAGGACATAAATCTGATAGTTTCATGAAAATCTAGCTGATCGTTTAAAGATCATCGGGATCGTAGGTATCTAGGTAGGTACCTATGGCTAACAGGTAGACAAGAACCTATCCCTACCTCTTTTAAAACAACAAATGACAATAAACATTTTGCGATCAAGCTATTGCCTATTGAACCTTTACTGAACTATTTCGTCAAACATTTGCTACATAAACAAATAAATTAGGTGCATACATCCACAGGCAGAAGGTAGATAGAGATTTTTTTGAATATTCAAAAAATATAGAACTCTGTTGCCGATGTTAAAACAATAATTTATTCGTATTTGTATAAATCAATAAACTACCTAATCAAACCGGTGTTAGCAGTGGCGTTTGGCGTATTGTACCATTAATTAAAATTCAAAACAGATACCTTGGTATATGTTTGTATAAAACTGTAAAAAACAAATAAAAAACAAACAAACTCAAGGTACACCTGATCTACTCAAATGGTGCAGACGTCATTCCCCGGCACGGCGGTTTTTACGTTCTCCCACTGAAAACTAAAGCGTGCAAAAAAAATGAGTCAGTTTTCTTCTTTTTGTCTTCTCTTACCAGCTGCGTAACTTCATTAAAAAAAAAACCTTATGAAACGCGCCAAACGGCCAAACAATAGGGAAGCGACCCCACAAAAACGATCCTCGTTTTGCAACGCAAACAAAACAAACAGACAAGACAACTACCTAATGCACTGCTGAAATTGATATTCTCGATTCTTGTTTCCAGCGTGTTTATCAACTTTCTGCAGTTGGAAGCAACAAACACGGATTGATTTTTTTTTGGTACTTTTCGTCTGTCTCGCTTTGACTACAAACACTTTAGCCTTTCTGTTTGTATGTAACACGAAAGAAAGTCAAAACCTAACAAAAACACCAAATTATTGAACACGTTTTTTTCGTTTCTTCGCTGTGCACTCCGCCCTGTTGTTTTGTTAATTTTTTTATATTTTTTTTTTAACTGGGCATGTGATGTTAATAACAGAGAACCATCGCACAATAAAAAGAAACAAACACACAGAGATGACAGATGAATGGAAGATGGGAATGTTATGGAAAAGATGAAGTAAAAGTGTTGAAAACAAAAACAAACACAAAACGAGAACCTCGACGCTAGCTCGACCACTGCCGCGCAGAATTTAATAAAAATAAAAATTGGATTTTAATCGATGCAGCGAGAGACGATAAAACGAAAAAGTGTTGAAATAACTTTAAATTGAATCTCTAAAACTAACCCTAGTAACTAAATGTCAAACAAAAAGTATTAACTGAGCCAAACCTTCAATTTCAGATTCGTTTTCCTTTTCTCAAAGACTTGATTTGTTTGCTGAATATCAAAGTTGAATTTCTCTTTCACTTCACTTTTTTGTTAAAGGTGGACTTGGAAACACTTGCACTTAAAATTTACGTTCAGTCTTAAGTTTAAAGCACAACGATTGCACACTTAACACACAAGAACAATTGTATAGTAGAAATATTCTATAAAATTATTCGATAAAACTTCACGTTATAATATTTTTTTATTCCGGAATTCGAAAAGTGAATTTTAATCTACACAGACTTGAAAAGACGCAACAACATTAACACTACCGCCCGTGACCGTGGTTGCTGGTTGTCTGACTGTTTCAGTTTTCAGTTTTTCTGTGTCTGCCGTTTTCGTTCAAGTTTG
The DNA here is from genome assembly GCA_949752695.1 of Melanostoma scalare. NCBI lineage: Eukaryota > Metazoa > Arthropoda > Insecta > Diptera > Syrphidae > Melanostoma > Melanostoma scalare. The sequence continues at coordinate 142,217,781 of OX456984.1, read as the reverse complement.
TTTGTTGACAATGGAATTTTGACATTTGTTTTGTTGCTATGTTGCTGTGAGAAGGGAGTGTGTGGAATTTGTTTTGATGCAGTTTTGTTTGCTTAATGTTTGCTTCACATTCAGATGTATCGCTGGAAAATGCTTAGACACATTAATGTTTCTCTACATTTGTGGAAGCGAGTGTAGATGTGGACTGTATTTGGGAGATACTGGAGACTGGAGACTTATGTATGTTAAATAAATAATATTGCAGAGACTTAGGCGCATTTACAGGAGTGCCGAGAAGTTTGAGGCCTTTTCTTATTGATTTTTGAATTGCTTTGATAACGACGAAGTTTCTTCAGTTCTGATAGATAACGCAACCAAGTAAGAATCCCACCAATTGAAAATTATTCTCAGAGCTTATAGCTGGTGTCTTTATTCTGTAATTATTGGCTCGATATAATTCGGCGATAAACAGTGAAATGCAACCGTAGAATACTACGAATCTAGTAGGATTTTATTCCGGTTTCCACTGCTTCGCGATCGATGTAATCTATGCGATAGTTACAGACCATTGTTTTTATTTCTGGTAGTAAGGTCTTGTACATATCGGCTTCGGAAGTGTTTACTTCGTGAAGTCATACCAGTGGGCATAATTATTTACCCATGATCGGTTTCAAATGAAGTTTTAAATTTTATACCAGACTTATGCATTTATAGTATCAGGCTCAACATGCACTTTGTTTTGTTTGCTTGTTTTTTTTTTTTTTTTCAAAAGCGACAAAATCTGTTCTCAAATTACGTTTATAAAGCCCACACTGACGATACGAGAATGGCACCTCCTTTTCTTACACTTATAGTAGTCGGAAAAGCTATCAAAAGCTTAACAATTACAAAATCACTTTAGTTTGGGAGAACTTTGAAGGTCTAAGTACTAAGTCAATCAAGACAGTGCCATTTTGCCTAGGAAGCCTAATTTCGGGCGGAAGTTCCTTTATGGTCGATATTTTCTAGCATTCTGAATTTCTGACAGAGAATTCAAAACCTTTCATTCGAAACTGCAGTAATAAGCATTATTTGCCATCAAAGTGGGTATTCTAGTAAAAGATGTTGAATAATGAAACTAACTGGGTGAATAAAATGAGCTCCATTGGAAAAGATGCCGCAGACGAGAGCTGTACATTAGAAGCAACTTGTGTGGATCCGGTTTGAGCTGTTGTGGCTCTATGAATCATTGTTTTCATCCAGTAAATTATAGCAGGATGCAGACGTTGTGTCAAACAGTACACGAATACACCAACTTTGATTTCCTCTCACAAAAAAAATGAGAGTGTTTCAGGGAAGGTACGAGTTGACTCCCTCTACTACAAACTACTCTGTGAGTCTGACTAAACAACTGACAAAAAACAGACGAAAAGTTTCCGAAAGTTTTCGTTAAACAAAATGCAACTATAATGGATTCTGGCTACTTAACATGTAAACATGCGTTGAGCTGAGTTGAGTTAAGCTACCCACAGATCCAACCACACCACACAATGTAGACAAATGGAAGTTGCGGGGGCAAGAGAAGTGTTGGTTTTCTCTCTTCTTCGTTATTCCTCTATGGTTGATACGCTTTAGATTTGACATTTACGTAAGTTCGAGCCAATCCAACGGCTCTTGCTTAATTGCGCGAAAGTTTGCGAAATCTAACGAAACTGAGTAGCTATAGCTATTATGGTTAGTGTCATATAAAAGAGTGTATTGCCTCGTTCGCTTAAGTAGGCATATGCTCGGTAAAGTGCATTATAGTTGACACTTAAGAATTTTTTATTTTATCGGAATGCTTTTTCTTTTGAATTAGTAAACATAGACCAATCAGCCAACATGAATTCGAACTCCAAACCACATCCGTGCAATAATGCGCATGTCTATGACTTGGAAATAAATAATTTTTGGTTAAAAAAAAATAATAATAAAAAATTTATTAAAGTCGGGAAACAAAACGCAGAGCTCAGGCCTAGCGCCTGGCGTATTTCTTTCAACTTAACCTTGTGACTTGTGAGGGAATGCAAGCGCTTTTCATGGCATGAAACTACTATTAGAGAAATTGCCAAATCGCCACCTGAGAGTTTAAGTGCCTCATATCCATTGAAATTATTCCTCAGAAAACGAATTTTAAGGTTTGAAAAATAATTGCGTTACTTTCTACTTAACTAATATGACTTTTGAATGTTTATACATACTAATTGAACATTTCTCTTTTGTAATTTGTGAACCTTGGGTCAAAAACTGTTACTGTAAATAAAAGAAAAAAAAAAGTTCGAAAAAAGTCAGAAATGGATATAGGACCCTGTTCCATACGATGGGTGAATGAATCAAAACCAAACTCCATTTTTCCATGGGATATAGGACATTTGTGCACTAAACATTGGAATGTCAAAGAAAACAAAAATACTAAAAAAATTCAAAATTACTAGGATTATTAATTTTTAAAATTTTATTTTTAGTGATAGAAATATAAAATAAACATTAGTATAAATACTTTGGGTATGTCCTTCTTTATATCACATAAGCTTATTTTTAAGTCAATGAGAAACCTTTCAAAATGACACATTTTTTTAACACTAAATTAGGAAAAATACTTAAAACTACTTTTGGTCCATTAAATTTTCTAGAAAAATACATTTAATTTTATTTGGAATGGGTTACTAAAATACTTCAACATTCGTAGAAGCTTGCTTTATTAAGGGATTATTTATTATATTTTTTTTTCATTTTTTTTTTACCAATTTTGTTTTTGTCCAGTTTAGTAAAAAAAAAAAAAAAATGCTTTAATATAAAAATTAAAAAGTCAGAAAAAACTACACTTAACTCCGTTATGTAGTATGACAACGCGAAGCTAAATAGTTCTACTTACATAAAATAAATTTGTTTCCTGTTGTTTACCTCGTTTTCTATTTTTTTTGCAATAGGGTGATGTGGTCATAAATGCACCAGTGGTGCAAGATGCACCATAGCTATATTTGCCAAATACGCCACTGTATTGGCGTATGGCTCACTCAAATGTATCCGTTACTTCCAGTTACCACGGTAGAGTTCAGTCTGGTAGTGTTTCTCTTAGCTGTCACACGTGTGCGGAGATTTTTTTACTTTCAAAGCGAAAAACGAAAAAAAGAGGGTGAGTTAATTTTTGTAATATTTCCATGAAATTCCAGTGTTAGTTCATTTGAAAGTACTAAAAGATTTGCTTGGACTTTTGTTCTTATTTTCATGTGAAGAGTGCGTAGTTTTGTTACGTTCTTTTTGAACAGCTATAATTTGTATCAAAAATTCCATGGTGGTGCAAAATGCACCACACAAGCATAGTGCTCAATGCACACTCAATGATCCTACTGTATCGGGACCTACCAAACGGCAGCACTCCTTATATAAATTTTCCGAATCCCTGGGCTCACTAAATATTCGTTGAAAGGAATTATTATTTGTTATTTAGTTTTGTTTCTTTTTTTTGAGAATAATTTATTTTTGTTAATTTTTTGTGTGATATGAAGTCTTTCGGTTTATTTTTATTTATTGTTTTTCTGTTTACTTTTGTTTTAATAAAAAATATTAATGCTTTAAATCAATTTGTGTTGCATTAAGCACACTGGTTCATTGTGGACATATGACTGGTGCATTTAGTACCAACCATGGTGCTCTATGCACCATTTGCCATTTTTCGAACAATTTATGTTTACTTCAAATTTTCAGATCATATCGACAGTTGAATTTTGTAAATATTTTCAGAACTAATCTATCAAAAGGATATCAAAAAGCCAACCACGACTTATTTAAAAAAAGTTATGATCATTTGAAAAGAGGGTGGTGCATCTATGACCACGTTACCCTATTTTAAAAACATATTGTTTTTAATGGCTGCTTTTTTGAACAAATCAGAGATAGACGATTACAAATTCGTCTTTGAAGAAGATTCCCACCAAAACTGAAATATCAAAGCATAGTCAACAAATAGATTTGAAACAAAGACTGTTTTTTATCAAACATTTTATTAAATAAAAAAAAATAATTATAATTCAAGTTATAAAACAAAAATAAAATATATTAATTAAAAAATAAACATTAAAATGAAATTAAGAACTTTTCATTATGTCATCATCATATTTTTTTTCCTCCTTTGGCCTTTACTCCACGAGAGCACGAAACCAACTGAAATGATCGCTGTTTAACTGTTTAACTATTTTTCTTAAACAGGTATATATACAATTGGTTCTTAATTCTAAGATTACATAACATTTAGATATATTTTGTTTAGTTGGCACAGAAGGGGCCTAACTTTAAATATTGATTTGTTTGCTAAAATAATTATAATTATTGCCTATGATAAGAAAAATATATAAATTTATAAGGTGATTTAAAAAATCTCGGGTTGTCCAGATCCGATTGTCTTTATGTTGAAGAAGGTTTGTGTGGCCTCTAGCCACGGTGGTAAGCTGAGGCTGCTACCTCGTAAAAGGGTATTGCCTCTTCGTCATTGATTGAAATGATTTCTTCGCCCAGTAGTGCCATTATATCTAAGTATCGCGGCTCGGGATGTCTTTCTTCGGTTGTCAAGCTTCTCACCAGTGGATTGGGATGGTTGCTCAGGTTGTTAGTTATTTTCCTTGCACTGTTCAAAAGGAATCTGTTGAGGGGAAGGATTCCTGATGCTTCGTAGAGCTTTTTGTTACTGAAGTACCTCTGTCGTTGACTGTCAAAGTTGAGTCCTGTGCAAATCCTCAGAATTTTCCTCTCAAATGCTCCGAGTTTTTTCATGCTGGTTTTGGATATACTAAACCAAGCAGGGAAGCAGTAAGTGATGATTGGTCTGAGGAGCTGTTTGTAGAACAGCAACTTTGTCTTCTGGCTACTGAAATGATCGCGAAAATTATGCTTCTATTTATACTTTTCAAGCTGACTGCACATTTGTCCATGGATATGGAGCAAATAAGCACTTAAATGATAACTTAATTGTAATATATTATGTGAGCTTAAATGCTCTATATCCTAGCTCCTGTGGATATGGGGCAATTAAGCACTGACAATATATTTTAATTGAATTTGCTCTATATCCATTGTCCATTGCTATAGGGCATTTAAGCACTAAGTGTTTGTTATTTCAACTTCTCTACAAAAATTGCCTCACGTAGTACAAATTTTGGATATAAGGCAAATAAGCACTAAGAGAACCCAAAAATGTGTGGTCTGTAGAGCAAAAGTGGGTTTCGTAACTCTGTTAATAATAGAGATAGAGCAATGGGAATAGGACCAAACGATAGAGAATATTCGAATTAGTATAACTGCATCATTAACTCAGTTTCCCGAAAAAGTGGTCTATGGGGCACTTATACTCTCAGGTGGCGAAATACCCCCGAAATGCAATACTCGCAGCAAAATGTTTTTCCGTAATGCTTCAGGGATTCGAACCTCCCACGAAACAGGCATACACGCTAATCATTGTGACACGGCCACCAACTAGTTCAAAATATGGGTGTTTTAGAGTTCGAAAAAGGTATAAAACTTATAAGTCAACAGCAAAATAGCTAATCCAAAAAACGATTTAGATTTTAACGATTTTATTATTTAGTTACACGCAAGCTGCTTCGCGCCGAAATATAACAGACTATTGAAATGCGGGAACCTTAAACTATAAAGCGGTACAGTTTTTTAATCAAATATTTGTTGAAACTTTTCAATAAAATGTTACACTTTCATTCTTATTCAAGCAACATAGAAATGTCATTTTAAATGAAATCAATTACGTAACAATTTAATTTTAGGAGCTATCGGAAATTAAAGAAACCTTTATTCGAATCAATGTTACGATAGATATAATTTAATGTTTGATGATTATTTCATGCAAATGTGTACCGCGGCTGATCCTCAAATTGTCCTTCCGTTTAATCCAATTTTGGCATACTCTTTCTAAAGTGTTCTAACATTTCGACCGGTGTCTCACGAATGAATGGTTCAATGTTGACTTCCTGTGCGTCAACGTGCTTGTTGCTATAGAAATGAAGCTTAACATAACCATACTAAAAATGGTCAGGAGGCGCCAGATAACACGATCTAGGTGACCAGTTAACCTCCCCCTATTGGGTCTGACGCCTGTGCATAATTGCACACAGTCCCGATGGAAACAGCAAGTTGAACTCCTCTTTCGTGGCCTGTCTAAAGTTCTCGAAATTCATTCCAAATTTTGGCACTGAAGCAGAAGATAAATTTGAAATTGTCGTAGACATTGAAAACTTACGACCATTCTGGCAACACAGGTTGTTTTGCATAACCTAACAAAAGCCCAAGACCAATAGGTTAGTTCAAAACAAGAAAAAATTCGTATGGGAAGGAGGTTTATCTCCCTCGGTATATGCGAAAGAGGCAGTTTCATAAAAAAATTATTAAAAATTAAGTAAGCCACTGACTATCACGTACTTTAGTGTTTTATTAAGCTAATACTTTGTTCTTTAATTAGAATTTTAGTTCTAATTGATTTGACAATGCGAACTGTTTTTGAGAATTCAAGAGTCGGAGTCAAATTTTTGAAAAGGACCCTATTTTATTTTTCTTCAAATAAAATTTTTAAAAAATATTGTGACAAATATCCGTGACACATCGTAATTTTTTTACGATTAGTATCCTTGAAAGTTATGATGTACTCTCCTACCTTCTGATGTGTTATTGCAGTTACCAAACAAGAATTTAGGGACCCATATTTTGTCTTGACTTCGAATAGTAAAATTAAAACAAGCTTCAAAAACTCTAATTTTTGTTAAAAAAAACTAAACTTTTTAGCCCTTACTTTAATTAATTGACCACAAATGTAACAAAAAGAGTTTGAGTTATTTTTAAACTTTTTGGAAGCCATATTGGACTTTGCACAACAAAAATGGCGTCGTTTCTCGGCTATGCTCACCCGCATACTGCCCAGGCTACCCACCCTTCACGCCTTTAATCCCCCGCAACCCCGCCTCATGCGTGTTAAAATCGTAGTTCCTCGTTCTGTCAAGATTTTTAGTATACTCGTCCTTGGCAGCGAATGGGTTGAAACCATAGGGTCGTTCGTTGAACTTTACAAAGGTTTCCTTGACAAGCCCATGAGTTGTGAAAAAGCATATGCTTTCTTCATAAATCCTTAAATTATGAAATTAACACACATCTAAGTGGGTTACGCCATTTCTGTATCGGAAAAAGTTCCAGGCAGAAAAAATGCTTTGTCATTTTCAACTTATAGTAGACGTATTAACGATTATTCCAGGTAAATATCATTTATTTTTCTTGATGGTAGTGCAGGTACAGATAGCCTTGATACCGAACTTTTCAAGGCAGCTAGAGATCGTTTGAAGAGGAGCATGCATCACCTGCATGATATGGTCGGAAGAAAGCATGCCCGATGAATGGAACCTCAGTATCGTATCCTAAGAAAGGAAGACCCTCACAATTGAGCCAACTATATAAAGATAAGCTAAAGGGACTTGGCGTCAAAGACCTTGTCTGCTGTAATATGAGAACGTCTGAAGCCCCACGTCAACAAATTTATAGTTCCTTATCAATGTGGTTTTAAACCAGAGAAGCCCACAATAGACCAAGTTTTCACATTACGGCAGATCTTGGAAAAAACCGGAGAATATAATATCGATAAACAAGATCTTTTTATCAATTTCAAGGCCGCGTATGACAGTATTTACAGACGGCCCTATCGAGGTAACCGTCGGAGCGGAATTCTCTCCGATCGGAGACATTTTGCTTCGTGGTAGTTCTCCGATCGGACGATCCGACGTCCTCCGATAAGTTTTTGTTGCGGAGATTTTAGTTTTGAGAATGCAATGCATTGCCGCATTTGTGAAAAATTTCTTACGACGACAACTACTTCGAAGCAAAATTGAATCTCCGAAAAAAAATGCGTTGCGGAGAAAACTCCGCTCCGACGGTTACCTCGATAGAGCCGAGAGACTAGCTGTACAGAGCCATGTCTATTTTCGGCATCCATGCAAAACTCGTACAACTATGCAGGATGACTATGGAGAATTCAATCTGCTCCGTCAAGGTCGGTCACCGAGACCTTTGCATTCGAAAATGGCTTTCCACAAGGCGACATACTGTCATGCGATTTCTTCATAGTTATACTTGAAAAGATTGTACAAAACTCAAACTTCAACAGCAGCGTAATAATCTTGTAAGAGTCTGTGCAATTACTCGCTTACGCCGCGCCGACGATATTGACATAATGGGAAGAAGGAAGTGTGACGTCATAGGTGCTTTTGCGAGCATTGAAACAAAATCGCAAAAATGGATTTGATGGTTAGTGAGGGGAAAGCAAAGTATATGTTGTCATCAAACAAAGACACCGAATATCGACGAATTGGACAAAACGTCAAAAGAGACAGAGGCTATTAGGGATAGAGAAAGAAGTTTTCGGGTATTTAAAGACAACCTTACTGCAAAAAACTGAAATTTGTTCAAATGGGTAGAAAAAGTGCTCAAAGGCAAAAAATACTGTTGTGTCCAAAAGGAAGCAAAAATGTTTGGTCTTTTGTTAAAAACGTTAAGAATTCGACCACATCATCGGTCCCAACGCTCGTTTTCAATGACTCCGCGCATGTCAGCTCCATCGATAAGGCCAATTGGCTCAATTCGCTGCTAACTCAACACATCCTGATAGCATATTGGCTCACCTGAGCTTGAGTCTGTGAATTCTGCGATGAAGCAAGTATTTTTTTGAAATTACTCGGTTGCGATAGTCCTAAAATATCTCAATATACATAAATCCGTTGGTCCAGATTGTATCCCCGACTTTATTATTCTGAAGAGGTTTTCTTCTACGCTGTAAAAACCACTGCGCAGGCTTTTCCATATTTTATATTCTTCTTCCCAAAGAAAATGGACCTCCCTAAAAAAGGCGAATCTACCTCCCCTTCCGAATACCGTCCAATTGCAATAACTTCCCCTCTTTCCAAGTTCATGGAATGGTTGATAAACTGACTCATGGAATATCTTTTAAGAACGAAAGCTTCTCAATGACCGACAGTACGTCTTTCGTAGCAAAAGGTTCACTAGTGATTTGATGGAATGTCCACCGAAAAGTGGAGCCAATCTTTTTAATATTTCTTGAAGAAAGTAAGATTTTTGCACACAACATCTCTAAGCCATTTTTTAGAGTTGGGTCAACAAGCTCTCATTTAGAAAATGTGTGCTTTTGGTATCGATGAGTCTCTCCTTCCTTGGATTACTTTTCCGGCCGCTCGATACAAGTTGTACTGGATAGCTTTAAGTATTATACTCACCTTATAAATGCTGGTGGGCCCTAGGGTTCCGTTTAGTATCCAACCCTCTTCCTTATTTTTTTAAACGATCTCTTGTCTGAAACATTTAATCCTCACAACTGTATTGCTGACGACTCAACCCTCAGCTATTCATATTCGCTTCCAAATTCACGTCAATGCTTATCGAATGTGGAACTGGAACAGCTGCATATGATTAGCTCATTGAATTCTGACCTTGACAGCATTGTTCCATGGGGTTGTAAGAACCGAGTACAATTCAATGCTTCGAATACTCAATGTTGTCATTTTTCGCCAAAGCTTAACATCGCCCCATTGACATTATCCAAGAATGGCACCTGCATCCAAGAAACCGAAAGCTGTCAGTACTTGACATGTGTGTAAGCAATGACCTTCGTTTGTTGGAATGACCATGTATTTGAAATAGCCAAAAATGCTGCTGATGCTTAGGTTTCTTGAGACGATGCAGGAAAATTTTCACCCCTTCTGATCAGGCTACAATTTAAAAAAGCCTACATGCTACATCCATCCAAAACTAGAGCATGACTCCCATATCTGGTCAGGTGCTCCTCGGACATCTTTGCACCTACATATTTGATAAGGTACAAAACAGAGCGCTAAGACTGATAGGTGATAGTTCAACTGTAGGAACTATGGACTATCTTGAACATCGTCGAAGCGTTACCTTTGTTATTCTCTTTAACCGCTTTTTTTTTACAAAAAGTGCTCTAGTGAAGTAGCCAGTTGCATTCCTCCCCTGAAACAATTTAGACGCAACACCAGCCTCGCTAGGAATGCTTATCAGTTTTACCTCGAACCCAACTTCGGACGAAGAGTAAAGTACAGAGATTCATATTTTAGTAGGACTATCCGTATGTGGAATGTTTTACCCGACTCTGTTTTCCCCCACACTAAGGTTCACAAAAGTTCAAAAAGAACGTGCATCGGTGTCTCCAATTAAATCCTCTCCTACTTTCCTAAATGCTCGCAAATATCGAAATGTGTTCTATAATATTATAAGGGTAGTCATAAGCGCATGATGTGCGCGTTGATTACAAAAAAAAATTTACGCTGGACGGCTAAGAGCAACAGCACTTATCATGACAATGTAATTATTTTCGGAGGACTTGTCAAGTCCTCACGAAAAGCGATACCATTGAAAAACCATTTTTTGTTTTGTTTCGAGACTCTAGTCTCGAACTTTCACGTAACAGGCACACGCCACGGGCAAGACGAAAAACACAAAAGCTTATTTGAGAGGTCAGTGTATGGTTTGTATTGTTTTCCAATTTTATTCTTTGAAAGTCATTTTCTAGCTACCAGTCCACAGACCCAGTCACAACCCTCCTGTAACTTTGCTTCATGTCAGAACCCGATTCTGCGTTTTGAAAGCCTTTTGATTGTTTATCATAAAAAATAATACTAAAAAACATAGATTCAAGTTCAAAGTTTTTCTTTCGCACCTGCACACATGTCTCAAAAATTAATTGGAAATCATTCGTAACATTGGAATAATTTGAAACACATAAGCCAATCTACTCAGAAAGCATTAAAAACGGGAAAAAAGCCGAGCAATAGATTTAAGAAAAAACAACAATTCATTATAACAGTAAATGTTATGATATATATATTTTTTAAGTTCCATTTATTGATATTTTTTATTTAAAATTTTTAACAACAAAGTCATTATATAATTATGCGTCATTTTTTTTTTTGATTTAAAATAGGTAAAGGTATAATAATAATAAATTAAGTAAAACAATCAAAAACAATAGTTTATGTTAAAAAATATATTTTAAAATATATAGTTAGCGTTTTTATTTAGCGGCCATTGTAAGGGTACTGCCAAAAGTGAAAGTGTTTCTTTTTGGGAAAAACTCTGTTTGAAAATATAAGAAAAAATAAATATTTAAAAAATGTTGACAATTTTTTTTTGTTCATTTTGGCATGTTCTCTTGTGTGTTGATATTAGTTGTTGTTTTTTTGTTTGCATACATTTAGTTTTTGTTTTTTTTTTCTAGTTAATATCTAAATTTCGAAAATGCATGTTGTTGTCAATTTCAAAGTTAATCATTGATGAGTACATGTATAAAAGTGGTCCATAGTTAAAATACTTTTGTTTATTAGAACAATATTACTGACTTGCTTAATTTTCAAAAACAAAGTCATAAATGAAAGCATTTTAATAATTGTGAAGCATGAGTTAAATGACGTTAACGATTAAAATTTGATTTAACATTCAATGTGTTTTAACTTGTTGGTTGGTTCAATGATAGTAAATTTGTAAAACTGGATCTAATCTAACTACGAGAAAAAAATTCGTTTCAAGTTTAGGAAAGTCCATAGTTCATAAGCTTTTGGCAATTAAATCCTCAGATTCGAATAGTCTATTTATAGGAAAAGACTGAAGTTGTTTTCAAAATAAAAATAAGAACTGGACGTAGAATAAATTATTTCCTACAGTTTGAGCATTCAGCGATAAAATTCATGCAGAAGATTTGTTCAGCCGACTTTGACAGGACTATTTCCACTTTAGGTAAGGTTCTGCTTTCAAATGTTTTTGCCTTTATTTCAGATCAATATTCAACTCTATTGGAATGTAGCATACCCATACCCGTGTTTTTGTATGAGGAAACAACACAACTTCAGTTGAGTTTTCATCTTTAGTAGGGGTATTTGTTGTAGTGCTCTGAAGTTAAAACATATATCTATCGAATATAGTTCGTATCATGATGTTTGGAGGGTATGAACTCCGAAACCAAATATCTGATTTCAGTTTTTATTTTTCTTTAATGTGTGTTTTGTTACAGAAACATTGACCTTTGTACAAAACTTAAGGAAAAAAAACCGAATAAGCTACAAAATAAAAAATAAATTTATTTTACTCTTAAAAGTAGCGAATAGTTTTATTTTAAAAATAACTTAGCTTGGTTGTCTCAGTTTAACATCTTTTCATCTTCCTACCTTCGATGTGGATGGATTCAAATCGACCCAAAAAACCATTGAAGGTTTGCTTGTAACATTTGAATACATTTACAATCTACAATGCGAGTTACTTGTTTGAGGGCACTTATTTCACAGCACAGCCGTTTCTGGAGCATTGTTTTCATATATTTTGAATATTTGTGAGCAAGTACAGTTTTCTCAAAACGGAACTACTTGAAAGGATTGTGCCAAATGGAAGTTCCAGCACCAGAGGTTCAATCTCGCTAATGGGAAGAAGTAATCTCGAAATTACAGGTGTCTTTGCGAGAAAAAATACTTTTAGTTCTTTGTTTTAAATAAAAGAAACGCAAATGAAGTTCTTAATGATAAGAGAGAGTAGAAGGGAAGACCTATATATGTATGTTGCGACAAAGTAAAAATAGAGAGCATCGACCTCAACAAAAGACAATCAAGTCAAAACCAGTGAGCGTGTGAAAGAAAATATTTATAGCATCTGGCCCCAGAACTGGGTCTACCTATACTCCCCTATCAACACCAAAAGCAACATCAGTAAGGAGACCAAACTATTTATTTCGGTTAAGAAAGCAGTTGGAAGGTGAAAAATCGGGGTAGCCCTTCATAAGGCTATGATTATCCCGATCATGCCCTCGGTCGTTACGAAAGAGTGAACTTTGGAACTCCTTGAAAAGGGCGAAATAGAGACGAAGAATAAACAAAAAGCTATATAAGTTGTGCGGCGATAAGAGTGTGGCTTGAAGAATACCAACCGCGAGATTAGCAGAGCTAATGGCAACCACCTTTTCGTTTTCGAACACACATGGGGTGATGAAATGAACGCTTCAAACGACTTAAGGCCAAAACGGTAGACAGCTAACAACGAATCTAACTTGTCGAGGCCAAGGTTTGATATTCAAGTCAGGTTTGTGGCGACCCAGGGCCTGAACAAACGAACCCTTTTTAAGGAAAGAAGAAATCATTTTGCCAAAGACATCAAGGTACGATAGGTATTATGATTTCAGGTGTTTTCAGTGCCTGTTATAAGTATCGGGTTATTTTTTTAGAGGTTGGTTTTTCGAATAGGGATAAAACTGAAATCTTGTGGTCAAATCGATCAACTCTATCGCCATTTATTTATGTTCAGACAAAAGAACAACGTTTGCAAATCGTGCCAATTTATTTCGAAAATAATGGTACAGTTTGCGAAATTCATCGCCACCTCCGTCCATTTCATGGTCGACATAATCGTCCATCAGAGCAATTAATTCGGTTAACCATGCATCGTTTTCGCACTATGTTTGCTTTATGTGATAATACGCATCCGCAGAGACGTCAAATAGTGCGCACCTAAGAATTAATTACTGCTGTAGAGCAAACAGCAGAAGAGGACCCGAATGAATCGAGTCGCCACCGTTTACAGCAATTGGAGCTTTGTCCATCAACTTTATGGAAGATTTTGCGCAAAAATCTTGGCTTACGACTTTACAAGATCCAGCTTGTGCAAGAATTAAAGCCGCGAGATCATGCAGTTACCGTTAATGCAGACCGGTATAGAACCTTGATAACCGACTATTTTGTTTCCGAATTATGGGATGAGTGTGGATGAGATGTGGTTCAAACAAAACGGCAGCGCTGCATGCCACATGGCGCACTTCACAATCGATTTATTGAAGGAAACATTCGATGAGCGCATAATTTCGCGGAATGGACCTGTCAATTGGCCACCAAGATCGTGTGATGAAAATGTTGTCGCTATCTGACATATCGTGTTAGAAAGAGGAAAGTTGCGAATAATCTATTTATATGAAATTATCGTGTCAAGTGTCACTGTTCATACTCCTCCAAGTTTTATTTAATATTGAGAATAGGTTTACAGCTATTCCCAAAGGATCGGAAACGGAAACGAAAATCGGAAACGATTTCAAAAATGTCTTCAACACTAGGATGCTACATCATCGCTTAATTAGACTATATTTCCTTCCCATGTCCCACGGGAACGGAAAACTAGAAACTTTCAGGCAATCGTCAGCTGGGCACTGCGGGTTTTCCTGCTGTACTTAACTTCGGATAATAGGAACAAAAGTTTCAAGTGCCTATACATTTGGCCAAGGCTGTAAGTTTAAATGGCTGTCAGGAACTGACACACTCAGACCAATATTAGGCCCATTGTTTTTATAACGAGTAAATTGTAATTCAGATACAATTCTAAAGACTCTTCGAGTCCAAGTGTAAGGGTCTAGATTCCGTATAATTTTTAAGTGTACTGTGGTTTGAATTCTAGGTAGGTGTTTGAGTTATGTTTATAATACATAGTAGGGGAGCCCGGGATGCTAAATTTGCAGTTACTAAAGCGTCATGGGGACTTATTGGACTGTGAAGTTTACGTTCTAAAACGAAAAAAAGTGTATGGCAGTTTTCCATTTTAGTGGGGCGATGGGCGTGTATGACTTTTAAAAATATAAAAAAAAACAGTCGAATTGCAATACTCGAGCGCGTCAGATTTTCATAGAGTATACGCGATTTGCTTTTCTGATAACCGATATATATTAATCTGACGATTTACTGGGGGCAAATGGGCGTAGAGTTTGAAAAAAAAAAGTTATTCGAGCATGTCAGATTTTTAAAGTGTGTGTTAAGTGTACTCAAAAAAGTGTATATTTCAATAATCTGACAATTTGAGTGGGGCCATAAGTCATGGCTGATTTTTAAAAATGTAAAAAAAACACGTGACCTTGAAATACTCGAGGATGATAATCTAACAATTATATGGGGCGTACTCTTAATCTGACAATTTTAACTGATTTTTTATTTTTAAATTTCTATAGCTCAGCATTTCATCGGATCGCTTTAACCGAAGATGATTTTTTTCTTGAAATTGAACGCTCTACAAAAATGTTCCTTGTGGCAAAGTCTCGAGTATTTCCGAGGATCGACTTTTTTTTACTAATCTGACGGGCTGCCCTCAACGAACGCCCCAGCATTTAGGTTTCATATATGGTAGGAGTACATTACAGGGTGCAACGTGCAAGGTTTCTCCCCATATGATTTTCTGACGCGCTCGAGTAACGCGCAAAATCCCTTCCTGGGCTCCCCTACTATAAAGTAAACTAACGGCATTATTTTTTTTACTGATAAACCACTTCTAGAATTGGCTAAACTGTTCGAGAACTGGTGCCTCCACCATAAAAAAAATGATTAAAAATTTGAAAAAGATACCAAAATTATGTACATTAAATGGTGGTAAAATTTGTACGAGGGTGATTTGATATTCTTCAATCTGTGAAGCGGAGCTTTTGAAGATACAATCGATGATAGACGATTGGACGGTTATCGTCTAAAAAGTAACGGAAACAAGTCCAAGGTTTTAATGTTCTTTCGATGAGCCAAAGATTTGCTCTTAATTCGCTTACAATAAGAATGAGCCTTTTGCTGGAAACATGTAGTTCAGACAGGTAATCAACCAACAAAGTATGTTTGGTGTTGACCAAATTACCCAAAAACAAGGACTTTTTTTTAAAACTATCAAAGCAAATGCTGTGGCTTTTTTTGATTTTTGAAGTTGACGAGCTTGCAGTACAATGCGCTTTGCAAAAAAAAGTTTCAACAACAAATTTTTGTAAAGAACCAAATCTATACAAATTTAAAAAAAAAAATATAAATGTACAGACAAAGAACCTACGAAAAAGACCACGAAAAAGAAAACGAAGAACTTGAAAAAAACATTTATTATTAAAGTTATTTTGAACGAACGCAGTCAGACGTTAGATCCAAATCCAAATGAAAAAGAATGTCTGATTCAAGAACTTTTATCGGGGAGGTACCAATGTGTCAGAATGTTATTAACTCCGTTCCTAACTGGTGTCCTATGACTCTTTATCAACTTTTTCTTTCGATGTTTTCTTATCGCTATTTTTCGTTTATTTACTACCTACTATGTAATACGGTCACTGGACCAAAAAGAAAGATTCTAACTCTAAAAGAATTCAGCTCATATTAACAAAACGTGTTTAAGCTGGGTCACTTTATCTCGTGCAGCATATTACAGAATTATGTACGTCTTTGCATGAAAAAAGCCTGAGTGATGTATGCCTGACTTGGACTAGGCGGGATGAATGAAGTGCTGAGAATGAGAAGGAATTCAATGATATTTTTGTTCTATAGGAGTATAAAACTAGAATCAAAAAGACTTCACCCCATCTATCTTCTTCGAAACTTCAGAATTCAGTTGTGACTATAGCAACTGAACGAGTCTTCGACCTTTTTAACACTAAGCTCTACTCTTGAATAAACAAATCTTTTAGGATTGTCCTAATAGACAAACAACTGATTTGGGCCCGTATTATGAGTAGCGAATCGAACGTTCGCTTCTAGGCGAACTGTTCAGCGAACTACGAGCTTCGTGGTATTATGAGTAGCGAACTACAACATTCGCTTTTGATGTGATAGGTACCAACATAAAAAAGTGAATATTTCATAAAGTCAAATGTCAAATTGCCTTATAATTGTTGTTGATCGGTTAACACAACATCTTTCTCAATCGAATATTAAGAAGATAATTCATTAGAAGTATGATTAATAGTGTTGATTTGTTTTTTGAAGATGTGGAAGAAAATGAGAGTGCACGGAACAAATTAGTGTGTTGGTTTGGCCTTTTAAAAATTGTATATGTGCATTTTCTCTTTCATTTAAACTGTTCTCCCCTCTTTTATAAGCTGGCAGGGATCGCCGCTGACCAGATGATGATGGTCCTTGAACATGATGGGTATCTTCATCTTTCAGAACCTCGGCATCTTCATTATTACTGCACAATTTTTTCTTTTCCTTTTGTATTCATTCTTCATTAGAAGATACAACCAGATGGATTTACTGCATGTTAAGGGCTGAATAAGTAGTCAACTGCATGTTCTAAAGGCAACAAAGACAGTGGCGTATATTTTCTCCCTCCAGTAGCTACAATCACTTTTTTGATTTCTGAAAATTTTTTTTAAGTTTGAATTTGAAATCCAACCAAAACTAAAACCTGTAAGCAAACCTTATACCATTTTTTCCTCTAACGAGAAGAAGGGTCAAGTGGGTTGAGATCAATTGCAAAACAATTGCTCAAATGCGTTGCGAACTGGCTGCTGTTTGTGCTTAATGAATCGAAAGAAATTAGCATCTTGTTTTAATAGTAAATAAAAATATAAGAACTCTTTTCTTAATTCACTCATTTTTGCCAGAAATGCATCCAAACAGAAACAGTGAACAAACACAAAAAAAAAACTAAACCCTTCGTTCGCTTGCTTTATCACCAATAACTTTCGTTCGACTGATTTTGACGCGCTGGGCGAATAGAATATCGAACGTTCGCTACTCATAATTGGTCGATAGCTCTAGTCGATCACTTTTTGACATTTGAAGCGAACTTCATTTAAGCGAGTCGCTACTCATAAAATACGAAATTATCGAATTCGCTTGGATTTTAGTTCGATTCGCTACTCATAATACGGGCCTTGATTAAACAAAAATTTTTTAAATGAAGCAATCTCTGTTTGAAAAACGACTCTGAAGCAGCGTTGCCGCAGTAAAATTTTTCAAGGTGCCATTTTCGGTAACCAAAGGTGCCAACCGGGTGCCACCAGCTCTTCAAAGGTAGAGAGATATTTAAAAACACAAAAACAAATACTTTCCCATTAAGTATCATTACGATTATTTGGGCATGAATTAGTACACACACACACACACGATATGCATGTTTCACTTCTTGAAAAAAAAAATCCCTTTCATTGTTTTTCGAATGACTTTATTAAGATTTCCTCATTAAAATGTATCAAGCTCTTAAGGTGCCAAAATGAGAGCTAAAGGTGCCAAGGTGCCAATCGAGACTGAAGGGTGCCAAAATGGCACAATTGTTCCACTTCGGCAACGCTGCTCTGAAGGCCATGTTCCGGCACACAAAAAAGCACCTCGTCAGCACTTAATTATATATCTCTTAATTAAATAATCAATTATATACCTTTTTGTGAAATCTGTGTAAAACAAAACGAAACGTAGCTTAACCTGCAGGGTAGGGCAAACGATTTAATCAAACGCCATCAATGTCTCGGTTGTAAGTTCAAAGAATTGTTAAAGTTACAAGATTTGGTGCTTGACAATATTCTACTCTCAACGACTTAACGAACATTTTCAAATTATCGTTTTTTTTTTCAATGCAACATACACACGCTCTTGTGTCAAAGGAATACAACAAATTAAAAAAAGTCTCAATCATTAAAGTACATTCTTCTCGACTGATTGTCTCTAAACTCTAAAGCTATCTAATTTTTTTTTAATTTCTATCTAATAAATAATGCGGTAGACCCTATCTCTTCAGTTTAATTTTAATTAAAAAAATCTTAGAAACGTAAGTCCTTAGCGAAATTCTTCAATCGAACCAACAAACAGCAAAAATTTCCATTGAAACCTTAAAACAAATAAATACTTTTCTTTTGCACCAGCAAATTGACATTACAAAAGTACATAAATATATTTGTATTATTATTAAGACTTTTATTTACCACAATAAATTTAGTATATTCTATTTATAGAAAATTTTATAATCTTTTCGTACATAACTGTTAAAAATATGTTTTATTCTTTCTATTCCCTTTTTAATGCTAAGCACAACAAATATATTAAAAAAAAAAAAGAAGATAAAACAAAAAAGTTAAAACTCACACACAACAATGTAATTTTTTCAGAAGCTAACTGTTCTTTTTTTACATACATTCATAAAAAATATTGTTTTCATTTTATATTCTTGCAATTACACAACAACGAACTTGTACAAAAAAGAATTATTTTTTTTTTTTTTTTGAAATTGAAAATGCGTTTTTTTTCAGGAAAATACATTACACAAAACACTACACATATATTTTCAATCATTTTTTTCTATTTGTTTAAAGTTAAATGTAAAAGTCAACACGATGAGCTCGTGACAAAAAATTAGTTCAGCAGTCTTCAAAGAGTTATTTTAAAAAGGGGGATTACATGTTATGTTAGTAGAGCTTTAGATACTTTTTGATGCGTTAATAGTTAACTTACAAGACTAGGCAATTGAAGAGAACGCAAAACAAAAACAAAAACAAAAATGATTACGTGTTGGTTAGTCGGTACATATACATATTGCAAAAGTATAGTCATATTAGATTGTTATTATTAATTTGTTGTGTCTCAGAGCACACATTAGAATGAATAGTGTAGGGAGGTTGGCAGGTGGTGGTAGTCTCACATCAGAGTCAGAAGAAACTCACCCATCATTAAGTTTACGCCGACGTGCCACTGCACTGTTTTTGATGATTTCCGAGACTTCTCGGCCACCAGAGCTTTCACCTTCGGATGTCGACGCTATACAAGAGCCAGCTGTATTGGCGGCAGCCTCTGGGATGCGCTTTTCAAGGTTAGTTAAGTTCCGCACGAGACTTAAAGTGTCATCATGCTGCGGTATCATACTCATACTGGATCTGGTACCGGGTATGGGAGATTGTGTGATATGTTCCTTTAGCGGCTGCCTTGGCATATTTTCCTTCGATACACTGCGTAGTATTTTCGCGAGATTTTTCTGTGGATCGACTCCTTCTTCCTCCGATGATGAGGAATTCGTAGGATCTTCCAGTTTCTTGGGTTGTTGCTCTATGTCGAGTGCTTGTGGAGTGGCTGCCACAGTAGCCGACTTGCGGAGATTGGAAACAGTGGCATGCGTTGAGCGTTTGAGACGATTTTTGAGTTCTGCATTAAGATCCATTGGCATAAAGCCAACACCACCCGATTTTGACTTCAGAATTCCTCTCCCTGAACCAGCGAATGGCGGAGACAAAAGTAAAGGAGCTGGCTTAGTTGATTCTGTGGGAAAGTTAAAAAAATGTTTGTCAAAAGCTGTTCAGTAAAGAAACAAATCATTGTCAAAGCTGCAGAGGTTAGTTTTCTTTTATATCAAATCATAAAAATTAATGTTAAAAAAAGATTTCAAAAATAAAAGCGTGCAAATGCGTTATTATCTATACTCTATAGGATCTAGGCGTTATAATATCGAAAAATTGAAATATAAAAGTCACTTACTTGCATTACTTGTATTGCGTTGAGTCGGAGAGGAAAAATGTCTCGAAGAGGAACCACATTCAAAGGAAAGATTTGATTAAAAAAAATTATTTCAGCCAAACCAAAGACGATGAGAAGATGCGTACGTGAGAAATAGTTTTGTAATTGTTGAATATCATGTATCTATAGCTAGTACTTCGTGCACAATTTAATAAACTTCATATAAAAATATCTTCCGTTCAACTTATGACATATTAATGCCGTGAGCTGATTTTCAAGCGACCTTCAGATGATGTATCAGAATAATAAAACGACTCATTTGTATGAATTGTGGAGTCTTCTAGAGCAAAAGACATTTGAGAAGCATTAGGTTTTGTAAAATCTGATATTTCTTTTCTTCTTTAACAAGGGTAGGCCCAGGTCTCTTATTTTATTTTATGATTCTCAAATTTCCAACGCAGTTTCGTTAAATTTCGCAGTATAAATTTTTTTAAAAGAATTGAGTCTCATAAAGTTTTTCTTAGTCATGAATTTCATTTGTCACATCTGACTGGACTTTTTACACGTGATATTTAATCAGTAATATGCAAAGTAATATTAAATCGCATAATGTGCTTGATAACGAGGCATAGAACAGTCATTTGTTTACCTCTTTTCTTCTTACTGAACACTTTTGTTTTAAATTGCTTTAGAAACAAGCAATCCACAAATTTTCACCCCACCCTAAGTTTTACAGAAAACTCTATTAGAAAAATAATTTAGAAACAGCAGGTCTCTCTTTTTCTCTGCCCTAACCAAACTCGAAATTTAAGAAAAGCAGTGTTCAAGAATTTTTTTTTTATAATTAGCGCACACATCAAGGGGTTATGACTACCCTTATAATGTTATAGAACAAAGTGCGATCATTTAGGAAAATAGGAGAGTATTTGAAAGAAGACACCGATGCACCTTGCTTTTGAATTTTTGCGAACCGTAATGTAGGGGAAAAACAGGGTCAGGTAGAGCATTCCACATTCGGATGGTGCGACTAAAATAAGAATCTCTATACTTGACTGCAAGCTCGAAATTAGGCTCAAGGTAAAACTGATGAGCATTCCTAGCGAGGCGGGTGTTGCGCCTAAATTGTTTCAGGGGAGGAATGCAGCTGGCTATTTCACTAGAGAACTTTTTGTGAAAAAAGCGATGAAAGAGAGAGAGAGGCAGGTGACGTTTCGACGATGTTCAAGAGAATCTACGATTCTACGATTGAACTATATCACCTATCAATTTTAACGCTCTATTTTGTACCCTGTGAAGTAAGCGCAAAGATGTTTGAGGAGCACCTGACCAGATATGGGAGTTATACTCCAGTTTTGGGCGAATGAAGGCCTTATAAATTGTAGCCAGATCAGAAGGGATGCAAAACTTCCTGCATCTTTTCAAGAAGCCTTAGCATTTAGCAGCGTTTTTGGCGACTTCAAATATGTGGTCATTCCAACGAAGATCATCCTTTAGACCATACCAAGTACTGACAACTTTTCGGTTTCTTAGATGCAGGTACCATTCATGGATAATGGCAATGGGGGAATGTTAAGCTTCAACGACAAGAGACAGCATTGAGTTTTCGAAGCATTGAGTTCCACTCGGTTCTTATGAATTCAATGAGCTAATCATACGCAACCGTTCCACTTCCACATCCGAAGAGCAGGGACGTGAATTTGGAAACGAATATGAAAAGCTGAGGGTCGAGTCGTCAGAAAAACAGTTAAGCGGTTGAGAAGTTTCAGACAAGAGTTCATTTATGAAAATGAGGAAGAGATTCGGAGACAGAACGGAGCCCTGGGGCACACCATCATTTATCAAATACCTTGATATGACTTTGGATGCAAAGCTTAAATGGAAAGAGCACTTAAAAAAGAAACGAGAAGAACTAGACTTGAAATATATAAAAATGTACTGGTAACTCGGTAGAAATTATGATTTATCTATCGAAAACAAAATAATGGGCGCATTTACTTTTGTAGTCAAAATTCAACTGGCTTTTTGAATGCAAAATTGCACTACAAACGTAGTCAACCCTGAAAAAAATAAATAAAATAAATTATTTTGAATTTTAAAATCTGAACGATTATTTTCATTTTACAGAGTATGCAATATTTCGTATTTTTACAAAATAGCAAATTGTGAAACGTCCAAATGATTCTTAACTAACTTTGTAGCTAAAATTTGTACACTACGTCGCGTCGGAGTGGAAAGTTCATCTCATTTCGTAGTTGTATCTAACCAATCAGATGACTTGATTACGTAGTGACTACAAAAGTGAATGCCCCAATGTTTTATAAACAAGTACTTAGACCTCTTTGGACCTATTCAAAACAAAGTCCTTCGTTATACACCATGGTGTATAAAAAATAGCGATTTACATCGTGCTTTACAAATAGAAATAGTTACAGAAGTTGTAACTCGCTATATAACACAATCAGCGACTGCACAGTC
The DNA here is from genome assembly GCA_949752695.1 of Melanostoma scalare. Lineage (NCBI taxonomy): Eukaryota > Metazoa > Arthropoda > Insecta > Diptera > Syrphidae > Melanostoma > Melanostoma scalare. The sequence goes on along the minus strand of OX456984.1, from coordinate 142,195,039 downwards.
ATATCAACTCTAAAAAGAGTTCGTATTAAAGCAATGTTAGAAGATTAAGAAGAACCAAGCCACATGATCTAATGGTCTAAAAGTCATGGGAAAGTATTGAATGTTTAAAATTCCCCTAAAGCGATTATATTACTGAGGAAGAAAAATCTATTGTCGATCTTCATAAATTGGTTCTGATAACGAGGAGATTTTAGTGAGGTAAGAGTCCCACACTACTTGGTGTCGAATAAAGTCTTTTGAAAATTTCCTCTGTTGACGTTTGCATTGATTTGATTGTGTAAGTGTTTTCGGTTTCGATTCTGATTTTAAAGCAGAATCTGACTACTTTACTCCGAGAGTAAAGTGATATTTGATGCCAATAGAACATTTTTAGAACCGTTTGCAAGACTTCCGGACGAACAAACAAAAAAGAAGCCACGTAAGCATAATACTCCAAAATCTGTGTACGGTGATACGATCTCAGCTTAAAAAGAAAAACCATTTAGCTGAAAAATGACGAGTGAATCGTCACCAACGTTCTTAATTTCAAAAGCACATCTGAGAGGAAAATCGTATCTATACCTCAAAATACTTCAAGTGCAAAATTGTAGACATCACATCAGAGGAATCCGAATTGTTGGATGAGGCATAGGCTCAATTTTGACGTTTTGAACTCGTCGTTGAAGAGAATGGGAGAAACAGTTTATAAAAACGTTCGTACACATAAAAACGGACTTAAAGTTTCACAAAAGAAGCTACGTACTATTTGTTTTTTGATAAGCTCAATTTCATTTGACGTTCGAAGTCAACATAAAATTGTAGGTCCTCGAAACATTTGGCCACGAGGTTTCCATAGCTTCGTTGCGATAGCCAACTTTTATATTTTAACAGTATTTCCACAAGAAAAAGAATAAAGAACTCTTAACCTTAAAAATTCATGGCTAATATATGGTAAGACCCTGAAGAAAAGAATCGTCCATGCATGATAAATTATAGTGAAATGATTCAAAAGAACAAACAATGAAATGTTTTTTTTTAAGTGAAAAGCTCAATTCATACTTACAACAAAAGAGTTCACAGTAAACAGAAAAATCTTGAAACAAATTTTAATTGACAATACCCCAAGCGACATGCGTTGAAAATCACGAAAAATAAGCAACACAAATATTTAACATTTATTATATCATTTTTTAATTTTTATTTTAAGATTTTTATCATTTTTAAATTTTTTTTGTTTTTTTTTTTGTTTTAATTATTTTTAAGTTTGAAGAATTTTTTAAGTCGACAATCAAATTTAACAATATATGAATAACGATAGTTTTCCACAAAGCATAAGCGTGGCAAGAACAATTTTAATTTAAAAATACGCCAAAGTGATTGAAAAGTATGTAACACTAATAATAAATTTGCCTTAAGTGAACCACAATGAGAACGAAATGAAAATGTTAAACCAACGCATGAGAAATGCAATGGAATCTTTGTCACACGCTGCTGGATTCTCAGTTGCTTTTTTTGTTGCACTTTCCATTTACAATATTGACAGTGAAACAGAGATAAATATTTTGATTTATATAGAAAGATAACAATAATAATACATAATTATAAAAGCGCATCACTAGATTGATAATAATTATCTTAAAAGCTAGTTATTAGGAAAAATAAGTATGTATGTGTTTCAAAACCCTGTCTCTTGTTCTCTCGATAAATTTCGATACTAACCTAGTAAATTGTAAATAAAAAACAAAATAATAATAATAATTTTCTTTTCCTTCTATACCACACCTAAAAATATTCTTTCAAACTCCTTAGAAGCCATCAAGAGATCCTCTTTCGTTACTTTAAGATCCTCGTATTTTGTAATGGGGCTTTGCGGTTCAAGCGGCAGGAACCTTGTGTGTGTAATCGTCATCGAACGATTACGCAACGCACGTAACGTCGGCATTTTGCGTTCTGGTGTGCTTTGTGGAGTGTTCACAAAAACTGTCATGGCACGAGTCCTCTTCGAGGCATCACGTCGTTTTAACTGCGGGACAAGGTTGTTAGGGCTCACCAGACCAAAGTCACTCTCATCAAAAACCTCACTGTCATCGGAGGCATGGACTGGTGAAAGAGCCGATGGGGTCAGAGGAGATGGAGGAATAACACGAACTTCTTTTAGAGAACATGATTTTTGAACGAATCCAATCTCGTCGATGCTGTAGCTGAAGTTTTGCTGACGCAGATGAGGCTTGGGTGTCACACGACAAACGTCAGGCATGTTATTGTAGTCGAAACTCTTATGCGGTGTCGATGGTGTACTATTGCGGCTATCGCAGTTGTTGTTTGTCAAAAGTCCGAAATACTTTGCGTACTTTTCGTCAACCAGTGGAGACCGTAACGATTGCTGATAGCTGTTCCGCTGTGAAGCTGGAGCACTCGAAAAACCACTACTGCTGCTCGAACTGGTCTTCTTCTTACGAAGTTCGACACTTTGTAGCGAATTGTCATAATTTTCTTTGCCAGAGTCAGCGTTGGCATCACAATTCTCATCGTCTTTCCCTGTGTTTGACATGGGCATTGACTTAAGGTCATACTTCATACACTTGTTGCTGTTCTTTCCATTCATCAGGGGGAAGCTACTCCTTTGACTGTTCTCAATAAACGGTGACTTGATCTTACCGATTTTTTTCACAGGCTCAGTCGTTGTGGATGAAGACATGTTGTCAATGGATTTTTCATTGTTGTTATTGCGATCACTGAGGAAGCTTGGCATAACAAGTTTTCCAATTGTTTTGAGTTTTAGTCGTTTCAGTGGGGCCACTGTCGAAGTTGGTGTTGTCGGAATCGCGACTTCTTCAAGCATTGGCGGAGCTGTATCGGCGATTGGGGTTGTCGGAGTGTCTTCGAAATCCATTGGCACTATACTGCTTCTGGGTGTTGTCTGGGAAGATGTGGGTGAATGGTTAGTGATAGCACTACTCGACGATCCACGGCGTTCGTTTACACAATAACTATTGCGTGTGATTGGCAATGACGTACATCCGCTGTTCCTCGAAGCGTCGCTCAGATTCGAGAAGAAACGCAAGCGCTCGGCGAGTGGGAGTGATGAAGGTTCTGTAATATTTTTGTATTTTTGGTTTCTTATGTTTTGGTGGTGTTTATCTGTTTGTTTGTTTTTTTTTTTTTAATTTAATTTCGAAAGTGTAAGTTATGAAGGTTATGAAAGATTGTGATGTTTTGAATTCAGACAATTTTGTACCCGCATTTCAATTTTGCTTTTTAAAAAAACGTGTGGAAAATATGAAAAACAACTCTTCTTGATGGAATTTCACTATGCATGTGCACTTATCTCTTGTCAAAAAGTGGTATTATTTTTCTTTTTCTTAAGTGACTGTGATAAGAACGTACATACTCAATCGGTAGTAACTTTTTCATTGGCAAAACAATAAACTTGTCATTCTATGCTAGTATTTGTACTTTTCAATCTTTTTATTCTCTGATAAGATATAACTTTGGTTTTAGGTAAGGGTCAGTAAATGCAGACGTAAGTTAAAGATTCTTGTGCAGATAGTTTTAATAAAGGCGATAGCCCTCCACCATTGTATGTGATTGTTCAGTTGCAATATCGTATTAATCTTATCATATTCGTAACAAAATAAACTATTTTCAAGACGACTTTATAGTAAAAATTGATCGATGGACTTTTGCTGTGAAAAACCTTTTCAAAAAGATAACAGTAAGGTAAAGGAGGCCGTAAAATCTAAAAATTTCAGACTTCTTAGAAAAAAAAATTGTCTGTGCACGTACGCACGATCGAAGTTATACTTCTATCATCGCAGCTTTTTTGGCACAACAGAATAAAAAGAAACAAACACAACTCTTTGTTTGTAAGAAGAATGATAAATTAATAAAATGAAGTGGAATTCGAATGGCGAAATAACTATGGAAGTCGGAATAGTAGTTTTTGAGTTCTCGTTCCTGTGGGAATACGCGAATAAAATAGGATCTATGTGACGTGACGATTTTTGAAATCACAGCTTACTTTATCATGTCGCTTTATAGCTTTCATGGGGTGTCACCTTTTTGTGGGTTTGTCCCACTCCTGTGGGGTGTCGTTTTGTAAGTTTTAATCTGAAAACAAGACTAATTTAAAAAAAAAAATTTCTAACCTTTAAGAAAATATTTCAAAGTCAAAACTTAACGACATTTGAGCTAATCGATGCAGTTAAGTTTTGCAAGATTTTCTTTCCCCATCTTTCCTATAGGGACGAGCTCAGTATTTGAAATTAGTCTGGTCTAATAGAAATAAATAAATAGGGTAGCGCAACAGAGAGAGGATCCCCGGGGCCAAGCGCATTTCTCACAACTATTGCCTTTTGAGGAAATGGAAGGGACCTACAATATTCTGCCGACTACTAATGGCTATTCGAGAAAGCGCTTTTCATGGCAACGAATTTACTATCGGAGGATTTCCCAATTCCTCGCGAAAGGTGATACCCGTAGAATATTTTAGTTTCTGTTCGGATTCGAACGACGAAACTCCCTCGCGACAGGCAGACAAGCCACAGTCTACTTGATTTTGTCTATATATCATCTTAAGGATACTACAAGTCATGTTTACCACTCGGAACAAGCTTCTCCATTTTTTCACATTCAAAATGAAACACCATTTAAAAGACAACGTGGGCGCCAATTTTAGGGACTGAACTGGTAGTTCATGTACTATTTCTCTTAATTTAGTTAACTTTCAGAAAAATGTTAGCTATTTAAAAGATAATGTTAAAACCTGGAAGCAATTTTTTTTATATGTAAACTTTCGATGTACAGCAATCAAACTAGGACAGACATAAGATAAATATGACCTAGGTTCTGTGGCGCAACAGCCCGAGAAATTACATCGACTACTCATATAGGTGGTATTCTTTACCTTTCATAGTCCGTTAACGTAAGCTGTTACTTCATAGGTGTGCTGAGATTGATAAAGAAAGCAAAAGGGTAAATAAATAAAAGCCACAAAAGTTTGCGACTCAAACCGTTAGTTTAAATTAGCGGCCATTGATCACATAGTCTGATAGTCTGACGATCTACGGATGATTGGCAGACCATGTACGACATCGACAGTGCACATAAGCTTGAGACTTTTTTGCATAGGTTACACATTAAGTGTTCCCATTGTACGAGGGTAGATTGATAAGTTTCCGGCCTGATCAAGAGATGGCGCCACTAGGCCTACCTTGAGGTGCCGTTCAATAGTACCATCCTTAGATAGCTTGTAGCCATAGTTTCAGCCCGATTGCAATGTTAGTTTAGGTTTGAGAGCAAAAATGGAAAAGCTGGAAAATCGTGCTGTCATCAAATACTTCTATTTGAAGGGGTTTAAAGCCGAAGGAAATCAAAGAAGAGATGGACTCAACACTGGGGACATCCTTCCCATCATATTCAACCATTAAGCAGTGGGTTTCCGAGTTTAAAAAGGGTCGTGTGAGCACCTCTGATGAGCCTCGCTCACGACGCCCTGTTGAGGTCACAACTGCAGAATGAAAAAATCCATCTATTGATTACCTTGAAAATGGTAAAACTAACACTGGTCAATACTACGCAGACTTATTGCAACGTTTGAGCCACGAGGTGAAAATTAAACGACCTCATCTGGCGAAGAAAAGAATCTTGTTTCATCACGATGACGCACCAGCGCACAAGTGAATCACTGTGATGGCTAAAATCAACGATCTGAAGTTTGAATTGATGCCGCACCCTCCCCACTCTCCAGATCTAGCCCCGAGTGACTATTATCTGTTTCGGTTTCCTAATCTCAAAAAATTGCTTGGCGGTAAGAGATTTGCGGACAATAAAGAAGTAATGAGTATTTTGAGGAGCTTGAAGAATCAGTCTATAGAGATGGCATTATTAGACTAGAACACCGCTATGAGAAATGTATCAGCCTTGGAGGAGATTATCTTGAGAAATAAAAAAAAAATTCTTAAAAACGTTGTTTTTCTTGGCCGGAAACTTATCAATCCACCCTCGTATATATAAGGATAGGAATAGCAAATCGATTTCCCATTTAAGGAGCTTTAGAACTGAGCCGAGGGATGCGCTACCAGTCAAAATGAAAATCGAGTTTACTATTCCTTATATATACAATGGTGTTACTTCAAAACTTTCCATTTCTTTTTGGTTGCTTGCGCCATTCACAGCCATTAAGTTAAGCAGCTCAAATGTTTTCGACTGCTTTGATCTTGAACTCATCAATTAGTTACCGTTCCGGTTAAAAAACCTTTTAGGAATACCAAACAAGAAATCTGAGTAAAAATTGATTTTGCATATAAAATAAAACAATTTCAAACTAAAAAAAAACTAAATATCGTGAACAGATTTAAAACATAAACTTTATAAATAGTTCTATGCGCCTAATTCAAATATATGTACGCACTCCATGGGCGGATCACTAGTGTAAATCAGATAAGTGATGGAGTTGTGATCCTCTGAGACCAAGATACTTCCAACGCCGCAACATAAAAAAATTAATCAAAATTCACCAAGGCGCAAAGAGCGAATTAGTCTATTAAAGGAAGTCAAATTTATATGACAAGTAAAATTTAGAACATTATTGGAAGACTGTCCATTATGCTGCACGCACAAGGAACATAAATCAACTTTAAAAGAAAATTCGAAAGAAGAGTGAAACTATCATAAAACGAAAATTTCGTTTTCTGACTTCAAATTGGTTGAAAAACTAAAAACTAAACAAAACTATTTACCTATTCAACATTGTTTCCATAGTCCAGTTTTCATTGACTGATTTTTCCTCATTTCTCATTGTTGTAAAGAATAAATTAGTAACACTCCCTTGGTTAACGTGGTAGAGCATGCTCTTAGCAAAACCACCCACAGCACCAATAATAAATAATACAAACAAAAAAAAACTATTCGCTTGAAAATAAAAACAAAAGATTATAAGGTAGCTTCAACGAATGTGAAATATTTTCACTTGTCTACCAGTCTTGAATAACATAATTGCAACTTAACAGACACACTGAATATCGTTATAAAGAGTTGTTTTTTCATGCTAATCAAAACATTATAATTTATATAACTTAAAATATTAAAATTAGGCATCGTGCACAGTGCAAACAAAAATTGAAACAAAAATTAAGATTGGAGTTGTGATTTTTTCTTCATATTGTTTATCTTGGCGCAGTTGTTCCATAATTTTTGAAATGCGTTTACATAAATCGTGCAAACTCAAATTTTATTTTGATGGGATGATAAAAATAAGATTTTGTTTTCATTTAAATTTTATTCTATTAGCATATTTTCTTCATGGATGTGTTCACAAAATGCATAATGTTTTTCTCCTTGTCTAAAACTATTTACACAATTGCTTTGCTTTTTTGTCAACAATTTAGTGTTGTATACATTTATCAATTTATTTTAAAATACATTAATTTTCAATAAGCTGGAGGATAGAGCAAAAAAAAAAAAAAATTTGTCACTCGAGTCAAGTTTTAGGCTAAAACTAAGCCCTAAGTTTATATAAAAAACACAACACTCAATTTTTATTTTATTCACAAGAAAATAAAACATAATCAACAAGCAGCATGCCTCAGCAAAAACAGTCAACATTTCATAAACTTTCCAATGAAGAAAAAGCTCTTAGAATTTCAAAAATTATAAAATTTAAAAATTGTAAAAATAACTGTTCAATATTAGTAAAACCAAATAAAAGAAACACAAAAAAAAAAAAAAACAAAACAAACAACATTGAAAAGTGCAGAAAAATGGCAAATGGCAGATTTGGTGAAATTATGAATGCTTACCGAACTCCTCATCGCCGATTTGTGGCGGGTTGTTTGGGGTTTTGGGCTCATCTGCCGGTGTTGAGGGCGACGAAGATAATCGACGGGGAGCTGGAATACAAAATTATGAATTATGTTGGTTGTCTTTAATAAATAATAAAAAGTAGTGATTATCTAGAATCTAGAAAACGTCAGAACTTTGGATTTTGCATGGGTTTCAAGAGGGACAAAACGACCGACTATTAAACTACCGACTCGCATGAGCACAGTGCGTTCCATTGCGCGAATATTGCAGTCATATAGCGTCCAGTGCTAATAAGGATCGTGAAATGTCAATTCGTCGCTATTGTCAGTAATTGGGCATATGTTACTCAACCACATGGAACATTTTACGTGTCGATTTGGGTTTTGAACCTATAAAATTCAACTTCTGCAAGAATTGAAGGCGGATGGCCTAACACAACCCCAAAATTTTGCATAGGCTTTAGAACATGAAAATCCGCTGTTTTATTGAAAATTTAAAAAAAAATTAAATATTGGCTCATTTCTGGCTAAACTGACGCATCTCGATTGATAACCAACTACATGCCATACAAGAATTACCGATACATCCTGAAAATTATAGGCTGAAGGAACCGTTAACGGGGAACGATATCGAGCTATGGTACATAGGTACAATACTTTTTTTTTGCTGCAAGATCATGCGATTTAACGCCTCTTGATTAGCTCTTTTGGGACTATTCAAAGTCGTTAGTCTATGTGGACAAGCCGAACACGATTGAAGCCTTACAGGATAACAAAACAGGCGTTATTTGTGGAATACAGCCAAAAATACTCGAAAAAGTGATGCAAAATTCGACCTTCTAAGGGAATTAAGAAGCTGTAAAAACTTAATAATAAATAGTTTGATTTTTCCTTCTGCACTTCAACCATGTTGATCTGTTGCGCCTTGTCTTTATAAGAAAGACGTGATTGCTGTATAGAATATTAGTCAACATTTACACAAGAAGAAAAATTTTTGGATTCACAAAACCGCCTACAATCAAGACTTCTTTTGTCCCATGTTTCTTAAATACAAAACGTATAGCTCAGGACATATCCTAGTCCCTTGTCACTTTCGAGATATTCATAGAAAAGCCAGAAGACCATTCCAAGAAAAGAAGATATCAGCTTTCACTTTGTCTGAGCAGAATGAATGTAAGCAAATCCGATTTTTTTTATACACATGTATATGGCGCGCACTAAAGGGGTTTTGAAAACCCTTAATATGTTTAAACATAGTTCGAGCGCTTAGAAGGACAAATTAGGAGATGAAATGAGATACCGATGCACATTGGATTAAAATCCCTGAATATAGTAATGCCGTGAAAGAAGTGAGTTCGGTAAGGTATTCCACATTCGTGTTGTTTTTCGATTTAAAAAGGATTTTTTTAGCACGCTCATATGCTTGGCAAAGGAGAAACATTCCGTGACAACGCCATCAATTCTTCTGTAAAGTTATAGCCAGAATACAGCTTTACTATTAACTTTTAGTCAGTCTGCATCTAATAGAAAAATCCTGCTCTTGACAGATCAAATCCTTCATAGGAGCCAATACTACGGACCCTCGAGGACAAAGCGCTGCTTTACAACTTGAGTTTTGAGAAAGATATCTGAGAGTCTTTCCTGGAAATTTTGTATTCGATCTCTCGTTATCAGTGATGTCTTAATGGCCCCGAATCTTGAAATTAAATACCAATGACTGTTGCGTTCCTGTATCAATCTCGAATAAGGAAGACAGTCGGTGACATATCGCTCTCCACAAAGTCCATCAAGGGATCTTAAACTGTCCATAAAGATTCAATAACAATCTTTTCCTAGTTTATATTTTGGTATGAACCAGTCCTGGACTGTGAGAAAGGCTTGGAATCACCGCATTAGGTATGAGTCATTTAGCAAAGTGCCTATCAATAAGTCGTTATGTTCACGACGTAATATCGCTTGGACGGTATTACATTATGAAAAAGTGGGCCTTACATAAAAATTATTTTGGTTCTGGAAGCATTACAAAATTGATGAATTTGTTAGACCGCTCGTGGTCACTAAAGAAAATCCTATAGCAGTTTAAAAAAGAGACAAGACAAACTAACTTGTGTGTCGACTTCATAATGCCTGAATCACAATGCCGCTTAAGTTTCGCCTGACGTTTAAATCAGTGCATCCTATCAAAATGTCGCTATGACTTCGATGTTGCGTTGGTTCGTGTACAAGACAACGTAAAAAGTTCAGTTTGGTTGGACTTTTGCACGCTTTGAAAGAAAAAGACAAGAAAACTACAAAATCATAACGTCAATTCAAATCGAACACAAAGAGCTCGCACATAACGAGGCTCAAGCCGAAGTCGAAGAACAAGAAGCTTTAGGAAAAAATTTAAAAGGAAAACACATCCATCCGAAAGGGTCAGAACAATCATATTACAAACACTTTTTCAAAAACCCACTTGAGGGCAACCTACATTTCAACATTTCTTGCTCAAAAGCTGTCTATTCAGTTTGCTGCTGCGCGGTTTCAATTATCACTTTCGGTTTGTTGTTGATTTCACCGTACAATTTTACTGCACTAGCTGAACACTTTCCAATAAAACACACCTTTAGTTACAAAAATGACTAAATTTACACTTTACAAACCGTTGACGTTGACACCACTGCGTTTCGTTTATAATAAAACTACATAAGCTTTTGTTTAAAAATAAAATGTTGGTAAAATCTTCGGTCTAAAACTATGCACTCGGCTAAGTAGCCCACTACTTGTGAATAGGAACAAGAGGACAATTTTATATTCAACGAAGAAAAGATGATCATTTGAAAAGGCAACAGGAATAAAATGTATCACATTAAGAAGATCCTTGAAAATTCATTAGTCATACAAAATTCTCTCTAATAGGCAATAGGACCTCTACACACAAACATACGCCTTTGTACGTGACTGCTATTTACGATTCTGTTTTTCTGCGTGAAAGGAACAATCAATGCTGAATAATAAACGAGATACTTATGTTGTTATCTCATCTAGACTAATAGCCACTCTATACAAACTTAAGTCAGTTAATTACTCCTAATGAGTTTCTAATCATAATCACCCCGACACAGAAATAAAAGTCAATCATAAAAACTATTCCCCATTAATACCCGTTTCTAGGAAAACAATAAAAGAGATAAATCACGAACACACGAAAAAGATAAATAAAAACAAATTAACTCACCTCTTCTTGTTATCGGCGAAGCTGGCACCTTCTCATCCGTCATCCGATTCGCTTTAGTCTTCTCTTCTAGCTGCTGAAACATATTGGCACGCGCCTTCACACTTGCCGATCGTCCCAAACCCGTATGATGCCCTCTTGTTTCCACTCCTCCTCCACTTTCCTCTTCACACAACGTCAACGAATCATCGCGTGGCAGCCTTTGACTACTCGTAGTCAAACCACATTCGCCCATCGATAATGAATTATCGGCTTTCGGCGAACTGTCATCTAGACCCGACGACATTTCGAAATTTTTACCCGTTTGCAAACCGCTATCACTACTTATCGAGGCGCAGTTCAAATCAGTAACCGAACGTGGTGAAAACAAATCCGAAACTTCGCGTGGTGACGGCGATATCGATGACAAGCTGCGTGGTGAGATTTTTGTTGCAGACGATGTACTAGCAAGGGCAACAGCACCCGTAGAAACTCCTTCAACTTCTGTATAGTTAAGCGAATCAAGTGAAAATGCCGACTTAAAGGCTTCGAGTGATCCAGAAGTTGCCGCTTGTAAGCTGTTTGTAGTAGACGGATATAAAAATGGCAGTTAAAACAAAAGGCAGTTAAAAGAAACTCGTAAAAACAGTTAAGAGCTCTATTTTTGTGTGGTATAATTATTGTTATTCTTTTTTGGGGTGCCTGTTTTTTGCTCTCTTCTCTTTATATGAACTATACCTCGCGTGGGAAAAATAAATAATACTCGAACACACAACACACTGCTATTTTCAATTTTCTATTTCTGAACCAAAAAAAGAAAAGTATAAAAGAAAACAATTTCCTCTATGGATACAGAGACTATGTGGATTTCGAAGGTGAAAAGGGGGGAGGTTTCTCTCTTCTACACAGTTTGCACAATTTTACTATTTTTAGAACACTTTTCCGACACTTAGTTGTATTCAAATGCACTTGTCACGATAATTGCAAACAAATCGATAGAAATCAATTGACAAAAAGGCTCACTGATGGAGATGGTACCGTACCACAAAACTCTTTTATGGGTTTTGGTTAAACGCGCCACTTAACGTTCGCGAAACACGCCGACCGAATGGAAACTAAAAGTTAAAAAATAACTCGAACAGGAAAAATGCGGCGTGGTATCTTGCCCGATGTTTTGCCGATTGCTTTTGGTAGGTAATGAGTTTACTTTTAAACTTTTTTTTACGTAATTAAATTTGATTTACTGACTTTTTGCTGATTGAAGGTATTCACTGATATGCAATGCACGAGGGTTCTTTATCAACTCTTTTTGCTTTTATCGCACTTTTGAGAAGATATGATTACAAGAAAGAACCAAATGACATGACGTTTGAACGTTTTTATTTATAAATCCACTTCGGTGTGAAAGAAAATTGAGCAAAGTATTTACAAAAATTGGACGCCACGCATGAAAATCAACCGACCGTTACTTACTAGTTATGTCGATTTAGGAAGAGATTTACTAGACTTGAGAGAACATTACAATTCTATTGAGTTGGCGCAATGGAAAACTTGTGTCTCGCTCTCGATCAATTTTGAAATGAAAACTTTTCACAGTTGAATGGTGTTTGCGACTTGTGCCAACACTTGAAGTAACTTTGTGACGCTTTGCACGCGTGGAAATTCAAAAATAAGTTGAACAGCGATTGTGTTAAAAAAAATTTTGGAAGCGAAATCATTTCGCTTTTATGATCGTTAGATTGGCAGGTTTTTTTATGGCGAGTTCTTGTGTGATTTGGTTTTTATGTATTCGACGATGATTTAAATGAATTTCGAAACGATTGAATGACTGGCGGGATGACACCATTCAAGCGACTCAGTCATGAAAATTTGGAACACAAAAATAGGTTTTTACTAAAATCACCAACGCAATTATTAAAACATTAGTCAATGAATGTTTGTTAGGGGCAGACATTCAAATTAACGGTCAATCAAACATTAATTTACAATACCAAATTTTCATTTAAAATGAATCATTTTCAAAAAGGAAAAGTATGCCATTTTTTTTTTATGCTAAAAAATGGTTAACCTAATACTTAAACACACGGATATATTAGGCCTCTATGAATGCATTGTTCACATGTGAATTTTTAAGCACAGTTTGAGTATTTATGTCCAATGGTTGAAGACAATCATATTTTATGTGTTGAATTCACTGGTTAACCAAAAAAGTGTAATCTATTTGAACATATGTATTTAAAATTATAGGTACTTTCTGACAAAAACTTCAGAAAATTATGTCGTTTTACAATCGAATGACTGAGGCGATGTGATTGTTTTTGTTAATATGGAAAAGGCTATACGAAACAACCAAAAGGACTCAGCGTTCGTCAACAAAAGCTTTATTGCTATTCCTCCATTAGACTTATGTAGCCATTTATTGACTTTACTCATGAAAGTACTCAATTTGAAAACCAATGGGTCAACCAAATTTTTTTCTACTTAGTTCAACGCATTGGTTTTGTGCGCGTGAAATACTTATAGTAAGATCAATTGATTGTTGATTCTCTTGAATATCGTCGCAAAGTTTCTTGTCTTTCGATTTATTATACATATTATGTATTTTCAAACAGGGTTGTCAAGTTGCATTCTTCCCATTAAACAACTTAAAAAGCCACACCCGCCACGAAATGAATGTGAAACAGGTCTTCCATCAGCTAAATTTCGGTTTAAGGTTAATTACTCAACCCGGATGTGGAATGCTTTACCTAACAGGATTATTTGTAACAGAATTTTGCAAACAAGATGCATCGACAACTCATTTCTAGCCTATTGTTACTTTATTTTTGTGTTTTTCAACATTATAAGGGAAGTCACAACCCCTTGAATAATAAATAAAATATTCCTTGAACAAAATTTCCTTTCACATTTGAGTTACATACATGTACGATTTCATGCTTCTTGAGTGGATTCTCACTGTAAATCAAGAAGTGAGTAACTTCTCAGAAACTTGATAAGAAGTGATCTTTTTGCGAAACGGAACGGTGTGAGAATGTCTTCCGGAAGCTTCTTTTCGTCCAATCGAAACAACATTAATGAAGATCTTTTGCTCCATTAGCACGAACATATCGTTCTAATTTAGAGAATAGAGTTTTGTTTGTTGATTTGAACGTAAGTGTTTAAAAGTATAGTTTCACATAAGAACTAAACTGGAGATGAGCAATTATTATATTATCTTTGGGGCCAATTATAGCGATGAGAAAAAACCATCAGGAAAAGTTGAAACAAATGGAAACATGAATTTTTTCCTGATGGGCGTTTATAGCAAACAGGAAAAATATGTCAGTTGCCAGGCTCCCAACCCATCGCAGCCACACACCAGCAACTGGTTTTCCTTATGCAATGCACACGAAAAAAAAAATCTGCTGTGTGTCTGTCAGTGGAATACATGGAAAATGGAATCCAAACAATCGAACGATTTGTTCCATTTTGGCTGAAACTTCAATCAGCTGACACGAAAAATGAAATTGCATCAGGAAACTAGAAAAATGCAATTTTGACAGAAAATATTTGTTCAATTATACATTCGTTTTCCTTATCGCTATAACTGGCCCCTTTTGGAAAATATCTTCTTACCGAGCCATTAAGGAAGCTATCGAATTGAGTAAAATAAGCAAAGCAGTTTCTAAGTTTCCGTTCCCGTGGGAACAAGGTGATAAAATACAGTGCATGTTTCATAAGGGCAATGAACCATCAGTGACTGAATTTTGGAAAACGGTTCAGTATTTTCGATTAGTTACATTCCCCATTCCAGAGGGAGAGGAAAAGATAGAAAAGAGAGAGAGAGAGAGAGAGAGAGAGAGAGATATAGAGAGAGAGAGAGAGAGAGAGAGAGAGAGAGAGAGAGAGAGAGAGAGAGAGAGAGAGAGAGAGAGAGAGAGAGAGAGAGGAGAGAGAGAGAAAGAGAGAGAGAGAGAGAGAGAGAGAGAGAGAGAGAGAGAGAGAGATAGAGAGCGAGAGAGATAGAGAGCGAGAGAGACAGAGAGAGAGAGAGAGAGAGAGAGAGAGAGAGAGAGAGAGAGAGAGAGAGAGAGAGAGAGACAGACAGACAGACAGACAGACAGACAGACAGACAGATAGACAGACAGACAGACAGACAGACAGACAGACAGACAGACAGACAGACAGACAGACAGACAGACAGACAGACAGACAGACAGACAGACAGACTCTGATTTGTTGCCTATCAAAAACTCCAATGTTATAACCAATTGAATTCGAAATTCAACTTTTTCCATTTTAACAACAAAAACAACAAATAATTCATTTTGCTGAAATTAATGGTATGTACTTCAAACACACATTTACTAGCTCTTTTCGATGAGTATTGCCATCTTTATGTTTAGGTAGGAGACTTTTCGGACCATCCTCGTACAAATACGCACTCGGAAACTTTGCGTTTCGAAAAATCTGATAGTGTCTCGTCGCGAAAACACTCTTTTTCATTTAATTTGACTGATTCGAGACAAATGGAAACCGATCTAGTGGTGATATTTTGTTACTTCGTGAAAAGGTTAATTTTGATGAAAATTCGATGATGGATGATGAACTAAACAAGAGATAGGGGCTTCAAAGTATTGTACACTATTTTTCACTATTGACGAAAAACGTGATAAAATAATGCAAAGCTTTTGCTTGAACAATAGAAGTTTTTTGGTTTGTGAAATTCATCATTTAAACTTCTTATTTCTCTATTTAAATAACAATAAAACAAGAGGTTTCCCTTACAACGCAGTAGTTCTTGTTTGTTTTAACGAGAAGAAATAGGAAAAAATTGAAAAAGAAAAACTAAGGCACATTGCTCCTTCACGTTAGTAAAGTAGGGTAAAACATTCCTCATGCGGTTCGTGTAATACATGAATTTCAGTATCATTGGCAATCTTCTCTCTTTATTCGAAAGTATAATTTCAAAAAATATGACAAGTAATATAACACGCAATGACTCATACGACAAAATCATTCGGAACAAAACAAACAAACCCATTCTGTATTTTAAAAAAAGTCATAAAGACGTGGAGGATCTAGAGATCCATTGACCTCAACTCCAAAAATGAGCGTTTCGCCCAGGTACGACAGTGGGCTCATCAGTGAGATGCTGTCGTACCCTTCTATGACGCAAATTTTTGGTCGGATTCTACCGACACTTATCATTCTGTATGTTAAAAAAAATAATTGCACAAACTGCCACAGCCGAAAGATTTAAAAAACACAAGCCATTTCCGCAACGTTTGCAAGTTCAGTTACCTTCTCGGATTACTGCACAACAAATAAAACATAAACCGTCGAAATCTAGCAAATATGGTTGATAGTTTCAATTTTGTTAAATCCAGAAACATATTGCAAAGCTAATATGTACAAGTACATGTATATTCCTTCACAGATTTCCGAATACTCTTCAAATACGGCTCTCAGTTTGAATCCACAAAATCAAAATAATTACCATATCCATTATTGCCTTTTATCGTTTTTATCTGCACCCAGTTTCTTCGAATTATTATTTATCCTGTCATAAATAAAATCTAGTAAATTCCACTACCGGCCACGCGCGCTGTCCGACACTAAACTATCAAAATCACATAACAATTGCAACAGCTTCTTAACCCCAATTATTCTTTCTATTGGATTCTCTTTTTGTTCGATGGACTTTAAGGTATACCTACGATATTTCATACCACACATGGACAGATGGAGACACTTATCCAAAAGAACCCCGCCACAGATTGACAAATTCCAAAACAAAACAAGACAGGAATCTGGTGAGGTAGCTGTCATGGGTTTCGTCAAAGGTTTGCAGGGCACAAACATAAAAATAAAATTTTCTCCGCACAATGACGAATAAAAAAAAAAAGTTAAATAATAAGTCGTAAGCCGATTAGTGATTGAATGTTGGAAATACACACTCACTCATTCACAGCCAGTGTAATTTATCAGAATCTGAATCGAAACTGTAAAAGGGAATGCGAATTACATGTTTAGTATTTACTTATGGAATTTCTCCAAGAACTACATGTAAGTTCCAATTTTGAATACAGTTCACTGATTGCGACATAACAAATGGGTGCGACTATGAGATTAAGAGCTTTCAGATTGTTCTGTGATATTGAACCTCAACCCAATTTTGCACATTTCTTTCGTTAAAGGATTTGGTAAAATATAAATATCACTGATCCCATTTTATTCACAAGTAACTACGAGTTGAGTTTAAGACAGTTACAACTAAGAATAAG
The DNA here is from genome assembly GCA_949752695.1 of Melanostoma scalare. Lineage (NCBI taxonomy): Eukaryota > Metazoa > Arthropoda > Insecta > Diptera > Syrphidae > Melanostoma > Melanostoma scalare. The sequence continues at coordinate 142,177,799 of OX456984.1, read as the reverse complement.
ATGCATTTGTTTTTTCGGGTGTTGAATGTTATTGTTGAATGAATCTTCCTGTAAACTTTTTAGAACTAAGACTTTAGAGTTTTCAGTGCCATTTTATCTGAAATTCGTTATTTGTTCGTTATATAGAATACCTAATGGACTTGAAAAAAGTGTTCGTAATATCGACCATTCGTTATATCAGCATTCGTTATACTGGACCACCACTGTATCCTCTTTACACTCACATGAAACAAAAAAATATGAAACGATATGACTTCGAAAAGCTACAATCGCAAGATATTGACAGTGCCTTTTGCAATCGAGCTCCCCCCGAGGATCGGGAAAGACCATTTCTGCAGACTGCTTAACGGCGATGAAGACACTAATTCCGCTGTCAGGCAGAATGCCTTAATCTACTTGGACGATGATCATGCCGTCCTCTGGACAAAGAAGAAGTTAAGCTTGCCATAGGCTAACTTAAGTCAAATAAGACTGTAGGTGCAGATGACCTTGACGCGGAGCTCTTTAAGGCAGCTGAAGATAAGTTAGAAAGGAGTAAACACAAGCTGATCTGCATAATATGGTCGGAAGAAAGCATGGCCGATGAATGGAACTATAAACTGGACAAAGCGCCACAATAGAAAGACATAACTTCGAGGAAGTAAAAGACTTCGCCTACCTATAATCCTTTATAAAAACGGAAAATACCATCGATGCTGAGATCAAATGGAGGAAACAATCGAGAAACTGACTCTCTAGAAAAATCAAGGTCATCCTTTAAGACCTTCATCTTAATCCAGCTTTTCTGCACGGAAGGGTGGACAATGGACATTATCTAAAGCGTATATCGTTTCGAAAGCAAAATACTCCGAATGATCTTTGGTTGACAGCGTAAAGGACCAGGACCGAACTTGCTAACCGACTTGGTTTTATTTTAGTATAATTTTCATTCACAAAAAATTCGTGCCCGGACGAGTGTCTCGTTGAGCTTGAGCGATAAGTGAAAGCGTGTCATATGCTTATCTTATAATTGGTTCAGGATGATTACTTCAGCGTAATTTTCATTTATAAAACTAATTTTGTCTTCATGTTGCTTTGATTTACTAAGTGCAAAATTAAAATAAGAAGTTAAAACAAAAAATAAAATTAATTTAATTAAATTAAAATTAATTAACTATTTTGTTTCACTTTTTCTTATGTTACCTGCGTTCAAAATCTATAAGTTAAACAAAAAAGAGCGAGCTGTTTCGGAATTTAATCCATCCTCAGACACTAATAAGCTTAAAGTACATCCTGCAAATTATTTCAAGATACAAAAAAAAAAGTAATAATCGTGCTGTGTTCGTCGTATCACATGGGTCTTAAAATATACTTAACACAACAACTAAGAGGAAAAGGCTTTCAAAACGTATTAAATTCGTGATTCTACAAGTGAAGTCAATCGAAGTTGGAAAACCATTCAGTAAAAGTAAGTACAAACGTGTGCTGTCCTTTGAATGTATAGTCCGTCAGGATTTACGAGTATACAAAATAAAAAAAGGAAATATTTTCTGTAAACCAAAATACATGGTAGATGATGAGTATAGATATCTACAAAAATTTAAAATTAAACTAACAGTTCGCCTGCACAGATTAACAACGCAATTTCATTTTTACTTTAACATCTGAGCAATTGTAAAGGTTAGGTCAACAAAAGACGATTCTTAATTAAACTTCTAGTCTGACGACAGAGCAACAACAGCAAAAGTCACAAGCAAATTCTATTTCAAGTGCTTAGTCTTAAATTAAACTTCAGTGTGGCTGGCTGGTAGCAGCTAGAAGCATGCTACCGACCGGCCACCCAACAAATCCCTGAAGTGATGGAATTTTAACTCAGTCCAAAAACCAAATGCATTACCCTAGAAAATGACGGGATAACAATATTTTGGTCCAATGCACCTTAGCACCAGTGTTGTTCTATTTTCGTCGTCGTCGTTTCCATTGGAAATTCATTTCTCTTGGCTGAGAGCCAGAAAAGAAATGAAGTCGTTTTCTCTTGTTTTTTCTTTTTACCAAAACGAACTGACTTTCTGAAAATAGGGTGTTCGTCTTGAGTGGAAACAAAAAATTATGGAAATTAATTGATTTTTAAAAAACGGGAATCTCTTTTTTTAGGCGAACAAAGTGCAAACTGCTATAAGTAGGTTCGTAAACCAAGGAAAAGAAATAGAACAATCAATGGGAAATTTAAAGAACCCATACTCTTTATCTCCCCCTAGCTTTATTTAGTTAGACATTACATAAAACTCCTTTAAGACTCCATTTAAATGAAAATATATGAAACAGTATTGCTCTTGTTGAGCCCCTAACATCAATTAACTTATTTACTTAAGTGTGTTGTGTGCATTTTGGAGTAAACATAAAGCAAAATACAACTTACCACTGTATCTCTTCATTAGTTACCGGTTGTGTACGGAAACGGTCCTTGTACATTTCACGTTTGATTGCGCTCGGACGTTGAGTCTTTAGAATTGCGCCAGCCGAACAATTCATTGGCATATTTTCATCATTCAAACTTCGTCCGAAATTTGAGCTCAAAAACCGTTCCATATTTCTGACTCTTTCCGCCACGGATAGATTCTGTTTTTCTTCACCTGTTGTATTTGGTGGAGGTGGAAGTCCTCCACACGCACCCCCATCTGCTGACTTATCCAAAGATCTGATTCGTTGCAATTCCACATTGCCACCAATTTCTGATGGCTCTGCAAGTGATCTGCGTTTGGCCGGAGAGTCAGTCTTCCGAATTGATCTTTTACCCTGATCGTCAGATTGATCTGAGGACTCTTCACGACTACTCTTTCGAGAAGTCTTAAGTATCGGCCGAATTTCTTCAGTCTCTGATGATGGTTTTTTCTTAAGTATCGGTTTAGGGGCCCGGATTTCTTGACTGTCAACCTTTAAAATCGGTCGTATATTGTCGTATTCGCTGTCGTTACTCGTTGGTGGCGATGACGACGATGTTACAATATCTTTACACAGCTCGGCAGCAGCCAATATCACAGCCTGAGAGATCGATACGTGTTTGGAGGGATGGCTACTCTCTGACGGCGTAGAAATTGAGTCCTTCTTCTTCAGAATGCCATGATGCGGTTCGACTGAAGGGCAACCATCACTTTTACTTTCATAGCTGCTCTGCTTGAGAATACCATGTTGGGTTTCTTCCAGACTATTTCTGCGGGCACTCTTAACAAGAATGCTACGATCATCCGGCGAATGACTACGACTATAGTAGCGGCTTTCATCTAAACTACTACGCTTCTTAAGGATTCCCTGTCGTTTGCTCCGGGTAGGTGTGTCCATAGTTGTTGAAGCAAAAGTCACCGGAGAAGCATTACTTGATGTTGAGCTCGATTCCGCTTGATCCTTTTTCTTTAAGATCGAAACAATATGATTGTGAGGTTCATCAGAGCTCTTACGTCTTAGAATTGGCGACAATTTGGGCTGATCAAGGCTTATCTCACGTTCGACGCTGCGTGCCTTGAGCATCCTCCTGCGCAAAAAGCCCAAAGATGACGCACCATCTGAATGGAAATCTTCACCGTCATCAAAACTTATACGGTCCTTTTTAATAAATGACCTAGTCGAAGTTGACGGATTGGATGAATAAATTTCATTAGGATCTGTTGTAGAGCGGGGTAACTCCTCTTTTGCCGAGATACGATCAAGCGAGCTAGCAAAGTCATCAATTGCATTTGGCACCTTCTTCAGTGGGGGTTTGAGTGCTGATTCTACTTTCGGCAATTCACTTTCTTTGCCTTCGTTGCACATTTCAGTGATTTTCATTATTTCAGCTAATTCACTCTTAGTCCGTTCACGCATAGCATCACATTTTTGACCAACGTCCGCAAAACGGAAACGATTTCGTCGAGTGTATTCTGACGAGGTTCTACCACCCAGGGATAGTGTTATGGTATCCCTTTCAACCGGTCGACGGGGAATTTTGGTTTCAGTTAATTTAGCTGGTGATGGTGGACCTGTGCTGATTTTAGGACTAGCTGTTTGAGCTCGTCGGCGTTCTGTTGCCGAAGGGCTTATCAATCCAATACCGCGACGGGCGTTTTCCATGTGAAAAGCCAAATTATTTCTCGGCGAAGTAGGAGACATTGTCGATTTTTTAGGTGACAGCAATATTTCACGCAGAGCTGACGATGTTTCATCAGATGGAATCAATTGACGAGCCATACCCAGCTCTCGGCGACGACGACGACGTAGAGCAGCTTCATCTAAAACAGAGAATAAGATAGATTTTTAATATTTTTTAAGTAAACAGATCAACAAAGAGTTTTAGGCTTTCTTTCGAAGTATATATATGATATAAATTTATATCTATATTTAAGTATACATTTAAGGGCATATGTATATGAAAAAAGTTTTGTTGGAAATAGTAGAACATAAGAAGAGATAATAATCTTTCTGGAATTTCAATTCTGTGCATTGTACTTCATTATTTTTAAGGCATTGAAAAACATAGTTCTGTCAAATAAACTCTATTTTTTTTTTTTTAAGAAGAGGCTTATATGCTAATATGGAGAACTCAGACCTAATTTCCGGTCCATTTTACTACCAGGTTAGCAAAATAAAAAAATAAATAGGGTGGCGCAACAGAGCGAGGAGCCCCAGGGCCTAGCGCATTTCTCACAACCAAGCCTTGTGAGGGAATGGAGGGAGGTGACCTACAATTTTCTACCGGATCCGAACGGCTAATCGAGAAATCGCTTTTCATGGCAATGAATACTAACGGAGGACTTGCCAATTCCTCGCGAAAGGCGATACCCGTGGAAAAAACATTTTTTCCTCTGTTGGGATTCGAACCACGAACCTCTGGATTAACAGGCGGACATGCTTTCCATCACACCACGGGTACCACTACCAGGTTAGCAGTCCTTCTCTTTTTTTGTGTTAGTAGTTGGAAATAAGGTGTTAATAATTTCACATATAAACTCAAGGACGGCGTCCATATGAAACTGGGAGGCTGAAAGAAAAGTAGATGCCCAGAGCGGGATTCGAAACCACGCGTCCGGCCTATCTACTGAACACTCTACCACTGCACCACGGCCGCCCAAAAACTCTATCCTTTATGTTTGAAAGCTTTTTTCAAATTTTCCGGGCTATGGATAGAAAAGAGCTTGGACATTTGGCTTTACATTAAAAAAAAAAAAAAATAAGACTCAAAGAAGAAACATTCATACTTCAGGTTAAATTAAACTTCTATTGTGAAACTTGGAACATGAAGCAGACTACGCCATTGCACTATTACATGACACCAACATGGTAAAAAAAATTTAGGTAACTCCCTACAGATGCCACAAAAGCAAATCTTAAAAGGCATTATGGATCAGCATCTCTATGTTAGGATAATGCAGGAAGTAATGCTACCGTATACTGAAGTTGAATGCTACCGTAAATGAAGTTGCTTCTTGCTGAAATGGGTCTTTCAGCAAGAAGCAATGGTTCCAGGAAAGTAAAGTAGATGTGATGGAGTGGCCCGCACAGTCTTCGGACTTTAATCCCATTGAAAACCTATGGAGCGCTGTAAAAAAATATGCTTCTAGATGTAAACCAAGCAACAACACAGTCCTTTGCGAAGCGTTACAGCAATAATGGAGTTCGATAAGCACGGGAAGGTGTGGAAACCTGATAAACTCTATTTAACGTCTTTGTACTGCTGTTATAACTAATTAAAGGTACGAACACTCAGCCACATATTGCAATAAAAATTTTGAACTAATTTTTCGATTTCGTAACATTTCAAGGTAGATTTTCCTATCACTACTATTTTTTTGACCGCTGAATTTCAACATCTGTTCAATAAACTTGCAACTATCGGATAATAATATTAAACTAATGTTTTTTTTTTTTTTTGTAAATAAAAGCTTAAAACCCCACTTTGAAAACCACCTATTGGTTTTTTAAATTAGAATTGACGGATAAGTTTTTTTCAATTTTGTTGTTTCTTAATAGGTCCCCTACACTACGCAAACACGTTTGCACAAACGTGTGTTTGTGCAAACATAGTTTCGCCACACACTACTCAAACATGTTTGAGAGATATTAGTTTCTTGACGTTTTTCATATCAATAAGACCTACGGAGCAATGAGCGATCTCGCATGTGCTGCTTTAATTAATTACCCGATTGCAATAATCTTTGCTTTTAACGCACCACAACACCGGTAAACTTTTATATAATTCTATAAATTCCGTCCAAAAAATTAGTTCCACTTGTTTATTCATCTTTACTCCTTGAAAACTGACACGTGTATGAGCAAAATTCACCACACACGACTCAAACATGTTTGTGCAAACACGGAAAATTCAAAATTTTTAGAATTTGTTCAAACGGTTTGCGCAAACACTCAACATCGCTACACACTACTCAAACAGTTTACACAAACATTTTTACAAAAACAAAATACATATGTTTGCGCAAACGGTTTGAGTAGTGTAGGAGCCCTATAAGCTCTATACTACTATTATTTTGACCGCAGCTGTATAAGCCAAACGACGTGTATTGCTAAGTAAATATGATCCGATCTGGACCTTAAGCGATCGGAAGGCTTGAGCTCTCTCAACAAGAGCCTCAATGGTTCCAAAACTTAAAGGTTTGGCGTTTCCTTAACAACATTTCCAGAACCTGCAATATTCCGCCCAACATATTCTCCACTGTGAATGTATTTTAAAGATAAGATAATTGATAGAACGGGTCGAACAGTTAAATTAACCCAAATCCATCGCTACCCAAAAATTATTCTGATCGGCATTGAAAATCAAAACAGCAAGGAAGCGACCAGAATTCAAACTCTCACAAACTAACTTGTCAAGAAAAAATTGATTTTTAGCGCAGTTTGATAAAGCAAAAAATAAAACTCAAATCTAATGTTATAAGGAATTTAAGGGTTACGAATACCCTCACAATATTATAAAACATAGTGGAAGCATTTAAGAAAATAGGAGAGGATTTAATAGGAAACACCGATGCACATTGCTTTTGAATTTTTGTGAAACGTAATGCTGGGGAAAAACAGAATCTGCCAAAGCATTCCACATTCGAGTGTAAAAAACATCCTGATTCCTTAGAGGATTTGCATGATGGTGTTCATTTCGAAAAAGTATTTGATCGAAAGCCGCAAGATCTAATATTGGTGGCCCTTAAAACGAGGAGATTTATGTGAAGATAATTGAGTTCGCGTACTAAGGAGCAGTAACGTGTCCAACTGGAGTCCCTAAAAGCATTACAAGTTACAGTAGGTGTCCTTTGCTTTTTATTACATTTTCTAACCATGACAACAACATATATCAACTATTCCTTACTGATACGGACACAACATAAGTGAGGATCCGCCAATCTTACATAAAACACTCGACATAAGGGTAGGGTTGCAAACGATACATCGATGTTTTCGAAAAATCGATGTTTTGGTCATAGACATCGATGTTAACATCGATGTTTTGAAAATCGATACATCGCCGATACATCGAAGGTAAAACTAAAAACATCGGCATCACACAATCATTTTCTTGAACATTCCCAACATGTGTAAAGTGTAATTCTTAAACAAAAAAGTTTTTTGATCACTGAATTGCAACAAAAATCTACCTACAAACGAAAAACAGCAAAATCAAGAGCCTGTAGATCTTTTGTAAGTTAGTAGGTATAAAAACTAATTCTAAAAAAAAGGGCAACCCGTTCATTGAAAAATATTTTTGTAAAAATCGGCTCAAGGATTTATTCACGCAGACATAACTCGTGACAATTGTAGTTTAATTTTCAAATGAGTGCACTATTCCTTTTCTGCTTTGGCGTGGGCGGCGGGACAGTGCCACATAGATAAGTAATTAGGTAAGTTTGTCTACTGTCTTTCCTTTACCCGTCATAAACTCATCAATTCTAAAATTCTATTGCCGGCAGAAATAGAGGAATGCAAATGCAAAGTACTTCATTCATGTTTCGTTTGAGTTGCGATTTGCGAGTTGTCAAAGTTACGTTAAGTTAAGTGTATTCAAAGAAGATCATATGAAATCTCTTTTTGAAAAGCATGTAAAAATTGTATAGCTTTATCTTCCCATCGTTGCCACGTCTGTCCCAAATGAGCGTTTGTTCTCAAGAATTACTCAGGACAGAAATAGACTTCTGGGGACAAGACTAGCTTCTTTTCATTCGATCTCAAAATTCTTGAATTTGATCAAATAATTTGAATATTTGTAATATTAATTACGTTCAAATAAATGTTTTGTTTCGCAATTTGCAAATGAATCCTGTCGATTTTTGTTTTTTTTTTTAGGTGAAAATTAGTTAAGGTCTTTTGAATTTGGAACTGGGTGGAAATTAGTAAGGTCTTTTGATTTTGGAACTGTTAAGACTAGTCAATTTCCATATTTAGCTACAGTACAGGTAAATAAAACCAATTTTTTTCATTATTGACAAGACAATTAAAAAATCGGCAAAACATCGGAAAAACATCGATGTATCGTTGTTATGACCGATGTTTTTATGACATCGGTGTTAGTCGGAGACCATCGATGTTTTCTAACATCGATATTTTTTATAACGATGTTGCAACCCTACATAAGGGTAGATAGTTTTAGAAAATAGTGACCGCGATATTTGTAAAAAAAAAAAAACTGAGAACTTTTGTTGCTCTTTTTTTGATCCAGACACTCCTATTTCAGACATTTTTTTAATTAGAACGTGATTCCCAACTGTGAAAATCTCAAATACTTGGGATCTATGATCAATAGTAAAGCAAATAGTTGTGACTATGACCATATCAATCATCAAGCAAGCGTAGGGTGGATGAAGTGGCGAGAAAACTCCACCATCATCTCTGATAGACAAATGCAAGCTGAAGCTAAAGGGAAAACTGCTCAGTTGGTATTGTCACGGTCGAAGGAATGATCCAATGAACACCGTCAAAAAGATAATATCGTACAAAGATAACACACGATCGCGAAGAAACAAAAATAAATGTAGACGTCAAAACGTTTTGTCCTGATGCTGAGAACCAAATCACTATTTGAGTGTTGAGTGGAAAGTTGTGACAGAACCGGGCTGTTAGACCGTCATCGATCGATTATTACCTTAGTAGATTCTACCTCTGATCTCAAGTCATTCATAAATCCGAGGAAGGGGTCAGAAAAACAAAATGAGTAGCAAATTGAATAAATTTCATGACGTAATGACGAAAGAGTTTAAAAGGTTGAAAAAAAAAACCGAAAATGTATGTTCCTCTCAAGGAAACTTAAAGTATATTAACTGATGTTTAACCTTTCATAGAGATGTACAAACATATAAATTTGTTGACTGTAAATCAACGAAAAGCTAATCGAAAACATTGTACATTGCACTGTCTCATGATATGTAAAACAAGCTCCAGTAATAGCAATGACAATGGACACCAGTTTTGGGGCTAGAGAAAGGATTCATTTTCTTTGGAGTGTACTCAAGGAGTTATGGCTAATCTTAATTATGTTAAATTCACACCGTAAAAGCTTTAGGAAATAGGAAAGGATGCCGATGCACATTAGTTTTGAACTTCTGAGAAAATTGTAATAGAAGCGAAAAATACACATTCGTATGGGAAGACTCTGCGTTTGACAGTAAGTCCAAAATTGGCATCAAAGGTAAATTGGTAGACATTCCTAGAAGCACAATTATTGAAGCTGAATCGTTTGAGGGGAGGAATGCATCGGGCTATCTCATAACAACTCTATCTGTAAAAAAAAACAACATAAAATAAGAAGAGACAAGACACATTGCGACGATGAAAGAGACGTAAAAGTCTCAATGATGTTCCTACGAGGATCTAAAATCATTTTGATTTGATTTTGATATACGTGTAGCCGTCAAATGGGTGAAACCCTTCCTTTCACTCACCTTAACCGTAGTATATTCAAATGAAAGTTAAGTTTTTGGAAAAGTGTCGTGGACAAGAGGTGCACCATATAAATTTCATATTTATTTATAACAAGTGATACTCGAGTCGTAATGGTAGACAGTTATGCGGGTTATTCGTTGCCCGAGTTCCAACAGAAACCAAAACAATGTTTTTCCACGTGTATCACCTTTCGTGAGGAATTGCCAAGTCCTCCGATAGCAAATTCATTGCCATGAAAAGCACTGTTTCTACTCTACAAATTATTTAAAAGTCACGCCAACAGAATGCGTTTGGTTCACGTACCAAAATATCTAGCGAATTTTGAATTGAGCGAATATTATTTAGCCTTATTGAAAAATGCGCCTCAAAAATATTTCACCTAGAATTTTAATAATCCCTCGGAAAACCACAAGAGGTTGTGAGTTTTTTACTTCATTCGAACGGTAATAAAAAAAATATTCAGTTCGTCCAGAATTCATCATATGTGGAAAAAGTAAAAAGTCAATCACTCAATCATCGTCAAAACTTATAGTAAAGGGCCAACTATAATACACTTAGCCGAGCTTAGGCTAGTGTCAAAAACTAGACGAAAAGTTTCCGAAAGCTTTCGTTAAACAAAATGCAACTATAATAGATTCTGGCTAATTAACATGTAAACATGCGTTGAGCTGAGTTGAGTTAAGTTGATACCACAGAAGAGATACAAGAGGGCAAACCACACCACACAATGTAGACAAATGGAAGTTGCGGTGCAAGAGAAGTGTTGGTTTTCTCTCTTGTTCTTTATTCCTCTATGGTTGATACGTTTTAAATTTTACATTTACGTAAGTTCGAGCCAATTCAATGGCTCTTGCCTAATTGCGCGAAAGTTAGCGAAATTTAACGAAACTGAGTAGAAAGTCTATTATGGTTAGTGTCATATAAAATAGTGTATTGGCTCGTTCGCTTAAGTAGGCGTATTTTAAGGCTTATTTTGCATATATGTCTTGTAAACCTACCATCTCCGGTTGCTTCTTCATTCAATGAACGATTCAAATTTGATTTCCTCTTCGATGACTTATCTCGGTCTTCAATTCTCTGTGCTTCCAACTAGAAGAGAAAACATTTTTTTAATTCATTAAAATCCTTAATTGTCTAATATTTCATCAACTCACTGATCCCAAGTTCCTAACTGGACTCAACTCGATCGCACCATCTCTAGGATTCGGAGCTGCCATATAATTCGCTTCAGAATTCATAGTCGATGATCGTGGTCTTGAAAACTCGCCACCATCGGCGTTACCATTCACAAATTGTTCTTCATCATGACTAAGGTCTCGAACAGAAGTTAACTTAACAGTACATTCCGTGGTATGAGGGCGTTGATCCCTTCGGCAAATTCCAATATTTCCATTGTAACGCATTTCATTCAGATTTTGTCTCATATTAACCGAAGCGGAAGGAACTAGTTTCTTGTTGCCAGGTGGTGAAGCATTGAATCCCGATCGAATAGCTGTACGAATAACATCAGGGCTGTTGTTATTGCCATATTTTTGACCACTTTGTCTTGGTGAAGTTTGACGTGTTACAATAGCAACCGGCAATCCGGAAGGATGTTGATCATCTGAATCCTTTTTCTTATCTAGAGATATACAAATGGTCATTAAAGAATTCAGGTTGACGATATAATATAAGAGGGGTTTGGTTAGTGTTTACGTACAGCAAATTTACATTTACAAATTCAAAAACAAAAATTAAAAAATTTGAAATTTAGAAAAAGACAGAAAAAAAATAGTTTTCTTAGTTGGTGTTGTTGTTGGCTTACTACTTACCCAACGCAGCAGCACGCAAACGTGATGTTTTTGTGGTTCTTACAGTTTTAACTGGTGTATGCTGCTGGTGCGGTGGTTGGTTCACGCCAGTACTACGTTGCTGGGTTTCATGGTGCTGGTTATTATTTGGCTGAACAACTGGTGAAGATGACGAAGATTTTGTCTCTAAACGACCGTTGATATAGTTTTCTTTTTGTTTATTGGTAGAGCTACCAGATTGGCCTGGCAAAAAGGAATTGAGGGCAGTTGTTTAAAGAAGAAAAAAAAGAAATGAGCCGACTAGAACTATGAAGCTCACATGGAATAATGATCAATGGAGTGATATCTAAGATTGTGACTTCTAAACAACAAATAATGGTGTTCTGCTACAACAAAAAATGTTTTTTTGAAGGTCGTTTCAGTAAACCGCCTCTTAAAACCTAATCTTGTTTCTGCTTTTTTTTTTATCAAATCAACCTATTTTCTATTTCATCACTGAGTTTATTGGCACAACACAATTGCCATTAAAATATCGATTTTCAAAAGATTGCCTCTGTGTTGTTAAATCAGATTTCACTTTTGTAGTCGATTCAATCTTAGTTTTCTCCTAAAAGGCACTTATCTCACTCCTTAAACGATTACGAAAACATTTATTACGTGAAATATCCAGTGAAATTTGCAAATAAGCCAGTGAGGTAATATATTTGCATACCTCTCACACTTTGCTCTTTTTCTTTGATCTCGTCTCGTAATATAAACGAATAGTTCAATGGAATCAAGCCGAGTGTTGTTGACGCGATTACACTCTGCAGTCTTCTTCACACGCCACTCCTGGCGCTGGCTGTAGCTCTGCCTATCTATCACTTTTCATCGGCTAATGTATGCAAATTTGCGTAGATAATTGGTAAATCTAACGGATACATCTTTAAATACTGCAACAGAGACGACTGATACAAATCGAAGCCCTCCAGATATGGGAGCAATGAACCAAAACGAATCCGTAAAGTGGTTTCGAAGAGGAACTGTGGAAGCAATGGGTCTTATGCCTGTTGGAAGCTTTGAAGAAACGAAAATTATTCGGAATACCTAATTTTAGAGATGAAAAAAAGAGATATTCTTGGAAACATTTGCACTGCTTTGTTGTTGTTCATTTTCGAGTTCTTATTGCTAAGATTTTTATCACTGATGCCAATTGCTTGTGTTATGAAATGTTACAAATTCGCATTTGTGGTTTAATGAATAGACACACAGCTTGCTTGTCATAAACAATGCCAGAGTCTAGACGTGACAGCAAAAAGGTTTATGACAGAGTAAATTTCTACATCAAACAGATTTATTGCTTTTGGAAGATTTTACGGAATTTGAACACTTTCAAACAATTGATTGCTCAACTAGTCTTAATACAAGATAATTAATAGCACAGGGTCTGGTTGGAAATCGTGTCTGAAAAACATTGAGAAAGATTAGGAGTTGTATTCATGTACTGTCGTCTTTAATAAGCATTAACTGGAAGAGGACGTAACTCCAGGGAAAATTAAGGTTTGGATCAAAAAGACTTTTCTGAATTTTTCAAGATCCATACAATGATTTTTACTTATAGTTTTCTAATACATGGTTTAAGACAAAATATTTGAAATTAATGTGGAAAAGTTTAAAAACACTTTTTACTTTTCACATAGCTTTAGTATGGCTTTAGTATGGTTACCTAGCGACAAACCATCATAGAACTATGTTCTAGAATATGGTCTTATGTCACGGTTCCGGTTTACACAAATATTAAGAGCTTCTTAATAAATATTTGAAACAAGTCGAATGTTGGAATCATGGATTTTTTCTAATCAATTCGATATTTGCCTTTAAATAGATATTAGAGGCTGAATATTGGCAAAGTTGGCCGAATATCCATTCCATTATATTCGGCCCTTACGAGGTATCCGATTGGAGAGGAAAATTGTACGATTTTGTATTTATATTTTCGGAGGTTTTTCGGAATTTTTCTACGATATTACTTTAATACACCAGGCGAATTGCGTTGAAGTGCGATCAAGTGCTTTATTTGTTAGATTTCTGAAAGTTTGATGGAATTTTTTTTTCGGTTTTGTTCGACGTTATGGACAATTCTCCGCACCGAACGGATACGTCGATAGAATCGATTATTCTATCTATCTATCTATCCATATCTTCTTGATATGGCATTTCACTGCAAATCCACAAATGGTTTCAAATAAAATGTTGGGAATTTTGAAGTTTCATGCAAACATAATGTTTGTCATCCCCCTTCGTTTCAGCTTTGATAAAACATAGGGGCAGCTCTTGTTGCATGGTTATCGCCACTTCTTCGCCGACGAATTTTATTGTAGTTCGAGTGTCAAACAAACGGCTTCTACAAGGAAAGTTACAACATTTAGGGTCCCCACAAACCATAGTTTGGTCGGGCTTATAATCAGTATGAAGATGTATGCAAGTCCGCATACTACAACGATTTGGTATTGGCCGATAAATAAGTTTGATGGTGCACGTCGCTCAAGAACAACTGAGAATATTGCTGCTGTAGCCTTAAGTGTTGAAGAAAACTTGAAATGCAGGCAGTGGCAGCACTGGTTATCTCTGTGCATAGTTGTGTGTTTAATAGCTATTTCGTTGTGTGTGTGTTGTGTTTAGTAAGTATTTCATACTTTTATTTTAAACTGTGATTTGTTTCAGTATTCTTTTTAGTTTAAATATCTACTTATCAGTTTATTTTAGTTCAAAGGTTGTGAATAATAAAAATAGCATAGTTGAATTAAATTAGATTTTTATTGCACTTTGTGTAATCTATGGTTGTATTGCTAAGACATTATTTTCCGTTCTCATGTTGGGTGTGTTTTGAGAGATTTTTTTTTTTATTGTTTTCTCCTTTTAAGGCCAGGTTACTCCAAACAATTTTGAAAAATCAAAATTTTCTTTCATAAATTGCTACGCGTAGAAATAGTATAGAATTAATCCCGAAGGTCAAAAAGACCGAGAAGCAGGTATAAATCCGGCCGCTCTAGCCCTCGGATTTTTCTCCGAACCACGTTTTTTCACATGGCCACTCTCATTTCAAAACTTTTGCACTTATCGATATGAACCAAACGGCATTTTAGTCTTTAGATGTCTGGCTATAGGCTCAAGCAGAACCAGAAATATTCATTATTATTTAAAAAAGTTATAAACAATTAAAAGTGAAAAAAATTCAAAAGTCCGCCATTTTTTTTTTTTTTTTTCATTGAAAATGTTTTATTCTGTAGCCAATTCGCTACAGAACATGAAACTGTTTTGTTTTTTGCTTTCAGATAATTATTTTCCAAGAAATGATGTCATCCATCTACGAATCAGATGAGTTTTATCAGCCAATTTCAGGACCGCCATTTTGAAAAAAAAAAAAAATTTTTCAAGTAATTTCATATGCATATGTGCTTTCATATGTAAAAAAAATTGATAACTCAACATGTTTTGTTCTATAAATAAAACGTATTGAAAAAAATTACGTTTTTTGGAGTAACTTGGCTTTAACTACTAGCATCCCTCATGGCCTTCGACCAACTTTCTCATAATACTATATTATTTAAGCTAAAAGAATTTGGCTCATGATTAAAAAATAGGTCTTATCAAGTCAAATTTCGTAACGTCTTGTCAAATTCTTTCAATGGTCTTTCTGGTGCGGCACAAGGGAGTCACCTTGGTCCTTGGCTTTTCATTATTGCAATAATTGACGTAATTTCTTGTATTTCATACAGCGACATTCTAATTTTTGCTGACGACACGAAGATTTTTAAATCTATTGAAAATTCGTCAGATCGCAATTTATAACAAGCAAAGCAAATTAAATGCTTGGGTTTATTAAGAGTTGAGCAAAAGAATTTAACGACACCTATGTTACACTTTCCTTATACAACTCTCATGTTCGTCTCCATCTCGAGTATGCTTCTCTGGTTCGGTCACCTCTATATGAGGTTCATAAATCTCGTATTGAGGCAGTACAGCACATATTCATACGTTTTGCCCTAAAAGGTCTAGTATTATGCCATTAACTTATAACAGGTTCAATTGATGCTCCCGCTCTCACATAGAATTCAATTATCGCGGAGGATCTCACCAACTACGTAATCTAGAGTTTTTGCATTGCTACCGCCAAAGAACTAACTATGGCATGCATGAGCCGATAGCTCGCAAGAGTAGGTTATACAATTCCAACCCTTTCATTTCAGATTTTAACCTAGTAAAAGTAGTTTAAAATTAAAACTCAAAACCAGTGCTCCACAAGCATGATTTGTGTTTTGTGTTTTGTATTAGTTTATTAGTTAATTGTAGCTTTGTTTTTTGCTATACTTTCAATAATGATTTTTAGTTTGATTTTGTTTTATCGATGTACTTAATTTATGTTAAATGTTATGTCCTTGTTCGAATACGTTCTTTGTGCTTGTTTTGGCGATTTTTACTAACCACTAACACATGAGTTAATGATGAAGAGCGTAGATAAATGCATACATATGAGCTTGTTCTAAGCTCAGTACCGCTTAAGTCTCTGAGATGCAAAATAAACACATGATCTGAAATTTCACCGAAACCCCATTTGACTGACGAGGTCCATTTTCACCTGGCTAACTACGTCAGCAATTGAAATTGTCTCATATAGAGTGGGGAAAACCCAAGATTTATTGTTGAAATGAATCTCCATCCTCAACATGTAACTGCTTGGTGCGGTTTATGGTCCGGCTGGGTGATTTGAGCCTACTGGAGCAATAGTTACGGTGAATGGATTGTGCTATCGAGAGGTATTTAATGATTTTTTATAACCGGAATTGGATGGTATTGATATGGACAAAGTTTACTTTCAACAAGACGAAGCTACGTGCGACACAAGACAAGGTGTCGGTGTTCTTTCATCAGGTCGCTTATTTTTCAACAAGTTTATGCTTCTGAACTTGAACAAAAACTATGTTTCTACCATTTTCTTCAGATTTTATGAAGAATCTAGGTTCGCAACGAGCTTCAAATCTTTGTTTTGATTTTTCTTTGGTCGTGCTCATGTAAATAGTACTTGACTCCCAAAAGCCCTAATGAGAGTCTGCAAAACTTCTACATCTCGTTGTGGGCTATTGTGACCTACGAAATTAACATTTTTGGACATTAAACCACCTACACGCTTACGTAAAGTGACATGTGGTTTCAACAAGACGATGGCACATGCCACATAGCACGCTTAACAGTTTTATATCACCTTTAGGGTCAGTCAATTGCCCGCCTAGATCGTTTGATTTAACTCCTCTAGGCTACCGTGGGAAGCTTGAGATACCGGCCGAAATCCTAGAAAGAGTATGCAAAATCGGACTAAGCCGATGGAGTATTCAAGTTGCCGCCGCGGCCAAAATTTGCATTAAATAATCATCAAAAATTAAATTACATCGACCGTATTATCGATTCAAATAAAGTTCTTATTCATTTTTCTGAATTTAATTTGTGTTTTTCTTTTTAAATTAAACAAATAAATAGGGTGGCGCAACAGAGCGAGGAGCCCCTGGGCCTAGCGCATTTTCTCACAACCATGCCTTGTGAGGGAATGGAGGGGACCTACAATTTTTATGCCGGTACCGAACGGCTTATTGAGAAAGCGCTTTTCATGGCAATGAATTTACTAACGGACCACTTGCCAATTCCTCGCGAAAGGCGATACCCGTGAAAAAACATTTTTGCCTCTGCTGGGATTCGAACCTCGAACCTCTGGGTTAGCAGGTGGACATGCTAACCATCACGCCACGGGTACCACTTCTGCTTCTTCTTTTTAAATTAGCTCTATAAAAATAACTCGTTGCAAAAATGATACCAATAGCTGTAGGTATCTGAAGAACTAGAGCTGGTAGAGAAAAATTGAGGGTAGATTTAAAATCAGCGACCGAAAGTCAGAGAAAAAGTCTGACTGAGCTCCCGCAGACTGCAGACTTTTAGTTTGCCCATACAAACTGATTAGGAGATTGATCAAACTGTCGACTATGGCCGATACAAAGTTCAGCGGGTTCTCTAACATTTCAGCGAGAACTTCTATGTCTTTTTCTTAGGAGGAGATCCATTAGCTTTTAGTAGGTATTTGAAGTTTTCCAATTTTGAGCATAAACTTAAAAAGAAAAAAAATTGTTTGTACCTTTTCCTTGCTGTACATTTTCAACACCGTTACCTTTGCCACTTCAAGTTCAATGGACGACTTCCGAAGAAAAATTGTGTTCTTTAAGATTTCTAAAAACATTTTTGAAAAATTCTTTTAAATACGGAACACCCTATCCAAATTTCTTGCATGTTGCGTATGTAAAAACATACGTTTGAGCACCTCATGAGTCGGGGACATTTTTAGACAAAGGTAGGTAATTAATTAACTGTTTATGCGCATCGAGACAATCAATTTTTAATAATGGCGCCACCATCATCACCACATGTGTGTACTTATTTGTATTTCAAAGGGTATTTACTCTGTTGTTCAAAATAAACAAATAGAAACACTGGTAGGGCCTGGGGAAGTTAAAAAAGACTGTATTTGTCAATTTAAAAAAACATATTTTTTACCTTTCAAGTTCATTGAAGGCAAATGAAACCCACAATCACTTCCTTGTGTTTAACGTCAAATAAGAGACAAAAAAAAAGCATAAAATTAATGATCATTAAAAGAACCTTAACCTTTGAAGAACGCGACCCAAAACGAAAACATAACCGGTAGTTGAAACTGGAGCATGAACAAAGTCTTAATTTTATCTAAGTCTTTCGAAAGAACAGATTCGAAAAATGAAACAAGGTCGATACAAATAAGACTCATCTTATAAATTGTTTCGTAAACAGTAAACACAAAGTATACTTTTCTTAATTGATGGCTGTTTTTAGTTAATTACCAATCTCCAAACGACCACTTTGAAAAGTCATGAATTACATTTTAAAGCCACTCAGTCAAATTTCCTGTTTTGTTTCCAAACTTCTCATCATAGGTAACACATTGCATAATTTGCGAAAAGATGTCAAACTACAACACATGAAATTAAACAACACAAAGTCCTCGACACATGCAAGATGATAAAAAAAAAACAAAAAACAAATTGGTGAAGGAAGAAAAAAGAAAAGAAAAAAAAAAATTAAGTGCTGGATAAGTGCAAACAATAAAAATGACATCACAAGTGCACACACAAAATGACTCGGCAAAAATAAAACACAACACTTTAGCATCTCAATCATATCCGCATTTATACTCACCACAAATATCACTCAATGGTGATGATGCTGCAGCGCCTTGAATTGGTGCAGCAGCAGTGGCCACAGCACCCACTGAATTGGTCATCACAGTTCGGTAAGGGTCTACTTGCTGATGCTGCTGTTCGTGTTGGTAGTGATGCAGATGATTGTTTCCGTTACCATTGATAGTTCCTGACCCTGGTAGTGGAGCAACGAACGCAGATTGAGGAGCTGAATAATGATGATACGAGCGATTTATTAAAGGCGACTTGAGTGGTGATCTGAGGCGACTCGAAGAGGTGCTGGGTGAACTGGGTGTCAAACGATTCTGTGATGCTGCAGATGGTATCGGTGACGGTGATGAGTCGCTATTGTTGCTTCCTCCACCGCCTCCTGGTGTTCGATTCGAACGGGTTATGTATCTGTAATAAGAGAAGGCGATGGTTTATAATTTTTTGTTTGTTATGATTGGCAGGCAAGTAATAAAAATTGAAGGACCTTGGAAGGGATTTTGAGAGCACTCGTGTCGATTTGCTTTATTTTTGTTTTTATTATTTTGTTTGTAAAGAAGTTGTCAACTATCTAAAAATGGATAATCTATCTTCTTTCACGGTTCGTCAGCGAATACTAAGAGCTGATTAGCTATGGGTTAGGTGTTGAGCTCAGGCACGCCATAATAAACTACGAAAGCAGACAATGAAGGAAAACGAAAGAAATGCCAAAACCAAAATTAGGCAGCATAATCGCGAAGAAATCACCGAAAATGAAATAATAAAACAAGACTGCAAAAAAAAAAAAAAACTACAAACTTACGAAAACCTTTCAACTTGGCTGGTTGAGGTAGTCGGGTAGGGTGCGGAACAACAAATCACAGTGACGACTGAAAACATTACATCACCTAATATTGCAATAATATTCTCAAATTATATTATAAAAAAATCAATCAGATCATTCACGAAATAGGCTCTGAAGTTCCAGGCTTCAATTATTCAAAACGAGTTACAGCTGTTTGAGGGCTTTGGCAGTCCTCAAAATTAAGTTACACAGCAACATATGACAATACTCACACCGACGCATATCAGTAAGTATTTAAGTAAGCAAGAAATTCATTTACTTAAATCATTTTTATTTAAATGATTCAACGTTTCAATTTTACTTTAAAAAAGTATAAACTTTTTTTTCCTTTAAACTTTTATTTTTCAAAGTATGTATATTCAGACACAAGCAGCATAGTGAATCTGTAAGACACGTTTCTAACTTTCTTTGTTGAAATTGTTTGCTTTTGAAAGTTCTCAGTTCTCCGTTAATTTAATATTGGGCACTTGCTGGTGAAATGGAAATAGTCTTCCTTGGCTTTTAAAATTGCAAGGACCACAAATTTTATTGATTTTCTTCATTGTATGGACTTTCATTAAGGTAGACCATCTCATACCTGGCCTTAAATAATCATAAGAAATGTCTTAAAATGTAAAAAAAAAATCACGAAAATAATTGCGGTCACAATTAGTCAACACTTATCTGGCTGATTCTATAACCAATGATGTTTTGATCAAGCAACAAAACTTTACATTTTTCAGCCTCAGTTTAGTCTTCGTTTTGGAGCTAACAAAAGAAAATCCTTATAGAGTTTGTAAGTCTTAACGAAGAGTTACAAATTGTACATCACTAAACAGAATTTCTACAGCTAATGGAATAGCTACGGGAACTTTGCATACACAACTTGAAGCTCTGACAGTTTGATTACAAAAGAAAAGAAAACTGAACTGAATCGTACGAACTTGCGATTAGGTGCTAGGTGTAGGTACAATATACAAACCTTAAGACCTCCAAAATGGTTTTTGGCGGTTCTAACCATCACCTTTGAGACAATTCCTAAAAGCTTATTTTTCTCAAGCCTTTGAGTTTGTAAGGAATGGCTTAGTAATGGCTCCTCTTATTATATTAATTATGTAAATTGAATAAATTCACACAAAATATTAAATACATATTCTCAAGGTGATGAAAATGTATAAATTCCATTTCTACCGTAAACTACAGTCTACATATAAATGCTGAAAAATGAATTAAAATTGTTAGACCATTTACAAAACTGATTTCATTTTTCATTTCTTTGAAAAATCAAATATGCAACATTCAAAATCTTGCAAGAAGATATTTTGACAAAATATTTGAAAACAAATCAAAGACACAGTTTATATTCCAAAAATTATAATTTTATAAAAAAATTAAGAATCATTTCAAAAACTTGAGTAAAATGCATTCAAAGTTTATTACCTTCATGCACTTTGTATGCATATAGCACTTTAAGCTTTAGTTAAACTACCTTTCTAGACTTACTTACTTAGGTGGGCATTACAGTTCGGGGTGATCCTGGGCCTCAACCAACATCCTTCTATAACGATTTCGATCTCGGGCGAGCTCTCTCCAGTTTCGCACTCCAAGTCGGTTGAGGTCTTCATCCACTTGATTGCGCCACCTAAGACGAGGTCTTCCCCTTCCGCGATTTCCCTGCAATGTGCTTTCGAAAACCCGACGAGCCGGAGCGTTTGGGTCCATCCGCTCTACATGGCCCAACCATCGTAGCCTCGCGATGCGTACTCTTCTGGCTATGCCCATGTCGCGGTACAGCTCATACAGCTCGTTGTTGTATCTTCTTCTCCACACATTGTCTTCGCATACGGGACCAAAGATCATTCGGAGAATTTTTCTTTCGAAACGACCAAGAGTTTCTTCATCCGCTTTCGATAAGGTCCATGCTTCCGCGCCGTACAGCAGGACTGGGATGATTAAGGTCTTATACAAGGTCACCTTGGTTTTTCTAGAGAGGGTTTTGTTTCTCAATTGCCTTCTTAACCCAAAGAAGCAACGGTTGGCAAGAGTTATTCTCCGTTTGATCTCCGCACTGATGTTGTTTTCCGTGTCTACAGCGGATCCTAGGTAGACGATGTCCTGTACTACCTCGAAGTTATGTCTGTCTATTGTGACGTTTTGTCCAATTCGTCGATGTTCTGTGTCCTTGTTTGATGACAACATATACTTCGTTTTGCCCTCATTAACCATCAAACCCATTTTTGCCGCGTCTGTTTCAATACTCGCAAAAGCACCTGACATCACGCTTTTTTCTTCCCATTACGTCAATATCGTCTGCATAGGCGAGTAATTGTACAGACTTTTGAAAGATTGTTCCTCTGGTGTTGACGTTTGAGTTTCTTACAATCTGTTCAAGTATGATGTTGAAGAAATCGCATGACAGCTTGTCGCCTTGCCTAAAGCCTTTTTCGACATCAAAGGTCTCGGTGAGTTCTTTTCCGACCTTGACGGAGCAGCGTGAATTCTCCAAAGTCATCCTGCATAGTCGTACGAGCTTTGCAGGGATGCCGAAACTAGACATGGCTCTGTACAGCTCGTCTCTGTAAATACTGTCATACGCGGCCTTAAAATCGATAAAGAGGTGGTGAATATCGATATTATGTTCTCGGGTTTTTTCCAAGATCTGCCGTAATGTGAAAATTTGGTCTATTGTGGACTTCTCTGGTCTAAAACCACATTGATAAGGACCTATCAAGTTGTTGACGTGGGGTTTCAGACGTTCACATATTACAGCAGACAAGATCTTATAAGCGACGTTAAGGAGGCTTATCCCTCTGTAATTGGCGCAATTGTGAGGGTCTCCTTTCTTTAGGATCGGGCATACGATACTGAGGTTCCATTCATCAGGCATGCTTTCTTTCGACCATATCATGCAGATCAGCTGGTGCATGCTCCTTTCCAACTGGTCTCCAGCTGCCTTGAAAAGTTCGGCATCAAGGCCATCTGCACCTGCAGTCTTATTTGATTTAAGTTTGCAAGCTTAACCTCTTCTAGGTCGGGAGGACGGCATTCTTGATAATCGTCCAAGCTGAATGGGGCAATCTGCCTGACAGCGGAATTTGTGTCTTCATCGCCGTTAAGCAGTCTGCAGAAATGATCTTTCCAAATCCTCAGTAGCGACTGTGACTCTACAATTATGTTTCCCTGCTGGTCTTTACAGGCTTGAGTTCGGGGTTTGCCACCCTGGCAGGATCTTTTTACCTTTTGGTAAAACTTCCGAATCTCGTTCCTGTCATGGCACCTCTCTATTTCCTCAAACGAGCGCTTCTCATGCTGCTTCTTTTTCTTTTTGAGAAGTCGGTGTTCTTCCCTTCTTCTCTCCTTGTAAATCTCGTTATACTGATCGTAAGCAGCCCTTGTTCGTGTTTGCATAAGCATTTGTCGTGCTCTTTGTTTGGCTGCAATTGCCTGCCAGCATTCTTCATCGAACCATGGGTTTCGTTTTGGTGGCCGAGTGAAACCCAGAACCTCAGAGGCAGCGGTTCTGATGGCTTCTTGGCATTGCTGCCACTGGTCTTCAATGTTTAATGCTGGCGGCATGGGATTCAAGGATAATTGAAGGGACACTCGATTGGAAAAGGCAGTGACAATCTCTTGCGATTGTAGCTTTCTGACGTCATATCTCTTCACAGCGTTAGTTCGCGCTGGTCGTGAACAAGATATCCTCATTCGTACCTTGGCTACAACAAGGTAGTGGTCCGAGTCAAAGTTGGCCCCTCGGAAAGTTCGGACATCTAGAACACTGGAAGAGTGCCTTGCGTCGATCGCAACATGGTCAATTTGGTTGACGGTTAATTGATCTGGGGATCGCCATGTACCTTTATGAATTTTGAGATGCGGGAAGCGCGTACTACTTACAACAAGATTCAGCCCCGCAGCAAAATCGATTAGCCTCAGTCCGTTTTCGGAGGTTTTGTCATGGAGGCTAGACCTTTCTAGACAAGATAGAGAAAAACGGATGAGGCAACAATTTAAGTTTTTATATAGAAACTTAATTTCAAAGAAAAAACGAAAATTAAAAAAAAATTTCATTTATGACCTTCATCTTCCAGGCGCATTTATTATGTAAAAGTCCATCTATGCACGGTGTTGTATTGCACTATACCGCTGTACCACGTCAGAAGCGGTACTTATGTTCACCAACGATACCAACGTGTCAGTCTATCAATAATTTCAATAATTACAGTTTATTTTAATTAATATTGATACTATTTTCAACCCCATAATTTATTCCAATATGCACAACTTTTGTTACATCGCAATCTGAATTGCGTCCCAAAAGGTTAAAATATAAAATTTAGTCAAAATCGTGTTAGCCTTTAACTAGAAAGTTGGTTTTGAGAAAAACGGTACTGTGGAAGGCACCGTTCTCAGACTTCATAAATTTTTATCCATCATAAAAATGACAACTAAAAACTAATTCCTCACATAAAGTTTAACGATATCGTTAGAGTCGTTTTCGAGAAAAACAAAAATTATCACATTGATTGGTTTTGTGGCATTTACCGTTATTTAGTATATCGCAAACAAGTGTGTATAGACAGTAGCAGTGCGTTTGGTTATTGTTATTGTTTCCCAGCTCTAAGAATTCCAAGAAAATTGTTCCTTAAAAGTCAAGGTTCAGAACGAAATCGCGAGAAATGTTAAGATGTAAAGAATCTAGTTCTTCCACTGTCAGTCTTTCACTTCACGAGGAAGTTAGAACTAGTATTGAAAAGGAATTTAGGTCACAGATTGATTCTCATAAACGCTTGGGTTAAGATATGTTTTGAGACATGCAAGAATAAGATTCCGGCACAAAATTGCTAAAGCATTTACTTTGGGTAACTAGAGGCTTTCGTAAGATTGCTTTTTGTTGTTTGAGTTGTATTTTTGGAAAAGAATGTTCTCAAAATGTCTTCAAACACAAAAGCTTTAATGTTAGAACAAAAATGAACTGCAGTTACTTTTCCAAAAAAAAAATTTTTTAAAACTTAAGTTGAACAGAATTTCAAGTGGGAAAACTTCGCCAATGATTTACTAAAAACTTACAGTTCAATATTCACCTTATTTGGGTGCCGGGGCACAGAGATATCGTGGGTAACTGCAAAGCCGATGAACTCACCAGAGAAGGAACCGTTCTACCGATCTCAACCAGCAGGTTGAATATTGGTATACCAATCGCTACATGTAAACTTATGCTAAAGCAAGAGGCAATGGATAGAACAAATCATAGTTGGAACAATAGCACCACATGCGTGGCAACAAAACGGATATGGCCAGGACTAGATCCGAAACGCACAAGACATTTGTTATCCATTACCAGATTGCAAGTTAGCTCCGTAATCAATGTCATCACCGGACATTGTCTGATAGGAAGACACGCCATAAGACTTGCCGTTCCCTCTAATGACTTCTGCAGAAGTTGCTTAGATGAGGAGGAAGACGAGACAATCCCACATCTCCTCTGCTCATGCCCTGCACTCTCTTTTAAAAGAAAGCGGCATCTGGGGAAGTATTTTCTCGATGATCCAAGCGATCTGGCGAACACAGATCCCCTGCATCTCCTTCGCTTTATTTAAAGCTCCAAATGGTTTTGTTAAGTGAGGTACTCCCTCGCATAGTTTCTATGGTATCACAATGGACCTAATATTGGTCTAAAAAAAAACTTTTCATGAAAATTTAGTCATTTTTTCTTTAACATTCAACAGCGTTTCTTGTGAACACGTAAAATAAAAATAAATAAATAGGGTGGAGCAACAGAGCTAAGAGCCCCAGGGCGTAACGCATTTCTCACAACCATGTCTTAAGAGGGAATGGAGGGGACCTACAATTTCCTGCCGGTTCCGAACGGCTTATTGAGGAAGCGCTTTTTATGGCAATGAATTTACTAACGGAGGACTTGCCAATTCCTCGCGAAAGGTGATACCCGCCGAAAAACATATTTGCCACTAAAAATAGAAAATTGAAACGATTAACGAAAACTCTTTTATATTAAACATTTAAATAAATTAAATCAAACACATTATTTTGAGTTTTCAAAAAAAAAAAAAACATTTGAAAACTCAAAATAATGTGTTTGATTTAATTTATTTAAATGTTTAATATTTTTGCCACTGTTGCGGGAACCTCTGGGTCAATAGGCAGACATGCAAACCATCACGCCACGGGTACCACAGTAAGTTAGCTATAAAAATGAATGTTTCAACTAGATTTCCGTTTAAGAACTTCTTGTCCGGGTAAAATTATGCCTTCACTCCCTTCCATTCACTGTCTTTTATGCTGATACCTATATGTATATTTTTTCTTTGACTGGAAACTAGGACTTGGAATCAAAAGTATTCTCCACGTGCTGATACTTTACTTACAACTTACACACTTACTTTAGGAATCTATCTTAGTTAAAGAAAGAAAGGGCATTGACGTCTTGGCTGCAACTTAAATTTTCAAGTTTTGTGCAGATTAAAGAAGACAGAGAAATTTGCTATATTTGAAGGTTCCTTCAACAAAATAATATTTTATTAAAAATGGTTTCTTCTTCTTCTTTCGGCGTTACGAGCATCGTGACAAAGGGATCACAGCTGTCCCGCTTACCTGCTTCACAATAGTGCTAGTGATCCAACCGTAAGGTACACAAACCTATAGTTAGCAACAGGCATGGCTAGTTTTTTTTCAACCATACCTTGCGAGGAGTGGAGCCTACAAGTTTTTTGTCGACTTCTCCACTTTTCAGTAGAAAAGTTCTTTTTATTGAAGTAAAGGGTCCGCCAAATAACTTTTTTATTTCAAAAACAAGGCGCAAAACATCGAGTGTAGCTTTGGCTGTGCGGCACGTAGCGCCGTCCTGTTGAAACCAAATGTTGCCAATATCCTCCTCTTCAATTTTTGTGAACAAAAATTCGTTCAACATGGCCCGATAACGATCGCCATTGACTGTAACGTCCACTCCTTGCTCATTTTCGAAGAATGCCTCTGGACCAAAATCCGCACCAAATAGTGACTCGTTTTGGGTGTATCGGCTTTTCAATGTATGCGTGCGGGTTTTCTGTGCCCCAAATGCGACAATTTTGCTTGTTTACATTCCCGCAAATATCAAAATGAGCTTCATCTGAAAAGATAATTTTTTTTTGGCAAAATCGGCATTTTCTCTAAGTCGATCGCAGGCCCAATTAGCGAAGCGAAAACGCAAGCTATTCGTTCAGCGGAAGGATGAAACTAATTATCTGTCAAATCAGACATGAGCTAAGTGATACCATTCACGAAATAAGCAATAGTTGAAAAAAAAACCTTAGATGGCGGACCCTTTATAAATATTTACTCTCGGGGGACATACCGATTCGTCTCGAGAGGCGATATCTATGGAAAAATAATAATGCTTCTGGCATTCAAACATCGAATCCCCCACGTAACAGTCAGACA
The DNA here is from genome assembly GCA_949752695.1 of Melanostoma scalare. NCBI lineage: Eukaryota > Metazoa > Arthropoda > Insecta > Diptera > Syrphidae > Melanostoma > Melanostoma scalare. The sequence continues at coordinate 142,150,620 of OX456984.1, read as the reverse complement.
TGCCTACCATTACGAAACGTGCAGCAATATAACCTATTTCAAAAAGGTATACTGTAACTTAGATTCTCTAGCTCAGCGTAAACTACAAGTTGCTTTTAATGATGCTGTAAGATATATTTATGGTTTAGATATGACCATGTTTCCAATTTTGCTGATGGTCTTCTTGGAACGTCTCTGAAGAATTATATCGATGCAAGAAACTGCATTTTTCTACATAACATTATAATTAATAAAAATCCCGTGTATTTATACAACAAACTTAGTTTTCCGCGTTCGTCAAGAACCTTTACGCTGGATACAGCTAAATACCGGTTTTTTAATTCTTCGCGCCTCTTTTTTGTCTATGCAATCAAGCTGTGGAATTCGCTGCCAATTAATATTAGAATAATTTTGGACACTAACCGTTTTAAAAAAGCTATTCTTTCTCACTTCTCTCTTTAATTTTCTAATACTTTTTCTACTTTCACTATCCTCTTCTTTACTCTACTATCATAAAAATTCTTCTTTAAATAAACTTTTTATTAATTTTTAATTTGTAAACTCATTTAGCTCAAAGTACTATAAAAGATAATAATCTTAATGTACCAAACTTTTACTTTATACAATAAATTGAAATTGAAATTGAAATTGAATATTAAAAGAAAACTGCTATTTGAAAAAAACAAAAAAAAAAAAAATTAAAAAACAAAGCATAGTTTTATTAACTATTCAATGGTGTTTCGCTTTTCATCACCACTGTCAAATGAAATTCCAACAAATGAGCTCAATAGGTAATGTTCCGTGACGTTTCTAAGTGTCTGTTTCTTTATGTGCTGCCGAACCACAAATTCATTTGGCCGTTTGTATTCTTAAGTTGAACTCGATTGAATATACTTTTTTTGTTTTTATTCGATGTTTTATGCGAACTGCGCGCTCTAGCCCAGCCCAACAATTTGCATATACTACAGACAGACACGTACAAAAAACGAACCTACATTAACAAACAAGATGAACAAGAATTTCGTGTCATGTCATCGCGGCCGCGTCTTCATAAACTTTCCCGAAAGCAAAAATCACAAAAGAATTCCAGTCCACCAAGTGCTGTTTAAGTTTAAAGAAAAAAAAAAGTAGTGCAAACAGAACACCAAAAGAGAGTTTAATGAAATGAAATCCAAATCACTTCATTTCCCCCCAGGTGCGAACTCGTATATTTTATGATCTAACGACATAGGTGCTATGCGCATTCCACCTTTGTACCGACGATGATGATGATGATGATGATGATGTACTCGTTGTCGTAGTAGTTTTCCTAAATACAGAAGGAAAACAAAAAACATAAAAAGAATCTAAAACGACGTTAAACGAATGAGCGAATGAATGAACTCACTTTCCGGTTCTCGTTTTGAGGTTGATTTCACATTGGTGGCTATGGTGTGTCTCCATGGTGTACCTCCATCTCCACCTCACTCACTACACGTTACGAAGGATTGTAACAATTTTTTTTTTTGTTCGCATTCACATTCTAATAGAGCTACAGACAGTGTTGATTTGAGGAAATGATAACTAAACTACTGTTGCTTGGCAGCGAATGTGCAACAGGTGTTCACATACTGCCATAGATACTTCTACCTCGGCATCGGCACAACTAGCGCAAATATTATTTTGCTCTTGGTAAATTTAGAATTTCAATGGTAATTCTCTGAAAGCTTTGTTTTCTTTTTCTTTTCAAGCTTAGATAGAATGTGAGAGAATAATAAAATATCAAGGTGATTCCAAAGAGCCCCACCATCGATTGCGCTCAGAAATGCCCTTTGTATCTAAATATTGATTACGCAACTCGATTTTTTCTTTGCTTTTTCTAGAGGCAACAATATGGAAATTTAACTGATTGTTATTGTTTACCGCATGCGGGTGATATATTTTTAGCATGTTGTAGTGTGCTAACCTTTCGCGTTTTAGAAAGCTCGTGGTTATATGAATAGTGCCAGCAAAAAAACCTCGATTACACAATGTGCGGTATTAATTTGAATGAATTAAAAGGATTTACCTACTTAATTAGCGACTCTCAATTAGCGATAAAGAACACATTTGACATGAGTGATAAACTTTTATTAAGATCTGACAGAGACGCATTAGAATGAATTTAATGGCAAAAGTTGATTTTTTTTATCAGCCCGCAGGGTGTACATAATTCAAAACTTGAAGAAGGACGGTAGATTATAGATTTACATTTTTCATAGCTCACCAGCTATAGTACGGATTTCTTCCTTAATGCACATCCTTCAAGGATGGAATCTATAAAGCCCCGCTGCTGGTTATTTCCCATCGATTTGAATTTTTCATTTTTATTCGTCATAATCATTATTGAGGATAACGAGCGCAGAGTGAAATCAATGATTGAAAATCAAATAGCATTTTAGGTAAAAGAGGATTTACTCTGGTGACTATTGAATGCTGGCAGCTGGCACTGCTAAGGAAGTGAACTCGTTTTCTGGTTTATTTTCATTTCATTTATCCAAAGGAGTTTTTTTCTAGGACAATGAAGTTATTTATAATTGCAGCGCTTCCATATAATGCATTAGTAGATTTAATTGAATAAAATACAATGTACGGAAGTTCTTTTACTCGTGAAGTTGATTCCTATCTAGAGTAAATACTTAAAGTGGGACATATTTAATTAAATATTTAATTAAAAATCCAATAAAACATTCATTCATATATTCAAAACTATTTATAGGAATCGATAAATTGGCTTTTGCCATTTCCGTTATAAAGATAACTTGTCTGCGGTTCCGTTTCCAATGGTCCATTCGGAAGATCCGACTTTCCATTACTTTTTTGACCATTTCAGGCTTTATTCCACGATTTATCCTGTAAGGCTTGAATCGTGTTCGGCTGGTCGACATAGGCTAACGACTTTGCATAACCACACAAAAAATAATCAAGAGACGTTAAATCGCATGATCTTGGCGGCCAACTCACAGGGACATTTCGAGAGGTAAACTGTGCAGCAAATTCATCGTTCAACATTTCCATTGATTCACAAGCTGTGTGGCATGTGGCACCGTCTTGATGAAACCACATGTCAACCAAGTTCAACTCAGCCACCTGGGGCAACAAAAGATGGTTCCATATCGTTCGCCGTTGAAAACTTTTCTTTGACAATCGTCTTTGAAGAAAAATAGACCCACAAACAATACCAAACTGTCGTTTTTCAGAATACATCGGTAATTCTTGTATGACATGAGGCTATTTATCAATCCAGAAGCGACAGTTTTGCATATATACGTATCCGTTGAGCCAGAAATGAGACTCACCGCTGAACAGAATTTTCCGATAACTCAGCTGATTAGAGAGCTGTTCTAAGGCCCGTTCACCAAAAATTAGACGCTTTGATTTTCATCTGCACCCATAATTTTTCATCTGCAACCATAATCCTATTCGTCTCTCAGGTCATTCGTCTTAAATTTTTGCAAAAAATTATATAGGGTCTCAAACCCAAATCGACACGTAAAATGTTCCCTGTGGTTGAGTAACACATGTCTAACTGTTAAGAACGGAAAACAGATTGACAATTCACGATCCTCATTGACTCTAGACGCAATATTCTTGCAATGGAACGCACTGTGCGCATGCGAATCGATGGTTTAGTGTCTAACAAAGTAAATTCGATGCGCTGATAATAATAGCACGAATTGTTGATTCACTAGATCGATTATGGCGACCATAAAAACGATGCACATTTTTCAAAGAGAACGAGTTTTAAAAGCAAATTTCAACAATTTGCAATCGTTGCTCGTTTGTAAGTCTTTTTATGATGAAATGGAAGAGTATACTGAAAACTTTTCACTTTGACAAATCTGAAAAACTTAGCTCTTAAGAAATCACAATTTACATCCTGCTATCTATGATTCTGGACGTTCAAACATAGCTATCACCTCACCAGAAGTTAATTACAAGATTCAAAAAATAAGCTGTTCTACTGTGTTTTTGAATACGATGTTGTTTTAAATTCAAATTTATTTGATTTATTTTATTGAAAGCTTTTGACGTCGGAGATATTGAAAAACGCACAAAGGCCTCGGGAACTTCTCGTCGTCTTAGGGAAAACCATTTTAGATCTTTTGGTTCAGTTTCTGGAAAGTGCTTTCGAGAAAACTTTTCGTTAAAAAGGCCATCATAGCACTGTCGCCATCTGTGCATAATTTTGTGGTCCTCCACAAGAAGATGTCTTTGAGTATCGATAATAAACTTGGCGAACGAATTTCCTGAGCATTTTCCCTTCTTTGAGCGGCAGTTTTGAGAATGGTTTCCCTAAGTGGGAAGTTGCTTTGTTATATTTCTTGAATAGCAAGGTTTGCATCAGCAACAGGTCAGAAATTTATTTAAACTTTCGATAGAAGCACTCCATGTTCTTGACTTGGACTTAAGCGCACTTCTTCGCTTGTTTCTTTCAGTTTCTGTACTTGCCTCTCTTTAGGCAAGTTTGTTATAGACAATCCAACATACCTTGGGATGAACTCTCTGCACTTTTGGACTTTGTTGATTTGCTAAAATTTTACTTTCAAAACTTTAACTATCTCTTTTAACCTCTAACCATTACGAAACGAGTACAACTTTTGAAGATATTGCAGTGTTTTAGTGTCGTAAGGAATTTCTCCAAACACAATCTAAAGAAAAAACTAAACAAAAGAATGATTTTCATGATGATGATAAAGTCGTGGTAGAAATTTAAGATTTTCATGCACCTGCCAACAAAACCAAAAAATATATCAGAACAGTAGAATAAACCGCTTCTTTCACCCTCTATACGCTGAACTATTTGATGAGAAACAAAAACTTTGTGACTACGATGCACTTCGGCACTTGCTGTAGTTGAAAACTTGACGATGTAAAAGAAGATAATCAGCTACACAACTAGTCTCTTTGCAAAGACGGCTTAGTAAATGGATCGATGATACCAAACTTTTGAAAGAGTTCCAGACAGGCTTAAGAGCAGGTTATTCAACAGTTGACCACATCTTCGTGCTAAAAGTATTGGAATTCATTTCTTACCATAGGAAAGAAACTGTACACGTTTTTTGTAGACTTTAAGGCGGCTTTTGATACAGTTAATAGACAAGCCCTCATGTACAAACTTTATAGTATAGGAATGTCAATGAAATTTGGAAGAGTTATCCGAAAACCGAAACCTTTATGAAAACACACTGGCTAAAGTATGGAATGGTGAAGAGTTGTCAGGGTGGTTTGAAACAGGATCAGGAGTCAGACAAGGTTGTATAATGAGTCCAAGCCTGTTTGCTTTATTTATTGAAGACCTAGTAGACTTTCTACCCATTGGGATTGAATACGCAGGCCATAGAGAGGCATTAGGTTCGCGGATGATATCGTACTTTTTGCACCATCACCTGAATCGTTGCAGCTAATGATAAACCGGTTATCACAATACTGTATGATTTGGAGTCTGGTTGTAAATTTGGATAAATCCAAAATGAAAGAAAGTCCTAAATCTTAATAGTCAGAATTATGATGGTTGGAAGAGGTCCCTTTACCAGCTAATATCAGCAGCGGATTCAAAATATAGAGAATATATATAGAGGATCTCTTTACAGACAATTTTACTGTCAGTTGAATTACAACCAGGGAGAGAAAAACTATTTTAAAGATGTCCATAGCGTAAAAGAAATATCAATGATGATTAAGAAGCGGGGCGAACTTCTTCAGTTAAACTTCGTACCACATAGAGAGGACCTACCGATCATATGCTCTTTGTTCAACTTGAACGAACGAAAAGATATTTTGCACTTCATGAGAAAATGCTCAATTTTAACAGAAATTAGAAGACAAGTTTTTGTAAGCAATATTCTAACAGAAAACGAAATGATAACACTGCTTAATACTATGGATGTAAAAAAATTATACCAATACTGCAAACTAGCTCTACTTTATAGAAATCAAATTATTATTAATGAAAGTTGTAAGTGATAATTTAAAGGAACGCTAATGATGGTTTTTAATTTAAAATTTATTTTGTGTAACAGTTACAGTCTCCTTCTTTTCATTTCCGGCGTTACGAGTAGTGATCTTGAAGCGATCACAACTCTTCCACTTCTCTGCTTCACACTAGTGATCCGCCTGTGGGGTACGCCGCGTCGGTTTTGGATTGTTCCATGTCTGAGGCCAACCAAATGCTGCTGTTTTTGCATTTGCTTGTACCAGGAGTGTTTTGGCCTGCCTTTTCTTTTTCGTCGCGAATTTGTTGAAACGTTGTACGATATTGCCTTTTGGACGGGGTTCTGCGGATCTTTCCTTTGAACATGACAAAACCCACTGAGCCGGTCGTGCTGAATTTTGTCCAAGATGGTACTTTTGACATGAAGGCTTCCACGGATCTTAGTACTTCTAATTCGATCAAGCTTTGTTACTCCTGCTGTCATCCGAAGCATCTTCATTTCGGCTGCCGTCAATTTGCTCTCATACTTTTTGTACATTGTCCAACATTGTGAATCGTATGTCAGAGCTGGACGGACAACTGCTGTGTAGAGTCTTCCCTTCAGCTTAGGGGGCATTTTTCGATCACAGAAGATAGCGGAGTTTTCTCGCCACTTCATCCACCCTACGCTTACTCGATGATTGATGTCGTCATCACAAGTTGCTTCACTATTGATCATAGATCCCAGATATTTAAACTTTTCACACTTGGGAAGCACATTTCCATTCAAATAAATGTCTGAAATAGGCTTGTCTGGATCAGAAAAAGGGCAGCACAGGTATTCAGTCTTTTTAGCGCTAATACGGTACCCATTTCCTTCCAGAACATCAATCCAAACGTCAAGTGCTCGTTACAGGGATGTAGGATCCTCGCTTATGATGGCTCCATCGTCAGCAAAGAATAATTGTTTCACTTTATTGTCCGTTACTTTTCCTTCGAGCAAATAATCCAGAACAGCAATAAAGAGCAGTGGACTCAAGACACTTCCCTGATGTACACCTACTGTTATTTGGAATTCTTCGGTGACTCCAGCTGGGCATCTCACTTTTGTAACTGCTCCCTCGTACATGTCCATAATTATTCGCACATAGGCTTCAGGAACTCCTCGGTGTCTGAGGGCCACCCATATCAGATCTCGTGGTTGTCGATCGAATGCTTTTTCGAAGTCAACCAACACAATATGCAAATCCTCTAAGGCATCTCGGTATTTTTCCATAATGATCCTTATACTTTGGATTGCGTCTGTAGTTGACTTACCCGCGACAAACCCGCATTGGTCATCAGACAGCCTTATTATTTTCCGCAGTCGGCTATCCAAAACCCGCTCAACGATCTTCATAGTTTGGGACATCAACTTGATCGAACGATAGTTGTCACAGCTTCTGGTATCTCCCTTTCCCTTGTACATTGGAAGAAGAAAACTTTCCCTCCATTGATTAGGCCGATTTGATTAGGATGGAGACGGAGGTGGAGATGAGAATCGTGAGCCATTTCAACCTGATGTCTCCCATATTTTTCCAAAACTCATATGGTACCTCGTCTGGCCCAATCGCTTTGCCTTTTTTGGAGTTCTTAACTGCCTCCCTAACTTCTTCGACTGTGACGTCGGATACTTCCGTAAAGTTAGGTGCAGCTGTTGGAAAGTGGCGCCGAGGAAACTGTTCATTCAAAAGATCATCACAATACCGTCGCCACCTGTGAAGAATTTTGTCGTCATCCACAAGTAGCAGTCCTTGAGCATCATTTATGAACTTCGGCGAACGAATCTTCTGCGCATTTCTCCTTCTCTGAGCGGCTATTTCGAAAATGGTTGCTCCCTTATTCAATGTAACAGTTATAGTAACTATTATTAAATTTGTTTGATGAATGATCTTATTTCAAAATTAAATTTATTATGTTTTGTCAACGAGGCAGACGGCAGAAAGCGATGCTTTTTGTTTTTTGTAAACTATGTAATCAAAAATTATAAAAGAACCAAATAAAAACAACTATCTATCTATCTATCACAAATATTTTCCCGAAAATGATCTCATGCCAGGCGCTGAAAACGAATAAGCAACAGGGTATTTGTTATGAAAAATGTATGTAGAAAAATATGAAAAACTTTCACGTTTGAACCAAAACTGAACTTTATAGAAAGTGAAAACGAAGGTAGATTACAAACGACTTATAGTATAACAATCTTAGTTTAAACCTACGAAGTTTGATTTGTTTAAAAATTGTATAGCAAGTTGAACTTATTCCGAAGCATTAGAAATCAAAATTGGACCCCATACTCTGGATTGAAAATCAAAAGTTCCAATCTACAAGTTGATACAGAAATACAGACAAAAGCTTATTTGATGTAAAGAAAACTACATCAAGATGTGCAAAGCCTGCAAAGGTTAAAAAATTGCAACCAACATGAAAGTCATTAAAACCAAATCAAGGTCAAATAAGATGAAAGCTGATTAGATTTGAGCAAAAGTGAGCCGAGAAAAACGTTTCACTATCAAATTTCCAAATCCAATAAGAAAACTATAAAATGAGATTAAACGAAAAAGATAAGTTATTAGAATTCCAACACTTAAGGAAAAATCTAGGTCAACTATGCGCATACAATGGGATAACACCATCTTTGAAATACTCACATTAAGTCCCAAAGCTACACAATAAAAACCATTTCACTTTCATTTAACACTTAAACCGTGAATGGATAGCATCAAAATAATGAATTCATTACTACTCCAACATTCATTTCACAGAAATAATGCGATATTATCTCTGTTGACAATAAAATAAATTAACAGGTATTAAAACACTTAATGAAACCTTCTTTATGCCAACAGTTTTTGCATTCATTTGATAATAACGTCGAATTTTAATAAATTCAAAATTTATGGACACAAAATGGACAATTGGTATATACATCATATTTGACAAAGTTCTTTTTCACGACAGTAAACAGACACCAAAAACAATTTATGCATAAGATGCTGTCAAGATTAAAAAATAAAAATACAAAAAGGTATGTTGCATGTGACGATAAAAGAAATTTAACAACAAATTATATGAGCGTATATGTTCTGTTTAATAAGAAAACAATATCAACTCAAAGACATTTGTCAAAGTTGAAAATATTCTAAATTATTACGCATTAAGTAATCATTTTATTACTAAGCTGTTTTCTAAAAATATACATCAGCACAAGCAATAACATTATTCGATATTAACATGTTGACATTTACGTTCTGCTGTTAAAGAAAAAATAATTTCCTGTTTTCATGTAAAAATATAACAACAAAGTGACTAGCTTGCATGTGTCAATGTGAAATAGAATTTGATAAATGACAACTCACGCGTTTTAGTTTCTCCGCAGGATGACAAAATTCGTGTTGATACTTGGGAAACTATGTCATTGTGACAACATCGACGATTCGTGGGCGATGGTTGGTTGATTTACTACTTTTGTGGCACATTTTGTGCATGTAAGACACTAAATAACAAGCTAATTCTTTTCCCTCATTTGAATGTTTGTCAGAGAATGCGCTGGACTTTTGTGAAATTGAATTAGAGATCTGTACATATAGAATGTACAATTTGTACGTTGTACTAATTTTCAATAGAAGCCTAATACTTAATTAGGTAAACAGTGGTGGGGTTGGAATGGAAATTCGAACACTGAAGGCACAGGTTAAAAATCTCCAACAACTCATCAAAGAAAACTTTAAATTATCTCTACTCTTTTCTGGAACAAAAAAATTCGGGCTGTACAGTCCAACAACCCAATTATGTTCCGATAAGTAAAATTTTTAGAAGAAAAGATCAAAGTGACTTTCAAATGATGACAGAGAAAAAGAACTTACTTATGACAGTAGGAATAGATCCAGATGATGCCATTTTGGATAATGACCACTTTATAGGGGAAGATGCTCAAGAGAAGGTAGAGACAGTGGGTGCTGTTATCGAGCAAGTATGTATATAAGGTGAATGAGTGCATTCGCCCAAAATTAAATTACGACCCTGAGAATAAAGCCTTTGTCGGACACTTCTACCTTAGAGACGAGAATCCTAGTTTCACTACATTCAATGACGACCGACTTGCAAATGCAGTCATCGCCGAGAGAAACATAGATAACACCCTGTTCATTCCTAAGATGGACCTCGAAGACATCTTTCACAAAATAAAGAAAAGAAATCAACAGGAGTCGACGGGATACGAAACCCGCCTTCGGAAACGGTGGACATATACACCACGTTGTTCAACAATACGCTTCCTTTTATGAATTCCTATAAAATTGTTATCATTAGCTTTCATATATAAAGGGTTTTCCAATAGGTATAAATGATATGATGTTGCAGTGGTGTTTCGGGCATTTGTAGTATGTCATTATCTGCCATTTGTTTTTTATTGCATTCAGAAGTGTTTCACAATTGGACCACCGTAAACGTCGAGAATTTTCTGATTTTGCCTTGGAACAACTTGAAAACCATAACGATTTTTTTTAAGAAAATCATCTTTTTCGACAAGGCTCACTTTCATATGACTGGTGCGGTAAATAAAGAAAACTGTCGATTCTGGTGCGATGAAAATCCACAAAATATTCATATAAAGCTGGTAACACCGTTACTGTCAATGGAGAGCGGTATGGATCGATGGTAACCAACTTTTTTAAGGCCGAAATTGGAAGAAGTTGATCTTGACAACATTTATTTTCAACAAGACGGGGCTACGTGCCACACAGCAAATGTAACACTATTATTTATTAATTATTATTTAGAATTATTGCGAGAAAAGTTTAGAGATTCGATTATTTCAAGAAATGGAGATATTGAATGACCTCCAATAAGTTGTGATTTAACACCATTAGACTATTTTTTGTGGGGTTATTTGAAGTCATTGGTCTTTCAGCATAAACCAGATTCTCTTCAAATTTTACAAGTCAATATTGAACGTTCCATTAATGATATACAACTTGATTTAGTGGAAAAAGTGCTCGAAAATTGGGTTCATCGAATTTGTTGCCGCAGAAGAAGTCGTGGTGGCCATTTGAATGACGTTTTATTTAAAACTTAATTGTATTGATTGAACTGCACATTAAATAAAAAATATTTGAATTTTCTTAACAACAAGTGTGTTTCTTTTAAAAAAGAAATCATATCACTCCTATTGGAAAACCCTTCAATCAATCAATCATATCAATCTAAGCTTATATCTTATAAGATAATCTGTCTTAATGTGTATAAGCGTTATTAATAAATAAATAAATAATGCGCTGAATAATGTACATTATCCAGTGCGTTGGAATTCGTCGGTGGTTTATCCTCTCCTTAATAAAGGAGTGATAGTTCCAATCCGACAAGTTTCCAGTCAATTAGTTTTCTTCCGAGTATCAGCAGGTATTCCAGAAAGTTCTCAATAGAGCACTGTCCATATGGGCTGAGGACAAAAATATCATTTCAGAAAATCAGTTCGGTTTTAAGGCGGATCATGAGACCATACATGCCGCGTCTAAGCTTGTATCTGATGTTCAATGGAAGAAAGCTAAAAATCAATGTACGCGTGCATGTCTGGTTGACTTGGAGAAGGCATTCGATACCGTGTGGTTAGACATCCTTTTCTATAAGTTCATCAGGTATGGCATGAATAAGCCACTGCTTATATTTTTTATGACATGCTTCATGGTAGAACATTTGTTGTCAAAAGTGGCAATGAAACTTCTATCAGAACATTCAAGATACAGAACGGTTTGCAACAGAGAGCGGTGAGTTCGCCCATTTTATTTAGAATTTTCACTACGCCGCGCCGCCGACGACGACTTTATTGAGTACAGAACAGGTTCAAAGATTGAAGTTATCACAATTCTCTTGCATCAGAGGGACTAGAAAATCTATTTTGGTTGCTCTAGTTTTAAGTAGTTTTAAGAAAAAGAGAAAAATTGTTCGAAAAAACTGAGTGTTTATAAATTTTTTTAGTTCCAACTAATTATAGTATAAAATAAGTCATAAGTAATCTCTAGGCCGAAAGACACTAGCATTAAGGTATAGAGCAATTTAGAGTACCAGTCAGGGGTCAGTAAGTTAATTAACTTATTATTTAATCAAGTTTTATATATTTTTATTAGCATGTAAGTTTATATAAGATAATTTGAAAAAAAAAAATGAATTCACAAACAAAAAAAAGCGTGTCTGCCTGTTACGTTGGAGTTCCCATTTCGAATCCCTGAAACATCTAGTTAATTTTTGCCTTTCAGAGGAATTAGAATTAGTAGCAAGTTCTTCGAGAGAAGTTGCATTTCCATGAAAAGCGTTTTCTCACAGATAGCAAATAATTGCCAGCCTCTGACATACGTTAGGCCTCTAGGCTCCCAGTGCTTGCTTTGCCACCCTTTGGAAGCTAAATAGGAATAAAATGGCAATGTAACGTGACTACAAAAAACCATTTCTTTGAGGCTCAGTCTAAATGATTGCCACCAAACAATGCATGTCGAAAAACATCGTGGTTCCTAAGCGAATTTGCATGTTATGCTGGTTGCTTTAGAAAAAGTATTCGATCGACACCCGCCAGATCAAATCTGGTTTCATTTAAATCTGTGTGCAGATAATTGAGGACGTGAATAATGAAGGAACAGTGCCGATAAGATGTCCTAGCTGGATCGACTGAAGAATTATCATTCACAGTAGGTGTAAACCAAGGAAGTGTCTTGAGTTCTTTGCTCTGTATTACAGTCCTTAATTTCCTGCTGGTAGATAAAGTACAGGCGAGAAAATTCCTCCCTCGTCTGTGTTAGAAAAATACGCCTAAAGGTGAACAGAAGATTCTACACAACCGTAGCGTGCTTAGAACTCATCTAGAGTTCACAATATCGGACAACGTAAAAAAAGTATTAAAGTAGCTTGACGGCAGCTGAGATGAAAATGATTCGTTGGCAACAGAAAAAAACAGAGTACCACCGACTCAGTTGGTCGATTACAGACACTATTGCAAAGAAACAAAAAGAAAAGCAGACCTCAGACATGGAAAGTTTGAAAGCCGAAAGGTATGTCAATACATTCTGAGGTCAACGCAGCACCCCATGAGCAGATCACTTAGACGAAACAGACAGGAGAAAAAAGAAAATTAAGAGTAGGAGGAGGAGAAGAGGAAGAGAAGAAGAGGAAGAGAAGAAGATGAAGAGGAGAAGAGGACAGATAAAACCCTCCTCTTCGACATCGGAGGAGAAGGAAGAGGAGAAATAAGACGAAGAAAAAGGAAAAGAATAAGTAGAATTTTTATGATATTCCCAAACAACGCAATATTCTCTTAGAGATAGCTTGGAGAGCCACGTTCTTGAAAGTATGAAATCTTTAAATGTTCTTAAAGAAATAGTGTAAATTGTACAAAAGAGAAAAAGAAATTAGGAAAATTTAATTAATAAAACATGTTTTTGAATGAAATTGAAAAAATATACAAAACAATTTTAGTACATAACTACATTTGATGAAACTAGTTAGTTCTTATAATATTTTTCGATCTCTTTTCGTATCTCTGTAATGCAATTTAAGCCCCTAATTTCTCTGGGCAGTGAGTTCCAAATTCTTATAACATTGACGAAAAACTGGCGTTCGGAAGTCAAACAGCAAAAACGCGGAATCAAAAGATGATGTGATCGATTTGAATTAAAAAAATTTATTTCATTATAAAGGTCCTCAGGCTGGCGGGAAAAGAGTATACCGGAAAAAAAGGTTATTGAGCGAAATTTGATGAAGTTGTCGAACATCATACCAAGGAATTCAAATACATATTGTGAAACTCTATCATAACGCCTTAGCCCGTAAACGTAACGTATGCTAGAATTAAATACGACATTTAGTCTCCTTTTGCTTTCAAAGTCTACATTGCAGAAAATTTCACAACAATAAGTTAGCACAGGTAGAAACAATGTTTTTACAAGAAGCACTCTTGTTTTAAATGTGCTGTGAAGGCCAGAGCGTTCGCAGAACACCATAGCCTTTTGCAACAGTGTGTTTTACATGTAGATCCCAGGTAAGATTACGATTAAACACTACACCTAAGTTCTTAGCAGAATCAACGTAATCGATTGGACTCTCCTTAAGAAGTAGTTGAGGGAAGTAGGAAACGTCAATTTTGCTCCTTGAAATAACCAGACATTTAGATTTCATTGGATTCAACAGTAGTTCATTATCATTAGACCAACAGTCAATAAGTTTTAAATCTTCATTTATACAAGTTGTCGTATAGATTCGATCATCCATCCCAAGGGGGCTACTAAAGTATAGCTGAGTATCGTCTGCGTACATACGAATAGAACATTGTCGTACAACAGCAGGAAGTTCATTAACATACATTGAGAAAAGCAGTGGACCAAGTATAGAACCTTGTGGAACGCCTTTCATGACAGGAAGAAAGTCTGATAAAGTATTGTTGAAATAAACAGCTTGCATTCGATTGGTTAAATTAGAAAACAAAAGCTTTATTGCGGAAGAGGAAAATTTGAATAGCTGGGACAATTTTTCACAAAGCAATACACGATTCACCATGTCGAAAGCTTTAGAGAAATCCAGGAGAATAAGAAACGTGACACTGTCTTCATCGATCGCTTTCCTTATATGCTCAGATACACTCAATAAGGCTGTTAAACAACTGTTATTATTTCGAAAACACGATTGTTTTGATGACAGTAGATGGTAGCGCTTAAGAAAAATATTGATTTGCTTTTGAATTATTTTCTCGAAAACCTTAGACAAAAATGGCAATATGGAAATTGGTCTGAATTCGTCACCTCTAGACGACTTTGGTATAGGTACTATCTTAACGCTCTTCCATTGTGAAGGAAGCTTATTTGTACTTATGATAGAGTTAAATATATGAGTAATGTAAGGTAGCAGTGTTGGAAACAAAATTTTTAAAAAGGAAGGGTGTATTTTATCCAGTCCTATAGCGTTAGACTTAACAGAGAGAAGAGCCTCGACTACATCCTCAGCAGCAATGGAGGAGAAAGAGAAACTATAAGAAGAAGAACTAGGATTTGAAAACTGTTGGGGAACTGAACGACTGGTGACAGTTGTGTTTGTGGCAAATCTTTTGCTCAGATCGTTGATATCTAGGTTTTCTGGAATATCAATACAAGATTTACCAACACCCATACTTTTCCAAGTTTTTCCACATCTGTTTACTTCCTCCTGACAAGTTAATGCGAGTAGAAAATAAACGAGCCTTTGCCTTAAGGACTTCTAAAACAGTTTTGTTGCGCAGAGTGATATAGATTTGGTGAAGTTTATCAACACGAAAAACTTTCCATCGTCTATAGGCCAAATCAAGTTGTTTCATCAGGGAGAGAATGTCTCTGGTAAACCAAGGTTTATTTTTAGGTGCGCAGTGCATGGTTTTTAAGGGTACATGAATATCAAAAAGACGATTTACCTCACGGCACATAAATTCAACCTGCACAGAGGGCAAGGGAAACTCTAGTATAAGATTCCAGTTGACACAATTTCAATGTTGTCAAGTCAATGTTTTTAAAATCTCTGTATTCGATCGGATGATACCGTGTTTGAACCTCTACTTGAAAGTCGAATGCTAGTAAAATTAAGTCGTGCTTCGAGAGGAGCAGAGAGCTGATCATATAGAATGACTTTAGCTAGGTCAGAGATTAGAAAAATATCCAACAACGTGGGATCCGAAATAGAGAAATGGGTTGGCATAGATGTATTGACAGGTCGTAAGTTGAGGGAAAAAAATTCGTCTAAAAAGTTGTTCTCATCAAGGAGGTTACAATTAAGATCACCACATAATATAATATTCGGATAAGAAATGCAAACCTGTTCTAAAGTTGAAATGAGTGGAGATATACAAATGTTTCTATTAGGACTGTAGATAGTTCCAATTAAAACCTTTTCATTACCATTGGATGAAACCATTAAGGTTCGTCAAAGGCAATGTCTTTGCCAGGAGACTTATTTAAAAATTAGTAAAATAGATCTTTAATCTTTTGCAGATTAAGAAAACAACTAAACTAAGTACAGTTCTTTAAGAACTGTTTCAAACAGAGCTGACTGTTAAACAAAAACAAAATTTAGACATTCGCGAGATCATCGTTTGCCAAATGAAATCCGCGAGTTGTTCGGCACCCCTTTAAGAGAGAGCGGTTATTTGTTACACTGCTTTTTTTAAAAAAAGTCCTTTGGTATTGCAATAATTAAATATAGAGTATTTGAGTTGAGAAGAAAAAAAGCGAATCCAAAGTGCAAATAAAAAATCCGTAAGTTTTATTAAATTTCAAATAAATAAAACGAGGCACGAAATATTATATAGTTTTCCTTTTTTTCTAAGTGGACACAAATAATAATCCACAGGACTAGTTTTCAATTGCTTTCCAAGTTGTAGGTCTTAAAGAGTCACAATCAAAAATACCCGATTTCTATCACAAACAATGACCACTTTATCTATTGTTGTTTTGGCATAGTAAGCATGAGCAATGGAAACTTTTAAAGTAAAAGCCTTTCAAATGATTTTCAAAATATTGAATGCAAATTTAGCAAGCCAGGAAAGAGGATTGAACAAGAAATGAAAAGTGTTAACAACAATCAAAATAAAACTCACCTCCTTCCAAGTTGACTTCCTACTCGTCCATTATCACCATCACTTCCGGCTCCATTCCCCATACCATTAGCACTCTCTGATGCAGCATTCATTTTTGTATCCCTCACCATACCGTCGGTGAAGCGTCGTTTTTCGTCACGCAATACCCTTGGTGTTGGTCTTGGCGCCGCCGCTACTTGATGCATCTGTTGTATGTGTCCATTCAACGTCATTGGACGGTGATTTCCACTAGCACCTGCTGTTACTGTTAATGCTGCTGCATGTACATTTACATCACTCAGTTCTTTATTACGATTAACATTACTACTACTGTCACGATAATTGTTTAAACTACTATCTACACAACTACTAGGAAGATTCGGCTCGTTACAAAGGTGCGGATGATGATGTGGAAGATGATGTGGATCGTGATGATCCGGATGATTGTGCTCAAATTGCTGATAATGATTCAATTCACTAGCTAAGTACGATGATGTAGTTAGAATATCGGGTTTCATTTGAAGGCGACTATAGGTTTCACCGTTATCGTTGCCATAATCATCATCGTCGTCACCACGGTAGTGATTGTTATCCTGATATGACAGCGGGCGATTACGATAACGGTTAACGTTTATATTATCTGACGAGTTCATTTGACTAGAGGCGGGAGAGTCCCCGTCCACAATTTGTTCTTTATACTGCAAAGCGTCAGTTACATGGCTGTCAACTGACGAAGCACTATCAATGCCAACAACTCCACCGCTGCTACTCATTGTCGGTTCCTGATCTAGATCGATGCCTTTTTCTTTGCATATTATGTCATAGAGGGCGCTTATTGGACGCGAATCACTACGAACTCTAACTACACGTCTTTTATTGCTAAATCTACCGGCGTTACTACTCCTAGTACTGACACTGGCGCCTTCCGGTGCTGCTTTGGGGCCTACCTCAACGGGGTTTAGATTAGCACTGGAAGTTTTTTCATCAGAGGGCACCGTGAACACGGCAGAGGAGGATGAGGATCGGGTTAGAGAAATATCACCTTTTGGCTTTTGTTCTGGTGGACTATTGCGAAAAATTGTTCGCTTAGCTGCTATCGGTGGTGGTGCTACTGTTGCTGTTGGACTTTTCGGAAAGAATTTCTGTCCGTTGTCGCCTGTGATTAGTTGCGATGGTGTGGCATAAACACTGCGATAGTTTTCATTGATCGATGGTGATTCATTGAATTTATTGGTATCGTGTGATGATATTCCAGGCGCTGTATGAATGCGGAGGTATTCGTCGGTATAGTAGGCCGGTTCGGTAGTTATGCGTGATATATTTGACTTTTGACTGGAAGATGCTGTTGACGAATAGGCCGATGGGTATTGAGACTTCAGTCCGGAGTAAAGCCTCTGTTTCTGTTGTGATAGTTGCTGTTGGCAGCTTAAGTTGGCAGTGGTTGATGATGATAGGTTGCTTTCAAAATCGACGCTCAACGGTTTGGATGCGACAGATTCTGTAACGAAAATTTAAAAATGAACTCGTTAGTTTTTAGGCTTTCTTAAAAGAACAAAGGAAATATTTTAGGTATATTCATTCATTAATTAAGGACTAGGCAAAACCTCTTCAACTGCAATTTTTTTTTTAATCTAATTAGTGGGATAACCAATTTAGCCATGGGAAAAACCACCGCCTTTGTTGGTTAGTAATTGGGCCGTCTCAAACAAACCGAACCACCCCCATTGATGAAGTGTGAGAGAATGTGGCAACCCCAAGAATGTGTAATTCAAGTTATAACCATTAAGTAAGCCTTGAATGTGCTTTTTCTGTTTACCTTTTACACCAGGAAAATTTAATTGATGAATGTACGTTGTACAAACGAAGAGAAAGTTTTTCTTTTCTTTTTAGGGTTTCTCGGCAGCTTTGACGTATTTAACTGGATACATAACTCATAGTGGTAGACATGTTGACCCCTCGCACCCCCGGGTTAGTTTGGGTCAAAAACTTTAGCCACATGTAACCCCGGCCTTAATCCTACTCTTTCTTAAGTTTTTCACATCAGAGAATTCTTTTTTTTTTTTCAATTTCGTTATAAATTGGAACGCGAAAAGATTTGGGTTTAATGACATCGATTTACATAGAAATGGCAAATGGGGTTTGTAGACTTTGTAATCGATTTTGATTAAACATTAACTCAATTTCAACGTGATACAACGAAGGGAAAACGAAGCGAAACTTAGCTTGTGGGTGCTGCTGGCGATTGAAAATTTAATACTTGGAAACTTAAAAGAACATTAAGAGATCGAATGAAAAGAGAGCTTCGACTACTGTGCAAAAAAAAAATGCAAATGTAGTTTCTTTGCTAAGAGTCATTGCACACAGCGTCTTAAATCGTCATCCAGTCTTAAGTTAATCGCTTAAAAATTTCAAAACAAATTTTACTCGAGGTTATACGCTTAGTGCAACATATGAAAACGGGATGTTTTTTCGGACAGAGAGAGTTCATGAGCTACTAGCCTCATACATATGCCTAGTACTGTGATGGGGGAGCTTAAAGGTTTCACAATCATTACAACAGGATATATTTGTCCAATAAAACTTGAATTTCATACACTCAAGAACATTTTTGAACCAGAGCTTTCAATCTTTCAACACACTAAGGAATGCTCAGAGTAGACATTTTAGAATCCAGTCATGTCTCAAACCGTCAACAATGTGGAGGACATTTACTAACTGCGCTACCTTTTTGGTTAAAAGTTTACTGACACTATAATTTTTGGAATTTGCAATCACAATTGGCTCATTTGATCTAAATTTAACATCTTAAAGGACATGAGCACGACACACGAACGACAAATGAACAAATATTCGTTTACTTTGATATTTTATTGTTGTTTTGTATTTGCCCCGAATGAAGCTCAAATTTACAAAACAAAATGGTTTCGAGGTTAAACACGCACGAAAAATCTATTCGTTGATATGTGGATTGTATGTGGAACGAGAATAAAGTTTGACAATTCGTACCTACTAGATTTTTAATTTTAATTTAATTTTGATGGGGGCAAAACCCCCATTTATTAGGCTTAATACAAGCTATTACTTAATCTAACTTACAAACTAAGAAACTTGATAGCTAAGATTTAAGTTAACTAGTTGGAGGGCTTAGGAGACGAAGCTTTAGGCAGGGAGTACTCATATTGAAGTCAAAACTAGAAGAGTGGGAATTGACATTCCTCAGCATTCGGGAGATGGGTTCATTGGAGCCGTAAGAGGTTCGATGGGTGGGAAGATAGAAGAGACGGGGATTCCGTGTGTTATGAGGGTTAGTATTTAGAAAGATTGATTCGTTAAGGGCTGGGCAGTCAATGGTGCCTGTAAAGATTCGGTAGAGAATGTCAAATATTTGTCCTCGATCTTTCAGCGTATTGAGGTTGAGGAGTTTGATTCGGTCTTGATAAGGAGGTAATATCAAAGGATTACTCCAATTAAGACCTCGAAGATCGAATCGGAGGAAACGGCGTTGTATGCTCTCGATTCTGGCAATGTGCACTTGTTGGAAAGGCGACCAAACTTGACAAGCGTATTCAAGAAGCAGACGAACAAATGAAATGTAAAGGGATCGGGTTACGTAGGGGCCTACAAATTCTTTGGACCATCGTTTCACGAAGCCAGTTTTGAATTTTCCTTAAGGATTTTATCGTTGATATGCTTGAGGAAATTCAGCTCACGGCCGCAAATAATCCCAAGGTCACGGATCACCTGAACGGGGGAAATGATTTGACTGTTTAGAAGATAGAGATTTGATGCGTTTACGTGAGACGGTGATTGATTGGCACTTAGAAACATTTAGCTATAAGCTGTTTTTGGAGCACCATATTGAAAAATTGTCGAGATCCTGTTGGAGGTGGGAAGAGTCTTCAGAAGAAGAAATGACCCGGTAAAATTAGTATCGTCCGCATAGAGAGAGATAGAGGAGTGTTTGATGATCATTTCAATGTCGTTAATACTAAGAATGAAGAGGAGAGGGCCTAAATGGCTGCCTTGGGAAACTCCGGAAGTAGCTAAAAAGCGGCTGGATAAGGCGGATCTGAACCGAACGCTGTTAAAACGATTTTCTAAATTAGAAGAAATCCATCTCAACAGAATGGGTTCAAAACCGAGGGTGGAAAGTTTAAAAAGAATAAGTTTCTGGGAGATTTTATCAAAAGCTTTACTAAAATCAGTTGAAATTACATTGACCTCTTTTCCTCTTTACTTATCCGTGACGAATGATTTTTTTTTTTTTTATAAAATAAAATTTTATATATCTTAAAATCAGCATGAACTATACATATTTCAATAGTTTCCTTAAGAATTCGTGAAGAATCTTAAACGCACTTAAACTCACTTTTCTTGATTTATGCGTCGTTCTTTTTTCTGGTACTAAAATAAACTTAGACTTCTTTCTTTACAGCTACTTGAAAGACAAGGCTTATGCCAAGAGCCCACAATCCACTCATGAACTCAAAGACGAAATTCATGTAACTATCGAGGACATACAGTTGAAAGTATGCGAGCAAATGATAAAAAAATTTATGAAAAGCATTTGGTCCCACATCAAGCGTTGCTAAGGTAGCGATTTGACTTATACTCTTCTGGATGTCGTACCTTCTTTTTAGAACGAAAAAACATCCGATGATTTCCCTTAAAACCACCCATTTTCGAAAAATATTAAAATGGAACTTATTGGCTCTTATTGGAAGACCCAGAATTATATTCAAAGTTATAACTTCGTGTTGTGGATAGACATGTAAAAACGGTTCAATTTAGCTATTTTGACTCAATTCTATTTTCTTCTTTTACTCCTTAAATATGCTCTCCAAAGCTCATTACATTTAAATGTTCAGTATAATGATACAATAATACAAACCAGTTTTGTGATTTTAAAAACCAACCATAGGACTTTAGATTTCGTTTTATTCAATTGTCATATCAACGATTCGAAGCTATGATCTAAAGAAGCGTAAAATAAAATTGATACATCAACAACTGATTCAATTATTTTTCCCCCTGAGTGAGTTGAAAAGCATAATTTTGTTCACAAATGTTTTCAGATTAACTCATTCAACCAATTCTGGAAAGAAATAAATACTTAAGAACATTTTAAGGAAACTCATTCAATACCTGCGTCAGCCTCTTTATATCTCTAAGTAGAACCCCATTAAAACGCTCACAGATTACAGCGTCGCACTCAAGAAGACAACTCGTTTACTTCTACCCTAAAAAAATATTATCTGAAAAACCTCTTTTGCAAACCCAATTACCAGTATTCTTCCAAACGCATTAAAACCCCCTGTCGGCCTCATCCGCTTACAATTTAATAAAAACAAATGTAGATACAAATGGAAAGGCAAATAATTCTTCTTAATGAAAAGTGAATTCCTCCTTTTTTATGTCATGGCTCCATGGCAAATATTTATGCATTCGTTATGCACTTATTTACGTTTAAACTACCTCTCTGGCTTTCTGGAGGCTAAATTAAAATTTGCATTCAACACTGCTCGTGCCGAGGGAATTAGAAACAAAAGTCGTAAGTAAAAAAAGAATATATATGCCTACTTTTATCTTCTCTTACATTTGATTTGAGGCTCACACACAGGTGCATTGATTGATGGGTTGTCAATAGCAATTTGCGTGAATATATTTTAAATCTGATCATTGTACTAAATTTCATCATCAATAACTATTTGCGGGAGACTATTAAAACGATTATCTATCGTCATTCGTGGGTCTCGTTTGTGAACGTGCATGTACCGCCATACCGTCAAATGTCGCGCCACATTTCATCAATGAAGACAAACCTAAGACGTTCATTTAAAAACCATTCCGCAATTGATTTCTAATTGAAGAGCAATTAGTTTGCAGCCGGAATGATAATCTTGAGTATGTATACTTCATAGTCGGAAGAAGGCCCACAAATTAATTACGTCCACCAGCTGAACTACTTAGCATTTATGAAAATTTATTAAACCAGACTTTCAGGTGATTGGGATGCAGATCTGTGCAATTAGCGGGGCGACACATATTGCGAGAAGAGAGCTTTAAGTGGCAGCGAAGCATTCGTCTGTCTTGTATCTGAGATGAAATGTGGAAAGTGGAAGCAGATACATTAAGCCGTCATATTGCCCGAAGGAAATAGTTATTTTCACTTTACAACACTTTCGGTTAAGAGAGTTTTCATGTTGTTGTCACTTGGTTGTGCGATGGTGGGTATATTTGCATATCATAATAAAGGGATGTAGGTACATTTGTGCAATTTGGTTAAGTCTTGCGGGACTGTTAAAATGCAATTAAGTTAGAGTGCCGAAGCACATGTTATCCGAACGAATGAGACTAAGAAATGATTTTCATATCGAAAAATGATTGGAAAGTTAGCTAGACTTAAAAATTTTTAAATTTGCATGTTCGTTTTGAACAAATTAAAATATCTTTTCAAAAAATGGATGCCTCTGAGTGATCTTTGGTTCCGAATTTGGAGACAATGTGTTGGGAAGCAGATTCATATTCAACAACGAACTGTATGAGCTGTACCGCGACATGGACATAGCAAGAAGAGAAGGCATGGCGAGACCGCGATGGCTGGGACATTTAGAACGTATGAATATCAAAGCTCGACGGGTTCTCGAAAGCACATTGCAGGGTCTTTGCGGAAGGGAAAGACCTCGTTTTAGGTGGCCAATCCAAGTAAAAGAAGACCTGACCCGAATAAATGCGTAAAACTGGATATAACTACCCCAAAACCGAAGATTTTGGCGAAAGATATTGGTAAAGGCCCCAAGAACTATAATGCCCACCTTAGTGAGCAAGAAAAAGATGCCAAGAGAGCACATAACCAGCAGCATTATAAAAAGTCCTCTAACTACACGACAAATGACTTAACAGCAATAATCAAGTGAAGTTCAATAACTAAGTTCATTTTCAACAGAAAGTCCAAAACAAAACGCGCATTTAACTGATAACAAAAAACCGATAATTTTAAATGCATTAAACTTTTATATGCCCCACAAATAGAACGAAATCGGTCATTTATTTCACTGACACGAATATCAAATGAAATCATACACGAAAACAATAACACAAAATTTTGCTATCTGTTTTCAAATATGCATCACGTGGAATTCAAAATAAATCAGAAAATACTGACGCCAGCACTAAAAATAGGAAGGCTTCTTTTTTTTTGTTTTTCATTTGATTTTAATTTCCAACTTTTGTTTAACAACCACAACAATAATATTTCATAAAGGGCTCGTGCTGCTTTCAAAATGAACTCCTACACTCTCGTTTCGACGACAACGACCGACGTCGCCGACGATGGCGAAGTCGAGTAGCAGATCAATTTTTTTATTTATTTAATCAAATTTTTTAAGTTCATATTAATCAACACCTTTTATGGAAAAGCAGCCATGGCCATTTTAAGTGAAAGTGATTTTTTAAATTGGATTTTCTTTTACGAAAACAAACATCAAACAAGCCAAAGATCTTTGAATTAAATTCGAATTCGAATTTTTTTTTTTGCCTCTCTATTGGGATGTTAAATGTATGAGTAAATGTATATTGCTTTTGTATTGATCTCGTGTTAAATGTCAAGTTGAAGTGCCATCGATCATGAGAATTTGTTTAAATTAGAACACTTTTTTCTCAATTTCATTAACGGTCGCGACTGAGTTGGCCACCAAAGCATAACACATGAAAAGTGGGGCAGTTTATATACATAAAGATAGACATACACGAGAAACAAATAAATCAAAACATAAACGCACTCGTTTTTAATTGCTCGATCAGTGATCTCACAGAGCATTGAGTTGAGTGAATGGACTCGAATGTGGAAGAAGAGAGAGTATTAATGTTTTGAGAACATTGACATTGCTGCATTATGTGTGTGGTGCGGATATAAGTTAAAAAGGAAAAACATCGCTGAGACGGATGATGGTGCGTGTTCTTAAAATAGACACTGATGATGGTCGATTTGTGAGTAAGAAACGTAAAAAAATTAGATTGATAGAATGTGGTTTGTGGTGGGGTTTGAGAAATGTTCGCTGTTGTTCTTAACTGCAAAATGCCCCAACAAATGAGAGCACCATACTTGAATTGGAATCCAAGAGGATGGGGACTTAAACGATTGGTTTGTTTTAGCAATTCTTCTTTTTCTAGCAATGCAAGGGCGTTTCCCACCTTCGAAAAGTAATATTTGGTTAACGAGGGTAGGTATATCTCACTCCGTGGAGGCGTCAAAATATTAAATTTTAAAAACTACCCCATGGTATTTTATGATACTGTATCTTTTTGTACGACTAGATAGTAGAAGTAAAAAGTGTTTTTATTAGACTCATAGTATCTTTTGTAATGACTTTATTTAGCTATCCAGTTTATTTGATTAATTTTTGTCTTTTTTTGTCAAATAATTGAAATTTACCACCCTCCTCCCTGATGACGGGTTGATATGGAATTTGATGCAAGGTGCGTATCAAACTTCAGTTCTGATAATAGCCTTCTCGATAGGATCTGCATGGAGGTTAGATGGCATATAAACTACCACGTTATTTTCTACGCTTTTTTGCATAAGTCGTTCGATCTGCGACTCCAGCAACTGGTTGCGATTTTCCAAATAAAGAACCTTTGCGGAGATCTCCTCCTGTTTTACTTTCAGTGCGGACAAATCATTATAGAGCAGTTGAAAGTCGGCTTTAGAAACTAGTTCAGAGACGAGCTTGGTGTTGCTTTCCGCAAGGATTTCTTTCATTTGGTCAACACTGATGCCTGGTGCCATTTCGACTAAAGTTTTCGAAGGTCCGCCTTTAGGGTTGTGAAATTGAACAGGGGAAGTAACTTCAAGCACTCGTTTGCTCATTTATTTTAGAAGTTATATTTGCCGGGACCTTTACTTTATATTTGAATTGTCTTAAATGCTATGACTTACAGGTATTTCAACTCGCCGACGCTAATGTTGCTTTTATGTTCAGTTTTTCACAGCAATTTTTTAAAATTAATCGTATAAAATCGACTTTTTCCAGATTTTGTACAGAGCTTTCTTACTAGTTAAACCACTTTGACAGATCGCAAAATGTCAATCTCAAGCCAAATTGGCGGAAGCTAAGCGTGCTATGTGTTCTGTGTGGAGAGGTTGTATTCTAAAGAATAATGTTTCACATGTTGCTAAATACAAAGTTTTTCGAGCAACCGCAATCGCAATCCTGTTCTACGGCGCGGCGCTCAGGTATGGGGATATTGCTCTTTTAAAGCAGTAGAGAAGTTTCTCCGTTTTTTTATAAAAAGTACCTTTCGACTACCAAGTAATGCTCCTAATTATATGATTCACCTTGAGACAGGTATAGCACCGCTATTTTTGAACACACTTAAATTACATTTTAATTACGTGACAGGAGTTATGGTAATGAACGAAGAGAGGATTCCGCGAATAGTATTAACGCAAGTTATAAACATGTGAGGAACATGAGTAAAAGAGTGGAAGAATCTGGCAACCGAGTGCTCATCTACCTTGTCATTCTCTGGAGACGAAAACCCCGATTGGTGAAATTGGTGATTGATTGATGATTGGTGCTTAAGGTGAAATTTGATGATTTGCCGAAGAAAGCTGGCAATATGATGTATGATAAATTCATGAAAGAGGCTGAATCGTCTATGTACAAAGCCTACTACAGTAAGGTAAACCACTTCCTAAACGATAAAACCTACTTCCTAGCTGAAAACACTTCTGCAAAAATTAGTTTGAACTCATCGGTTTGAATTACATTCCACATCGACCAGAGCTGCCAATATTGTGTGATCTATGCAATCGCAAGGAACGTGAGGATGTGTTTCATTTCCTGGGAATGTGCCCAATACTTAAGGAGTTCCGAAAGCGCTTCTTCGGCGCTGAAAATCTCAATTTACAGGAAAATATCAGCATCCTGAAATCCTGATCGTCTTTACGAGTATTGTCTGAATGCCTTCCGTTACGGAACATGTATAGTCCGAGAAAGTTTTTAATACTTTGCTTTCAAATTTAGTTAAAAAAAATAATAATAATAATGTATATTAGTTTTCTTATATCTTTTATAAAATAAATGTTAATCTGGTAGACGGCTTTCGGCCAAACCATTTACAGACTTATGTAACATTCAAAAAATTAAGAAAATGAAAATTGTATTACTATTGAAGTCAATAAATCTAATCTCTAAATCTTCTGATAATAGTAAAATTTAATACATTCGGAATCATTGTAGGTATCCAAGATGGCCGGAAATACAAAAAGGCGGGTCACATATTTTTTCACTCCCTCCTCAATATGGGTACTAAATCAAAGGGATTGATTAAGAGATAGATTTCTCTGTGAAAAAAAATTAATCTAATATAGTCGTCAAAAAAATCAAAAACTTAAAACTTGAAAATAAAAATAATATAGACAATGTACTTTACTTCAGCATTTAGTACCAGCATCTTTTAGCAGTTTCGACGTAATTCAACACTTTTGATTTGCTTGGCTCTATCTGAAGTTAAGTTGGTTGTTGGTTCCTCCTCTTGTTTTATTTGTGATTACAAAGGGTATAGTCTTTTTAATCTGAACAAAATGGTGCGTGTCCTCTCGTTTAAGAAACAGCTGAGTTTGTCTGGACATTTTTCGTTGGCTATTAATTCAAGGAGGACGGCAAATCGAGGCGTTCTTAAGCAGTCGTTACATTTAATATAAAGTGCAGATGCTTCTCGAGAGTAAAGATTATGTGCGTCTTTACGCTTTGGTATCCAAATGCATCTTATACTCGTATCTAGCAACATCGAAGCAGATCTTTAGTGAGCCATGATAAGTTTTTGATTCAGTCTTTCCAAAGCTTTTCCCAACTTTGAATTGGACCAATCAATGAACCTGACCAGCACAGCGAACAATCAATCTCACTATTTTTTCGAAGCAATCGAGTCTTAAAATTTTTAATGAGAACTCATTTCCAATGGGATATTTATTGGGTTTTATGGTGAATTCTCAAAATAGTGGACAAAGACATTTACGTAAATATCTTCTATAATATAAAAATAAGTCGGGTTTTCCTTGCTGACGCTATAACTCCAGAACGCAAGAACCGATTTCCACGGTTTTGCATTCGTTAGAAAGGTCTCGGGCTCCGTGAGGTTTATAGTTCGTGAGAAGCCATCGGGTGGCGAAACGGAGTTCGCGGGGTTAGCTAGTCTATAATATAAAAATAAGTCGGGTTTTCCTTCCTGACGCTATAACTCCAGAACGCACGAACCGATTTCCACGGTTTTGCATTCGTTGGAAAGGTCTCGGGCTCCGTGAGGTGTATAGCTAAGAAAATTCACGAAAAATTTCAAGAGAAAAGCAGGAAGGGAAAATCATTTTTCACATACAGCGCCATCTCTGATCCATATCATGTACTACAACGGCGCCAGTACGTGGTGTGTGAGTATCCCCCACGAAAGTAAATACGTTTAATTTTAAGTAGATGGCGCCGGTGCTTGATTCATTGTTTGGCATCTACTCATTGTACTCTGCTCAGTTAATATCGGCCGAAAAACACTATCGCTAACCACTAATATGAGAGTTCAACTTCAAAATGAGCAAAGTGCTGCACAATTTTCCAAACAATTGTAAGCTGTTGGAAATGAAAAAGTTCCAGTTGATGCCACAACTGGATTAATTACTCTTACCAATGACTTTTGCCGATTTGTAGACTCTCAATCAGCTCTTATTGAAAATGTTTTCCCAAACAGCAGTGAGAATTATGAGAATTATGTTTGGTTAAGTCAACGAGCAATTCTCGCTGCAAACAATAATGATGTAAATGCACTGAATTTCACCATTCAATCAAAAATCGATGGCGATTTGGTGACATACAAATCCGTTGATTCCATAACAAATCCCGATGATGTAGTAAATTATCCAACGGAGTTTTTGAACTCTTTGGAGTTACCAGAATTTCCACCACATAACATAACCTGCAACTCAAAGTTGGTTCAGTTATTATGATATTGCGTAATTTGAATCCACCGCGACTTTGCAACGGTACTCGACTTGCGGTGAAAAGACTTATGCCGAATTTGATTGAGGCAACCATTATTTTCGGAAAGTACGCAGGTGAAAATGTATGTATTCCTCGAATACCAATGATTTCGACTGATCTTCCGTTTGACTTCAAACGATTGCAATTTCGGGTTCGCTTGCTTGGATTCACTTTCATTTTTTACTAAGAGAAGTTCAACTGAATTACACTTCATTTTTGTAATCGAAATGAATTCATTACTGTTGTAAAATGAAATAAATTTTTTTCCTTTTCAAATATAAAACAAAAAAATCATTTTTCTTCGTCTTTTGGGGCCAGTTGCTCAATCGAATCATAAATTTAAGTTCTACATAAAGTTCTACTTTAGTATGGGGATTTTATGTAGAACTTAAGAATTCCGAAACGTCTTATACAAAAATGAAAACTTTATGTAGAACTTAAATTTATAATTCGATTGAGCAACTGGCCCTTAATCCCCAAACGAAATGTAACAAAAAACGAAGTCATCTGGTGGCGAAACGGAGTTCGCCGGGTTTGCTAGTAAATATAATAAAATGAAAAGATGATCACTCAAAGACTCTACTTTTCTGTTAAGGAATCATTATCCCTGTTTCAACATGGATTTTTGGAAGGTAGATCGACTAGCAGAAATTTAACCCTTTTTACTGATTTTTGCAGTAATCAAATAGAAAATGGTAAGCAAGTTGATATCATCTGCAACGACTTTGTTAAAGCATTTGACAGGATTCATCATGGTCTTCTATTACAAAAGTTAACATGACTGGGTTTTGATAAAGCTTTTACCAAGTGGTTAAAATCATATCTATCCATTAGAAAACAGATTGTAAAGATAGATGATTGCACCTCAAACACTATGGAAGTTTTATCGGGTCTTCCACAAAGAAGCCATTTGGGCCCTTTGCTGTTTATTATATTCACCAATGACTTTGATTCAAAGTTGGTCTTCAGAACACACACTGATTATGTGGTGTCTAGAGGTAATTCTTTGTTAGAAACGAAATTCAACTGATTTTAACGATGCCTATAGCGTATAAGCTGGGCCTTGATACACAAGGCTACGCTGATGACCTAGTCATCTGTATTCAAGGCAATCAAGAAGCACAGGTCACAAACCGTATGCAAAGTGCCCTGAACAAAGTTAATGACTGGTGCAATAAAGAAGGGCTTAAGGTCAGCCCCACCAAAACAGTCATCATTCCATTCACCAGGAGACGTAAAATCGATCTCCAAACACTATCCCTAAATAGTGTTCCAATTAATTTTTCCAAAGAGGTCAAATATCTAGGAGTAACCCTGGATAATAAACTCAATTGGAAACCACATCTAGACAAAACCATAGCAAAAGCAACAAATGCTTTCTGGGCCTGTTCTAGACTCTTTGGTAAAAAGTGGGGACTTAGGCCAAAAATGATTTACTGGACTTACCTCACTATTATCACACCCATTATAACCTATGCTTCACTGATCTGGTGGCAAAAAACAGAACAAGTTTATGCCCGCAAATCTTTGCAAAAGTTACAAAGACTAACCTG
The DNA here is from genome assembly GCA_949752695.1 of Melanostoma scalare. NCBI lineage: Eukaryota > Metazoa > Arthropoda > Insecta > Diptera > Syrphidae > Melanostoma > Melanostoma scalare. The sequence continues at coordinate 142,120,503 of OX456984.1, read as the reverse complement.
TGTAGGTATCACAGGTGCAATGCGCACCTGCCCAACTTTAGCGTTAGAAAGTTTATTAAATTTTCCTCCGCTACATCAAAGAGTAAAGAAGACTGCTGCACTAAGCGGACTAAAGCTTCATCTCACCAACTACTCTAGAAAGGAAAACTTACAAGGACATATGAGTTTTCTGCAGGTGCTCCCAATACTGAAATCGCCTGCGGCCCACTCCTCGGACTTTATGCCTAAACGCATAATGTTACATCGTCCCTTTAAAGTAATCTTTCCAAACCGCTCAGCATGGAAGAACCCTGTAATTCTTACAAATAACTTCCAATACATCTGGTATACTGACGGTTCACAAACAAACAACGGTGTAGGTGCAGGGATTTACGGTCCCAACTTTAAATCATCTACATCCCTTGGTAACACAACTACTATCTTTCAGGCAGAGGTAATGGCTATAGAATTCTGTATTAGGGAATGCATTAGAAGAAACCTCCGAAGATCAAGCATCCTAATCTGCTCTGACAGTCAGGCAGCACTAAAGGCTCTGTCCTCGACAAAAATCGAATCCAAACTAGTTTGGAACTGCCTGACTTGTTTACTTCAATTAGCTGCTCACAATAAAATAACTCTTTCATGGGTGCCTGGTCATGAAGGCGTACCGGGTAACGAAGAGGCTGACCGCCTTGCTAGGCTTGGATCTGAGTCCCAATTCGAAGGCCCTGAACCCTACTGTGGTCTCCCAATCAGTAGCCTTAAAAACGAATTAGCTACCTGGGAACGACAGAACATGATCAGCACCTGGAACAACTCAAATGGCCATCGTCAGTCAAAACTATTCATTGACTTATCCCACAAACGTATGAAAGAAATTCTTGACATGAGCAAACGTGACGCAAAGTTACTTACGGACTTCTTCACTGGACACTGCTCTCTCAAGTATCATCTTAAAAACATGGGCATCAGCCAAGATGACACCTGTCGTCTCTGTCTTGAGGACATAGAAACAGCTGAACACATTTTATGTGAATGCCCTGCATTAGCTAGATCCAGGCTTAATATATTCAATAAAGGGTTCTCCTGTCCCCTTGATATCAGAAACACCTCTTCCTCGAAGATTCTTAGGTTCTTACATGACCTCAGCTTCGAATGAACAAACCTATACACTATGTGTTTTTAAACCTAAGGGAACAGCACAAAAGATCTTTCAGGTCGACGTGCTTGTAAAGGTAATTCTCACCTTCGCCCTATATAATTAAAAAAAAAAAAAAAAAAACGTATAAGACCTTGTTTATGTCGTTAGATTTACCAGTTTTAGAGTATTGTTTTGTTGTTTGGTCATTATTTTATGTAAATAATATAATGAGAATAGAAAGGATTCAAAAAAATTTTTTTAACTATGCCCTGAGAAAATTTAATTAGGTTGGATCCTTACCTGACTATAAGTCAAGGTGCTCTCTCATTGATTTGAAAACGCTTAAATATCGCCAGCGACAATTGGCGCAGCTCTTTCAACCTTGGCTCCTGCGTCTTCAGTTAATTTTTCTTATTATTACCAGAATGTAGGTGGCATGAGAACTAAATTAGATTCTTTATATCTAACATTTTCATCTTGTTCATTTGATATAATTTTACTAACTGAAACATGGTTGACTGAAAGCCATCTAACATCAGAAATATTTAATTCTAATTATACTGTTTTTAGGAAGGATAGATCTAAGCTTTTGACAGGTAAAGATAGAGGAGGAGGCATTCTAATTGCTATTCGATCGTTTTTAAATTGTAGGGAGATTGAGTTGAAATCTAATTCTGAAATTTCTTCATCTTTATGCGATATTGATCAATTGATTGTTTGTATATCTTTAAATAGTGACTGTGAAGTTTTTATTATACTTAATTATATTCCGCCTAGAAGCTCTCTTGATTATTATAACATTTATTTCGAAAATTGTAAAAGTGTTTTAGAAAATCTAAGCAGTTCTCAGCATGTTATTTGCATTGGGGACTTTAATCAGGGTGATATTCAATGGATATTGGACTTAGACGATAAATGCTTAATTACTTACAATATAACCTCTGAAATTGAAGAAAACTTGGTTGACTTTTTTAGCCAATTTGACTTAATTCAATTAAATTCGATTCCCAATGGTCTTAACCGTATTCTTGATCTTGTTTTTGTTGACAAGGAATTCAATGTTTATGTTGAAAAGTCTGATATCCCTTTTGTCGATAATAAACTACATCACATTGCACTTGAAGGGCTTATTAGTTTTTATAGTTATTCAAAAATTGAGAACTGTGATAATACTCTGATACCAAACTACAATAATGCGAACTTTTATGCAATGAATGAATTTTTTTTCGTCTTTTCCGTGGTATACACTTATTAGTGAAGTCAGTTTGAGTAAGGCTAGTGATTCTTTTATGGCTATTATCAATGAGGCTGTACGTAGATTTGTTCCTCATAAAAAGTCGTTATCAAATTCCAACCCAGCATGGTTTAATAAAAGACTATCGAACCTAAAAAACAAAAAAAATAAATCATTTAAATTATATAAAAAAAATCTTGAGAATTTTCAACTTCGTTTGAATTACTTAAAACTTGAATATGAGTTCGGCACTCTTAATAAGTTTTTGTACAAATCTTATATGTTCTTCTTACAGCATAATATTAAGAGTAATAGTAAATGTTTTTGGAGCTTTATCAACTCCAAACGTAAATCTAATGGCTATCCTAGTTGTATGAAATACTTAAGTACAGTTACTAATGATGTTGATGAGATCTGTAATCTTTTCGCAAATTTTTTTCAATCCGTCTATTCTACCAACTCTTCTACTAACCTAGAACCACCTTATATTTCAGTTTCAGCTAGCGTAGGATCCATGAAGCTTGAGATATATGAAATCAAAGCTGCTTTGCTTGGCTTGGACCCAACCAAAAAAGAGGGACCTGATGGTATTCCACCAATTTTGCTTTCAAAATGTGCTAATTCTTTAGCTAAACCTTTGACGGATCTGTTTAACTTGTCTTTATCTAGTGGTGTCTTCCTGGATTCTTGGAAATTGTCTTTTATAATTCCCGTGCATAAATCTGGTTCAAAACAAGAAGTTACAAACTATAGACCTATATGTAAAATCTCCGCGTTACCTAAGCTGTTCGAAAAAATTGTGTGTGATAAACTATCCTTTAAATTAAAGGAAGAGATTTCAGAACATCAACATGGTTTTATGTCTGGTAGATCTACTACGACTAATCTCTCCTTGGTGACGAATTACATAGTAAAAAATTTTGAAAGCAATTACCAGACTGATATTATATTTACGGATTTTGCTAAAGCCTTTGACCGTGTTAATCATCAGGTTCTAGTTAATAAACTGAAGCAATTTGGGTTTCATTCAAGATTTCTTGATTGGCTGCAATCGTATTTAAGCTCCAGAGTTCAGAGAGTTAAAATCAATAACCGTTTTTCACACCAAGTCCTAGTTCACTCTGGCGTCCCTCAAGGAAGCCACTTGGGTCCATTACTTTTTCTAATCTTCATTAATGATATTCCCAAAATATTCAGCAATTCTCTTTGTCTTCTTTTTGCTGACGACCTTAAGCTATACCGCACTATTAGGAGTGTTGAAGATTGTGTTTTGCTCAACGATGACTTAGGAAAACTGGCTGAATGGTGTCGTATAAATGATCTTCATTTGAATGTTTCAAAATGCCAAGTTATGTCCTGTTTCCGTAAAACTATACCACTTCAGTTTAAATACCAGATTAATAATTCTGACCTGGAATGTGTTACTCAAAAAAAAGATTTGGGGGTAATATTAGATACTAAGCTTTCACTTTTACCTCATTTTAATTGTATAATAAATAAATCTAACCAAATGCTAGGGTTTATTATCAGAAATACTAAGGAATTCACCGATTCATACTCACTTAAATCTCATTGCTGTACGGTTTGGAACCCTTGCTACAAAAACTCGATTGTTAGAATCGAAAAAATTCAAAGAAAATTCACTATATATACGTTCTATAAACTAAATTGGAGAATCGATACTCCCTCATACAAAACCAGTTGTTTGTTATTTGGCATGCAAAGTCTAGAAAATCGACGTACTTATTTTGGGATAATGCTTGTTAGAGATTTACTAGCATACCACATAAAATGCTCTCCTTTACTTTTGTTAATTAACCTACGCGTTCCGAGTAGAACTTCTCGTAATAACTGTGTGTTTCATGAGCAAATTCATCGAACGAATTATGCTCGAAATGAATCAATTACTCGTTGCATCAGAGTAGCCAATTCAGTTTGCAGTAGATTAGATTTCTTCGACAACTGTAGTAGAGATTCTTTTAGACAGTATGTATTTAATGTATTAAACATGCCACCATTTAATTAATTTAAAGTTTAATTAATATTCATATTCTTATTTTATTAACACTATTGTTAGTCTAATTCTTAAGTAGTCTTCAAGTGAATATGTTCTCTGATAGACGAAATAAATAAATAAATAAATAAATAAATAAATAAATAAATGTCGTAGGCAAGTGCGATGTATACTTTTTGTAAAAGATATCTTCGAAGCAGAAATGAATTGCTCCACATAGCTCATCATAGGACTAACTACAGGTTAAATGAACCACAACACGTCCTTTAAAACTTTTTAATGGAGTACGCAACGATATCGACCGTTGCATGAAGAGGAATCTTTTTAAAAAAATAATACAAAACTTATGTAATTGATTTCTTTTTGTTAAATAAATTCGTCATTATTGTGTTTTAAATGTTATAAATGAATATTCTGTATCTTACCCAAACTTTAAATAAATGTATTTTTTGTATTTTTGAATTTTGTAATCAGAAGATCTTGAAATCAATTGATGGATAAACACCGCTTTGGAAAGATAGAAGTTTTGAAATTGTTTCAAAACTTGAACAAGATGTTTTCATTCCATGCTGAGTTCGGAGGAGTTTCTTTGCTCTTTTTGGTTTGGTTTTTTCTTATTGGACTTGAGGTCAATGCAAAGCTTGAACCAACTCAAATAATTTTTCACATCATTCGTTTTTGTTTCAAAATAGACTTAAAATGACTTAATTGAATCAAATTCTACATTCAACTCAATTCAAAAAATACAGAAATTGCTTTGGTTTGTGTTTAATAAGACTAGAAAGTCGATATCAAGGTTCAAGATGATACCGAGTAATAACTTAATATACTCGGTGCAAAACAGAAGAAAAGATTGAATGTCGGTGTACGCAGACAAGCTTTTTAGTTCCAACAATACAAATTTAAAATAAGAACAACCAACGTCAGTTTAAAGGCAATAATTTATTCGGTGTGAAAAACCACTTCAAAAAATTAATGATTAGTACATACTTATTGATATTTATTGTAAAAGTTTGGGCTGATGAGAAATAAAACCGTCTTGCAGCTGCAGGGGCACACGTCGTTCCACATTCACAGTTACAGATTTTTTGAGAAATAGCTTTTTTAAGATATCTTCTTTATCCATAGTAGAAGTTTGCTTCGTTGCTCAACAAAATTTCAATGAACTGTGTATTGGTCGATTCGGAGCTTTCATTGGACGGCCAGGGGCCTTTAACTGAAAACTACAAGTCTGCGAGTTATGCGCCACTTGTAGGATTATGTCCCTTATGTCCAGCAAATTTGTGGACTTGTTACAGAAATTTCTTACACTTGTCATTATTCACTTGTCTTACAAACTACTTGTAGTTTCGTGTTACAAGCCCCAGAAATTCCAGTCTAGCACATATGGATTCTTTCTTCTGTGGTGCAACGAAAGAAAAAGCTGAGTCTGACAGAGGTCTAAAAAAAATTAACACGGTTTGCAGTGTTAAATTCCAATTTTATTTTATAAAAAGTAAAATTACATTTTTATTAAGACAAGAAGTCTTTTGAAGAAACAATTAGAAGTGGTTGGAAATTTTTAATACAAGATAAAGTGAATTAAAAAAAGATACGACTGGTTGCAAAAAAGTGAATCGGGTGACTTCTTCCAAATGTCACACGATTCCCGATTAGTTTTATGCTTTATACGTTGATTTTCTGCACAAATCAATAGATAGTAAGTTTTTCGTCTAAGCTTGTACTAAAAACTTGGTTAAAACTAATCAAGTACACGCACCGTGATTATTTCAGCGGTTGGATTTGCTATTAAATACGAACCGGTATTACTGGTAAAGCAGTGTTATCATTGTATACAAAAACTATAGTAGGATTATGTAGATTGTAGACTATTAAACAGGTGGCAAACCTATTGTCTCCGGTCCAACCTAGCAGTCTCCGTTCCAAGCTATTGGTTTCAACAGTCACCAGTGTGTGTATAAAAGCGATTGCAGCGCTACCGGTGTCCTCCGGTCCATAAGATTGTTAAATCACCTCCTTTTGAACTTACTATAGTTTCTATGTATAATGATGTTATTTGTTACAAAACTTATCGAAGACGCCACTCAGTAAGTTTTTAACCAAGCTCAGAAATTTTTTGTATCACGAACATTTTACCGCGAAAATTATGTTGTTGCCGCTGAAAAACAAGAAGTACACTTCACGAGAGGTGCGCCTATTGCTTTGAATTGATTTTATATCAACTGATAGTAAACATAATGGAAAAAAAATCCTAAAAAGATTCATATTTCTATACCAGAAGAGTTAGAAAAATAAAATAAATTAGTACGATTCTTTGAACTTCACTCTTTATTTTATTTATTTATTTTATTTTATTTTATTTCATGAATGCTTAACAACTGTAAGATATAATATCTTATAAGCTAGTCATTAGCTAATTTAACAAACTAAAGAGCAAGATATAGAGAAGTTAGTAAAATTGAAGCAAATTATGAAACAGATTTAAACTTAAATTTTTAGTTATTTACATTTGTATGAGTTCGGAAGTGGTTTATTAATAGTCTTTTAATTCTTGTTGCGTTTTGAATTTCCTTAATATTTCGTGGTAATGAGTTCCAAAGACGGACGGAATTTACGAATTGACGCTGAGATGTTAAACTCGAACAACGAGGAGGAATTAATTGACGAGACCTTGTCGAGACCGCGAATGTAATTCTCTCAAAGCAGTATTGTGGTTGGTGCGAAATCATAATGTCAGAGAGCAAAACTAGACACCTAAGTTCAAGAAACTTTTCGAAGGTCATACCCAGCAAGCGTTGAGAAAAACCGGCTAATCTATTATACCTACTCAACCATAGACATAACGTAAGGTACTATTGAAGACGACATTGAGTTTACGCATGCTAGCAAAACTGCAGTTACAAAATATTTCACAGCCGTATGTCAGAATGGGAATTATCAGAGTCTTAGCAAGAAGAAAACGAGTTTTAAATGGTGTGAAGCTCTTAGTTACCCATAAAGTGCGTAAGACCCCATACACTTTACCAGCAATAACATAAATGGTTGTCCCAGGTCAAAGAGCGGTTAAAAATTACTCCGAGATTTTTTGCAGTATCCACAAAGTCGATTTGGGCATCTTTCCTTATAATCGGAGAAAAATAATCAAGATTTAGAGTTTTCCTCGAAATAACGTTTTGTTACATTTTGATTTCTTTGGGTTTAAGATAAGGCCGTTTAACTCTGACCATTTTGAGATTTTTTCTAGGTCTTTGTTGACACAAAAGACTCCATGCTCTATGAGCCCAAGAGGACAGCTAAAGTACAATTGAACATCGCCAGCTCGTTAACGTAAATAGAAAACAGTAAAGGACCAAGTATAGAACCTTGAGGAACACCTTTCACATTTGGGAGAAAATTGGACAAGCTATCACCAACTTGCACTGCTTGTTTCCTATCAGTCAAATATGAATAAATCAGTTTTGCCCCACTTGGAGAAAAATTGAAGTTATGCATAAGCTTATTACATAAGATATCATGGTTAAAAGAGTCGAAAGCCTTTGAGAAATCAAAATCAAAAATTCAATCAAAACATTTTAAAAGTCTATCGCTTCAATCAACAAAAGTTAAATACCAACAAATGAAAAGAACATTTTACCTTGTACAACTATAGCAGACTGTTTATTAAAAAAAGCCGACCTTAAAGAAGGACATACATTTTTATTTATATTCTGTCACCCACCTACTTTGACACGCAACCTTAAACTAAAATAAAAAGTTTAAGCAGCGCTTTACCTCTGCTACACAAGAACGCGACAGCCTTGCACTTTTATTCTCATAGCGCATAAGGAAGTTTTATTTCAAAAATAAATTCGTTTCATGGTAAAAATATTTACATTTACATTCACATGAAACCTACTCCACACATAAATCTGCGGAGTAGGGGGATAGCAGCCGGGCGACAAAGACCATTTGACTGGTAAAAATATTTGTTTTAGTAGTTTTTAAAGACCATATTTAGGATTAAATTTGATTGAATACAAATTTCATCCACTTCACAAGACCGCTGTTGTAACGATTTCGTAGAATAGAAAGAACTAAAAACCTACTCGTAATGAAATTTTTGCAAAATTTTTTATCAACAGTGACAAATTACATTGAAAAACATTTACTACGAGGCCGTCTATAATGCATCCTTTTCGGCATACGTTATAATCCGAAATTTTTTTTTAAGGGCGGGCCTTGTGATAGGGGCCACTCTAAAGAAACTCTTCCCTAAAACCAAAAAAAAATGTTTTTTTTAATTTTGTGGTTATTATTAAAAATCATTCTTATGATATTTGTGTTGTTTTTCTTGTTTACATTATATCGTAAATGAAAAGTTCAGAGTGAATATGAATGGTTTTTGAAATCAATTCACTTTAGCACACTCTGCTTCTTTTTTCAATGCAAAGATCAACCATTCTATTTCAATTACAATTGGTGATCTTTTCGCCTTGATAATCTGTTTATCAGGTTCTACAAAAAGCAGGCCCTATATTTGAAGTAAGTGTGACCGGAAAGTTAAAACTCTGTTTGTCTGGCTAAACTATTGTCAACAAACAAAATTGTAAACAACATTCCAAGACTTTGACAAGTAATTAACTTCTTTTGTATAAGCCATCGTGTTATCCAAAATGCTAGCTAGCAGGTCACGTTTCTTTTGAAAACTTTCCTTAAACCGTCACATAACTGCCACCTCTGTTTACTTTCTCACTTGATGTTCGATTAAATAAAACGTTTATCGAATGAAGCAACTCTCTGCTGTATTTGTCTTGTTCTTGTATTTTAAAAATAACACAACGTTGCATATTTACCTCTGCCGTATATACTTTTCTTTTTCAATGAGATATTTTCAATTGGAATGCAATGCAATCTAATTATAGTCACAAAAACCTATCGACTGACATGACATTCATTGATAGACACAATCAGAAGGAAAATTCTTTCCTCTTAGACTGCTGCTGCAATAGGCTCTGTGAAGCTATTAAAATAATTATCCGCTGAACATACAACAAAGTGATACAGTACAATCGAATAATGAAAAAGAACACAGAAAAAAACATTTGAAATAATTTGGCCCACAATCGTGCACAGCATGAAAAGGTTTTCCTAAATATTTCTAAAATCCTATCATTTCCATATCGCCCAAACCAAATGTTAAATTAAGCTTTTAAATAACAATGTAATGAACTTGTGAAATATGCCTCGATAAAGTTAACTTGTAACTTGTAACATATCGCCCTGGTGATAAATTTAAGTTTAAAGACTTCCTAGACAACACCATAACCAAAAATGCATAAATGTATGTGTAGTTATTTTCTATAAACAAGTAACGAATTCAATAGGATGGGTATTGTGTGGGGAACACGAATTTATTTCGGTTGAAATTAGCGTTCAGTTGTGTTTTTAATCATTCGCTCGGAATTTGTTTAGATTTAAGAATATGCACGCGCAATTTCGTGTCAGATACCAGCATATGTATATAATTCTGCTACGAAGCACAATTTATTTAGTAATGATTTTTGGCATCTAAATTTGTGAGGTTTGCAATTTTTCAGCAGATTGATGCTGACGTTGATTTCAGTTGCCAAAATTGATCACACACAAATAGTTCGACGCGGTGCGGCGGTATCTAATTTGTCTTTAGATTTATGAATATTTCATGAGTGATTTGTCTTTTATCATTTTTTGTATGTGTGTTTAACTCGCCTTACAAAATAGAAATTTTCTGACAGAAATTAGCCAGAATCAGCAAGATGCCTTAATTAAATTTTTAAATTGATTTGAACTTGTCGGGGGAGAAAATTTCTATAAATTTAATTTTTTTAAGTTATTGAGATATATTTATAGTTATTGTATATTTATTGTGGTACCCGTGGTGTGATGGATAGCATGTCCGCCTGTTAATCTAGAGGTTCGAGTTCGAATCCCAACAGAGGCAAAAATGTTTTTTCTATCGCCTTTCGCGAGGAATTGGCAAGTCCTCCGTTAGTATTCATTGCCATGAAAAGCGCTTTCTCGATTAGCCGTTCGGAACCGGCAGAAAATTGTAGGTCCCTTCCATTCCCTCATAAGGCATGGTTGTGAGAAATGCGCTAGGCCCAGGGGCTCCTCGCTCTGTTGCGCCACCCTATTTATTTATTTTTTAAGTTATTGAGATAAACATGAATGTAATAATACTTAAAATACTTAAAAGCTATTATTAGGGCTTTTGGCTGCAATTTTAATGGAAAAATTACAACGCAGCTTTGAATGAAAAACAATTTTTTTCTTTAACTCTATTCAGTAACTGGGGTTACGCACCAACATTGAAAGAAAATGTGACACAACTGAGTTTAATCAACATCATGCTAAAGTCTTGTCCTTATTCTGGGCCTTAAGTACCTGGTACGCGGGAGTTTCGTAGTTCGAGTCCCAATAGAAATCAAAAATTGTTTGTCTACTGGTATCGGCTTCCGCAAGGAATTGGGAAGTCCCCCAATTAGAAATTCATTGCCATGAAGTGCTGGGTGTTTCAGCAATATCGGGGACAAAGCTTGGGTCATAAGAAAATTCTTTAGCCTGATATATCCCAAAGAGCAATTAAATTTTTAGATCTGGACCGATCGAATAAAATTTTGATAAAATTAAGGGAACAACTTTTTTTCCTTAAGACTAACCGAAACTTTTTTTTAATTTTTACTCAATTTTTTGAATTTTGAAAATAAATTAAAAGGAAAAGGTAAAAAAATTCAAAATTATAAAAAAAAAATGTTGTTGACTTAAAAAAATTGTAAAATCTTTATTTACGATAAGAAAAAGTCTGAAAATATTGAAATATTTTTTTTTTTTTTTCAAAAAAATCAGGTTAAATTAGGATCACATCTGATCATCTCGTTGAACCCATGGTCACATTCAAACCTTTATTTTCAAAAACTAAATAAATAAATTATTGATTAAGTTTAAGGTTTGAACCCCTATTTGCACACTGTACTCTTTTGGCGGATTTCGTTTTTGTTATTTAATATTCAAAAATCACAAAATTGAGTAAAAATGAAAAAATATTTAATTATTGATCTTAAAAAGATATGGCATGGTTTGAGGAACAAAAACCTTGTTCTCTTGATTTTTGTTAAATTTCAATCAATTAGTCTAGAAAAACTGCTGAACCGATCGGTCTAAAAAAATTTATCGAGATCCTTGGGGTATATTATAATAAACTAAGGAATTTTCCTTTGATCGAAGATTTGACAAAGAAAGAGTCGATTTTAGTTAATTGAAAAATAAAAGGGTAAATGACTCCTTTTGCTTTGGACTTTTTTAATTTTAAATTAATATAACAGATTTGGGTAGGAAATTTTCTGTCCAATCGCTGAGCGACCAGTAGTTCAAGAGATATTCGGCAGTTGAGTCAAAAAGATCCTTTTGCATTCAATATCGATATCTCGAAGACAAATCATCGTATCCGGGTTCCGTAAAAAGCCAATTGAAAAAACAGGCTAGGCATTGATCTAGCTCGAAGCTTCGGAAGCCAGTAGAGCGGAAAAAATTTTTTCCTTCGTGTTATATCCAAGCATTGCTCCGAAAAATGTTGAACCAAAAAATCTGAAAACTAGAGTTCTTAAATTTAAATTTTTTTTTCTTTTGGTATCGATGAGTCTCTTCTTCGTTGGATTAGAAATTACCTTTCCGACCGTTCAATACAAGTTGTGTTGGATGGCTTCAAGTCTGATACCCACTTCATAAATGCTGGTGTGCCCCAGGGCTCCGTTTTGTCTCCGACTCTCTTCCTCATTTTCATTAATGATCTCTTGTCTGAAACTTCTAATCCGCTTAACTGTTTTGCTGACGACTCGACCCTCAGCTTTTCATATTCGTTTCCAAATTCTCGTCCCTGCTCTTCGGACGTGGAAATGGAACGGTTGCGTATGATAAGCTCATTGAATTCTGACCTTGACAGCATTGTTTCATGGGGTCTTATGAGTAGAATTCAATGCTTCGAAAACTCAATGCTCTTGTCGTTGAAGCTAAACATTCCCCCATTGCCATTATCCATGAATGGTACCTGCATCGAAGAAACCGAAAAGCTGTCAGTTCTTGGTATGTGTGTTAACGATGATCTTCGTTGGAATGACCACATATTTAAAGTCGCTAAAAATGCTGCTAAATGCTTAGGTTTCCTTAAAAGGTGCAGGAAATTTTTCACCCCTTCTGATCTGGCTACTATTTATAAAGCCTACATCCGTCCTAAGTTAGAGTAAAATTCACATATCTGGCCAGGTGCTCCTAAAACATCATTGTGCCTACTCGATAAGGTTCAAAACAGAGCATTAAGAATGATAGGTGACAGTTCAATTGTTGAATCAATTGATTGTCTTGATCATCGTCGTAATGTTTCATGTCTCTCTCTTTTCTATAGGTTTTTTTTACAAACAATGCTAGGACGAAATAGCCAGTTGCATTCCTCCCCTTAAGCAATTTAACCGCAATACACGCCTCGCAAGGAATGCAAATCAGTTTTACCTTCAGCCCAATTTCGGTCGTACAGTGAAATATAGAGATTCATTCTTTAGCCGTACTACTCGGATGTGGAATGCTTTACCTGACTCTGTTTTCCCCTCTCATTGTAATACACAGAAGTTTAAAAATAAAGTGCATCGGCACCTCCTTTCTAATCCTTTACTTCCTTCTTAACCGCTCGCACTGTGTTAATAACATTATAAGGGTATTAATAACCCCTTGATGTGCGCGTATATTATAAAATAAAATAAAAAAAACGAAGAGGAAAACAAAAACAGATAAAATCGTCACTATTCAAAGTTATTTGTTCTAAACGGCTCCAAAAAACACCGATTTTTAAGGCTTTTCAACAAAGACACATAAATAAGATCGAAAGTGGAACTGGTAACAATATTTTTACATGTAGATTTTTAGTACACACAGCGATTTAGATTTGAGACACCGTTTTGTGAATAAAAGGGACAAGAACAATCTGCCTTGGTGGTTAGGCAGGAAAGCTATAGAAGAATCGGTGGAACATCATCTATTTCCCTACTCAGAAATGTGCAAAGATCGTCAGGAGACCTCACTGCTAAAGAAAAAGCGCTTCAGTACGGCCTGTACTGACAATTTTCTTGGACACAGTTAAGTTTTCGGACAATTTTGTAAAAAAGTCTTTTATGACTTTCTATATCTTACGAAAGTTAACGATTACACAATATTGAACAGACGAAACAACATTGCATCAATTCAACGCTAAACTGTGTTTTTTTAGAAGTGTGGTTTTCAATCTGGCAATACTTTTATCGGAGTTGGTCTCTTCGACAGCTGTCACTTGATTTATGGTCAGTTTCATTTGCTATTTTACTGTGGAAGAATTGGTTAAATTGTCTCGAAACGAAATCGCTCTTGATGCCGATTTTTGAATGATCATGCGAACTAACATTGCTGGACTTTTATTGTGGGGTTATGTTTGTCTACGCAGATAAGTTCGAAACGATTGTAGCCTTTGTAAGAGACCATCCGATGCCTTATTGCTGACATACGGCCCCAAAATCTGGCAAAAAGTGGTCGTAAATTAGGCCTCTCGGCTGGAGTTAATCGAGCCATCCGCGGCAACCACTAGCCCTAAATCATTTTCCAATAATGGCAAATCCTTGTCTTTATAATAAAGCTGAATCCTTGCCCATAAAATTAATTATGTATAGGCGTTTTATTTCTTCTAGAAAACCACACGTCCAAAAACAACCTTTTGTTTCATTACTTGCATCAGCAGTTATTCTTATACGGATTCCCACACCCCCAAACAAAAAGAAAACACAAATAATGACCACGAAAATTGTTTATTGATTACAAACCAAACTTCTATTTCCAAAACGCAAAAGAATATCGTTCACTCAAAACAATTCTGTTAACCAATTGAAAATTAAATCTTTTCGAAGTAGATACCTACTTGTTTACTGAATTAGATTAAAAGCAAACGAATTTGAACTTTCATTTTATTAAAAGCCAATTGGTTCATGCAATCCAGTATCGTTATTGTTAATCGGTTTAGTCTTGATTTTCTTATGTAACAAACGATTGTTTTATTAGCTGTCTAACTTTCCCCGAAAAGTCCTTCGGATAGAATATTCACAACCATATTGATAATGTTTTTCAAGCTTCGGCCGAGTTTTTCGATTCTTCGTCGTCATCTTGTCATCCTTGGCATTTCCATTCAGAAAAGCATCAGACTCTTATCTTTTGTACGCCAATCAGTGCTTGGTGATAAAAAAAGAGACCATACACCCCATTTCTTCCGACCAAACACTTCACAATCCAAACCTTTCTATTAATAGACCAACCAAATCCAAGTACTCGACGTTACAACAACGCAATTGAAAACTAGGTAAGTAAACAAAATTCATGTGTGTCCATTCTTGTGCAAATATTTCACAAATCTACGCTTTAACCCCCTTTCAAGGTGAAGTAAGCCGCAGCTAAGTCTGATTATGTATATAGAAAAAGAAAAAACAAGCTACAACCGACCACTGCCATATATAGAAGACTGTCGAGGAGTTCATGTCACATTTTTTATTCAATTAAAATTCATTCTTGTTTTCTTTTTTTCACTATAATTTAAGCTTATACTATAAAATCCAACCACTAAAGGCGAAGCCCTATACATAGCACCGGTCATTGTTAGAAGCACACTCAAGCTCAAACTTGTTAAAGGGACACTCAAAGTACAGTAGTTATTCAATTGATGATAAGATTCATAAGAATGACATGATTCGCATTCGCTGATAAAATTCCACAACTCAATTCGGACGTTTTATAATTGCTCCTCGTCAGACGTACTCCAAAGTGTAAACAGATAACAACCACGAGTATCAATGGAAAAAAAAAAATGAGAAGATATTTTTATTTACTTTGATTCCTCTCATCATCACGACCGTCTCGGATGTTGCTGGGCATCATGGAGCTACTGCCCTCCCGTAGGAGACACTCCCTAAGGGCCAACATTTATTTTTAAAACGTATCCTTTGTTACCGTTAACACAATTTTCGCTCTAACAATGAGACAAATTAAACCAGAAATCCACTCACGTCACAAGATCACGCACAGACACACACTGTGATTTTCTTATTTTCTTTTTTCTTTCTTATCTCACTTCGTTCGTGATATCAATTTCCCGACCGGTGAACCCAATGACATATGAATATCAAAACAGAGAGTGTTATCACGCACACGGCACACTTTGTGGCACTAAGAGCATTCTATACTTTGCTTGACGATTGCCCTTTCAACTGTGAGCATCTATCGGATACGTACGATAAATTAAGGAACTTTTACTTAAAATGCAAAACCCTCGTAAAAATCCGTCGTTCCTAATGTGACTCGTCTTGGTCGTCGCGTCGTCAACGTGCATCGGTTGGCGTATGAGCTCCGACACCTTGTATAGAACTGCTTCGAGCTGAAGCAAAAGTAAAAGCTAGAGCCCCAAGTTCTATAGAGCGCACACAACAACGGCACACTTTTTTTTGTGTCTTACTTGTTCATTCTTCTCTCTAGTGGCTGCTAAAAAAAGTCTCAATCGAATATTGAATTGAATTGTGGGAGAGACTCAAGTGTGAGGAATTGTTTCGATTAGTTCTAGAAGACAGCACATAGTAGAACACACACCTTCTCCGATGGGATATATGCGATGTGGGATTCCCTATTCGGAAATGACGAACCAAGGGCGGTTTGAGAAGCTTATGGGGTGAAAAATACAAAAATCAGCAGACACAAGAACAAAGTAGAAAAATCGGTCACAGTGCCAATATGGTGTGGGCTTTGAGGGGTGGTTTGTAAGTATACCGCAAATTCATGCGAAATGATCCATTAGACTTGCGATACAAGGACTGTGTATGGGTTTTATGGCAGTATAACGTATAAGTGACAAATGATGAAGCTAAGTAAATAAATAGAAATCATCATATGAATCGGTTTGAATGCCAAAACAAAGAGGATTTGTGGATTTTTATTTTGTAGTCTTCGTTGCATGGCTTGATGCACATTTCATGCACACTTTGCGGAGGATTATGTTGATTTGTTTGTGTTTTATTTTTATTTTTATTTTTTCTGACTTTGTGGGTAATTGGTGGAAGCACATTGGCGCGTCTTGAACTTCAGACCAAAAGATAAACAATAAATGAGATGAGCATTGAACAAACGTGGGGGATAGTTGAATACGAGCAAAGGATGTTTAGACGGCAAAATTTAAAAGCATGATGATTTGTAAAGTTCGTTTTTAATATCATTTGTTTGGTTTTATCGTTTCCTTTTCGAAACTACACTGTGTATGAATTATTCTTGACTCATATGGTAGAATATGAAAAAAGTGGATTCTTGAGGTTCAATTAGAAAAAGTTTGGACTCTCTTTCTTTTTCTGTTTTGAGTGATGCGTTTCATTTGGGGTTTCAATGATTAATTCAAGTGTTCCACTTGTGCACTTAAAAATTCTAAAATAGAAAGAAAAAATCACAAACTTCTCGTCTAACCTTTAATACAGCTGATGATTCACAAAAATTCAGATGGTGTTGAGGGTTAAGGAGAGAGAAAAGAGAGTTTAAAAATGAAGTATGATTTTTATAACTTTTTTAGGGCTAATTCAATACATAAATTAACGCCACAAATGGGTCTTGCAAGCTTGATCTTGTGAACTGAGCGCCAAATTTAAGGATGGGTGCAAATTATGATTTCCTACTGCCTAAGAAATCCAAAAATTTAAAGCAAATTAGTTTTCGAAAATTTAATTTTTTACTTTTTGGAAACACTTTCAAGGGAATGATGTGATCAGCGCATTTGTTATTGGAAAAAAATTGTTAACGAATTTGATAAAAAAACAACTCTCCAGCGTTACCTCGTAAATCACATACAGAAACAGTGTTCAAAATTTTACAAGGATCGGCGAAGTTTGAAAATTTGAGTTGTGGGAAAAACGTCTCAGAGCTGCTAGGTAACAATAGTGCGCTCAGGTGGAGCAGGTTTACAAATATGCATAACGTCACCAATTTTGCTCCGAAATTTTGCTTGAAATTTTGACACACACATAAATCTGCGGAGTAGGGGGGTTTGCAGCCGGGCGACAAAGACCATTTGGCTGATACACCACAAGACTAACTACACAAATACTACATAGAACAAATAACACATGACAACAGTACGCAGTAGTTACGGACGGTCCCCCATCTTGTCACTAACATTAAGAAATCAAGTTTCAAAAACTCGTTGGTAAAGCATTTAACGCCTTCGGTGAGCAGACCGACGCGACGGGTAAATTTTCCTCTTGTTTTTGGTATATCCAGCTTTCCATCACGATGCATTGTAATGCATTATGTTTCAGCGAAAATTTTCTGCGCAATGAAAAGGACAAAAACAAATTGTTGAAAATTTAATTGACAGTTCGCGATTCGAACAGATTTCCAAAAATAGGCCTAGGGCGACATGAGTTTAAAAGTTAATATTTAAATTAAATATTTTTAAAATTAAATTATTTAAAGAGTCATAATTTAAATAAAATTATGCAAAACAACTTCACTGGACCGAACGAAGGAAATTTTAGAGCTCTTTTGAAATTGCGAGCGATGAGATCCGCTCCTTCGTGTGCGCTTAGATGGTCCGGGGCAACGCTATAAATATACAAGGTCTTCTGTACAAAACGAGATTATCGAAGCTTGTTTTGAAATTTTGACAAAAAAATGTTTGCTAAAATCAAAGATGCAAAATTCTTCTCTGTGCTGACGGATGAAACTCAGGACTCAGCCACTGTCCAACAAGTTTCAAATGGCGTTCGATATGTCAATAAGACCGAAAACGGTCCCAACAGATTCCACGACAAGTATGAATAAAATCTTTTCTCTTGAAATCTCAGCAGTTTACAAAACATTACTGTATTAACAATCCAGTCGATGCTCTTTCAAGGCTTAAAGTCGAAAATCTTCGAAATTGTGATCTGAACATTTCTTTTTTGATCGGCCAAGGAGCAAGCAATTTGTCTGGTCAATACAATGATTTTCAGGCGATTATTCGCCAGAAATTTGCTCCGCATGCTCTTTACGTGCATTGTGCAGCACATTCCTTAGACCTTGCTATATCTGTTTCCAGCAAAAAAAAAAAAAAAAAAAATAGCTGAAGTCCTTGACATTGACGTTAAACATAAGAGAATTAGTGATCCGACAAAACAATCGTTCGAACCCATCGGTTCAAAGTACAGAAGAATATTTTCGTGTTTCTGTTTTCAATAATTTTCTCGATTTCTATGAATGGAGAAAAGTTTACAAGCCATGAAAACATACTAGAAGAGTTTTCGGTTCTTCTCAAGGGTTCTTCGTCTGAAATAGACAAAGTAGTTAAAAAATTTCATGAAACTGTTGAGTTTTACCAAACATATTTGGCTGCCGGACCATCTTCTGTTCTCGAAGAATTAAAAACTTGGAAGAGATATTTGATCGGAGGGAATATATACCGGTCAAAATAGACATTCAAGGTTACATTAATTCGCACCTTGCTAAAAATTGGCATGAAGGTTGGGAACCCTATTACTTACAATTTGTTTTTTTTTTTCTGGTTTTTTGAGTTTTCCAGCTAAACGGTAAGTTTTATCATAAATACAGAAAGACAAAAGTTATTCATCATGCAATTATCTATAAAAATTGTAAACACACTTTTTTTCCTCAGAATCACCATTTTGGAGATATAGCTATGCAAAAAGTTGATTAAAGTTGTATTCTTCATAATATGTATGTCAATTACCGTTATATGCATTACAGAACGATAACCTAAGTAAAAATAATAGTTTTCGTGGCGTATACATACATATACACAATTGTAAGATTAACTCGAAAAAAAACCCAGTCCCTCATTTTATATTACCGTACGGTCTTGTATCAGCGCTGCCACTGTTTGAAAAATTTCCGAAGTAGATTTTAAAAAAAAGTGCAGTAGACTACATTTTCATGCAGTAGATTTCCAAGAAACTCATTTAAAAGTACACAAATACATACACCGATCTATTTTCAAAACCTTAAAATAAATTATTCATTAATAAATTTAAAAAAATCAAATTCTCTCCATTGAAAAGTCTATCCATAGCCATAAGCAGAGTGTACCTATAATACGGGTGCGTTTGGAAAATGGTTGCACTCAGTATATGGACTAAAAAGTCATTTATGAGCATTGCAATTACTGAAGCATAGTTTTAATTCGTAAAACCAAATGTGCAGTGGATATTTTTTAAAGCAGTACAATCAATTTAGGAAAAAAATAAATAATAAGTAACTGGTTGCGACACGACATCAGCATTTTTCAGGAGAGGTAAGAGAACAGTTTTGAAATTGTTTGAGAGACAAGATTTAGTTGATTGTGCTGACGTTTTCAAAGAAAGTACCTCTACTCCACAAGCTGTAATCACCAACGGAATTCGCTTTCTTCTTTCCGTTTACGGAGCTCCAAAAAAAATTACGTGCTTGGATAAGTTTCGGTACTTATCTTTCGCTAAGAACACGCATAAGAAGAAACAAGTACAATTAGCTTGTCTTCCTCCAAGCTCTGCTTCTGCTGAGCAACATCTATTTCGGGTATATTACCAAGTTCAAATACGGCTCGGTAATAAACTAAGCCCAGAAGACTGGGGTTGGAAGTTGATTGATAATATATTGGAACCAGTTAAAACTTTACTCCCTCCTGCACCGGAAAAACTCCTCAGCTCAATTTTTTCCAATTGCGAAAAGGGGTGTAATGCTAAATGCGGCTGCAAGAAAGTTGGGTTGTTTTGTTCATTAGCATATATCAGTTGTCGAGGTCAATCGTGCTCCAATGTTCAATCGCCAGTAGAAGAGGATTCCTACGATATATGTGAGGAGACTTCTGATGTATCGCTCTTTGAACAATTTATTTGCACCCAGCAGGAAGAAGAAGAAGAAAAAGAAGAAGAAGAACAAGACAGTATGGATTATGTTCCATTAGAAGAGTTTCAATCAGACGAATAGTTTTTCAAATCACTCATTACTTACACCGCTCTCATTCATTACAATAGTCATTACAATAGTACCATTTTCAATTTACTACAATAGAACCACAATAGATAGTGGAATAGGCCTACCGGGGAAACCACGTAAAAAAAACGCGCCATGCACACTACCTCACGGGTGGCGCGGATACGTGTGCATATTAGGAGTAACACAACTTTTCAACTTTTTGCATAGCTATATCTCCGAAATGGTGATTCTGAGGAAAAAAAGTGTGTTTACAATTTTTATAGATAATTGCATGATGAATAACTTTTGCCTTACTGTATTTATGATAAAACTTACCGTTTAGCTGGAAAACTCAAAAAACCGATGTTTGAAACATTTGACCTTGAATAAACTTTTTTCCACACAGCGGATTGATGTGGATAATTGACAAATTGTAAGTAATAGGGTTCCCAACATTCATGCCAATTTTTGGCAAGGTGCGAATTAATGTAACCTTACCCCTATTTTCGAAGTTAATTTGACCGGACTAATAATACTTCCTCTAAGAATTCATAGGAAGCGCTCGATAGCTGGCCGATAAAAACTTTCCTTACATATGATATTAAAGATATTAGCTACACTGCCGGTTTCAACCTCAACACTCGAAAGAACTTTTTTCACTTTAAAGAGATTTTAAAAGTCATGTCTATTTTAATAACAGTTTGATAAGCTTCGGATGTTTACTTATTTGAAGTATCGTTTGAATGGTTTGGCTGCTGTAGCTATTCATCGCGAAATACCTATAACAGCAGACGAGGTTGTAAGTGTTTTAACTAAAAAGAGCAGAGAACTGGATTTTATTTTAATTTTAATTTAATATTATTTTACTTGTCAATATTTTTTATTCTAGTTCATATTCAAATAAATAATAAATTATCTTTAAAAAAATAAATTATGGCAGACATAATGAATTCAATGAAGTTTTTTTTTTAATTACCCCCCCATAGCGAAAAGCCATCTACGCCACTGGTGATAGCTACACCTACTTAAGTGTTTGGTACGTTTTATCGTTCGAAAGAACAATCTGCCCATGTTTTTGGAAAATGACTTAGGTGTTTCAATCTCTGTCAGCGTGGCTGAATAATTTTTAACGATGTAAGAAAATTTGCTAAGGCAGCTAAAAAATTAGTAATTCTTTATTTTTTTTTTTAAAGGAAAATGTTTTTCCCTAAAGCCATATTTTGTTTGTTGAAACTCTCTTTGAGTAACCGCGCAGACTAGGTATGTTGCTTCTGCTATTGAGGAACTTGATGGCTATAGATTTTAGTTCGCCATCAACGGAAATTATCATTTGTTGAGTAAAATCTTGTAAAGAAAATGTATCAGGATGCAGCTAAGTCAAATCGGATTAATAGCTAAGGACGTCCATTACAAAAGTCTGCACCCTCTTCGGGGATGGTAAGTTCTTAAATGCAGTGCATCAGGGCAGAGTTTTATTATCACTGCTAACTATGATCCTCTCATTGTTTTTTCGACTCTAGTTTTTTTTTTATACTATTTAGCATGATCTATATGTATATTTGTATGGGAAAGGTGCATTTGAATTCTGCTAATGAAACATCGCTTTTATTTTGGGAGACAATGTAAACGAAGTGTTATGCTTCGCTTCTGCGCATGATCTTGACTTCGGTGTTACACCTTTTCATTGTTTCTAAATAAACATCTAAAATCATAAAGCTTAAACCCCGCACAGTGATCAGTCGGTATCACAGACTTTGTTACATATGATGGTACGCAGTTAATGAAGGAGAATTCATAAGTTTCAATAAGATTATTTTCTGAAATGTACTTTTAACCTAATTTCATGAGAGAATAAGAATGCTTGCCATTTTCTTACTGAATAATGTTCCCCTTTCAAGAGGATTACAATAAAACCAGGATAGGTAATTCCGTGGAATTATACCCAAACTCCATAAAACTCATACCTTCTTGTTATTTCTACATCCTAAAGTCAAAAATTCAAATGCTCAAAGAAGCAACAATTTTTGTTGGACACTTACTTATGCAGGTCCCACTCTATTACAGACTGCACTCGGAAAGTCTAATTTGAAACATTTTTACTATCGGGTGCTTACACGAATTTTATATGTCCGTGTTGAAGAGCGTACTTGTTTGCGTAATCATTATTATTAGATTAATCTGCCCCCCAAACACCTCTCCCCGCCACGACCACAGTAAGAAAATTCCGATTAAAAGCGTGTAGAAGACATTCGACAGTCATAAAGCCCGAATTTTTGGCAGCAATACCGACCGTTCATAATAATAAAAATATACAACAAAGCACCAGCTATATTTTTTTTCACACAGAAGACGAGCACAGTTTTCCCATCGTTAAAACGTTTCAAACAGCGAGGGATTCGCCCGCCGGTGAATGAGCTGCATTCAAAAATAAAAAAAATAAAAAGCACATCATCCCCGCACGTATACAAAAGAAAAACTTATGCAGCAGGAAATATTTGAAAATAATACATACAACTTTTTGTGCACGATAATTTCCTTGAGAGAATGATACCACAAAGAGAAAAGGATGAAATGGTAAATATATTTTCCAGCTGTGGTCTGGATTTTTCTTAGTTTGTTCACTCGAAAAGGGGTTGCGCCGTTGCGCGGTTGTGCCTCAGTAAACGTAGGAAAATTATGAGGGCGGAATAGAAAAGAAAACAAAAAAAAAGAAGAAAACAAAAAAAAAAAGAAAACATTTTAAGTTTCATATTTTCTGAGAATAAAATAAAAAATAAGTCAAAAATCATGCAGTGGAGCGATTGAGTCAGTAGTTTTAAATAGAAGCATAACTGACTTTTGATATTTTAAAGGTAAAAATATGATTCCCTTGCTGCAAAGCTAACAGATGGTGGGCTGGAAAATACAGGCTGCTTTTTTTCTTTGATTTTTTTTATTATTCCATAGAAAGTTAGTTTAGCTGCTTGGTTTGTCGTACATAACAAATTCATTTGAAAATAATTGACCGTAACAAATTAAAAGCATTGGACTTCCGAGTGAATGTGTTTGTTGAATGGTCAATTTCGTACAATTGCTATAAACCAAAAATTATTTAATCTGTACACTATGATAAAGAGGGATGTTTGTTTGTATTAAATAGGCTACAAAACTACTGAACCGATTTGAATGAAATTTGGTATAGAGATAGTCTAGACTCTAGAGCCTAATAGAGGCCATAGGCTATATTTCATCTTCCTATTCCACTCCCCAATACTGGTAAGATCGACTTGTGAGTATGGAGTTTGGATTCTGGTTACTTCACTAAGTATGAGGTGCTAAAAGCATTAAACATTTTTTTTTGAAATGGTGGCGATTTTTTACAAAATTTGGCCTTTTTTCGACAGTTGTTCGAGAAAAAAAAAGGAAGTTATAAACCAAAAAAAGCTCCTATATGACGATAGAGGATGACAAGAAGAATGATCTGTTAAAATTTGAAATCGATAGCTTGAAAACTTTTCCGTCGGCGAACACTGATTTGAAAAACACCATTCCGAGAAAAACGCGCTTAAACTTTAAGATCAGGAATTTTCAGATAAATCATTCACTTACGATCAATCCGCGATGCCAGGTCCATAAAATATCCCTTCGACATCTTCGAACTTCTCATTTAAAGAACTGAATACCGATAGAAGGTCACACGCAGGTAGGAGCACAGAAAAAGGAATAACGGTTGAAAAACCGGACGGATGCGCAGATGGCAATGAATTTTCTAACGGAGGACTTGCCAATTCCTCGCGAAAGACGATACCCGTGGAAAAACATTTTTGCCTCTGTTGATATTCGAGGCACAAACCTCTAGGTTAACAGGTAGACATGCTAACCATCACGCCACGGATACCACAAAAGAAATAAACAAAACTAATAAAAGCTCAAAATTCGCTATGAAATCTGGCAGCACCATGAGATTTTCAATTCAAACGACAAATAGCAAACCTATTTCATTAAAAATGACTGATTGGTTTCGTTTTAAACGAACCGAAAAGAGTCACACCATTAGTTTTTACTTTAAAATGTCGTGTTAAACGAACAAATAAAAACTACACGACCCTCTTCACCCTTAAAATGATTCGTCTGAGCTCATGTTGGGTGCATATAGACCAGGGATAGCCTCTTAAAGAAGTAGAATGACCCTGATTAGAAAAACTGAGTTTTCGAAAGGAAAATACAACGAAGATGAACGAAGAAATACCTGGTAAATGCCAAATGCCAGCCCACTGGTTGGAGTCACAGTGGTTGACAAAGTGTTCCGTTTTTGAGTCAAGTTTCTTTAAAATTACATTCACTCTTCCCTTTTTAAAGAATTTTTGAGTAGATGTATTTGTATTTTGTAAATAATAAATACCGTCGAGATCGCAAAACTCGAAAATCCACGCATTTAAATCAACAAGGAGAAGAATCGTTTCCGCTGCTTTTTGGCATAGTCATTAGAATATGTATGACTACAAACTCCGACGAAGGCAACAATTCTAATCGAAATGTTGGAAAAAATCTAAAGTTCCCAATTGGTTGCTACACATACAGTGACCAAATAAAATCCGAAGGACAAAGATATTTTCATCTATCAAAACAATGCCTCAGGCTCTGCTACGCTCACACAAATAAAAATTAGCTTCCTACTACGTCAATGCAAACTGTAGCCACCAACAAAAAATATTTTGCAAGCTAATGTACAAAAAAAGTAAATGTACAAAAAAAAACTTAAACAAAAACTGTTCCAGAGGTGATTTCCGAGGTCCACAAATTTTGTTTGTTTTAAATTCCATGCAAAATTTATATTTTGAGAAATACTTCTTTTCAAAATAAACAAACTCTTGCAAGACACTCAACGTGTTCTAAAGCATGATCACCACCTTGAAAGTTTTCGCCGATTTGCTCGATACACTCGCCCAACCGTGTACACTTCGATGAGATTGACCTTATCCCAGAAATTAATCAACTGACACCGACACGTCGACAGCGGATGCTGTCCACAGAAGCTCAAGGTTTCTCAACTTGGCAGGGATTTTGTGGCTCCATATCGTTACGCATTCTCGACTTGACCATATTAGGAATCAAAATGCTGTAATTAATCACAAAACGAAGAAAAATACAGTTGCATGCTCAGAAGACAATCTCAGATAAGCAAATGAGGGGCAAAATGGAAACCACTTGCTGTCTGATGTAACTTGAAATCCCTGTTGCTTTCCGCCTGTGTGGGCAAAGCCAATACTTCAAGTCGCGGGATGTAGGTAGGTAGCCGTTGCACGAGCTCAAATAAAACAAAAGTCGATTTTGTATCCATGACTGTATTTGGGATTTGCTTTGTTGTTTTCTCTTATTCCGTGCACTCTTTTCGAGTCTCGGCGAATTTTATATTATCTTCATCTTCGTTTCGTTATAAATGTATCTGTGTTTTCTTTTTCCTTCTTTTAATCCATTTGTGAGTTGATTTTTATCTCTACGTGACCTAGTGCCTAGTGGCGGTAGGTAAAGTGATGATGTTCATCATCATCATCATGGTGTTGATGGTATAGGAAAGGAAGAAGGAAATCAACATTTCGTTGCTGGTCGTTGTCCTTAAAAGGTTAAATGATTTTAGGTTGCGAGGCTAATTAGCATAATGGACTGCTTGGCTACTAAATGGAAATGGATTTATTTCGAACATGACCTTATTTCTTTGAATTTTCATCTCAAATAACTGGACAAGCAATTGCTTTGTCCTTTTTGATGACATAATAAAAAAAAAAATTTATAAATTATTGCGGAAAATTGTCATCAAACATTTTGTCAAAACTGGTTGTTTAGACTTGACCCTTTGCTTTATTTTTTGTAATGAAAAATAATCAAAATCCGCGGACATGTTTTTAGGTAATTTGAAGGATTTATGGAGTCACTGTCCCACCTTTAAAAAAATATGCCGTTATCCATAAACACTATTAACAAGAATAATAACCTGTTTTTTATTGCATGGTAGCAAGCGATTTGTTTTATCTATAAATGAACCTATATCTGTATTATATATCTATCCATTTGTGTGTATTTATCTATCCATATATGTGTAGCTTAGTGCAAAATTTGAGAGTGTCTCGACCAATTCAGCAAACTTTTGTTTATTATGTTAAGAATTGTAAGAAAAAGGTTTGAAGGAAAGAAAAAATTGGAAAAGTCCCCCCAAAAAGTATTGTAATGTCTCGCTGAAAAAATCACTTCACTTGGTTTTAAATGCTATCACTAATTATATTTATTATATGTGTTTAATTTTTTGTAAATACTGATTTTTTAAATGGTGACAGTAAAACGTCGAAATGTTGTACATCAGTTACACAAGTCATAGTCCACACTAAAATCAAAAAGACCTGTCGACAAGATTTGGAATTGAGAACTGCTCAAGCACGATCATGACTCTGGGACAACGGAAACTATCAGGATGTACCGTTTTGTGTTAACAACGCTTTGAATCAGTTTGACCACACCAGGGCAGCGCTGAACCGGTCAGTTTTAAATGAATGAATTTGGTTAATAACGGAGAACTGCCGTTAGCTTACTTTACAAAGCGACGGTGTTATAATCTAGGATACTGCTAGCATCATGGTATTTCAATTTCATTTTCTGTATCAATTTATTTTTATTTGAACCTAAGAATTGTAAACTATAATGCCTTTCAGAAGATACTTGGCGAATGAGGTAGGTACAATGTTTTTGAATAAATACCAAAGAAAAAGACAAAAAAATAAAGAAAAAAAGTTTATAATTAAGAAAAAAAAGAAGAGGACCGAGAATAGACCCCTGCGGTGTGAGTAAACAAAAATTCGTATTGCTTACCATAAATCGTCACAGACATTTTTGAATTGAAGTAGCCGCAGCTCTTGCGAAACAAACATTTAAATTCGGTTTTCTCAGAAGAATTCATTGAGACACAGTGTCGAATACTTTCAACCATAACCAAAGATGATACATTTTCATGTCAATTTTCTGACGAATATCATCCACTTTTTTCAGAAAAGCTGCCAAATAATTATGCATTGGTCTGAAACCAACTTAAATTGGAGAGAAAAGCTTGTATCCGGATAAAAACTCGAAAGTCTGTTGAAACATGAAACATGAAATTGACGGCAGCTCAAATGACAATGTTTGGTATGAATAACTAACTAAGAATAACTTAGGCTAGTAGAAGCTTCCAAGTCAAAAAGAATATCTTGTAAAAAATAGAGCACTACCGGCTCATTTGGTGTTGTCATGTTCAAAGAAGATATCAGGAGAACCCTTGAAAACAATATCAATTTACAGACACAATCGGGAAAAACAAAAAGGAAGGCAAACAGACAAATGCAATGACATTTGCATTTGGTTAGCCTCCGACATAGAATAATCAAAAACCGAATGGATTTCCGATGCTTCCTGAGGTCAACGCGGCATATCTTACGGTTGGATAACTAGCTTGAAGCAAACAATTGGAAGAGCTCTGATCTGCTCACGATCTCGAGAAGGAGTTCATCTTCATCTCATATGTCAAATAGGCGTGTTTTTCTATTAACAGAATTATGTTGTGAAATGTTACGCAAATTAATCTGGAGACGGTCTTTCTGTCTTATTTTATAATAACCATCAAACTACACCCACAATGAAATCCAAAAACATGCTCTGGCATGCATTCAAATCGAAAGAGGGCGCTTTGAGCACTTGTTATAATTATATTTGTATGAAGTACAAAAAAAACTACTAAAAGTGACCAAATTATTGTTTTATTCAAACAAACCTCAAAGCCAAAAATTTTTGTTATTTTTTTTTTAAATTTTACCCATTTTGTATTTCTTCAAGTATCATAAAATGTATGGGTTTTTGAGTGAACTTAATGCTGAGTTTTTTCTTTATTATTTTTTTGTTCATCTGTGAAAAATAAAGAAACTCTATGTTTACCAGGCATTTTCTGCAAAAAAAATTACCTCAAAGTTAAAACTTTGTTTTGGGAAGAAAATTTGAACACAACTTAAAACTGAAAATCTGGCAGCCCTAAACCTAT
This sequence comes from Melanostoma scalare, assembly GCA_949752695.1. NCBI lineage: Eukaryota > Metazoa > Arthropoda > Insecta > Diptera > Syrphidae > Melanostoma > Melanostoma scalare. Next base: position 142,092,098 of record OX456984.1, on the reverse strand, counting down.
GAAAGCTCAACTTAAATACAGTCTCAAAGGTTGTTATCTATTCAAAAAATTAAGTTTAAGATTAGGTCGCTATCATTAGTATTGACAGAGATATCGAATTCAACACAGGTCAGGGTACACCAAAGTAAACCTTTTTTTAAATTGTCAAAAAGTGATGTCAAAGTTGAGGAATGAGCTTTACTGTATAACAATTTTTTTCTTAGAATATGACCAAGAATCACACCCCAAAGGATAATACACGAAGTACGGAACACCCTGTATAAAGAGCTCAAAGGACGAAAAAAAAAATAGTGCATTTCTAAAGGATTCTGTTCTAAGTCTGGTATATAAACGCGGTGTAATAACTTTGGTATTGAAGTGAATAAGTCAGGACCCAGCTCCGGAATGGACTCCAAAAAAGTGGAAGCTAGTGTTACAATTTGTCCCAAGAGCGCTGGAAGAAGAAATTTCAAATCTCTAGCTCATCAGTAAATTTATTTAAAATCATATATCATTGATTTTGTCTTTTGGTTTTTCTCATTTTTCTCTCCTCTTTTTTGTTCTTCTTCTTTTTTCTCACATTTAAGTGCATTGTCATCCACTTTTGAACTATGGTCCGAATATCAAGTCTTTAGCTCTATTGGAAGTTAGTTCAAAGTCAATTACAAAATTCCACCCGGGCAGACATACAAGAAATCGAGTTAGTAAAAACATACACTACTCCCAAAAATTAAGGGAATAAAACAAAAATGCAAATTTTTCTCGAATTTTTGACGGTCTGTATTTCAGCGGAAAATGATCCTATTGCAAAAAAAAATAATTTTTTTAATGCTCCAAGACTCTAGTTTTGAGATCTTTTAATCAAAATTTTTTAAGAACTACGGTTTCGACATGATCCGAATAAATAGAATGAAAAAAAAAATTGCCAAATTTTTGATTTTTTTGTTTTCGCTTACGGGCACGGAAAATATTTTTCGGTCAAAACAACCCTATGAAACAGATAGCCTTATTATTAAGCTTCAATTTCGTTTCTTATTGAGCTCGATTCGACCATTTGTCGCGGAGATATCCGAAATCAAACAAAAAAGGACGTTTATTTTTTCAACCGCTATATCTCTGCAACCAATAATTGTACAGCAAAAAGAAGGTCAGTTTTAGAATTTGGAAAAAATTTCCTATAAAATTTTATAAAAAACTTCCAGATAAAAAATCTATTCGATGTACCATACCAGTTTGAAAAAAGTTGAAAAAAGTGACTTTTTCCCTTATTTTGGTTAGTTGACTGTATCTTAATAAATATCGACGGGAAAGCTTGACATTGTAGGAATTTTTTCACATCAATATAACCTTAAAAACCTTGTAAATTTTCAGATCGATCCATTGAGTAGATTTTCTGCCCCGAGCATCTAAAATTTTGAAAAAATTAAAGGAATAAGATTTTTATAATAATGAAAAAATTTTTTTTTTTCAATTTTTCATTGACTTATCACTAAATTTAAATAAAAGCAAAAAATCGAAAATAATAAAAAAATTTTTGTAAATGTTTTTTTTTTCTTAACTTGGCTGTCATTTTTATTCTGATTAGCGAAAAATATGAATTTTACTTTTAAACGGTTTTAAACATTTTCTTTAGGAGTACCAACATTTTTTTCATTATTATGAAGATAATAAATAAAAATCTTATTCCTTTAATTTTTTCAAAATTTTAGATGCTCGGGGCAGAAAATCTACTCAATGGATCGATCTGAAAATTTACAAGGTTTTTAAGGTTATATTGATGTGAAAAAATTCCTACAATGTCAAGCTTTCCCGTCGATATTTATTAAGATACAGTCAACTAACCAAAATAAGGGAAAAAGTCACTTTTTTCAACTTTTTTCAAACTGGTATGGTACATCGAATAGATTTTTTATCTGGAAGTTTTTTATAAAATTTTATAGGAAATTTTTTCCAAATTCTAAAACTGACCTTCTTTTTGCTGTACAATTATTGGTTGCAGAGATATAGCGGTTGAAAAAATAAACGTCCTTTTTTGTTTGATTTCGGATATCTCCGCGACAAATGGTCGAATCGAGCTCAATAAGAAACGAAATTGAAGCTTAATAATAAGGCTATCTGTTTCATAGGGTTGTTTTGACCGAAAAATATTTTCCGTGCCCGTAAGCGAAAACAAAAAAATCAAAAATTTGGCAATTTTTTTGTTCATTCTATTTATTCGGATCATGTCGAAACCGTAGTTCTTAAAAAATTTTGATTAAAAGATCTCAAAACTAGAGTCTTGGAGCTTTAAAAAAATTATTTTTTTTTTTGCAATAGAATCATTTTTCGCTGAAATACAGACCGTCAAAAATTCGAGAAAAATTTGCATTTTTGTTTTATTCCCTTAATTTTTGGGAGTAGTGTAGTAAAACACGTTTCTAATACGAATCTATTTTTGTTTGAGTAAAGAATCAATAAAACCTATGACAAATTTAAGTTTCTTAAAAAATAGTGTACCCGCATGCACCACTTTTTTTGCCATTTACAACACCCAATGCAATTAAACCTACCCATCTGATGATAAGTTTATGCACTAAAAATTATGTTAATTACCTGAGTAAATAAAGGCGTGCGCCCGCACAAATAAGCTTTGAGCTCGTACAGTATCACATCTCAAAAAAATATGGAAAATATTTTACGCACTCAAGTAAAAATAAAACAAACAGAAAAACCTTGTCCACTCTGGCGTATACGTAATATTTATTATGCTTTTATGCTTAATAAATGAACGCCTCAATGCGTTCATCCCTCTTTTTGGTGTTTTGCAGTTGTGTGTTCTGTGTTCTCTGTTTGGTTTTATTTTTTTATCAAAGGAAAACATATAGAGGAGTTAGCCTAGAACATATGCTGCTCGAACTAGCAAAAAATTAAACCTACATACTTCCGAGGTAGGGGTTTTTAAAAGTTCATTTGTAAACACGCAGTTTTTAATTCTACTAACAAGGGATAAAAAATGAAATCTGAACATTGGTCATGGTCATATTTTCATGGACGTAAGGTTTCGCCAATGAGCAAATACCAGAGCTCCATAACATTCTGTTTGGTTATATTGAATGGTATTAACAAAGGCAGACAGCAGGTGTCTCTAGAATGGTGTTTTTGAAAAGGTGGTTTAGGAATGAGTATGAAATCATATTACTTCGCAATGGTTACCTTTAAGAAAAATCGATAAGAAAAATTGCACTATTAGAATTTATGAGCAATCAGCGTGAAATTGTAAAATTAATTTTATCAATTCAACTATAGAACTTTGATTGATAAACGAATGAGTGTAAGCACCTTAGTTAACACAACCGATGGATGAACGATTTTAACAAAGAAAACATCAATTCATATATAAATTTGATAAATAAACAATGAAGCATTGATAACACGAATGGAAATGACATCATTGACTGTCTTTAGAGGATTAATTCGATTAAAGCATTGCGGCATTGTGTTTTATATTGGGACTTGATACAACAATTTGTTTTACGTTAGCAATGAAATTAGCAATTGATTGAGTCAGTTGGACAATTCTGGCACAGAATGTCAGAAATCCGACAAAGAAAAATTGTCAGCGGTTTGTTTCATTTACTCACTCAATGATTAAATTGATTGTAAAGTCGAACAAAACTTTTGTAAATTCTGAATTCGCAGAAATTATGCTGCCGGCGGTGTTTTTGTCAAAAGGTGTTTTTATTCTTCTACTTTTACGGCACCACGAGTATATATTTGTGGATTCGCATTTTATATGCGAGGAGTTTCCCAGTCTTCCTTTATATTTGTTTCTTCCTAATCGTGTCCGAACGTTGCATTATATGATATGGCCTTCTTGGGTTGTCTAAATGCCTTCTTTGAACGTGACAGACCAACTGAGAAGATCGTCCTCCATTTTTTGCAAGATGGTATTTTTGACTTGATCTGGATACTTTTCCGATCAAGCTTTTTTGTTACTCCTGGAGTTATGCGAAGCATTTTCATCTCAGCTGCCGTCAACTTATTCTCATACTTTTCTACATTGTCCAATATTGGGAACCGTAACTGAGTGATGGATGCATTGCACAACAATGCGTAGAACCTTGCCTTCATCTTAAGGCGCATTTATTAGTCATCCTCCACCTAACGCTTACTCGATGATTGATTTATTTCCTATTGATCATACGTTCAGTAATTCTTAAAGGGACATAGGGTCCTCACTTATGATGGCTTCATCGTCAATGGTTTCTCATTGTCAACCTACACAACATGCAAATCTTCTAAGAATTAACGATGTATTGCATTAGGACTCTTATACTAAGGATTACCTTGCAGCGGGCTTTATAACTTTTCGATCTAAGTGTATCTCTAGTTCTTTTCTACATTGTACATTCGAAAAAAGCAACACTCCCTACATTATTTAGGAAGACTTTACTGTTGGATATTATAACATATAATCGGCAACACTAACTAACAAGCAATCAACGCCACCCTAAAGAAATTATCTTCATCTTTAATCACTTCCTGTAATCTTAATTTTAACTTGGAAAAAAAACCTAATACTTCTTACTTGTACCTTTCATAAAATGGTCGCTTTAATCTCTGGACATCATTTTCATAGCTCCAGTTTTCTACATTTACTTTCCTTTTCCTATCAGCGTGGAGATTAAGATCGTGAGTCAACTAAGTCGCACGCTCCCATCTACTTACAAAATTCAAAATGAATCTCGTCTGGCTCACAACTTTTGCATTTTGTCTTAACAGCCTCAATAACTTCTCCGGTCACCAAAGCGGATATTTCCGTCAAGCTAGATTCAGCTTTCGGAAAAACTGTTCCTTCAACAGGCTATCAGGGTATCAAAAGACACCTTATTTCGAACTTGTTGATGAACTCCGACAAACTAAGCGGCTCTAATTAAAGAATAGTGCTTAGTTTGCATAAGCAACCGAGGCAGGAATTTTTTCCAGTTCCCAATACATGTTATTCGTGCCCTTTTGATTTGAGTTAGGAGCACTTCCTTACAGCAGTTTTTTTAATTTCACTTCGAGGTGAGTTTTTTTCATGTCTATTATTTCATGTCTATTATTTGAAGGGCGCTTTTACTACGCTTTCATTTGATTTATCACTGCTTTCATCCTACCACCACGTTTCTTTGGCTGGTTGATAAAAATAAATAAATAGGGTGGCGCAACAGAGCAAGGAGCCCCTGGGCCTAGCGCATTTCTCACAACCATGCCTTATGAGGGAATGGAAGGGACCTACAATTTTCTGCCGGTTCCGAACGGCTAATCGAGAAAGCGCTTTTCATGGCAATGAATACTAACGGAGGACTTGCCAATTCGTCGCGAAAGGCGATGGAAAAAACATTTTTGCCTCTGTTGGGATTCGAACTCGAACCTCTGGATTAACAGGCTGACATGCTATCCATCACAACGCTGGTTGTGCTTAGCAAAAAAAAAATCTTATTCTATATTGTTTATTTACATTTCCTGGTTCCACCACATGTTCTGGATCATCGTAAGCTTCAACAAAGACATGTTTTAGAATAGCTTTCATCCTTTTGATCAATCAAGATATTTTCTCTCTTAACGAATGTGACTAAGAAATTCATTGATGGACATCCTGTAAATATGATTTCTCTCGCTTATTTCTATTGATTGACAACTCATCATTAACTTTTTAACCCAAATGGACGTCCTATTGCATTAATTGAATATCCAACTATGAAAGTGCATATAAAAGTCAATTCAAAGTCCGTACGACATCAATACGGAGGCCGCACATGACAGATTGAAATGAGGATAAGTTTATAGTTTTATTGCACACTCCTTTGGACTATGAGCACTTACACTAACAACAACACACACTTGGTTCACCAAATTGCTATGTGCGTCATTAGTTTCCATAATTAATCACTTAGCCTTGGTGTCCTTATCATCTAACCGGGTATCCAGCCAATGCATCAACTCTTTACCATCAAATGACGGGACAGTATGCCTACGTCTAGAAAGAGAATACTACAAACAAAAACTTACAGTGCGCCGGAACTGGCAACCACCGTGGGTTGGAAATAAATGCCATGACATTAGACATTTGTCAAACCTAGACCGGAATAAATAGTTATCTATCACTGTCGAGATTTTTCCCCACTTGCAAATGGTGAAAGATGATTTCTTGATTTAAGACGGAGAAATTTCAAAGAAGGTCAAAAATGTGTGGAAACTTCAAACTTAAGGAAAAAAAAGAATTGCATCTTTCAGAAAACCAAGAGGCTGGATTGTTTAGAATGGGAATAAACTAAATACTTCTGGTAGCTTTTATATTCTTGGGGAATTTTTTTATTTTTTTTTATTTTGAACCATGATGAAAAATTTGAAACTATCAATCATTTCAATAATAAGCATTTGTTGTTAGCTGCCAAACTTCATGGTTTCATAACGCACCCATATCAAAAGGGCAGACAAGTGTTCTCAAAATACGGTACTCCTCACAGCACAACAACCAAATTCTGTTCCTTGTTAAAAATTCATATCAGCAAAAAGAAACACAAGTCAAAACGGACAATTTATACGTAAAACGACATTAACATCGCACCGAAAGCATATGTTTTCACTTCGAGAAATTGCACAACCGTTTACATCACACTTTTTTTTAATCGTCATACCATTGGAAACACAAAAGAATCAGAACAGAATAGTAAAACGGCAAATATATGTCTTGAATAGACAAAAAATCTATCATGCTGTTTTTAAAAAAATGTAATGAAAACTGTTTATTTGTCAGCACTTATATTGTGCATTGTTGCTGCTCCGTTTTGGCAGCCCTGCTATTAAAAGTGACATAAGACACGTCACCAAAACCATCATCGACAGATCCCGCCTTTTATGGAGAAATATTCATTATCCCGCTAGAACTCAATCAGCTAACTACGTTTGAATTAATCTTTTTCTTTTTAATAAAGTTATATAGTTATACATAGTTACAGAAGGTCTCGCGTTTCATTTAAACAATACTCTTAACCTATTACAAAAACATACATAATTTACTTGAATGTGAAGAGATTTTCGATACCCTCACAATTTAATAAAAAAACAAAAACAAAAAACATCAACATTTAGAAACAAAGGAGGGGATTCAGAAAAAGACATTGATTTACGTTGACTTTAATTGTCATTAATTGCAATGCTGGAGGAAAATAGGGTCGGATAAAGCATTTCACATTCGGAATAAAAGGATAAAATATGGACTTAAAAATACTTGACTATGCGTCCGAAGTTTGGCTCAAGTTTAAGCTGAATCCATACGGATTGTTTAAGGAGAGGAATGCAACTGGCTACTTCACTAGACCACTGTTTGTGAAATGGGTTAAAGTTGTTTGAGTACACGAATGGATCTTTGAAAAGGACCTGACCTAAGTGCGAGTTGTAGGTATTCTGGCTTTGAGCGAATTCAGACATTACAAATTATAGTCCAATTGAAATAAGTGAAAAATTTTCTATATCTTTTGAAGAAATCTAAGTATTAAGCAGCGTTCTGATCAACTGCAAATACGCGGTCATTTCAACGAAAATCATCTTTTCCACCCATATCAAATACTGACAGCCGTTTTCGGGTTAGTTGAGGCAGGTATGATTCAAGGATAATGACAATGGAAGTAAATTGACGAAAAAAACAGCATTGGGTTTCGAAGCATTGAATTTCACTCGGTTTTCACTACTCAAAACTAAAAATCTTCTCCGAGATGGATTACGCTAACATGTCAAGCCCCTTTACACTTAGTCGTATGAACAATTGCAGATACATTCTACTTCTCACATATTGTGTTTAAGAAAAATGCACTGTTGACTACGATTTTTACATAACTTCGACCTTTAAACCTGTGAGTTACCTCCAAGATCGGGCGATTCAACACCACTGGCCTATTTTTTGTGGGGTTATATGAAGTTTCTTCTATACGCAGATAAGCCCGAGACGATTGAGGCCTTTGAGAAGCACGTTCGGCACGTTATTACTGACATACGGACCCAAATGCTACAAAAAGTGGTCGAAAATTGGTCCTATTGTGGGGAGATTATTTAAGTCAGTTGCGTCAGAAGACGCGTGCCGGAGTTCATTTCAATACATAATGACAAGGCCATATTTTTATAATGAAGTAAGTTCTTGGCCACAACATTAAATTATACGCGTCTTATTTATCTTCGAAAACCACACGTCACAAAATAAAAAAAAAGCATTTAGAATCACAGTCGCACTAAGCATCTGGAAAGATCACTTCTGCAGCCTGCTTAGCCGATATTGGCACAAATCACGTTGTCAAGCACAATACCCTTGTACTATGAAGAATGCTGTCCTTCCGCTTTGGAAATTAAACTTGTCTTATATAAGCTAAAATCAAAAAAATGAAGACGGCTTTAAAGTCGAACTTTTCAAGGCAGCGGAGATCCTGCATGGTATGGTCGGAATAAAACGTACCCGATATTGGAATATTAGTGTCTAAAAGAGGCGTAACCTCACAACTACACCCAATATAGGGAAGTTAATCTCCTTAACGTCGTATATAAGATCATTTCTGTTGTTTGAAGATCTGAAACCTCCGTAAACAATTTGATAAGTCTTGCGGTTTAAAACCAGAAAAGTCCACCAAAATCGACCAAATTTTCACACTACGGCTGATCTTGGAAAAACTCAGGAATACAATGTCGATGTACACCATCCTCTCATCGATTTGAAGTCAGCGTATGACACTTTCGGAATGGTTAGAATGCTTGCCTGTTACGCGAGAGGTTCGACGTTCGAATCATTCATTGCCATGTAAAGCGCTTTCTCGATTTGCCGTTCGGAATTGGAAAAAAACAAATTGTAGGTCTCCCCGAATTCCCTTGCTACAAGGCACGGTTGTGATAAATGTGTTGTTGAAAACTCAAACATCAATAGCCAGCAGCACAATCTTTCAAAAGACTGTTAATTCACTGAAGCAGACAATATCGACGTAATTGGAACAAGCAAGTTTGGTGTCATAGATGCTTTTGTGAACATTGAAACAGGAGCGGCAAGAACGGGTTCAATGATTGATGAGGGCAAAATGAATGATATCTTCAAACAAGGACAGAGCATTAAACAAAACGTCTATTTAACAGGATTAATCAAACGGAAAATTACTCTTACCGATCACTGCTACTTTTCTGAAAAAAAAAAATTCTAACAACAACAACGCAATCCTTTTTGAAGATATATTTTGAGAAAGTCTTCTTACATTCGAAAAGCATTAAAATAAACAGGGATTGTTCCTGTGGAAAATAAGCCAGCAATACTAGACTAGACGTTGGCTAGAAAAAAGCACGGCTGCTGTAATGCAATATGTGGTAGCAGGTACATGAACCAAACATAGTAACTCCTCGTGCTGCACTCAGAAAACACTATTCGCAAATTTATCACATATCATAGACACGAACCAGTCATAGATTTTCTAGCAGTGAACTCATTCGAACCTAGTCGCAAACTTATTAAAAAGTTGTTTGGAAAATTTAACTAAGTAGAAAGAAACAACAGCGTTTTATTGGAATGTGTATTGCTGCGCTAAACAAACCACAAAAACACGATTATTATCTTCTCTTTTTAAAGTCCCCACGACTTATCCACTTATCCGTTTCTCACTAATGATCCACCCATGGCGTACGTTACGTCGATCTCAGAGGGCGTCGGCAAGTAACCCGGTTTTGTATCGATCGATATCGAAGACCATCTAACAAAGCTAAAATAAAAAATTATTGAACTTTTCTCCATTTTTAAATAACTTGACCTTTAATCATCATCTTATAAAGGCTTCAGTTTAAGAAGGTTACGGATCCATAGTTGATTCAAGGAACTATGATGCCCAAACAAAACTTTACTGAGCCTGAATCAGTCTTATATAGAAATCAATTCAAACCCTATTCAAATGTAAAAATACCCTTGCATTGTATACCTTCTTTTCAATCCAAGTCTTAGCAAATTCGAGAAGTACACGAATCGTACTTGATACACTGACCCAGCTACCTATTTCTATTCAAACAAAATTGATTAAATGTATAAAGACAAAAACATCAAACAATTTAATTTAATCTCGATCAACCTACCTACCTACCTACTCGTATCTGTGTACCTTGTGATAAAGTATCACCCTTCAGCCAGACAGGTACACATTGAAATAAAGAAAAACTATCTATAGCCATCTAAAAATAACATTTTTAATTAAACTATCGATTGTGGTGCTGTTGCAACATTTGCAAGGTGATGCACTCCAACCACCACCACTTTACCGCAATAAGGTCTTCAACACAAAAACAACATACACATTTTGCTTGTTTAGTTTTATTCAAAGTCTCTACCTCAAGATATGTCGGCAATCATTGAATTGCAGTCTCAACTCAACCTCATTAAAGTCTGTCTCTACAGATCGATCCAGTTGGAAATCTCTATACCGCAACATTGGTGATTTGCGGTTTCAATAGATCTCGAGAGTTAAGAAATTAAATTTCATTACGCTTAAAACTAAAACGACATAAACAAATGCACTTTGACCATCCGTTCTACCTATGAATGATGAAATGCGAAATTAATGACTTATATATAGAGACCCACGTATCAAAAAGTCCCTGATATAAATCTAGAATTGCATTCAAGTCTGTGACTTGTCTACCTGTCCGGACTGTTCATACAATGAGCCCACGTAGTGTATTACGTGTCTTTCCTCGAGACGGGGGCTACTGCATCGCAGGTGAGTGTCAAACGTGGGATGAACACAGTTCCGAACTTCATGTCCAACTGGACCTATAGCCGTGGCAATAGACACATGTACATAGATTCAACATCGGCATCGACACAATCATGAAATTGCCAGAAGGCAGCCATGGTTGTTTTATAGTTGGGTGGATGGCTTATAGAGGTCGCATGTTAATTCTGGTCGACGATGCTGGCATGGATTGGACGTTGGATTTTGATTGTTTGCTGTTTGTTACTGTCATGTGTCTACACAACATTTGTTGTACAGAGTACAACTAAAATGAATGTTATGTTATACTGTTGGTGATTCTAGCCATTTAAGTCTCTCGTCGGTCGGTTCCGGGGAACCTCCTACCCTCTTCAGTAGAACAACGCGGCCAGTGGAATAAAAGCCGTTCACTCTTTTGCAGATAATCATCTAACTTTTTGTTTTCATTTCTCTACTCTAATATTGTAAGTGGTTCAAGGTGGTTTTTGGGTTGGTATCACAAAACTTAATTGTTTTCTATATAAAAAAAAACACCAAATACGTGAAAATTAGTTTTGCTTGATGGGCGCTACTTCGTATGGGAGTTTTTTGTTTGCTTTTGATTGGGTTTTGTTTGGTTGAAAAGAAGGTCGCTCTAGGTGATTGCTTTGGGAAGCACTATTGAGGTTTCAGAATGTTGTAGGATGTTATAGGTCAAAACAATTAATTGTTAACCTCATATTTGTTAAGCTCTAATAAAAAAAAACTTGTGGGTGAGCTGGGTCGATAACGAGAGTGATTTATTTCAACTTTCAAAAACCAATTTAAAGTGTTAAATCCGCTTGGGTGGGCTAGTTTCAGGAGATAGTCTAAAATATTTTGCTACTGTTTCATTTAGCAACAATTTGCGTCTGGATTTGCTCATCCCTTCAACTTTAAAACTGTGGCTCTTTTGCTATCAAAACATATTCAATGACGTTAAATATTTCCTTTTAGCTTCAAAATTTTTTGCTATACATTCATTGTAATTAGCTTCCTGTGTGTGGACACATTTATTATGAATAAGAACTTGATTAAAATGGCACAAGCAACAAACTCGATTATATCGTCCAAACATATACACACCACACCATCCGTAACGGTCGGAATTTGCCTTATTTATGAGCCCCAAATTAAGTTTACTCACTCAAGTAAAACTGCTGGCATGCTGCACTTAATATGCAATTTAACTCAAAAAGTAAACCGATATAAACTTGCATACTGAGGCTTAAAAGTATATGCTTCTGGCTGAGGACACACTTTACAAAAAAAAAAAATACGGAAAAGACCTTGCTGCGCGAATGAAGGCACGGGTAGTAGCAACCCGTAACCCACTTTCCAGAGAAATCCTTGAACTATTCATACACAAACCGTACATCAACAAGCAGTTTAACCATAAAGTACAAAAAATATACAGAGAGTCTAAAGCAACCACCCACATACATAATACTTGGTGGACCATTACCAGTGGTGTAATTGCTTCCCGCTGCAGGCTGCAAATTACCAAGGAGCTTTAGAATTAGAACTATAAACTGCAAGACAATGCTTTAAGTAGTTGTGATTAGCTTTTATGACACGATTTGCACGTTAGGTGCATGTTTAATGGAGCAACCGCTGGATCAAAGGTTTGTAAAGGGAACACGCTTGCAAAAAGGAAAAAAATTCAATAATTGAAAAAGTTGGCCAAGTTTCTTACAATAGAATCACAAAATAACTGTAAAGGTAGCTAACAAGTGCATATTTTAAACTGCTGAAGGGTTGAATAATTATTGACTACTATAAACTGAAAATATCGTCCCAGTAAAGAACTTATTATCAATTAAAAAGGTTTGCCACTCAATTTAACTTAGAATAACTTCATAATTTCCTTTGCGGTAGAAGGTACACCGCAGATAAGATGTGTGTTTGTGCATGCAACAATATGAGTATTTATTATTGGTAAGAGTTATTTAAATAGATTATATTCAAACTAATTGCGGTTACTTGAAGCGAGAATTGATAGAGTTTTTCAAAATTCAGTGAACGCAACCATTCATTCTAATCTAATTTCAAAAGTTTAAACAAGAAGGAGTTACAAATTCTTGGTCGTTGCGTCGGGGGGAGACATAAGATTGCTTTGAATATTGATTTAAATTTTATCTATCACAACTCACAAGAGATAGAAGTTGTTCCAGCGAGAATTCGCTGTGCCATTTTCCGGTCAAATCGATATAACAAACAGTAGATCGATCAAAGGAAGTTGTATGTTTATCGATATTAGTGATGAGATGATGGAAAGAATAAATCAGAACTCTGAGCTTAAGCCAAAATGTCTATAAAAAAGTAGCACGAGGCACAACTCGGTCGCACGAACTAGCGATTGTGTGCTAAATACGAGTACAAGGTTTTAGTATTTGCTCTTCATAATATATTTAGTGGTACAGGGCTGCCAACTACACATTAAATATGAAAATTTAATAAATCACATAGAATGTTGAAAAAAAATAAAATAAATATCCCAAAGGCTTTCAACGAAAATTAAAGAACGCCACTTATTGCATTTACTAATAAATATAAACGGCGCAAATTAAATCAAAATCGTTGGTTCAGTTTAACAAATGGTTTTTTATTCTTCACCTTTTCAGAAAACGAGTTTTTTTTTTAAAGTCAAGTCAAAAGCCAAATTCAATTCAAATTCAAATTCAAAGTCAAAAAATTCGAAAATACTAGGTACATATTTTAAAGTTACTTCAAAAAATTTAAATTTTTTTATAAAACTTTTAAAAATTTCTAGGGTATCTTAAATATAAGGTCAAAATCATGCAAGTCATTAACGAGGAAGTCGGTTTTGAAAAAACCGTTTTTAGACTGTTTCCGAAAATATTTTTTACATCATAAGAAAGACAATGTAAAACTAATTCTTCACATAAAATTTTGTCGAAATCGTTGGAGCCGTTTTCGAGAAAAATAAGTATTATCATATCGGTTGTATGGCAGGTACCGTTATTTCAAGACCTAGAGACCCAATTCCAGAAGCCCCTCTGTAGGCTACCCCACAGACCCTAACTCCAAATGTTGAAGAAAACCAGCAGTTCAGGCTGTAGATCCATATACGGACGCACAGACAGACAGTAAAACAGACAGAGAGACATACATACAAACAGAATTGCAGGAAATTTCGTTACAACATCTTAATTCTTAAATGACACTTGTAGTTCTTTGGAAGTGCTTTTGTATTTTTAAAGCGATTTCAATCCAAAGATAAGAAAAAGCAGGTTGATTTTTTTTTTAACCAAAATAAAAACTGTAGCGTACAACATTTGATGTCACAACACAAACTAGCATTTGATTGAACGTGGAAGGTAGACGTCAAGTTACACACACATAAATTTAAGGAATTTGAAGACAAGCAGATGACCATATGAGGGTCATCATTTACCTCTAGGATACCATCCAAGTTCAACCTAAACTCAGTTTTTCAAAGAAAATTAAGCTAAGTATCCACCAGGTTAAAGTTAACAGAATGCGTTAGGGTTGCCACCATTAATATCTAGATAAATAAATAAAAAGGATAGTAGACTATAGTTTGGGAAGCTCCGGGTCAAAGCACAGTGTCACTCAACCATACCTTAGAGTGGACACCTTAAGTTTTTTGTCTATTGCAAAAGGCTGAGTAAGCTTTTTCATGGCAGTAAATTTACTTTCGGAGGACTTGGCGATAATAGTGAAAAAAATACTTTCAAAAGCTTCTAGGATTACCAGGTAACAGACAGGCATGCTAACTAATACGAAATGGTGGTGCCCAAATCTATTTCTATTCACCATTTTTAACAACAGTAGGTACTCTTGGAAGTTGTAGAATTCGTGTTAATAAATTTTAGTGCTATGTTCATTTAAATTACTTACTAAGGGTGTTTATTTTATGAACGTATGTTTTTCAATCAGGCAATACTTCCTTTTCGACAGACTGTCACTTGATTTATATACTCACTTTAGTTTGTCATTTTATCGAGGAACAATTGAAGCCGTACGACCACTAGGCAAAGTGACACAAAACCTCTGTTCAGGCCAATTCGTAAACAACTTCCTAGTTTTAAACCTGGAAGTAACTCTAAGGTCTGTCGACTTAACACCACTGGACGACTTCTGGAGGTTTTTGTGAAGTCCCTTGTCTACGCTTGATTGACGCCTTGGAAGAGAATATTCGGTACGTTGATGCTGATATACGGCCCCAAATGCTTCAAAAAATTATCGTAAATTGTGCTTCGGCTGAAATGTATTCGAGCCAGCCAGCGTCATCCGTCACTGCCCCAAAATCACCTTTAAAATATTACATCAAATTATATGCGTTTAATTTCTTATTGGAAACCACAAGTCCAAAAAAAAACACCCTTTATAACCACACTATCCTATAGCAAAAATTAACAAGAATTTTCAATTTAAAATGCCGTAAGAATTGTAATTTCTTATCTCTACAACAGATATCAGGCATTCGCTCAGAGAAGTAAATTTTATAATTTCTGATTTAGCAGAGTTCTTCAGGGATCCATCCTAGGTCCATCACTTTTCTCTCTTTATGCGAATGATGTACCAGCACGACAAGATATTCATCACAGTGACGTAAAAGTCACTGTGGTGAATATCTTTCTGCTGATGACCGTCAACAAATGAAACTTTGTCCTGTGGACATGATTGATGGTTGTATTGATGCAATCAACGACCGACGCCGACGGCTTCACATCTATTAGCCTTCACATAAGTCACACAAATGTGGCCTTTTCTTAAATTCTTAAAAAAGTAAGTTTCTCATTATCCCTAAGAGAGCAGTCTATTCAACCAGTTTTTCAGATATTCTCGCGGGTTGATAAAAAATCAAATTAGTGAATTGCAAAAAAAATTAAAATCTTTTTTAACGGAACACAGAGTTAGTATGGACAAATTATGAATAAAATGAATCAAGAAAAATGTTAGCAAAAGTTCTCGTGGTACCAACACCAACACACGGCTGAGAAATTTTAAGAAAATGTTAGCTCGTTAGTACCAAACAACGGATAGAACGTTCCCTGATTAGTTGCTCGTCCAAAACGTTATGACCTCATCTCTTATGTCTCGCTAATGGAATAGAGAGCAACAGTTTTAACAAGTTAATCTGTTAATTGAACACAGTTTGTGGTCTGAATCATATTCAAATTATTTATGTTTATCTTCCTTATTGACCTCAAAAAGATTAAAGAAAAACTAATAATACAAGAAAAACGATGGAATTTTTTTATTGTTCTTATTTTTGTTTAGTAATTTTTCTTTTTATACCGAATGCATTTCGGAAGGCATTGGCCAGCGAATACGCGAGATAACTAAAAAAGCTATGATTAAAGAAGGGTTACATATTGACAAAGTTTAACAACATAAAGAGAACAAATAAGAGAGGACAGCATGTTTTAACGTTCTCTCGCTAAATAAACTGTATGTACATTGCACTAACGTTAAAACTTGCTTGAAACTGAAAGCAATAAATTTCTTCAGAGGTTTGACTAGATAATAAAACTTTATCGAAAGAAAATGAGATGCTGAAGGACACAAACATATATGAAACTTATATACACATGAAAATAGCTTGCAAGCCAAATGGAAATATCCTCTAAGGGAAATACCTAATAGAAAAGAAATATTGGATTCTCTGTTGAATTAAACGGTTTATCAGAAAATGGTCACATAAAAGTAAAGCCAGCTATAAAGAACATTCACCAACAATAAATTTAAACGGTATAAGATTATAATAAGTTGCAAACTATTCAAACCATAAGAAAGTTATTTCACTTAGTTAAAGGTTAATTTGGATGAAAACCTCGAAAAGTTATCGTCTCTTGTCACGACAAAGGAAAAGTATAATAGTATGTTTATGAGACTGAGTGGGGAGACTTTTACTCATGTTTGGAAAGCATGCAATGAAAAATCCAAAAAAGCACATGTCCATGTCGCGGTACAGCTCAAACAGCTCGTTTTTGTATACTATTCAAAAAGGCTCTGACTGGTGTCAACTTGGTGGTGCCTAGATGCTGCAACTTATAGAACACGTCAATTGTGCTTACTATACCTCCACGCGGTAACCACTGAGCACTGGGATGCTTCGCCCGGAGCTGACCTGCTTAACTAGTAAGTGCGAGTGTTGACAAAGGAACGCAGAAGAAAAGCAATGTGATCAACACTATAATGCTCTGCGAGTAGTGACTGACTGCCCAAATCCCATTGGTCTGTCAGAGCTTTTCGGAAATGTCCCAGCGGATGAATTCGAATGACAGAATCAACGGTGGAATACAGCAGACAAAAAAGCAGAAACCCTTGAAGGAACTACTCCAACACATTTGGCTTAAAGGTCTTTCAGAGTCTTTCAATACTAAAACAGGGTATTGAAGTAGAGATGGTGGCAGATGAGCTCCTGGTGAGCCAACGGCAGCTCTCATACCCCTGACACTCTTTATATCCGAAGGGATCCCAAAACGACCTGGCCCTCCAGGTTAGGGGTTGTGCGTGGGGTTAACTACCCAACCATGTAAAAAACATCTGGTTCCGAAACAACCAACAGCCTCGGATAACAATAATGATTTTCAAACCATTATTAGTGGTTAATGAAGCAGACATACAGATTTTGCCGCGCTTTTGATGGCGGGCGGTCAAATTACTTACGAAAGGAGACATCTGTAAAAAAAAATCTAGGATTCGAGAGTGACGAGACTTATTGTAATGCACAACCACAATGAGGCAAATCGAAAATCCAAAGTCACCTAAGACTTCAAAAGACTTAACACCCTGCATCAAAACAACACTGGCGCCTATATCAAAAAAAGTCATACACAAATATAGAAATGGAACTAGAGATGTCAGTCCGAAGCGATATTGCACCAGAATCATTTATAGAGGTTTTGAAAAATATTTTGGCGAAAATTGCTGAGCAATGTAAGACAAATGAACTTGTCTCCGCTGGATAATTTTAGCTTGAACAATTTTCTCGACCCAAGATCCAAGAAAAAACCTGTAAGACAGGGACAGGCCTTAAAATAAGTAAACAAATAAATAGGTGGCCGCAACAAGGCGGGAGCCCCGGGGCCTAGCGCATTTCTCACAACCATGCCTTGTGAGGGAACAACTTTCTGCTTGTTCCAAACGGCCAATCGATATAGCGCTTCTCATGGCAATGGATTTACTATCAGAGGACATGCCAATTTCTCGCGAAAGCCGATACCCGTGGATAAACATTTTTTACCTTCTGTTGGGATTCAAGCAGCGTACCTCCCGCGTAACAAGCAGACATGATAATCGATTACGCCACGGGCACCACAGACCTTAGACTACATTATTTTTTTTTTTTGGTTTAAAGTTGTCGAAATCACACACCAAATTCCACAATGAACACTGTGCTCATCAATTTGGTTTACTTCTCTTTTTTAGGACTTATGACTTAAAAAGAGTAGAGCACCACGATAACGTCGAGTTCTTGTTGATGGATTCAAAACAAGCTTTGAAAGGTAACACTTAAAAATTTTAACAAACTTTTTTAAAGAAGAGCAAAATGAGAACCAATTATACACTAAATAAAGTGTATATTATTTATTCTCAATTCTCAACACTGAAATTCAAATGATTGTAAGCTTTCAAAAATACCACACAAGGAAACCTCAACTTTCCATTCAAAACTGTGATTTGATTGGAATACGTTCCACACAAAGAAATCTCAAAACTAATTTACTTTCTATTTCCAACTCAAAGATTTTACGCAGATACATGGATAACTACATGAATCTTAAGTTTAATGTTAAACAAATAGACTGTATTGACATTATTTGCCATGATCACATCTAAGTCATCACAGTTTACTCGTATATACCTTTATCTAGACTCTAGAGTCTTTGTTAATATTTGTTGAAAAAAAAAAAAACAAAAATAAAAATGCATTCACTTAAACAAAAGGTTTGATTTCAGAAAAATAGGCTTACAAAAATTGTAAGTTGATTGAACAAAAAGCTCCACCTTTTGTTGGCCGATTTAAATTGAATCATTTTGTCTATTGTCACGATTTTTCAATCAATTTGCTTTTGTTTTCAAAAGCCGTTAAGGACACTAAACAAATAAGGTAATTGAATAAAAAATCCCATCAAAGCGAACACCTATTAGCCGATAAGAAGATTAATTGTGAATGATCAGCATTTTACACAAAAGCCCAACCTCTTTATCTTCTAATAAAAATAACATAAAACATTAATCTCATGTCAAAATGGCCAGTAAATATTTCAAACAACAATCGCCATATGTCAGTTAGCTTTCTATTTCAAATCTAAATTTAGTTGCAGGCTTCATTAAAACTTCCATCTATTCAACCAACGTCTACGTGAAAAAGTCTTAAGATTTTTAATTCCTTTTTTCATTGCGATAAGCCTTCCTCAATCATAAAAACAAAATTAATCTCAATACCTACGCGCACGATCAATTCAATCAAAAAGTAAAAAAAGAATTATCTGAAGAAAAAAAAAATATGTAGAAAATTGCAAAAGAGCACACGAATGAGCTGCTTAATCAACACTCATAGGCGGCTTCGATATTTCGACTCTGCACGGATCGATGCGACTAACGCATTGCAATTGGCAACCGGAAAAGCAAGATTTTTATCGCAGACACTCAGGCGTTTTTATTATTTCTCAAAACTGTGTGGCGCGCGGCGGCGCGACACTCGTTTTCAAAACTTAAGCTTCATACTCGGCGGGCTGCATGTGATGCGGCCATCAGCTATCACACTGTCAGCGAAATGTGTCCCCAAAGGGAAACGACTTTTGCTTTTGCAGAGGCGATGCTTCTTAGCCTATACATGAATCTTTTATTAAAGATGCAATTACATGCGAAAAAGTATCATATACTGAATGTGTATCACGTAAGTCTTAATTTAAGCAGCAGCAGCATAAATATGGATTTAATTTAGTGTTGCAAAAACTGTCATCATTTCAGGTCAAGTTTGAACGGGAATCCGTATTTGAGCACGACAGGTATGTATGCACTATGATGCGGAGAGAAAGTTTTAGTTAACCGATTCCATTAAAAGATTGACGGTAATTTTGATTACATTTGTAACTATTCCAACGTAATGAAGTGGTGGCTGCTATTTTCATACGACTTTGTATGATCTTCATCAATAGGGTGGGTCAGACACTTTTTGAGTTTTCGGTTTTTCATAACAACGCTTGTAGTTGATTATGGGAATTTACATTTACATTTTTGTGTTCAAGTTTTTATCTATACAAGGTTTTTTGAAAGCAAATATTCACAGTTTAGATTCAAAACCTTCAGCCCAACTGGGCCTAGAATACATTTCAAGACAATGCACTGTGAAATCAACCATTGCCGCCAAGCGTTTAGAAGTCTAAAAAACTCTTTCTGAAAATACAAAAAAGTCGGCAACACACTATTCAACATAAAACGAATTTGTATATAAATTTTTCAACTAAATAAAACCTGTTCAAAGCCTCACAACAAAAGGTGCATACAGTAATTTAAATTGAACCTTTCTATACCGCGGCTGGTTTACCAAAAGTTGGCTCATACTTTTGACACCAAACATCAAAAGATATCAAAGAAAAAACTAAAGCAGCACACAGGTAGGAGAACAAACAAAAAAAGAAGAAAGAATAAAAGTGAAAACATTTTGATTGAAATATGAAGTGAAAATGAAAGTAAACACGGCTCTGCTGCATTGCGATAATTGTTCAAAAAGTTTGAGAATCAGTAGCAAAAACTACTCAAGCTCTACATCAGTCATAAAACAATGGTAGGTGTAGGAGTTTGAGATAAATCGAATTTCGGATAGACACTTAAATGACGTACAGACAGAGTGGGATGATGCTATTCCAAATGACGACGCGACGACCACCGCCAGTCTTGGAGACTATGATCAAAAGGATGACGAATCAACATCAAATGGACAACATGTTTTCGTTTAATTTTCTACAAAAAAAAAATTATATAGAGACGATTGTGATTGCCTTTTATCCCGAGGGTAAACTTTTCCTTAATTGTGCTCGAGGGCTAATTAAACGCACAGCATTATTGTTGTTGTTTGGCCAACTTGAAGAATTTAAACGTGGGATGCAGAGCTTAATGAACTAATCACTCAATTAGTTTTGGAAAACAAACCAAGAAATAAAGAAAACCATAATTGCTTAATAATGAGAATCTGTTTTGGCTTATTCGTTTCTTAAAATATTATTTTTCGTGAGAAATGTTTTTCATTTTTATTTAATATGGAGTTGATACTTAGTTTGAAAAAAGTTTATATCACCTCTCGCAATTGCTTCCTTATCTGAAATAAAAAAACATAAAAAATTCGTTAGTCCATAGCTAAGATAAAACGTAAAAGTTGGTTTGGATAGTTTGGGTTGGACCACACATAACAAGAAATTAACATCAAAGACACAGTCACGCGATCAGTGTGTTAAGATGAAGACGTTGTTTTATCGAAACCGTAGGTAATGAGCGCGTGGATGGGATGCATCAATGATAATAAACATGCAAACATGAAACAATGTTACCTTGTGGTGCTTCAGTCTAAATTATGCGTAATTAGTTTAAAAAAAAAAAAAACAATATCTGCCTTTAATTTACACTTGGGACATCTTCCATTAGTAAGATTAGTCGAATTTAATTTAAAAAATATCAATGAGACGGTTGAAAGCATCTAGCAAGGGTTTAATTAACGAACAAAATAGAGAGGACATTGGAACTTAAGAAATATATAGTTAAGACTTACTTTATACAACTAGCGTGATCTACGAACCTAATGACTAGTGCAATTTATTCGAGAACTTTTGAACTAGGTTTAAAATTTGCTTTATTAAAATAGTTAAGGGGGAAGCTGGTCTAGAATTTTGAAGAAACCGGTACTTTAGAGTCTTAAAAATAACATACCAAAGGATGGATGACGGCAAAAATGTCTAAATGCCCAAACTTTCCATTCTGCGGCAGCGCCCCTCAGGTATGCCATATGAATTTATAGTACTTCAAACTTTAAACGCGTTTTTCTCGAAATCAAATCTTCACCGATCTATAAGAAATTATGACAGTACATTCGAAATACCTTTCTCCGGAGAAGTACGAAGGATTTTTTTATATTGCATAGTTTTTTTATAATCAACAATTTTGTCGTTTTTTTATAGAGAAAATTTTAATTTTTTGTTCAAACGTGCACCATTCCGCGAAAAAACAAAATATCGAAAAAATCCTACGAACGTCTCTTGCTGTTTATATAGAAACTAAAAATTTTCTAGATTTTGTTCCAGGACCACAATTAAGGAGGTTACATCTTCGGCCATGGACCCGTCTAAAAAATGAGGCACCTTCGAAGAAATGCTGGACAGCCGCAATTTTGAATTTAATTGACACGAAAAAATTTATATTTGTATATTAAAACCTAAAGTATAAAACCTCTTTCACAGATTTTCGATTGATTTTTATGTTGAGTCACAAAAAATTCATAAATTATGCCCATTTTTCACGCTCTAGGTCATCTTCCCCCATTAAATGAACCATTCCCATTACTTTCCATTTCTTTACTGACGCCTTTCGCTTTAAGAAAAAAATTACGAATGAGACCTAAGCTCGATACTAACTAACACTTGGGATTTTTGTGATCATTGTTAAACATCAGCCATCACCATGACGTGTAACAAGAACTTATTTCTCAAAAATTATGTAGCGATTCCTGCCTTAAGTGTAAGAATGATTGACATACACTTAAGACAGGAAATTAAACCTTGTCTGATCTCAACGGCACAACATGCCTCTACAAAAGAATCGGTGGAAACTGCACTCCACTCTCTGGTCTGCACCATTGAAAATCCCTGCACTACAAAAAGAATACCCTCTTGTCGCATTCCTAGACATAGAGGGTGCATTTAACAATTTCATCAATATAGCAATTACTAATGCTCTTGATGGGCTGCACATAGAAGATGCTCAGCAGCAGAATCATTAGTACCAAAATGGGGAACTACAAAACAAGCTGTATGGAGTTTTATCTCCTCTCCTGTGGAACATGGTCGTTAACAAACTGCTAATCGACCTAGAAAGTGAAGGTTTCAAGACCATTGCCTATGCCGATGATGTAGCAATTGCTGTTTCAAGCAAGCACCCACTGCTGCTACAAACAGCACTAAACAAGCTAAACAACTGGGCTGAAAATTGTGGATTGAATATCAATCCCCACAAAACGGAATTTGTTCTTTTTAAGAGGAAATACAAATTCCGGACTTCAGACCCCCAACTATTAAGGGGGTAACTCTCACACTGACAAATCATTCTAAATATCTAGGTCTCAATTTTGACCAAAAACAGACCTGGAAAACCATTATAGAAGAAAAAGTAAATAAAGCCAACGTGGCACTCTTCTCTTGTAAGAAAGCCATTGGTGGGAAATGAGGTTTCTCTCCCAAAATCACTCGTTGGCTGTTTACTTCGGTAATAAGACCGATTACTCACATACGGGCTGATTGTCTGGTGGACCTTACTAGACAAGATGATCAACTACAACAAGCTGCCAAAGTTCAAAGAACGGCTAGTTTGTGTATTAATGGTGCACTGAGGAAAACCCCGTCGGACGTCCTCAATGTAATACTAGATCTCACACCCCAGATATCTCCAGCAGACAAGTGGCAGCTAGCTCAGCTTCTCGACTCAGAGATATATCACAGTGTACCAATAATCAAATCGGTCACACAACCATTCTAAATAGTTTTAGATTCCTATCGAATCGATCCGATTACACCACACGGTGTTTGATAACAATTTCCAAATCACCATCCCCTCGACATCTGTATGGGTGGATCGTACAATCCTGGAAAATGAAGCAATACACTTCTACGCCGATGGTTAAAAAACCAGCAAAGAAAGTGGAATCTACTCAGAAAAACTGAATCTCAGTCTTTTCTTCCGCTTACCCGATCATTATAGTGTGTTCCAATTCTGGCGATTACAGAAGTGCTGTCTTGGCTCAAAGAAAACATCATATCCTCCACGGATATTCGAATCTTCTCGGACAGCCAAGCTGCCCTTAAATCTTAAGTGGTCTAAGTGTGTCAGGCAATGCATGTATGTATGTACATACTCATTAGCTGACAGCCACTTCCACCTAACCTAACCTATGTGCAATTTACTAAAACGGACAAACATCTTTTTATAAGCAGGATTCGACTGTGATATTTGCACAAATTGGTTCACGTTTAACTTTTTACAATAGGCGTTTCACTTAAGCGCCTGAAAAACGACAGAGCTGCAGAAACAACGGTTTGTCTTTTAAAAATTTTTATTATATAAGTCTCTTCATTTCTTCAAAAGTTTTTGTAGCTTTGTAGTAGCTTTTGAGATATTGTTTCTTACTGTGTAAAGTTAGTAAAATAAATTGAATTGAAATTGAAAAATTGAAAGCTGAACGCCAAATGTTATACCTAGAGCAATGTCATTTTACTATAGTTTTACTAAACCTCTAATCGTAACAAGGATGCTTTAGGACAAGAATAATCATAAAAACTGTTTCTACGAGCACATGAAAATACAAACGAACAGTGTCCTCTAAAATATGAAATTAAAATCGCCTTTGACATCTTGACGACAAAGCCTTCCATAATGAACTAAGACATATCAACTTTGTAGAATCTAGTTTTAATAACAACACGGTTTTAGCATCTCAAAATTCATAGGACCACACTAGCCATCTGATGTTTATAGCAAGTGCTCTAACTGATTTAACTCCAACATTGACTCGGACCACTACAGTGTTGCAGACAAGGTGAATCAGAACATCTGTTGACTCCATATCGACCAAATGCTATGATGAGGGAGAAACGTTATCAGCAGCAAGAACCGAAGCGGAAATAATATTTACCAGTTTATCAAAACATCAAAACTGTACACTCTAAAGAGACTTTGGGGTTTTTTACACTAACAAAGAAAGTCCGGAGTCCGATGAAGTGTAAGTAAATGCAGCTGAAAGCTGAAATAGTGGGTGCAAAGAAAAACCAGGATTGAGTAGGAGCTTTACAAACATTTTCATTTGTTTGAGGAAATTGATTGAGAGA
The DNA here is from genome assembly GCA_949752695.1 of Melanostoma scalare. Taxonomy (NCBI): domain Eukaryota; kingdom Metazoa; phylum Arthropoda; class Insecta; order Diptera; family Syrphidae; genus Melanostoma; species Melanostoma scalare. The sequence goes on along the minus strand of OX456984.1, from coordinate 142,067,263 downwards.
TGCAATAGTGAGAAAAGGAATAACAAAAGGTAAGGCCTACAGTTCCTAGTTAACTAAGAAAAAATAAAGTAAAAGGTTTTTCATTTTTGAGTTTCTAGTGCTTGTCAATTTGACAATTGGTGGCAAATTAGTTTTGTTTGTTAAAGCCCTAGGGTTGCCCTGTGGTCCTTACAAAGCAATACTCACCCTGAATGTTAAACTGAGTATTTTTCTTTTAGTGTTTTTGCTGGGGACTGGCGTTTTTTGAGGACTTTCACAATGAATAGACGGGCGTATTCCTAAAAGCAGGCCATGCTGAGCAAGTCAAATGCTAATCAAAAATAATCACAAATAAAATTTGCAATGCAATTCAAAGTATGCAAGTGTTTTTTGTTAGCTGCACAAATTCACTTGCAATTGCGGGAAAAAAAAGCAATCTGGTACGTTTTCGGACACTCCGCTTCGAAGGGATTTTTTTGTAGGCATTGAGGAACAGTGTGCTTCGCATAATTTGTGCAAGACTTGCGTTTAGGAATTCGCCCGACTTCTTTAGATGCACGGTCCGGTCCCAGTTGATCGGAAAAGTGGTCGAAAATTGAGTTTCCCAAATACGCTTCACCCGACCCAGCCGTGAAGCCCATATGTTCGAAATCGTTCCTAGGTATAGAAATATCGTTTATATAACACCAATACCATGACAATGAAAATTATTCTTAAGTGTTTTATTTCATTTTAAATTTGTATACCTCTAAAACTCATTAGAGTTTCGCAGTCGCTACTCACGGATCGGAGAGGGCAACTTTTTCAGAAGGCTTCATGGCGTTGATGTTATGTAAGACAAAATACTTCATTCGTAGACGATATTTAATATCACCGACCGACCGTCAATTTCAATTTCAAGGAAAACAGTACACAGTATAATTATCTCAATCCTTTACCTAACAAATCAGCAAACTAAAGACAATTAATTTTAGACGTTGCATATAAGCCTTTTTTTGTAGTACTAATGAGCGATTAAATCAGTTCAATGACTTATGTAGAAAGTCCATTATTCAGAAGCTTAACATTGATATAAGCTTATATCTTTCTATAATCTTTCTATCGACACCAAGGACGCATATGACACCATAGAGATGAAGGGTAAAAAACCAAGTCCATTCATGACATGTCTGTGACTTGTTAGACTTTGCAGGACGACAACGGAAAACACATGTTCTTCCCTCAAGCTAGGTAAAGATACAGAAGATGTAATTTTTAACAATAAGTTACCAACGAATAGATACCAACCATCCGACTATAGAGAACTTTTTGTAACCATCCTAGATAGACATAGTATATTGAACAAAACTAAGGTGGGAGACGATCAGTCACCTTTTTGTGATGAGGGGCTTAAGTAGTTTCTTTGAACCGAGCTCGATGTCGAAAGGTATTCAAAGGATGGGGAAATTAAACGAAAACCAAGAATTGATCAAAAAACAAGAATGGAAGATAACCGAAAAGATCTTAGCTCTCCAGGTGGCATTCAAAGCGATAATCAACCTGTGGTTTTTTCAACTGCGGCAGGAGGCCCCATCTATCTAACTTCCGCCGTTTTAGGTGTGTACACCAGAGTCGAAGGTACCGTAACCAATGACTCATGCAGCTCTCTCCATGAAGCACTTCGTGTTTTGAGCTGGAAAGATGAAGAAGGCAGCTCGGAAGACTCGCTTCAAGGCTAAATTCTCATCCTGGTTCAGCTGCTTATCACGTGGGAGACAACAAGTTACATTTTATATGGGATAATCGGATTTTCGACACAATTGTTTTAATGAAAAATCATTGGTCGAAAACAATTTTGATGTGGCAAAGTTCAAGGGAAAATATAAAACCAAAGCATCACCAAAAAGTTGGGGAATTGTTGGTGAACAAATTTTTTTTATTGAAAAATGCTGTTGCGCATGGAATTTTATCACTTCTGGACACCAATTCTTCACTTTCCACTACAAATTGCATGGACTTTCAAAACTTTAAAAAAGGCAGCATTGATAGGCAACACCATTTTTCGTATACTAAATAAAAAAAAGCTGTCGTTAAAGTGAGAACTTTTCATTGACTTGAGATTAAGATCATAAACTTAAATGAAAATATAATAATATATATATAATAGAATAACTTAAAAAAAAATGAACAATAAAGTACATGTACAGTGTTACTGCAGTAACTCGATGATAACGAAATCTTTCATACCCAAAATTTGACTTAAATTATTGCCTCACTATCTCAAAAATTATTTATTTATTTATTATTTGAAGAGTTTTAACTTTGAACCCACACCGGCGTGACGAACGTGTACCGATGCGAAATCGTGCGTAGAACAAGAAATAAAATATCTTTTTAGTCCTATATTACTGATACTTTACAGGACGATTTTTTTTTACTTTTCTTTGATGCCTGAGAAGGAACTGAAGACCAACGGAATACAAAAAATATCTTTTCTGCATAGCTAAGTTGTATTGTTTTAAATCAGACTTCATCGTAACAACTCACATAACACCTTTCAATAAAACGACCGTGACTTCTTGGATTTTTTATAACCTCCTGGACTGGTGCATCTCATAACTAAAAATAGCCAAGCCTACTAGGAATCCCTTTTTTTGTATTTATTTTACCACTCATTGTATTCGCTTTAGCATTTAATGGTTAACATTGACGTTAGTTAAAAAGCCTTAAAAAACAGTGCTTACCCGCCGGCACACTGACGCCATAAATTTAAAAATTGTCCAACAAAATAAAATACAAAGCACGCGGGACAACTACAAGGTAAAGACACGCTAAAAGGAGAGGCAGATGATTCAGTGCATTTGCTTTGTATGTGGGTGGTTGCGAGACCTAGCAATGGCAGCAGCGTTTAGCAAGGACGCTTTTGGCTCCATTCGAAAAAGAATGAAGGTCCGTTGGCGTTGTTGTTGCTTTTTGTTGAAACAAAGAAAAAGAATCGCACAATAAAACATTGACACCGCATTATCAGCCAAGACAAAAGTCAGTAAAACAAACAAAAGAATTAATAACCGATGAAAGCATGTTTTTAAGTTCGCCTGACGTATGTCAAAATTCTGACACATCTATGAGTGTTGTGCGGAATGCCAATCGAATGCACCATTGTTGGGTATGCGACGAGGGCTTTTGTGTCTTTTTTTTGTGCATAGATGTTGTTGTCCCATTTTACATTCCCATTGATGAAGCGAGGGTGTAATTGCATGTTAGAGAGTTATGTTTGTGTGTTTGAATGAACAATAAGGACACGTGGTGCATTTATCATAAATGCAATTTATTATTAGGGAAGCTTTTAACATAGATATTGAATTACCACTTGACCTAATTACAAAGAGTTGGGTGTGTGTTCGTGGTTGTTCCTTACGAACTTGTTGAAAAAAGACGACGATTTTGAAAAAGTTTGTGCTGGTTTCTATTAATCAATTTAAAATGCAAAACGTGTGGATGCAGTTGATTAAATTGCGCTTTCAACATTAAGTAATAAGCATTGGGGTACTCCTCCCTTCACTTAGGGTTGAAGGAGTTGTTCGACATCACAACAGAAAGATATGGAGATGCCCATATTATACTTTATGGAAAGAGATACACAGAATTCAATATATTTTATGTGTTTCCTTATTCAGTGGGGGTGCTTTATCGATTCTTTATTTTATTTATTTTTGGAGCGATTTGTTTAATTTTTACTCGCTTTTTTTTATCTATATGAAACTTAGGTGGGCGAAAAAGTCCATATAAGAGCCGTCGTTTCGCAGAAATAATTTTTTTACAATACAAGTTCATTTAGTTCGATCAAATAACTGGCAAAAGAACTCACTTCGAAATGCGATTTGAGTTGTTCATCCCGGCATTTGTCCGAACACATGAAAACATATATCTACAATAAAAATTAATGTCCGCATTTCTTGGCACATTATAAACATCTCTTCATCACAATGAAGAAAAAACCTTCGCCTGATGCTTCATAAAAGCCAATTACATAGGTTAACGTTCACTTCAAACTGCTATGCCAAGACCATAACAATCTCAAATATGAAACCTGAAGAACATTCATGGTGATCCAATAAAGAAGACTTGAAACTTTTTTTTCTCCCCTTTTTAAGACCAGGAAATACATCGGAGAGTCGCCACTGCGTCTTTTAGAACTCTCTACGGTATGTAGCATCACAACAATGTATTTATGCATGGTGAACTTTAGCTAAATTGCAATAAATTCACCGTAATTGCTTAAAAGGAAATGAACGGGTAAGTCGAACCTATACCGGCAGCCCATCATAGTCGGATATGAAAGTTTTTCATTCATCTTAAGATGAGAGAAAAAGCACAGCATATACCCTTTTTGGCCCTTTTCCAATGCTAGAAGAGTATCACATCAGAGCCAACGAACCGCATCGTTAAGCGTTCGCGTTCATTTCGCATTCCGGACAGGATATGAACTTAACCTATGAACCATCGTTCTTTGGCCATCATAACCACTACAACTAACATGGTTGGTGGCTTTTAGAATGTTTGTCACCAAGTGGACGTCTTTGAGAGTGCCTTCACGTTTTAAATGCCACAGCAATGTCGTACTATTTGCACTATTTTGAGTGTTTCCTTATGTGGAAGAATGATGTGGTGCTGCAACTTGAGGGTGATGGTGGTTCACCTTAAGCTTGGCGCTTAGCTTTTATTTTTATTTTTTCCTTGTTGTTGCTTCTTCTATGGCCGTCTTGTAGTACTTGTGGGAATGTTCTTCGTTTTTGTTTTTTTTTCTCTTGCCCTACGAGGCAAAATTAATGAATGAATAATCAGTGAAAGTAAAGGAAATCCTCAGAAGGAAATTAAAATTGCACCTCATACCTTTTCGAAAAAAATTACAAACACAAAATGGAAATATTATTTACTACTACCTATGAAAAGGAGAAGAGGTCATTCACACTGGACACACAAAGTGGAAGGATAATTTGTACCTTAGCATTTTGTGCTCTGCAGTGCAGAGGTTTTTTTCCAATTTTTTAGTTAAATTTAATTAGGAAAGTGGATCTTATTTAGGTTCATTAGTGTAGCCTGTTTTTTTTATGCTTTGCAGACAAAATCTAAAGAGAAAAAAAATTATAAAGCAAAATTTGTTCCTATTAAGACTTCTTCTCATTAATTAATGGGAATATCCTTACAATTAGGATTTGCGATTCGTTTGCCCTTACATTAAAGGTTCATATTATTTTGGGAATCAAAAGAAATAAAAAATCTTTTTTACGCCGGCCGTATAAACTGTAATTTTAAAAAGAACGCCTAGTTCAACTTCAATTTTAAACTGTACAAAAATATTAGTAGAGGTATTGTCTACAATGTGAAAATAAGGCATTGGTACACTTTTCCAATTGCAACTGAGTTGCACGACACTAGTTAAAAAGATGCAGAAGGTAGGAAAGACTGTTTTTGTTTCCGAGCGCCCATAGAAGATCTTTTGTACTCCTCATTGACCCTACGAGGCATATTTGGGCGAGGCATCGTTCAGATTAAAGTGCAAGTATAAAAAAAAACTACCTAGCGTTGGAATTGAACACATACCGCATAGACAAAATTAAGTAGGGTAGCGCAACAGAGCTTGAAGAGCACCTGAGACGTTGCGTATTTCTCTCCACCATTCCTTGGGAAGATTGGAAGGGCTCCTACAGTTCTTTGCCGATTCTAAACAACCTAGTGAAAAAACGCTTTTCACGGCAGTTTACAATTCTTTGAAAAAAAAAGTAGATCAAACTTATTTTCTTGCGCAAACGCATCTCGTATGATAAACTTCACGCATCAGGAATACTTTTACTGCTGTTATTTGAAGTCAAGGGCGTCTTGAAAAGAAAAAAATCAGTAAAAACCGACAATTGATAGAAAAATAAGTAGGAGAGATATAGACAAAATGGACAATGGGGATAAAAAGGTCCAAATCGATTTTGGTCCAAATTTCCAATTCTATCTTCTTTTCAAGTACGAACATTAGGAAAAGACTGATTTCGGTATGAAATCTAAGCTAAGCCATTTGTTACTCATTTGCACATTTAGTGCTAAAGAACAAAAATTTACTTCACTTTTAATGTTCCAAATTTTGTTTTTTTAACTGTACATAACTAAACTTATTACGTTTGTTCTAATTCAATAAACGTAAAACAAATTCTTGCACACAAGAAAAAATCAGAAAGATTCTACCTAACGTAAGAGCAGAGTGAATTTGTGACCCATTTTGCCACACGACATTCGAACTCAGCATCACACTACCAATCGTTTGCTATAGTTATTGTTGTTTTACCATTTTGATTTACTGTAAGGCAAGTTTTGCAATCGTGCAGAAAAAACATTATGAGATAACAATCAAATATGACATTACGACGATGTTAGAGAATACGAAAAAAGTGGGTCTTGCAATTCTGTCTGTCTGTCCGTATATGGACCTACAACCTGCATACCTTGACCGATTTTATTAAAGTTTGACAGTAAAGGTTTGTGGGGCAGCCTACAGTGGGATTTTTGGATCTGGTTCTCTAGGTCTAGGTCTAGGTTTTCAGCATTTTGATAAAATTTGATGTAAAGAATTCTTTCTTAAATGTCTTTCTTATGATGTACACATTTTTTTTTTTGGAAAAAGTGTAAAAACGGTAGTACCGCTTTTTTCAAAACCGACTTTCTCGTTAATGACTAACACCAAATTTGACCAAATTTTATTTTGAAGAAGCCCTAATTGGGTTGGCAAAGATTGCGTATCAACATTTGAAAAATGTTAGTTTTTGGAATTTTCACAAATTTGAAAAATTACAAAATGGGAACTTTAATGGCGGAAAATTTAATCAATCGAAAAGGGAAGACAATAATATCGTGCTAAGAAAATATTTCCCTATTAGATTATTTTCAAGGTTATTTTTTATTATATGTCCAGATATTGCCGCTGCAAAATCATTGATATCGTAGCGAGGTCCCGGGGTTATTTGCACGACTCCATTATTGAGAACAATTAACCTTATGTTTCCCTTGTTCAAAAATTGACCTTTAAGTTGGAAGGACAAAAAGAAGAGCGCTATAATAACATACCATATCGCAACAAACAGTCGTATTTTGTGGCTCAACCGTCAACTTAAGTTCAAATTCTGTACTCTGTTGGAGAGTCTAAGCTGCTGTTGTTGTAATTCATAATGTAGATGAAAAAAGAAACATGCTGCACTTAAGCGAAGATTCCCTTGAACGTGCACAAACACCACCGGCTGATCAAATTGTTCTGCCAAAGGAAACATCTGGGAGATCAAAAAACTTAACTTTACCTAACTTAACTTATTCACATAGCTTAGTTTTGTTCCCAACGTTTTTTATGATGTTGCAGTTGATTCTGGTGAAAAGAAAGCAGTCATGAAACCACAAGATACGTTATCATTATTTGTAGATCTGACGATAAGAAAGTTTTGTTATCTTCCAACTGAATAACTTATTTCAGTTTATTCAAATCTAGCAAGCCATTTATAAAAAGTGAAGTTTGTAAAATAGTGGGCGTGGTAGTAAACGTGGCAGTAGGCGAAGAGGGTGTACACTCTTATGTGATTTTAAACTCACTTCAAGTTCCTTATAAATTTTATTCAAATCGTTCAAGCCGTTTTTGATATATAAATCGTATACAAAACTTGGCATGGACAATTTTGTTAAATGTTGTCAAATTTGGATTATTTTACAGATATTTTTTTTCCATTTTCATACAATCGACGCACTGTGTGTGGCGTCGTAGAACAAATAATTTTTGATCATTATTACAATGACAACTACTTCAAATATTTTTTTAAGGTCTGTTCACGGGCCGACTATAGGTTATATCAGACGAACACTTCTACATCATACAAGTCTTAAATCGCTGCAAGAATTTATCCACAACTGTAGAAGGGAAACTTCATTTTCTCCAAACCTTTAACTAACTAAGTTACAGAAAACGGATAATGAGACAATGCCGAGTTTGTTAAAGTTCCGACCAACTTGTAGTTTCGTGTTACAGAAATGTGATACACTTTTATGAAGCCACTTGTATTACAAGTACTTGTAGCGTTATGTACGTTAAGCCCCTGGCGAGAGCTGAAGAAAATCTCTCAATGTCGCACACGTTTTATAAGGCAGCATTTTAGTAGTGGATGGAGAGGGAGACCCTCGGTTTATAGAGAGGATTCTAAATCACTTTCAAAAAGAAGTCCGATGTCCTACATAACTATCCAACCATTAATTTGATTGGTAGCCGAAGAAGTGGAACCATTCTAAATTTTATTCAAAGCATTGATTACCGACTAAGAATAGGTTTGAGCGTATAAAGTTGGTTTGTCCTTCATATGAGGCTCAATAATTTTTATTTTTGAACAACCAAAACTTAAAGTAAAATGAAAAATGTTATGGAAAAGTTGCATGTCAAAACCAGCGAGGTTATACAATGATAAGGCCTTCAAACCATAACATGATTTTTATTCCCAAATTATTATTGTCGAAAAATTCGTCCAGCAATTTTTAGATATAAACATCAAGTAATTTAATGGTTTATGATCACCGAAAATTCAATGACAAATATTGAAGTACTTTGCTGCAAAACACAACTAAACCCATTCCGTGTTAATCTTTTTTTTTTTAAATAAATGACCATTTCTTATCTCGCACACAAAATGTTACCTAAAATTCCACTGAAACGGCAATAAATCCCCATAATAATGATTCATTTCATATATTGATAAGTAACCGTCCGCCGCGCCATCGAGTCGTCGTCTATCGTCTTTGTATAAATTTCACGTAAATAACAATGCCTTCACCATAATGGCAAACAAATTGACGTAATTTCAATTAATATTTTACATAAATCTCTCATCAAGTCTTACAAATATTGGCTCGAATCTATCCCAACTTGGTATAAGCCTGTCTAGCTTACACATGCTGACGGTAAAAAGAGTAATAATAAAAAAGAACTTAAAAAGGGCATAGCTCAATATGATAAAACAAAAATACAACAACAAGCTATCATTTAGCCTTGAAAGAGTTCAAATCAATTGCTTACAAGGCTACGTCATGTAAAGCGAACAATCATCCGAAATGGGAACCTGTGGTGATGTAGTCCGGTGCGGCGCTGCGCTTCCGTATTTTCAAAGACACTTCACAAAATCAACTTTATATTTACTTTTCCACTGAATTCAAACAAAGATTACTAGAAAAAAAAAAGAAAATTCAAGTTAAAACGAAACCGCTGCGCAATCAAAAACCACAATGGCGTAATTACAAACAAAACAAACAGTAAAAATATTACATCTTTGACACTTTTCGGTTGGTTAAGCCATGTAATTTCTTATTTCTTCCGCATTGGAATAAATTTTCAACCACAAAAGATTTTCAATCAGAAATTGTTTTAATAAAAAACAGAATTTCGCAAAAAATGAACATCACTGACATTTATATTGTTAATAATGAGGTCCGGTTGTTTGTCTCTCCACAGCCCCAAGTTGAACAACCTGCGATCTTCTATGGATTATGACAGACATAAAAAATAAGTTACACAAGAAGGAAACAACAAAAAGAAGGACTGAAGCACAAAGTAATCATATCCCGAAACGATTGTTGATCGATTGCGAAATGATCTTTCAACAGAATACCGGTATTTGACCTTAGAGTATCGGAGTGTCAAACTTTATCGCAGTCATTCAGCTCGAAATCAAAAAAGTGATCTCAAATTTCATTTGGAAAGAATTTCACTCAAAGCGAGCTAAAATATTCACAACAAAACAAAAACTTAGTTAAATTTAAGTAAAGAAAAAAGCAACATACTGTCACCGCAACAATAAAATTTCCCGTGTTTGCAAGTGGATGATCCTACTACCGTTCGCGAACTTATCGTAACCGATTCAATTTCTATACTAAAAGGGGTCTCAGACTTTCAGAATGAATTGGAGAGTGGAATTACTCTGGTTGGAGTGGTTATTTCTTTTGGGGGGCTTGGTCGATGGTGGAGTTGGATAAATGCTTCACTAGTGTGTGTGTGAAATTGTTGGCTTTTGGGTCTTGTCTTAGAGAGCGCGAGGTTAGAGTTGTGATTGTGACTTGTGTTGTGACGAGCGCACCGCGAACACCGTACCGATGCGATGACTGTTAAAACTGGGTAAAAGAGAAAATAATAAATGTGGTCACAAAAGAAAAACCTGCAGTTGCTACTGATTGTGCGGTTGTGTCGCAGTCGCACTGTAACAAATAAAGAAAATGTAAACGAAGAAATATGAAAAAAAAAAAAAACAAAACAGAAATAAAAAAAAACGCAAGAAATGGCGAAGGGCAATGAGTAATGATTTATCAATGTGCGGAAAATGCGAATCATTGAGTTCGGCTTACCTTTCCTGTAAGTGATGCCACTGTTGCAGTATCAATCTACAACTGACTCCCATTCACCCCATCATAATTCAAATAAAATTCGGTTTCTCAAGAAACAAAGCATCAAAAAAAAATCGAAAGCCAAGAAATTTGCCGAAAAAAGTAATCGAAGTACCGATTTAGTACTCACAGATTTATTTAAGGTTTTTATTGCACACTTAAATTCTATCTGACCTATGCCTAAATATAAAAACGAAGCCCCAAATTGGTATATCATTTTCTTAAATTAGCCAGTTTAATGTTTATTTATACCTTACCAGACTTGTGACAAACTGTCAAAACAAATCCTATTCAATGTGGTGACAAAAACAAGTCAATAAAGTGAATACATTTCACAACAAGAGGTAGAGAGGTACTATGCGTGCGTCATCTATACATACGAGAGTACCTACCTATAATTTCCGAATTAATCGGCAGACAGTGATTCTTAGCTTGGGCATACTTATTGTTCTACCTACCCCAACAAGCCAATGTGGAACTGAAAACTGAAATATATCGTGAGAATCTGCTAAACTAAAGCATTGTCAACAGCAAAAAATTAAGTTGCGTGTCTTTTAAAATAGAGAAACCCTCATTCAAAAGCAACACGTGGAAATGTCCAACTTGTCATGATTATGATTGAGCGTGTTGCCAATTATTACAAAAGGTAATGTAGTCAGACAAAAACATTACTTTTTCCTGTCACAAAACAAAAACACACAAAAAGAATGAATTCCTATTTGTATACATAATGGGATCAATCTAATGTGCATCGTAGTATGAAATTAAACTTCAAGATCACAGTATGGAAATACCCGTTAGCTTATGTTTTTTTGACTGACTTCGACTTGCTTCTGTCTTTATCGGTTTATGTTTATCTACTTCATTCGACTTCTTTACGATACAATCTGGAAAAGAAAAACAAACTCAAAGCCGTTAAGCAATTTTTTTTTATTATTTTTCTCGTTTTTAACGACAAGATGAGTCAGCTTCTTTGACTGCAATTTATGAACTTTACATGAAGGGCATGAGATGGGCTTTTTGTTCTGATGTATGAATAAACATGTTAAACTCTTTGTAATGTGACAGTTGATTGACTAAGGTCATTATGAGGTGGAACATGATATTTAATTTTTTTTTCTAGGCCAATTGGTTGATTTTAAGGAAATGAACTCATTCAACAGCACATGGGTGTTAAGGAGTTTGACTTTGAACTGTTATTGCTTTTATGAAGAGGGTTTGGTAAGCAAACAGTAAATAAATTAACTAAGAACGGGGTGAATTGACGCACTCTAGGGGTGTGAGTTCTTACGAAAAACCTCAGAAGAATCGAATGTTCAGGTTCGCAATCGTCTATGGCTGATTGGGAGACTAAAATAAAAAGAAAAAAAGATAAACGCAATTTAAATGGATTGAAGGAGGTGAGTCAAAAAATAATGACATTTTGCTATCAAAAACTGATTGTCGATCAGAGAGATTTAAAAGAAATAACAAAAAGGACTATGAGGGTTGTTTTGTAAGCAGCTTATCTTCAGCCTTCAGTCATTGGGTGCGTGTCAATATAATTGAAGTGCTTAGAAGATGAAAGTTTTGAGAGACAATTTTTGAGACTTGAGGTTTTTAGCGCAGAGGCTGCTATCAAAACTTCAATTTCTGACTCATCTATTCTCTTCTATTGCTCATAGACTCATATTTAACCAAAAATGAAGGTGCTTACTGCAATTAATTTGGTTATAAATTTAGTGGATCAATGTGTTAAAGTCCAATTGATAAAGGTTTTAATGCAAAAAAGTGTTAATATCTCAAAAACCATTGGCAATTAATGAAATAGATTGCTAAAATTAAATAAAAAACCGAGTTTTATTGACTTTTTTGTTAATATTTTCAGCAAAGAAATTATTGACGATAAACTTTTAAGACTGATAACTCAAATTTTAAAAAATGTTGCTCCAGTCTTTCATCTTCTAAGCGCTTAAATTGTTAGGACCCAAAAAAAGTTTGAACAATTGTTTTAGTTACTAAATCAATGCTAGGCTTATTCATAGAAAAAGTGTTTTTTTAGACGTAAGGTTTTCAAGAAGAAATAAAAGGTATATATATTGCTAAGAATTTAGCTTTATTTTATGCTATGTCCGCACCTGACGTTAAACTGGGTTTCATTCCAGGATGGTTTGAGTTAACCAAGAAGTGTCCGCATATGCAAAAAAGTTTTGAGTTTATCTTTTCGTCTTAAGTTAAAAAGAGACAGATATAAAGTGTGAGCAGAAAATCAACGACGTATGAGAGAATTCATTCTCTCTCCACTCACTTCCACTCTCTTAAATGTCAAATTCAATGGAATATTGGAAATAGTGCATTCAGCGCACTTGGTTTCGAGTAGGTTATCACGAAACCCAGTGACTAAAAAGGTTTCGTTTTGTATGGCAAACCACTTGGTTATCATGTTGGATTGTTTTGAGTTAAACAAGTTTAACTCTCAGGTGCAGACATAGCATTAGGATAAAGGGCCAACTATAATGCACTTAGCTCAGCTTAGGCTAGTGTCAAAAACCAGACGAAAAGTTTCCGAAAGTGTTCGTTAAACAAAGAGCAACTATAATGGATTCTGGCTACTTAACATGTAAACATGCGTTCAGCTGAGATGAGTTGATTTTATACCACAGAAGAGATACACAAGAAGGCAAACTACACCACACAATGAAGACAAATGGCAGTTGCGGGGCAAGAGACGTGTTTGTTTGCTCTCTTCTTTTCTTCCTCTATGGTTGATACGCTTTAAATTTTACATTTACGTAAGTTCGAGCCAATCCAATGGCTCTTGCTTAATTGCGCGAAAGTTAGCGAAATTTAACGAAACTGAGTAGAACGTCTATTATAGTTACTGTCATATAAAATAGTGTATTGGCGCACTCGCGTAAGTAGGCGTAAGCTCGGCAAAGTGCATTATAGTTGGACCTTAAGGGTTTGCCATTTTTTAAAAAATTACTTCGGGCAAGAGGCAGCGACCATTGGTTTGTTCCATTGGCTGGTTCGAATAAATCCCAGCCGAGAGGCCCAATTTTCGACCACTTTTTGCAACATTTTGGGGCCGTATGTCAGCAATAACGCGTTGAATATTCTCTTCCATTGCGTTGATTGTCTTGGGTAGATCTGTGCAAACAAGCGACTTTACATAATCTCACAAAAAATAGTCCAGCGGTGCTAAATCGCCCGATCACAGGTTTAAAACTCAAAATTATGTAAAAATCGGCGTCAACAGCGACTTTGTTTCGAAACAATTTACTGAACGTAGGCGGGGCCTAGTGTTTGTGCGACTTCAATTCTTCCTCGATGAGATGAAACACCAAACAGCTGTAGGAAAGATCAACTCCGAAAAAAATATTTCCAGATTGAAAACCATACGCATAAAAAAACACTTTTCAATTGGGAATAGCTTTTGAAGTAAGTCCTTTATGAAAAGGTATAGTATGGTAAGACCTTCTTTGGGAAGCATTAAATTACCTTCGAGAAGCATTTTTGTATATTTTCACATATTGATTTATTTGTTATTTAAAAAACTTCAAAGCAATCAAGTTAAATCAAAAATACATATCAGATTTAAAATCTCGTTTAGTAGAAAACGGTTAGTCTGACAAAAAATTTTACTAAGAGTTTTATGGAGGAAATTGTATTTTCTACAAAAATATTTAATTATACCGAACTATAAAATGCCAGACAGACTTGTTCATGGCTTAATTTGACTTTATATGCAAAAACACAATGCTGAAAATGAACTTCGCTTTTGGAAATTAAATTGGTGAGTCAAAAAGAGAGCAAATACAGAATTGAATGAAAGTAATACGGGGAAGCTTATGAATCACTGTTTGCCGCAGTTTATTATGAATATTATGAGACCGTACATTAACTACTTTCCTTAAGTACAACTTTATTGGATGACATCAAAGTTTGGCTTAGAGCCTAGCTATAATCGATAATAGACATGAGGTCGCTGCATGATACCGAACGGGAACGAGTGGATTAGTGTCCACTCAGAGCCCACCTACGCTCATCAAAGGTTCGTTCACTTTACGAACCATTGGGGTATGGGGGGCCTACAATTTTTCTCGAGTCCGAAACGTAGCTTGAGAAAGCGCTTTTCATGGCACTGAAATTACTATCGGAGGACTTGCCTATTTCCTTTTCGAAAAAAATTTTTGTTTTCTGTTGGGAATCGAACCTGAATTCTCACACTTAAAAAGCAAACATACCAACCATTACGTTAAGGGGTTAGGGGTAGTCAGAATTTTCAAAAAATCGATTTTGTTTTCCTGAGGCCGCCATTTTGTTAATTTTGAAAAAAATAAAAAAAAGCTTCGATCAGGTACTAGATTTTTATGTTTTCTAAAAACTGTATAAGTTTCATTCAAATCTATCAAGTAGTTTTTGAGTTACAGTGGTTACCGCAAGGACCCATTATTAAAACCTGTTCAACTTAGACCGCCAGAACTTTTTAAATAATTTTTTTTTTTTTTTTTTTAATTTTAGTGAAGTATCGTTAAAGTATGATGAAATGATACGATGTTTTTACTTATGTGAAATAAACTTAATTACTAGTAAAAAAAATCATAAAAAATGGCATTTTTTCACGCTCCTGACTACACCTAACCCCTTAAGGACACAACCACAGATTTTTGTTTACAGGAGAGAGATATTATTTGCCACGGTGAATATGAAAGCAAAGGAAAATCTAATATAAATCAGTCGTATCTTAGAGCAAGGCAATAGCTTAGGGCAAGCCGAAATGAACGGACTGATCCTGCCATGAAAATAGCTTTGTTAAATAGTTCGGAACTGGCAAAAATTTGCAGGTATGGATATTCCAAAGTATTATTGAGAGAAATGCTCTAGACTCCGGGGCTCGACGAGCTCTGTCACTTTATATATTCGTTTGTTAGATCTAAAAAAGAGTATAAAAAAGTCATCATTATATACATTGCGGATGTATATTGCTGGCTTATCATAATAACATTGTTTCATAAGATAACAAATGTTCAACGAACGTCTGACGAACCTCTGACACCCTAATTGCTGCATGTAACATACACGAATCTTGGTATTAGCATTGTACAGCAAAGCATGATTTAAACAAAAAATTTAAAAGAGAATCAAGTTTCAACCACTGGATAGCAAAACAGCTGAGTGAGTTTGAGTTTAGTGTCAAGAATTAATCTTGAACTTATCCCTCAGAATGTTATGTTACCCGAAAATGATGGGAGTCTATCTTCCAATTTCACAACGGGGACACATTTCTTAAGGGGACAACTAGTGTGTTAAGCGGAAGAGATGAAATGCCTTCAACAGCACAATAGCCGTGAAAGCCGGAGCGGCGTTTAAGAACTGCACAACGATTATTTGCATCCTCCACACTCAATTTTTAACAAAACTGAGTTAAATTTTTTTATTTCATTTATTCAAAATAGGGTTATAAGAAAATAGATAAACAAAAATCGAGTTTCTTTGATGAAGTTATAGAATCTTTTCTTTTCTACTCACAAAATCCATTTCCATAATCATTTATAACGTGACAACATATTTAGAGCAAATTTGTCATTGATCTTAAATGCCTTCCCCGCGAACAACTTTTCCAAACCAAAAATATTCACTATAAAAGCATTGCAACAAAAAACAAAAACAAAAAAAGAATACCTTCAATCCCAAGTTAACGTTTGGAAAGCTCTTATACTTTTTCTCTTTTGTTACTGTCGCCTTCCTCTCCCCTTGAATACTATGAAAATGATGATGGTGGAAACGAACCACACTCGGTCCATTAGTACACCAGACACTGAATCTACAGTGATTTTCGTCCCATAAGCCAAGTAACCATGGCCTAAATGTCTTAGAGGTGGCGTTGTCTGTTTGTACTATGATGTTTATTGTAATTGGAGGTGTTTAAGCATCGTTTGCGTGGGATTATGTGAGCACAGCACACATTACTTATTTTTTTTCTTTATTCTTTTTATAAGTCTTATTGCATGGGTCATTAATCAAAGTGGGACATCGGAGAGTGCCTGCGATACTCTGATAGCAGACACAAGTTGTTGTAGGCCTAATTAGGTGCTGTTGTAATTAATTGCTACATGTAAAGCTGATGACATTATTTTCACTACCTTACAATGAAAGTGAAAACTTTAGGTGAGAACTAAAATAAATCAAATCTTGGGAATTTGTCTTCGGGGTTTTGAGAAGTTGAATTTTGAATGACGTTCAGTTTTAAGAGGAAAACTGGAATAATTTAATTTATAAATACATCGTTAAAATTTTAATATTTCATCAAAAAAAAAGTTCACAGGGATTAGATAACCTTTCAAAACAATTAAGTTAAAAATAGCGATAAGGGTTTCGGAACATTATGAAAGAAGTTACATCAAAAGTTGGTCGTGTATCACGCTATTGCGAAAAATCGCCAGATCCTCATAATACTACCTTGAAAGGTGCAATCCGATCTAGACTTTTGGATAATAATTATAGGTGTACACTGTACATTGTACACGGTACGTGTAAAGTGTACACTGTACAGGGTACACGAGTAGTGTTTTTAAGAAGTGACAAACTATTCAAAGTAAATGTTTTCTTTTACTCAATTTTATTTGAATGGAGGTGCACAATTTGTAAATAAAGATATTTTACACCAAAAACTGTTTCACACAATGAAATTATTTAGGGTGAGGGTCTAAAAAATCATTGAAATATTGTTGAAATATTGAATTTAAATAAGTCTGATGACCAAATGCTATCAGAAGTATAAATATCATTAAGGAACATTATGATTTCTCTTAAGCGGCCCATACACACCACACAAGTGGGCATTTCGCCACACACGCCACACCAAATGACACACACTTCAGCAGCATAAACCACACTGACACCAAAAATTAAAACTATTTCATTTTGTTCGCACCGTGTGGTACACCGAAAATTGGTGTGCAAACCATCCCACACACGTACCACATTTATCCCCATCGACACAAGTGTGCACACTTGTGTGGTGTGTATGGGCCGCTTTAGTAAATTTCATAATTGAACTGGGGGTTAATTCCCGATCTGTGAAGCTGTGAAGAGAAAAAAAAAATCATTTCAGTTTTCACACAGTTTTTTCTTTTTATCACTTCACGAACCTACTCTAAACGATTCCCGATCTCAAAATGAAAAGTAGTTCTAAAACTGTGTTCTAAAAAGTACTAAAACGTTCTAAATGATCCATTCTGACAGTTGTCTTTTCCAATTGGATTCCAATTGGATTTTTCCGCGCTTGAGTTTTGCTGCCATTCTTCATAACTGAATTTTTTCACCGACTCATACGGCAATGAAAAGAAATTTATCATATGAAAAAAAATTTGACATTTGAGGTTGGACTTTCACTAATCGAGAATCGAATTTTCCGTGAAGCTGTGATAAATGTTTTCACTTCACAGCTTCACAGATCGGGAATTGACCCCCTGGTTGCTTTTGAAAAAAAAAAACGAGATTTGATATTTGTTGACTTGAAACAACGATAGCAGTTCAAGGAACCTGCGGACGATCATGGACACGTGCGATAGGCAGCAGTAGCAAAATTGAGATGCAAAAATATAGCGATCGAAAAAAATCACAATAGATGAAGATGTACATTTAGAAAGCGTCATGTGTGACCTGCACTAATATTGCAGTCTCTGGTTAAAGTGATAAACCTTAATTACGTTTTGATGATGAGGAAACCATCCAAAACAAGGATTTAAGGTTAATCCCGCAACACCAACAAAAAGGGAAAACCACACAATTGGGTTAATTGTTTGTTATAAAGGAATTACCCTCTTTAACGGCGGTCGTCTGAAGCCCCACGTCAACAATTAGATTAATTTTCATCAATGCGGATTTAGAAAGAAAAAATTCATAATCGTCCAAATTTTCACATTGCACCATTGGCTTGCACCGGGTCACACTATTGGCTAGTACTCGGCGTCGCCGGCGCCGTCGACAGCTTTCATCAGTGAACACCTGCAGACCATCGTAAAAAAACGGCTGGCATTAGCGACTACTCGACTCCTAATCGAAAAATAAAACCACATTCCAAAAAAGCCAAGGTTATACGCTTTACAAGACATTGATGATCAGAGCTCTGCTATAGGACACAGAAGCCTGGCTCTATCTAAATCGAATTGAGACTTATTCGGTCAGTTCAAAAAAAAACTACTCCGAGTTATATTCCCGTCCAGTTCATGAAGACGACGCGACGTATGAAGAAAAGATTCAAAGATTCAACATTCAACATAAGCATAGTGAAAATAGTACCTACGCATCGTGAGACTTCTATGAAGAGCGGATAGAGAACAACACCCCTGCTCTACGAGATTTCGAAAACACATTCCATGGAAGTCGCGGAAAGGTAGGAACTCGTCTAAGGTGGTACAATCAAGTAGAAGAAGTCCTCAACTCTCTCAGAGAGAGCTCGCTCGAAATCGAAATAGTTGGCGAAAGCTGCTGTTTAAGGCCTAAGTTTACCGCGAACTGTAATGACGACATATGTTAGTATGCAAAGGGTGTTTTTTAGACATATGGTTTTCAAGAAGAAATAAAACGCATATAATTTAATTTTATAAAGATGTGTTTGCCAGTATGTTTTAAAAATTGGGTAAGTAGCCGCCGCGGCTGGCTCGAATAAATTCCAGTCGAAAGGCCCAAATTCCAACACTCTTAGCAGTATTTTGGGGCAGCAATAACACATCGAATATTCTCTTCCAAAGCGTCAATCGTCTCGGGCTTATCTGCGTAGACAAGCAACTTCACATAACCCCACAAAAATAGTCTGTGTTAAATCGTTATTCGTTAAAACTCGAAATTGAATAAAAATTTGCGTCAACAGCGATTTCGCTTCGAAACAATTTACCGAACGTACGCAGTGCAAATTGGTCGTTAGGATTCAATTCTTCCACGATGGAATGGCAAACCAAACTGAACATAAATCAAGAGACAGTTGTCAGTCGCTCCAATAAAAAAGAAAAGTATTGCCAGATTGAAAATCACACGTCTAAAACCACACCCTCAACATGAATGCAAATTAAAACAGAATTTTTCTTTCCTACTTTCACTATATCTTCATTTCTTGTAATTGCAGGAAAACTGCTCATACCAAGCTTCGAAGATATCTTTAAAGATATTCCAAAGAGCAATTATTTTAGTTTTGCATCACTTTCTTTGGGGAAGAAAATGAATGCCACTTTATTTTATGAGCGATTTCACATATTGTGTTAATTCATGAGCTGATCTCTCGAACCCCTTAAAATTATGCTGGAAATTCTTTAGCAATCTTAGAAATCAGTCGCCACGTTTTTTTCTTCCACGTTTGTGATGCTCGTGTGGCAATGGTAACAAAAATCTGAAGTTCGAGGTTCGAATTCAAGAAACATCCAATTGCTTTCTTACGAGTATCGACTTTCGCGAGGAAATGGCAAGTCCTCCTAGAGTAATAGCACTGCCACGAAAATCGCTTTCTCACTTAGCCGTTCGAAATCGCGACAAGTCGGTAGGTCCCCTCCATTCCCCGCCAATAAATGGTTGAAAGAAATTCGTAGAGTCTAAATGCATAATGGAAAGAAATGCTCGAACACTCCTCATTTTTTTTCGATAATACAAACTATTTATTCACTGCATCACCATCATTTTCGATAGCAAAAAAAAAAGTTGTTGTTCGTCAAATGAATTTTTACTGTACTATCTACTGGCTTCAAAAAATATTACGGTTAGTATTTATCAAATTACTGTTGCTTATAACACTCAATGTGATATCTACCTACATAATATATGTATATGTAAAATTGAAGTCGAAGGGTTTTCCGATAGACTTGACAACTTTGAATTTAATTTGTGAGTGCACTCTTACTCTAATTATCGAACTGCCATTGCCATTGTCAGTTTATTCAGTAAACTTAACATTTTCATCATGGTAAAGTATACCTACTAACGAGCAACGTCTGCAAATCAAATTTTCTACCCAAATTCGTAGTCGGTGATCGCAGATTTAAGTACGTTAACTCCACTTTTCGGTGGTAATTCCCATTCGACAGGCAATAACACTTTCAGTTCAAAAATTTTAGTCAACATATTCGTTGTGTGATGTTGCCATATCAGTGAGACGACGCGACGGTTGAAGTGTCGAAATTATTGCTGCCCTTAAGGGGTCCGTAGCAAACGATCCAAATCAACCAATTCCACGGCGTTCTCAAGAATTGGGAATATCTCACACTGCATTATGGCAAATTTTCTGTAAGGATCTTGGTTTACACACATATAAGATCAAGTTGACTCAAGAACTGAAGATGGACCATTTGAAGCAACGTACGTTATCTGATTGGGCTCTCTAGAAGAAGGATTAAGATGATCAATTTCATCGGAAAATCAAATGACGAAGCTCATTTCTGCTTCAATAAATTCATCAACAAGCAAAATATGTAGTGTCCGACCGAAGCTTCGTATTCGTTTTCGGTTTCGGCCACATTCGCCTTAAAAATCTACAATCGGCTTTGGCCAAAATAGGCCGAAGTTTCGGCCTAAGCCGAGATTTAGTTTTTGGTAGGCGCTGAAAAAAAAATCTATTTCGTTTTTCATTGAACGTAGAATGGTGTTGAGCTATTTGTTGTTCTTTTCCTTAATTTCAATAAAATATTAACATTATTACTAGTTTCAATAGTTATTATTTTTAAAAAGTCAATTTAGCTTATCCCTTTAATCTGGTTACCACATGCATACATTAGGTTCGTTCGTTGAACTTTACCCAGAGTTGACCCAGCTTTCCTTGACAACCCTATGAGTTGTCAAAAAACCTGGGTTTTCCAGTACTCAAAACTACTAAACCTCAAAATCACTACACATGTCTATCATTAGAATAAAAATACATGTCATTTGACAGCCCTCAACTCGCTCCAGCAAAACCTAGGACGAGTTGAGGCAAACCCAAGTCAACCCCAGGGCTCAAAAAGCACTCAGTTTGCCATATTCAGGGTGAGTTTAGGCTTTTCAAAAAAGGCTTTGTGGCGGCCACTGGTCGACCCCAGGGCTTCAACAAACGCACCTGTTCTAGAAAAAAATCATTATTTTTTTTTCATTTTTAGTCAATCTGAAAGAAAAATTCTTCAAGTGATTGAAGCTTCGGCTTCGGCTTTGGCCGAAGGCTGATGTCAAGCCGAATAATCGGCTTCGGCTTCGGCTAGAAATCAACCTTCGGTCGGACACTAAAAATATCAAAATATCAAATATCAAAATAAAATATCATCAATCACCACTTTCTCCATCCACAAAATGTAACTATTTGGGTTGGTTCAGATTCTGGTGGCAGATTGTTTTTGCCCCGAACTGAAAGATATGTACTTGGACGACACATGGTGTCAACAGGATAGTGCCACAAGCCACACAGCACATATATATTCATATATTGAAAAGTAAGTATGGTAAGAGTGTTATCTCAATAAATAAGCCAGTTGCCTCAAGACTAATTTGTTTGAGGCTACGTTAAGTCATTGGCTTATGCCAACAAGCCGAGCTGTATGCTTCGGTGTTGGGCGAGCTCAGAGCTAAAATTGAACGCGATAGCAATAAATCGACAGCTGCAAACGTGCCAGCGGGGGCCATTTAAACAAAGTCGAGTTCCATTCATAAATGTTTCGAGCGCACTTCTAGCCGATTGAAAAGTTTTTGAAATATTTCAAAATGCTTTTCATTTAAAAAAAAAGATTTTATTGGAAAGCTCGATATAATATTTTCTGTTTTATTATTAAGTTATGTTTTTAAAACTTAACAAATTTATGAGAACGAAAGAACTCATTTGAATTACAAACTTAAATTCATTAGTGAAAGCAAATGCGAAAAGAACCCATCCCATGAAAGTAAAAAATCTAATTATAATCCTCTAGAATGGGCAGGTCAATAGGGAAGCTTACCGAGCATTATTTGCTCTCTTTTTTCAAAAACAAAATGCCGATAACCCTTCAGCTTACGACTATCATAAACTTGAATAATCAGATAAGTCGTCACTTATGAGACATTAAAACTAAAAAAAATATTTCTTAATCTTGACGGAGTGAGCGTAATGACCACTGTTAGTATAGTAGACAATCACTAATAAGTTGTGGCAGTTAAAGAAAATCTGTTAATAACCAAAATGCAACAAAGAATCAAGATGAAAGAAACCATTTTTATTTTAATGTACAATACGTCGAACAATAGAATTTTTTAACATTCTTTATGTATGACATGAGGCACGACACTGTTTAGGACCCATCCTATCTAAAATCCGAATTTTGATAAACTTGAATAAAGTAGTTGTGACTGAGCTGTTTAAAGAAAGAGTACAACAGAGCACAGATGAACAACAAAAAAGTATAAGTCAGTCACAATCTTAAGCTTGATACACCATCTGTCATCTGGCAATTTATGTATGTATTACAACAGTCACTCATGATTAACAGTATTTATATCCTTACTACTTGATACTGAATAAAAGTTGATGTCTATTTACCTTGAGATGTGGCGCGATATACGAGTATATTTCCGTTGATGTACAGCTATACTCAGTGTTGTATCTTTAATTGAATCTTGAAAATCTAGAACCCACTCACTCGTTGAATATTATGTAGGTACTCGTTCCCAACTAACCAGTAACGACTGCACACTAAGGTACAACAAAAATACTATGCACTTCACTAGACCCAAACCACAGTCGTTCTGTTCGGGTTTTAAGAAAAACGATAAACAGGTGGGATTACTTCAAAACGAAGATTCGGAGCACTGTGCTGCACTGTCTTTTAGAATTGTAATCTCACACAAATGCAAATAATTGCATCGTCGCCGAATCGGTCCCCCAAGTCTTCGTCGTCGTTTCCCTTTAAAACCGCACAAATTGTTACGTACGTAGGTACGTTCAATGACAATCGTCTCTTAAAGTTTTTCTTCTGATTTAAATCGCGCAGATATTTTAACTATACGTAAACGGTTTATTGGAGTTTGTACACTCACCCCAGGCATAGGGTCAGACACGCGGCAATGACACCCCACCGAAAACTAAACACATTTACACACTGCACCTATTAACACGACGCCAATGAAGGCGTAGATCAGAACGACGACGACGTACGACAAAACTGATGAGAAAATTGCTTCTAGTTTAACTTAGCACGCGTCGCGTCAGGTATATGGCGTCAAGGTGCACCCAACGACATCTCACAAATGTAACATGCACCAACTTTATGGTTATGCGGGGGTATAATTCAATTCAAGTTATTCTCTTCTCTTTTGTTGAGATAACAATCACTGCACCTTCGCCTTCGGATGCACACTGTATGCGCTGAGATTCTTAACTGGTGCTTGAATTGTGCTGGACACTTTAACAAACCTACAACATTTGAAAGAAGAAAGACGACACACCAAAGTAGAACAGCTGATTTCTGATGTTCGAAGTCCTCGTGTGCCACACAATGAGTCATCTGGATGGAACAGGTATTTCAAAAAAGGAAAGGAAAGCTTTTTCGGATTACTCACACTATGGAGTCCAGCTTTATGTATTGTTCACACAATTATTGTGTTGTGCGAGAAATTGTGTCCTAAATTGTCATGAAATTCCGTTTCAATTGGAAAGGTTGTAAGAATGATTCGAAACAAAGGACTGCATTTGCTCTTAAATAAAAATCAATTGACAAGGTAATGAGTTCGTTTTACTTTTTTATGGACCTAATTTTGGTTGATATCTTACGTAAATTATGTACGGTGAAGTCTGGACATAACACCGTATGAGGAAAGGATGAACAAACTTTGTGTGCCGGCGTTAACAGATGTACAGTAAAACACAGTAGGTACTTATCCGTATTCAAAATTATTATTAAGATTCAGAACCCAAGAAAAGCGAATTGTTTGGCACCTAAGCCCTGAAGCATTTCTTTGAATTGTGCTGAATAGCCTTCCACGTCATCACGCACCGCCCTAATTAACGTCTTTTCGACATTTGCTCATGGTAAAGGGCGTCTAGTGGTTTTAAATTTGGCATTAATACTTTTTCGGAGTAGGTCTTTTGACAGCTGTCACTTGATTTATACTCAGTTTGGTTTGTCATTTTATGGTGGAAGGATTGAAGCTGCACGACCACTAGCATTTGCAAGTTCGGTACATTGTCTCGAAATCAAAGCCGATTTTTACAGAATTTGGAGTTACATCCAAGATCGGGCGATTTAACACCACCGGACTAGGGGGTCGATTCTGTAACTGTAAAGCTGTGAAGTAATAACAAATATCACATCTTCACAGCTTATTCGATTCTCGTTCTGTGAAAAAATTAAGACAAACGTCACAATTTCTTCACATGATAAATTATTTATGACAAAAGAAATTGTCAGTGAAGTTTAAATTTGAATATTTGAAGACTGAAATGAAATAATTTTTATCTTTATTTATGAAGTACTCCAAAATCCCAGCCTAAAAAATATAATAAGTATCTCTGAATTTATATCAAAAACCAACCTAAATATATAATCATAAAACCTCGAGCCAATAGTCCCAGCAGCTAGGCTCTTCAATATTAATTATCATGTAATTTAAATTACCTGTTAATAAATAATAATAATAATAATAATTTTTATCACTTCACAGCTTCACAGTTACACAATAACAGAATCGACCCCCAGCAGGACGATTGACGCTTTGAAAGTGAATATTTGGCGCGTTATTACTGACATACGGACCCAAATGCTGCAAAAAGTGGTCTAAAATCGGGCCTCTCGGCTCGAATCCCACAAGGTAATTTACAAAGAGTATGTTATATGCGTTTTATTTCTTTTTCTAAAAAATGCCCTTTATTTCATCCATTTAAAGTTAAGTTAACTTGTGCGTGCGGCTCCTGATTGCATTGTTGTATTCGTCACACGACCACATACTGAGTAGACGAAAGGGAAAAATTTTAAAGCAATTTTTACTTTGATAACTATACAGAGAAGTAAGCCTCTATTCAATTCAGTTTTACTTACGAAGTAAGTAATTTTTTACGTATTGTAGTTAAGTGTAAAACTGTTGTGAAAAAATCAAAGTAAAGACATATAACTACCAATTAGTGGCTTTGTGACAAAGTTTGTGACTTTCCTTCGCAGAGCATGGCAAAAATGAAATCAATAAGATGTGCAAGTTGCTTCTTGAAAGCCGTTTTGGAGACTGTTTCCTAACAACTCTTATTAAATTTTCTTGGAGTGAAGTTTATTTATGTTTAAATGTTAGATATAACATTACCAATAAAGAATCTAACAAATAAATTGTAATTATGTAATTACAAGATTTAAGATAAAAGAGAAAAAAATCTTATCCTCATTTGTGTGAAGAAAAATTGAGCACAGAAAAAAATTGTCAGAGTACCTATTAAATTTGGAAACGAAAATAAAAAAATTAAAATTTACTTGCAATACAAATTTTTTCCATTTCGAAGCTGATTCCAGCCTCTTCTCAATTGAAAAGGAAAAACAACGGGTTTTTTATGTTGGAATTCGGTCAAATCACACCTTTTGAAAGCATCATTTGGCCATATTTCAAAATATGGTGTAATGTCACATGGCATTATGTTATGTCACGGAACCCTTCCAGTGGTTTAGAAAATGGGGTAGTAGATTTTTTGCGAAAAAACTAAGCAGTTAATTTAGTTATTAAATCAATAGATTCAATTTAATCACTGAAACTATAATATGTGTAATTTTTGATGATATGATATGTACATTAGGGTGGTCCTTATTTTACTTTTTTGCGAAAATTAAGTGCGACGCCCCCTAAATCGATTCTAAAAAATGAAAAAAAAAATTCTCTAATTCTTTCATATTTTTATCTCTAACCCTTCCTGGCCCTATTTTGATAAGAAGTTTGTTTTTTTTAATTTATGCTATAAGAACACTATACCAGCTGTCATTTTTGAACTAATCAACGGAAAGACTTCGAATCAGGCTCAAATGAAGCGTCTCTGAACACTCTACAGCCGCGTGTATGTTTGATAAAATTTAGATCATTTGTTAATACTCTATTGTTAATAAACAAAAAGACTGATATCTTATTTCGCTCAATCCGCGAAAAGTAAGCAACATTTTGACATGGATTTATTTTTTTTTTTTCAAAGATATC
This sequence comes from Melanostoma scalare, assembly GCA_949752695.1. NCBI lineage: Eukaryota > Metazoa > Arthropoda > Insecta > Diptera > Syrphidae > Melanostoma > Melanostoma scalare. The sequence goes on along the minus strand of OX456984.1, from coordinate 142,040,731 downwards.
TACGGCAATTTTAATGACCTAACATTAAATTAGATTTTCTTTATTTATCATTTCATTTGTTACTCACAAAAACTCGATAAACAATTTTTTTATAACAGCTGCCATTTTTGAACGGATGATCGAAAAAACTTCTGATTGGGATCAAATGAAGCGTCTTTGAAAACTCTACAGCTGCGTGGAGATTCGAAAAAACTTCGATCATTACTTTAAACTTTCTTATTTATAAAAAAAAGGCATATTTTTTTATTCCGCTCAGTACGCGAAAAGTAGGCAGCATTTCGGCAAGAATTTTTTTTTTTTTTTTTTGATGATCTCTCCATCCTTTTCAATAACCTGAATTAAATGAGATTCTTCCTAGTACATTCGACACTCGCAACGTTTTGAAAGTGTAGTTTTCAATAGGTTATGCCATTACCTGAACTTTTTTTTTGTTTTATGCACTTCCACTTAACCGAAATTGAGCAATAGCAGAAAAAAATTGAAAAAAAAAACATAAACTTCTTAATGAAATAGGGTCAGGAAGGGTTAGGAATAAAAATTTGAAAAAATTAGGGCATTTTTTTTCCTGATTTAGAACCAATCTAGGGGGCTAACAATTTTTTTTCCTAAGGACCACCCTAATGTACATATTATGTACGTAAATACTAAGAAAGTAATTTTATAGAACTAATATTTTCAAATACCCCTTATGCGACATAGGAATAAGTGTTCCACTGGTAGTCTACAGGGCAACACCGTACCACAGTAAATATTGTTTACTATTTTGATTGAAAAAAAATTGTTCAAAATGATAAGATTTCAAAAAGGGAAAATTGGAAAGCCCCAACAATAAAGTTTGAAACAAAAGCTGAAACTATAGTTTCTTACCATAACTTTAGTCAACGATGTTGAATGATGATTGAACTTTATACTTCTTTTGCATAAACGGGGATGTTTCCAGATCAATGTCAGTTTTGCTTCAAATTACTTATTCAAGCGATAGATTTCTATCATGCATTTTTTTAAACATTGTAAATCTGGCAGCACTTTGACGGAGAAAGCTTTTTGTTTATTTGTACTTGCGCATTGGTTATCCTTATGGGTAATTTCGAAAAAAAAGAATAAATTTTTTTTAGTAAAACCCTCGCGAACAATTCGTAGTAAGAAAAAAAAGAACAAAAAAACAATAAAAGAAATCAACAGCAACAGCTTCACAAGGGAGTTTATTCACACGTAAGATAAACTGACCTTTTATTATTTTTATTTCATAGACTCCTTGTTATTCGCTTGAAAAACATTTTCTTTGTAAGCGAAAACAAACAGTGAGTAGTAAATTGTATAACGTTTTGTTGTGATTTGCTACTTTCTTCTGAGAGCGTCATTTGAGAGAAGCCAAATGTAACTGACTTCTATTCGACGCCAGTCATCGACACGAAACACAAATCGGCGTTCGATGAATATATAACAACAGATTCACACAAAAAAAAAAGCATCAATAAAAAGTGAAAGAAATGGAAAATCTTCCAGACAAGTCCACACCTATAAAAGTTCTCTTGTGAGATGAAAATTTAAGGTCAGGGACTTGAGGAGCTATATGTACAACTTTTCACGTTTAAGGACTGTGTGTGCCACAGCCGCAGGGTTTTCATGATTTTCGAAAGAATATTAATCCCGACATTTCTTCAATATGAACATGGAAAAACGTCTAGACTGTAAAGAGGCTCTGGATTAGGATGTAGAATATAAAAAAGTCATTCACGTAAGGCACATTTTTATTCATGAAAAGCCTTTTCAACATACCTACGTATTCGTACATGTGAATAAATGAACAAATTCTTTGATAAAAGGTCCTTCAACTCAACCTAGTTTCTTGTGGTTTTCTACTGCAAATACTTATAAGGATTATTAAGGGGTTGGTAGTTGGTTGGGTGGGAAATATTATTATCTCATATCGTGCTGTGGAAGAAGTGGATTTTCTATTGTTTGCGTCACGTTTGCCATGAAGTACTTTTTCAATAGAATAGTGGGTTGAGTGTTGAACTCTGTTCAGTAATGATGCTAAATGGTATTTGATACCTCTTTTGACAGCGCAAAAATGGGTTCTGCTTACTGTCACAAAGGAAGACTTTCGAAAAATAAGTGGTTGTGAACACTCAATAAAAATTTAAAACTTATCTGCAGACAACAAAAGAGTGGAAGATGTTTTCAAGTGCCTAACACTAAAAAAGGCGCATAGTCGTCAAATTGTCTTCAATGAAAAAAGCGATGAACTTTTAATGGTTGAAACTGAAATCAGATGTGTATATAATGGTTCTTCTATCTTTGAGATCAGCTTTTAAACTCCATTCTACGGTTATGTGCTTTGGTATTCCAGCTTAACAGTTAGTAAGGTTTGCACGTGTCAATCGTAGTAAATGATAGTGTTTCATGTTAAAAGAGTTTCAGCAAAAGAAAATAAAAAAATTTGAGAGGTCAATTCTTATGTAGCCCAACTAATAAATTCACTACTCTCTTTTATTTCGTACGAAATTTAAAGAGCAGCTTAAAGTTGGTCATTGCATTTTTACAGTAAATTTTCACAAATTTCCGAATTGTGAGCGCGAATATGAAATCAATATTTTCTTTGTGCTGACAGTTCATGAATTCTACTGAAATGTTTTTATTTGGCTACAACATTATTCACTGCGGTTGTTCATTTGAGCATCTTGGAATTTATAAGACTTTCAGTTAAGTAAAAAGTAGGAGTTAGGTAACATTTTTCATTATCATAGTTATTATTAGTCATGTAGTATATGTATGCGTTGAAATAAAGAAGTATAGGTATATCAGTCAGTTGGCGGATCTAAAATTTTCTGCCGAACGGCTAGTCAAAAAAGCGCTATGCATGGCAATGAATTTACTAACCGAGGACTTGCCAATTCCTCGCGAAAGCCGATTTTTTTTTTTTTTTTTTGTTGGAGGTTTTTAAAATACCAGCTGGAGCACTCAGACCTAAATACCGGTCAATTGTACTTCCAAATAGCAACCTTCTATTTGTTAAAGCTTTCCAGATGTTCGGAGAAAAGCCAAAAGACGCTGCCATGATAAGGAGCCTAAGTTACCAGCTCTCACCATGTCTGCGCCGAGTATCTGTAACCTCATGCGAGAAAAAGCAGGACATTCACATATGAAGTGCTCTGCGGTGTCCTCATCTTCTCCACAAGATTCACAGAGTGTGGTATCACTTAAGCCTAACAAGTTTCAATGCTTGGCAAAAGAGAAGTGTTCGCTGGCAACGCCAATAAGCTTTCTACAATCTTCTCTGCTACGAGCTAGCAAAAATGTTGCAGTCTTCTTACTAACGTTGGGGAGCATACGTTTGGTCTGTCTGCATCCAATGGAGGCATGCCATCTACGGTTGTGCTCTTCACAGATCCAATCGTTGATTGAAGCCCTCACTAAGGACGCTGGCAGACTAAGCGACGGTTCAGGTCCTGAGAAAGCTGTCTGAAATCCTTGCCTAGCAAGTTCGTCGGCGATCTCATTTCCAGTTGTGCAGTGATGGCCCGAAACCCAAATGAGACTCAAGGAATTTAGTCTTCCGACCGCATTCAGAGAGCTCTTGCATTCCTGGATCACTTTCGAAGTGGTTAGTGGGTTGAGAAGGGCCTTAAGCACAGCTTGGCTGTCGCTGCAAACACAGATACTTCTCCCCGTCCATCCATTGTTCGTTACGTGGCTCAAGGTCATTAGGATAGCATAAGCCTCCGCTTGGAAAACGGATGCGTAAGATCCCAAAGATGTGTGCAGTCGTATGTCGTCGTTCTCCACAAAGGCACCAGCACCAGAACCCTCGTCGGTTTTGGAGCCATCTGTGAAGATACGATAACAGTTCTTTTCAGGCTCAGATTCTGGAGCGAACCAGTCCTGAACCGAAGGAAAGTTGACTGAGTAATTTTGACGCAGTTTGAGCCTTGGGATCATCGTGTCAGACGGCATATCCATTAGACGTGAGTCAAAAGATATGCTACTTGTGAGCTCTTCAAAGCTCCAGTGCGAATCGTGCCAGAGAATACATCTTTTTAAACGAGAAATGGTCTTGAGAGCACACGCCATGATGTAAGTATCAAGGGGAGGAAGATTCAGCAGTGCGTCGAGAGCAGCTTCCGGTGTGCTGGTGAAGACCCCAGTAACACCAAGACAAATTGTTCTTTGAAGTTTGACAAACGAGGCAATAACGCGAGAGCTTATTCCACCAAACAACTGACGCATAGGAGATGATTGGTCTTATCATAGCCGTATAGATCCAAAGGACCCATTTCGGTGAAAGACCCAATATGTCTTGCCAAAGGCTCCTTTACATTGCCAGAAGACTCACAGTGCTTTAGTAGTTTTAGACTCGACAAAGAAGTTTGTTATCCAGGATCACTCCAAGATGTTTGATTCCATTTGAAAAGGGGATGTTGACGCCTTTAAGCGTAAGTTGGGTCAGACCAGTCAATTTCCTACGTCTCGTGAAGAGGACAACCTCGGTTTTAAGAGGATTGACGGAGAGACCGTTTCTGACACACCAGGTGTCAATCATAAAAAGCGCAGCCTGTGCCGGGAACAGGCAGCTTGGAGGCAGGTACCAACCGAGAGCACGGCGACGTCCGTCGTCTGTATATGCTTGGGCATGAACGTTAGAACCATTGAGCATTACAAGTAGAGAGTCGATCAACATGCACCTTGTCCTTGAGCATGCGCTTTTTTGCCAACAAAGCAAGGAATAAATAATAATTCAAATTTACGAATTTTTGTACAAAAAACACAGGTGGATAGAAGAAAATACAAATGGCAGCACTCACCTTCTCAAATTCAGTTATTAAGTTTGTCTCAAAAACTTAAGAAAAGCATTAATTACTGCAGTTCTTCCAAATAATCCACAGAAGGAGAGACTTGAAATCTCTTCCGCACAAAGCCGATAACGAGTGATACCGTTTGCAATTTGCATTAAGTTCTACGTGAAATCCAGCAAATTCGTAATTTTTTGTCTTCAATACATAGCAACGAAAGAGTAAGGTTAAATTTACTGTGCGGAAGATTCCCACAGGAACGGGGTTGGGAACGGAAACTTAGAAACTACTGGACAGATTTCAAAAATTCTTTCGGCATTGGGATGCCACATAATACCTTTCAGCACTAGGATACCACATAATACCTCTGTAACTTAGCATATATTTCATCCCTTTAATCCCATGGGAAGCAGAAACGGGAACGAGAACAGTAACCTTAAAGTCACTTGACTGATTTCAAAAATTCTTTCAACCGTCAGTGACATAGACTATAACGCATTCACATATTTCCATGGGAACGGAAGATTGCAACAGGAACGGGGTTGTGAACGGAAACTTAGAAACTACTGGACAGATTTCAAAAATTCTTTCGGCATTGGGATGCCACATTATCTCTTTCAGCATTAGGATGCCACATAATCCCAAAGTAAAAAAGATTATATTTCATCCCCATATTCCCACTTAAGCGGAAGAACGAGAACGGGTACTTTAAAACTACAGACCCGAGCAACGCCGGGCAGCTCAGCTAGTATAATCAGCCCTATCACAGATTCCATCGTAATCGAAAAAAGTTTAAGTTTCCCGATGTAACTATCACATAATCCATTCGGAGTGTAACTAATTTCGAAATTCGTAGATTTTGTATCACCAAATCCCAGTGGAATGTAAATTCGTGGTCTTAAATATACGAAAGAAGTTGTGTTTGCACAAAAATGTGAATGATCTTGCACATTTGGCGTAAAACAGCTGATTTCGAAAACCAGCATGGCGGTATTTAGCGTGGCAACTGGCAATGCTTTCTTCGATTCCATTCGGATTTTGTGAACACAAATTTTCGTAGTTTGTAACCAAGCTTTTCGTGTGGAAGTTTTCTACGATGGACACACACACACATAGCTAGTTTGCTTTTCGGATACTTTGTGTCCGACACAAATAGAAAACTCTTAACTACACTACTCGAAAAATTAAAGAATGTTAAAAAATTTTCAAACTTAAGGGTGATTTTCAACAGGGGATAACTCAGAGAGAATTGGTCGTACAAAATATTAAAAAAAGGAATTTGTATCTAATTTTCACCTCTGAATAGTAAATTTTTTTTTTTTTTGCGCCGGCAGTTCTCAACTAATAATCTTAAATTCAACGAAAAAAGATTTTGAAAATTTTTTATCGTCTTTAAAGTAGTCAGTGGAGTCCACAGTGTGAACTTCAATAATATTTTGTCATTCAACCAAATGATACTTTAACGAAATTCAACCAGCTTTAATTTTATATAAATTTTAATTTATTTGTATTTTTAAATATAATATCAGAAAAATTGTTAAGGAAATAAATAATAAATATACTAAATCTACTAAATATTAAAGCTTTAATTGAGCTCTATACGATAATTTGTTGAAGAGTTATCGAATATCGTCGATCAAAGCATAAAAATCCACTTAAACTTTGAAAATCACCCTAAAATTCGAAATTTTTTTAATAGATATTATTTAATTTTTGCCCGTAGTGCATATCTTTAAAAAAAACCTTCTCATATTTGCAATGTCTCTTTTTTGTAGAATTATTGAAAATGAGAAATAGTTGTATTAAATATTTTAAAAGGTTCAAAATTTCATATTAAAAACTTTTCTAGTAATAATCTAAAAAAAAACGTTCTATTTCATTTGTTTATCAACGTAAAAATGTTATCCTAACCATTCGAGCAGTTTTATTTTTATAATCGATTTATTATTTTCATTTTTGTTATTTTTCAGGTGTTAGTAGAAGCAATTTGTAAAATTCAAACAACACATTTTCAAAATTTTTCGTAAGGTTAAATGTTTTCAAGGAAACGTGTATAGTTACTACCATTCTTATTTCTTCCTACACTTTCAAAATTTGAAGAGTACTCTCAAGACTCTTTAAACTTCAGCACTTTTAATACTCTTGGAGACTATCATGACTTTTTTAGACCGTTAAGATTCTACAAGACTTTTAAGAAGAAGATGTATTTTCGCTCTACATTAATATTGAAAAAAAAAACTTCCACACACGATATTTTTTGAATCTGTTAAAAAAAAGGGATGTTTAAAAACGAAGTTTGCTTCAAATGCTTAATAATACCAACACCGAAAAACGAGTTGCAAATGATGAAAAGCCGAACGTTCTGTAGTGTCGTGCAATCGTGTTTTTTTTTACCAAAAATGTGTGATTAGAGATACTTACAAAATATGCGATAATATGTAATTATAATTTCTATAAAATTGGTTATCGAAGTCCCAGCTCGTAAAGTAATAACTAACATTAGACAGCTGTTTACTTTTTCTACATGATCTACTTTTCCTAAACCCTTTTTAAAAAAAACCTAGACCCCGGTGGCCAATTGGAAATTGGAATGGTCTCCTAAAAATCACATGGTCAAAAAAATTTCATGCAAAAAAAAACCTGTTGATAATGTCGGCAGACTTGAGATATGAACTTTAAGGGCTTAAGACCTAAGTCTTTATGCAGAAACTGATATTATGTATGTAGTTTGTGAATTGCTTATTATCCCAAAGATGAACGAGGAATAGACAAACCCAGGTTTTCCTCAGTACTACGGGCTATAACAGCAAAATTTTCTTGAGCGATGTGTTAATTTTAGATGTTGTGACTAGTTATCACAAGATCCAAAATTTTTCTAGCAGTTATACAATTGCCAGTGACTTTATGGTAAGTATGTAGGTATGCTTGTTACGTGGGGAGTTCGTAATTTGAATCCCAACAGACGTAAGATAGATAATTCCAACAGAAAACAAAAACAAATGTTTTTCCACGGGTACATATTAGTAGTAATTTCATTGACATAAGCGCTTTTTTCATAAGCTGATTGGAATAGGCAGAAAATTGTAGTTCCCCTCCATTCCATCACAAAGCATATGGTTATGAGAAATGCACTATACCCCGGGATTTTTCGCTCCAACCATTTATCAACTTTGTGTGACTACGAAAAACACCACACAGATGTTGCTAATATAAAAAAAGCCGCCACAAGTAATATTTTGTAAAATTTTCTATTAAAATCCCTTGCTTCTATTTTTAAAAACTTTAAAAATTAAATATCTTTTTTACGTTTTTCTATGGCTGTTTATTGCCAGAAGCTGGCGAGGCCGATTTTGTGACCGGGCTGCCGACTGCCTGCATCTGTTGCTGCCAGCCGTTGGTAACGCTAAGAAGCGGATACCAAGCAGCTCTGTATGACCCGTGCTTTATACTTGTTTTTTTTTTTTTAATTTTGACATCAGTTTATAAAAATAAAAACAATCCCAAAGCCCTAAATTATTATTTGATACTCCGATTTTAACCCAATGAACTGTAAATACAAAACTGTTAATAGCATAACAGCATAATGATAGAATAACATTCATAACGAAAGAAACCGTTTCAACAGAGACCTTCAAATTTTAACTCTATAGTTAAAAAGCTCTTCAGCAGTTCCAAATAAGATTTGAAACTCGGCTAAAACCTTGGACATGAACCATTGGTGAGTAGTTTTATAGTCTACCATTAAACGGCTGTACAGTACCACTTTTACTCGTAAACCAAAATCTATTCATCACTTGATGGCGCTGTAAGAATAACGTATTTTTTAAATGAAATAAACCCTGGGAAGCTGACTTTATATACATGCACTTGTGGCCATACCATTAAGTCATTGCATTTTTAGAAGATTTAAAACATTTTTTTTGTCTTACATTTGCATCAACAAATGTTTTGTGAGGTGAAGGTCAACATTTATGGAAATGATGGCAAACCGTATGTTAGACGTCTTAGAAATGCGGAGCTAAACCCAAAATACACCAAAAAGACCATAAGGCATGGCGGCGATTCTATAATGGTTTGGGGGTGTTTCACAAGCCATGGTGTCGGTCCGCTGTGTCAAATAAACGGCAAAATGACAGGTATTGACTACCGGGATATACTGGACACAAATCTTCTCGGCGACTGCCAGAACCAATTACCCCAATGATGGATCTTTCAGCACGACAATGACCCCAAACACACGTAAAGAGTTGTGAAATCTTTCCTTGAAGAACGTAAAGTGAATGTTTTGGGGGTGGCTAGCAAAGTCACCGGACTTAAACCCTATTGGGAATTTGGGGACATTCTCAAAAAAAAAAGTTGCTGCAAAAAAACCAACCAGCATGACTACTCTCTGGAGTATTTTGCAGGAAGAGTGAAAAAATATTAGCGTAGGGCAATGCAAAGGTTTGGTGGGCTCCATGCCAAGGAGAATATCCGCCGTATCAAAACAGAAAGGCTATCCTACGAAATATTAACGGTGCGGTTAAAAAAACTATGATTTTTTATCATATTTTTCTTATTTTTTTCGGGTGACTTAATTATTTGGCCACACTTATTTTATATATTATTGATTTTTCGTTAAAGAAATGACTATTGCTATAATGCAATTAATTTTTTTTTTAATTTTTTTTAATCATCGTGATTGTAAATATTTAGAATTTGAATAAATTTAGTTTCTGTTGTAATTTGCACTTAATAGCCGCGTTTTATTATTGATCTGATCCGGATCAGATCATGGGTTTATTAGCGTTACAACAACAAAGCGAAATCCTGCTTTTTAGTTGGATCTATTTTTGTGATCTAAAAATTAGTTCTTCTATTTCACACAAGAGGAGACTTTCCATTGAAACGTTGGTATCATTTCCAATATTTCCAATAACAACAGTATTGCCACATGAACATTTTTATCTGTGTGAAATGAAATATATTTTAGATAGATACCGAGAAACTTCACATTTATTCATTTTTGTATAATACATGACATAATGAAAAAGTTTTACAAAACAAAACATATATTCGTGAAATTAATAAGAATTAGTGCAAAAAAATATATATTTGACAAAGTGGATAAATATCATTTTTCCCTAAAAAAAAGAACAAAAAATTAACCATTGAAAAAAAAGTTCGTAGGGCAACTCTGCAACTCTTTTGAAATGTCAGTTGAGAGAGCGAGTCTCTCACAGCTTCCAACTGGAAATATGATGATCCAAAGCTGTTTTATTATCAAGATCTGATCCGGATTGGATCATTGTGATAATAAAACGCGGCTAATATATGGATATGTATACCTCATTTTATAAAAATGACTTAATTGTATTTTGTATGACCACAAGTGTACGTCCATCTGAACTTTGTATTTGAGAAATCTCCACCAGAACTACTAAAACCTCGCTAAATGATGACAGTGACACATATTTCTGAGTACTTAAGGGTGAAAAAACTCTTGAAGAAAAGATACTTTGTTTCACAAACTTGAAATAAGCTGTTCTGATAGTGAAAAAAAAAAATTCTTACTTCTAAATAGATGTGATAATTCATGATAACTACTCTAAACTTGAGTACAAATTCTATAAGAACTCTCTATCATTAATAATTTTCTTGTTTTTCTGTGCATTTTAAATTCTTAAACGTTTTTTATCGCGTAGCAAAAAAAGGGAAGTCCTTCGTTGCCCACACAAATACATGCAAAAATGCTTCACCCAAAGCTAGAGCACGTGCACACTCTGAGGCATTCTTTCTCTAGACTAAAAATCAGAAATATGGAAGTCAGTAATAAAAGAAAAATTTTTTTTTAAAACCCAACCAATTACACGAAGAGGATCTTAATACTAATCAAATAAAATTTAAAGCAGGGTTATTATTTTTTGAGCTTTTCAAAAACAGGGTTGTTTTATAGCAACAGTTTATGTTCGTATGATTTACATAGGGGTAGGGGTCTTCGGACTAAGTGTTTGGGCTTACTTTTTTCAAAATGATTAAGTTTATATATGAATTTACTTACGACACAGGAAAAATGTTGATGTTAATTATTTTAACATACCAATAACTGTATCTATTCACAAATACATCTTTCACACATGAAGGGAAGGTTAACAAACAATAGCTGTGGATTATTTTTGCAAAAAACGTTCTTAAAAAGGAATATTCAAAACGAAACAAATACTTTGAGCAGAACAGCAAGCGTATTTAACTTCAATCAGCCATATTTTCTTTTCTCAATGTTTAAAAATAAAACACACTAGTTTTCTTTTTTTGTTATATATTTAAATATGTCTCTTTATTTTGCAAGTTTAGTTCTTTTCACTTACTCAAACTTTTCTTTTGCATTAATACCTCCTACTCAAGAGCTTCTATTTTTAAAAATAAAGTTTATCTGGGAATTATGACTTTTTAAACTACTTGATACAACAGAAGGAAATAAATCATTCACTTAACTTAGCATAGCAAGGATAAACTTATAAAAAAAAGGGAAAGTGTTTACAAATATTATTTTTATTGAATCCTTTTACGTGTTGTAACTTAAATTAAAAATATATTTATGTGCTGAAAATAAACAAAGGGGAAAAAATAGTTTTTCTTTACGTTAAAAAATGTTCAATCGTTCAGTGTATTTATATCGTTTGTTTGGGAGGTCATAATTTTTACATAATGTTTCGATGTTGTTAATATTAATATTTGGAGTCGATAGTTAAAATGTACATTCAAATAAAAATTTAAAATATCATTGGCACAAAATGCAATTAAAACTAATGCAAAATTAAAACTATGAAGTAAAAAAAAAAATTACAAAATTTCAAAATGTGAATATACAAAAAATGTTCGGATTTCAATTCGTTAAAAACAAAAATATGATCGTGGATTCGTTGTGGATTGCACTTCATTACATACAAGCAAGCAAAACATTCGTTAAATCTTAAGGAATAAATAAAACATTATTTTCAAACTTAATATTTTTTTTTTTTTTGTTAATTCTAATAAAATACTCTTGTGGCAAATGAATGAAAGTATCTTTTGGTATTTTGTCTAGAGTAACACCATTGCAATTACAGTCAAAACCCCAATGATTACTGCCAACATTGTGATAAAGTCATTGCCAGTGACTACGCCAACGGTGCACACTAGTAAGACATGCTCTAAAGTGGTCATACGGTCGTCAGGACGAGGTTGTGCTAGGAGTGATAGGGATTTGGAGGATGTTGATGATGATGAATCTTCGGATGAAGAACTTGGAGATGGGCGGTGTCGTTTTAACGAACTTGTATCCTCTACTAAGGACTGTTGGCTTTGGTTTTTGGGTTTGATTGAATTATCTAATGTCGATGGAGGATGAGGTATTGATGAAGACGATTTCTCAGAAGGCACTTCGTTTGAAACTTTTTGGAAAGTGTTTAAGTCCGTTTCAAGTTTGGTCACCTCAGCATCTTCATTGTCGCTTAAAGACTCAGCGTCTTTCAGCTCAGATACTTCCATTTTAGACAAACTGATACTCTCTGACACCGGAGCGGCGGAGACATCAAGCGTAGAACGAAAGCTCATATCGGAAATGTCAAATGAAAGGTCTGAGATCTCGCTTTGTAAACATTGAAATTGTGATCTTGATTCAAACAGAACCACTTCAGAGGCTTTATCAAATACTTGAAGTATATCGGTAGCTGAATGTTCGGGTTTGTAGTTGGGCTCCGAGTCAACTACAATAACTTCCGATGCCTTACTATACGCTGAATCAACTTCATCAAAATTCCGTTCGGAAAACTCATCAGCTTTTTGACTAAATGACTCAAACGTGTCATCACATTCCACAATACTGACTTTGGAAACTTGATTTACAATTTTCATGGAAATATTTACAGGCGATAGAAAAGATTTACTACTAAAATTTGTTCCTGATGATTCCAAGCAGGAATCTGGACCCAAACAATGATATTCAAAACTCTCTTTTTGATCTGATTCATTATGCTGTTGACAAGTTGACAAAGAGTGCACAAAGTTTCCCTGTTTATTCAGACAAAGAACATCTGACGAAAGAGGCAAGGATTCATCTTCTAGAACTTCGGATATACTACATTGGAGCGATGAGTCTTTTAAACTCGAATCGACCACTTCAATAACAGACACAACTTCAGAAGACAGACTTAGGGATTCTTCAAGCTCGAGTGACTTAAGAGCAGAATACTCTTTCTGAATATTATCTTCTTCTGTAGCATGATTTACACAAACCTCCCTAGATTGAACTACCCTAGCTAAGGCTTCTTTCAGGTTGTTGCACTCCTCTACAAACGATCTTTCCCTTTCATTGAAGAAGAAAGTAGGCTCGGGCAGGGTATTTCCACACGGCAAGTGCTCATCAAAACTACTATCTTCTCCTTCATTTTCCGAATCGGTATAAGGAATGTTGAAAATTTCACCCAATGGTGGGATTGATTCTTCTGAAGAAGACAAATCATGACCTAGCAGTTGCAAAGATCTAATGCATTCGCTCTCATTTTCTTCATCACTATCGCATTCGTCACTAAATCTCACTCTATGCGTTCCTGTGGATCTAACTTCATTCATATCTTCCCTATTTTGCAACTTTGAAGCTTGATGACTTAACCGTTCACTTAGGTCTTCAACAATTTTTGTGCACTCTGAAATATTTTCCAGCTGTGAAATTAGCTGCCTGCGGTTGGAGCCAGCATTAATGCGGGAAACTTGACTTAGAACTTCGTGCAGAAGCTGTCCTGGGCTATGCTGATCTTTGCTATTGAATTGGTCATCTCCAAAAGAAACAGTCACTGATTCTTCATTTGAAAAACTTGTAGAGAGCTCATCTTGAGCGAAGAGGGTTCGCAGATAGTCTGTTTTGGAATCTTCCCTACCGATGGTGATCTCATTGACGAATCTTTTAGCAACCTCAAAACGGCTGTTATGAGCCAATTCTAGTTCAAGACTGGCATTAGCTGGACTTTGAACAGGGAAATCTGATAGACTGACGTTACCCGAATCAGGATTTGAAGATTCTTCTATCGAGCTTAGAGAGTCCAATTGCTGAGCACTTGAGTGTGCTCGAGGGCTCTCTGCAGAACCATCATCATCACCCATATCACTTGTAACTATAATGCTAATGTTGCTGGCATAGCTTGGAAGATAAAGCTTACTGACTTGACGACAAGGCGAAACTTCCTCAAGATCCTCATCAATTGTATCCAACTTACAAACTAACACACTCTCACAAAATTCGGGATTAGTAGCGGTAGCAGTAGTAGCAGCGCAAATCGGAAGAACTTCAGGCTTGTTAGGTTCAGAGCGGCCAAACACACCAACGGGACTAGGTACGGTACATTCAACAACTTCAGCTTTTTTACCTGTAGTTGTAGTTGTTGGCGATGATTTTTCGATGCCAAATATCATTGCCAACTCCTCCGAGGAGTTGTATTGGGAAGCACCACTGCCACTGCGTTCACCTCTCTCACCACCACTGCTGCAAACTGGTGTCAGATTCAGTGGCGGAGGCGGTGATGGTGTACTATAGCTGAATGGCGAATTTGTAATATTCGGAGTGACACTTGAAGATTGTACATCATACGATGTTGTGCTAAAGGTTTTTATTGGATCAGTGCTAGGTGCATGAAATTCACTACTTGGTGACTTAATATAATCACTGGAAGAGTACGGGTTAAAGGATGTTATACTCGACGATAGTTGTGGTCCAGTTGAAGGGCTCGAACTCTTTAAGCAATCACTGGAAGAAGACGATGTTGACGTCGTGGTTGCTGCTGTGGTGGTCTTGTCGCCATCCGAATGGGTTCCAGAGCCCTTGGCTTTCACCGGTGCTTTGTTTAGTTCAACTCGAGCTTTTTGTTCGCACTCTTTCATTATCTTGTCAATTTCTTCTTCGTTTTCAGCAGCAGTTACATAACCGGATCCTGGAACAATAAGAAGATCGGCGTCAGATCGATTCATGCGATCAGAGTCAAAATTGTTGTTATTACACGCCGTCACTTGCACCTGCTGATATAGATTGTCGTAATCTGGTGGATCATTCAGCTCACTAATCTGACGCATGCAACGCTCGGCGATTTCTCCAATGCGTGCCGAACTGGGATCCAACTTTTGGATTAGCGATGGCATAACAAGCTTTTGTTGGGTTGGATTCTTAACTTCAATGGGGTTTTGCACAATCACCGGTGGTTCGGCAGTCACAATTTCATTTAGTATCTTTTCGCATACCGCGTTGGCAGCATTGGATACTTGATCGATAGCCTTTATGAGTTTATCCTCGCTAACCAAGCGACGTGGTGGGCTTTGGTCTTGCTGTAACTCTTCTGCATCCTGCGGCGGTATCGTGTCAAGAAGCATGTGGCGACAACGTTTCGCCGCTTCCGACACAGCTTCAATCTGTTCGAGGTCCCTTTCTATACTTGGCTTACTCACTTTAGTGCGGGATGTTGTTATCAGTGCTCCTCTGCGTAGCTCCATCAGGTCTCGTGTTAGCTTTTCACTGCTCTCCTTTGCTTCTTTGGCAATCTTATTAAGAGCGTCTTCCATTTTCGTCTTTTCTGGATCCGGACTCAAGCTCGTTCGTGGAAGGGGAATCGGTGGCTTGACATCTTTTGAAAGCACTATCGGCAAACTACAAATAGCTCCGCCTTGACTTGGATGTCGAAAAGGTATTACTTTTGGACTTCCTTGCTCTTGTTCTCTTATATTTCGTAGAAGCTGAAGCGTTGACGGAACATCGTCAGTTTCTTCATTTTCTTTATGAATGTCAGACATACTTCCAGCTCGTTCAAGGGTCTTTGCAAGAGCTAAGAATTCATCCACATCTCCTCCAGATGGTTTTGCCGCATTCCTCTGGATCAGCGTGTAGATATTCGCTGACTGAGTTCGGGTAGCTCTCTTCTTTTTCATTGAATCAGAGGGATACACAAAGTGAGGCTTCACCTGACCTGGCGGGTCTTTTCTCAATGTTCGAACAGCAAGGTCGTCACAAACAATGTCTGGATATTTAAACGGACCTGTTCTAACTTTAAAACAGTCTTTCTCCGGAGTTACGTGGAGATAATCAGACCTTGGAGATATTGCAATCGGACCGACTGGTATACCGAATGGAGGTTGCTTTTCACCCACGGTCTTCACAGCCAAGTTTGCGTGTTTTATGTTCCGATAAGCAAAGTCATCTCGTACGAGATCAGGTTCACCAGCTGGCTCATCGTCATCATCATCGTCCAGAAACTCTTCCGAGTGGGTTTCGGCATATTTTTCAAAGTTTGTTGGAGTTGGTATGTCTCGACGTTCAGCACGATCGAGAAGGGATTCATCTCCAAGTTTGAGGCTTTTGTAAATAGCCTCCAGCTCATTTATAGCGTCTTCCAAATTTGTCGGTTTCTTTCGCATAATCACGTCAGGTTCTGACGGAAGACCCAATGGTTTGGTCACCACTTTACGCTGAGGGGGATCTGGGGCCAACTTCGATGCATGATCTAAAATGTTTCGAACCCTCTTTTCAGCCACATACTCATCATACTTGTTAGGTGTTGGCGAATCGGCTTTCAGAAGCCTCGACAGCCCTGGTTCCCTTTTTTGGTAGTGGTTTGGCATTGAGTTGCTCTTATTAGCGTTGTTTCGAATTTCCACATAGTTATTACGACTATCTGTTGAAGGCTTGATCAGTAGTTTTCCAGAGATCACACTGTCTACTTCATCTGGTGGTGCAGGTTTCGCCTTTGGTTTAGAAACCTCTGAGTACATAGGAATATTGCAACTGCGAAGTTCCCCAGCTCGAGAGCTTGATAATGAGCGTGGTTTGTTTAGTATCGATTCTGGTCGTTGTTGTTGCTCTCGTCCACGACGCCAGTATTCTGATGATAATTGTGGGTTAGAAGGAGCTGGGTCAGGCAAACCACTCTTCGTAGTTCTAATTACCATAGGAGATTGCGGCTTACCCGATTGATCATCACCGTCATTGAGAAGATGGATGGGCTTTCGGGAGCGTGGTGTAGCCTCGGCAATATATCGATAGTCTATTCCTGCTGGAAGGGATTTCTTCGTTGGATGAGCATCCCTTTCAGCTCTCGTTATAAAACGTCGATTCTGTAAACTGACTGCACTCGGAGGAGGGTTATTTATGGACGACGCCGATTGGTACATTGGGGTATTATTTGACCATATACGATCATCCGACACACATCGTCCACTCATGCCAGTGTAAGACGGAGCGTGAGAAGAGTTTTGGTCAAATGCGTATGATATTGGCCGGTAATCGTTGTGAACAGCCACATTCACCCTTCGCAGCGGATCACGAGGCGGTGGTGGTGGAGGCAAAGGTTTCTTTGCATTTTGCAAGTGTATTTGACTGTCAAAGCTGATACTGCGCTTATTGTCAGTAACTGTGTTTTGAAGATTCTTTGCTACACGTGGCATTCCATAATAAACTTGAATATTTGGTGCCATATGACTAAGGCTTGTTGAGTTCCGCATAATTTGATTTTGCATAACTGGACGAGGATATTGTGGTCGATTCACTTCTGGTGGCATTTGAGTCGTCTGCCCGTTGTAAACAGATAAAGGGACCGGCCCTGTTATCCACCTTTGAGCGGGTTGAGCAGCATACATTATTGGTACCTGACCATGGCTCACCTCTCCATCCCTACTCAGGCGTTTATAGTATCTTTCATTACGAGCAGCTCGGCTGCGTCGACTTTGGCCACCGTTTCCGTTTCCACCACTCCCCAGGCTCTCATCACTACGATATCTTGTGAAAGTTGTAGACGAGTTCAGGGATATCATCTCTTCCTCACTCGAAGCATTTCGTTGTTGTGCGTCTTTTACCTCTTCTTTCTTACGATCACGCTTTCCACGTCTATCCAGCGAATTAGTCGATCTATTTTGAGAGTTATACTCAACAGGTAGAGCCAGATTTGTGTTTGAGTGCGTTCCACCGGCTGGAATAGGCTCGAAAGGAAGAAAGAATTCATTGTCTCTTGTCGGAGCAACTACTATATGATCGAATCCACCACTAATATGTTTGCTGCTACGTCTTTTGTCTTTTTTACGATACTTCGGTGAAGTCACAAAGCCTGCTTTACGATCCTCTTCTGATGATGATTCCGTTTCAACTTCCTTCTTCTTTTTAAACAATCGCCCAAATGACCATTTCTTGTTGCCTCCTCCACTGATTTGTGGACCATTTTGATAGGAGTTTTTTCTGTTGGTGGTACTGTTGTTGTTGTTTGTGTTGGTGTTGCTGTTAGCACCGCTGCTACGTCGATTCACCTCGGAAGATCTCATGTTTGGCTCAGCAGATGTGGTAGGTGGAACAACCTCTTTAGGTAGTGGCAATTGGGGCCTCCACGATGTCTGAACAGTCTGCAAATAAAAAGAAAACAAAAAGGACTTTATTTTTGCCGGCATTTGTAAATACAAAGTACAAAATACAAAATAATTTATCGTTTGCAAATCTTTCAGAGAATTGGTGGATTTCTTGAGCTATTTTCAAACCCAACACTTGGATCATCGGATCTATTTTTAGAAATTTAACAAATGGGAAAATACTTAATCTAAAAATATTCCCACTCGACTATGAAAATGATCGCGATGGCGCGGATGCTATTCCTAAACGCTGCTGTCTTACATGGTGTGCATAGGGAATTTAGTGGCAATCAATTAGGTGTGCTATTTGGATTAAGGAAACTAATGAGCAGCAAATTTGATAAAAGAAAACATTGAGACAGAAGAAGGGAAAACAATTGTGAATATGTACCATACACCATGGATTACGTTTCACAAAAGCTTCCCGCCATGCGGCGAAGATTTCTTACATGTGAAATCACCAATGTAACTCTGTCTGTTGAGTTGGCTTTCAGGTTCTGGATACAATTCAAAACAATTGTTCTCTTTATGTCAAGCATTTGACAGGCCAAGTATTCCAAAAAATATATTTTGTCAATTCAAAAAGCAGCCTTTGTTATTTTGTCACAATAAAATTATGAAGACAATAAATCAACAAGATGAACTTTCTTTTGTTGTTTCTGTTCGCACTGAAAACAAACAACTTAACGCCATCGCATAAAACATGACCAATGCCGCTTTGTGCGCACTACAAGCTTTGTTGTCACTGTTGCTTGGTGACAGATTCACTTTTACTTCCAACCGAATGTCTATTCGTTGAAATACAATGTCGATTTCACATTTAGGTTCTGGTATTCAAATATTTAACAAACAATATACATTTCTTTTCTCTGAAAAATTATGTATACATACTAATAGTTATTCATGAGTCAACATTTGTCTGAGTATTCCCAAAACATATCTAAGTTAGCTCATGGCTGGTAATAAAAGTGCTTTGTACAAGACTTAGCTTTTTTATGAAGGTAAAACTTTATTATTTAACAGAGAACACAGTACTTGTTTGTACACTGAAGTAATCTTTTGTAGTTTTAGTTTTTATGAGTAGACAAAGAAAGGATGAGAAGAAATGGAAACACGTGAAGTGGTATATTCATCGAACTTCAGGAAAGCACATTGGAGGAGTTCGTCTGGTCTTCGTTCATAGTCCCAGCTTAAAAGGGTAGCTTCCAAACAATGGTAAAATGATTGAAAAGGAAATTTTGACATAATAGAACTGTGTCTAAAATTTTAAAGATCATACAAATACGACGGCAACCTAAGTACCTTCCAATCCAAAGGTTCTGTTATAATTTTGCAGCAATACATATTTGCCTTACATTTTATAAGATGGCATTTCATTTTGTTGAATAAATAGTTTTTAAACAGTGAATCACATTCAACTGCTTCTAACAAAGAAGTCAACTTCCCAGAATTTTCGAACGTATTAGAATAGTTTTTGTTACATTCAGTGTCACTATTGGGATGAAAGTTTGCATAGCGGAAATGTACTTTAAATATTAAAAAAAAAAACTTCCTCAAAAAATCTGAGCAAAATAGTTCAGGCAACTATCATAATATGTGATTTGATATAAAAATTCATTAATTAATTCCATTAAATTGAATGAGACCGGAGGCTAGGAACTTTTCGACTTTGTTCAAGAGAATCAATCGATTTTTTTTTTTTTTTTTTTTATTATAAGCGCGCACATCAAGGGGTTATGACTACCCTTACAATGTTATAAACACAGTGCGAGCATTTAGGAAAATAGGAGAGGATTTGAAAGGAGACATCGATGCACGTTGCTTTTGAACCTTTGTGAATCGCAATGCAGGGGAAATACAGAGCCAGGTAGAGCATTCCACATTCGGGTGGTGCGACTAAAATATGAATCTCTATACTTGACTGTACAACCGCAGTTGGGCTCAAGGTAGAACTGATGAGCAATCCTGGCGAGGCGGGTGTTGCGGTTAAAATGTTTCAGGGGAGGAATGCAGCTGGCTATTTCACTAGAGCACTGTTTGTAAAAAAAGCGATAAAAGAGACTGAGACAGGTAACGTTTCGACGATGTTCAAGAGAATCAATCGATTCTACAATTGAACTATCACCTATCAATTTGAACGCTCTATTTTGTACCCTATCAAGTAGGCGCAAAGATGTTTGAGAAGCACCTGACCAGATATGGGAGTTATACTCCAGTTTTGGGTGGATGAAGGCCTTATAAATTGTAGCCAGATCTGAAGAAGTGAAGAACTTCCTGCATCGTCTCAAGAAGCCTAAGCATTTAGCAGCGTTTTTGGCGACTTCAAGTATGTGGTCATTCCAACGAAGATCATCGTTTACACACATACCAAGTACTGACAGCTTTTCGGTTTCTTCGATGCAGGTACCATTCATGGATAGTGGCAATGGGGGAATGTTAAGCTTCAACGACAAGAGACAGCATTGAGTTTTCGAAGCATTGAATTCTACTCGGTTCATAAGACCCCATGCAACAATGCTGTCAAGGTCAGAATTCAATGAGCTAATCATACGCAACCGTTCCAGTTCCACATCCGAAGAGCAGGGACGTGAATTTGGAAACGAATATGAAAAGCTGAGGGTCGAGTCGTCAGCAAAACAGTTAATCGGAATAGAAGTTTCAGATAAGAGATCATTAATGAAAATGAGGAAGAGAGTCGGAGACAAAACGGAGCCCTGGGGCACACCAGCATTTATGAAGTGGGTATCAGACTTGAAGCCATCCAACACAACTTGTATTGAACGGTCAGAAAGGTAATTTCTAATCCAACGAAGAAGAGACTCATCGATACCAAAAGCACGCATTTTCGATAAAAGAGCCTGATGCCAAACTCTATCAAATGCTTTAGAAATATCAAGCGCAATAATCTTACTTTCTCCAAAACAATGCAAAGATTGGTTCCACTTTTCAGTGAGATAAGCCATCAAATCACCAGTGGACCGTTTGCTACGAAAGCCGTACTGACGGTCATTAAGAAGCTTTCGTTCTTCAAGATATTTCATAAGTTGACGGTCTATCAACGTTTCCATGACCTTGGAAAGAAGGGACGTAAGTGCAATTGGACGGTAATTGGAAGGGGAGGAAGATTCGCCTTTTTTAGGGACCGGCTGGACAAATGCAGTTTTCCATCTGCTCGGAAAAATCCCAGCAGAATAGAAAAGATGGAAAAGTTTACGCAGTGGTTTTGCCAGCGTAGAAGAACACCTCTTCAGAATAACGGCGTGGATACCATCTGGACCAGCGGATTTATGTATGTTGAGATCTTTAAGGACTCTCGCAACCGAGCGAGTTCAAAAAAATATCTGCTTCATCAAAGAATTTGCAGACTCGAGCTCAGGTGGAGCCAATATGCTATAAGGAAGTGTTGAGTTGGCAGCAAATTGAGCTGCTAGCAAATTGGCTTTATCGATGGAGCTGACATACGGAGAGTCATTGAAGACGAGCGTTGGGACCGATGACGTGGTCGAGTTCTTAATGTTCTTCACAAAAGACCAAAAGTTTTTACTTCCTTTTGGACACAATAGTATTTTTTGTCTTACTTTTTGGTCATGTAAAAACTTAGCCCTTTGTATTTGAGCATTACAGATATTTCTGGCCCGTTTGAACAAATTTCGGTTTTCTACAGTAGGGTTATCTTTAATTTTCGAAAACTACTTTCTCGATCCCTAATCGCCTCTTTACAGCTTGAATCAAACCACGAATTCTCTTTGGGGATGATACTTTTCGCTCTGTGAGGAACAAAATTTCTCATGCCGTTGAGAATTACGTTAGATATCAAATCAGCTGATGCATCAACGTTTCCGTCGAGAAAGCACAATGACCAATTGAAATTTCGAAAGAAATTATTCAGGCCGTCCCAATTGGCTTTCTCGTATTGCCACACAGTTCTTTTGGAGACTTTATCTTTTTTTACCGTGACGGAAAGTGAAAAATCTACCGATATGACACAATGGTCCGATTCTGCGATTGAACTATCATCCTTAACACTTTGTTTTGTACCCTATCAAGTAGGGACAAAGATGTTTGAGGAGTACCTGACCAGATATGAAAATTATTTTCTAGTTTGGGCGGATGTAGCCGGATCAAAAAAGGTGAAAAATTTCTTCAGAAACCAAAGCATTTAGCACCATTTTGGCGACTTCTAATGTGAGCTTTTTGGTTTCGTTGATGTAGGATAATGGTAAAGGGGGTTGTTTAGTTTTAACGACAAAAGACAGTATTTGGTTTTCAATGCATTGAATTCTACTGGGTTTATATCATCCCAAGCAACAATTCTGTCAAGGGCAGAATTCAATGAGCAACCATTCCAGCTTCACATCCAAAGAGCCGGGACGTTAAATTGGAAACGAATATAAAAAGCTGAGGCTTGAATCGTCAGCAAAACAGCTCAGAGGATTAGAAGTTTCAGACAAGAGATCGGTTATGAAATAAATAAAAGAATCGAAGACTAACAAGAGCACACCATCCACCACAACTTGTGTTAAAAGGTCCAAAGGTAATGTCTAATTCAACAAAGAAGGGGCTCATCGATACTAAAAGCATGCATTTTCTATAACAGAACCTGATGTAAAGTTCAATCAAATGTTTTAGAAATATCAAGCGCTATAACCTTACCTTCTCCAAAAATAGTGTAAAGATTGGTTGGACTTTTTGGTGAGATATGCCATCAAATCATCAGTGCACTTTTTGCTGCGAAAGCTGTATTATTTGCGTTCATTAAGAATCTTTCGTTCTTCAATTTCATTTGTTGACAGTTTATCATCGCCTGCATGGCTTTGGAAAGAAGTGACGTTGGTGCAATTTTACGGTAATTATAAGGGGAGGAAAGATTCGATTAAATTTTGTCTAAGATGTGTTAGTTAGCCTAAACTGTCAGGTGTACAAATCATTTTTCGTCATAAGAAAGTGAAATTTGAGTGAGTTTGCTTAATTTTCTTCTTTTTACTTCTCCGCGTCATGATTCCGAAAGGAATGACAGCTTTTCCACATCTCTGATTCACACTAGTGATCCGCTCTTGGTTTTTAATCAATCCATTTTTGAGTCTAACCAAATGCAGATGTCGTTGCATTTCTCTATAACAGGTGGCTTTTGAATTGTCTTGCATTTTCTTTTTTCGCGAATCTATCACAAAGTTAAATGATATTGCCCAGGTTCAACAGAATTAAATTTCACAGCCTCTGATTGCAAAAAAGTTCGAGTATCTGAAAAACTTAATGCGTTGAGCCCGCGCAAGGCCTTTTTGACTTTTGAGTTATTTGGATCCTAACTTTGAACAATACACTGCCAACGATTGATAAATGAACCATAGAAAGAATAACAAATCATAAAATTGACTAGAAACAAAAGTATCGTCGCAGATGTATCTGGCATAGAACATTATATATATGGAAACGTTCTGCTCTCTTATATTGATTAAAAGTTTTGTGCCCTACTTGCCCTTGCCCCTAAATGTAATGAAATCGCACTACTTATACGATACAGCCAGCAATTACTGTACGTAGATGATATTTTCAGACACTGCTAATTGATATCAATTGAAGGTAGATAAGAATATAATCATTATGCATATTCAACAGTTCAAACAAACCAATCACAATTGGAGTTGTTTGATATGAGACGTGTTCATTTTATGATCAAGTTAATTATTGTCAACTCAATGGTTGGTTTCTTTAAAAGAAATACCTAATATTTGCACAGCCCTGTTTTTTTTGATACTTTGCTAGCATTTTGACAAAATTAAAAGTTAGTGGTTAAAAAAAGTATCAACCACAAAAAAATAAAAAGGGAAAGTAAACTACAAACTTCTCTTTAGCACTTAAAGGGATAGATAAAATGACTAAAATTATCTATCATCGCCTGATTAGTAGAGTAAACATTCCCATTAGATATGGAACAAAACGGCTGCCTCGACTAGCTGGAGCATTCTGTCACTTCAATTTTCCAAGACCTTGCTGGTTTCGGACTGCAACTCACGGATTCCTGGGTCGAAATAGGCCTTTAGTGCTAAAATCATTTCTGGATTTTTCTTCACCGTACCGTTATAAAACAAGTTTAAAAGTTGACAGCTCCGAGAGGGCCAATTGCGTTCGGTGCTTCATTTCGGCCAAAACTTCCTTTTTAAAAATGCACTTTTTGGGCTACAAAGCACTCAGTTTGGCACAAATACTACAAAAACTCCCAACCCTGTTCAAGCATAAAGAAATTCACTTTGTGCTGCTGAAGCAAGATACTGACTTTGTGTCAAGATTTTGAGCCGGAAACATATCCAATGTCAAAACAAATTATGGTTTCCCAAAAAAACACGTTCAAATGACCCATCCGTATAGTAGTTCAGTTGTCAGTTCAATTGTCAGTTCAGTTGAAAAGACAGTGTATTTAGTCGTCAGTCTGGTGTTCATGTGAGTTTTCAGTTTACTTGTGAGCAAAGTAAGTTTAACTACTAACTGAACTGATAACTTATGGGAATTCTATCAGTTTCAGCTTCGGTATCAGTCAAACGCTTCAGTTTTTCAATTTAGACATCAGTTTGACTGAAAACTTCACTGAAAGCTCAACTGGAACTGGAATGGTTATCTAAAAGGGCCTTAAGACGATGTTTGGTCGGTCTTTACCTACTCATATATAAACATTACAGCGAAAACACACTGTAAACTTTTTATTTTCAGGAAAATGGCACAACAGCTTGTAGTGGGATAGTGTTTGGTCTACAGTATGTTTTCAAAACTATTGATTTGAACTTCACAAAGGCTAGGAAAGCAAAAAATCCTCAGCAACAAATCAACACAAACCAATAGGTACTTCTAATTCGCCATACCTTAACCAAAATCTAAACTTCATTCAAAGTCATTTTTGGTAGCAGATAATACTATAATAGGTATTACGACACATTTTAACTGGCCTTGTGACAATTTGATGGCGGGACTATGTTTTTTCTGCCCACTTTTCTACCAATTTAGACTCAAAACAAATCTACTCAGTAGTTAAAGTTCTCAATGCAAATAAAAATCCTTGACAGTAATCACAAGTTTGAATCTTTAAGATAACAACCAATCCCAGCACCACCTTTGGACAACAATAATTTAAAGTTTTAAGGTCATTCACATTTCCAAACAAAGTTCTTATCATTAGCATAAGAATACAAATCAATCACAAACTACTCACACAGCGCCCTGTGAGTATCTTCTACATTCCATCAAGATAAACAAAATATTATTCACAAACGCTATTTTAGTCAGCAGCATAGATAAGATATTACTTTAAAACTAGTGACTAAAATCTACAAAAAAAAACAATAAAAATAGCAATTACGTACTTTTCCTACATTATTCTGATACAGAATAACTCCCTCATTGCTCCTTGA
Organism: Melanostoma scalare; assembly: GCA_949752695.1. Taxonomy (NCBI): domain Eukaryota; kingdom Metazoa; phylum Arthropoda; class Insecta; order Diptera; family Syrphidae; genus Melanostoma; species Melanostoma scalare. The sequence goes on along the minus strand of OX456984.1, from coordinate 142,015,149 downwards.
CTTTCGATTAGCGGATTTACTCATCATTTATTTTCAATTTCTGTTCTGTTGAAATTGAACAATTGGGAAATCCAAATCTCTATTTTTTTATTGTCATCTGTGTCATCGTGTGCACAAAATGAAAATATACTTTTTTTACGAAATATCACTATCAGTTATGTCATCCTAAAAATATTGAGAAAAACAATAGACAAAAAAAGATGAAAAGCACTAAACCGTCGAGTTTCGGAGCACAAAACTATTTTAGAATTCACATTCTAAATGCATTTTTAATCAATGCATACAAAAATAAAACTGTCATTAGGAATTGTTTAAGAAAATTAAGAGAACTTTTAAAAAAAAATTTTATTTTTATTTTATAATAGCCGAATAGTGGCATTTTTCCAAAAAAAAAATAAAGAAAGCAACTCAGAGAAAAGCAAAAAAAAACAAAGCACACTCGAAACAAATTAAAAAAAAATAAATTTTATATTTAAATATTTTCACATTTTATGATAATTAATGCTTTTCAATTAGTTTTTTTTTTTTCTTTAACTCAATAAATCGATTTATTGAAAAAAAAATTGAAAAAAATCTTCAAAAGCACACTAATTGGATATAATTAGAATTCTGCTCACGAATTTCCTTTAATAAAAAAAAACAACATTTAAATTTTTTTAACAACAAATGTACGTGAAAAAAAAATTGGCGTGCGAACTTTTTCCGTGTTCCGTCGTCTCGATATATAACTGACTGACTTGGCTAGCTGCCGCTTACACAGCCGATAGGCTAAGAAGAATTTCGTTGCCTGATGTTTTTCGCTTTGTACTCCTTCTCGGGAAAATGTTGAAGTTTTTTTTACAATTTTTTCTTTTGTAAAATACTCATACGCATTCATGGGATATTTCGTGAGCAGAAAATACACGCTGTGCTGCTTGTTGCTCGCCTCTCTTGGGCTAATCATTTGAGTGGATTAGAAATAAAATTAGTACGCATGCTGCATAGCGAATAGTTTTAGTATTGTCGTGTGTGTGGTGGGCTAAATTGATTGTTTATTTTTGTCATTTCGACTGACCATAAGGTAAGAGGATGGTTTGGGGACAGAGGCAAACCAACTCGCAACTGATAGATAGAATTCAAGCAGTTGTATTTAGTGAGCGGCTCGTAATTTAAGTTTTCTTAAGTATTAAGTATGTCAATAGACCGTGTGGAATAAGTTAGCAAAGAAAAAAAAAACGCTCTTAAGTTTAACTAGCTAGATAGGGAGAAGGGGAGATTAGAATGCTATCACAAGATTAGATTGAAGGTCGAATAAATAAGTGCCTGCGGGCCGGCAACTTGGACAGTTTTGTCAACAGAAACAGAGACCTCACTATTGAATAGCGATAAGTGTTTGATACAATTTGATTCGAAAGGTTTGCTGAGGAAAGTAAAGAGTCATAAATACGTACCCATACAACAAGGACTGATATACTATTTTATCAGTCCTTGTTGTATGGGTATTTTGCTGACAAAATTATATAAAGCAGGCTTTCGCGGTTTAATTTTGGAATGGTTTAAATCTTACCTACATAAGAGGACCCAGAGAGTTAGGATCGATGAGATTAGGAGTGATTCAAAATTATTTGGGATAGGAATTCCACAGGGATCAGTTTTAGGGCCAATTTTTTTCTTGGTTTACATAAATTTTCTTTTCAAGCTTAAATTCAAGGGTGTTTTGAAGGCTTTTGCTGACGATATTGGATGTGTATATGGATCACTTAGTCTTCTAGATCTTATTTGTGATATAAATTGGGATCTCAACTTATTTCGAAAGTGGTTTGCTGAACATGAGTTAGTAATTAGCTCAAAAACAAAATTAATGTTTTTCAGTTTGTCTCAAGCGAATTCTTTCACAACTGGTGCTGATATTGTCTTTCATGCTCCCGAATGTCAAAAATTCAAACTGGTTAACTGTGCTTGTTGTTCTTCAGATACCTTTCTGAGTAATCGAAATTGCAGTGACAATTGTTTCTCGATTGCAACAGTTGAGGAATTCAAATACCTAGGGCTGGTAATTGATTCTAAAATGTCTTTTTCTAACCATACTAGTTCTTTGAGAAAATATTTCCGCTGCAAACTCACACATTTCTTTTACTTAAGAAGGGTTTGCTCATCGCAATTACTAACTACAATTTACTATGCAGTTTTCAATTCCAGATTGCAATATGGAATATGTTGTTGGGGTGGTTCTTATTATAATAAGGTTCAACCGTTATTGATATTACAAAAGTATATTGTGAGAAAAATCTGTTATATAAATCGTTTGCATCATAGTTTTCCCTTATTTCGAGATTTAAAAATTCTTCCTATACGTCACCTCTACTGCTTTAAAGTTCTGAAAGCTTTTTTTGTAAAGTCCGGAAATTTGAATTTTAGAATACTAGACAATCATAATCTTCGAGGTAATGTCTTGAATTTAGTCTCTATTCCTACTTTTCGCACCACAGCTTTTCGTAACTTTTACACAATATCTTCTTTTACACTTAATAAAATCCCTCTCTCTAGTTCTCAGAACAGCAAATATATTTTTGAAGCAATTAAAGGCTTGGTTATAAAGCTTGGATTTTAATGATTTGGAAACACTTTTGAGTGTCCGTGTATCTATAGACAGTTTTTTTCTGTAAACATAATAATATGTAAATTAGTTTAAATCTCAAACTCCTCTGCGTTTCTCATTTTTTAGTTCTCAGACAAATGACTGTGTATCTAAAATTATTAATCAATTTATTTGATCTATTTTTTGTTTTGGATTTCTTCCTTAAGCATTTATATTATAATTCTTTTTAGTTACTTAAGGGTCACCCACCCTAAGATTATTTATTGAATTCAAATTTTGCTGTGGGCTATGTGCGTTTAGCACTATTTTTTTTTTTTTCTTCTAAAAATATAAAATGTACTTAGATTTCTTACTATATTCTATGTTTATAGTTTATACAAAATTGTAAGAACTGAATTTTTATTAAGAAATAAACTTACTACTACTACTACAACTACTATATCTAAAATACTTTACAAGTAACAAAAGAAAAACAAGCGAGCCTCACAATAGTCACGACATTTTACCTTTATAGAAAGCAACGTCTTTTCAGTGATTTTCTGGACGAACCTTTAGATGATTACTTCAGCCAATCTTGTACAAAAACCATTTTACAGCTTAGTTAGTACACGTACCCTGATTATAGCATTGATTGGAGGATTTGCTCTTAAAGACTCCCCAAAACCAAAGTGATTTTGTAGCTGCGACAGCAATGATTGCAGCTGTCAAAATATGTTTACATAGCGGTTTATGAGAGTGCATACACCGACGTCATCACATGAACGACACCGTGTTTCGATACGTTTATTTGAGGTGTCACTGCCGCAACTTCGAAAATCGAAACCGGTAGGTACTATTAAGAAAGGTGATGTTATTTGATATCAGAAGATAAAGACAGATGACTTTCCAAAACCCGATTCGAAATTATTTTCACGGACATATAACCAAAAATTAGATTTTCTCTTTTCTGACAACCAACTACATACGAGTATAATCATTTGACCGATCTCGTAAATGAAAATGATAAAGGTAAACAATTTCTCTTATCTAATGGACAGTTAGATAGAACAACACCATTAATATGGATGCAAAAAACATCGACAATAGGGCTTTTCGCGATAGTGTCACTGTCAAAAGAGAGAGAAAAAAAAAATTGACAGCTGAACTCACTTGTATGAAAACATTCTTGGCGGTACTAGGCAAAATCGTAAATTAGTTTGAGAATTATTGTTTAGTGAAGTGAATTTATAATAAAAAGGAAGAAATAGTGTGCAAATTGAAACTTTAAACTCCTAAGAGAGAAAATATATAAAAGTGTTGTGAAAATGCCGGTTAATTGTTGCGTGAAACAGTGTTCAAACCACTCATTGAACACAGAAAACTGTAGTTTCTACCGTTTTCCTCAACTTAGGAGTAGAACTCCTAAGTCGAAAAATCTGTGGTTAGCTGCTATCAACAGGAAACACCTGAACACTAAAGTGGCTCGTGTGTGTTCAAAGCATTTCATTACAGGTATGTAGAAATGGGTTATGAAGTAGGTACGTTACTAATATGGAGTTATTAGGCACGAACGCTAAATTTTGGGATAATCTAAATCCTGATTGGGTACCAAGCCTACATATGGGTTATAAAACATCAAAGAAACCAGAACTCGAAGCTGGAAGATTTGCACGTCAAAGGAGGCGCGATGCAAATAAAGTAATTCAAGGATTACAAGAGAGTAAGTTGTTGCACTCATTTCCAGTGTATGCAGATCTCATTTTGACTAAATAGTTGAAAATGGATGCCACTTTAACATTTTTTGGTAACTCTTTTGAGTGTACCATTGAATATGGATCCTTTCCAACAAATTCAATTTTTGTTAAATATCGCAGTTTTGCAACTGGGTCTAATGTTTTTGCGTATGAAGAAAGCTCCACGTTCACAAAACTCTCTGATACCCTTTTCACACCGCACCGAAATCCAGATTTTGATTTGGGTGGTACTGGATTTAACCCATTCACACCGCCAAAAGCCCTAGATAGATTTTGTTTGACATTTGACACTGACACCTCACAGCTCACACAAAATTAGTAATTGAAATTTTCGTGGTTCTTTTAGGAAAAGAAAATAATTAAATCGAAGATATGTTTTCTAAAGTGAGAAATACGTTGTGTACCTGAAATAATGAAATATTAACAGCCTTATTCATAATAAAAAGATAATACACTGATGATCGGCTGACTAGATACACACTGATTATCTTTTTAATCAGCTTCCTATTCATAATAATAATACCGTTGATTATCTTTATTTGCCATATTATCAGGCTGATTATCTATTATGAATAAGAATTTCTGTTTTATCATCTGATTATCTTTAAAATGCGATTATGAATAAGGCTGAATATGTTTTGACTTAATGTGAAATAAGCTTAATTATTATTAAAAAAATGATTAAAAATGGCATTTCTTCACGCTCCTGACTACACCTAACCCCTTAAGAGAATGCACTGATCAGATATCTATTAGATAGATATAGATATAGATAGATATTGATGCATGGTCAGATAAAACTATACAGTGACATCATACATAGCCTGTACTAGTTGTTATGCGATAGTGCTGTGATTGTTGGTCATGACCACTTCGTATGCTGTACTGCCACTTAAATCTATTGCGCTCAGATCGGCTCCGTTAATTATAAGCAACTCAATCTGCGAAGCTTGTCCTAATGTCGCAGCTACATGCATCGCATTTGACTTTTTTCCTATCAAAGTAGAAATGCATACATTTTCGTTGGTTTTTCAAATACATTATTAGAAAAGAAAGTTGGGATTTACCTCATGGAAAAGTTCGGTTCAACTCCTTGCACTAACAAACGAAGAGACGTCTCAAGATTGCTTGTCTTGACACTGCAACTGTTTGCTCCGTTTGGTTTCTATATTTTCATTGAAACTTTCATCATGCTAGATCATCTAGATACATGCTTGGCTTTGATAAAATCCGACTTTGTCGGATGGAGTGGATCTTTTGGTGAGGGTTTCCTTCTGGCAGTTGCTTTACCAGTTGAATCCAATAAACAATGCTCTCATATACTGTTTGCAACGTGGGCATTAAGATTATTAACAAAAATGACAACATATGGGCATCAATAACCCTGCCGCATTGACTTCACAACAGAAATGTGGCGACCAAGACTTCTATGGACAGAACAGCAACTTACACCAGAAAACGGAGACAACACAATTGCGGCCTGTTTTACACTAAAAATAACCAACATTTATGTGCGCATATTTTGAAGCAATTCAAAGATTCTGTAAAAAACAACATCAACACAATTAATTATATAAAAAGTGAGCAACAAAACTTACAACAAGAGAAAGATTTTTCTAAAAACAAATGTACTTCTGTGACACTACCGCATGTCGTCATTTGAAGTGTTCGATTACTATACAAAATGCAAATTTTCGATGACAAGTGTCAGGTTTCTTAAGCATTGTTGTTGTTTTTTCTGAGAGTTCATTTTCGTTCGCGTTTCTGAGGTTCGTTCCATTTCACCATTTTTCAGTTTTACTACTTTTTGGAGGAGATTTTGTGGAAATCCGAAAAAATAGACTAGAAAAAATATAAATTTTGTATGGAGACTAGTCGATTTTTTGAGATTTCGGCTTTTTATTACTTTTTTCGCTCGAAATCCGGATTTCGGCGCAGTGTGAAATCGGTATGAAAAACAAACTATGTAAGTACTTTCGAACACGAAAACAATTTCATCTGAACAAGTTAACCAGCAGCAATAAAATGTCCCAGATGGCAAGAATATCAAATAACAGATTAGATATGTACGTTTTAATAACATTTACATTTCATAAAAGGTAAAAATATCTATTTTTCAATTATTTTAATAACCTGAATAAACTTTGCAAAACAGGTTGCATTTGGAATACATTTCTGAAGCCATTGGTTAGTAGTTCACAGATATTCAATTGTTCTTTAATATATAAATATGTTAAAACTCTCACACTATTGTTTTTCACTGATTTTCACTGATTTTTTTCAATAAAAACACTTTTTAATAACAATTTTACTCAAATTAAATGCCACTACCGAAGAAATTTTGTTTTGTTATCATACAAGTGACAATTTGACGTTTAAGAAATACGAGGTATAAAGCCCTATGGGTTATTATTTAATCTTTAAGATGTCAGTCGGTGAAAAAGAATGAGTACGTTCCACGGAAGAAGTGTTGACATTTATTAATTGACTTTAAATCAACTGACCTGGCTTTACCAGCTGCCTGTTACACATTTTCGTCTATATAATCTCGTCCCAAACACGATCTATCACTGCCAGAAGAAAGAAACTAGAAAAACGTTGCATATCAAACCCAGAGTGCTCCAAAAGTTCATCTTCAACTCTCGTTTCGAACCGAAATTTACTGATTTATGATATATAAGGATCTTCCCTACATGACTTTACTTGTTCTTCTTGGAGCTTAGGGTATTAACGCAATTCGCAGGGGATAACAACGCTTCCACTTGTCAGTTTCACACTAATGATTCGCTTGTGGGGTACGCTGCATTGACCTCAGAAAACGTCGACTGAACCCTGATTTTGGGCTATTCCATAACTGGAACAAGCTGTGTTTGCTAATGCATTCAAATTCGTTTGAACCAGGAGCTTTTTTTCTTTCCTGATCGCAATTAAGTCGGAACTTCATATGAAACTGCATTTTTGGGATCTCCATGATAGAACTTATCCTTCGCAAAGTTGAAACATGATACATTCAAAGCATTCAAAGAAGTTATAGTAGATGTGCACCATATACCATTACTTTCATTATTTTTACACTCGCAATTTACAGAGGCAAATAAATTTAAAGAAAAACTATCAACGGTGACAAGTAAGCGACAACGAGTGTTCGCTTACTGACGTAAGCGAAGAGCATACAAAGCGATGCTATACAGAAGGACCAGAGCTACGGAATGCAAAACAAAATATTCAAATCAACGCCTTCCAATTGATTACATCATTTTTCAATTTAAAACACTAGAAAAAGCCTTCACTTTTTATTAGATCACGAATTGACACAGCAGAAAACTTTAGTTTTGTAGGAAGACACTCCGATGGTTCAAAAACCAGCGAAGGTGTGGGAAGTGGAATCTCCTCAGAAAAACTGAACCTCAGTCTTTTCTTCCGCCTACCCGATCATTGTAGTGTGTTCCAAGCGGAAATTCTGGCGATTAAGGAGGTGATGTCTTGGCTCAAAGAAAACGTCATATCCTCTACGGATATTCGAATCTTCTCAGACAGCCAAGCTGCCCTTAAATCTCTTGTCTCTGTCTCTACAAAATCCATCATGGTCCAAAATAGTCAGATGTCTCTGAGGGAGATGTCAAATCAGTTTAACATTCACCTTTCATGGGTGCCAGGGCACAGGGACATACCAGGCAATTGTATGGCAGACGAACTAGCCAAAAAGGGCACGACCACTTCCCTACGCTCAGAATGGAACAACATAGGTGTACCTATCGCTACATGTAAGCTCCTACTTAGACAAGACGCTTCAAGGATAACAAACACTAGATGGACTCAGAGTAACAACTGCCTTGCTACCAAAAAAGTTTGGCCGTGTGTAGACTCAAAACGCTCGAAGAGTTTGTTAGGCCTAAACCGCCTGTATCTAGGTTCTACCATAGGTGTTCTTACGGGACACTGTCTAATAGGGAGACACGCCAAAAGACTTGGTGTGTTTTCCAATGATTTCTGCAGAAGCTGCATGAACGAGGAGGAGGAAAAAACCGTTCAACACCTTCTTTGCTCATGCCCTGCACTACTTCATAGGAGGAAAACTCATCTCGGTGAATTCTTCTTCGATGATACTAGCGACTTAGCTTACATAGACCCTAAAAGTCTTTCGAAATACATTAAAAGTTCCACGTGGTTCGACTAGCAGGTGATTAACCGGCTAGTCCCGTAATGGAAGATTAATAAGTGATCAACTCGTTAATCTTACTTCGGGTTTCTCAGATCAGTAGGTGATTAACTTGCTGATCTCTGTGGTATCACAGTGAGCCCTTGAAATTATTCAAGTGATCAGCTGATAGAATTTTTTTTTATGTCCTTCTATTATCAAAAATTGAATTTTAATATTGCACAGCTGTTGTGGGCAACAAAAAAAAATCGTTCAAGAAGATATCTAAGACACGGTTATCCTGATAGCATATCCAATGTCCATTTTCAAGTAAATTAAGTAAGCACTACATTTCTCGAAAACAAAGAAGAATACGTGGTCAAAATAAATAAATTAATAAATAGGGCGGCACAACAAAGGCATTTCAGGAAGATTTATTTTTTTGCTCATTCTGAACAGTTTAGTGAGAACGTTTTGAAGAGAAGACAGCTATTTGGAACTTTGTTGCACTTTTTTTATTGCCTCGAATTTATTTATATATGATCTAAATTAACTATTTCAGGTAGTTTTAGCCTTATAGGAAACCTCAAAAGTCTATTGATAGTCCTGAAACTGATAGGCTTCAAATCTACCGCAGCAGGTACATACGTTAAGTATTGGGCCCAAAAAAGTAAAACTGTTGAAAGCGAACATTTCATGGAAATAGAAGGCTTACCTACTATATATGGTTCTGATATCTCAGACTAAGCCCAAGTAAGCATAAATTACTATATAAACGAGCAAAAACTTTGCACGAATTTTACGCTTTTTCCCGCTCTGTTCAACATAATTCAAAAACTAATGAAGCAATCAACTTGAAATTTTCCACGAATATTTCTGAAACTATTTGCTATTGCATGAACTTAAAATTTGTAATTGATCGTTATAAAAGACATTGTTTTTCTTATACAAAAAATAGAATAGTGTTTACTTTGTCTTTTGGTCTCAAAATTTTAGTTAGGTTCATGCAAAGCAAAACAACATTTTTTAATAAAAAAAAAAATTACCCATTGATTACAGATCATTTCCTGGACCTGGGTGTTGCACGGCGCAAACTCGCGGTGTCAGCTCTAAAGGGCTGCATAGCCGCAATTTTTTTTTTTTTTTTTAAATTTTAGTGATAGCTTATAATGTCAAATGATAAACTTTTCCTAAATTCAATAAACGCTTTCAATTTTCGTGAAAATAATATTAAAAAACAGTCGCCTACACAGTTGACCCCACCCCCCCCCCCCCCCCCCCCCCTAACACCCCCTTTAATGTTTTTGAAAATTATTGCAGTAGCTTTGCAAATAATGGTATGTAGACCTAACTTGAGTCAGCACCTTAGCACCTCAGCACCTAATCGAAAAAATAAGAAAATCGAATTCTTCCAAGCGGAACTAAATGTAGATGTTTAGTAGTAAACTATCTGTGGAAAGCAGTTTTCGAAAAAAAAAAAAAAACTCCACAGAGAGTGAAACCAAGCTGGCACAGGACTACGTGAACACTTATCATTTTACACTATACTATGCTTAATTGACATCACTCGCTCTCCACAGTAAAGAAAATTTAAGCCAAGTGCCACCTTAGAGTAATCGCAGTAAAATAGTTCACAAACATTCAAACTTGCTATGACAACCATACAGACCCGCCTCGTCGCCCTCAAACATCGATAAAAGTCAAGATACTTTCCTACTCTATCGAGTAGTAGCGTCTGGCGTCAAGTTCAAGCACTTCAGACACCGTTATTTAAAAAGCAACTCGAAGTTACACACTCTTTTTACAGCTAATCTACTACAATTAACAACGATTCTCACTTATTTGTTACCCATCGGGTAGCGCTTACTTGATAAAAATTCACTTCTTCCATTAGAAGAAAAAATCAAATTATTTGGTTCTCCGAAACAAATTTTATTCATTAGCATTCATATCACAATTCGTTTCGTTCAATTAGCGTCGAAAATTACATTCGACAAATCCGAACGTTTGTTGCCATGCGGTAGGGACAAAAAAACTATTTTTAATTTCAAACCCAAAACGACCACGAGTTAGTAACTCGCGCAGTGGGAAGGTGATAAAAAGAAACAACTAGTTTCCTGAAAACTCCTAAGGATATTTCATTGAGTATTTGATTTTGTTGAATCCACACGCCATTTCAAACAAATAATGTGCACCACCCTCAAAGCCTCATAACAAAACTATTCTGAATCTTCAAGCAACCTTCAAATCAACATTCCTATCATGCATTTGCCATTAAAAGCAATAAAATTGCTCTTTAAACATTTAGTACCTCTTCAGGTTGATGCTATTAAAGTCGGAAACGCATTTATATTAGTGTGTAACTCATATTTCATCAGCTCTGGCCCAGTGCACCCGCATGGACATTAAGTGTTTATACAAATTGCCTCTCGGACTTTCGACAGTTTCATCATAAAGTAGTTCCCGCTACACACCACAGCGCCACTGCTGTCAGTCAGTGAGTTGACCTGAAATTTTAAGCTTACTGACTCACCAGCGTTAGATATTCATCGACTCGGCATCAGATCAAACCGCACTTCCCTGACAATGAATGCGTCTAGTCATCAAGCGAGACTGATGTTTGCTGTGTAGTGCGGCTGCGAGGCAATCACTGTGACAAAATCGTATCGAAAATAAATAAATGAAGCAACTTGGAACGTAGCCATTGATTGCACGCCAATGTGTTTTTAAATTTATGTCGATGGGGACATCCACCTGAGTGACAAATTGACGACATTTTTACGGCAATGATTGTTCTCAAATTTTTAATCATATGCGTATGAATCTCACGAATGGAATGTAAAAGTAATTTGAATTATTTTGACAAAATAAAACGATATAAAACCAGAGATACAGCGCACTTTGTTTATCAAGAATTTCCTCATGGGATATTTTTATTGCTTATTGTGATAATAGTCTTGTCATTAGGAATTCATATTGGATGACACCTGTCGGAAGTTGCGTGTTTTGCATTTATTCGTTTAAATAGCGTGCATGGTGGTCTATTCAATTTACCACAACTGTTCATGGTATCAGTTGATTCAGGGTTGTGGGTACCAGAGATCAAAATGAGTATGTTCAAATCTGTTCAAACACATCAAAAATTTCTCAACGATCGCTCAGACTTGATCATTTTCCACCCCTATTCACAAGCAAATAGCTCGCAAGCATATTTACTCACAAGCAAAAATTCTTCTGAACAAACTAAATCAGTAAGGATGCTCACAAGTCATTTTTTCTGTATTGAACTCACAAGCAAATGACTTGCAAGCAGATTGACTTGTTTGAACTTACTTGAATATATTCAAATACTCATGAGCACGCAAAATGTTCACAAACAGGTAGTGTGTTCACAAGCAGGCAGTGTGCTCACAAGCAGGCAGTGTGCTCACAAGCAGGTAGCGTGCTTACAAGCAAACAGGCAGTGTGCCCATTGGAAAGCAATGCGCTGAACATTTATACCTAACTATAATTCTATTGAAAAACAAAGAAAGGCATACAAATGGTTGGCTTTGAATATGAGAAAGAACGGATTGGTTGCATTGCTGGATGATAAAATATTTTAATTTCTGATTCCAAAATTTCCCTTTTTAATATAATAATAATTATTACAGTATAATAAATTTATATGCCTTTATTGCGGAAATGGATTTTGCTTATCATTTTTTTATGACAATTGCTTATCCTTTCGTTTTATGGCATGCAAATGTTTGGGTTTAAGCTTAGGTAGGTACAAAAATTAAAGGTCATCAATGAATTAGGAAGAGTTATAAACATGTAGGTATAAATACCTATTTTTATAGTTGCATATTTTTTTTTAATGTTTTGCTTTTTTTAACTTCTAGTTGAGTTTCTATATACTTACAAACCTGTACTCTCTACTTCAATGAATACAATAAATTGTTTCCATATCTACTGTATAATAACCATTTTCTTCATATAAAAGAAAAGAAGAAAAAACCAAGCTATTAAATAAACGTACTTCTCACCTATACCTAGATTTTTATAATACTTAAAACGATCACGCCATCAAACTACCCTTTTTGGTATGATCACATTGCTTGCTTTATGAACACACTGCTTATTCACAAACACACTGCTTATTCACAAGCACACTGCTTGCTCATGAACTTATTGCTTGCTTACGATCAAATTGCTTGTGATCACTTTTATTCACAAGCACTTTGCTCACAAGCAGTTTAACTCAATGTTATTCAAACTCATTTTGACTTGCAAGCAAGCCTACTTGTTTGGTTCGTTTGAAAATAGGGGTTGTTCAGAGTTGCTTGGTTCACAAATAAGATTGTTCAAATTCACTTGCTTGTGGGTTGACTCAGTTTGTTCAAACTCGTTTTTTTCAAGTAAATACTCATAGTTCACAAGCAGACTTAGTTCATTTTAATCTCTGGTGGGTACCTAAACTCGTAACTCAAAAAAGGGATTTTATTTATTTAAATGTCTTATCCACAAAAGCATAGCAAATCATTTATTTACCTTACAAGTTTAGAGTATTTGTCTCCTGAATAGGTTTGGATCAAATAAAGTTTTTGCATGCATCATCCGAAAAGTAAACCAACATCAAAGATAGAGAGCCAATTTTGGTTTAAATCCTTGGTCCTCTATCTTTGAAATTGATTTACTTTCATTTAATTTCTTGATGGTGCACGTTGATGTCTTGAAATATATGTAAAAACCAACAAAAAGGAAAGAGACTAATCCGCACGGAGCTTAGAGCACATAAAGCTACGCTCTTCAGGACAAAGAGAACGTATAGAAAATAATATAATATAATATTATATGTATATATAAAAAATTACAAATAATAACATAAAATACAGAATACAATAGTTAAACAAAACTCCCTGAAAATAAATAAAAAATAAACTAGAAAATTTAAAATCATGCATGAGGAGCACTGTTTTAAAATTTTAATTTTGAACTATTCTTATTAACGTTGAAATTTATAAATTAAAAAGAGGAATTGGATAATCATGATCAACTGATGGAAATTACGCAAGCGGTGAAACCCATATTCGGTAGTTGAAACCAATGGACGAGAGCAGGTAGAAAGCATCAATAAAACCAGCCATAAGCTGATGGAGAAACAAAGTTCATTGTTAATACGTCTTTGAGTAAACAATTTAGGTGCAACAGTCAAGTACAGTGGTGGTCCAGTATAACGAATGCCGATATAACGAATGATCGATACTACGAACACTTTTTTCAAATCCATTAGGTATTCTATATAACGAACAAATAACGAATTTCAGACAAAATGGCACTGAAAACCCTAAAGTCTTAGTTCTAAAAAGTTTACGGGAAGAGGCATCAACAATAACATTCAACACCCGAAAAAACAATGCATATTAAGGATTTTTTTCTTAAATTTGAGTTCAAATTGAGTCTAATTACCTAAAGATTTGTATGGCAAAAACGTTTCGATACAACGAATTTTCGATATAACGAATTGACTCTGGACATTATATCGTTCGTTATACTGGACCACCACTGTATAGAGATGTATATTTTAGTCACACGTACCATATGTGAAATGTTCTGCCTAACTCTATTCTTCCCCTACATTACGACTCAGAAAAGCTTAAGAGCAACGTGTATCAGTGTCTGCTATGAAATCCTCTCCTATTTTAATAAATGCTCGTAATATGACCAAACTCGAGATGAGGGTGAACATAGCAGTTATTCAAAGATAGTGTTACATAAGGATCATTCAACTCTTTTGCCCTCCCCTTTATGAAACTTAGCATGAAGATTAATTTCCTAACTTTGAGTTTATGTGCTCACTAAATTCAAGGTGAATATTGATATTGATAGGTTACCGTTTTTCAAGAAAGTCATAGTTTGGCACTTCGAGGGGTTGAGTTTCAGCGCTATCGATTCTTTTTAAGAAGCAAAGACCGAAGATGTCTGCTTTGTGGCACACCCGATGAGCATTGGAGGAATTCGAAAAGCTGTAACGAAATTTGGTACATTCTATTTTCGAGAAAGGAGCATATCGATACAATAAATACTCCGAAATTGGATCGTTAGAATTCTCTCTCTAGTTTTCATTGTTTGATATTGTTCTAGATTATCTACTGTTTTTTCAATGCAACCGATCGCAGCGCCAAAACTTAGAACATGATACGAAGTTTTCATATAGGAGCCATAAATGAATGTATGAAGAAGGATCCTTTAAAATACAAAAATTTTCTTTAGTTCAGACTTCAGAATAAATATAACTTCTAACGAGAACAGAAAAGTACACACACCCATTTGCAAAACATAATGACCACTTAGCAATGGTGTTAATGTCTTTATTCTACATTATAATTTAATGTCGATAAGCATAGACTTCATTGCATCTTACCCTTTTTTTGCAAATAAATATTTAATCAGATTATAACGCACTAAACTGGAGTCGTATGTAGCACAACTTCTACCCACTTATTCAGCCAAACAGAACTTTACAATTGCCCTCATTAGAAAACAAATTAAGCTATCACTACCAAGTACTAGCGTCAAATTACATTAAAACTGTTACCAATAATTCATTCATCATCATCAACCCGTAAGCCTTACATTTGCTAATTATTTTTTGGAAGCTATATAACTCAAAAAGTGGGTTAGCATGATTAATTTTCGCACAATGGCCTATAAAACAATCAACTAGCATATGTGTTCTTTGATAAAAATAACGTAAAAACGTAGCTCAAGCCCACCGTCGCGTCGCGTCGAGACAGTCTACCTAACCGAATACAATTTTTAAAACAAAACAATAGGTAGGTACTCAGTAGACATATGAAAATTTATTTTCTTCCTCTGAAAAGAAAAAAGCAGAAATTTCTAAATGTTTATTCAGTTTAATCCACATGATTGAAAACTGAAACGAAAATATACTCGATACATTCTACAGAAAAAACAAAACAAAACTTCCGTCGGTGGCGTCAGCCAGCTGAGCAACTCTTAGATAAAAAAAAGAAAGAACTCATATCCAAACCAATCTATTCTCGATTAAAAGGTGGAAATCACTTGGTTGGGGTTGAACACATTGAAGAAAATAAGTCGAAAAATTGTTTATATTGAATAATAAACGTATTCAAGAAATGTGTAAATTATATTTACGATTTAAACATTTCGTTTTTTTTTTTCCTTTCCGTTTTTGTTGTTTGATTTGCTGGCAATTATTTTTAAATTATGAACTGAGGGAGTTTTTTATATTCAAAAGACTAAGAGTGAAGTTTTTTCATAGAAATAATTTCATCACAGTCATTAAAACCCAAACAGAAGCCAGTGTAAATTATTTTGATTATTTTACTTAATGGCAAGAAAGTTCAAGGTCTTTCAAATTTTGATTATATTTTTGTGGAAAAACTTTTTTACTTATTTAGAAAATTTTGCTTTAAGAAATTTGTTAAGTAAATAAGTCAGATGAAAAAAATTTTGGGCTGTCTTGATTGATTTTATAAATCATCTACAACAAAAAATTTGACACCTCTTGAAAAGCTTATTTTTTTGTTCTGGCAGCCATATTTTTTTGTTGGTTAAAAAATTGTTTATTCTAAATACAGGTCTTTTATTTGAACCCTTAAGCTGACTCTCTTGGAACGGCTTAGGGGAGCAAGAAACAAGAGACTGGTGCCCTTGGCGTTAAGGTTAAAAAGTATGTTTGTTTCGTGGTTCGAATCCCAACAGAAAACAAAAAAGGATCGCCTTTCGCGAGGAATTGGTAAGTTCTACGAGAGTAACACACTGCCATGAAAAAGGCTCTCTAATTTAGACGTTCGGAATCGGCATAAAATTGTAAGTCCTGAAAATGCGTATAAGGTCGCGAGGTTTTCATAGTTTTGTTGCGCCAGCCTATTTATAATACATACAAGAGTAAATTAGGCAAAAGCAGAAACAATTTGTAGTTAAGTTATCTTTTTCAATCAAAACTTTACTCAGTTTTTAAATTACATCGGTAGAGCCAGTTATAAGGTTCTCGCACGTTATAAGGTTCTGTAGTTGTAAAGAGTTTTCCAATAGAGACTTGACAACTATGAATTTGTGGCGACACTTAACTTCTCATCCTGAAATTATTGTAATTTCAAGCCTTAGTGTACTCTAGATGTAAATCACACATTTTTATATTCTGTTTTACTTCCTGTTGCCTTCAGGCAAAATAAGATATAAATAGAGGTGCCAAAAAAGATGATAGTCCCTTCTTGGTGAACGCCTCGTGCTAACAACTGAAATCATATTTTTGTAAGTAGTGCTTAAGATTTTTAATAATAAATTGGATGAATTTTAGTGAGGTTCGATCTTATTATTTGGACGGTTAAAATCGAAACAACTAGATAGAATTACACAGATAGAATTACACGAGTTGCAGTTAGGATTCCCCCATTCTGGCACGATAAACCGAAGATATGGTTTGCCCAGATCGAGGCACAGTTTCAAAATGCAAAAAATCTATAGAGACGTAGCTAAGTTCAACACAGTCGTAGGTGCGATCGAGTCCCAAGTGCTTACGCAAGTATTCGACGCAGTTTTGAATCCATCAAATGAAAACAAGTACGAGAACCTAAAATCAATGATAATTGAACGCTTCGGGGATTCAGAGCAACGTAAAATAAAAAAACTGCTCTCTGAGGTAGACTTAGGTGACAAGAGACCATCACAACTTCTTAACGAGCTAAAGGAGCTAGGGGGAAGTCATATCGCAGATGAGTTTCTCAAGTTTTTGTGGCTGCAACGATTACCACCTCAGGTAGGTGCGATCTTACAAGCTTCAGGTCAAGAGCTACCCGCGTTATCAAAGCTAGCCGACAAAATACTCGAAGTTGGTGATTTTTCTCATACGTCGGAGGTAATTTTTAATTTGTGAACACACCCTGTCACTAATCATCGAACTGTCATTGTCAATCTATTCAGTAAACTCAACATTTTTACACAAAAGAGCAACGTCTGCAAATTATAAGAAGTTTCTACCGAAATTCGGAGTCGGTGACCGCAGCTTTAAAAGCGTTAACTCCAATTTTCGATCGAAATTCCCTAGTAAACACGCAATGTTAAGTTTAGTGCAAAAATTTTAGTCTATACACTTGCTTTATGATGTTGCCGCGACAGTGAGACAACGGGTTGGTGGAAGTTTCGAAAACATCGTTGCCGTTTAGGCGTCCGTAGCAACCATCCAAATCAGTCAATTCCTTTGCTTTCTGAAGAATCGGGCATCGCTCAGACCACATTATGGCGTATTTTGTGTAAGGATCTTGGTTTAACCCCATACAAAACCAAGCTGACGCAAGAATTGAAGCCGATGGAACGTTTGAAGCGCCAAGATGATGAATCATCTTCAGCCATGAAGCTAATTTTTTTATAAATGGTGAAACTGTGAATGATCAGTGTGATTACGCCATGATTAATGATTAGGTAATATATGCTTGATGCCACAGGACACACGTTACAATCAATTTGTTGAAGAGTAAGTTTGATGAGAGTGTTATCTCAAAAAATGGACCAGTCTTTTAACACCACAGGACTATTTTATTTTGGAACATGTTAAGTCATTGGTTTATGCCTACAAGCTACAATCAACATTAAAAGAGCTGAGAGCTAACATTGAATTAATAGAGCCCATTACGGCCGAGTGTGCCCGAGTCATTAAAAATGGGTCCTACGAATCGATCGCTGGAAGCGTGCCCGCAGTGGCCATATGAACGAAGTCGAGTTCCATTCATAAATGTTTTGATTGAACTCCAAGCCGATAATAAAGTTTTTGAAATATCTCAAAAATTCTTTATTGACAAACCCGATACATGGGGTGAGATAGCCGGCTTGAAAAAAATTAAGCTAGGTAGTATTATTGGAAACCAAAGTGATATTATAAGCGCATCCATTTTCATTAGGACCACAATAGGAAACAACTGCGCTATTACCTGTTTTATCGACATTATAGGTTTTGCTAATCATCTTTTTACTCAACAAAATAAAATTGAAATAAATCATAGTCAAAACAATAATATGATAAATAAAGCTCAACAATACCCAATACTCATAGAAACTATTGAAGAGATTTACATTTATTAATTTTATAGTAAATATTACAATAGAGTTGAAAAATTTGATTTGTTTGGTCAAATTTGATACGCAGATCCTATGCCAAATTTGTTTTAATTAAAATTATACGGAAATAATTTACGTGAGCATAAAATACCATAGAACAGATTATTATTAACTAGCATTTGGCAATTTGTAGAACCATATTTCAATAGAACAATAAACAAACAATAGAAAAACTAAAATTACAACTCATTATTTATCAACCATTTACGAACTTATTGTGAGATCATCAAAAATAATCAGTTGCGCGTGGCCTTCTAAGAAATTGTGAATGGATTTTAAACTGAAGAGAAGTTGGAAGTCATAGAATACAAATCACATCAAAAGCTGTTGCGACCTTATTATTATTAATCAATTACTGATAGTGATTTGTTTATTTTATCAAGCAGTCCTATCCAGTCAAACATAGTTTAACAAGCTGGAGAAAACATACTGTAACACATTAATCTTTTTAGACTTTTCTTATCGAGACATGGTAAATAAACGAGACACTTGACGGACTTACCGCGATTTTTAATTTTTAATCAAAACAAATTATTGACACGGTTACACAAGTCGTTGTCATGGGTAGACCAGTATTGAAACAGTTTTGAATCAAAATCTACGGCACCTAAATCTGTTAAAGAGGTATTCTGGTATAGACATAAAAAAATAGATTTTATTTCCCACAGTATATTTTCAAAGTTAAACTTAATAAGAATATGTCAACAAGACGATTTTTCCAAATTCAAATTATTTTCGGAGACGTAAGTAGGTACTTTGCTGACGCGCATTCAAACTGACTCGGCTGTATAACGAAACTTTATACGCGTTTTTCTCGAAACTGTATTTTTGAAAACTATGGCCACGATTTCTCGAGTTTTACTGGACCGATCTACCTGAAATTTTTTGAGAGTTTTCTTTAGTCTTCTCTATGGTCGGAACCACGCCCATCCCCAAATCTCATGTTTTTCTATTTTTAAGTTATTCAAAAAAGTCAAAAAAGCAGTATAAAATTGATTTTTCGCCATATTGTGAATAATTTGTGCTTAGACTTTTCCGTAGTTCCGACCATAGCGATATTTTTCTAAATGAATATTCATTTTTGTTGTTTTGTTTCCGATTGATAGAAGGGTTGGAATAGTGGCCATGGACACGTCATCAATCATCAATTTTTTTAGACTCCCCACTTCAATAGTTGCTAGTTTTTTTTAAACTTATTAAATTTCTGTTTTTCCTTTTCTCTATTGTTTAATTAGTTAATAAGTTATGAAATAATGGATACAAAAAATATTGATTGCTTTTTTTACCACACTTCAAAAATCACCTGAAAATCATGCCTCTTGACCTGTGGCCAGAAAAAAACTGAGCATTAACGCCAAGACAGCCAACCACTTTTTATTCTTATTATTCATAGTTTTGTTCGCTTCACCGTTCAACAAAATTGTGAATTAAATTTGTAGATTACAAGCGCTGAGCATAAATGGTGCAACATTAAATTGTAGGTGAACTGAACAATTTGTAATTCTCATCACAAATTTGTCAATTCACTTATTTGTAGTTCGTGCAAAGCAAAATCAAATACAAAAATTGTGACTCTAATTTGTAAACTGGTGCAATAGGGCCCAGAATACCCCCTTAAGTGTCTCGTTTGCTTACGATATACAAACATCTCTTAAAACCAACATTCAACATAATTAAACAGCAGGTAGCATGCTTCATATGAAGTAAAGATTTTTTTCAAATAATTTCTGCAAAAGTAAGAAGACAAATCAAAATAATTACAAACAATTTTCGATTCACTAATTTCTCATACTATACATTGCTTTAATGGTTCATTAAGACCATAATTTACTCTTGATGAGGCTCATTATAAAAGTTTCAGAATCGCAACTGCTTGACTAAGCATTGATACTAACGAGAGCTAAAAGCAACGGTCAATTTGTATGAGATGTAGTAATACCATGCATGACAAGTTGAAATTGAAAAATATTTTTACAACGAGCAAGAAAACATTGAAAAGCAAAAAGTTGACATCTTGTTTTTGATAGGAGGAATATGGATGATCCAGTTTAGGTGGACTACGGCTCTTGAAATTTTTTTGATTACAAATACATTCAATTCTCCCAAATTATAGTTTATCCAAAAAAAAAAATTCAATTTGCACATCACTGTATGTTTTACGTATTCTCCAAAATATTAAAAGTTTATGGCCAAAAAAATTATTCATTGATGAATATAAAAGGCCAGTGTTTTTTTCTTTTTAAATCAAAGAAAATTTCGACAGGCTGAACGAAATGAGTTGCTGTACACTTGAGAGTGCCAAGCAGTACGTTTTTGAAAAAGAATATTTGACCCAAAATGAAAAACATACCGCGCCTGCTGTAGGCAAGTTAGGATAAAATTTCGTTAGACTGGTAAGCTAGTAGACAAAACTCGTACTGTGGAACCCGAGAGTTTGAGATTCGATAAACTAACAACAACTTGTCATCGATCTCAACAGCCGATCATTTCACACACCTGAGGAGAATCTTGCAAAAACCCTATGTGGAGACGTTATGCAACAGGTTGGGGGCTGGGGTCTAGTTGTAACATGGGCAAGTAGAAACAAGCATTTTTAACCAACTAAAAAAAAATATTCGTCTGATTTTCAACCTAACCTACTACTTATGTAATTCCCATTCTATCATATAAGCGCGATTAGTTCAGCGACCCACACTGGCGCAGGAAGCGGTGTTGTGCAGGCGCTCCGGTAAAGTCATGTTTTCTTTTTAAGATTTTTTTTTGTTTAATATGTATCTTTATTGACCACTTATTAAACTTTTAATCTACAATTGCTCCCGCCCAGTTTACACAGAGCTATAGTAAAAAAATGCTAGGTTTCTGTCAAACATCTTCAGTTTGGTAAATATATTAACCATGAATCAAAAAATGCTTGCAATTTATTGAATTTTATTATCAAAATGCATGCTCTCTTGATTTATGGTCAGTTTAATCGACATACTGAGGCGGCTCGGACTATTCTGACTAAATATCGCACCAAATTTACAATATTGAATTAAAACTGCCGCATTTAAATTTTAAATTAACCACAATGCATCCAGAAAAAGTCACTGTTTGCTGTGAATTACGGGCTCGCGAAATCATTGGACCGTATTTCTTTAAAGATGATGCAAATCGCAACGTTTCTGTGAATGGTGAGGGTGACCATGCGATGATAACAAACTATCTTTGCTCAAAAATTGAAGAACTGGGCTTGCATGACATATGGTTTCAAAAAGACGGTGCCACATGCCACATAGCACGCTTAACCATGGACCAATTGAAAGGCGAGTTTGGTAAACAGTTTATTTTACGTTACGGGTCCTTCAATTGGGCCCCTAGATCGTGCAATTTAATGCCTCTAGACTCGCTTTGATTGAAGCAATGGAAGCGAATATTGGAGCATTGGTGTTAAAAATAATATTCATATTTCATATTTTCATACTTCATATTTTCATATTTTCATATTTCATATTTTCATCTTACTATCTTACTTTTTATCTTATCTTACTAATCTTACTATATATATATATATAATATTATAAAGAGGAAAGTTTTGATTGTTTGTCTCGAATAGGCTCCGAAACTACTGCACCGATTTCAAAAATTCTTTCACCGTTGGAAAGCTACACTATCCCTGAGTGACATAGGCTATATTTAGTTTTCAAAAAAAAAAAAAAAAAGAGTTCCTTACCAAAACTCCGATGGCAAATAATCTTACTAATATTATAAAGTGGAAAGGTTTAATTGTTTGTTTGTTTGTCTTATCTCGAATAGGCTCCGAAACTACTACACCGATCTGAGCACGGAGGTACGGGAGGTGGGTTAAGATCACGAAATAATCATGCCGCGCCGCTCACTCGCGCGGTCGGCTCCCTACTGAATGGTCTTGTGCGGAATTTAAAAAAATTGTCGCATGATAATATTTTGTCGCTTGATAATATTTTGTCGCAAAAAAATAACCTCAAAGTCAAAACTTTGTTGTGTAAAGAAAATTTGAACAACATTTAAAAATGAAAGTCTGACAGCCCTAAGCCTTTAGGAGAGCAATTTAAATACAGTTTTAAAGATTATTATTTCTTCAAGAAATTAAGTCTTAAATTCGGTCGCTACCATCAGTATTGACAGAGAAATCGAGTTTAACACAGGTCAGGAAACACCAAAGTTAACATTTTTTTAAATTGTCAAAGAGTGATGTCAAAAATGAGAAACTGACTTTACTGTGCTGCAATTTTTTTTTTAGAATATGACCAAGAATCATTTCAGAAAGTATGTTACACGAATTACGGGACACCCTGTATATAAAAGCAGCTAGCCCGGGCGGGTGAACTATATTTTAAAATAAAACGTTTTAAGAAATACGCCCGATTTTATAATTCAAAGGAATTAAACATGGAACAGTCACTACGAAAGTGTTTAGTTATCTCTTCACCTCAAAAATAAGCAAATAACAAAGTGTGAAATAAATAAGATTCTGTGTTAAGAATTCAGTCTACCCTGCCCTTCGTCTTACTTACACTCCATTCCACAATTACCGGCAATTTCCTATCACCTTTTTCAAAAAGCTTTTTCAAAGAAACTGTAAGTATGCCTAAATAAGAATATCACGACTTTCAAAACATGTGCCAACAGCATGGACAACCAAAATATGTCGCATTAGAGAGTCTTCAATAAAAACAGGCAATCGCCTTACAATTCAAAGGGAGTATACTTCGCAATCTCGAGCTATAGAGTCTTTCACTAAACGTTCAAATCGTTTTGCCAATCAATATAAAAGAAATTCACAAGCTCGCGTATCGGTGTCTGCTACCAAGCGTTTTCGGCGACTTTAGTATCAAAGTGCCAGAACATCACGAGCTTGCTTTTCGGAGTCTAACACCGAACGCTTTCAGTGACTTGAACGTCAAAATGCCAGAACCTCACAAGCCCGCGTTTTAGAGTCTAGCACCGAGCGCTAAACAGATTTCCTAAATTCTTTCAACATTAAATTGTTTCTTTTTCTTATTCAAATATTGAGAGCAGAGACTAGCCGGGCGGGTCTGCTAGTATTTTCATATTTTCATATTTCATATTTATTTATTCGAAAAGCTTCATACAATAAGATACAATATCTTCTAAGGTAGTATGAACTTAATTATCAACTTAACATGATGTTTTATAAGTTGCATAAAAAAAAGGCTAACAAAATGGATTTAAAAAGAATTATAAATTGAAGAGTAAAAGAAAATAAAATTGGAATATTCCGAAAATGGACTGAGCGGATGGACTATTTGAGGCGCAGGCCGCGGCTCCCAACATTTGCATGAAATAATCTTCAAAGATCAAATCATATCTTTGAATTTTGTTTCTTTACATAAACTGTAGAAAAATGATTCTCGGGACGAATTTTTCGTGAAACCTCTTTACAAGGAAGCAATTTTTTGTTTCCTTGAAGGTTCGTGGTGCCCGTGGCTATCCATCACACCACGGGTACCACTATACCTATACCACGACTCATACACTTATTAATTTAGACTGTTGCGTATAAGAAATTCATTCAAAGATCTTCAAGTATTCTTTGTCTAAACAAAAATATGTGCAATGCCTTATTATCTTGCCGCAGTATTAGAAGAATTGAAAACATTAAATTTAGTTCCAGAATCTGAAACGCTGCTTTGAAAACGCATTCAAAATGCAAAATAAAACAACAAATTTTGATAATACCGCCAGAGAATAAAATGTTTAAAAGTTAATATAAGAGTATCGTACTGAATTTTATTAGCATCGTTTAACCCATTGTTGTTGACACAATCTTTATATACGGAATACGCTGAGTAAGGCAAAATTCAATACATCTCAAAGAACCGAAACCAAATGCTACGTGCCAACTTCGATGTATATCAGGGTGCAAAAAGTCGTGGCTGTATTTTGAATGTGTCAATAACTATGAGAGATATAAACAGAGCTTCAAAAATAATCTTCAAAATAGTTCTTTTTTAACACGTTTGAATTAAAGAGGCCTTCAATGTTGTTTCACTTTGTTCTAAGTTAGTAAAAAGAAAAGAAAAATTGAAGTTTGCAACATAAAACATATGAGTATAATAGCACAATGCACAACATACTTTTTGTTCAAAATTTGCTTTTAAGAACGTTTTCTTTGTTCAGTTTCTGCAGTGAATAGATATCATGATATATAATTTTAAAAAACCATTGAATTAATAATCATGATAAATAATTTAAAAAGGCCATTTAATTTTTGCGTGTGGGTATCACTTGTTTGGGTTTATATCGAGATACAGAAAATTAATTCAAAAAATCCCGACATGTTCCATAATTCAGTTGCAGCTTTTTGCTGCATTGTTTTTTAAAAAGCCATATTTAGAATTGCATACTTCTGGGCACAGTTCCAAAGTTTCAAAATCTTTCATTGGCCACATTTTTTAAAACACAATTTAAGTCAATTCATTGCGGAAAATGATCACAAATTTTATGTATCGCCTTCTCCATTCGAGATTCGACAAAGAAATAATATTTTTTGCTTTTATGATCAGTGATCACAAAAAGAAAATCAACAATAATCGCGTCAAATTTGCAAAAGGACATTCGAAAAGAACACAATCTCACAAATGAAGAAAATGAAGAGCCGAAATTTTGTCACAAAGTGTTTGAATAGGATGTCTGCAGCTCATTCCAAAACGGCGTTAAGGACAAAAAATGGACGGGGCAAGAGAGAAGCAGGAAAAAAGGTCTAGGTAAACAAGGAGTAAAAGAAAGAATTTCAGAAAACAATTGGAAAGATTCTGTAAGTTGATAGTGAGTTTGGTGTAGAACAACTTACACTCATGGTCACACAATTAAGTCATTTTTATAAAATTAGGTTTACATATCCATATATTAAGTACAAATTACAACGAAAGCAAAATTTGTTCAAATTCTAAATATTTACAATCACAGTCATTGAAAAAAACCAAAGAAAATAAATTCCACTATAACAATAGTCATTTCTTTAACAAAAAATCAATAATATATAAAATAAGTGTGGCCATATAATTAAGTCACATGAAAAAAATAAGCAAAATACGATAAAAAAACATAGTTTTTTTAACCGCAAAGTTGATATTTCGTAGGATAGCCTTTCTGTTTCGATACGGCGGATATTCTCCTTGGCATGGAGTCCACCAAACCTTTCCATTGCTCTACGCTACTATTTTCCCACCCTTTCTGCAAAATACTCCAGAGAGTAGTCTTGCTGGTTGGTTTTTTTATCGCAACTTTTTTTTTTTAGAATGTCCCCAAATTTCCAATAGGGTTTAAGTCCGGTGACATTGCTGGCCACCCAAAAACATTCACTTTACGCTCTTCAAGGAAAGATTTCACAACTCTTTACTTGTGTTTGGGGTCATTGTCTGGCTGAAAGATCCATCATTGGGGTAATTGGTTCTGGGAGTCGCCGAGAAGATTTGTGTCCAGTATGTCCCGGTAGTCAATACCTGTAATTTACCGTTTATTTGACACAGCGGACCGACACACCATGGCTTGTGAAGCACGCCCAAACCATTATAGAATTGCCGCCATGCCTAACGGTCTTTTTGGTGTATCTTGGATTCAGCTCAGCATTTCTGGGACGATCACTGGACTGTATAATTTCCATAATGTTGACCTTCACCTCACACAATATTTGTTGATGTGAAATGCTGAGCTGAATCCAAGATACACCAAAAAGACCGTTAGGCATGGCGGCAATTCTATAATGGTTTGGGCGTGCTTCACAAGCCATGGTGTGTCGGTCCGCTGTGTCAAATAAACGGTAAATTACAGGTATTGACTACCGGGACATACTGGACACAAATCTTCTCGGCGACTCCCAGAACCAATTACCCCAATGATGGATCTTTCAGCCAGACAATGACCCCAAACACAAGTAAAGAGTTGTGAAATCTTTCCTTGAAGAGCGTAAAGTGAATGTTTTTGGGTGGCCAGCAATGTCACCGGACTTAAACCCTATTGGAAATTTGGGGACATTCTAAAAAAAAAAAGTTGCGATAAAAAAACCAACCAGCAAGACTACTCTCTGGAGTATTTTGCAGAAAGGGTGGGAAAATAGTAGCGTAGAGCAATGGAAAGGTTTGGTGGACTCCATGCCAAGGAGAATATCCGCCGTATCGAAACAGAAAGGCTATCCTACGAAATATCAACTTTGCGGTTAAAAAAACTATGTTTTTTTATCGTATTTTGCTTATTTTTTTCATGTGACTTAATTATATGGCCACACTTATTTTATATATTATTGATTTTTTGTTAAAGAAATGACTATTGTTATAGTGGAATTTATTTTCTTTGGTTTTTTTTAATGACTGTGATTGTAAATATTTAGAATTTGAACAAATTTTGCTTTCGTTGTAACTTGTACTTAATATATGGATATGTAAACCTAATTTTATAAAAATGACTTAATTGTGTGACCATGAGTGTATGTTGTAAAAACATACGAACAATTTTTCAAAGACCCGATAAATACAGCAGTTTAAGCTTAACTAGACGAAGGAGCTGTTAAGGGGTTACAGTACAGTTAACTTTCGATGTATTTTCATTTTATTTATCAAAGAGTGAAGATGAGATTTATCAAAGAGTGCAAATTCGAGAAAAAATTCTGGCTCATAATCAATGTTGCCGCAGGTCTTTTTGAAAGTGTAACAATTTTTTTCAAAAAGTGTAACAAATGAAAAGAAAATGTAACAAACTGAAAAAAACTACAATAATAATAAAAACATGTTTTCTTAACTAAAAAAAAAAAGAAAAAAAAAACTTTATTAGGAACACCTTATCACATTTCGTTTTTATATATGTACATACATACATACTAAGAAAATGTAATAAATTAATTTTTTCTCATTAGTCTTACAAGTACAAGTCTTTGATTTGCTTTGCAAATATTATTGCCTCAATTGTTTTTAAATCATATTTGAAGTTCAGAAAAAACACGTTTCGTAGTAGCGGAACGGTGAAGTAAGCTTAATATTTTTTTTGGAAAATTGTAAAAAATTTTCAAACATTTCTCTTTTTGTGGATTTTGTAAAGATTTAACAAGGCCCCAAATTAATTCAATGTCGTCAATATATTTTAAGTTTTGTTGTAACTGTAACTTTCTAAACTCAGTGCATATTTTTTTCTTTTTTTTTCGGGATCATACAAATTCGGGAAATTATTTGATAGTGGCAAGATACAATTGCTTTCAGAAACAATTTTTCCAGGATTTAGAAGCACAATACTTTTTAATTTTTCATTAGTAAAATCGAACCTCTTTTTAATCTGACATAGCTCTGTATAAAATAATTTCATTTTTGTTTTTATACATTTTTTTTTTTCATCAATAGATAGACCTACTTCGCCATCTGCTGCCCGAACGGCGCATAACTAAGTACGTTCCCTCTAAAATACAATGTCTGCTTTAACATGGAGACCTTCTTAGCTCAACGCAATTCGAAAATGCTGTAGGGTAAAAGAGAAACATAGATTGAAAAAGATGCTTTCACTCTTTGCTCTCACGTATTTTCGAAAAGCGTCGAGCTAAGAACGTCTCAATGTAAAAGCAGACTATAGAATTCACATACAAATGGTTCGAAAGAGAAAAGTGCTGCCAGTTAAACTTTTCAATATTTTTTAACGAAAAAAAAACAAAAAATTTTTTACAGGAAAAGTGTAACGAAACGGAAAAAAAAGTAACATTGTAACAAAACTATAAAATAATTGAAAAGTGTAACACTTTTGTTACACTTGTATCATTGTGGCAACGCTGCTCATAATAAACAGCTAATGAGAAATCAAATTTTAAAGTGAGTGAACTTCCAGATAAAGTAAAGGAATAAAGAAAGAGCTACAAGCGATATCAAATACATAAAGAATGTCCTTGAAATTCGTTAACCACTGTCTGAGCTTCTTCTCAATGCATTTAAGAAGAGGCTCTTACGTTTTATGAAAATATAAAGAAGATTGTAGCTTTGCAAATAAAAAAAAAAAAAAAAAATTTGTTGCATGATTTAACCGACTCTTTACTAGACACAATTCAGGTACCCAATTCTACAAATTCTTTAAAATTACCTGCACAATATTAATCATGTTGATAAGCTCCAAGGCAACAATAGCAATTGAATAAACGCACTTATCGTACATATAAAGATTTCTTTCAAATTTTAGAAACCTTTGTTAGTTTCACTTTTTAATTTATAACCATTTCACCTTCACATGTGATTTCACTTCCCCGAAAAAATATATTCAATTCTTTTTTGTGATTTTTTTTTTTTTTTGTATATTTAATTTGGCCGGCACTTCACAAAGCGTCTTCTTGAATGGAAATACGAAAAAAAAGTCAAGGCTATTCCAAAGTACCTTTGTTTATGCAAATCGAATCGCCGGTATTAATAATTCCAAGCAAATGTTAGTTGAAAATTTCTCATTGTATCTCACGAATGGCACACGCGTAAAATATGAATTCTCATTATAAATTCAATAAAAAAAAAAACACACAAAATATTAACTACACGATAGTTTCCCATGGGTCGCCCGCGTAGGTTAAAAGTTACGAACGAACTAAAATGTTTTGAATTCGCGAATCAGAATCAACTGAATAAAAAAATGTAAGAAATTGAAAAAAAGCAAATCCAGTTTTGTGTCATTATTTGCATCTGTATATAACGATTTGTATCTATGAAAACACTTTAAGCCCGAAGTACTTTTGGAATACCACCACGTACATCGTATGCTTCAAAAAGAACATTAGCTGGATTATTTTCCGCCTGAGGTAATCTGGAACACGCACCCAGGTAGGTTAGAACTACAGACTTGAGTCGCCATTGACGGATTTGTATATAAAAAAAAACACAACAAAGGAAGCCAACTTGGCAGAACAGTGCACAGAGTCAGTGTCTGCAAAAGTACATAACACAGTTTCTTATTTCTTTTTTTTTTTGTGGTAGCTTTACGTTAACCTTGTCCTAGGTTTGTCACTCTTAATTAATCGTTGTCTTACGGTGATTTACGTTTCAATTAATTTTCCCTTTAGAGCATTGGCAGCAATTTCGAACTCTGTTTACAATTGTTTATTTTTCTTTTTTTTTCTTTACTGTCTACAATGCGTTGTGCGTACAATAAAGCCCAAGTAAGTCAAACACTGTTGCGTCACTTTTGAAATCGACCCCGGTTTGTGGTTTACACTGCACGCGACACGAACAAGCTGCCGATACGGTTGAACTTGTGTTTCCCACTGAGATGGCGATGAGAACTTAAATTTGGTATTTGGCCTGACATTTTACTCGTTATATCCAAATGGGGGAGATGAAGATCAGATGAGTCTGACTTGCGGGTATGCATACCAGAAGAGTGTTGCCGTTATGCTGGAAGCAAATGTGTACAACGTGTTGTAGGCTGGACTGCTTCTTTATGTTTTTAGTCGAAGTCGTACAGTTTGTTAAACCAACGATCAAACTATGATAGACGCTTATGACAAAAGAATCACAAAAGGCAATAAGAATTCAGGGCAAATACCAAGCAAGGCAGAGAAGCCATTCAGCTCTGGTTGCTTCAAAAGTCTGTAATAAAGTCTATCCAAAGTACTTTGCTACTCATATGGCAACACTTTCAGTACAACACAAAGCCATTAATGCTAATTTCTGAACAAATAAATCACTTCAAATCAGTGAAAGGTGACAGGGAAAACTTAACAAACACGAAGATTCAAACCGAAGCGTCATGGCTGCTCGCGCCTTTGAGTCTGTTGACTGACTTAAGAGTTTACCTCGAGCGTGCATTCCCCCGAAGGCTGAATTAACTTAAAAACTTTTGGCGAAATGCGTTAGTTTTGCAAAACCAGTTAAACTATTGAAATCATTTGTTATGCAAAATTTTAGTTCACTGATTTTAGTTGAAAGTGTCTAAATTTGGTTATTCATATCTTTTGACGTAAGCCTCAATAAATCAAATGAGGGGTCATTAAACCGCAATCTCATAAGGGTTTCGTTTATTACTCAAAGTAGTAGCATTTTTGGAACCTCGGTTGCCAGAACAACAATTCATGTGACAAGAGCTGCTGCAAGAGAGGCGATAAGTTGAAAGCAGCTTTTATGACAGTTGAATATGGAGTTCAGTAATTTTCCAGTCCGTTGTTGATATTGTAAGTGAACGAACTTATTAATTGAAAGATGACATGTTGTTCACCAACAGCAACGACTCAGAGACCTTTTGCTTTGTTTGACAATAAAAAATGCAAACAATTCAAGGAATTTGTGGCATGCCAAGTCAAGAAGAAAGAAACCAAACACGTTTTATATGATTCTCGATATTATTGAGATTTGATTGCATGGCTTAAATCTCGTTTTGTGTTCGAGGTTCCTTGACACAGTATTTTGTAGATTTATATTTATTAACACCTACCACTGTTTTAGTACTATTCGTTGCCGTCACAAAATGGTACACAAATTAAACTGAAGCTCTAGGTCCTCTTATTATTGATCTTTTAGACTTCGTTCGTTAGTTCCTTTTTCCATATCACGACTTTATTAAGTTACTGGTCGGTGGTGGTGGTTCTAATTTAATTAGATTTTTCAATAAAAACTTCAAAACTGACACATTGCACTGTTAATATGCCTAAAGGTGTAGCGATCTTTCCTTTCTTATGAATTCAAGTAATGAACAAACTTCTGATCGAGCTCGAGAGATGTGGCATGAAGGCAGTTGCATTTAGACAACTTGGTTGTATTGGTATCTAGCTGTGATTCGGGCATTCCTCATTAAAATTTTTATATGCGAAGAATTAACGAGTTGGAATTTGAAACTATAAAGCCATAGCTACTTCTGTTAGTTACTTCTCGAGAGCTCGATTCCGTCTAGCACGTGCCATGAGTTAGTAGTTTCCAAAAAAATGAAGTCATGGCCGAGCTCGTGAGTGAAAGAATACGCCCTTCAGCGCCCACTTGCGGAAGCAGTAAGTCTTTCTACTCAAACCAGACCAAGACTTCAATAAATTGAATTAATAGGACATGGCATAACTTCAACAATCTTTGGGAACTTTCATTAAATCAGTAAAAAATCAGTTGTCCTTTACCAGAATGACAAAATGGCTCTAAGAAAGACTAGACTTCTATCATATAGTGTGTTGAGCTTGAGGTGTCTAAATGAAACCTATTGTGCCAAAGACTTGACTTTGGGTGGAATCTGCCGGTTGCTTCGGAGTTCGAGGTTCGAGTCCCGGAAACATCCAAATGCTTTCTAATTGGTACCAGCTTTTGCAAAGAACTGTTTTCCGATAGTACATAATTCCATTGCCATGAAAAGTGTTTTCTTGATTACCCGTTTGGAATCGACAAAAAATTGTAGGCAAAATTTTGTTTTTTCTCCCAAGTAACTGATATCATCACTTCACGAAGACCAAGATGTTCCCATTAAAACATATCAATTCATAGGTCGAAGCAATGAGGCCTTCGCAACAACATCCTATAGACGTTTGCAGATTTATATAAAAAAAAAATTAATTAAAATCCAAACTCTATAATGAATTTGTTGAGTACGACAACTACCGACTAACTGTCAACCAAAAATACGCTTTATGTGAGCATTTAAAAAAATTAAGGTTGAACTACATAATGATAATGATATTTCTTCATTAACGCTAGGTTTGTATGTCCTGGAAGTCTCACATTATTATAAACTGGTTGCTGTTTTTGCTTTACTTTGACTCCTTCTGTTTTAATTATGACAATTTACGTATTCATTGAATAAAATTATAACAATTCAACTCCGTTTTCTGAAGAACAATCATCAAATTCAAAAAAGAAATACTCATGACTCTCAGTCAATAAACCTCAAAAAACGGCACTAAACTGAGTTTATACCAACAAAGTGATAAACAAGATTTGAACAGCCAAAAAAAGATTAAGTGTCTGAAAGACAGAGAAATTACCCTTATTTGGTTTTCGTCTTAATTAACCACAATTGTCAGCTTATAAAATTTGAAATCTCAATCTTGTGTGCTTTCATGAAGCTGTCATTCTAACCACTCTGCGGTTCTATTTTAATCTACTTCCGGTTCAACGTACATATATGCGATTTACCTGCAAATTTATGTAAAGAACTGAAACTTATAACGGCTCAAGTGAACATCTTAAGTTTAAGTCACCATCAGATTAAAGAGGATAACAATTTGATTTCATTAACATTAGTTCACACAATCTACTGTGAAAAAAAGACGATGAGCATGTGTGTATGGGGTTCATAAAGTTCATTTGTGTACGTTTGCGGCATTTTCAAATAATTCACAAAGGAAACACCTCAACAAAAGTGCCTTTAAACAATTTTTATTTTTGTGTTCAATTAACAACCGTCGCTTCAAAGCAATAGACGGGTTGAAAACCACTTCTAAACCAGACAAAAAGTATCGCATTTAACTGATTTCCTCGTATTTTTATTTAGCTGACAAACAGCAGTTTTCAATTGAAGTTAAACTTTCACTATAGCCAATAGGAGTGGAGAAGTGATCTCTTCGATTGATAATATCGATTAGATAATCCTCATCATTTTTTTCCCAAGCACCATGCACCACACATCAAACTAGATATTGGTACTTTATGCATTTTTTAGTTCGATCGGGTTTGGAGTAGCTTTAATCAGTTCACGCGAAGCTAATTCGCTGAACATTTTCCCGAATCTGGCCACCGTTCAAATTGATTATTTCTGTTTTTTTTTATGTATTTCAATTTACAAATTGGATTATAGTGTGGAACCTGCTTTCGATTAACACATGCAGCACGGAGTGCGACGGACGTGTAGTTCGTAAACGTTTTGCTTGTTTTCGATTAGCATTCAGATTGATTGAATTTGTGTTCGGGGTTATTTAGTAACAAGCCGGTTTGTGGGTCAATCGCTTCTTTTCTTTTTTCTTTTTTAAGTGATACCGAATTTTTGGTTTAAGAAATGAAAAATTATGATTCTTTTTTATGGTCGACCTTGGAAAAACTTAATTTTTGGCAGTCACTTGTTTACCTTACCTTAATAATTAATCGTTTATTCACTACTATACTAACAACAAAAAAAGATGTATTATCGTGGAACGAAGATCATAACGCTGCATCATATAATCCTTCTTAAAACAACCCCTGACTATTATATTATAGTTGAAAAGCAATCACGCTTCAAAAAAAAGATTTCATCACGGAGCGTTCAGAAATACTAAAAGAGCCATATTGTCGCAGCAACAAATGATAAGAAACTAGAATTCAAATCAGAAACCGGATTTTTCAAGCCTCCAAATTTATTTATCTGCCATCTGTCATCCGTCATCTATCTTCCATCATCTTTCATCTGTCTTCTGTCACCCTCACCCGTCATCTATCATCTGTCATTTGCCATATGTTATATGTCAACTGTCAACTGTCATATGCCATCTGTCATCTTTCATACGGAGCTTATATGTACGTACTCATCTACGCTCTTCATCATAAATGCAAGTGTTAGAAGTTAGTAAACACCAACATCAGCACAAAAAGAACGTATAGAAAATAAGGAAAATACAAATAGAGCCATAAAATACAAAACACAATTATCTAAGATCAAATACACAACGTAGAAAATTTTGAAAAACCTTTCAAAAGACAGCTGGTGCAAGAATTGAGCCGAACAACCTACAACAACGCCGAATTTTCAGCCATTTGAAAGGTTGGCCGAAGATTCACTTTTTCATCGAATAATTGTGTTCAGTGACGAAGCTCATTTCAGGTTGAGTGGATACGTGAACAAGCGAAACTTCCGAATTTGAAGTGAAGAGCAGCCAAATCATTGCAAGAGTTAATAATGCCTCCAAAAACAAGTCATTGTTTGGTGCGAATTATGGGCTGTCGGAATCATAGGGCCGTATTTCTTTAAAGATGATGCAAACGTTACTGTGAATGGTGAGCGCTACCGTACGATGATAACAAACTTATTTTGACCAAAATGGACGAGCTTGACTGGTACTACATGTCTTGAGGCAAATTCGAGGAACAGTTTATTTCACCTTTGGGGTTGGTCCATTGGCAGCCCAGATCGTGCGATTTAACGACTCTAGAATACTTTTTGTAGGACTATGTAAGGCTTGTGTCTATAGCGTCAAGCCGCTTCGATTTACGTACTGGAAGCCAACATTGAAGGATTTATGTTAAAAAGAGTATGCAAAATTGGACCAAGCCGATGGACCATTCAAAGCGCAGCCGCGGCCAACATTTGCATGAAATAATATTCAAACATTAAATTATATCAATCGTTATATCGATTCAAATAAAAGTTTCATGAACTTTTCTGAATTTTATGCGTTTTAGCTAAAAAATCACTTTTTTAACGATTTACCGAAAATACGTGCTCTAAGGAACTTTGTTTCAAAATGAAGAGAACACAGCATTTTTAGAACAGTTGTTACAATTTTCGAAAAATTCTTGTTTAAGCAACTCTTTTACCCTCATTTACACCACGAGTACAGCTTAACTACATAAAACACTTGTTATCAATAAAGAACAATCCCAAAATGTCTTCCCATTAACGACTCGCCATGCTGAACTAATCTAAAGCACAGCACATGTCCATTGTCCATGTCCATTATACGCACGAATAACCCCACGTCGATCTCTTTTTTTCACGATCAAAGTGATTGATACACGCATGCATGAAGGTCACAATAAAAATAAAAAAAGAAACTTTAACACAACTCATATGGTATTGGGGATCTTTGGAGTTTATTTCAATGGCACCTCTTTCACAAAACACCACGAAGATCATGAAGATGATCATTTGCCCCAAACAAAACGTTTTAAATCATCCGTGAAGAGAATTATCAATTTTTAATTTTCTGGTTGCGCGTTGCATCTTTTTAGGAGCAAAGAAAATCTCTCATTTTCTATTTTAGATCTGATGTTTTCCTCACATGCTTGCAACAATTTTCATATAACCTTGAGATGAAAATTGGTGTGCATGTGTTTGTTGTGCAAAAGCGGGTGTGTACACTGTACTCTTGCTCATTTCCGACATTGGGATCAACATTAAATCTTTACGAAATTCTGTGCAAAAATTAGAAACGTTTTCTTTGTATAAACAAGAGAACATTTTCACACGCTCGTGGTTCTTTGAAGAACAAAAAAAAGAACCAAAAGAGAGAATAAAACTAATTCTGGAGCGTGCTAAGGTGTACTATTTTTAACCACAGCACTCTGCCAGGGCAGCTAAATAAAACAACATGTTACAAACAAGAACTAAATTAAAGAGCACAATGGCTGTTTTGTTGTCTCCGACTGTCCATACAACTTGTGTCCATCAAATGGCATTTATGTACTTTACAAAACAGGGATATTTAAAATGCATAAGCGCCCCTCAAACGTATGTGTGAGGCACCGTACTTCCTTTTTTCATTATACTTCCACCATAATGCGCTGTAATTAGTTAGCATTACCCGAACCGGAAATAGTCGACATCCGTAGGATCCCTCCCTAACTATGATGCACTAATGCTGGTTGTGTTGCAGGGGAAGTGCCTATGCAACGACCTTGGTATTCATAATCGTTCGAGCATGGGTAATTACGTCATAATAAAAAGAAAGAAATTACTATGTGTTTACTTTTCTAGTCTAAGCAGTAGAATTGACTTAATTGTGACATTTTTCATTTCGTAAATAAAAGAGTCTGATTCATTGGCGATTAACTTTTAAGTGGTATAATAAAAGGAAGCATAAATTGGCTCAGGTTTCATGTATCGGATACTTTAATCATTTAAGTTTATCAAACTAAAACGTTTTTCTATGAAAGACTATTGTTGACTGTAGGCCTGTTAATTCCATTTTTTGTAAGAGAAAAAACTGCAAAAGGTTCGTAGCTCTAAGAATTAAATGAAATGTACCTTTCGAAAGTAAATATGTAACTGAGAAACATCAAATTCAAGGGAATATTCCTTCAACTTAAAGCATAAAGCCGGTATGAGACTGATTTGAGTAACCGGACAAACGCAATACAACATAAGCAAGTAAAATAAAAAAATAAAAAAAAAAACAGCTTAGTAAAACAAAGACCCTAAAAACTCACTTTTCAATCAAATTTAAGGTAAACCTCTAGAATACTATTCCTCAATGTGACTAAAAAGTGGAGCTCGTCACTTAGTGCCTTGCATATCTGCCTGTTGCTTCGGAGTTAGAAACTCGAATCAGCGAAATATCAAATTTTTTTCACGAATATCGACTTTGAGAGGGATAGGCAGATCCTGCGACAATAATGATGCTATTTTGAAAAGCGGTTTTTCTTATTTTAAAGCATTTGAGTTATAGTGACTGGGTAGTACCCATAGTAAGGGCTGCCTGAGGCACATCAAGCATGCTTAATTCTTTACCTATAAGAGATAATCACCGGGTATTTTTTATTCTTGTTCGTCCAGATTTCCGTGAAAAAGTCGTAAGCTCGAGTCGAACGATTAGCGGATAATTACAAGGCGGGCATCACAACCTCCTTAGAAGAGGGTTTGGTTGGAGAGGGAATAAAGAAAATCAGCAACATTTTTTCTATTCCAGAGAATGACGAAAGGAGCAGAATCAGATTTTTCAACGTTGTTTTCGGATAAGTGAAGAACTTAAGTAAGAAATTTCAGCATTTCGTAACGTCACCATCTAAATAAAGTTCAAATACCCTCACTTTGGCAGTTATAAATTACAGGATGCATTTCAACACGCAGGATGGTCGAATTTGTCACTGATTAAGATTTCCACACAGCAAGCAATTGTGGTGGTCTCCAGATAAATGATTCGTGAAACTCGTAATACCTGGTAATAACTAAAATATGAAATTAAACCGACATTTCCAAGTCACAAAACTATGTCTCAAGAAAAACACGGAAATGTCGTCCGCTGCCAAGAAGGCTGTTTCATGGGACTTTCCAACAAAAGTTATCGTTTACATGGCCAACAAGGAGAAGTTGTAGCGGTTTCAATACTGAAGTCAACACAACTGCTAGAGCGCACAGTCAGCTGGCAGAGCTTTTCAAAAACCGACATTATGCGACTTCAACATGTACACGAAATTTGGTCAAAGAATGGAAGCTCGCAATCTACAAGAAAAGAGTTCACCCAACCATGTACAATGATATGACCCACAATTTATCTGTTAGGACGCCCATAGCCATATTTGTCCCGCCTCGTTCAGTGCGTACTCAGAACAGATAAATCTCATACTCTGGTGGCTTCTAGCAAAGAAAAGAAAAGACCCTAGAGTTCAAGATCGCCACAAAAAATATTTTTACCGATTTTGAGATAGCCTACGATAAGGAGCATCAAAGCTATACAAAGTTGTGTAAAGATTCGCCATCTTTGACAAACTCGATCGACTGTCCATGAACATTTTTCGTAAAAGTCGACAAGGTCACCGCCGATTCTCAGAAGTAGACAGAGGCTCAAGCGTCAAGGCAGGCTATCATGCAACGTATTAAACATCGTTTTTAAAGCAATTATACGAAACTCGAGAGCTATGTCGTTTTTTAATAATCATAATCAGCATGAGTTGATTATATTGGCATTATCGAGAAAACGAGGCGAACCATCAATGAAGGTGGTGAAAAGGACTACTAAAAGGTGTTTTTTTAGGCACGTGGTTCAATCTGGCAATATTTTTTTCGAAGTTGGTCGTTACGACAGCTGTCACTGGGTTTATGCTCAGTTTAGTTTGCCATATGGAACAGAGGCCACATAACCACTGGGCACTGCGTACGTTCCGTAAATTGTCTCGAAACGTTAATGTTGACGCCAATTCTTACAAAATTTCGAATTTTAAACCTAGGAGTTACCTCCAAGATCGGGCAATTTAAGACCGCTTGACAATTTTTATGGGGTTAAGTGAAGACGCTTGTATACACAGATAAGCCCGAGACGATTGACACAGTGGAAGAGAATATTCGGCGCGTTATTGCTGACATACCGCCCAAAATAATGCATAAAGTGGTCGAAAATGGGGCCTCTCGTCTGGAATTTATTCGAACCAGCCGTGGCGACCACTAGCCCGAAAATATAATGGTTTATCCTAATCATTAAAATTAAGCTAAGTTCTTGGCCATTATATTTAAACAATATGAGTTCTATTTCTTCTTGAAAACCACAAGTCTAAAGACAACACTTTTTAGTAAGAGCGATGCGTGGGTATTCAGCTTGTATTTCCCTATTCGCAAAGCAACATTAGGGCTAAAATATAATTCGAAGTATTAATCTATTCAATCACTATTTCTTCCACTGTAGAATGCCTCTGAGCAGCAAAGTACTGTCTCATAGAACTAAGTAGTATCTCGATCTAAGGGTTGAAGCAGTGAAGTTGGTTGAAATATTTACTAAGTTCCTTTGGGAGCATTGCTAAAGCAAGAGGCAATGGATAGAACAAATTATAGGTGGAACAATATCACCACGTGTGTGGCAACAAAACGTATATGGCCAGAACTAGATCCAAAACGCACAAGACATTTGTTATCCATAACCAGATTGCACGTTAGCTCCGTAATAAATGTCATCACCGGACATTGCCTTATAGGAAGACACGCCATAAGACTCGGCGTTTCCTCTAATGACTTCTGCAGAAGTTGCTTAGATGAGGAGGAGGAGGAGACAATCCCACACCTCCTCTGCTCATGTCCTGCACTCTCCTTTAAAAGCAGATCGTCAAGCAGTATCAGATTGCAAGCACATCTTCGAACATTTGAATTTCAGAAAGTCATCAAGGCTTCCTTACTTTCTTGACTAAAAAGCTTTCTTTCAAGTATGTTCCACTTTTGGATAAGCGTTTCATCAAAACATTTACTTTATCGCTCCTTTCTTTGACAGACCTAGAAGGTTGAATCTTTGAACAGAATTTAAATATACTCTCCAAAAGTTGTTTACAAAACTTCACCTAGACTGCAACATACAAATGCAATTACCTTCAAAAACTACTGGTCAAGCGTCGAATCAGGCTTTCCTCCTCTTTCGCGTATAAAACAAAACATAGAACTTGATAGACGATTAATGTCAGCCCGACACTATATGTGCATTATTTATACGAGTATAATTTATCTGGCACTTGCATTGATACCTTGACGAAAAACTATCACAAGGTGAACTCGAAATGACATTTATCGATTTTTAATTTGCTTCCACTGAAACCACCACGCATCGGGCAGAATATATCCCACTTTGTCTTTAAAGGGCTTCAATCAAGCGACAATGGAAAATTATTTCAAGTTTTCTTTTGCGGTCTGCGTAGCTATGCATAGGCACAACAATGGCATCTATCCAACAATCCTATATAAGGCTACTTAGCTAAACACATCTGAATGCTTACTCGTATTGAATGTAGGTATTAACTCCTCCAACACTTACCTGAAATGAAAAAAAAAAATGAAATTAGATCACAAGAATTCTGAGTATTTTCTAGTTTTTATGATTTGAATTCCCTAAGATCTTTCACTGGAAAATGAGATTTACTTTCCTTGAGCCATACGCTCAATAAATCAGAATCACCAGTAGACTATAAATAAATTGTATTAAAAGAATAAGCCAAAGCTGTAGCTGTATCACGATGGCGATGAGTATAAGAAAACCATTCAATCAATAATAATAAAAAACAAAATCTCATTAAAAGCTTATCTCAATAAAATTACGAATCAACCCGAGCACACACAGCTTAAAATGATCCAACGAAAACAGCATTTATCTTTCCTTTCGATCACAATTACCACACTATAGCTACTAGATACGTTGGCCACAAAACAAAACCAGTTCCCCGAACAGATCAATAGGTGTGATAGAATAGTTTAAAAGGTCCCTCATACATGTACCTTAATACGAGCAACATCATAAAATTACGCTCATAAAGATTCACAAGAATAAAAGGATCACAGAAATACCTAATCCTGTCGTAAAACGATCTCAGATATTACACCTGGGACTGATAAAATGAAGTGGGGTTA
This sequence comes from Melanostoma scalare, assembly GCA_949752695.1. Lineage (NCBI taxonomy): Eukaryota > Metazoa > Arthropoda > Insecta > Diptera > Syrphidae > Melanostoma > Melanostoma scalare. The sequence continues at coordinate 141,974,585 of OX456984.1, read as the reverse complement.
ATTAGCTTCACTACAAGCTCAAATGGGTCTGTGGTAAGTCCCGATAAAAAACAAGGTTCAAAAAAGATCGGTTGAAAAAAAAACATACGCATGTTCGTGCACATGCGCAACCAACACGTCGCCATTATTGAACAAGTCTCTAAAAAAAATTAAACCGCATGATGATGAATTTTTATAACTAAAAGGTAGAAGCTGTTTGACGTTTATTTGTCGTCGGGGGTGTAGAATGCGGCCAAAACAAAAAAAAATCAAAACAAAGGTAGAACACAATGTGATGGGTAGGCAAAACCAGTTTGGATGATTTATTAGGATTAACATTCCAGCAGACATTAAAAAATTAATTCTAAAGAGGGTTGACTATGCAACACAAATTTGTTAAGAGTTCCTCGCCGCCAAGTCTCTGAATCCTGCTAATCAAAGTAGTATAATTGATGGAAACAAAACCAGGAAGATAAATTACTTCGTGATGATCATTATCTTGGTTTGTTTTCAAAAACTGTTTGCTTAGTTTGAGTTTTTTTATTGGTTACATTTTTGACAACTCAGGATTTTGGACAAGAAAACTAAGCATTTGCTACTTTCAATAAGCCACGTTCTTTGTATTTGCTTTTCAACTCACTCCTTTTGAAGCTCTGTGCCTTGAATAAACAACTAGAAACGTGGGAGACAAGGACCAACTTACTTCAAGCAAAATTATTGATACAGTGAACTGTAGCGCTACGGTGTATCTTATTTCAAAATAAACACCAGACGACTCAATGGTACGGCGCGACGCGACGCAAAGTTGTTTATGTTAGGTTTTACGAGAATGTCTGTTGTCGCGTTTCCAGTTACAGGTGCCATAATATCGTGGCTAAATACCCAGGGTACACAGCATAGTATATTCCTTAGACGCGGGTTTTGTCGGTGTAGTAATTTTCTGTTTTAAACATGTTTTCTGCTGGCAAATCGATACTGATTTGACATGAGAGGAAATTATCGATTTTGCAGAACGAAGCACTTTAAGTTTGCTGTCTGAAAAGAACCTTGTTACTGCTGAATAGATAATTGATAATAATAATCGAAAAAGGGTGTGGAAGTTTCAACTTAATGGAGCTTTTGTTGCTGTTCAGAGAGCACGCCGCGCCGTCGTAATTAGTGGAATCGTTTGTGTAAAGTGGCAATTGGATGCATCAAACCCGATCTCCTTCGAGGGATATTAAACCTAAAAATTATTAAAGTTATTTTCAAAGGTTGAGAGAGAAACAAATGGTTACTTTGTATTATACTGTGAGGTTTGGCAAATCAATCTAATCGAAAAAAATAAAGTAAATGCATGCTTCAAACGTTTACCACATCATTGGAAAATTGCAGGAGTCAGTGTTACTTAACAAAGGTAGGCCACCGACAGAAGCAACATCTTTCAGACCAATATCGCTTAAACCAACCATGGCAAAAGTTTTCGAAAGACTGCTACTGATAAAAGGCTAAGCAAAATAGCAGAAGAAAGGAGACTTATTTCAAGTAATCAACTTGGTTTCAGAAATAAGCATTCTACGATAGACCAAGAGGATCGAATCACTGATGTAGTGGAAAAGGCACTCAGAGAAAAACAAGTTTTCTCGGGCTTATTCCTAGATGTTGACCAAGTCTTTGATAATGTTTGGCTTTTGGAACTTTAGTACAAATTGCATAGGGACTTTCACAGGTAGTACCTAGAAATACTGAAATACTACTTTACGAATAAAACTACTGTCGCACTATACACCCCGCAACGGGTTTCACCTTGTCGTGGTGGGGAGGCATACGTTTAACTTTTGCAAAACAACCAAGTAAACTCAAATGAAAAAAGATAAAAAAAAAAACAGATGAGAAAAGTTGTATAGGTGTTGCGCAGTCGGCCAGTAGTTTCTGCCTTGACTGGTGGTTGGGTGCGTGAACCTGAGGTTGCCAAAGTATTGAGGTACTCATCTGAAAGTGACTTTCATGGTTTCGAAGCTCCACTCGAAGCTATATTCTGGTACCACAGGAGATAGGCCCTCCTGGGTGGCGAAATTTCTTATGTTTCACTGCACATGACTTCGTCATCTGGGTCTATTTATGAGGTAGGCGCCCTTGTGGGAGTATCGTTTTGGCTGTGATTATCTAAATGCGGAAACAATTGGCATCCAAAATTGGTTGCTCTTTAGAGGGATGTGGACATGCCTCAAAAGGTTCACAAATTGCTACTGGGGTTTGACTCAGGGTGGTGGTCAACACTTAATTTGGCTCCGTTATGCGGGTAGGCTCGCCGTGGAACTAAGCCTTAATTGGCAAGTGTTCACGAAAAACAGAACTTCAATCTGTCGCAATGTACCTTACAAGTCTAAGTCTACGGCCTGGAGGGACACGGAAATTTTTGTAAAATTTACACTGTCGATGTCCGCGCGCTGAGAATAAAGAAAGAGTATGTTACGATTCGACTCTTTAAAGAACGGTACGATCAAACTCGGAAATTAAGAAAATTGAAGCTGGTGCACCGCAAGGTAGTGTCCTAGCAAAAGTCACTTAGTAGTTTAAGCTTAGTAAGATTTAAGAAGGGAAATGCAAATAGGTCGAGGTTCAAATATTCTCGAGACGTTGAAACTATTGGTTTTAACTCAATTGGGTCTATAATCAATCCGAACGCTGAACGTCTTAAATTGGATACTTAAAGAATTGCAATAAAAGAAGCATATTATTTAAACAAAACGGCAGTTCAACCTCTACTCCTACTCTTTGAATGTTTTACACTTACACGCGATTTTATCTCTTTGTCTCGAGCTTCAGAAATCTTGCTTTTCGGTCGGACAACCACGTATATTCTTTCTTGTGTTCGTTGAATTCCTTGTTCACAGAACTGTCATCATTGACTGCAACTTTTTGTGTCTCATTTTGTCTTCGAGAGCTTATAGCGGAGTATTGGAAATCGGCCTTTACTAAATGCTCTTTGTTCCTTGGACAAGATTTGAGGTTTTTCAAAATGCTTTCAAAAGTGTTATCATTGCAGTGGTATAGTCTGGCCTTGAAGATGCCGTATATAAATAAGAAAATGGAAATTAAATTACCAATTTTCTTTCTATCTTGGTCATTCAATCTTCTTCTCATACTATTCTGAGTCTCATAAGACCTCGTTTTTCAATTCGGAAGCCCCGTTAAGCTTTCCAAATAGCAAGTGTTACCTTCAAGAAAAAAGCGATTGATACATCACTTTTTTTTGCTGTATCAAATGTGTGAAAATTTATCATACATTGTAGACATGATGTATGATAAAATTCTGTGAAACACAATTTTTACTGGAAATATTCCAGTCGAATTAATCAATTAATGACAGCAGTCATACAACATTTCTGTGAAACAGTATATTCAAGATAAATTTTAAAATCATACATTGTATGTATGATCTATGAAATAGGCCCTAGAACTTTCTAAAAACTGCTAACGGCATGTGGTCATCTTTAGAAACTTGCCAGTTATCCAGGAATCTATGGCCAGACGATCCCAAAAAGAAAACAGAATTTTTACTCCAGCTTGGCAGGCTGCGGCTCTCTCAGTTGAATGGTGGCCCGTAAGTCACAACTCACACGATGAAACTTTGGATTGGCATATGTAATTTATGTAAAAGATACCACGACGAGGGGGCAGAAAAAATATCATTCCGCTTCCTCTGTGAGACCCCAAAATTTAACCACACCTGGAAAACAGCCCTCGGAGAATATTTCTGCCACCAACTTGGTGCCACCTCAAACCTTCTCAAAACACGAGAAACATCCTAAAATTCATTCAAAATTTCAAATAAAAACTTCTCAACACTAATAGTGCAGTCACCACCAATCACATTTTTCATAAGTTCTCCTTAAGATTCAAGTGGAAGTAATTAGACACCGGTTCCAAAGTTTACTAAAACTGTTTTGAATGGAAAATTCGGATCTCTTTCACAAAACATTTTAAGGGACTTACCGATTATCTTATTTGATGATTCAAAAACAAACAGAACCATCAATTCACCTTTCTTTTAAAGACGGAAAAAGTAACACACACAAAAACTCATAAATTCACAATTCAGTATTTTATCAATCTATTTGTCCCTTTGTTTGACAGCGGACTTAATTTTTAAATCTCTTTTATTCCAGAGTTACTTTTAAAAAATCATTTTACTTAACTTCTTTTCAATTTTTTTGTCATTTAATCTTTAAAATATCAATCACTTTGAAAACGAAATCATCTCAAAATGACAGACGAAACTCAATCATCTAGGCGTCAATTAAGAATGCAAACGACGGCAAATAAAGAACAGATTTTAGTTCTCAATTCCCAATGTCATGTCAGGTCTTAATTACTTTTCCTTCATTTATGTCGTCTGAACAGGTAGAAAAATTTCGAAACGATAACCTGACACACCCATCAATCATTTTCACATCAATTACTAAGGTGATTGTCGGTTGTCTGAGGCAATTTGATGATTATTTGCTGCACCACGTCGAAACCCCAAACTTGTAGTTCATTAGCTGGCGTCTATGTGTGGTTAAGGTTCATACTCCTGACCGCAGGTCATAAAAAGAATTTCGTAATTCAATTTTTTCGTCGTTGCGGTTTTATCGAAATTCGAGTCTTTTCGCATTTTATTTTTTCTTCTTCTTCTTCTTTTTCTGTGACCAAACACGAGCGATCATTGTTTCGGGAAGATATCATCACACACCTCCCAAAAAGGAATTTTTTTGTTGGACTCTTTTTTCATAAGGAATTCAAAGATTTTATTGTTCAAAGCAGAGTATTCAATAAATTTATCTTGTCCTTGTGACAAATTTAAATTCAATCGAACGACGCGACGGGTTCGTGTGGATGTATATGTATGTACGTTTAGGGAGTGTTTATTGATTTACTAATGGATGCTGCTACCTTTTTCGGGTGTCTTCTTGCTATCGATGGTATTAATCTCCAATGGGGAATATTCAAATTTTTAATATTTCGGGATCCTTCGGTCGGCGGATGCCTTTTTAGTAGGAAATAAATCTTTTATCAAATTCAGTCGGCTATCGATAATGTTATTTTGTTTTTACAAGCTCAGCACAACCAAAATGTTAAAAAGTCATGAAGGTTGAATATTCTGAGTAAAGTCGAAGGCAAAATGGAAGGCTTTGAGTTGTGAGAATGCTGACCTTATTTCCTTGGTATACGGCCAATTCAAGCGACGTACCACACGAGTTGATCATTAGTCTGGAGCAGTTCGAGATCACGAGTGACCACGATGCTCGTAAGCCCGAAAAAGGAAGAAGAATGTATACAACAAATTGCTCACAACTCAAAGCCTTGCTTGTTCTGTTGCGAGTCATCTACAACTAAGTGACCATTTAAACATTTTGGTTTTTTTGAAAATATGTCATATTCATCTAACAGATAAAAAGTTTTTAAACAGAAAAACATAAACTCATAAAAACATTCAGTCAAGACCACCCTGTTTCAAATTTATATTCATTGCGTGCATGTAATATTTTTACTTTCTTTCATTCACACAAATCCTTTGTAATTTTAATAAACAAAAGACATCTCCCCAACTCATCACACGCAATAAAAAGCCAGCCCTGAACAAAAAACATCAATCTTTACAAACTTTTCTAAGAACAATTAGGGCAAACATGAAAAACAATCAAAACTACCTGAACAAAAAGAGAAAAACAACACAACAAAGACTCAGTGTACGTGGTTCCCCTTCTTTTTGACAATAGAAATGAGTTTATACACCACCGCTAACAAAACATAACGTCTATTTACGTCCCAGGACGGGAGCAGGTGTTTCTTTGGAGGACTCTCCATGCCAACCACGTATGTTAATTCAACCGAATTCTTTATTACATAAAATAAACCGGGTCAAAGAGTACGCACTTAAGGCACTCCATCAAACAAAAGTCTTTTTTATCAATGCCTCTCATCTAATTGAAATTCAGTAAACAAAAAAAAACCTTGCAATATCGATAGCAAACAAACAATATTAGCAGCAGACCCATTTGGGCAAATTGCATTTGAGAGTTTTTTTTTATATGGAACCAGTTGGGGTTTGTACAGTGGTATGCGACATTGTACTGGAAATATTCGAAGGTAAGCCACATTTGGTTTTTATTTCAACTCCACTTGTTGGATTAAGTTGCCTTGCAGTTTTCTTTCCTTATGTGTAGGTATTTGTTTGACGTCTGGCATCTGAAAGAGTTTTTTTGTGATTGGGAACATCGAATTTTGAGGTGCGGCTTATCGGACATCATTGCAATATTTGTTAGCACGTCGCATACTATTACATAGTGCTAGGAACAAAAGGCTTTAGGGAATCATTACTTGTACTTGGACAAATTGAGTAAGTTTTTGAATATTCATGAACGGCGTCAAGGTAGATTGAATAGATACGGAGAATCAGTAAGTAGCACGTATTGTTTTTGGGAGGCTAAGGTGATTGAGTTATCCAAATATGGGAATTGATTGCGAAATGTGAAGCTCTAAGTGAAACTTTCATTTGTATTCACATAAGGAAGATGTGGGGCAACTGTTAGATTAGTTTTGTGATAGTGACTCTATGCTGAGAATTATGGCACATTTATGTGGAAGAAGTTTTTTCATATTCTAGAACTTAAAAACAGACGAAACTAAAAAAAAATTATAAATAAAGAGAAGGTAGTGCACAACAACTTGGACTGCGACTTTGGCAACTACAAAAATAATCATTTTTATATTAGATATGTGAATCCCTTGAGTTTATTGGAATGCTTAAGTGTGTCTAATAAACAAATAATTAAAAAAAAAAATAGGTGCGCACAACGAGCTATGGGAAATGGGAGAGAAGAAGAAGAAAGGAACGACCTACGTTTTGACAATTCTGAGCGACTGAGTGAGAACACGCTTTTCATGGTTCTCGGACAGGGTTCGAACCTCAGCCACAAAGTTTCGGAGCAAATTAAAAAAAATGGAGTAATTGCATAATTTCCGGGTTAAAAAATAAAGTTTTTTTAAATAAAGGGTGTCCCACCTGACAGTTTTTTTTTCATTATAGGTTATTTTGACACTGACAGTTGCTTCCCGTAATGAACTTATGACAGAAAGTCAGTATCATATACGGCAGAACAAAGTTGGAAAATGTTGAGAACTTTTTGAAAATTAGTGTAGTGTGCATAAACGGTGCGTTTTTGGAAAGAAATTTTTAGTGAAGTGAAGCACCCAGTACACTGGTGTAAGTAAGCAAGTTTGTGCAAAAAGTGCTGCTAGTGGACTCTCATGATCCCCGTCGAACGGTTTGCACAGACTGGAATGTATGACTGGTGTCTCAATCCACGAACACTTTTCTACGCTTCAGTTATCGGTGCGCGTTGCAGACGTTGACCAATTTTTTTTTAATGAGATTGATGACATGGACGACGACCTCTGGTTCATGCAAGATGATGTGTCATGACACACAGCCTATGCCACAATCAATCTCCAAACAGCAATAACTCCAATTGCCAAATCCTTTTATCAGTCATCTTGGTGGTGGCAATTGGCCGCCCTGCAGCTGCAATTAGACCTCTTTCCACTATTTTTGTGAAAGTCAAGAAATCCGAAGCTATTCAAGCACGTATCAACTTCAGCGAGGAACTGTTGAGCCAATAGAATTAAACTGTCATGAAAAGCACCATCTCAATAAACCGTTCGAATTTGGCATAAAATTCTAGTTCTTTGAAATACACTAAGGCCTGAGACTCAACGAGTTTTGTTGCACCCCCAATTGCTTTTTTGAGTTATTTATTTATAATATCAATTTAAAATCCATGGTTGTATGGAGTGTATGTATCCAGAATTTTATATGTGGAACCGAAAAAAATCTGAGCGTCGGAGTAAATTTAATTTTTTGAAAAGTGGAGCTGATTTGCTTCGATCGGAGAAAAGTTTGAACGCTGTTCTCGGGTTCTTGGAGGACTTGCTAGTTCCAGTAATGGCGATCCCCATGATACAATTGAACGAGATAGCGCATTGCGCATGTCGTTTTAGTAGTTGTCATGCGCAGAAAAAAAGAAAAATTAAAACGCGACGGTACTCTACAAATGTAGGCCTAGAGATGACGTACATGTTTGATTGTTCCATGTCGGTGTCGATGTACTGGAAAACAAATTTTATGCTTCCAGGATTCGAACCTCAAACTCTCACGTGGCAAACAGATATGCTGATCATTACGATTCGGAGGTAACAATTCACACAAACATACACTTAGCATAAAACCAGGGCATGGATTCCGTAACCCTTAAGACGACTATCGTATAAATTCTAGGAACTAAAAAAAAAAACACGTAATTGAAAAACTCACTGAAATTTATATAACGATAGTAAATAGCTATTCGCTAAAAGCGAAGTTGCATGAACTATAACCGACTAAAAAGCTGGAAGTTTTTAAAAGGAAACTAGCATTTAAAGAGCTTTTAAAGAGCCTCACACTTTGGCTTTCATTTAAAATTTTAAACAGCTTCAGTTCCATTTATGTAAGTGATGTCGAGTACTTATGTGAAAAAAGTTCAGCTGCTAAAAATGGCTGCTGTTTTTTAATACATCCAAATAATGTCACCATACTTTTATCGTAATCGAAGAAGAGGATTGAGCATTGAGCATTATTGACAAATTTTTGCAATCATTGAGTGCTTTGATACAGCTCTTACAACAGCTTGGTTTGCATCAGCAGCTTGAGTAAAAATTTCTTCCAACCACAAATATGAACATAGACCTTTTGTATTCTTAGCTTTAAGTTACAGACATATTTGTTCTTTTGGAGCATGTTTATTTAATTATTTTAGTTCGTGGAATGTCCAAGAACACAATATAGAGAGTATTTTATCAAACATTGCGATAGTTTTGAAAAAATGCTTCCAAGACCACAGTTTTCAAATAATTTGAAAAATATCAAAAAGTAATTATTTATGTTCCAAGGATGCATTTCTTATGATAGATACCACACCATCAGCTGTTGTCGTGAAGACTACTTTAAAATTCGTATCTTCTTTCACGACACTTGGGTAATTTTATCAATTTTGACACAATTTCCGGTCCATCCCAAATCATTTTTGCAACAAACGCAATGGAAACAATGGCATTCTCCCAAGCCATTTGTCTCTTTCAGTTTGAAAATACTTTTTCAAAGATAAAACGAAAACAAATTAAATACACGTTTTCGTTCAATTGGGGTTCATTATGACGTAAACTCAAAATAAACTTCAACTCTCGACCGACTGCACACACATCATATAGAATTTATTTTGCGCGAAATTAAGTCTCCAAGGAAAACACCAACTTTTTGCAATGATTTAAGACTTATTTAAATTCCATTTAATTTTCGAAGGCATTCACTTCTTTTATCATCCCCCGCAACAACAGCAACACATTTCACGAATCATTTGTCACAGACAAGAGCAGTCAAAATGCTTGCCCTACAATTGCATTCCTTTCGACTAATTGAATCTCATTGCCATGAACTAGTTCGATCTAATAGAAAACAGTTAACTCGGCTCATTTAACGTTTCGCAAATCCAAGCTACACCCTTGTATAAAAAGTTCCTCTTAATCCTCTTCTTATATCAAAAGAAATCTAATTAAAAGTTTAGGCATTACACACTGGTTGGGTTTTTTTTTATTTTTCTATTTTTGTTCTACACAGTAGAATTTAGTTCAAGCGATAATTTGCTCTAATGCCAAATACATGAACTACTGAGGTTCCTTTCTATCGATATGTATCGTTTATGAAGTCAAACTTGGAATCGATGATGAATCGTTTTGTCTAATTGAGCTTTCGTGGGTGCCTTTCTAATTAAATTGTTCTAAATTTACTTGGTCTCAATGCATTCGCAACTATTTTATTACCACATCCCAAATTTATTTGGTTTTATTACTGGTTTTTATTGAAGCAGTTTTCCGTTCGATGTGGTTTTGTTGTTTTAATTTAAATGCATCTGAAAGTTTTTATTTTAAACGGAGAAGACTAATTTTACCAAAAAAAACTTTTTAAGATAAATTGAATTATGTTCTCGTTAGGGTGAATTGTTGGCAAATGTTTTTAAATTTTATGAAAAACTGTTCTCATCATTGATTTTTTATTAAATTTGTGTTTGTTGGATACTTGTCGAAAGTTTTATAATTCACATCATAAAATTACCCTAGAATGAAAAAAAGATTCTTTTGACCCATTTTCAATGATATCTTACAGGAAACATTCAATCGTTTCAAGGTATTCATTTAGAACCGACAAGGTGTTAAGACTATTGGTTATGTCGTAAATAAACAAAGCAGTAAAAAACCAAGACGCATAAAAACATGCACGGAATCGGTAAATGGATCATGAAATAAGATAGAACCAAGGTGTGATACTAAATGAGAGGGTGGAAATGCAAGCCTTTAAGCTTTCTTTTTCTAATTATGTACTCTCGTACATTTAAACTTTTTCATAGCGATCCTTTGAGGGTACAAAATTGTGATATTTCAAGGAAGTTCCACCTAGAATTCATTTAAGGACACCTTTCTAAACAGTTTATTATGGCTATGGCTACCCTTATAACGTTATACAAAAACATAGTACGAGCATTTAGGGAAATGGGAGAGGATTAAGTAGAAGACAAAGATACACATGGCTTTTAAACTTTTGTGAGTCGTAATGTTAAGGAAAAACAGAGTCAGTTAAGACATTTCACAAAATTAATCTCTATACTTAACTAGCTAAACTGTTTCACGGGAGGCATGCTAGTGGCTATTTCACTAGAGCACTGTTTGCGACAAAAAGCGATAAAAGAGAGTGAAACTGGCAACGTTTCTACGATGTCCAAGAGAATAAATCGATTCTATCACTTATCAATTTTAACGCTCTATTTTGTACTCTATCAAGTAGGCGCAAAGATGTTTGAGGAGCACCTGACCAGATATGGGAGCTCCAGTTTTGGGCGAACGAAGGCCTTATAAATTGAAGCCAGATCAGAAGGGTTGTAATACTTCTGCATCGCCTCAAGAAGCATAACAACGTTTTAGGCGACTTCAAATATGTGGTCATTCCAACGAAGATCATCGTTTACACACATACCAAGTACTGACAACTTTTCGGTTTCTTGGATGCAGGTACTTTTCATGGATTAGAAAGGGAGGATGTTTAACTTTAACGACGGTTTTTGCAACCCTATGAAACAATTTTGTCAAAAGCTGAAATCAATGAGCAAATCATACGCAACCGTTCCAGTTCCACATCCGAAGAGCAAGGACGTGAATTTGGAAACGAATATGAGAAGCTGAGGATTGTGTCATCAGCAAAACAGTTAAGAGGATTAGAAGCTTCAGACAGATATCGTTTATGAAAATAAGGAAGAGGGTCGGAGACAAAACGGAGCCCTGGGGTACACCAGTATGTATAAAGTGGGTATCAGATTTAAAACCAAAACAACTTGTATTGAACGGTTGGAAATTTAATTTCTAATAGGAACAGACTCATCGATACCAAAAGCACACATTTTCGATACAGCGTAAAGATTGCTTCCACTTTTAGGTAGATATGCCATCAAATGACTAGTGGACCTTTTGCTTCGAAAGTTGTACTGTCGGTCATTAAGAAGCTTACGTTCTTCAAGATATTTATGAGTTGGCGGTTTATCAACGTTTCCATGACCTTGGAAAGAAGGTACGTTAGTGCAATCGCCAATTGGACGGTAATTGAAAGGGGAAGAAGATTCGCCTTTCTTAGGGACGGGCTGAAAGAATCCAATTTTCCATCTGCTCAGGAAGATCCCAACATAATAGGAAAGAAAGAAAAGCTTACGCAGTGGTTTTACCAGCGTTCCACGCTCACCTCTTCAAAAAAACAGCGGGGATACCATCTGGACCAGCCGATTTATGTATGTATATCAGCCGAAGCTTCAACATTTCCGTCGAAAAAGCACATTGACCAGTCCCAATTGGCTTTCTGATATCAATTTTAGAAACGGTGGTGTCTGTCTAGAATGTCGAAGCCAACCAGAATTGTGTACACTGAAATCGCCCGTAATAGAGATTTAAGTTTGAGGATAAAGGGAAACAATTCTCAATAAAGAGTCGAATAGCCCATAAAACTCATTAGAAGTTGAATTGCTACATAATTTGGAGCTTCTGTAAAATTAAAGCTTTATCTTCGATTATAGACTTCTAGAGTGGTGAATTCTCACTCCTTAAGTGATTGCTTTCACCCAGGCTTTCAAGGCAAAGCCGATACATTTATCATTTAGAAATACAATTACAGAAGGTATTTTCTAAATCTTTCACATTTTCCACTGATAGTGATATAGCAAAGTTTAACGGCAAGATGATACCAAATAAAGTAATAGGTTTTTGTAAGTCTTATAGAGGCGGTGAGCTTGTGAAGCAAGGTGCCTCGATTAGTAGTATCGATTGTTGCCTTTAAATTAAGAAAATGCACAAACAACACACTTTTTGTCAATAGAACGCCTTGCTAAAGTATTAAAAAGAGAAATTTGGTACTTGGTGGACAGTTGAAAGTCCATGAAAAGTCATGTCCACCTGCTAACCCAGAGGTTCGAGGTTCGAATCCCAGCAGAGGCAAAAATGTTTTTCCATGGGTATCGCCTTTCGCGATGAATTCGCAAGTCCTCCGTTAGTAAATTCATTGCCATGAAAAGCGCTTTCTCAATTAGCTGTTCGGAACCGGCAGACAATTGTAGGTCCCCTCCATTCCCTCATAAGGCATGGTTGTGAGAAATGCGCTAGGCCCAGGGGCTCCTCGCTCTATTGCGCCACCCTATTTATTTATTTATTTAACACAACATAAGCTGGTTAGATCAACTTGTACCTATAAGTAATATCTTCTTAGCAATTCAATTGTAGAAAAAGATTAAAACCATTAACGTAAATTGAGAAGATCATAGCTTTTAATAAATGAACGACATCATTGGTATCAATTATGAAAAGTTTTGGTCCAAAATGGTTTCCTTGTGGAACTCGAATTCGCAGGATACATAATTGATAACAAGTATTGTTAAGAAAAACATTTAGAAATCTAAAAATAAGAAAAGATGAAGTCCATTGCAATAGAGAAGAAAGAAAAACATGAAGAGCATTCCAGCTCTCTATGTTTTTACTTACATCGAGTTTACTGCAAGCTAAAACCGTTGTATTTACTTGATGTTTTTTTTCATAACAGCGTACATGAGTACGAAAACTCAAGATCTCATGTTTTATTAATAAACAAACTTTAACATTCTATCAAACTTTGATTGATTGAATCACTTAAGGAAAAAAATAACAACAGCTTAGCTAAATGAATAGAAGAACTTTAAGCTTTTTCGAAACAAATAATGCAATCAAAAAATATTCAACACATTGTGTCTTACTTACATATTATATGCTTTTACAATTTTCACTTTTCAGAAGACAAATTCGAGTCGTTTGCAATTAAAACTCTCTTCGCAAAGCGGTTGCATAATGACAAAATGCATTTTACAATAAAAATGTCTTGACAGCCCATTTAGTATTCTCCAAGTGAATTCATAAACAATAAAACTTCCCACGATACAATCTACTTAAGATACACGACTTCACCATTAAATTACTTAACCAACGCCACAGCAGCAGCACAGCGACCGTCTTTTGCCACTACTGAAAAAACTATCAACAAACAGTTGACCCCGAGTAACCTTCTGGAACAACACAACGTTGCAGAGGCAAATGTATCGATCAATTACAAATTAAATCCCGCCCACAGTCTAATAAACTTCCAAAAACTCAATTTTTCCCCCAATTATGCGGCAAACCCTTTTGGTGATAGTTTGTAATAGGCAGGCACCTACGCACAGAAAAAACGCGTCTTTACCTTTCAGTCTTATAATAACAGCTTACATAATTAGGAGCAGATAAATATGAGAATGAAAAAAGATCTACCAACACTTAATTAAAGATCCTATGCAACGTGTTGCCCATCCTGAAAGGCGCTTTACCTTTGCTTATAGGTGTGTGCCATTAGCAAATAGATAAACATTCAGAAATCTCTGGAATGGGAGTGCTGGGATTAGGATCTCAGTTCTCAATTCAAAAACGGCGATACATCATCTTTGTTTATTGTCGTTGGCATATTTTCTCGATATTTTTCTGCTTTTTTTTTTGCGAATTATTTTGAATCTAGCACACAAAGTGAGCTAAGCTACCTTTTTTGTACGTGACAAATGAAATCATAGGGAGGAAGAACTAAAACCTACAAATACCCGGTATATTTTTGAAGTGACAATTCCTACCTCTGCCAGACGTTACTCTTTAGTTTTGCCTCGGTCGCGCCGTAAATCATGCGGGGTATTGTTATTTTGCGGCGAGACTTGAACGTTTGATTTGCGTTCATCGCTTTAAGTTTTTCTCACTTTTTTATTTAATTTGTTTTTAAAGCAAAAATAATGACTTAACTTTGTCGGCAAAAGGAGTTTCGGTTTTCAGTTGTTTAGTTCAAATGACTTGTTGACAGAAATAACTTTAGAAGCATTGAACAAGGCATAGTTCAGAGATATTGTGTTTAGGTTGTTAACATAGTATAAAAAAGGTCACTGGGAAGGCTTGTAAACTTACATTTTTATGGTTTAAAGGGAAAACATGTAAGCCATTTAGGTTGCTAATGCGAACAAAAAAGATAAAGCGGGGTATTAAAAAGAAACGGAATCAATAGAGCTTGCGTTTCAATGAATTGTTTGTTACCATGATGTAAACAAACGGATTAGAGAAATATTAGTTAACAAAAGAGCCACTTTGAAATTCGCCGAAGAGACACTACGAGTCATTTGTTTGAGGCCACTCACTCCACAGCTGGTTTTCGCGATGTGTGTCGTCAGCAAGTACTTATGTTCCGAACACAGTAACATTAAATTAAAAGTATGTAATTGTGGTTTTATCATGTTAGAGCGAATCTCTTGTTCTACTCCCAATATTATTATTTTCTTAGACCCAAATTACGAACACAAACGATTACAGTCTCATGTTATGCAAATTATGTGAAATGATATTCATTCTATAGTATCGTTAAATCAGCAGTTTAAATTTTTGAAAACAACATTAAAAGACTCCTTGACTACTAAGTATCTACCACTGCTGTAAGCAGTACATTTCCAACAAATATTTTCGGTTTAATACACATTTCTTGAAACTACTCTGGAATCGTGAAATTGGGTATGATTCTTGAAAGCGATACAAAATCTCTGTGGTGCACGAAAATTGTCATTCCCTTCAGAATTAAGTTGTTTCTCGAATAAGATTCGCAAAAAACACCATCTACGATTAGGTAGTGCTTGAACCCCGAAAGCCTGAGAAAATCTGTGGCAAAGCCTACGCAAACTTTGAAATGAAAAACAGCGACCAGTTGAACTTTCTTGCGTCGATTGCAACCTTCGGAATTTGCAATTTGTGTCGGTGGCTGTGACTTTCAGTCAAAGTCACGATTCACTTCAATCTTCCTAAGAGAGATTTTGCGAAATATACGGTGCGGGAAAAATTATTCGACAGCTATTTTGTAGAGCGATCAACAAAAATACATTAAAAGATTTTGCGTAGATAGAAATCAGAATGTACAAACATGTTATTCTTAACCAACCAACGCTGTGAAATGAAGTCGGAAAGCCATAATCGCAAAAGATTGCCAGTGCCTTTTCCAACTATCCATAAATTCTATACCAAGACCAGTGGCACTAATGGTTCTGGATTTCACTCGGTCACCAAAACGATAACATTGATTCAATAAAGAATACAGGCAAATGCAGCCATACAAAAAGCACGACAAATGCTAATGCAAAACGCAAAACAGAACAAGGACTGCTTTCGGCCAGTACAACGAGATTTATTTACAAGGAGATAAGAAGGAAAGAACACCGAATTTTCAAAAATAAAAAGAAGCAGCATGAGGAGTGCTCGTTTGACAAAATTGAGAAATGCCATGACAGGAATGAGATTCGGAAGATTTACCAAAAGGTAAAAAGATCATGCCAGGGTGGCAAGCCCCGAGCTCAAGCTTCTAAATGCCAACAGGAAATATAGTAATAAAGTCGCAGCCGCTACTGACGATCTGGAAATTCCACTTCTGCAGACTGCTTAACGGTGATGAACACACTAACTCCATTGTCAGGCAAAATGTCCCATTGGATTTCGAATGCCTTCCTCCCAACCTCAAAGAAGTTTAAGGATATATGCAAACTTAAATCAAATAAGACTCCAGTTGCAGATGGCCTTGACGCCGAACTTTTTAAGACAGCAGGAGATCAGTTGGAAAGGAGCATGTACCAGCTGATCATATGGTCAGAAAAAAGCATGCTCGACAAATGGAACCTAAGTATCCTTAAAAGGCAGACCCTCACAATTGCGCCAATTATATAGGAATAAGCCTTCTTATCGTCGCTTATAAATCTTGTCTGCGGTAATATGTGAACGTCTGAAGCCCCACGTCAACATCCATGTCGTTTTAGACCAGAAAAGTAAACAATAAACCAAATTTTCACATTACAGATCTTGGAAAAACCCCGAGAATACAATATCGATATCCACAATCTTTCAAGGCCGCGTGTGACAGTATTTACAGAGACGAGCTGTACACAGCCATATCTAGTTTTGGCATCCCTGCAAAACCCGTTTGACTATGCAAAATCACTTTGGAGAATTCAAGCTGCTCCGTCAAGATAGCTAAAGAATTCGTCGTGACCATTAATGTCGAACAAGGCTGTCGGAAGCCTTTTTCGACAAACTGTCATGCGATATCTTTAACATCATACTTGAAAACATTGCACAAAACTCAAACGTCAACACCACAGGAACAATCTTTCAAAAGTCTATACAATTACTCGCTTACGCAGACAATATTGACGTAATGGGAAGAATGAAACGTGTTGTCCTAGGTGCTTTTACAAGCATTGAAACAGAAGCGCCAAAAATGCGTTTGATGGGTTATGAGGGCAAAACGAAATATATGCTGCCATCAAACAAGAACAGAGAACATTGACGAATTGGACAAAACGTCACAATAGTCAGTCATAACTTCGGAGATCAAACGTAGAATAACTATTGCCAAGTTGCTTCTTTGGTTTAAGAATTCCATTCCTACTTTACAGCGCGGAAGCGTGGACTTTATCGAAAGCGAATAAGGAAAATCTTGGTTGTTTCGAAAGAAAAATACTCCGATTGATTTCTGGTCCTGTATGTGAAAACAATGTGTGGAGAAGAAAATATAACAACGAGCTGTATGAGCTGTACCGCGAAATGGGCATTTGGGCATAGCTAGAAGAGTACGCATCGCGAGGATACATTGGATCTGCCATGTAGAGCGGATGCACCTAAACGCTCCGGCGCAACGGGTTTTTGAAAGCACATTTCAGGGAAATCGTGGAAGGGGGAGATCTCATCGTATTGTATTGTATTGTATTGTATTGTATTGTATTTATTTAAAATTATTCATAGTACATATAAGATATAAATATTACATCTTTTAAGTAGTACATGCTTTAGATATGTTGCAGAGCAATAATTAAAATTTACATTAATATATGTTTCGTAAAAAAGATAGATTTATATAATAAAAATGAAAGAGAAAAAAAAAATATATGAAAAAAATCTTAGTAAAAGAAAAAACGAAGATAAGATTAAAAGTTTGCAGCGAAATATTGAAATGCTCTTTTTTCGAAAGTTCTAGTGTTGATTATATATTTAATTGTAAGGGGTAGCTGGTTCCAGAGTTGAATTGCATGGATAAAAAACTGCCTCGAAGTTACTAGAAATCTATGATGGGGTAGAATTATTTGTAAAGTGCGGCTACTACGAGAAAAGTTAATTAAATCGAACAGATACTTTGGCTCTTCTGACTGAATAATTTTATGTAATAATAGCAGTGTGCGATACTTTAATAAAGCTGTTAAGGAACAGTCTGTAATTTTTTTGGTGAAACCGGAGATATGATCGTATCTTCTCAACCCAAAAATATACCTTGCGCAGCTGTTGTATGCTACATTTAGTTTTCTACTTGATTCAACGTCCATATTTGAAAAAAGTTCGCAGCTGTATAGAAAGATAGGCATGATAAAGGATTTCACTAATTGAAGTTTAACGCTTGATGGTAAATATTTAGACGTAGGACTTAAACCACGAAGTGCACCATAAATTTTCGAAACAATATTGTTAATATGCACATCCCAACCCAAGTTATTTGTGAAGTAAACTCCAAGGTTCTTTATTTGATTTACGTACTCAATTGGAATCTCATTGAGAAATAGAAATGGAAATTGTTCGTTACATTTACTTCTTGTTAAAGCCATTGCTTTTGTTTTCATAGGATTTAGGTTTAGCTTATTTTCAACCGTCCAAGTGTGGATCTTATTTAATTCCTGATTCATAATCTCAGCGTTCTCAGATATAAGGGACTTTTGAAACATTCTATAAATTTGGATATCATCTGCATATATATGATATTCAATGCCATAAAAGCGTTCACTAATATCATTTATGAAGCAAGAGAAGAGAAGTGGTCCGAGCACTGATCCTTGCGGGACCCCTAAACACACCCTAAGAAGAGATGAACACTTGTTTTGCCAGAACACATACTGCAATCTATTTGAAAGGTATGATTTTATTAAATTACACAATGAGCTGTCAAAAGAAAATTTGTGTTTGAGTTTATTCAATAGAATATCATGATTAACACTGTCGAATGCCTTAGAAAAATCTAAGAACACGATCAGTCCCATCATACCTGAGTCAAAACCAGCTCGAATATCTTCACATACCTTAATTAGCGCCGTAGTACAGCTACGCTTGGTGCGAAATCCGGATTGGTGAGATGTAATTAATTTATGATCTTCCAAGAAAATGTTGATCTGGTAGCTCATGATCGTTTCAAAAACTATACTTAGGAATGGTAATATTGCAATATTGCAATATCCATCGTAGATGGAGCAATCAAGTGGAAGAAGACTTCGACCGGCTTTTGAGTGCAAAACTAAAGCTTGTCCAAAATTGAAGTCGTTATCGAAAGACGTTGGTTGGTTCACCCCGAACTGTAATTCCCACCTCAGTAAGTAAGTAATAAGTATTAGAATGAAGTCAAGACTTCTCCAACAAATTAAAGCGGACTTTGGTGTTGACTTGTCTATAAGATCGGAGGATCACTTTAAATGGTCTGTAGCTGATAGTTGGCGAAAGCTGAATGAGAAAATCTATAAAGGATTCTAGAAGAAAGCCGATGGTTCTATAACCCCTTCTTATTTATACAGAGCTCAAAGTGTAATGCTAAGTTGAGAAAGAAATTAGCTTTCAAGAGATCGAAATCCTTCCTCGAAAAATTGTAATTTTCAAATGTTTTTTTAACTGAAGTTATCCAGTTCTAATGGAAACAGGTCTATATAGAAAAGAATTAATTAATAGGATGGCACCACAACAAAATCCACGAACGAAAGGACGCATTTTCAAAACTGAATACTTAAAAATAGAATTCTTTTCTAGTCCATCTGAGTAATGCAGCATTAACCACGCTCTCTGCAAGTTCAAACTTAAACGGGTTGCAATGACACTAAAAAGCAGCATTCATAAATTATCGATCATTAAAACAAAAACCTTCACTCTCACTTTTAAAAGAGAAAATGAATAATGTATGACAAAAACAAACAAAAAACTGTACCATCTCTGTTCTCGGTTACAGTAGCACACATGATACATCTTAATCCAAATGTGTCCGGCAATTATAAAGTTTTCATCAAATATCATTACAAAAAGAAAATATAAAAAAAACTAAGACAAATAAAAAACCTGCCAGACAATTTTCAACTCATATGAGATGGAAGGCAAACAAATTTAACCCAATTGTTGTAAATAGACTTTTTTATGGAAAAAAAAACGAATACGAATACGAGGCTTAATTTATTCATTCCAAATCGTATCTCACCTGAATCAGATACATTTGAGTGCTGATTTAGTTGTTGCTGTTTCTTCTCCTTTTGCTTTGGACTGGCAGTTAAACGTTGTTGCAACTGCAAATCCAACAACCGTGTTGTGCTCTGTTTCTTGCCAAATTAATTAATTCATACATAAATTATAAATCCAAAAGAGATATGCGCAACTGATTTTATGACGCAAAAATCCAATAAATATTTTCTTTTTTCTCTCAAAGGAAAATTTAATTTTGTATTTTTAAAAACAAAATTTTCTTCTTCTTTTTTTTTATTGTGGGGGTAAAAAATGGGCGTTTGCTTAGATTTTCACTTGACTTGATTTTCGGTTGATTTGTTTTCTTTATCAAGTGATACCAGCGAAGGATGATGAAATAAAAGTCAAACGAAAATTTGTCAGGACAAATAATATTTCTTAACCTGAACGACGTTAATCAAAATTATAGCACGCGTATAATGAAGTCAAGTCGACCAGGTAAGTTCGGAGAGGATTTCAAAACAAGAATTGAAGGACAAGCACAGTTAATTATTTTTGATTTCACGTGAGTGTATATTTGTTATACCAGAAGATGCAGTACCAAACTGATGATCCGGTAGAAATGTATTTTTAGCAAACACACACCAGTTGAGACGAGTTCTTCTTTTTCGCAAAATTGAGTTTTATTTTTAAGTTTCGGAAAAGTGGAAAATTATTATTTTCTCGGGCTATTATTATTCACTCTCCGCAAATATGTTTTCTTTCTTTCAAGCACTTTGTTGTAGCAACACGCGCGTAATGTTATTATTCAAAATACCATCACTTAACAACGGAGAGCGTGTGTATAAATTCCAAAACAACACACAAAAAATCAATTCCACTTTTAATTCCTTTGCTGTGCTTCTTATTGATCAAACAAATCAATGAAGCACTGTATTTTTTTCCTTTTCAGTTAATTACACAATTATGTAGGTATATTGAATTTTTTCTTTAAGTTTAAGGTTCGAAACTAAAAATTCAAATAAAAAAGAGGATAACAGAACGCGCACGTAGTTCATGTGGCTTAAGATATTTCAACTTGTTATTCAAAAAAGTAAATAAAAAATTACTACACATCCGTCTGTCCGTCTGGTCGCTAGGAAGGTTTACGCGATAATAACAAAAAATGTGCATTGTATATTGTATTGTGAATGTTGCTGCCGCCGCGCCGGGCAAGGTGATTCGGTGAGTACGGCGTGTGTGGATATTTTTGTATCTCAACGATACGAACACGAAAGCAGCAACGAAAAAGACGACATCGACGAAAGAAAAAGAAGTTTGCTTTTGTATGTAATAATAAACTACTGCAATGACTGACGATGGCGATGTATACTAGCTCAAGAATAATAGAGACACAAGCCAAAGCCAACAAGTGACGCGACGGCGACGGCGGGCGAATTAAATGTATCTGATGAATATGAAGTTTTGTTTTGTTAAATAGGTGTAGAAGCAACATAACAACGAAGCAACATTATTGTGCACTGTTAAAGACACAACAGAGCAACGGTTTCGTTTAGTGTTCGATTGTTAACTCAATTTTGAATTTTCTTATTCGTTCAGTGTTGCAGTGGTTGCGATTTAATGGATTTGTTGCAGCTTTGATATGTATGTATATGGTGAGGACATTGAGTATTTGAAAATGAAATAGGAATTGGTGAATCATATGTGAGTGTTCTGATAACGCGGTTTGAGGGATCTTGAGAGGATCTAAAATGTTTTAGTATTTTGACTTGGAAAACTTTAAATTATACATGAGTGACAGCATTGAATGAGGTTGGAGATATCAGCGAATGCCCAAAGAATTCTCATAGGCAATGGAAAGATTTAAAATTATTTTTTGCTGAGAAAAAAAAATACCTCAGTTCTTCTGCAATTTTGAAATCTGTAGAGAGCGGGACATGTGTAATTTGGTTATTTGATGTGTATCAGACCCGGGATGGATTAGATTTATTACGACGTGATCATTTCCTAATACTAACATTGCAATGTCCCAGAAATCCACAGAAAAGAATGGTTTAGTGTTTTCATCAATTCACAAAAAAGAAAACAGTTTTCAGAATAAAAACTGAAACATTTAGCGAGGACATCAACCCTGGATGCTAGTTCAGCACTGTAGGCCATTAAGGGGGAAGTAGAGTTTTATCGCCCCCAAAAAGGTACATTTTTGCGATTTTGTCTTACGACACAGTCAGTGTTTACTTACTAAAATCAATGCTACATTAAAATATAATATTTAAACAATACTGTGTGAAAATTTCATAAAGAAATAACAATAACTACGACAATGGCAGCAGTTATTGTGAAGCGTCTCGAAAAAAAGGAGAGTTGCGGTGCTCGTAATAACTCGGTACTGGATCTTCCAAAAATCCAAAACTATTTTGTAAGATAATTTTTGAAGTGAAAACTTCTTTAGGCGCGTTTGGCACTTTTGCGATGGGGGTAAATCAATGAATTCGCGACCGACACCATTTTTTGATTGGCTCATCGTAATTCGTATGTAAAGTCGTCATAGCCCAGCGTCTCAGGTTCGTTTCCCAGCCATGACTTGCATTTTTTTGTTTATAGTGAAAACATAAATAAAAATTGATCGCCACGGCTGGTATTCGAACATGAGACCCTCAGTTTAATAGCCAACGACTCATTTCATTTTTCATTAATAGCCAACGACTCTACCATTGAGCCAAGAGACACCTTAATTTTTATGTTGCTAAATGACTTAAAAGAATGCAATAGCATTATTACATAGTAATTGTACTTACCAACTCGGAGAAATACAGAGAAGAAAGAAATCAATTGAAGAAACAGAGAAAAATTTATGCAACGCAGAAAAAATAAAAAGCACCAAATATTTTACTGCCATTACAATGAAGAGTGGCTGGATAAGTGAAGCTGGAAATTTCATCATGACAGAGTAGGAGACGCTTTTTACAACAAATTAGAAGAGATCAACAACTCATCGCGATGATTTATCGATGGAATTGAAACGGTTGCATGAAAATAGCTTGAAAACCATTACTCAATAGACACTATCGCTAAGAAAATTAACGTATTAATTTTAACAGAGACTTTCATGGGTGAAGAAGAAATATATGATATTCCTGATTTCAATTTAGTTGCAAGTTTCAGAAGGCACGATCGTCCAGCAGCAGGAGTAGCTATGTATCTATAAATGGTTGTCAGATACAACTGCCATTTTTTTTGCAAATCATATGAATTTGCATACGAGGTACACTAGTATGTCTAGTACTATTTTGATATCGGCGATCTATCTGTTTGTCGTTGCAACTGTGAAAATGAACAGCAAGTTATAATAGTTGGCGTTTATATTTCACCGAATACGTTTTTAAGTGTAATACGACAGTTTTTATATAAAAATTTATTTATTTAGTCTGAAGACGCTTCTGCATATAAATTGGGGAGAGATTTGATGATTTGCATATGATTTTGAGTGGTGATTTTAACATCAACTTCGCCGATGCTACAAATTTGCCACTTATTAAATTTTTAAAAGAAGAATACTATTTTACAATGACGAATGACCGCAGCCTTAGTACAACGAAATATAAATCTACAGTTGGTGCAGTCTTGCGATATATTTAAATAGATTCGAGTCAAAATTTTTCGTTTCTTATTTTAGTTACCATAGGCCTATTACTTCATTATTAGAATACGATGATTGCATGAGATGATAATAGAAAAGCTGAAAATGTGAATGAAAACTCATAAGTTTCATTGATGTTCTTCCATATGTACTGTACATGTACATATATTATAAAACATTGAATAAAATTTTGCCACTATTTATCTATTTTTATTATAAGCACTAAGAAGAAACATTTCAATGAAAAGATTTTCCTGTACATTAAAATATTTACTGAAAATTCAATTCTGTTTTCACTTCTGTCGGCACTCCCGGAGTGCTTTTTTTTTTCCACACGTAACGCTGGGGGGGTTTTTGGAAATTTCAATTTTCACTTTTTGGGAACACTCTCCAATGCTACCTCGTAAATTATATACAGAATAGTGTTCAAAAATTTCAAAGGTTTAGTATAGGTTCGGTAGTTTTAAATTATGAGGGGCACCCACTTCGGAAACGTGAGTTGTGGGAAAAACGCTTTAAAGCTGACAGATATCAATAGCGCTCTTGGGCCGAGCAGGTATGAAAATATTCATAACGTTGTCAGTTTTGCACCGATCAACTTGAAATCTTGACACACTATTCTTGAAATGTTACGCATTTGTTTGAAAAATGTTTAAAACTCTACTTATAAGAATTATTCAGTTCTGTGAACAACCGTTTAGTTACAAATAAATATCAGCCAGTTTGAATTTCGCAACATAACTCTTATTTCAACATACAGAATAATGAAAAATTCTACAAACCGCCATATACAACAGAATGGAAAGAATATTATTTTTTTAAAGCCAGTAAAAACTTATTGACATCTGCTTCTACTTTGCGCTAGCAATTCACAGGGTATTGAGAACATTCTCTCTCTCTCTCTCAAGCGCGCGTATGTATGGGATTTGACTCTTTTTTTGTGAGAAGCAAACAATTTGTTTTTTGAGGAGAAAACACTACAAAAATTACGGCACTTATAAACTCACAATAAGTGACTGAAAACTGAAAAGTGACATTTCATCACACACCTCGACACAAGTTGTTTTCGACGATGCCAAAGTGTCATTTTAATCCAATTACCGACTGTGCGATTTGTTTCAAAGTCGAAAATTCTATCTGAATACAATACAATACAATAATAATTTTATGACTTTGTATTCTATTAAATAATAAAATAAGAAATCACAATAATTTTATAAAATGCATAATATATAAAAAAGGCCATATATCAAAACAGAAAGGCTATCCTACGATATATTAACGGTGCGGTTAAAAAAACTATGTTTTTTTTTCATATTTTTCTTATTTTTTTTTCAGGTGAATTAAATATATGGTCACACTTATTTTATATATTATTGATTTTTTGTTAAAGAAATGAGTATTGTTATAATGGAATCTATTTTTTTTCGTTTTTTTTTTAATTATTGTGATTGTAAATATTTAGAATTTGAATAAATTTTGTTTCTTTTGTAATTTGTATTTAATATATGGATATGTAGACGTGATTTATAAAAATGACTTAATTGCATGGCCACAAGTTTGTTTTCTCCGATAGTTTTTTTGTGAAATAAGAAAAGTTAATATTCTAATTGTTTCCAATTCAATACAATTTGACTTTCTTGAAAATTTAAATATGAGACTCTATATCTGTTTCTTCTTCTTCTTCTTCTTTTCATTTCCGGCGTTACGAGTAGTGATCTTGAAGCGATCACAACTCTCCCACTTTTCTGCTTCACACTAGTGATCCGCCTGTGGGGTACGCCGCGTTGACCTCAGAAAGCGTCGGCAAGCCTCCCGGTTTTGGATTGTTCCATGTCTGAGGCCAACCAAATGCTGCAGTTTTTGCATTTGCTTGTACCAGGAGTGTTTTGACATGCCTTTTCTTTTTCGTCGCGAATTTGTTGAAACAATGTACGATATTGCCTTTTGGACGGGGTTCTGCGGATCTCTCCTTTGAACATGACAATACAATACCAACTGAGCCGGTCGTGCTGAATTTGGTCCAAGATGGTACTTTTGATACATGAAGGCTTATACGGATCTTAGTACTTCTAATTCGATCAAGCTTTGTTACTCCTGCTGTCATCCGAAGCATCTTCATTTCGGCTGCCGTCAATTTACTCTATATCTGTTTACCTATAACTAAAACTGTATACGTTATATTCGGAGACCCTTTGTATCCAATGATTAATTTTCGAATTCGATTGTTTTATTTGTATTGAAATCATTATTTTGCTATGTTTTTGTCTTTTTTGTTTTCTTTTCTTCTTTTCAATGAATTTCACAAATCGTACGTTGTCTTATTTTTTCCGAGACCCTTTTGCTCCTTTTTCCAAAAATTTGGGGTTTGAGACCCACATCGTGCAAAAGGAAAAGGGCTTAATGGCCCACCCAAGCGGGTAACAATTCCCAACTACAATTTGGGCCTTATGACCCACTTTGGTGGTTCATAAAGCCCAATTTTTTTGATTGGGGCTAAGTTCCCTGGGTCTTATGCCCCTGCGCCGCTACCACATACTGTAGGGTTTATGAAAGTTAATACTTTGTTTTCTAATTAACATATTAGTTGACTACTTATCAAGTCTTGTCAAATTTTTTCTGTAAAATTTAAATTTTACGCATTTCAGCATTTCTCATCAACAAATATTGTGTGAGGTGAAGGTCAACATTAAGGAAATGATGGACCGTATGTTAGACGTCCCAGAAATGCTGAGCTGAACCCAAGATACACCAAAAAGACCTTAAGGCATGGCGGCAATTCTATAATGGTTTGGGCGTGCTTCACAAGCCATGGTGTGTCGGTCCGCTGTGTCAAATAAACGGTAAAATGACAGGTATTGCCTACCGGGACATTTTTTTTTTTTTTTTTAATAAAAAGAGGAGGCTTATATGCTAATCTGGAGAACTCAGACCTAATATCCGGTCCATTGTACTACCAGACTAGCAGCCCTTCCCTTTTTTTTTTTTTGTGTTGCAGTAGCTGGAAATAAGTTGTTATTAATTTCACATATATAACCTCAAGGGCGGCGTCCATATGAAACTGGGAGGCTGAAAGAAAAGTAGATGCCCAGAGGGGGATTTGAACCCACGCGTCCGGCCTATCTACTAAACACTCTACCACTGCACCACGGCCGCCCCTACTACCGGGACATACTGGACACAAATCTTCTCGGCGATTCCCAGAACCAATTACCCCAATGATGGATCTTTCAGCCCGACAATGACCCCAAACACAAGTAAAGAGTTGTGAAATCTTTCCTTGAAGAGCGTAAAGTGAATGTTTTGGGGTGGCCAGCAATGTCACCGGACTTAAACCCTATTAGAAATTTGGGACATTCTAAAAAAAAAAAAGTTGCGGAAAAAAAACCAACCAGCAAGACTACTCTCTGGAGTATTTTGCAGAAAGAGTGGAAAAATAGTAGCGTATGAAGGTTTGGAAAGGTTTGGTGGACTCCATGCCAAGGAGAATATCCGCCGTATCGAAACAGAAAGGCTATCCTACGAAACATCAACTGTGCGGTTAAAAAAACTATGTTTTTTATCATATTTTGCTTATTTTTTTCATGTGACTTAATTATATGGCCACACTTATTTTATATATTATTGATTTTTTGTTAAAGAAATGATTATTGTTATAGTGGAATTTATTTTCTTTGTTTTTTTTTAATGATTATGATTGTAAATATTTAGAATTTGAACAAATTTTGCTTTCGTTGTAATTTGTACTTAATATATGGATATGTAAACCTAATTTTATAAAAATGACTTAATTGTGTGACCATGAGTGTATATAGATATCAGTTTATTTTCGAAATAAATAAGAATATAGCTCTAAGTAGAAATACGACCTAATCATTAGAAGTATCACATCATATAAATGATGCTCCTGCCTTAACAGATTCGGATAGACCTCAATATTGAAATAAGACAAACCAAATAATCGATCAAAATAATTCAGAATTGTTTTATGTTAGTTTATCTGAAAAACTCGGCACTATAAATAAACAAAAAAAAAAGTTCTGTTACCGTTCCTTTACTTGAAATCTAATATCTTCTCTGACCATTTCCAACTCGCAAATGATGTACAATTTTTCTGAAGCAACGTACGTATATCTTGTTTCGGAAGAATGAATGAAAAGAAACTCGATGCAGAAACAAATAAACAAACTTATTTGTTGAGCGTGTTCTATTAATCAGCAGAGAAAACTTGAACTTCATTGCAAACGATCTGCCGGTTATACATCCGGCCCCAGACTTCATTGAAGGAATTAAAAAGAATTCCAATATATGAAAAGTAAACAAATAAGTTGAGAACATTTCAAAAGAACTATTAAATGTTTATTTAAATTCTTAAAATTATGACGATTTTTTACAGGAAATACAATGAATATTGCTCACCGAAGATTTCCACACACAAACGGAGTTATATAACACACATTTCAAATGTTCAAGCATCATTAAAAGAGAAAATTGAAACAAAAAAGCATTCCAAACACTTCACAGAAATTGCAAGCGTTTGTAGTGCTGGATACTGGTTCCAATTTCAAATCGATAGACTGGCAGTACCTCATACATCATATAATTAGCCCACATTTTGTACAGGAGTATATTTGCAATGTTCAGTCTTCAGTTTTCATGTTCGTTTGCAATGGTAAGCACTTTACCGTCATCACAGAATGCCACCTGCAGACACAACCTGCATGAGTTTTGAGTTGTGTGCAACCGAGGTATACAACTGGACAAACTAATCACTTTACCAGTTGGGGAGAGGCACATCGTTATACTAGGTAGGATCAATGGTGGAAACCATGCAATTCCAATGACTGGTTAAGTGCAATCTACTCTCTTCTCTCTTTGGTAAAAGTGTCTTAAATTTCTTACATTCTCCTTACAGTTGAATGACTACAACCGACTACGAAGAGCGACGCGACCGACGACGACGCGACGTTCCGTTTCGGATTCTTTGATAATTTTACTTTTCATTTCGCACATAAATTGCAGATTTATCGAATATTTGCGATAGCCATGCGGCAGGTATATGGTACTGGGATGTGAGTGCGACATGCGAATGATTTTTGAGGGGATTGGCTAAATTAATGTTTTCACTTTCAATTACACCGAATGAGCATAAATCTTTAAATCAATAACTGTCATTGGAAATTATTTGGAAATTGCAGATGTCTAGACGTTTTAGAAAAGCAATTTGTTACAATCAATGACATTTTAACTTGAAATAAACATTTGTGCACTGCTCGGTAGAAGTGCCAAATCAACTTTTTGTTAAAACAATGGTTTCAAATTATGCTGGACAGTGATTTTTTTTGATTTACAAAATTATTGACGAACATTACAGTAAAGAGGCAAACTGGAATATCATGTGCATCAACGGCTAGGGATTGCAATCCCAGAAGAGTTTTTCAATTCGGGATTCAGACATGTCAATTCCGGAATTGACTAAATATTGCAGACAGCGATTTACTGTCAAAAGAATTATTTGTTTGATGACTGATTGTTATCCGAATCAACGTATTTTTGTCATGTCTTGACGTCCAAACTCATTTTTGATGCTGTCTAATGTTTTCAACATATTTGTACAAAGTTAGAACTGAGTATTTGTAGTTGTTTTAGTAGCTAAAAAAAAACTATAAACTGATTTTTAACATCGTCAGTTCTATGAGGTTTGAACATTTGACCTTCAGACGTTTTTTCTTCAAGTAAAATATTATAAAAGAAATGCACAAAAACTAAGTTGTATTTAGTTTTGAAATCAAGTTCAAATTTAGACCATCAAATAATCAAAAGTACAAAACAATGCAAAAAGGGTTTTAGAAAACGAAAAAAGATACACAAAAACTAGTTTTCTAATTTTATTCTTTCAAGAATAGTCAAACAGATCAAAAACAATGAAAAGAATTCAAGGTCCGAAGAGCACAGAACGAAATATAGGAACTGGTTTGAAAAATCTCAAAACATAATACAATAATGCTAAAAAACAAGTGGAAAACAGTGTCCAAATATTACCAATGCCAAAGGATAAGTAGGTTTTTAAAAAATAGATTTACAAACCGAAAGCAAAAATATGAAGTACAGTACAGCCTCTCTAGTCCGGACACATAAGGTTTCTACCGTGTCCGGAATAGCGAAATGTCCGGACTATAGATAAAAAATTAAACACAATGGACAACCGAAAACTTTTCAAAACCTTTTTATTACAAATAGAAGTTGTATACACATAATTTAAATATATATATATACATTAGGATGATTTTATTTTACTTTTTTGATTGGAAATACCAAAAAAAAACTACCTGAAAGTTTGAGCCCTTAATATTAATTTAAAGTGCTGGACAAAGTCATAGAAGAAAGAAATCTAATCCCAACTCATCAGTTTGGATTTAGAAATAAACATTCCACGAAAGACCAAGTTCATAGAATAACGGATGCAGTTGAAAAAGCATTAGAAGAAAAACAAGTATGTTCGGCTATATTTTTAGATGTTGCTCAAGCATTCGACAAGGTATGGCATGAGGGGCTAGAGTACAAACTGCAAAGGGACCTACGCAGTACTACGAAATACTAAAATGTTATATCTCAAACCGGCTTTTCAGAGTACGGTATGATCAAGAATAGTCAAAGCTAAGTAAAATACAAGCCGGTGTTCCACAAGGAAGCGTTCTAGGACCTACCCTGTATTTGCTATATACAAGGGATATTCCAGTGGATAACAACACCATTATGGCTACTTTTGCAGATGATACTGCATCCGGTAAGTGCGTCGTCAAGGCTGCTGAGACGTCGACACCGTTAGTGATTGGACCAAAAAATGGCGTATCAAGCTCAATTAAGCTTAATCTGCACATATAAACTTTACAAATAAAAAGTTAAGCTAAGTTCAAATATTCATCAACAATCAAGCTGTACCTTACACCAATACGGCCAAATACCTTGGGATGAATTTGGATGCAAAGCTAAAATTGAAAGAGCATATCAAAAAGAAAAGGGAAGAGCTCAACTTGAAATATAGAAAAATGTACTGGTTACTCGGTAGAAAAAAGAAATTCTGACTAATCTGTCGAAAATAAAATAATGCTTTATAAACAAGTACTTAGACCTGTTTGGACCTATGGAATCCATTTATGGGGTTGCACAAAGAAAACAAATACTGAAATCATCCTAAGATTCCAAAACAAAGTCCTTCGTGGAATATAAGAAATAGCGATTTACATCGTGACCTACAAATAGAAATGGTTACAGAAGTTGTAAGAAAACATGCTGTATCACACAATCAGCGACTGCATAGTCATATTAACTCTGAAATGGAGTCCATAGAGATAGAGTCCTTGAGATTAAGAAGAACCAAGCCACACGAGCTAATGGTCTAAAAGTCATGGGAAGTATTAAAAGTTTAAGCATCCCCTAAAGCGATTATATTATTGAGAAAGAAAAATCTGTTGTCGATCGTTCATATATTGGTTTTGATTACGAGGATTTTTTAGTGAAGTAAGAAGTTCATAAATGTATTTTAAACTTTTGTACTTAATTCTCCTATACTTATTCCTCCTGACAAAAAAAAAAAAGTGCTGGACCAAGAGGTGTGAAGATTTCCCATTCAAAATACACGGAAACTCTGATTCTTTATTTTCTATAGATCAGCGGCATTTCACGGGATCGCTTTTACCGAAGATGTTTTTTTCTCAAAATTGAACGTTCTACAAAAGTGCCCATTGCGGGCCACTAAACCTGATTTTTCCATAAAATTCGCGTTTTTCGAGTTTTCGTTTATCTCGCAAATAACAAGAGCTACGGAAAAGTAATAAATGACAACTTGTAGAGAACTTATAATTTTTTACAAAAAAGCTAATATCAATACCAAGCGAGTTATATTATACATATATGTACGTATGTATGTGAGCAATATGAACGCATTTTAATTTTTTTAAAGGGTATGAAAGCAAGTGCTAATGTTGGGCTTTATCTAAAAACATCTTTTCAGATTTTTCGTGTAACTTCTGTAGGAGAAGGATATCCATTTGAGATGCATTATTTTGTTCGGCCCTTGGCAAATATCTTCCTTGCTTCATTGCAAAAACATGCCTTATCCTTAAAGTAAGCTCACAATGAAACGTAACAGAGCTTGAAAAATCAACGACAACAAACAATACTTCCAATGAGTAAATTAGTAATGGTTAAAATGTCTAGATTCAAGAGCCAACTACAAGCGAAAAAACTAGTAGCGGATTTGCCGTAATCGTATGAACAAACGATTTTCATAATTCACCTAACGAATTCAATTATAAGCGAATGAAAAACGTACAAATTCGGAACTGCAAAAATTCTAAAACAAGAGGATAAGGGTATCCGAACCACTACTCGCTACAGTACCAATTTAATGATAGATTTTCAAACCGCTCTGCTATAATTAGGGTGCGTGTGCTAAGCTATAGGAAAAGAGGAGAGGATTAAGGAAGAGACACCAATGCACCAATGCACATTGACTTTAAATCAGATAGAGCATACCACCTTCGGCTTGAGCGGCTAAAATATGAATCTCTAAACTTAGCAGTACGTCCGAAGTTTGGCTTAAGGTAAGAGAGGCGGGTTTTGGGGCTTTGTTTTTTCAGGAGAAAAATGCAGCTGGTTATTCACTTTGTAAGAAGATGTCAATGATCTTATTGACTAGTTCACATGTGTCGAGACATCGGGCGATGCGAACACCTTCCGAAATTTAGCCAACCTTTTCGTTCGGCTGAGATCGAAACATGATTCGATTGATTTTTAAATGGAATATCTCTTAGAGCCACTGAGCTAAACTAATTTTAAGTTTTAAAATTCTTTTTGAATGTCCACCATTCAGTTCATTATACTTCTAAACTGAGAGGGTTCTCTTCAAATAATTCTATGTTCAAAAATGCAATTTACAAAATTTTGTATGAAGTGAGAAAAGCTGTTTCCATTAATTTCCCTTTAAAATGGGCGTTCTCAATTTTCTGAGGCAGATTTCAATCAATATCTCAATTTAAACTGATAAGTCGGAAATCTGTTAGAAGATTGGATCATTTCCCAGATAAATAGGAATGAAAAGAACAACAACATATTTGTCCAACCTAAGAGGGGAACTATGCGAATATGGACAACCCAAATAAACTCATTCATCAAATTTTCCAAAATGTAAGAAATCGCAGAAGATTATGAGCTTAAAAAAAATTCCCAAAGCATAAACAAAACTCAAACGGTCAAGTAGCAAAACAGACAGTTGCGATGAATAAGTATTTACCGATGCAACGAACTCATAGTTCTTCAAACATCTTTGTAACAGTAAAACATAAAATAAAATTTATGCGTGCCTTAAGCGAACCAATAATGAATTAATTTTGAAAGGAAACTTAACGGATCACTTGAATCATGTTATGTCCAACCACTGGTTCAACGATTTTTCTACTCCGGATTACCAAGTCGAAAAAACATTGCACTTTATCACATCCACCGTTAATAGGGAAAATATTCACTAAAAGCATTTAAGATGGGAGAGGGAATGAAAACATACGTAACATGAACCGATTATCACGAGAAAGAAGAAAAAAATATTTCATGCAACGCACACTATTTCATAAAATGATTCAATAATGGAACGCGTTACATCAAATTTCCTGCAAAAATGTTCATTAAAATTCAATCAACACTTCGGCTCTGAAAGCCGTTTAACCAGAAACCCCCTGCCAGGCGAATACATCATAGCAAACTTTTTTAACTTTTCCCCAATCCAATTATCTATTTTTGCCATAGAAAATATGAAAAAAAAATGAAAAAAATAAAAATTAAAAACATCTCCCAGACAGAATAAAACAAAAAACCCACTTTACTATATTAACAACCATAACCTGTTGCATTTCCCAAGCGCGAGTGCAATTTTACTTTCACTCGACGCGCACCAGACGCGCGGCCATACCAAACGTCTCAATGTAGCAAGTCATCAACTACTCTTAACTGAACTGGTAAACTGCATTTCATTTCCAGACAATTTTGTTTTTGTTTTTGTTTTGATTTTAATTTATGAGATAAACGCACAGTATTCTGACGTTCGGTGGTGTTCAATACAAAACACGAAAACTTGACCAGCATCATCACCAACCGGCCTGCCAACGGCCAACGACGCGACGGAAGTGCACCTTCGCTATCGTTCAAACATACATATACAGAGAAACCAGATGGTGGTGTTTGTTGTGGCGGTTGCGACCTATCCTGGAAGCCAGCGACATCGTCTTTTTTATGGGCCACCACTCAGACGCTTTGGCGACTGTTATTAGATAACAAACACGAGACAACTACACAGCCACCAGCACATAGATACAGATGCTTTAGAAAAATTGGAATTTTATTACAAAACTCCATTGGGGCATATCATGTGGATCGCCGCCGTCGCCGCTGTGTCAAAAACAACATTAACTAGTGACAGTGACAGTTCAAACGTCAAAGCTCGAAAGCCAGCCAATTTGGTATTTCCTAGAGTTCAAGCGATATGAACATTTTGTTTGTGTACATTTATGCAATCGCTTTACGGTTAAGGCTGTCAAATTTTTTAATTTGAACGAAATTTCTTACAGTTTCAGCCTGTATGTTCAAGCCTGCGCAATAAGGAAAATTGCATTTTTATGCTAATGGATTTTAAAGGGATTAGATTATGAGTCGGTCGTAGGCGAATGCTATTGTGTCGACCGGCGTCACGCCGCACCACCAGTTTTTGATTTATCTATGAGACTTAAAGCAGAATTGGTTTTATGTCTTTTTCAAATGCTTAAGTGGTGAGTCAATCTAATGACAGGCAAGGTGTTTTATGATTTGAATGCTCTTTTGACGTTTTAAAAGGTACTGTATCAGTAAGTGAAAGATTACCTCAATAAAAAGGGCAGGTAAGCTAATATTTTTTCCATTGTTCCACCCATTAGCACCTTAATACTTACAAACAACGTTGATATAACTATGAGCCATGTCAAGATAAGCTTACCTGGAAAGTAAAAAAAAAATCGATATGAGTGGAAATTTTTGAGGTTAAGTGTTTAAGGAAGACTAATATAAAAAAAGTATCTTAATTCCAAAGTAATTGTTAACCGTTATTGAGAACTTCATTCAAAATATGTCATTCAATTTATAGGTCGTCAGTCAATGTTAAGTTTGGACAAGTTACACAAGCAGCAGACTTTTTGTTTCATTCCACAACAACATTCAGCAAAATAGAAAAATAAAAGAAAGAGTAAGATGTTTTTGTGAGTAAGTAGCCTTAGCATTAGAAAACCTCAGTCGAGCAGCCCTGAAAAAGTCTTGGGCTCAAATAGATATACACTTAACTTTCACAAGGATGTAACAGAGTACTGTTACTAACCTGACTTGACTGTCAAATTCCATTCAGTCTGTGGACTACTAAAGATCAGAAGACTACCCAATCAGAAGAAGCAATCATGAGCTTCAAGATTCATCATCATCAAGAAATTGTGATGTTGTTGTTGCTGACGATGACTGTGAAGGTGTTGTTGCTGTTGAAGGTGGATATGGCGTAGCTCCTGCTGCAATTAATAGTAGTAGCACATTTGTAGGTGCTCAGGTTGATCTTGATGACATTGAATCCGACATTATCACAAAGGTACGACACAATGAAATGGGTACCATTAATGACAATCAAAACAAAAACAATGCTTATTCGGAGGTTGCGAGAAAAAAAGAAATTAATATTCAAAGCAATAATAATGTAATCACAGGAAGTGGTAAAAGTGATTTAAATGCTGTAACTCCTACAGTTTGGCTGCATGTTTCAAAATTTAAAGTGGATACTGTACCTGAGCAAATTATAAACCATATCTCAACTCAGACTGATATTCCTTCTAATTTGTTTAAATGCTACAAGCTGACTAAAAAAGGAATTGCCCAATCGGATATTACTTATGTAAATTTTAAACTGAGTGTTCCTGCAAAAAGTTATAATCAACTGATGAGTGACGCTTCCATCTGGCCAATGTACGTTAAGGTAAAAAAATTCGTTAATCATTCAAAAAACGACTTTGTGCTACAAACCGAGAACTCAACATAACACCAATCAATGGTAATGCTGCGGCATGGATCCTCAATGAAGTTAACACTGCTGATACCTCATCTATATCTACCGCAACATCAAGTAACTTATTATTATACTATCAGAACGTAGGAGGCATAAGAACTAAGCTAGATTATTTATATCTTGTTTTTTCATCATGTTTTTATGACATTATTTTAGTAACGAAAACATGGTTAACTGAAAACCAATTAACAACAGAATTATTCAACTCAAAATATACAGTTTTTAGAAAAGACAGATCCAACATTTTAACAGGTATGGATAGAGGCGGAGGTGTATTGATTGCTATTCGATCATCCCTCCCTTGTAGGGAAATTGAACTTAAATCTAATACTATAAATTTGTCATCTAATTTTGATATTGATCAATTAATTATTTGTTTAACTTTGAATGATAATACTGAATTGTTCATCATAAATAATTATATCCCACCAAGTAGTTCTTTTGAATATTATAATATATATTTTGATAACTGTAATAGTATTTTAGAAAATCTAAACAGCTCTCAACATATAATTTGTATTGGCGATTTTAATCAAGGGTATATAAAGTGGGTAATGGACAAAGATGATAAATATTTAATTCCATTTGAGGTATCAACTGATGTTGAAATAAATTTGATTGATTTCTTTAGTCAGTTTGATCTGATACAAATTAATCCTATTTGCAATCAATTAAATTGATTTCTCGATCTGATCTTTGTCGATAAAGAATTCAATTTTTATGTTGAAATGTCTCCAACCCCTATTGTCCCAAACAGAATTCATCACACTGCACTTGAAGGAACTATTAATTTTTATAGCTACATGCATTGTGATCATAATAAAAATAATTTCTTTGTACCAAACTTTAAGAAAGCGAACTTTGATGCAATGAACGACTATCTTTCTTCTTTTCCGTGGGATACATGTATCTCAAAAGCTAATTTAAAAATCGCAAACGAATCTTTCACATCTATTATCAATGAAGCTGTGCGTCGGTTTGTTCCACTTAAGAAGTCCCTATCTAGTTCTAACCCAGCCTGGTTTAATAAAAGGTTGATTAATTTAAAAAATATAAAAAACAAAGCGTTCAAATTATTCAATAAGAACCGTGAAAATGAAGAACTTCGGTCGGTGTACTTGAGAAGTCAAAAAGAATTTGATATGCTCAACAAATTTTTGTATCGGTCCTATATGTTTACTATGGAGTCTAATATTAAAAATAATTGTAAAAGCTTTTGGAATTTCATAAATTCTAAACGTAAATCTAACGGTTATCCAAGCTGTATGAAGTACCAGAATACATCAACAAGTGACTTAACTACAATCTGCAATCTTTTTGCTGTATATTTTCATTCTGTTTACTCCTCTGAATCTCCTTCAAGTCTTGAATTACCACAAGTCCAGGCGTCTGTTAATATAGGTTCAATGATATTGAAGGCTTCAGAAGTTATGAAAGCCCTGCTTGATTTAGACATAACTAAAGCTGATGGTCCCGACGGGATTCCACCCATCTTATTGTTAAAATGTGCATCTTCCCTAGCCAGACCGTTGACAACTATCTTTAATTTGTCGCTTTCTCAGGGTCGGTTTCTTGATTGTTGGAAATTATCTTACATAACTCCAGTATTTAAGTCGGGATCTAAGCAGGATGTTACTAATTATAGACCTATCTGTAAGATTTCAGCATTGCCAGTTATTTGAGAAGATAGTCTTCGATAAACTATCTTTTCAAATAAAAGACTTTATTTCTATCTACCAGCATGGTTTTATATCTGGTAGATCTACGGTAACAAATCTTTCGTTAATGAATAATTATATAATCAATAACTTTGAATCAAGTTTCCAAACGGATATTATATTTACCGACTTTGCTAAAGCCTTTGATCGCATAAATCATAAGGTTCTTATGAATAAGCTTTCTCAGTTTGGTTTTCATTCAAACCTTCTCGACTGGCTGAAATCCTATCTAACTAATAGGGTTCAAATAGTTAAAATTGATGACATTTTATCAAAACAAATCTTAGTGCCTTCTGGTGTCCCTCAGGGAAGCCACCTAGGCCCGCTATTGTTCCTCTTATTTATTAATGACATTCCTGATATGTTCAAGAATTCATTATGTCTTCTTTTTGCGGATGACCTCAAACTTTATCGGATCAAACTTTATTGGAGGATTGCGCTCAATTGAACGAAGATCTAAATAGATTGGCTGATTGGTGCGACATCAATTTTCTACACTTAAATGTATCAAAGTGTCAAGTTATGTCCTGTTTCCGTCATTCTTTACCGATACATTTCAATTATTCAATAAAAAATTCAGAACTAGAACGAGTGTTCCAGAAAAAAGATCTAGGAGTTGTTTTAGATAGAAAGCTTTCCTTCTTGCCACACATTGATTATGTGGTCAATAAATCAAACCAGATGCTTGGATTTATTAAGAGGAACACTAAAGACTTTAATGACCCATACACACTTAAGTCGCTTTTTAAAACTTTAGTTAGATCAATGCTTGAGTACTGCAGTACAATTTGGAACCCCCAGTATAAAAACTCGTGTGGAAGAATTGAAAAAATACAAAGGAATTTTACAAGGTACGCATTTTTTAAATTGAATTGGAGAATTGTAACTCCATCTTATAAAACCAGGTGCCAGTTATTTGGAATGCTTAATTTGGAGCAGCGGCGTACATACTCCGAGATAATGTTTGTCAGAGATATAATTTCTTACCATATTAAATGTCCTCCATTGCTATCATTAGTTAATATACGTGTACCCAGAATCAATTCTCGAGATTCAACTTTGTTTCATGACTGTTTTCATAGAACGAACTATGGTCGTAATGAAACGATCTCTCGTTGCATCAGGGAAGCTAACTTGGTTTGCAATAGAATGGATTTTTTCAAAAACTGTAAAAGAGATTCTTTTAAATTGTATGTATTTAACTTATTGTATTTCCCACCATTGTGATAAAAAAATCCTTTCAATAGTTTCATAAAATTTTTTAATTTAAGGAAGATTGCCTTCTATTTTAATTTTTTCCTTTTTTCTTTTTATTTTATGAATAACAAATGTATTAGTCTGTAAGAGAAATTCTTCTCTGTTTGATGAAGTGAATAAATAAATAAATAAATAAATAAAGCTGACAATTTTGAAAGCACAAACCATGATCGACAGTAGGAACCATTGTCAATCAAAATCACAAAAAAAGTATCAATAAATTTTTCACTTGGAATAGGAAAAAACACTTTTACCACATTTGTCTCGAAGGCGTCGAAATAGCGGAAAACTTCATGTGAATGTATACTATTGCCATGGTCTGCCAATATAAACGAAAGATTTTCTCATGTCAGAAACAATATCATAAGGTAGTTGTTTTGACGAGCCACATATACACCATAAACTAATTGGTCTAATGTTTAAATTTCGCGCCCTTCCGGCCATATTTAATATCTCGTTATTTTGTTCATGAAAATAAGAAGAAGAAGAAGAAGAAGAACAATAAAACACACACTTCGTTTTTAATATTTGAACTGTACGGTCTTTTCTTTTTTCGCTTTTTTTCGTTGCTATTTTTTCGAAGTTTTTAAACTTATCTTTTTCGTTTATTTAAGCTCGAAATAAGAGCTCGATTGTAAAAACTCTTACAATTTTTCATGGCGTCCGAGCAGGAACTAATTTAAATTAATAATTTGTTTCACAAATTAAAAGGCTTTTGCTTTTGCTAAAACTAATAGTCAAAGTATTAAACGTACACATACACATATATATACGCGCCGCGAAGTAGCAATTCGTGTTCATCGGTTGAAAATTAATTAATAAACAATTGATGAAATCTTACGCCGCGTAAACTGTATATTCAGTGAAATCAATTTGTGCAAAATCAAAGACAGTTGGAATAAACTTCTGCTGAATCCTCGTTGGACCAGCAACCACTATCAGCCACCACCATCAGCCAGAGTCATTGCCAAAGGACAAAGGAGTACCTACCACCACCTACCACATCAAATCACAATTTGCGAGAAGTGTCGCACAGCATTTGGAAAGTTTAAGAAACCAAAACAAAAGACAGGTATTCACAAAAACTGAAAGTGTCTAAAATAATAGCCAATTTATTGCGGCCTTTGACGTTCAGTTTTTGTCCATTTGCATTTACATATACCTATAATTGATGGTGAAACAATACAAAAAAAAGTGCGTGGTTCATTAAATTTACAATAAAATTGGTTTCAATTGTTTTATTTTAAATAAAGCTAAAATTAAATTGTTCAAACACTTGTACATATAAATACATAAATTACTTAAAGTGTTAAACTACCGCGTTCTTTGTCACCGCGCCGCCGCCGTCATCGTCACATTTCGCATTCGCATACACACACTCAAGCGTATTTCACGATTCGTTTTTAAACTATAATAATTCGATTGTTTTAATATTAAATTAGAATTTAATCAATTAAATTGTAAAAAAGCCGATTAATTGAATGCAATTGACATTTGTTTACATTTATTTGACATTTCAAATTTAATTTTTTTGACAGTTCACGCACTCGCTGAATTTTCGCTGAGTTTCCAGCTGTCAAGAGTGATCGTATTCAGTGATCAAAAATTGATTTGAAATTTTTTGTGCGAAGAGTGTGTTCAGCGATCAAATTTTGATTAATAAATTTTTTTTTGTTTATTTTTTAAACTTATTTCGCTTTACGAATAACTAAAAACTTTCAACAGTTCTGAACCAGTTTATTGAAATTAATTTTCGTTTTCGTGGAATTTTCGTATGAAAATAAATTAATTTTTCAACGACTTCCAAATATTTAATTCATAAACTGTGGTAAATCGAACAACTTCCAGATAAATTAATTCTTGGAAAGAAATTTATTTCGAAAGTTTTTAAGCGAAGTTAACAAAAAGTTCATCAAAATGACGAGCAAGAAACGGCAGGCTTCACCTAAACAAAACGCAGAATTAGAACAATTAAGACATCAGCGACAAGTTCTTAAAAATAATATTGTGCGAATTAGAACGGCTTTAGAGGAAAAAACGATGTCACTTAATCCAATAGAATTGGAATGTCGGTTAGATATTTTGAATTCATACGTCGATCAGATCATGGTTTGTCAAACTGAGATTGAATCAGCTGATCATAGCGACGTATTCCGCGGAGAGTTAGAAGACATTTGCGTCAGTGCAAAAGCTTTACTTGTATCTAAAGTAAATAAGGGTCGTAAGCCAAGTGGAATTGAATATTCGTTTAGTAATCCACATCACTCGCGCCTTCCAAAAATGTCTCTCCCGAAATTCAGTGGGAAATATTCCGAATACAAAAATTTTATTAGCCTTTTTGAGAGTCTAGTTGACAATGATCCAATGCTTCCCGATATTGAAAAGTTCAATCATTTAATATCATGTTTATCGGGTGAAGCTTTAGGAACAGTTAAAGCGTTCCAAATAACGGAACAAAATTATCCAAAAGCTTTAGCAAGTTTAAAAAAGGTTTATGACAATAATTGCCTTATATTTTTCGACAATGTGTCTACTCTTTTCGAGCTAAAAGAAATTCAAAAGCCATCAGCTTCTGCATTGCGCAGCATGATAGACACTGTTTCCGCAATTTATGATTCGCTTCTTTCGCTTGGTGATGAAAAGAATATCACAAACGCGATCATAATTCATTTAGTAATGTCAAAGGTTGATTCGATGACAAGGTCAAAGTGGGAAGAGCAACTAGATTTCAGTACACTTCCTTTATGGAGTGACTGTGAAGCCGCGCTGAATAAGCGATATCAGCATCTTTCTGCTGAAGAAGCATCGTCTTCAAAGCATAAAATTTCTGATAGGTCATCAAAACCAAAATATGAGATGAACCATAACAGAAACCAAAGGGCTTCTTTTGCTTGTGTAAACCAACAAGCAAATAAATCGAAATGCTTATACTGCAATTCAAGTGATCATTTTATAACGACATGCCAAACCTATGCTTCAATACCTGTGATGCAACGATTTGAGTTCGCGAAAAGTGTGCCTGTTTGCATCAACTGCCTTCGAAAAGGACACACAGTTTCAAAGTGCAAATTAACTCGGTGCAGTGTTTGCAATAAATCGCATCACACATTATTGCACCAATATCAAACTACGTTTAATAGCACACCGTCACAAGGAGCTTCGAGCTTTCAAGCTATGCATGCCTCAGTTTCAAAAGATCAAGTTATTCTCGCTACTGCTATTGTTCAAATTAAAGGCAGTAGTGGTGAATATACGCTAGCTCGAGCGTTACTTGATTCAGGCTCGCAAATCAATTTTGTAACTGAAGAGCTTGCACAAAAATTGAAGCTGCAAAAGGAACAAAAAACCTTGAATCTTCTCGGCATCGGTAAAGCAAGTACTATAGTTAACAAAAAGGTTCATGCAGAAGTAAAATCAAGATTTAACGATCATTCGTTTTCTGCTGACTATTGGGTAATGAACTCAATATCGTCATATCAGCCGGATCAAGCCATAAATATTACGAATTGGAATATACCTTCCAACATTCAATTAGCTGATCCTTACTTCAATAAACCTCAAAAAATTGACTTACTAATAGGAGCGGAAACATTCTTCGAATTATTGTCGGTTGGTCAAATTAAACAAGGCCCTGAATATCCCACTATTCAAAAAACACTTTTGGGTTGGATTATATCCGGAAAATATCCCAAAGGTACAAATTCAAATACCAAACAATGTAATTTGGTATGTCAGTCTGAAGAGCTACCAGACTTAGACAAAATTGTGCAAAAGTTTTGGTTACTGGAAGAAATTCCTGGAGAAACGAAAAAGTTTCTAACGCCAGAACAACAGTTGTGCGAAAAACACTTTGTTAACAATACAAAACTTTTGCCTTCCAGTCGTTTCGAGGTTAAACTACCGTTTAAATCGTCTCCAAACTCGCTTGGATCATCGTTTGAAACTGCCAAACGAAGGTTTCTCGCACTGGAGCGAAAACTATCCAAAGACAGCGAGTTAAATGCTATGTATATGGATTTCATGAAAGAGTATCTTTTGTTAGGACATATGTCGCCGACAAATAATGAAATCCCGAAAAGCCCGCACTATTTCATTCCACATCAGTGTGTTTTGCGCCCGCAAAGCACAAGTACTAAGCTGCGAGTTGTTTTCGACGCTTCAAGTCGAACTTCATCTCAATTATCTTTGAATGACATCTTAATGGTTGGGCCAACCATTCAAGAGGAGCTATTTTCGACGTTGCTCCGTTTTCGAATACACAAATACGCCATTACGGCTGATATTACGAAAATGTACCGGCAAGTATGCATTGCTGAAGAGCACTCGATTTATCAGCTCATAGTGTGGAGGCAGCATCCGTCCCAACCACTACAACATTTTCGACTAAACACTGTAACATATGGCACGTCTCCAGCGCCATTTTTAGCAATACGGTGTTTAAAGATGTTGGGCGATGCTAATGAGAAAATATACCCTACTGGTTCAAATATAGTTCGAAGAGATTTCTATGTAGATGATCTCTTAACCGGTGCCAATGATCTTGAAACTCTAAAAATAATAAAGTTTGAAATTCAAGAAGTCCTTAAAAAAGGCGGGTTTCAATTGGCTAAATGGTTCTCAAACCATCCAGAGTTTTATAACACTGCGAGTACTGAAAAATCTATCAAATTTAATGATTCAGATCGACCAAAACTCTAGGAACGTGTTGGCATCCAAAAGAAGATACTTTCAGCTTCAATTTGGAAAATAATTTTCATGATCTACGAGCTACCAAGCGAAACATATTATCAGTTTCCGCTCGTCTTTTCGATCCTCTTGGTTTGTTATGCCCCATAGTCACCAAAGCAAAAATCTTACTGCAAGAGCTTTGGATTGAAAAAATTGATTGGGATGAGTCGATTCCATTGCGCCTTGATACCAGTTGGCAAAATTTCAAAACCAATTTATCTCAACTTGGCGAGATAAAAATTCCAAGGTTTGTCGAAACTCATTCGAACGCAAAAATACAAGTTCATGGGTTTGCCGATGCTTCGATAAGAGCTTATGGCTGTTGCATTTACATTCGCAGCCAAAGCTCAGACGGTATCAAGTCGACGCTCCTAACAGCAAAGTCTAAGGTGGCCCCTTTGAAAACAAAATCGCTTCCGCGATTAGAACTTTGCGCAGCGCATATTCTTGCCAAATTATGGACAAGAGTAAAGGCGATGTTGAATCTTGACGTTGAAGAAGTTATTTTCTGGACGGATTCCGAAATAACACTACATTGGATAAAAACACATCCAACTGCCCTTGCAACCTTTGTTGCAAATCGAGTGTCCGACATCCAAGAGTTGACCCAAAAAGTATCATGGAAACATGTACCAACAAAACAAAATCCAGCAGACATTGTGTCAAGAGGCTGTAATGTGGATGAACTAAATGCGTCCATTTGGTTTAACGGTCCAAAGTTCTTATTGCAAGAACCATCATCGTGGCCGGTCAATACGCATTTTGAGTTGTCTCCAGAGCATAAAGCCCTTGAAAAACGGAAAACAAACATAGCTCTACTAGCAGTAGAAAAACCTCGAACCAAACTTTTAGAAGTTATTGAAGAAGAATCTTCATATATCGACTTGGTAAATACATTTGCGTATGCAATGCGATTCTTAAAAAGATTAAAAAACAAAACAGAAATTCTCGAAGAATCGCCAACGGCAAAAGAGTTAAATCTGGCGTTTCTTAAAATAGTCGAAACTATCCAAAATTATGAATTTGCAGATGAAATTCAAAAACTTAGGAAGAAAGTTTCATTACAACCCAGTATTCAAAAATTAAATCCATTCATTCACAATTATAGTGAAGAG
Source organism: Melanostoma scalare (assembly GCA_949752695.1). Taxonomy (NCBI): domain Eukaryota; kingdom Metazoa; phylum Arthropoda; class Insecta; order Diptera; family Syrphidae; genus Melanostoma; species Melanostoma scalare. The sequence continues at coordinate 141,930,107 of OX456984.1, read as the reverse complement.
AATTTTTCGTTTTCGTTAATTCGAGTTGGCGGTCGTTTGTTAAACGCACCAATTGAATATGATGCCAAATTCCCACTTTTGCTGACCAAAAATTCGCCGTTTGCAAAAACATACTTAACGTATCTCCATCGAAAGAATTACCACGCTGGTTCTCAAGCGATGGTGGCATTGCTTCGAGAAAAGATTTGGCTAATAAACGCCAAAGAAGCTTGTCAAAAGGTTGTACGACAGTGCATACATTGTTTTAAGTACAAACCAAAACTTTTGACCCAAATAATGGGCAATTTACCAGCGGATCGATTGCGAGCACAACGACCGTTCTTAACATGTGGAGTAGATTTCTGTGGTCCGGTATATGCCACGCTAAAAATTCGTGGCCGGCCACCGAACAAAACGTATATAGTTGTTTTTGTTTGTTTCACATCAAAAGCAGTCCATTTTGAATTAGCTACTAACCTGTCTTCTGATTGTTTCATTCTCGCCCTTAAAAGGTTCATATGTCGCCGAGGACTTCCAAGGACGCTGTACTGCGACAACGGGACGAACTTCGTGGGAGCCCAACGGATTCTGAAGGAAGTCCAGGAAGAAGTCGAGCGAGGGAGGGAACAAGTCCAACAGTTCGCAGCAGAGGAAGGCTTCAGCTTCGCCTTGATACCGCCCAGGGCACCGCATTTCGGAGGCCTGTGGGAAGCGGCGGTGAAGGCGGCGAAAACGCTGTTACAGCGTACCGTGGGCAACGCTATGCTCACAACCGAAGAGCTACTGACGGTCCTCATCGAGGTCGAGGCCATCCTAAACTCAAGGCCAATCGGACCATTAAGCGCCGATCCCAGCGACGGCGAAGCGCTAACTCCAGCGCACCTATTGATCGGCAGCAGTTTACGGTCGCTGCCTCCAGAGCCAGTGCCGGAACAGCAAACGGGTTGCTTGAGAAGATGGCAGCTTCTATGCTGGCTCAAGCAGCAGTTCTGGCAGAAGTGGTCCAAGGAATATCTGCTTGGCCTTCAAGCCAGATCCAAATGGGTACTGGACCAACCCAATCTCACCGTGGGCAAACTCGTCCTTATCCACGAGGACAACACTCCACCCCAGCAGTGGAAAACCGGACGAGTCGTGGCGGTCGTCGAAGGGCAGGACGGCAAGGGCAGGACGGCAAGGTCAGGGTCGCCGACATCAGAACATCCAGAGGGATCCTGAGACGTCCAATAGTAAAACTGGCCGTACTCCCAATCGAAGATGATTGAAGCCTTGCAGCCTTTCAACGTGGCCGGTGTTTTGACGAGCCACATATACACCATAAACTAATTGGTCTAATGTTTAAATTTCGCGCCCTTTCGGCCATATTTAATATCTCGTTATTTTGTTCATGAAAATAAGAAGAAGAAGAAGAAGAAGAAGAACAATAAAACACACACTTCGTTTTTAATATTTGAACTGTACGGTCTTTTCTTATTTTCGCTTTTTTTCGTTGCTATTTTTTCGAAGTTTTTAAACTTATCTTTTTCGTTTATTTAAGCTCGAAATAAGAGCTCGATTGTAAAAACTCTTACAATTTTTCAGTAGTGTAAGAGACTTTGAAAATGTGCCTACCAACTGACTCCTAATTATTTTAAGCTCTTTAAAAGAACACTGACCACCTTATAGGTACTCTTATATTGGAATATTATCTGTTATCTCTCACTTAAAAAGAACATAATGATACTGTTTAATTTCAACATCTAGTTGTACTATCAGATGATTTGTTATACAGTTTTATGTGAGACTCTCGTTTCCCCATCCATTCGATGTTTTAACAGTAAGCTAAGCTCTAAGTATTAAACTGTTTGTTAAGAAAAAGAGATCAGTCTGAATAAAGTCATCGTAGAACCAAGACGTATTGAAAAATAAATGCTTTATTATTTTGTTTTTGATTTTGCATGTTGCACGATATATGTTTATTGAAAAGTATTACAGTAGTTGCTTCACTTTAATTTTGACTAAGTCCATGTTTACAAAGAGAAAAATATACTTTTCTAAAGCGGGGAATACACGATACAACTATCGTATGCGACTTGGATCGCATACGATCGAGTTTGGTTTTGAGTTCAAGGCAAATGAAATGGGCCGTTGAGACTTTTATTCACGTTACGGCTTGCAAAGTCTTAGAACTATTATAACTTTCACGACCTTTGGCCATGAGGTTTTAAAATACCAGCTGGAGCACTCAGACCTAAATACCGGTCCATTGTACTACCAGTTAGCAACCTTCCATTTGTTATAGCTTTCCAGATGTTCTAAGAAAAGCCAAAAGACGCTGCCATGATAAGGAGCCTAAGTTACCAGCTCTCACCAAGTCTTCTTTTCAAGTCTTTTATTTCTTCTCGTGGAGAGTTTTTGCCGCACCTTTTAACCCTAAAATAAATTATATATTTTCTGCCAAAATTTCCAATAAAAAAAAATTTCTATTTTTGATGTTGTGTCTTGAAAATAGTTGTAGAGTCACAGTCGCTACTGAGGATCTGGAAAGATCACTTCTGCAGACTGCTTAACGGCGATGAGGACACAAATTCCGCTGTCAGGCAGACTGCACCATTCAGCTTGGACGATGATCAAGAATGCCGTCCTCCCGACCTAGAAGAAGTTAAGCTTGCCATATGCAAACTTAAATCAAATAAGACTGCAGGTGCAGACGGACTTGATGCCGAACTTTTCACGGCAGCTGGAGATCAGTTGGAAAGGAGAATGCACCAGCTGATCTGCATGATATGGTCGGAAGAAAGCATGCCCGATGAATGGAACCTCAGTATCGTATGCCCGATCCTAAAGAAGGGAAACCCTCACAATTGCGCCAATTACAGAGGGATAAGCCTCCTTAACGTCGCTTTTAAGATCCTGTCTGCTGTAATATGTGAACGTCTGAAACCCCACGTCAACAACTTGATAGGTCCTTATCAATGTGGTTTTAGACCAGAGAAGTCCACAATAGACAAATTTTCACATTACGGCAGATCTTGGAAAAAACCCGAGAACATAATATCGATACTCACCATCTCTTTATCGATTTCAAGGCCGCGTATGACAGTATTTACAGAGACGAGCTGTACAGAGCCACGTTTAGTCTCGGCATCCCTGCAAAACTCGTACGACTATGCAGGATGACTTTGGGGAATTCACGCTGCTCCGTCAAGGTCGGAAAAGAACTCACCGAGACCTTTGATGTCGAAAAAGGTTTTAGGCAAGGCGACAAACTGTCATGCGATTTCTTCAACATCATACTTGAACAGATTGTAAGAAACTCATCAACACCAGAGGAACAATCATTCAAAAGTCTGTACAATTACTCGCCTACGCAGACGATATTGACGTAATGGGCAGAAAAAAGCGTGATGTCATAGGTGCTTTTGCGAGTATTGAAACAGAAGCGGCAAAAATGGGTTTGATGGTTAATGAGGGCAAAACGAAGTATACGCTGTCATCAAACAAGGACACAGAGCATCGACGAATTGGACAAAACGTAACAGACAGACATAACTTCGAGGTAGTACAGGACTTCGTCTACCTAGGATCCGCTATAGACACCAAAAACAACATCAGTGCAGAGATCAAACGGAGAATAACTCTCGCCAAACGTTGCTTCTTTGGGTTGAGAAGGCAATTGAGAAACAAAACCCTCTCCAGAAAAACCAAGGTAACCTTGTATAAGACCTTGATTTCATTATCCCAGTCCTGCTTTCAGGCGCGGAAGCATGGACCTTATCGAAAGCGGATGAGGAAACCCTTGGTCGTTTCGAAAGAAAAATTCTCCGAATGATCTTTGGTCCTGTATGCGAAGACAATGTGTGGAGAAGAAGATACAACAACGGCTATTCATGTAACTATTACAATACTTTTATTTTAAAAATATCAAACTTGCAAATGACACCAACTATATACCATTGCAATTCCCGGAAATAAAAACAATAAAACACAAATTCCCACGACATTCTTGTGTGACCGCTTCCAACTTACCATTAAATTTAACAAATCGTGTAAAAATGCATCAAGCTTAGACAAAAATATTTTCACAACAAAATTTTCTGTCGCCGCTTTTCATCCACTCACTTCAAACATCATTAGTCAAAGCAAATTGGTCAGATTAATGAACCGCATCCAAATACACCTCCTCAATGTTTACCAGACTGGAAACAGATAATTTCAAGTTCAAGATTTACTTCACCCAAAGAGATGCACCTACTTTATCATCCCAGAAGGCCAACCAGACATTTTGTTGGTTCGGTCGAGTTCTTCTCAGGTGGTATTGGATTTGTGTTTGCTTTAACCAACCAAGATATACGACGAGTTACTGGTATTTGTAGACCAACAGAAACGAAGTTAACTATGATTGAGGCTATCAAATTCAATTTGAAAACTTTTAACTGAAGCCGTGTGGAACTGAACGGATTAAGTTTGTTTAGTTCATGTAACAGAAGTTAATAGCTGGGAAATGTACAAGTAGAAGAAAGTATTCGTTGAGGTTACCAATATAATTTACCATGTTCCTGAGAAACTTTCCAAAGGAAATTGATTTGAAAATTGAGTGCAAATTGCTGATTTATGTGGTGATTGTTGGGTAACTTTCGATGTCTGCACACAACAAGACGGGATTTTTTTAGTGAACTTAATTTCGAACTGCAAAGATTTTTCTACTCAAAACAAAACTCAGAAGCGCAAATATAGATACAAAAATATAATTTTAATAAACGTTCTTGATTATCTGATTAACTAAGAAGATGCGTAGCATTTTTATTACAATGCATTAATGCACGCATTCTTCGTCATTATTCCTCTTGAACTAATCAAGTGCAAGGAACCTTCTCGCCCAAGTATTTGCCATTCCACTTGACATAGCAAATGCAAATAAAAATCTGAATAATTCAACAGCTTGAAGTCTGATAAATCATAGCAAAGTGAAAACACAATATCGCCCGCCGCTCACGTTTTCATAGAAATTGCAGCCCATCGACCAGTTGGACTTCTAGGAATATATGCACCAACGAGAGGGTCTTCATAACAATTTTATTAGATTCACAAGTGCAGAGAATAGGCTTTTGTATAGCTAGCTACTGTCGCTCCTGTCCTTCTTCTTTATACTGTCAATCTTCTGTCATTCCTATGAGTACCCCAAACCACCTCGAACCGCACCTTAACTATAGAAAAATTTCAAAAAATTTCCGATTTACGTGATTGATTTACAAAATACCCAAAACATTGTTTGCTTTGCTGCTTTTATACATCATCGATGCGCATAGGCGTAACGCAGTCACAAATTTGTAAGCATTTCTATGAGAATCGTGAGTGTAATTGTGGACCTCCATTTGAATATTGTCGCTAGGGTTATTAATTTCTTTAGAGTGCATGAATTATAAAAAGCATCATTAGAGCAGGGGCTGCATGAAACGTAGGTACTCGTATTTTCTATTAGCGTGGACGTGTCCTAAATGCAAATGGTAAATTGGTTCGTGAGTACGCGATGATCCTATCAAAAAAGAGCTGAACAAAAGAACAACACGCTTCTTCATATCGCGCGTAATGAAAAAAACTCTTTTTTCTGTCGTTTTCTATACGAATGATAATGATAGCGCAATAGATCAAGCGTAAACAAATATGTATAATAAAGAGGATTGCGATAAAGACCATCAAGGGTTGAGACTTGGGAGTGCCCTTAGGAAACCTACTTGGATATTATTTATAACGATCTGATAGACGTATGAAGTTTCTTTTTTTCTAGCTTGTGTCATGATTTATGTTTATACTTTTGGGCCTTTTTGAAAAATTAAAACCTTTTGATCATCAAGAAAGCACTATGTGTCATCTTGATAGTCGGAACTTGACTAATTTGATATTGGTTCTTGAAAAATACAAAGAAATATTTCCTGCAAATACACACATATATACGTGAGAGCACTGAGGGTTAACCGCAACTGCCGAAGAAGTGGTAGAGGAACCTCAATAAAATTGAGGAAGAGAGAGGAACCTCATAAAAACACAATTTTTTGCAGACTTTGAGAAAGCTAAAATATAAGAACGATCAGATAACGACTGATTAAGCCGATACTCTCTCAAAGTTTTGAAAAAACTTTTTAACTGCGACAAAATGATGGTAAATACGAATGAGTTCAAATTTCTTGCAAAGTGTTTTTTAAAACTTTAATTTGATAAGATTCTGGAGTTGATCAGTTGAATGATTTCAAAGACATTCAAACAACAAACGAAAACTTTGTTGCACGAAATCTAGGAAAAGGATAAAGGGATCTGGATTCAATTTGCGGTTTTCAAAAAGACTTCTTGATCTTCTTTTTAAATATAAATAAAATGTCTAAATGAATAAATATAGGGTGGCGCAACAGAGCGGGGATCCCCTGGGTTCAGCTCATTTCTCAAAACCATGTCTTGTTAGAAAATGGAGGGGACCTGCAATTTTCTGCCGGTTCCGAACGGCTAATCGAGAAAGCGCTTTTCATGGCAATAAATTTACCATCGGAGGACTTACCAAGTCTCGCAAAAATCGATACCCATAAAAAAAACATATTTTTTTTGTTTTTTGTTGGGACTGGGACTCCAATCACGAACCTCTCGCGTAACAGGCGGATATGCTAACCATTACTCCGCGGAATAAAATTTCAACCAACAAATTTTGTTAAAAGTGAAATCTAAGTATGGCGCAAACTAGGTACTTTGATTTCTTATGCTAAGCTTTGTTCTAGATTATCAGGTTCGGAGGACCTGCCTAAAACATCTAATCTATGTTCATAATGTTTAGCAGAGCTCAATATTTTTGGGCTTCTTTAACATTAAGTTAATAAGATAATTAACTCTAAAAGTTTTTAAACACGGTTTACTTTACTTTCAAAAGTTGTTCAAATGGGCACGATGTCGTACGTACTTACAATTGTGTGCTAGTCTGAATGTGTTTTTCTTCTACGAATCATTTCTAAGTGGAACTTTTTTTAAATCAAGTTTTTTAAAATCATGCATATAAGTTTTAAAATCTTGTCAGAAGATGTTCTTACAAAAAATTGGACTAAAATAAATATAAAAAAATTTCAAAAGCCCAAAATTTAAAAAAAAAAAAAAACAAAAATTATTAAAAATTTCTGGAACTAACATTTTTAACTAACAATTAACGAAAAAGCAGATTTTCAAAAGTTACAATCGGAGGTACCGTTTATAGATTTTTTTCATATTTTTTCTTTAATCCCAAGAAAAACAACCGAAAACCGAATCTTAAACGTTAAGAGTCATTTTCGAGAAAACAAAATATTATCATATTATTTCAAGACCTAGAGACCCAATTAAAAAAAACCCCCACTGTAGGCTGCCCCACAGATCGTAGCTGCAAATTTTGAAGAAAATCAGGCTATAGATCCATATACGAACAGACAGACAGACAGAATTGCAGGAACAACTTTTTTCGAAATGTCATCTTTAATTGTTACTCGTATCTCAAATTTTTTTGTTTACGATTGCAAAACTTGCCGTATAGTACGTGAAATCGAAAGTAAAAAAATATCTAATGGTTTTATATGCCTTAAATCTCAATCTTGAGTCAGAACGTCTTTTCAAATTGCGAAAAAAGATTGAAATCAGACAGCATAAATCTGAAAGAGTTTTATGTGCTAAACTCAAATCCAGTCACAAAATTGCGTTAGATTTTTCATAACACAAAAAAAGTGAAAATTAAAGGTGCGTTTTATTGAGAACCTTATAGCTTGTGCAATAACGAGTCTCAAACACTATTTACCTGCCATCCCTGTTGTTCACTCCAGAACACTGACTTATTTCTCTTCACTAATCGTTGTTTACTAAACGTTGTTGCGATGTTTTGCAATCTTTCGCAAATCTGAGTATGTATTCCCAATAAAACACGGCTTAAATATGTTGACAATTTGTTAATAATTGTGCTACAGAGATGGATGAAGGCTTTCTGAGCTCAGCATAATGTGAACATTGCATTTCAAAAAATTTATTGAGACAAGTTGTTCAATCAGTGCACTTTTCAGTTTTTCCAAGAAAAAACCAATAAATTAATTGTATCAAATTTCAACACAGCTTCAAGATGAGAAACGAAAACAAAAGTTGGAATTTCTTTTCAGCAAACAAATACAAAATACAAATGTTTTGACAGTTGTCATGTTCTCAATTTGACCTGTCAAAGTGTTTGACATTTGACCTGTCAAAGTGTTGATTTGTTTTTTAAAAAGCTCCACATTAAAATCATTTAAACTGTAGCAAAAGAGCTCTAAAAATTCCAGAAAGTCGTTTAAAACTTGGTAAAAACAAAGTACTCTTCAAAGCAATCCATCTCCTGTGTAAGTCTTAGAAATTAAGAGAGTAGAAACATATTTTTTATACTGCCGAACTTATAACCTCAACAAATGAGTAAGAGGTGTTTGCACGTAACCTCACCCGAACAATTGAGAGAAGAAAAACGTAGAAACTTTCCGGCAAAACTAATTTCACGAGAACTTACCGTGTCGAAAATGGCATCTTCGGAAGTAACTGTCGATATCTTGAAACAATTACTTGATGAAAGCAACAAAAAACTTTTAAACGATCTGCCCTCAAAAGCCGATTTCCAACTTCTGCACGCAGAATTCTCCGGCCTGAAAACAAAGTACGAAGAAATCTCGGCCAAGATTGAGTGCTTGGAGCAGCGAAATAATGAGTTGGAAGACAGAATTGATAGCTTGTTGCAAAAGAGCTTGGAGTCAAACGTAGTGGTGCACATGCCCATTGAACCAAACACCGATATGAAAGAGAAAGCTAAGTCAGTATGTACGGAGTTGTTAGGAACGGAGAACGCAAGTTTTAAAATTGAACATGCACATTCAGTATCTGCTGCTACTAGTCGTACTGCAATGATTGTCGTAAAACTTAGCTCACGAAATGACGCTTGGACAATCCTTCGTAATGTTAAAAACCTGAAAAACACACAAATATGCATTCATAAGGACCTCCCGTACAACACACGTCGTAAGAAAAACATACTACTTTCAATGGCAAAGTTTCTGCGCTAAATTTCCACAAATTAAAGTCCAGCAAAAAGATGATAAGCTTTTTATCCTCAACAACCTTTTCACTTGGGATCTCAAACATGGTTTAACTTGTGGCACAAAAGATCCCCTGGAGGTGCTAAGAAATACATTTGGAGGTGAGCACAATTTATTTTGCGATCTTGATAATTTTATGAATGAAGTCGAACGTGGAAAACAAAATAAATAATCGAAATGTCACTCGTATAACGTCAAGAGTAATCGTACCTGAAGTTGGTTGCGCGTCTTCGTCGCAACGTCAAGTTGGCAGAGAAATTAATTTGGGTGTAAACACAAGAGCTCGCTCAAGACAGCAAACAAATGGGTGCTTGCAGGACGCAACGAATTGAGGGTTTTCCGTCTACCAGAAAAAAACTAGTCAAGTTAATTTAAGTATTGTAGCGTATAATGTCTCAGGACTTAAAAATAAATTTTTTGCTTTAAATTTTTTTAATTACATAAAAAGTTTTGATATATTCGTACTTTTTGAAACGCATGTATTAGAAGATGAAAATTATAAATTTACGAAATTATTTATGAATTATGAGTTAAAATGGATACCAGCCGTGAAGACAAATACATTTGGAAGAGGAAGTGGTGGTGAACTATGGGGCTTTCGCAAGAACCTAGAAGCCGTTACGACGATTTTTAAAAGAGTTGAGGAAATGGAGGTTTTGGAGTTAGTAATTAATGGTTTCACGCTCCAAATTGTTCCAATATATTTGAATTGTACTCACTGGGCGAGAGACTACAACCGGTTCTGTGAAACTCTACAGAATTTGAACTCCGCGGATGTACTACTTATTGGAGATTTCAATGCTCGTGTTGGTTTATCCCAAAACAACTTCGTAAGTGGAGCTACTTCTGCAATCATCAACCCAACACGTCGATCAAAAGATGAAGTATGTGACGGAAAGGGAGCTAAAATTTTAGAAATTGTAGATACTTTGGACGGAAGGATGTTAAACGGAAGCTGCAAGGGGGATGCGATGGGTGAATTCACGTTTGTTCGTGGAACATCTTGTTCAGTCATAGATTATTGTTTTGTGTCTGGAAAATGGAATTCAATACTGAGTGACTTCAAAATAGGAACTCAGATTTATTCTGACCACATGCCGTTGGAAGTGTCGTGCACGATCTCTGAATCTGATGAAACCAGCACAAAGGAACTAGGCTTACTCCCTAGAATGATATGGAATGATAGTTTTCGTTCAAGCTTCCAGATCAGCTTAAATTGTGAACTTGCTAAGCGAAGGTCACCTAATATAAAGGATCTTACTGAGATACTGACAGAGGCTACGCCAGAAAACGCGAAAAAGATGCTGAAGAACAATAATTTTAAGCAACAATGGTTTGATGGAGACTGTCAAAAGGCTAGAAAAAAGTCCTTCGCGTTCTCAGGGTTTTATTTAGAAAATATAACTCTCCTGCTTTCAAAAGTATGTATGCAAGAGCAAATAAGGACTTCAAACAGCTCTGTTTGGAGAAAAAGAAGAAACTAGATGAACTAAATATTAGTAAATTAAATACCTCTAGATCTTCGGCAGAGTTCTGGAAAGCCGCCAAGTCAATCAGCGGAAGAAGAAATTTTATTGCAGCATCGCTCAGAGCAACAGATCTGTGTGACTATTTTAAGAATTTGATCAATGCACCACAATTTTCACCACTACCACATTACGCTGCTCCTTATTTCGAGGACGAGAAACTTGATGCGCCTTTCACGATTTACGAGGTAGAAAATGTAATTTCAAAAGCAAAAGCAGGAAAAGCCCCTGGTGATGACCGAGTCCCTGTGGAGTTTTATAAAAATTGTACACCAGAATTCCTTAGCGCACTGACGGTGGAGTATAACAGAATTTTTGAATACGCTGATGTTCCGAAAAATTTTCAAAAAGCAATAATATTCCCTTTACATAAAAAAGGAGCCTATGACGCACCGGAAAACTATAGAGGCATTTCATTTCTGAACACTTCCGTCAAACTCTTTAGTACACTTATTTTCAATAGGCTTACCCAGTGGGTTGATGATAAGAAAATTCTAAATGAATTTCAAGCTGGATTCAGAAGAAACTATTCTACGGTGGATCAAGTATTCTGCTTGCGGAACATCGCGGAGAGATTTAAAAGAAAAAAGCAGAAACTTTACGCCTTTTTTGTCGATTTTCGTGCTGCTTTTGATTCAATTGCTCGTGAAGCACTTTACTTTAAACTTTATAAGCTGGGAATTTCTGGTAAAGTTGTTAGATTGCTAAGAGCGATGTACGAAAATAACGTTGCATATACGTATGGGATGGTGAGTTTATTTCCGGAGAGTTTTCAACAGAAATGGGAGTAAAGCAGGGTTGTATCTTGAGTACGCTACTCTTCATTCTATTCATCAACGACATATAGTGCAGTCAATGAAGCATTTTAGGTCCGAATTTTTTTACTGTGAACCGATTTGCATGAAATTTTGGAATTAGGCTCATCTTACCCTTAAATTCAAAAGTGAAAATGATTTGCACACCGCCACCACCCTGGGGGTGGTTGCCACCCCTTCTCGGGGGTGAATTTTTTTTTTTTTTGAAATAACCTCAGATATCGATAGAAGGCCTAATTTTAAGCAAAAAACAAATATAAAGTTTTTTGTTAAGTCCAATACTTTTCGAGTTATTGGCAATTGAAAATTCGCAATTTGTTCACGTTTTTCATCTATTTATTGCAAATATCTCCAAAACTATACGTTTTATCGAAAATTTTATAAAGAACAAAATTGTAGCAGGTAAAACAATGAACAATTTGGTTTTTTATAAAGTATTCTAAGAACAATATTAAGCTAGATATAAAAGATCAAAACCATTTTTTATTTTGTCTGAAATTTAATGGTTGTAGTCAATGCCATTTAGCGGCGAGCAGATGCATTTTATGCATTCTAATACAAGAGGATGTTTTGTAGTGCTTGAAATAAGCTTTAAAATGAGCAATATTAAAAGTCTTTTGCAAGTAAAATAAGTGAGCTGTAGTGCAAATAAGGGGAGCATCTAATGTTTTTTTTCTTTTAAATCAATGGCTTTCATAAGTGCCATTTCCACCAAAATTAAATTTAATCGTATTCCGCCTAAATTTAAGTTTGTTATGAAGAGTTTGATAGATAGTATCAGTTTGGCTGCTTTTGGACACATATTTTTCAAAAAAGTCACGATTAAAAAAAAAACAACAAATTTTCAAATTTTTAAAAACCCTACTTTTTTTCATAATATCTCAAAAATGACGACAGATACGTATAATAGTGTAAGAATAAAAAATGTTGGTATTTTTTTGACAAAAAATTTGGTCTTTTAGTTTTTTCTGTCAAACAAAAATTTACGGAGATATGATTGTTTAAAGAGCGCGTGGCAGCGCAATCACAGCCTCTCTTAAGTCCTTTAACCCTTCACCGTTTAAGCAAAAAATTGTTTACTATATATTGCAATCAAGGATGTTTTAGCTCTTTTAATTACCTTTACAGTGGTTTCTTACAAATTGTGATAGCATAAAAATTGAAGGAGTTATGGTCCAAAAACTCCTTGATTTAAAAGAAAAAAACATTAGATGTTCTCCTTATTTGCACTACAGCTCACTTATTTTACTTGCAAAAGACTTTTAATAGTGCTCATTTTAAAGCTTATTTCAAGCACTACTACCTCTTGTATTAGAATGTATTGAGATTAATAATGCTCTGGCTTCGAAAATGAAAATATCAATAACAATATTTATTGAGAACTTATTTGAACAAAGTTTGAATTCGTAATAAAAAATTTATAAAATTAATTTGATTACTTATATCAAATCGATTGCTTGTTTTTCAACACCCTCTCTCAATCGAATACCATTATTATGTCAAATTAATTTTAGTTCGTAAATACAAAAAGTGTACAGGATCCATAGCTTTGGTAAAGATGTCAGCTTGTTGTTCTTTTGTGCCGATTGATTCAACTTTTATTAATCCTTTCGCAATACTGTCTCTTACAAAGTGATGTTTTATATCGATATGTTTTGCTCGTTTACTTTCCAGATTATGAGCCATTCCAATACATCCTCTATTGTCCTCAAAAATATAAGTTGGTTCGTCAGTGATCTCATGTAAATCTTGTAATAGTCCTCGCAACCATATTCCTTCTGCTGTAGCTGAACTTAAGGCTATATATTCAGCTTCACTGGAAGAAGTAGCAACAGTGGTTTGTTTCTTGCTACACCATGACACTGTGCTTCCATAAACTTTAAACATATACCCACTTACTGACTTCCTGTCTACTATATCAGATGCCCAGTCAGCGTCAGCAAATCCAATAATTGGTTGAAATTGACCATATTTAAAGTTAAGTTTCAAATTCTTTGTACCTTTTAAATAGCGTACTATTCTTTTAAGGTGTTGCCAATGCAATTCAGATGGATTTTGTTGGTATCTTCCCATAAAACTGATTGCAAAACATATATCTGGTCTTGAACAAAGCATTACATACATAATACTTCCCAGAAGTTCACGATAAGGTTTTTCAAGTTTTTCATTTTTGTTATTTGCTTGAAGTTGCAAGCCCTTCTCCATAGGACTTTTAACAGAGTTACATTCCATCATACCAAACTTCTGAAGAATTTTATCGATGCTTGCTTCTTGTGATATTTGTAAACCATCTCCAAGAACATCTATCTTCATACCCAAAAAAAATCTTAAGGGTCCAGAGTCTGACATTTCAAATCGAGAGGAGAGTTCATCTTTCAATTTCTCTATCGATGAAATTGGTTTACCCACAATCAGAAGGTCATCAACGTATATTAACAAGAATAAAACATCTTCATTCTTAAATCTTGTATATAAACAGTAATCATGATTTGATCGCTCGAATCCAATAGAAATTAAATGTTCATTTAGTTTCTGATTCCAGCAACGAGGAGACTGTTTTAAGCCGTAAATGGACTTAAGAAGTTGACATGCTTTTCCCTCTCTGGTTGGCAAGCCCTCTGGTGCAGCCATATAAAGCTCTTCGTTCAGATCACCATGAAGAAACGCTGTTTTTACGTCAAGTTGATGAAATTGATACTTTCTATGTACGCCTATTGCCAACAAAACACGAATTGTTGTCAACTTTGCGACTGGAGCATATGTTTCGGTGTAATCGATTCCAAATTTCTGTAAATATCCCTTCACAACCAAACGCGCCTTGTATTTGATTTGATTGCCATGTTCATCTTCTTTAATAGTGAACACCCATTTTGATTGTAGGAGTTTCTTATTCAAAGGAGTATCGACTACTTTCCAAACATAATTTTTCTCCATTGATTTAAGTTCGATATCAATAGCTTTCTTCCATAAATCTGAATCAGGCCGATTCAATATGTCGTTATAACCTTCAGGTAAATCTGTACATAAAGAAACAGCAGCAGAATTTGCTTCTGAAGTCATGATAAAATCATCAAACTTACTTGGTAGTCGGCGCTCCCTGTCACTGCGCCTCACAATCTCCTTTTGGTAATTGTTATTTGTTTGTGATGGGAGCGCATTAATAGCTTCTTCAGTTTTCGGATCATCTTCTTCTAGCAACTGGTTTACTTCACTTGCATCTTCTTCATTTTGCAAAGTTTCTGTTTCTAATGTATTAGCCACAGCATTACTTACAAGTTCATCTTCCTATTGAGATTAATAATGCTCTGGCTTCGAAAATGAAAATATCAATAACAATATTTATTGAGAACTTATTTGAACAAAGTTTGAATTCGTAAGCTCGGTTTTGGTATTGCTCAATCCCTTGATTTGTCCAATTTTATTTGCTCTTAAGGACTGTTCTTCTTTTGCAACATTTATTTCGATGGGAAATTTCAATTCGGAAATCTCTGAAAAATACCATTTTTCATTAGCAAGATGATCGCTAGCTCCAGAATCAAGCTTAAAAATAATCTTTTTGCTTTTGTTGTCTCTTGAACATTGACTATCTGCCATGAAGCAAAAACCTTTGTTTTGTACGGTTTGAGCTTTAACGGTTGGAGCTTCTTTTGAGTAGCAGTCTTTGGCTTGATGTCCAAATTTGTTGCATTTAAAACACTTTCCATTGAATTTCTTTTTCTTGTAGTTTTTCTTTTTACTCGAAAAAGCCGTTGTTTCTTGAAAATCTTCAGCATGGCGTTCATTTATTTTCAATTCTTCAGCTTTTAACCTTTCTTTTGCTAAAGGTAATGAAAGCTTATCTTCATCTAAGTTTTGAAGGGCTGTTACCAATGGATCAAACTTTTCTGGCAACGTTAAAAATAACTGTGTGAGAACATCATTATCTTCCACATTCGCTCCTGCCATTTTGAGTTGACGGATCAAGTTTTCAAACGTTACCAAATGTGAAGTCACTGAATCTCCACTTTTCATACGAAGCTTCGATATTTGCTTGCGTATTAATTGTTGGTTTACCATGGAAGGCTTTGCAAATGCTGACTTCAGGTTAAGCCACATCAATTTTGCAGTTTCTTGATCTCTTATGTAACTGAGATAATCCGAATGAATAAAATTAACCAAATAATTTTTGGCTATTCTATCCCTCTTCATAAATTCGCTTCTTTGTGTTTCTTCTTGCGGTGGTTCGTCGGTCAGAACGTCCCATAAACTCTTCGACTCCAATTGTATTCTCATACGAAATTGCCAGTCGTCGTATCCACAACCGTTAAATTGTGGGATACCTTGCACAAAATCTTTAAAGTCGCCCATAACCTATTGAGATTAATAATGCTCTGGCTTCGAAAATGAAAATATCAATAACAATATTTATTGAGAACTTATTTGAACAAAGTTTGAATTCGTAATAAAAAATTTATAAAATTAATTTGATTACTTATATCAAATCGATTGCTTGTTTTTCAACAGAATGCATAAAATGCATCTGCTCGCCGCTAAATGGCATTGACTACAACCATTAAATTTCAGACAAAATAAAAAATGGTTTTGATCTTTTATATCTAGCTTAATATTGTTCTTAGAATACTTTATAAAAAACCAAATTGTTCATTGTTTTACCTGCTACAATTTTGTTCTTTATAAAATTTTCGATAAAACGTATAGTTTTGGAGATATTTGCAATAAATAGATGAAAAACGTGAACAAATTGCGAATTTTCAATTGCCAATAACTCGAAAAGTATTGGACTTAACAAAAAACTTTATATTTGTTTTTTTTGCTTAAAATTAGGCCTTCTATCGATATCTGAGGTTATTTTAAAAAAAAAAAATTCACCCCCGAGAAGGGGTGGCAACCACCCCCAGGGTGGTGGCGGTGTGCAAATCATTTTCACTTTTGAATTTAAGGGTAAGATGAGCCTAATTCCAAAATTTCATGCAAATCGGTTCACAGTAAAAAAATTCGGAGGTTGGGCCCTATTTTTCGCTTCATTGACTGCACTAATATTGGAACAGATTGGAGGAGGAATCTCGATCAGAAATATGCGAATCCCAGGGCTTATTTTTGCGGATGACATCGTTTTTTTCTCGGATTCGGTTGAAGGATTGCAGCGTATGATTAATCGGTTGGAAGAATATTGCGGAAACTGGAACCTGTCTGTTAATTTGCAAAAATCCAAAATAATGATATTCAGAGATGGAGGCGGTCGATATGCTAATAACGAAAAGTGGACTTACAAACGAGAAAATATCGAAATAGTTCGTGAATATAAATATTTAGGTGTACTAGTCACTTCAAATCTAAATATGAAAAAACATTTAGAGATAAAACTAGCGGAAGCTAAAAGAGCAATCTCTTCCGTGTGGGTTCGCTGTATAGGAAATAAACACATCGAACATAGTACAAAGCTAAAAAATTTTCATTCGACCTCAGCTTCTATTCTTCTTTATGGTGCTCAAGTCTGGGGTTATGGGGTTACACCCAGTTTGAGGAAGTAGAAAAGTTCCTCAGGTACTTTTTAAAACGAATTTTTCGGTTACCAACTGGTACCCCAAACTATACGCTTCACTGGAAACAACAGAACCACCATTGTTCCTTAGGACTCTAAAACTGCACTTCAAGTACATGCTAAAAGTGATGGAGATGGATGAGCAAAGGCTACCTAAAAAAGTTCTTCAGGAGGTGATCTTATCCAGGGGAGATCTCATCGAAAAGTGGGAGGAGCTAGCTTCGCGAGTAGGAGAAAATTTTAAATTTTCCCTCGATATGAACCCAGTTGACAGAAGTCAAAAATTCAGCACCATATTAGAAAAATTGAGTCACACCATGCATGAACATTTTAAACAAGAAGCACATTCCTCACAATATAGGCAGATTTACAGCAAACTAAATACAAATTTAAGAAAGAGAGCACATATTTAATGAACCGCCATCACATTAATATGATAAACGTTATATTCAAACTCCGATGTGAACTTATAAAACTAAATTACATTCCACACCGACCCGATCTGCCGATTCTATGTGATCTATGCAACCTCAAGGAGAGAGAAGATGTGCACCATTTCATCGCCAGATGTCCCATTTTGAAGGAGTTTCGGATAAGGTACTTTGGAGTAGCTGTTATGGAATTTAGCAATACGTTAGACGTCCTAAATGGAAAACTAGGCTGGGAAATTTTGTATAATTATACTACCACCGCACTCAAATACAGGCAACATCTTCGAAGGAAACTTTTGAAATAAACAAATAATTATTATGTATACATAAAAGTTCAATCATAATGTCAATCTGGTAGACGGCTATTTTGGCCAAACCATATTAAACTTAAGTTAATCAAAATTGTAAAAATTTTTAAATCTAGTTTCTTAAATAAAGTTTTCAACTAACTAACTAACTAACTCATGTTCTCAATTAGCTTCTTCGAATAGCCACGAGTCGCTTTAGGTGAGTTTCAATTGGAAATTATCTACGAATTTCAAATTGCTAGATTTATTGAAACTTCATGCGAAGAAAGAGACTGTTTTCCTTCTCTGTTTACAATAATTTGTCGGCTAAACTAGTTTTATACAAAAATTCGATCAAAAATGTTACCTCAATTGTTATTTCAGTAGTAGTTAAAATCAAAATTAAGACACCTCTCTGAGGCATCGCTTTTACTCATTCCATCACTAGCAGAAGAGAACATCAAATTGGTTTTGACAGCTAATGTTATCGGGTTAACGAACTTAAAAAGTCAAAAGTTGGGCTACTTTTCCGTTGCGTTTGTTGCATCCGATGCTTATGGGTCACCTCTCATAAGAACATGTGTATTTAAATGAGCTCTCAGTTCAATCCGATAGCGAACGGACGCAACGGATTCTATGGATCGGGGCCTTAAGTTACCATCATACATGGAAAAGTATCGAGGGTTTGAGCAAAAATGTTTAAGAGCCTGCACTCAAATGTATAGAAGTGCACACTGATTATCGACTATTTCTGATTATCTGGAGTCTCTAGAATTGATAATTTTTTTTAAACCTCATCAGAAATCAATTTACACAGTCGGCATGCATGACGGAAAACGAATATGTATCCGGATTGTTTTACCCCAACCCGGTTCATTTAAAAAAACGCTAGAAAGTGGATGCATACCGCCTGAAACCTTCTTGTTTCTGGATGCACATTGTTACCTATTTGACTCGAAAAACGTACCTGAAAAAGATATCACCAACAAAAATAGGTTAAATCGGGAAAAATACTGGTGGCTTGACTGGTCTCAAGCTAATACTAAGGCTTAGTAAACTCGGTTCTTTGGTGTGATTTCTATTGAAACAAAAAAAAAAACTATAATAATTGATGTTCGTTAGTCTGGCTAAAACTCGAGAACGGCTGAACGGATTTATCTTATCTTGGTCTTGAAATCTACTCTTTGAACAGGTTGTTTGTGACAGCCTCTCATTTTTTACAAAAAATATTATTTGCAGACAGCAGCATGGCTTTATGCAGAAAAGATCAACGGTAACAAACCTTCTTTCTTTTCTTCACATATGTTCTAATGCCCTTGAAAATGGGTATGAGCTCGACTGTATTTACACTGATTTTTCCAAAGCATTCGATCAACTTTCTCATGATGTAATATTATATAAGCTCAAAGCTTTTGGATTTCCAAAAATATTTATTGCATGGATTTGCTCTTATCTCGAAAATAGAACGTACCAAGTAAAATTTCGTAACAGCTTTTCCAGTCCCTTCAATGCTCTGTCGGGTGTACCCCAAGGCAGTCACCTTGGGCCTTTGCTTTTCATTATCGCAATCAATGACGTTGTTTCATGCATTTCGTATAGTGAAATTCTGATTTTCGCAGATGATATGAAAATTTTTAAATCCATTCAAAATACTACTGATCGCGTACTTCTTCAAAAAGATATCGATAGCTTTGGAACATGGTGTGAAAAGAATGGTCTTAGTCTTAACCCTTCGAAGTGCCAAACAATGACATTCTCGAAAAAACGTGAACCTAGCAATGCTATATACTTAATGTCTGGTCATTCATTATGTAGTGTCTCAAGTTTTCGTGACCTAGGTGTTTACTTCAATATTAACCTTGAATTTAATGAGCATATAAGCTCAATAGTAAGGAAAGCAAATTCTATGCTAGGTTTCATAAAAAGGTGGTCAAAAGAATTTGATGATCCTTATGTAACATTATCTTTGTATAACTGTTATGTTCGTCCTCATCTCGAGTACGCCTCACAAGTTTGGTCTCCCCTATATGAAATTCATAAACATCGTATCGAGGCTGTGCAACATAAATTTATACGTTTTGCTTTGAAGGGTCTTCCTTGGGAAGATCCATTCAATCTACCTCCTTATGAACATCGAATCAAACTTTTGCAATTGCAAACCCTTAGTCAAAGACGTATCAACAACGACCTAGTATTTTTTCATCAGCTTTTGACTGGCTTTATAGATGCTCCTTACTTGCTCTCGTCCATAGGTTTTAACTACCGCGGAGGATCTCACCACTTGCGTAAATTGGAGTTGATTCATTGCCCCCATCATAGAACCAATTACGGCATGAATGAGCCGCTATCGCGCATGAGTAGATTATATAATTCTAACTCCCTACTTTTAGATTTCAACATTAATAAATCTAGTTTAAAACAAAAATTTAAAACCAGTGCTCCACATGCATGATTTTTGTTCAATGTTTCTTAGTTTATTGTTTTTCAAAATATTTGTAGTTTATACTTTGTTTTATTTTTAGTAGTTTTGTTTAATTAATTATTATTGTTTTTCATGTTAGGTGTTCTATATTGTATGTCACTATTTGTATTTATTTTTTTTTCTCATATATATATTTTCTATACGTTCGTTTTGTGCTGGTGTTGCTGTTTTCTAACCTCTAACACTTGCATTTATGATGAAGAGCGTAGATAAGTACGTACAAATGAGCTTGCTCTAAGCTTCGTGCGACTTAGTCTCTGAGATAAAAAAAAAAAAAAAAAAAAAAAAAAAATGTTCGTGGAGGTCTAGGGAAGGTTTAAAAGTTAAGTTTATATGAAAAAAAGGAATTGAAATAAAGTAAAAGTAAGAATTTCTTTAATCTTAACTGTTATGAATAAAAAATTAAATTAAAACAATGCTTTTGTTTTTTGTTTTGACAATGAGAAATTAGAAAAATTAATTACAAATAATATTATTATTGGATTGTTTGTTTCTAAGAATTCTTTTAATTTAATTTTTGACTGGTATGGTAAGAATAAAGACTTAAATTTTTTTTTATTTAAAGTGTTACTTTTACTATTTTTGATATATTCCCTGGACTTCCACAAGTAATTCAAAATCTCACTAGCTGACCCGCCCGGCGTAGCTTTATATGTGTGTATGTTAGGGTGTAATTTATTTTAGAAGTTTTTCTGACTAGATTTTGATTTGATTCTTTTTCATTTGAAAACAATAGCTATTACTAAAAAACTGAGTCTAAGATTATTTAAAGAAAACCTTAAACTGTCAGAAATCACTATGGTTTCCGTTCGAAATGTGGTAAGTTGCCATCTACCGACAAATGTACAAAAATATTTTTCGGTCCGAAGTCGGCACGGGTTTCCGTCATCGTAGCAAAGCGAAATTTGGTATACAAGTAGGGCAGGGAGTTTTTTATGAAAAGAACGGGAATGGGAATTCAAAAACCACTGGAACGATATCAAATTTTTATCGCTATTACAATTCGACGTTATACCCAAATAGCTTCGACAATATTTTATCCCCATATTCCTACGAGGACGGGACAGCAAAAGAAAACATGCGGGATTACAAAAATTCTTTCACTGTAAAAGTAATGAAGCACTTCCGTCCCTGAGTAAAATAGACTCATCACCATTTTCCCACTGCAACGGGAACGGGAACGGGAATTCGAAAACCATTGTTCTGATTTCAATACAGGTTTCACTATAAAATACGGTGTTATTCTCAGGTTACATAGACTATATTTCATCCCCATACGAGAACGGAATGGGGACTGGAACAAATCAGGGAACTTGGAAAATAATGAACCGATTCCAAAAAATTCTGTCATCGTTAGAGTGCTCAACTGCCCCTGAGTAACATAGACTATATTTCATCTCCACTCTGCCACTAGAATGCAAACTTGGGCCTGAGCTACGCCCGCCGGGCGGGTCAGCTAGTGTATACATAAATATGTATCTACACTGGAGAATCCATAGCTTTTAAGTTTATTTAGGCTATCAAACTTGTAATAAACAATAAGTGAATAAATAAACAAACAAACAAAAAAATACCACCATGCGCCGCGCATGAGTCATTGTTAAACCTGTTCCTACTGACTCAGCAGTTCATTGGCCTGAACAAGAGCCAATGCATTTATTGGACATTGCCAATTGGATGTCTTCCCATTGGCCGATAATTAATTCGCACATTTTTTTTTTTTTGCTAAACCAGCATCACAAAATGACGAATAACAATTACATTATCGTAAGGAGAGACCGACCCAACTCGACTTTCGCGGGTGGGGTTGCGATCTTCATACGTAAGGGCATTGCTCATAAGGTAATATATAGTGGTGAAGTACGCCGATTCCGGTTGCTTGAAGCGTGTA
The DNA here is from genome assembly GCA_949752695.1 of Melanostoma scalare. Taxonomy (NCBI): domain Eukaryota; kingdom Metazoa; phylum Arthropoda; class Insecta; order Diptera; family Syrphidae; genus Melanostoma; species Melanostoma scalare. The sequence continues at coordinate 141,908,065 of OX456984.1, read as the reverse complement.
TCGTATGCATCCCTCTCCAACAGGGGAGGCGGTTGTATGTGGTCGCAATCTATGCGCCGGAGGCTTCTCAACCCTCATGTTTTATAACAGAGCTCGAATCACTTTTTCGAACTCTGAAACTGAACTCAGAAGAAAACTATTTCCTTTTGGCCGGTGATTACAATGCTAAACACCAAGATTGGGGAAATCAATTAGCCAATCCAAGGGGGACCCAGCTATTTTCAATTGGTTGGGGCTTCACAGTATTGAGTGTAAAGTCGATCTACTGGCTACTGACAGGCCCTCATATCCTCGAAGTGGCTCTTATTTGGATCTCTTACTTTTAGACTCAAGACTTAAACTGACCGACGACATTCTTCGACGGACGAAAAATTGTTTGACGACGGTTGAGTACGAGAGTGACCACTGTGGACTTGCCGCCGTCATACTGCTTCCGAACGACCTTGTGGAACTGGAGGAGTACGTGCCGACGCACTCTTACAACTACGGTAAGACACGTTGGCCGCGCTTTTCCGGTGCCGTCTCAAGGGAACTTCGTTCGAACGGTATTGCGCCGCCATGCAACAGGAATCTGTCGAACGTTGAGATCGATGGGTACCTGCAACGTATGGAGGATGCAATCCGTAGTACAATGGACAGGACAATTCCTAAATATAGGCAACATGACACTACGAACATGTACAGAAACGCGACAATAGACGCACTTTACAAACAAAAAAGTAGACTCCTGTCAAGACTCAAACTCTTGCACAGGAGGTTTACTGACCGACACGATTTGGAGATTAGAACTCTGAAGTCACAGATCAAAAATCTACAACAGTTAATTAAAGAAAACTACAGAATATCTATATCTCTTTTCTGGAACAATAAAATTCGGGCTGTGCAGTCCAAAAACCCGAGTATGTTTCCGGAAATAAACAAAATCTTTAGGAGAAAAGATCAAAATGACCTTCAGGGTATTAAACTCCAAAGGACGACAGAGAACAAAGACTTACTACTGACAATAGGAATAGATCCGGATGAGGCCATCTTGGATGATGACCACTTTATAGTGGAAGATGCTCAAGAGAAGGTAGAGACGGTGGGTGCTGTTTTCGAGCGAGTATATAAGGTGAATGAGTGCATTCGCCCGAATTACGACCTTGAAAATAGAGCCTTCGTTGGACACTTCTATCTTAGAGACGAGATCTCGCATTGGCGATCCGAGAATCCTGGTTTCACTAGGTTCAATGACGACCGACTTGCAAATGCAGTCATCGCCCAGCGAAACGGGGATAACACCCTGTTCGTTTCTAAGATGGACCTCTTGGACATCTTTCACAAAATAAAGAAAAAGAAGTCAGCTGGAGTCGACGGCATACCCAATGTTGTGCTGCGAAACCTCCCTTCGGAAGCGGTGGACATATACACCACGTTGTTCAACAATGCGCTGAATAATGCATATTATCCAGTGCGTTGGAAGACGGCAGTGGTCCATCCTCTCCTTAAAAAAGGGAAGGATGGTTCCAATCCAGCAAATCTCCGGTCAATTAGTCTTCTTCCGAGTATCAGCAAAGTATTCGAGAAAGTTCTCAATAGAGCTCTGTCCACATGGGCTGAGGACAAACATATTATTCCAGAAAATCAGTTCGGTTTTAAGGCGGGCCATGATACCATACATGCCGCGTCTAAACTAGTATCTGATATTCAATGGAACATAGCTAAAAAACAGTGTACGGGTGCATGTCTGGTTGACTTGGAGAAGGCTTTCGATACCGTTTGGTTAGACGGTCTTTTCTATAAGTTGATCAGGTATGGCATGAGTAAACCATTGCTTTATATTCTGAATGACATGCTTCATGGTAGAACGTTTGTTGTGAAAAGTTGCAATATAACTTCTACCAGAACTTTTAAAATACAGAACGGTCTACAACAGGGGGCGGTGAATTCGCCTATTTTGTTTAGCATTTTCACCGGCGATCTTATTGGTTCTCTTCACCATGCTATAGCGTACGCTGACGACCTCATTGCGTACAGAACAGGTCCAAAGATCGAAGTCATCAGAACACTCTTGCAGCGTGACTTCGATAAGATCCAGCAATATTGCGATGACTGGAAGTTGAAAATCAACTTCCAGAAATCGGAAACAATTGTGTTTAGGACCCCGTTGGCTCGGGCTTCATGGGATACGAGAAAGAACTGGCGCAAGCTGGTGATCGTTGATCTGTATGGTAACCCACTGCCAAACAAAGTAGTAGTCAAGTACCTCGGCATCTGGCTAGATCAGTATCTATATTTTAACAAACATATGGATGCGGCTCTGGCCAGGGCTAGAGGAGCTTTTGCTCTGACAAGGCGACTGTTTCACAGCAGACAACTTGATAGCAGAGTGAAAGTGATTTGCTACATGGCCCTCATAAGGCCAATGATTGTCTATGGGTGCCCCGTGTGGTTCAACGTTACAGCGTCTCAAATGGAAAAGATTCGGGTGTTTGAGAGACAGTGTCTGCGTACCTGTCTTGGATTACACAGAACACCAGAGTCGGAGTACAAAAAATATTATCCCAATGAGGTCCTTTACAACGGGGCTCAAATAAACAGGATCGACAACTTCATTATAAAACTGACTCGTGGTCACACGGTAAGAGCGATGACCTCGACCAATGGCCTGATCTTTGGGGCTTATTACCCCAACAGAGAGTATTTGGAAAGAACACGCTTCAGTGGATTTGTCCCACCGGAGGCTTTCCTCTATTTTGATATGGAAGGGCTGATTCAGGATAGGTTGGCGGTTCCGCTAATCTACCACGTCTGCCGTAAGTCCGTGGAACGACGGCTCCTTTATAGCCGAGACGTCACCGCAGTAGGCGGAGACGTTGAAGAGCTCCTTCGGTTCAGTAGGGCGGTCTCAGATCGCGATCGTCGTGACGTTGTTAAAATGTCAAACATGTTCTGGTGGTTGTCTGAGCACGAAACTCAAATTGATATTGATAGCGAGTCGCCAATGGCTGGCTTACACAGGTTTAGCGTGTAAGTCTTAGGGTATAGGGGGTGGGCACAGTGGCATACAAAAAAAAAACCAAAAAACCAAAAAAAAAAAAAAATTAAAAACCAAAAAAAAAAAAAACCAAAAAAAAAAAAAAAGTACAAAAATCTAAAAAAAATCATAAAACATAAAAATTCCAAAAAATACGAAACAGAAAACAAAAAAAAAAAAAAGCTACTGTGGCTGCTCTAGGTTTAAGTAGATTTAAATAGATTTAAGTAGTTTTAAGTAGTTTTAATAAAAACCAAAAAAAATATGATCCAGCAAACTAAGTTTTTTGTTTTTAAATTTTCTTAGTTTTTAACCATAGTTCTAGTTTGTAAATCCGTATAAGTTATCTTTAGGCCGAAAGGCATTAGAATTAAGATATTGAGTAATTTAGAGTACCCGCTTAGGGTCAGTAAGTTAGTTAAGTTGTTATATAAGCTAGTTTTATACATTTTTGCTAGCTCCTAAGTAGATTTAAGAAAAAGAAATAAAAAATGAATTAAAACTGAAAAAAAAAAAAAAAAAAATTCGCACATGCACAAAATTGAGTTGTGCGAATTCATCAGTAATTGGTGGGCACAAATTCTAGAAATATTTTGTAATATAGTTAGTTCATTTTGGAACCTAGAAATAATCAGACGTGTTTCGGTCTTCGAATAAAATCAAAATTATAACTTTTACGTTTTTGTATGAATCACTGAAGAAAGTTTTTTTATATTGTCCTTAGCAATCAAGCAGGGACCAGCTTAAAAAAAATATTGTTTCATTCTTTCGTTTATCGGTTATTCGTGCGTGGTTTCTTTAATACAGGATAGACGAGTTACACTCCATCTGAGTGCTTCTATCGAAAATATCTTCCTCAATACCAATCCCCGCAATCTCAGATCCATCCCTCTCTATAACCCACCCACTCATAGCACAAACTATGGCCATTTCAATCTTATCACTCGAATGCTACGCTTAGCAAACAGTGTACAGCATACCCTTGATTTTAATATAAGCGTACCTTCTCTCAGAAGTAACATATATGTACTCCCGTAATTCTTAATTTCCCTTAATATTTTTACTTTTAAGATAGGTTAGTTATTAAATTTAAAATTTTTGTATGATGTATATTAAAATTGTAAGTTTATGATATAATTGTATTAAGCTTGAATTAAGCCAAACTAATAAATTGTCAGACTTGTCGTCCAACATTAAAAATCTTCAAATATATTTAAAAACCATCCAACAAGTTGAACAAACGGTCGTCGGGAATTCACATTATCCAACATTGGTAGTTCAAACAAAAGTCTGACCAACTAATTGTACAGATTGAACTCCGCTAATTGATATTTGACGCAAAATAATTTTAACACACAATTTTTATTGATACTCATAACCAGCGATAGGATTTTACTAACTTTGCCTTTTTTTTTTTTTTTGTTAAAAGGAATATGAAATAGACTTTCGACAAACATGTTTCAAGCCCTGGTGATTGCAAATATATGTATTTTATTTTGCCTTTTTTTGCCTTTTCATACCATAATTGCCTTTTTTCGCCTTTCTGCCTATTTCTGCCTTTTTTGCTTTTTATTAAAGTTTGTTAAGAAATATCTAATAATAATTGGTTTAGCATTTAGAAAAAATGCGAACATTTTCGTTTGCCTTTGAGAACCTTTCGTTAAAAATCTTGTACAGTTTCAAACAAACACAAAAACTACGGAAAATGTTCGAATTAATGCATGTGTTAATGTTTATCAGCGCAAACATGCTTGGTACTTCTTCCTCGCCTTCGTAAAATGCACACCTGCGTTAACAGAATGTTAGCATGTATGCATGTTTTTCCACGCAGACATGCTCGGTGCTTCTTTCTCATGCATACCTGCATCAACATTTAGAACGTTCTAGACTGTTCGGAGAAATGATTGAAGATGAAGAACTGCAAGCGCAGCTGGCGTAAATTAAAGTAAATTTTGAGTTTTTAGTCGATCTGAAAAAACACATTTTCAAAGACCTACTAACAACAGGAACCTCAATTAGCGAAGTGCTGCTTGTTTCGAAAGACATTGAGGAAGGCTTGAAGAAGTTTACTGCCGTTTTCAATGGAAACAAAGGCCTAAAAATTATTGAGCAGATAAACTCTGTAATAAACGGCGAAGTGGAAATATTGAAGCGAATAATGTTGAAAGGTTAAGATGGGCTCCTTTCGTTTCAGCTGAAGCTGAGAGATCATTTAGCTCCTTCGAAGCCCTTTTTAGGGACAGCCGAAGAAGATTGCTACCTGACAACTTTAAAAAACTCTTGGTAGTCCAATGCTACTATAATGAAATGTATTTTTGTTTATTTTCCTTATATTTTTTAATAAATGCATTTTCTTTGCCTTTTTAAGAGTTTTGTTTTGCCTTTTTCCAATTTTTTAGGTCAACAAAATCCTAACCCTGCTCATAACTTTCTTCCTTCAGAACAAATTTTTTTTCCGCTCTGAGATGAGCAGATAATTTTATTTCTCTATCAAGATATTTGTTCCATCTAACTTCTAGAAAATTGAGCTTTTTCTATCAATTGAATAAGTACTAACTGACTGATTAACTGATTATTGAAAACTTGGCCCTAAACTTATTAACTATTTCATTATAGGTATAGGTAACTAAAGAACTGTGGCGCCATATTTCTAAGGCAAAATTTCCTCAGCCATTCGTTTTGCCTTTCTTTAACATGAACGATTGATAAATAGTAAACAACCAATGGGTATTGATTTGTACGTTAACAACAACCCTAATTGATATTCAAGTCTTCTCTCGGTCGCAATAACTGAATTGAAACCCCATAGAACATAAGAAAACATAGCAAAAACATTCAATATCCCTCTCCTAAGTGGACCCACTAACAACTCATGCTGTTTGCTTGTTCTTCATCCGCATGCAAATTATAAACACTCATTGGTTACGCTGATCATGTTCGGTGGCAGCTTAGAATTCCAAACTTTTCCGGGTTAAGCTATAAGCACGTTAAAATTTGCCAAGAGCTAATCCGTGAAAACATCTGACTTCGGGGCCCAAATTGCTATACGCCATCACCATCGCCACCCAAAACATCATATCATGGCAACTACATTTAATATGGAAACCAAAAATGGATATTAACGTCGAAGAGACTTCGCCCTCGCAGAGACATTCCAAAGGAAATGCTGTCGGTGGCATGGCGGCGGCAGCGTCAATCTTGTCGTCTGTCGTCAGTATGAGGAAGCATGATATTTTGGAGTTCGTTACTCGAATTGGTTCGCTGAATGATTAAAAGTTAAATCCGTCTGGAAAAACGCCTTCACTCTTCTTTGTAAAAATGATGACGGGTGACGGTGAAATACTAATAATTGCAGCTACAGGCGTGGCACGTTGTAAGCTCAAACTATGTGGGCAACAAATACAATGTAATTTGTGGAATTGTTGGGCGTTAATGCGTTAATGTCGATCTTGAAATGGAAAGTGGGTCAATAGACGTGCATTCATGATAAGTTTGTTTTTCTCTTTGCCGCCTGCATCAATTGTGGTGTGCACATTTATGGGAGGTGACATTATAGGCATGGAGAGACGATTATGGAAAAATCTGTGTTTTCACCAAATTAAAGCCTTCTCCATCGGGGTATTTGCATAAAACATATCGAAAACGTCTGTCTACTTACATACATAAGACAATGCCCTAGTCTAGCCAATAAAAGAAGAAAAGGTTTTATGACATAAGTTCATACGACTTCCTTAAATTACACAATTATGTACCTGAAAAGCAAACTGTTTTTGTTATTTCATACTCCCCAAAAATGATCACAAAATCATAGATCACACCGGCAAAATGGAGTGATGCAACTCATTGCTGCAATGAAGTAAACTCCCGCGTTATGTGGTACTCATTTCTCATACCATCGCATGGGAAACTCAAAACTTCACCGCCACAACAAGCGACCACAGTGTCATCCGCAAACAAGATCAGCTCACATACGAGATGCTTCTTCCTTGAGAAAGATGCCTTCGAGTCCCAAGTCGCAACAGAAGCAACCAACAACCACTGTGCCCCTGTTATATCATATTCGCGAGAAAAATAATAATCTGATGCCTGGCCGAGGTGAAAAATACCGACATGCCTTATGGGAAACAATAATAAAGGTGCGCGTTGCGCGCACAGTTGCCATATAGGTACCCAAGTAAGTCTGCGCAGTCGCTCTGAATGAAATTCATTGATGCAAACCGTTTTGTGGCATACCACGAGAAAGTTTCCAATCGGGAACGGGCGATTGCGTAATAATAATTCAAGCACCCAAAACAGCCGCTATTTCACGAAACTAAATAATTCTATGGTCCACGTTGTTAACACCCTCCATTTACTTCTTTCATCACACTGAATGCTCCAAAATAGATTCCAAGTATACAACAACCATGCGATGGTGCAAGATGTAGCAATTAAACATTAAAAAAAAGAATTGTTTATGACCCAACTGGGATCAAGTGCACATAGTTTCACTTTTCTTCACACTTCGCTTTGAGTTTTTTTTGTTTGACTTGGTTCGGCATTTTTCTTTTAGAATAATACCCTTGGGCATAAAATTACCGCAGCTGTTGGGAAGAAGAGACTTCTTTCATAAAACTAAAAAAAGGGGGGAAGGTTTTATGGAGGAAAGTGTGAAAGCTATTAAATTTCAAGACATATAACTTTGATGTCTTGACTTTTCATTTCAAAATATGCACTGCAAGTCCATTCAATGCCAATGACCAGAGTCTTTGTAAGACGAAGAGTTGGATTACAAAATCAAGGGCTAAGGAGGAAAAGGCGTTGTATAATTATTGAAAGTATGTATTTTCATTACGGAAGATGTACTTGGTCTTGTTACATTGAAACTACAACAATGCAATAGAGTAATTGTGTACGACGCATGAAGTAATTTTTGCTTCTTTCGTTTTGTTAAGTGGTTTATTCTCGCAAACGACTTCTACAAGTTCAATGCAATACCGCAAACACATTTACTTAAGTTGACTCTAAACTTATATCGTCAGACAACAACTTGTGTCGATGTGTTTGACATGACAACCGCACTACCGACTCCAAGCGAAATTACCAATATCTTTGGCATTAACCGAAACGTCACTTTTCATCAGGTGTTTTAAAACGAAGCGAACAATTTACTGGATACTGGATTTTGACCTACCAGGCAAAAGCTTATCAACGCCATCATCATTACTCCCATCAGGGCCACTGTCAAGGTGTGTCGCGGCTGCGGCGCTGCCATCTGAACTTTCTCCAATCGCCGCAGCGTCGATCGGTCGTGCGAATAAACTCAAGAGCGATTTTACTTTCGTTTAACTTACGCTGGCAGTACAAGAGGCGTGCGCACTGCTGGTTCTCGTTACGAACAGCACAGCAGCATGCAACATCCAAAAACAGAACAAACCACTCCGTTGTCGTCGTCGTCGTCGCGTCGGTCGTCGTAGTCCATTCGAAGGCTGAGCATGAAAAATAAATTAATTTTATAGGAGGGTATAGATTGTGTGCCTGGGCAAGTACAAAGCAAAAACCGGTGGTACAGGAAAATAAGAACTGATGATGCTTGTTAAAGGCGGTTACGCGAAAGGTAAAGGTTAAGTTGTTTGCAGCTAAGAATCCAACAGCGAATGCAGTTCGTTCACTTGTCGTCATTGCCATTGCACGCCGATTTGGTGATCAAGATGATGGTAGTGCCTATTCAATTAGATTTACTTTCACTAGTTCAATGAAAAGGTATAAGCTCCAACGTACAGATTCTGTTAACTGTAAACAATAAATGTTGTTGTTGGTCAGCAGACAGACAGACCATACTTCGTTCAGCTGATGCATGTCTTCGGGCTTCAATTTTGTACAAAGTTGCACAGCTTGCGTTCCATGTACCGATTTGGTTATCATTTTCATGTACAAGTTTACTTAGAAAAACAGCTTCGGGTTACTGTAATCAAATGTCAATCAGCTAGCGCCAGCGTTCAATTTACACCTCGAGATGAGTGCTAACGAATGATTCCTACTTCCATAACAATTGTGGACTTCAAAATAATTCAGTAGCAACACAACTGACAGTTTACAGTTGGTTCTATGTTACGCTTCTTGACCATCTATTACATACATCTGATTGAGAAGATTGGTATTTTGCATACCACCAAAGCAACGCAAATGCACCGGAAACGAAATGAGTTCTTCTTAGAAAAGATAAAACCAACAACCGAGGCTTTTCTTCTACAGTGTGGCAACTGGCAATAGTGTTGACGATCTGTGGTTTGGGAAGTAATTGTTTTAGAAAGTCTGCATGTGATAGATTTTAGCGAAAAACAACATTTCTTACTATTTGTGAGAAATAGGTCTTCCATATCGGCAGGTTTTCTTGAAAATAGGACAAAGCTGTTCTTAGGCCACCAAAAGTCCAAAGTGATTTTGCCTTAAGAGGTCAGCAATGGAGTAGCAACTGATTTGAGGCTGAAACCAAAACGTTTCTTTATGGAACATTTACGCCGCGCCATATGTCCATTGAAAGATATGGAGAAGAAGAGATTGAAGTTATTCTTTCACTAATTTTATTAAATGAATGAGCTTATGACATTATATTTGCCATTTAGCGCATTTACATCCAATAAGCTTTCAATTACTCAACTTATCGAAATTTGAAGTAAGGGATAAATTTACATGTCCACTATAAGACAATCCTCACTATAACAATATACAATTTAAAAACACAAACTATTTTATAGAGAGAAACGATTTTGGAATGTTTTTGCACATAGGTACTATTTACAATTTCATTATGTTGCAAGGTTTTCTTTTAACAGCAACCATTTGTTTCACTTAGCTTGCAATGTTTGAATGTTATTTTGGCTGTTTTGAAAGAACATACCTGCGTGTTCATATCCCAGAAACATAAAATTCTTTTTCACGAGCTTCGCCTTTCGTGAGGAATTGGCAAGCCCTTTGAGTTTAATTAGAATTAAACTGCCATTTGGAATCGGCGAAAATTTAAGGTGCATGAAATGCGTTTCGATGTTATCCCGATTTGAACCTTTTTTTTTTAATAATGAATTTAAGTGTACATATTTCGTTTATCGATTCAAATCACGATATAGGGAACATTTTCTGAATGGTGGGTGAGACAAAATATTTATTTCCATATTAGTGCAGTCAATGAAGCGAAAAATAGGGCATTACCTCCGAATTTTTTTACTGTGAACCGATTTGCATGAAATTTTGGAATTAGGCTCATCTTACCCTTAACCAATATATATCGTTCAATAAACAAAAAACTTGTATGTATGATTTAAAAGAAAAAACATTAGATGCTCTCCTTATTTGCACTACAGCTCACTTATTTTACGTGCAAAAGACTTTTAATAGTGCTCATTTTAAAGCTTATTTCAAGCACTACAAAACATCCTCCTGTATTAGAATGCATAAAATGCACCTGCTCGCCGCTAAATGGCATTGACAACAACGATTAAATTTCAGACAAAATAAAAAATGGCTTTGATCTTTTATATCTAGCTTAATATTGTTCTTAGAATACTTTATAAAAAACCAAATTGTTCATTGTTTTACCTGCTACAATTTTGTTCTTTATAAAATTTTCGATAAAACGTATAGTTTTGGAGCTATTTGCAATAAATAGATGAAAAACGTGAAAAAATTGCGAATTTTCAATTGCCAACTTGAAAAGTATTGGACTTAATGAAAAACTTTATATTTGATTTTTTGCTTAAATTTAGGCCTTTTATCGATATCCGAGGTTATTTTGAAAAAAAAATTCGCCCCCGAAAAGGGGTGGCAACCACCCCCAGTGTGGTGGCGGTGTTGAAATCATTTTCACTTTTAAAGTTAAGGGTAAGATGAGCCTAATTCCGAAATTTCATGCAAATCGGTTCACAGTAAAAAAAATTCGGACCAAAAATGCTTCATTGACTGCACTATATCTCATAAGAGGCTAAATAAAGACAGATAATAATGGAGCTGGATAAAAAGACTGAGCTGTCTTTTATTTCAAGCCGATTTTAACCTTTTTGAAATACTGATTTAAGGTGTTTTTTCGTTCATAGCTTAAAATCTTTTATAAGGAAGCATTTTGAAAGGGGGTCGCGACAAAATATCTTTTTGCATATTTTATGAATCAAACATTTTGCGACAGGTAATGTGAAACTCAGTTTTGATTTTTATTTGATTGGACCCTTTTTGTGGGCTGAAAGTGCTAACTTGAGGTGTTACACAACCCCTTTTCAGAAAACGAAAAGATAATGATTTAGTGATAGTTAACTGTTGACACGATTTTTTTGGGATCGATTTGAAGGAATTTGGGTTTTGATTTTTTTTTACGAAGAAATTAAAAAATTTAAATTTTGTGTTGTTAAACTTTTTATTTTACAATTTAGCTTATGGGGTGGGGTTAAGTATTAATTTTTTTTTTTTATTTCTAATTTAATTTTTTTAAATGAATGCATAATATCTCAAGAACATTGTGTAAAATTTCCAAGTCGATCGGAGTAAAATTGACGAAGTTATGAGTATTTGAGCGTCTATTGCCACATGCCGGGTATATATACAAAAATCGTTTCGCGGTGTATCATATCATTTCGCAATTTTTGTTTTGCAAATCATTATTTGGCATATTGTTGATTAGCATTTTACATTTCAGCAGAGCACGTTTTGCATTTTATTGTTTGGTCAAATAATTGCTTGGCAATTTTTATTTGGCAAATTTTGTTTAGCAATTGGTCGATAAGACTTTTTAGCTTTTTCGCGCGAAAATTCAAAGCTTGTTATTTAATGCAAGTAAAAAAATATAGCGAAAAAATAGAATGCCAAATAAAAAAAAAAAAAACAAACAATGAAATGCTAAAAAAAAATCGTTATTTGATAGTACATACCTAGCTTTTTTAACAACCAGCGAGATGCCTTATTTTATGTTAGAAAAGTATTTTCCTAGAACTCTTTGAGGATATTAAATACTGAAACCATAATTAAAGAATGTAAAAAAAACAATTTCGAAAGTAGCAACTTCACATATGGTGGTTTTATTTACTTTAAAGAAATATCTGGAAACAGATTTAAGAATGTACCTTTTGATGATAACAAGTTCATGTATAGGTACGGCGAAATAATCGATTCGCGGAATAATGAAACGGCGAAACGATCATTTGCGAAATCAACACTTGGCCAAGTAACTTGAAGCGAAGTAAGTGAAGGGCATTCAACAATTTGCCAAATGATATTTGCGTTTTGTCCTAAAATCATTTCAAACTGAGCCGAAAGAATAATAATTGCGTATTAATAAGAAGACAAAATGAAAGAATGCAAAGTGTTATTTGCCAAAAAAAGGTTTGCAAAACAAAAAAGTCTAAACGACCACGGCGAAACAAAGAAATGGCAAACGTCTTCTGCCGAAATATAGGTGACGCCGGGTTTTATACCTGGGCGGCAGCTGCGCGGCTCGCTATTGTATTTTCGACCCCGAATAAATTAATTAATAAACGGGCCTGTTACGGTCCTGTTATTTATATTCGAGACATGGTGTTCTCAAACTTATGTGCAATGAGCGCGATAACTCAAAATCTACTGGACCAATCGCTTTGAAATTTTGCACAGTACTTCTTCACATAATTCGCCAGGTATTGTCGAGAGCTTTATAGTTTTTTTTAATAACTACTAATTTTTAACATCAAATAAGCCGATTTTTTTTAGCGAAAATCAGGTTGTTGGCTTCCAAGTACTACAAAAAATTAAATAATCGAAAAAAAATCCTCCCGTCATTACCTGGAGAAACATCTCCTTTAACGAAAGTATTTTGATTTTTTCGTTTCAGATCATTCTGTTGCGAGTTGTGGTTTTGAAAGATTGTTCCTCTAGTGTTGACGATTGAGTTTTGTACTATTTTTTTCAAGTATGATGTTCAAGAAATCGCATGACAATTTGTCGCCTTGCCTAAAGCTTTTTTCGACATCAAAGGTCTCGGTGAGTCATTCTACATATTAGTAGTACGAGTTTTGCATTGATGCCGAAACTAGACATGGCTCTGTATAGCTCGTCTCTGTAAATACTGTCATACGCGGCCTTAAAATTGATAAAATTATGGTGTTTATCGATATTATATTCTCGGGTTTTTCCTAGATCTGCCGTAATGTGAAAATTTGGTCTATTGTGGACTTTTCTGGTCTAAAACCACATTGATAAGGACCTATCAAGTTGTTGACTTGGGGTTTCAGACGTTCACATATTACGCGACGTTAAGGGGATTTATTTCTCTAGAATTGGCGCAATTGTGAAGGTCTCCTTTAGACTCAAGCAACTGCATCAAAATGAGTTATTTGAGAAAGTTGAAGATTTAGTGTATGGCCATAAATTAAAATTTTACTGGTCGTTAACTTTAAATCGAGTTTTTGTCTTTAAGATTTTTCTAAACTGGCGGTCGTGATTAGATAAAGAATAGACTAATACTAAAAAGATTCCCAAAAAATATTCCTTAACAACTTTTTTATCAAGTTGAAGAAATTTTTTTTCATCTAGAAGAAAAAAATATGAAAAATAAAATTTTTTTGGCTGCTTTATTTCGACAAAAATTACGAGATTTATGTTTCTCGCCAATTGGAGACTACAATTACAAGACAAATCGGCTACATTTCAATGTTATTCTCTGAAGAAATTTTGCTTTATGTTCCAAATATGCAATAAATTTTTCCAAAAAAAAAAACCTCTCAAAATTTTTTTTGAGTCTTCTAAAGCAGGATTCCCTCCTTAATATAACCTTGAGACAACAATAAGTGTAAAATTCTATTTGATTGTATCAAAGACATATGGAATATTGAAAGATAGACAAGCAATCATTCTTGGTAGCATTGCGCTCTTGACTGTCCTTTGACTTGTGAGTAACAGAAATTAACAAAATTTTTGAGATAAATTTTTGCCGGAAATGTGAATTCAGAAACATTCATGAGCTAAGGTTAATGTTTGACAAGTGCATTCGTAGCATTGATCTAAGTAATCGAACTCTCTACTGCTCGGTCTTCTAATCCATTTTTTACTTTCTAAAAAATTTCAACCTAAAAATGCAAGGGAAAACGGAAGTAGTCATGATGACTTTGCGAAAATTGAAAACATAAGGAAACGCCCTAATAGTTTCAATTTAAAGAAAAATTCAAAATTCAGATATAACAATCTTATGACACACATTGTTCTCAGATCTAAAACATAATTTAGATTTTATATACATTAAGGTGGGTCAAAAAATCAAAAAAAAAATTTTTTTTGATCCGGCACACGAAAACTTGTTCTTAGGTACCTCTAGAAAGTACTTACAAAATTTGAGCTTTTAATACTAACGGGAAGATGATGCTCATTGTAGTTTTCTATTTTCAATTTAGTGTCATATAAAAATGGGCTTATCTTTTTAACAATAGTTTGTTCATCCAGTCGCAAATACAATATTTATAGGAAATTGAACGGTCTACAAAAATGGTCTCTTATACTTTTTTCATTAATCTAACCATTTAAAAGATATTCAAGGTCAAGTATGTATTTTTAAGAAAATAACTTTTTTGTTTTGAATTTTGTAACTCACTAAAAAATAGTTATTATCAAATGAGCATCAATTATTTCAATAGAAAATTGAACGTTCTTTTGTTGTTAATCGATTACTCTAACCATTTAAAAGATATTCGCAGTAGAACTGCAATTACTACGAATTCTAATAATTTCTTAATAAATATTTAAAATTTATCTACTTAATTTATGAATTTTGACAATATTAATGTGAACTTGAGTTTATTCCCAAAAAAATGACAGTATGCAAGTTATGTCGTATCTTTTGTTTAAGAATATATTTCATTGGACTCAATTTTTTAACGATATTTTCTGAAGTAGATCATAAATTACCTTAAAATTTATAAATTAAATAGATAAACTTGAAATATTAATTAAAAAACTATTAAAATTAGTGGGAATTGCAATTCTGCTGCGAATATCGAATAAGTTGTAGAGTTTTTTGTGAAGAATTCGTGAGATTGATGGATGATCTTTATGATTTAAATAAAGACATTATAATCGTGGGAGATTTTAACATTGATTGGCTTTCGACAGATAATATTTATAAAAGAGATGTTGAAAAAATTATAAAAGATAATGCATGCCTGCAAATTGTAAATGAACCGACCAGAATTACGAGAAATTCAAGAACACTGATCGATTACGTAGTTACAAACAGTAATCAATCAATAAGAGCAAAAACTGTAAAAGAACTTAAAATAAGTGATCACGAAACAATTGTAATGGAAATAAAATGTGATGCGAGTAATAGACAGTTGAAAGTTTTTCCATATTTTAAATATCGAAAAAAATTGTTCGGGCAAGTGTTAGAAACAAATTTCTGGAGTATACTCAGTTTACAAGACTCCACTTCTTTAGCATATGATTTTTTGAAAAAAATTAACGAAAGCGTTTCGGTGTTTCTGACCGAGAAATCGGTTAAATCTAGTGAAAATGCGTGGTTCAACAGTTTTTTATGCAATCTTAAAAATCAAAAAATTTTAAAGCATTCAAAAGCGTTACTAAGCGGTTCCGAAATAGACTGGAAAAATTATACAATCATTCGTAATAAATATAAACAAGAAATTTGTAAGCGTAAGCGTGAATATGTTATGTCTAAAATATCTTTTTCCCATGACCAAAAAACAATGTGGCAAAACATAAAAAATTTTATTTTAAAAAAAGATAAAAGTGAAATTAAAACCGTTATATTTGGAACGGATACTTGTACCAAAAGTATAATTATTGCAAACATAATAAACACCATCCCGTCAGCCCCTTTCGTAAATCACGTTGAGGAAGTCGAAAGCGTTTTCAAATTTAAGAATATAACATTAGCCGATTTAAAACAAACAATAAAAAATATGAAAAACAAACGGGATTTTCAGTTCATGAGCCCAAGTATCTACTTAGACCATTTCGAAATCCTTGGCCCAGTTCTCTGTAAAATAATAAACGGTTCTTTGTATACAAGTAAATTTCCTGATACCTGGAAAGAATCTTTGGTGACACCAATCGAAAAAATTGTTAATACCGTAAAATGTGAAGAGTTTAGACCTGTGAATGCTATGCCGTTATGTGAAAAGATTTTTGAAAAAGTAGTATTCAAGCAGTTGTATGAATATTTTGAAAGTAACCATTTAATTATTGACTTGCAGTCAGGTTTTAGAAAAGGGCACTCGTGCGAAACTGCCATTAATGTAGTTGTTACGTCATGGAAGGAAGAACTTGCCAAGAAAAGAAGTGTTTATTGTGTATTTTTGGATTTGAAACGGGCGTTCGAGACAGTCAATAGAGATATTTTATTAATGAAAATGAAAAAATACGGTGTTAAAGACAAAGAATTACTGTGGTTCGAGTGTTATCTGAGAAATCGAAAGCAAAGAGTTAAAGTCAATAGCGTGGTGTCAGAATCGATTGATGTGGAGTATGGTGTGCCTCAAGGATCTGTCTTAGGGACTCTTTTGTTTACGATTTATATCAATGATCTCCAGTGTGTTTTGAAACACAGCAAATTAGCTCTGTTTGCGGATGATGCTGTTGTCCATATCTCCGGAAACAATAATGTAGACAGTAAGGCAAAACTACAAGAAGACTTAAACGCAATAAACCAGTGGCTTGTGGAAAATAAACTTAAACTGAATATCGGAAAAACGAAACTTATGGTGCTGAACGAGAGGAGCAGTGACGACATCGATATAAAAATAGGGGGCATAGCAATAGAAAGAATAACAGAAATAAAGTATCTAGGTGTAGTGTTAGACCAAAAGTTATTGTTTGGAAATCATATAAACTATATATGTAAAAAAATTGCTAAAAAAAATAGGATTTATGAAAAGAATTAGAAATCAAATTTCAACTATCAGTGCAATAAATATTTATAACGTAATTGTAAAACCACATTTTGAGTACTGTTCAACTATTTTGTTTTTATGTAAAGAGAGTGATTTTATAAGACTGCAAAGATTACAGAATAAAGCAATGCGATGTTTACTAAAGTGCAATAGATATATGTCAATTCGTTATATGTTAAATTCGTTGAAATGGTTATCAGTTAAACAAAGAATAACTATGAATGTTTTAGTGTTTATACATAAAATAAAAAACAATTTAATGTCAAATTACTTATTTTTTATTATGAGATTTATTAGAGATTTACAACCATACGCTTTAAGAAATAGAAACGACCTAAGACTTCCTAACTTTGTAACTAGAAACACTCAAAATTCACTAGTTTATAAAGGCTTTAAATTATACAATACTTTGGATAATCAAACGAAAAATCAAACAAACTTTAATATTTTTAAAAAAAATGTGATAGATTTTGTCAAATCCAAGTTTTAAATATAAAAATCAGTTATATATGTTAAAACATAACCTATTGTAAATGTAAATAGTTTAATCAAACTAAATAAATGAACTTAAACTTAAACTTATCTTAAAAAAATTGTTTAATAGAAGTATTGGAAATATTTATTAAGAAATTATTAAAATTAGTAGGAACTAAAATTCTACTGCAAATATCTTTTAAATGGTTAGAGTAATCGATTAACAACAAAAGACCTTTTTTGTAGAACGTTCAATTTTCTATTGAAATAATTGATGCTCATTTGATAATAACTATTTTTTAGTGAGTTACAAAATTCAAAACAAAAAAGTTATTTTCTTAAAAATACATACTTCAATTTTTGACCTTGAATATCTTTTAAATGGTTAGATTAATGAAAAAAGTATAAGAGAACATTTTTGTAGACCGTTCAATTTCCTATAAATATTGTATTTGCGACTGGTTGAACAAACTATTGTTAAAAAGATAAGCCCATTTTCATATGACACTAAATTGAAAATGGAAAACTACAATGAGCATCATCTTCCCGTTGATATTAAGAGCTCAAATTTTGTAAGAACTTTCTAGAGGTACCAAAGAACTAGTTTTCGTGTGTCGGATAAAAAAAAATGATTTATTTGACCCACCCTAATATACATAGTAAATAAATAAATTTGATTTGTGCCGTTTTTAAAAACAGTTGATCATATAAAATTCACAGTTTTTTTTCGTTTTTATCGGCAAACGTGCGTGGTTATGTACGTACTTCGGTCCAGTAGTTTCTGAGTTCCAGCTCCCGTGGGAATACGGAAAATAAAATATAACTAATGGTAGTCAGGGATAATGTAGCATTATAATGGTAAAAGCAGATCCCAGCAAACCTCATCATGTTGCTTTTTATCTGTTGTGGGGTGACGAATTGTAAAAATTTTACTCTCAGAATTTCTTCGCAAAACGCACCAAAAGAAGTATAACTCAACTCAACTTTGGATTCTTACGTATTAAGAAATTAATTACAACAATGCTATTTCAGAGCCAAATATTTTATGGAAAAACAACACAAGTCCATGGTCTGAAACCGTTCTTGCTCAGCCCTGAATTTGGTTTTCTTGGTAGAATTAGATTAGAGTTTATTGAAAAAACAAAAATAACAACGTAACATGATGTCATCATCGGTTTAATTCTGAATTAAAAATGGTCTAATATGTAATTTTTCCTTGGACCCTTCAATTAAATTAGTTCCAACAAACCAAAAAAAAAACAACATTTTACTGCTTACTCCCACCTAAGCGAACCAAAAGTATTGTGTGTTTCTATTCTCTTGCCATATCGTTTTCAATCTAATTACTCAATTAACCGACTTACCAATCACGCACACAGTATTCGCGCCTCAACCTAAAGTTCATTCCCTTGTGCACGCAAGATGATCAAACAACAACAGTAGACACGAATTTGTGAGATTCAACCTAATACGATCGAATGTTATTTCCGGCAAGCACCATATCGCAGGCACCAGCTAGAGTCGTCTGATAATCTCTCTACCAACTTCCCGAACGCAATTGCTTAAAAACAAACTAGTAGAACAAATAGAAAATGACTCGTTACTCACAGATACCACACGGACCATGAGAAAGGCACTTGAAAGCTTTCCATACATATTTGAATGTGGTAGAGACAAGCACTTGGGTGGGTAGGTAAGTAATACGGGTACAATGTATGGCAAAGAGATAGAACCGATGCCATTCGGAGGCAAATGTCAGCTTTGTTCAAGGGTTAACCCTGTGTCAATGTCAGTACATTTATGTATTCACAGCTCGTTGCCACCCTGTGAATTCATTTTGTTAAGCCCTGCTTCGAATATTTAGGTAGGTTGTGTGTGAATGATTTTGCACTGCACTTGTATATCAAAGGCAATTGGTATTGACGTGGTAAGAATAGGCTACCAGTATTCTAACCGCAGACAAACAAACATGGAAGTACGGAGAAATCGCAATCAATCAGTACCACAATTAGGGCGAGCTTCAAATCACACGCAGTCAGACTAAATTACTGCGGTGCAGAGTGGTACCGCTCATTCTCAGATGTTATCGGCACCATATTGAACGTTTGACCCAAATAGTTGGAGGATATTTCCAAAGGAATAGCAGATTAGGTTTTGCTGCGAGCAAATGATTCATGTAACGAACAAGTCTTATACACAAAATAATACCATCTGTTCATCGACAACACTAAAACAGATTTCTAACACTCAACTTTACAGATGTTGTTTAACCGTTAGCCCTGCTAGTATAAGATGAATGCATATAATAGAATTGAAAGGATCTGAATTAGAAAAGTATTAAGGTGCAAGAAACGACAGTGTTGTCAATATTGCCCAATTCAAAAAATTCTGTTAAATATTTCAATCAAAATTATTGCTGCAAATAAATTTGAACAGGAACAAATCTAACTTTTGAATAAGTTAGGCCAGTTTTTGAGTGAATTTGAAAATGTTTTGAGTTAATTTTGGTTCAAGGTTGAGTAGATTTTCTAGACTAATACACTAAAATGATTTATATACTTCTACATGTTTGCTTATTATGATCCCCATCTGTTAATCTTATTATTGAACGCTATCCAAAAAGTTCAATAAATTAAACTTTTCTTTGTTTCGTCAAAGGGGATTTGAATAATATATGCGTACGAGTATACATACATATTTTGTTTTTCTATCTTTGCAAAGAGTTGAAATTTCTTTTTCTATCTATTTTCGAATTGACGCTGACGCCTGCCCGCACGCTTAATTTATAGTTCACTAATGCAAACTATTCTGTTGTTTTTATTTAGAAATGTGTACACATGAGAATTGAGAAGCTTAGAAAGATTGGCACCATCAGAGTATTTTTATTTATTCTGGCTGCACACCAATCAACATAGAACTAGTATTACTCAAGTAACATTTAGCAATGTAAAGTTTCTAAAAGTAATTGACAGGCTTTTTGTTGTTTTTACATGCGAAAGATCGGCAAGTAGATTTTATCGTTTTTTGATTCCACGATCAATGCTCGCAAGTTTGTTGAAATGTTGCAAGCTGATGACTCATTAGCCATTAACTAAAATTTTTTTTTAAGGATCTATCTAAAGGGTTTTTTAACAGGGACGCTACAAAAGTAGAGCGACAGGGACAGCAAACGACGCCATATTTCTTGCCGTTTTTTGACATTTCTCTTCAATAAGGTTTGCCATTTCATGATGGAAAGATATACGAGCCAACAACGAGTCGAAATTATTAAAATTTACTACCGAAACTCGGAGTCAGTGGTCTCAAAGTTAAGAGCGCTACGTCCAATCGTCATAATCGTCCTAGCAGATCAACAATTGAGCGTCTAGTGGAAAAATTTTAATCCACAGGCACAGTACAAAAAAGTGCCCGTAGTGTCGGAAATATTGCTGCTGCTGAGGCTTCAGTTGCAGAAAGCCTAAATATGTCTTTCACACGTCGTTCTCAAGCGTTGGGCATCTATGTGACGTCGTTTTTGGCCCCAATTGGATGATATGGACTTGGAGGTCGCATGTGGTTCCAACAGGACGGCGCCATAAGCCACACAGCGAATGTCACAATCAATTTATTGGAAACCAAGTTTGGAGAACGTGTTATCTCACGAAATGGTACGGTCGCTTGGCCGCCTCGGTCGTGCGATTTGACGCCGTTAGACTATTTCCTGTGGGGCTACGTCAAGTCTATGGTCTATGCCAACAACCCAGCGACGATTGATGAACTTCGTACGAATACTTACTTACTTAGGCGGGCATTACAGTTCGGGGTGAACCTGGGCCTCAACCAACATCCTTCTATAACGACTTTGATTTCGGGCGAGCTCTCTCCAGTTTCGCACTCTAAGTCGGTTGAGGTCTTCATCCACTTGATTGCACCACCTAAGACGAGGTCTTCCCCTTGTGCGATTTCCCTGCATCGTGCTTTCGAAAACCCGTCGAGCCGGAGCGTTTGGGTCCATCCGCTCTACATGGCCCAACCATCGTAGCCTCGCGATGCGTACTCTTCTAGCTATGCCCATGTCGCGGTACAGCTCATACAGCTCGTTGTTGTATCTTCTTCTCCACACATTGTCTTCGCATACGGGACCAAAGATCATTCGGAGAATTTTTCTTTCGAAACGACCAAGGGTTTCCTCATTCGCTTTCGATAAGGTCCATGCTTCCGCGCCGTAAAGCAGGACTGGGATGATTAAGGTCTTGTACAAGGTTACCTTGGTTTTTCTGGAGAGTGTTTTGTTTCTCAATTGGCTTCTTATCCCAAAGAAGCAACGGTTGGCAAGAGTTATTCTCCTTTTGATCTCCGCACTGATGTTTTTTCCCGTGTCTATAGCGGATCCTAGGTAGACGAAGTCCTGTACTACCTCGAAGTTATGTCTGTCTATTGTGACGTTTTGTCCAATCCGTCGATGAACATATACTTCGTTTTGCCCTCATTAACCATTAAACCCATTTTTGCCACTTCTGTTTCAATACTCGCAAAAGCACCTATGACATCACGCTTATTTCTTCCCATTACGTCAATAACTTCGTACGAATATTGAACGTGAAATTGCAGCAGTATCGGCCGATTTATGCTTGAAAACCGTCGAAAATTGTGTTCAGCGTCTGGACTTCTGCAAGCGTGCCCGTGGTGCCATGCAAAAGAAATCAAATTTTATTGATTTCCAAGCCCGTTCTCGTTTTATTTAAAAAAAAAAACTTTTTTATCGCTCTTATATAAAAACCCGATATTTTTTATTTTATTTACTGATTACAAATACAATAAAGGCTTTTCTTCTTAGTTCTGAACAGAGCTCTAAGCTCCTACTCAACACCGCGAACATATTGTGACTTCGCGCCGTTCAGTCTCTTGCGCAGTTGCTCTGTAATTTTATTTTAAGCGCTTGAGAAGTGTTCCAAAAGAAATAAAATCCGAGCGTTCTGAAGTCGCTAAGTAAAAAACAAATATGAACTACTAGCAGTGCCCGCGACTTCGTCCGCGTGGAATAGTTACTTTCGGCAGCATTTTTAATTTTTTAGGCTACTTATTTTGCAAATAAGACACATTCATGCGTTTTAGTAAACTATTGTTATATTTTATTTAAGTACATTTTTGCACAGAACGTTCTTACTTTTTCCATCTTTTGTCAAATAAAAAGGTTTTGCGAGTTTGATACACTCTTTTAAACTAAAGTGACTAATCAGTGGGAACTAAAGAAATACGGGGAATCAATAGTTTTCTTATTTCGCTGTTCCAGTTCTCATTAAAACTTTTATAATGCCGCATCCCAGATGTGTAATTTGTAGCTGTTCACAGTTCTAGATTACTCATTATTGGCACTGGAACACCAACTTGCAGTCACTCCTGATAATTCTAAAGCATTGAGAAACTCTATAGGGTGAGATGTGACTTTCTCAGTGTCCATAATATTGTCTACTGATAGACATTCGAAAACCCCCAATACGTCAAACATAATTTATTAGTTTATATGGTTAACTATCTCATTAGTCGGGGCCGAAATCGACTTTTCACACAGGCATTACTGATTGCCAATATTTATTTGAAGATCAAGATAGACATTTCTTCTCAGGTCAACTGTGTAATAGACAATTTGACAGAAATCACCTCATGATGAAAGAACTTTTGAAATCGGTCCAGTAGCTTCAAGGAAAACAAATACTGACGCTGTCCTTCTTCAGGCTCAAGTCAAGACTATCTCGGCACCAAAATTCATACAAATAGGTTCAATAGTTTGGGCGGTAGATGGTAACAAAACAAAACAGACAGACGGAGTTGATTTCGGATCTATAGTGTTAGTAAGAACTTCCGTTCCCATGGGAATATGGGGATAAATTAAAGTTAATGTTACTTTGAGATAGTGTAGCATTCTAACGGGGAAATACTTCTTGAAATCAGTTCAGCAGTTTCTAGGTTCCCGTTTACGTTTGCATTCTTGTGGGAATACAGGGATAACATACATAGCCTATGTCCATTCTCAGGCTCAAGACTATATCTCTTTACCAAAATTCATATAAATAGGTTTAATAGTTTGGGCGGTTTTTGATAACAAATAAAAATAGACAGATAGATTTCATTTCAGACTTATGATATTAATAAAAACTCCCATTCCCGTGGGAATATGGTAACCGTCCCCGTAGGAATAATGGGGATGACTTACAGTACAGTTTATGTTACTCAGGGATAGTGTAGCATTCTAACGGTGGAAGAATTTTTGAAATCGGTGCTGTAGCTTCTAAGTTCCCGTATACGTTCCCATTCCCGCGGGAATATAGGGATAAAATATATAACCTATGTCCTTCCTCAGGCTCTAGACTATCTTTGTACAAAATTTCATTTAAATCTATTCATTAGTTTGGGCGGGATATGGTAACATAGAAAGGCGAACAGACAGAGCTACTTTCGCACTTATTATATCAGTAAGGACTCCCTTTCCCGTAGGAATATGGTGACCGTTTTCGTGGGAATATGTGGATGAGTTGAAGTTAATGTTACTCCGGGATTATTTAGCATTCCAACGGTGAAAGAATTTTTGAAATCGGTGCTGTAGTGTCAAAGTTCCCGTATACGTTCCTGTTCCCGTGGGAATTACGTAGAAAATATATAGCCTATGTCCTTCCTCAGGTTCTGAACAATCTTTGTACAAAATTTCATTCAAATCGGTTTATAAGTTTGGACGGGAGATGGTAACATAGAACGACGGACAGACAGAGCTTCTTTCACACTTATTATGTTAATAAGGACTCCCGTTCCCGTTGGAATATGGGGATGAATTAAAGTTTATGTTACTCTGGGATAGTGAAGCATTCTATCGGTGGAAACATTTTTGAAATCGGTGTTGTAGTTTCTTAATTCCCGTATACGTTCCCGTTCCCGTGGGAATTTAGGGATAAAATATATAGCCTATGTCCTTCCTCAAGTCTTAGACTATCTCTGTATCAAATTTTATTTAAATCGGTTCAGTAGTTTTGGCGGGAGATGGTAACATAGAAAGCCGGACAGACAGAGTGACTTTCACATTTATAATATTAGTTAGGATTAAGTTTTTGGCGTCTCAGAAAATAAACAAAACCGAAAACAAAAAAAATTTTTTTTAATAGGTATTTCATTCTATAGGTTAGCGGCATGCGTTTGCTTCACTTTAAACATATGAAGTTTCTGAGTCTAGTATTTTGTGTTATTTTCGTTTTATCTGGAGGAGTGCCTATGGCCTATCCGACTTAATTGATCTTCTAAATCCAATTTTTTGTTTTTTGATCGATTTGTCTCTCGAACATTTGATTGGAAAAATCACAAAAGAACTGACACAGGAAGCCAGAAAAACTTTGGACAGTGAAATAATTTATAGCATGTCTACCAATATTTTTACCAGCCAAACCTCTTTCTTTTATAATGAGTAGCTTTCCAAATGTTCACATGCATGATAAGAATCCTTAATCACAAGAGGCAAGTAATAAAAAACTATAAGTACTTATAATACAAGTGATGTATGAAAAATTGTCTGTAGCTCAAAGAGTTTGCTTGCTCGTCTAAAAGTGCAATGGACATGGACATACTCCTCCTATCAGTAGCTTTTGACTTGAAGACTTGTAGTTTTGTGTTACAAGCCTCAGGTCTCACCATCGTCATGTCGTACTGAATGGGTATAAACTGATTCAAGAAAGAGCATGGAAATTGTACAAAAAGGGTGCAATTTATCCTCGCCAGAAAATTCACACTTATGCACTTATCACTTATGACTACCACGTTCAAGTCCTAGGGGAAGCAACATTCTAATGTGACAACGCAACAAGTTTTCAGCAGTCTTTGCTTCTGCGTTCTGCGGTGGCATTCAATCTACGGTTACTCTTGAAAGATAAAACCGCGTGCTGAAAACCCCCACTCCTTAGTCTGGCATACCAAGGCAAGTTGATCAGCGATTTTATTTCGCATCCTTATCAAATAAAACTGCAGGTGCTGAATATCTCCTTATGTGAATATCTGTTTTATAAGAGAAAAGTCCACAGCGCATATGACAGTATTTACAGAGGTGGCGGTACTGAGCCATATCTAGTTTTTAAGCATGCAAGACTTGTCCGGCTTTGTACGCAGACTTTGGAGAATTCCCACTGCTCCGCGACAAGGCGATAAACTGTTAATCGATTTCTTTAACATCATACTTGAAAAGATTGTACAAAACTCAAACGTCAACACCAGAGGCATAGTCTTTCAATTATTCGCTTACTCAGATGATAAAGCGTAATGTCACACAAACGAAGTATATGCCGTCATCAAACAAAACCAGAGAACATCGACGAATTGGACAAAACATCAGAATTGACTGACATAACTTCGAGGTAACACATAGGATCTCATATAGACTCGGAAAATAACAAAAGTGCAGAGATCAGACGGAGGATTACTCTTACAACCCGCTGCTTCATTGGGTTAAGAAGAAAATGGTAAAATAAAACCCTCTCTAGAAAAACCAAGCAAAAAAATACTTGATCTTAAGTTCCGCATGTGAATGTATAAAATGAGAACTATCATGGCTGGGACATGCAGGGCGAATGGTCATCAACGCTACGGCTCGGCGGTTTTTGACAGCACCTTGTAGGAAAATTGCGATAGGAGAAGATCTAGCAGAAGAAGACTTCAACCGACTTAGCGCAATACTAGAGAGAGCTCTCACGAAGTCGAAATTATTGGAAAAAAATGTTGTTTGAAACCCACTTTCACCTTGAACTGTCATGCAAACAGAAGTAAGTAAGTAAGCCATATGGGCTCGAATCTCAAACAAGATAAAATAAATTAAGTCTTGCAATCGAGTGGAGGTCTTGCGTTCTTGGACCAAGTAGTGAAAGGGTTACATTGATCATTTTCTATTACTTAAAAAAAAAGGTTAATACTAAGCTGGAGCACTCAGACGAATTGCTGGTCCATTGTACGTAACAGAATTAGCAGCCTTACCTTTATTTGTGGTGCAGTAGATGGAATTGAGGTGGCTGTAATTTCACATACAGCCCTAAGATCCGCATTCAGATGAAACTGGAAGGCTGAAAGAAAAGTTGATGTTCGGAGCAAGATTCGAATCCAGCCGTCCGGCCTTTCCACTAAACACTCTACCACTGCACCACTTTAGAGTGACACAAATACTTCACCCCTTCGAACGAATCTTTGTGAAAATGTTAATAGCCATTTATATACCTTGAGTTTCCACTTGAAAGACGCATCAGACAGTACTAGATGCATAAATCGAAATCATCTGTATAATACCACTTTTATACGCTGTAAACTTTTATACTTAAAAGTGTGTTCCTAAGTTGGAGTGGTATAAACTATTTACATGGAATTAATACGTTGATTATTTTCAATTGAAAAGCTTTGGTAACCGTGGTGTAATGGTCACAGCGTCGAACTATTGCATTGCGTAAGTGTGTGAGTTTCTAGTCCCAGGATAATCTGAAATACTGTAAAGCGGGCATTTTTAGACTTAATCTACTCTCCGAAAGTACAACTGTAAGAGCAATTTAAGCATTATACCCATCATATTTGTGTTGCCACTTTCTTGCTTCTCTTTTTCCTCCTGTAAACAATCTACTTACCCAATTTCTAAGAACTGATGAGCAGTTTAAAAATATGATCTGCTTTGCTCTTACTCTCCGAATACCAATTAATTCATTTCGATCATTTAAACAAAAGTTTGAATCCTCAAAAATTGCTCCCAATACACCTTAGCACTTAATTGACCTTATTTCAGCTTCCCAATGAGAAAAAAAAAACAAATTCTTTCACTGCACTGCAGCCACACACTGTTTAGATAAGTTAATGCCTTTTTACAAAAACAAACAAACACACCAAAGAAGAAGCACAAAGTTACCAATCGATAGCAAGAGCATAGGTCAACGATGGAATCTTTCACAATTCCTTCGCCAGTTCTTCTATTTTTCCTTTCTTTAATTTTTGAAATATTATTTTACTTCTTTCTCGTTAATCCAATTAAGGCACTTATTGGGTGAGTAGGGGGAAATTCGATTTCTTTTCAAAAGTTGGAAAGTCTTCTTAATTTTCGAAGATGAAAAACAACAAAAATAAATTTGATTGACCGTCAACGCGCTTCGAATTCGTAGGTTCATAAAATTTAAGAAAAAAAAAACTTGAGTTACGTATACGCCACAGTGAATTTTCGCAAAATTGAAATAATTTCCGTAAAATAACGACACGACGACGACAACGATAACCCTGCGCGCTCACGTCACTTCTACCCGTCTTCTAAATTAAATGTGATTTTAGCTATGCACGTCCGCTTTTTAAACGCAACATCGGTCCACTAAAAGTGTTGGCCTGCCGAGAGAGGAAAAACTATTGCCATGATATTCTGGGTACTAATAGTCAGCCACCGCCCCCAGACACATGAGTGTTCTTCTTTCGCCTATGGAATAAGAACATCAAGAACTGTGAATGAATGTGTAGGGGCAAAATATAGAATTCAAAAGGAAAACAAAATAAAAACCACAAGAAAAATACAAAAAGAAAATAGAGTACGTATCGATATACGAGCAGGAAAAGAATGACACCGAGAACTTTACTCGAAGGGATGGATGAGATGCGAGAGAGAGGTATCGCACTAACAAGAGTATAACAGATGCCTGTTGTTGTTTTTAAAAGCATTTTTATTTTACTCGAAAATAAATTGAAAACTTATTCAAGAGGTTAACAGAAAACAACAAACCAAATTAAAAAAAAAACTTTTTCTTAAATTTTTTTTAATCGTTAGTTGCGAAACTAAAGAATAAAAACTAAGGAAAAAAAATTGAGTACCTAGTCAAGTTGTTGTTAGTTCATGAAAAAATTAAAAAATAAGAATTTTAAGCTTCAACCACATTATGGCAGCGGATGTTCAAAGGCATTGCGAGAATTCATGTTCAGCACATTTAGCCAAGTTTGGTCGCAGCTTAAGAGTTTTTCAACATTTTAATTAACGATTGTGCTAAAAACAACTATCCAAATTTACTTTAAGATTATAGTGTAGCATACATATGTTTAAGGCGTTTCCAGAAAGGGTGCTTGTCCTCAAGCCATGTATGTAATTTTCGGTCGGAAATCAGGACACCTGTAAGTTATTTGAATTCCAACTGCCAAGTGTAAAGAATAAGAAACTTTTGATGAGATCAACCACCGAGTAGGCATAAGGTGGATAAAGTGGAGGAAAAACTCCAATTTTTTCTGTGATCCATAAATGCCGCCTAAGCAGAAGGGAAGGCTTGACAGCGCTGGTATGCGTCCCGTTCTTATATACGGTTGGTAAAGCTGAACAATGTGCAAAAAGTATGTGAGTAAGAAAGTAAGTTGACGCCAGCTTGGACGCAAGTTTTGTTGAATGATCTTGATTTGGACTATTCAGAACAATAAAAGACAACTGTTTGCCTTTTCGGCGTGTATTATCTGAATCTCTATTCTGAACAAATATCAAAACTCAGCGTTTTTCTCGCAACCATTTTCTCGAAATTACCGATCACTTTAACTAGAGAAGGTATTTTACGATCAGATTGAAATTTTTCTCACTTACTCTATACAGAGGGTGTTTTGCATAAGATGCGACAAAATCTGAGGTTGGATAGATCGGGTCAAGACAAGCAAAAATCATATAGGGGGGTCTGTCTCCCTCATTTTGAGCGGACGGAGTAGTTTTATAAAAAACTGGTTTGATTTTCAAAAATTATCAAAAAACAACCAAGTCACTTACAACGAAATTTTATAATGTTTTCGAAAGCTAATACTTTGTTTTTCAATCAACATTATAATTAAAGTTAACTCAATTAATGGTTTTTGAGTAATCAAGTTTCAAAATCAAAATCTTGAAAAAAAAAACAATTTAGTTTAAGTAAATTTTTTTACAAAATTTAACGTTATTAAGAGGGGAGAGGGTAAAGTATTTAATGTATTTAAAAATCGATCGGAGTAAAATCGAGGAAGTTATGAGTACTTGAGTGCGTATTGCGAAGTGTTCTCAAACTTATGTGCAATGAGGGCTAAACAACCAAACTCTTATACATTTTTCAAACCATTTTTAAACTTCTCATATTTGAAGTCCGTGTGCACGATAACTCAAAATTTCCTGACCAATCGCTTTAAGGGAGGGGTAAACCCTGGGCATTTTCAAAAATTTTTTTTCTTTTCAAAGAAATTATTATTCATTATTCTTATTATACTACATCTCAAGAATGTTGTGTAAAAATTTGAAGTCATTCCGAGTTGAACTCGAAAAGTTACAGTGATTTTAGAGCAGGTTTGCGCGGCGAGCGAATAGAGCGGGCCGGCCGGACGGACAATGATCCCGGCCGCGTAGCATCTTTGCTCATTTTATGATTGG
This sequence comes from Melanostoma scalare, assembly GCA_949752695.1. Classification (NCBI taxonomy): domain Eukaryota; kingdom Metazoa; phylum Arthropoda; class Insecta; order Diptera; family Syrphidae; genus Melanostoma; species Melanostoma scalare. The sequence goes on along the minus strand of OX456984.1, from coordinate 141,878,292 downwards.
TTCCAGGTAGCTCGAGGTCTTCTTTCGTGTTCAGGGAAGGGGAGCTTCTAACGGAATATTTTTGATTCAGTGTGCTGTTTTTTACGTTTATCTTTAAAAGCGTTTATCTCGAAACTAATATCTTTAAAGGTGGTGTGCAAAATATCTCGGCGACTGACTGTTGCACCGATCCTTCTGAAATCTTGCACACTTCTTAACGATATATTTTTAGAGGTAACAACATGAGGATTTCAAAAAATTTTTATTTTTCCGGAATTGACAGCTATTCATAGGCGGCATTTTTAGGCAAAAAAACGACTTTTCACTTCAAATTGTCACCAACATCTCAAAATTGAAAAAAAAAACCTCGTGTTATTACCTGAAGAAAGTTGTCTTTTAACGAAATCTTTTTAAAATTTTGATTTTAGATGATACTGTCAAAAGTTATCTTGCACACCACAAAAGACCAAAAAGTGGAGGCGTCTCGGAAAATGCATTATCATCGGCTTGTTTTTCAATATTTTTGTATGAAAAAATTACAGAAGATTCTTGAGATTATACTTAATAATGTAGCAAATCAATAAATTAAATGACTTTATCAGATTTTTCATAAAAAATTCTTTAAAAAAGCCTTTTTTCAGCCTCCCAGGGTTTACTCCTCCTATAAAATTGTGCACAGATCTTCATATAATTCTCCAGGTATTGTCAAGAGCTTTTGTTAACAACAAATTAATCGATTTTTTTAGCGAATATCGTGCTTTTGCGGGAGCGTTTCAATATTTCGAAAATTCAGCTTTTCAAAATTCTGTTTTTTTTTTTATTCTGGTTGACAAAATTCTGCTTTCCAAAATTCTGGCTATTAAAAAAGAAAAAACGCTGATTTTTTTAATATTATTTTTTATTTGCAGAAGAACAAAAACAAAGTAAAAAAGCAATCCAAAAAAAATTTAAGCATGAAGAAAAACAGCATAATGTAAAGCTAAACAGCGGCGTACCCCACAGGCGGATCACTAGTGTGAAGCAGAAGAGTGGGAGAGTTGTGATCGCTTCAAGATCACTACTCGTAACACCGGAAATGAAAAGAAAAAATGTAAAGCTAAACAAGACCAAAAAGATGTTGCAACGCTGAGTTGTAGTTCCGGGAGGATTTTCCAATTCAATAGAAAGAAGTATAAACATTGACTTCAATTTTATTTACTAAAAAAAAGATACTTATGATACTATAAGTTTAATTTACATGTTTCAAATTTACTTACACTCCTAACCTCTTATCCTGCTTCCCCGATTCCAGCAATTGCAACCGCTTTATTTTTATCTTCTTTCTTATCTTAATCTAATAAATAATTTCAAATAGTTTTAATATTCTTTAATTTCAATTGCGCTTTTCTTTAATACCTTAATAATTTTTTACAATGGCTGCCGGCGTATCTTCCCCGTGAACTCAATCCAAAATTTAATTGCAAAATTGCCAAAAGGCCGTGTTTCAACCATGTGGTTGTAAAAAAGTCTAATGTCAAAAAAAACCTGCGAGTGAGACGGGTATATGATACGCTGTCAGTAATTGCAAAAACCAGGGATGCAATTGCGGAAATCGGAGGGGGAAAATTTCACTATTTACACAGAGATACAATATTTTTCTGGACTTCGGCTCGATGACATCCCGGGGCCCGTCTTAAACTATGTTGAAGACAAGTCGAGAACAGCGAGCCGTCCAACTGATCTTCTTGGTTTGATGGATCCATTTGCAACCTGAACGTCCGCAGTTCTTACCACTCCGTCTGAGCCTGGGTAAACCTTGGATACTTTTCCCAGTTGCCATGCTTCCCGTATCTCGTTTGGATCAATGATGAGGACTAGATCACCCTCTTCGACTGGCTTGGTATTTTGATGCCATTTGGTTCTCCTGATTATATCAGGTAAATATTCCCGGTACCAACGCCTAGTAATTTCCGCCATCAAGTGTTGAGCTCTTCGACTGTAGAGCTTGCTGCACGAGTCCCTCTCACAAAAAACACCAGGGGCTGTAATTTCACGAGCGTCGTCGCCGAAAAGCATCAAGTTTGGGGTAAGTGGCCTTGGGTCCTCTGGGTCCACTGGCACATGCGTTAAGGGACGTCTGTTTATTTGACCTTGGGCTTCTAGTAGTGCGTTTCGTAAAACGTCTTCTCGCGGAGTGATACCTCTGAGAATAAAGTCCACACTGCGCTTTATCGATTGTATCAGCCGCTCCCAAGCTCCGCCCATCCATGGCGAATAAGCTGGTATGAATCGCCAAAGTATATTCTCGTATTTTGAAGCATACTCGCCTAACTTCGCCTCCATCTCTTTCACATCCCTCTCCAGCTGGTTCTTGGTCCCTATGAAATTGAGCCCGTTGTCGCTATAAAGAAAACGAGTTACAACACGGTTAATAACAAAGCGACGCACCGCCATAGTGCACTGGTCCAAAGTGAGGTCATTCAAAAGTTCTATTTGCACTGCCCTGAAGGTCAAACATGTAAAAATCATCCCGTAGCGTTTAACCGTTCCTCTTCCAAATCTGACCAAAAGGGGGCCAAAACAATCTACTCCAACGTGTGTGAAAGGTCTTTGATGAAAGGCTAAACGAGCCTCAGGGAGTTGACCCATAAGAGGCATAACTGGTTTCGATTTCATAAGCTTACATTTGTTGCACCTTGACTTGACTCTTTCCACGGCCACTCGAATACTAATGATCCACGCCTCTTCTCGAATGTCGTTAATGACCGAAGCTGTTCCTACATGAAGGTTATTTTCATGGTGGTGCGCGATGAACAGATCTACTAAAGGATGGGTTTTGGGCAGGATCGCTGGATTACGCGAAGCGTAAGAAACAAGAGCCTTTTGACCTCTCGACCTCATCCTGAGAGTTCCTTCTCCATCCAGGAATGGTGAAAAATTCGAAATCTTACTTGAAGTGCTAACCTTCTGGCGAGCTTTGAGGGCGACTAGATCCTCAGGAAAAGAATCTGCTTGAATTTTGCGGAATAGCCAATTTTAAGCGGATGAGTATTCTGCTGGTGTTACAAAGTCTGCAGTTTCGACGGACGCCTTTCGTAAGATGCTCATGAAGCGTCGCAAAAATGCTACGACTCGCACTGAAGAAGTCCATCTAGCCTTGAATCTGGGTTTTAACTCGTCGTAAACACAGAAGGAAGGCAGCTGTTGCTTTGAGTGTAAACATAGCCTTGTGGAATCTGGTAAAACGTCAACAGCCGAACCAAACGTCTGACCACCCGGAGTAATTGGCCAAGAGCCAATTGGGAGCTTGAGAAAGTCTGGGCCTTTGAACCACCTCGAGTTTGTATCACCAACCGAAGAGTCTCTCCATCTGGTGGCGTCGTCTGCCACATTATCCTTGGACCTAACGTGAAACCATTGCCTTGGTTTAGTGGACTCCAAGATTTCAGCAACTCTCACCGCCACGAAAGATGGAAACTTAAAGGAGGAAGAGTTTATCCCAGCTACTACTGTATTCGAGTCAGAAAAAAAGAAGGAGTTGTGAAAGCGAATGGAATGAGATTTCTTTATTGTGTCGGTCAAACGCACTCCTAGGACAGCTGCTTGTACTTCCAACCTTGGAATCGAAAGCTTCTTAACCGGGGCTACCTTTGACTTAGCCATGACTAAAACCACGTCCACCCTTTCGTCTTGTTCAAATCTTAAATAAGCCGCTGCAGCAAAGGCTTGTTCAGAGGCGTCTACAAAGACTACTAGGCTTACCTCTGCATCATCTGGACTCCAAGATAGATAGCGGCGGGGGATCCTGAGACCGTCGATATTCCTCAATTCTCTGATGAAGTCCAACCATGGTGCCCTTATTGAGGGGGAAACTGCTTCGTCCCAGTCGCAACCTTCTCTCCATACTTCTTGCAGGGTGATCCGCCCTCGGATAATGAAAAAGGATAGAAGGCCGAGGGGATCGAAAATCTTCATTATAAGTCTTAAAATTTCTCTCTTACTGATGACTGCATTCGGTAGAAGCATTTGTTCAAGTGATTGGTTGTTAGAAATCCTATACGTGAAGTGATCTGTCGCAGGTACCCAAAACATCCCTAAAACTTTCGTGACAGCGTCATCACTGTTATCTGGATCTATACTGACTAGCTTCGCATTGATATGGGATTCTGGTATGTTCTGAAGAAAAACTGGATCATTTGATTGGACGCCAACCAGGTCAAAATTCATAGCCTTGCAAATTCGAATTGCATCTTGAGTTACCGTTAAAGCCCTTTCTACCGTATCGTGGCTATTAAAATAGTCATCCACATAAGTCCGTTGCGTCAAGCCATCCACTGCTTCTGGACACTCAAGCCGGAATTTTTCCGCGTGATGGTTCTTGACGAATTGAGCGCAGGTGGGGGAACACTTCGGGCCAAACATCATCACTTCCATGATGTAAACGGAGGGAACACGACTGCTATCACCGTCTCTCCATAATATCCTTTGGCATTGTTGATCGTCCTTCTTGATACGTATTCTGTGGAACATTTCTTTGACGTCCGCGTTGACTGCGATGGCTCGTTCACGGAACTTAAAGAGACCTGCTAGAAGTGGGACTAAATTGTCTGGTCCTTTTAAAAGAAAGGTGTTTAGTGACACTCCCTTCACCTTGGCGGCTACATCTGCCACGACTCTAGGCTTTGGTGACAACTTATTTTTGTTCTCCACGAGAAAGGTAGGAGCATACCACACTCGAGGCCATTGCACTTCTAATTCCTCCGCAGACGCAATTCTAGCGTATCCTTTTGCTATGAGCTCCTTCATGTAATTGTTCTTCCACTCGAGTAGCAAAGGTTTATGCTTTAAAGATCTTTCAAGGCCTTTCAACCTGCTCAGAGCCATGGGATAACTGTCAGGCAGCTTGATGTCGTTGTTGCTCCAGAGCAAACCAATTTCATAATGATTATCAACTCGCCTTAATGTCTGTTGCATGATTTCAATCGCTCGTGCGTCTTCTTTGTTCACTAAATTACTATTTAGGGCCTTGATGCCGAAATCCTCTGTAGAAAAATGAAGCTTAACCAACTCGTGAAGATCTTCTTCTCCCTTTATCGCTTCATGGAAGAGAAAGTGCATCGATGGTCTAGCTGCTTGACTAAGGCTTGAAACGTTGTAGGCCGGAGCAGATCTTCCATAGACCACCCACCCTAAAAGCGTCTTGATGGCGCATGGCTCTTCGTCTTTTCCGTGCCTCTGACTATGACCCCAAAGGAACTTGGCTTGGTCTAGCCCAACGAGAATCTTCGGCTTGGCTTTCTCCAGATCCGAAAGAGGAAGTCCTCGCAGGTGTGGATACGACCTTTGCAAAGCAGAGACGTCTATGGATTGACTAGGAAGCTCTAAATTTTTGACTGTGTAGACGTTTTTTAAAATATGACGTTTTCTGTTTTTTAATCCTGATACTACCAGTGAAGTTCGGTAGGAATCTTCATGTCTGGATACTCCCTTTGTCCACTGCAAAACTAAATCCTCTGAAACACCGGACAGTTCGAGATCATCAAAAAGTTCTTTCTCTATCATAGAAAGCGATGAACCGTCGTCCAAAAACGCATAAGTGTCAACAAACTTATCGTTGTTTCCATGGATTCGAATTGGTGCAATCTTGAATAAAACTGAAGAATCGCACCCAACGTGAGACGAATGAACATGTTGTGCGGGCACGAAGGTATTAGCCGAACTGTTTAAAGTGGTTGTGTTTATGGCTGACAAGTGTAAAAGCGGATGATGTCGACCTGAACAATTTAAGACACCACAAGTTGTTTTCTGTCGGCATGTTTTCCAATTGTGATTTGTCGTATCTAAACAACAGAAACAAATCCGATTATCTTTGACGAAACCTAGTCTTTGCTGTGAAGACAAATCCTTAAACGCTGAACAATCTTTCAGCTGATGATTTCGACCGCATTTTACACAGACTAATGAAGAATCTCTTGGCGGAGCCGGGGCATGAGTCAGAACACGGCCTGAAGGTTTCGCACCTCTCAATGGTTTTTTAGCATCGAAATTTGGAGTACTCACAAGAAGCTCTGGAGGGAGGTCAACAACTCTCTTCGTCAGAAACTTTGCGAAGTCCTCGACATTAGCCCTTGACAAAGACGATTTGTGTCTAACCCAGTCTTGATAGAGGCTTGAACCCAATTTGCACGCAAGAGATGTCAAAACATAGCTATTTTCAAGGTCCTCATTTCTCTTCAAAGACTTAAGATCCGCTACATACCCGTTTAATTTCACCGCCCACAAACGCAGCTTAGGATCACACTTCGAAATGAGACGCGGCAAATTTAATAAATCAGCAGTGAGATCATGCACCAAAACATCATGGCGACCAAATATCGCTCGCAACGAATCCATTATGGCAATATCATCAGACGAATACTTGAGTCTGTCGCTTACCAACTCATAAGCTTCACAATTCAATGCCTTACGAAGGCGCGAAACATTTTCCTTTCCGGAGTAGTTGCCTTCGATTGTGGTGGATTTGAAAACCTCTTCAAAGTACGGCCACTCTCTTTTATTCTCCCCGGAAAAGGAAGGCAACTCTTGAACGTTGCTTCTGTTTAAAATTGTCAACAAACTTGACATTTCACACTGCTGAATAGAAGTATCAACGAAGCTCGATCTCCGCGTAGCACTGATAGGTGTGGATTCGCGATGTTGACTTTGCTTTTCCTCATTGCGTTGTTGCTTAGCATTCTCTAGCAACATTCGGTGATTGTCCTGAATCTGGCGAATCATAAGAACTCTTTCTTCAGAAAACTTCACAGCAGAACGACTTGTCCTAGGCTTTTCACTCACTGGGAGTTGATGCTGTAAGGCATTTGCTAATTTAGCACTGAGCTCTTCTAATTTTCTTTTCATATCTTGGATTTCTGAATCCTTTTGTGCCACTGACGCTTGTGCTGACGCGGCAGCTTCCATCAGGTCGTCTAACGTTGTTTCAAGGTCAGCTGGTTCTGAAAGTCTGCCCTCAACATTGACGGCGACATCCCCTTGAGTCGACGTGCCACTGGGGGAGCTATGTTCTTCATCACATAACTCGACGCAATCTGACCTGCCACAAAACCATGGCGTTGTCGTGTCGAATTTATTGGGGTCGAACTTTCCACAGGAAAAATGCCACCAGCGTTTGCACATATCGCAGCTCACCATCTGATCTGTATCCTTTTGTCGACATTTGTCTGCTGTGCAACTACGCTGTTTTGACCCAACCATCGTGAAATTTATTCAGCGCGCAAATATGTATCAAAGAATATATATATAAAGCAACTAGCTACTGGGTTACCTGACCAGAGTTAAATAAAATTATGTTGCAACGCTGAGTTGTAGTTCCGGGAGGATTTTCCAATTCAATAGAAAGAAGTATAAACATTGACTTCAATTTTATTTACTAAAAAAAAGATACTTATGATACTATAAGTTTAATTTACATGTTTCAAATTTACTTACACTCCTAACCTCTTATCCTGCTTCCCCGATTCCAGCAATTGCAACCGCTTTATTTTTATCTTCTTTCTTATCTTAATCTAATAAATAATTTCAAATAGTTTTAATATTCTTTAATTTCAATTGCGCTTTTCTTTAATACCTTAATAATTTTTTACAATGGCTGCCGGCGTATCTTCCCCGTGAACTCAATCCAAAATTTAATTGCAAAATTGCCAAAAGGCCGTGTTTCAACCATGTGGTTGTAAAAAAGTCTAATGTCAAAAAAAAACCTGCGAGTGAGACGGGTATATGATACGCTGTCAGTAATTGCAAAAACCAGGGATGCAATTGCGGAAATCGGAGGGGGAAAATTTCACTATTTACACAGAGATACAATATTTTCCTGGACTTCGGCTCGATGACAAAGAACAATATTTTTTTGCAGTACGCCTGAGATATCCAGTGTGGACTCAAGTCTCTTCTCTTTTTTATATTTCTTTTTTTAGTTTTATCATAAACTAACTGAATTATGTAATTCTTTTGAGTACAAGAGCGACAATGAGGAAACCAAAAAACTACTTCTTTACTTTCAAATTCTTTAGAAAGTAAAAGTTTGCAATTATTATCAATATTCAGCCAATTATAAAGAAAAAGAAGGTTTGGAAAATGTTAAAAAGCGCGCGCTTCTTAACATCCCTAACCTTCTTTTCTTTATAATTTTCAGAATATTGATAAGCAGAATTTTGAAAGGCAGCATTTTGGAAAGCAGAGTTTTGAAAAGTAGAATTTTGAAAGCAGAATTTTGAAAAAAGAATTTTGACCCCGGCAGAAATTTGAACCAAACCCGTTTTTGGGTCCTGAGTGCTACGAAAAATCGCCATTACCTCGTAAAAAATCTCTTTTAAAGAATGCATTTTGATCTTTTTGCTTCAGATGATTCTGTTGCGAGTTATGGTGCACACCACAAACCAACTTTTCTGTTGTTCTGTTCTGTTGTTCAAATGTAACTTTATTATATGTGCATTTTTCAATAACCGAACACTACCCGTTACGCCAAAAAAAATCTTAAAAATATGCCTTTTTTGGCGGAATTAACTTTACCCGGCCTCGTAAGGTTCACTTTTTCTTTAAATAATCAATGATCTTATTAGTTTTTAGTCAAACACAGAAAACGGAACGTGAAAATCTTTCTTAGGTTTTGAGAAATTAAAAAAAAATTAAAACATACATTTGTGAGAAATTGGAGGGGACATACTATTTTTGCCGATTCCGAAAGGTCGAGTGCTTTTCGTGACTGTTAAATTAAGGACTTGACCCGTGGAAAAATAATTTGATGTTTCCCTCGTAGCAAGCAGACATACTAATAATAGTTGAGCCCAAGAGGGGATTTTGCGCGCTACTCGAGCGCGTCAGAAAATCATATGGTGAGAAACTTTGTAATGTACTCCTGCCATATATGAACCCTTAATGTTGGGGTGTACGTTGAGGGCAACCCGTCAGTTTAGTAAAATGAATCGATCCTCATAAAAACTCAGGCGCGTCAGATTAAGAGAAGGTAAGTTAATTACATCCAAAAAAGTGTATATTTCAATAATCTGACAATTTGAGAGTGGCCTAAGTAAATAAGCGAGTCACAAAGATGTAAAAAAGAATCGACATTTTGAAATACTCGAGGCCGATTATTATTTTTTTTTTTTTATTTTAAAGGTAAACCTATCAGGATTACGGAAAACATATAATCTGACAGTTTTCTTGGTTGGTTAAAAGGTATAATACATATATGATGGTTAAAATCTCGCTTAGTATTGATATTAGCAATTTGATCCACAAGACTTTTTTGTAGGAAAAATAAATTCTCTACAAGCCGGTGTAAGTTGCGACTTTGTCGCAATAAGCACTTTTGTAGAGGGTTCAATTTGAAGAAAAAATCATCTTCGGTTAAAGCGATCCCATGAAATGCCGATGAGCTATAGAAATTTATAAATAAAAAATCAGAGTTTTCGTGTACATATTTTCAATGGGAAATCATCACACCTCTTGATCGAGCACTTAAAATTAATATTAAGGACTCAAACTTTCAGCGATTTTTGTTTTTAGTATTTTCATCAAAATTTCAAATCAAAATTTGTATATACATATGTGTACACTGTACATGTACATCTAGTAATAAAAAACATCGGTCAACAGCATTTTTGCGCAAGCGTTTTACCTAATATATTTTGATTATATTAGCAAATCTGTATAAAAAATTGCGATAACAGAACGAAAATATTTGCTTTTTAACAAGTTAAGGAAGGGGGGGGGGGGCGTGGTTATGGTTTCAAAGTAAGAAAAAAGACTTTTTTTGTTAATTTTTTTTCTTAAATATAGATTGAGTAATTTTATTCGGACCTTTTGTACATTATTAAGCATACTTTCGACAATATAGGTTAATTTTTTCATGCAGAAATATTGAAGCATAAGCCGGTAACAGAGCTTCCCCCAGAACGTCTTGAGAAAAAAAACAATAAATTGTTGTTTTAATAAACTCAACATTCTTTGAGTTGAAATGATTGTGGAAAAAAATGTATCCCTTTTAAAAAATGTGTATCCCCGAATCCCATAGGGAAAAAAGAATTCCCCGGGATACTATTGTATCATTGTGGTAACTCTGATATGAAGTGACAGCTGTCAAAAAGAAACACTCCGAAAAAAGTATTGCAAGATTGAAAACCACATGTCTTATAGAAATTAAATATATGTACGTACATAAGTATTTGAAACAAGTTTGTTTTTTGCTTAAAAATTTAAAAAAGGTTTAGTTTCCTTTCTATTTAAACTTATAGAGTAAGCAATTGTTTTGATGAACATGAAGATTTAGAGCAAATTAAAGACCTGCAGAAACCTTTAAGATATGTCAAACATTTTAAAATTAGCAACTGTATTAAGATTCTGTGCGCATAAACGGTTTGTTTCTATACTGAAAATTATCACGAAATGCACCGAAATTCACCGATTTTTCGTAGTTGTGCACAAAAGAGAGTGCTCACGAATTTTCGCAACCAAAAATTTTGTAGACAGAAATCGTGCTCTGCTCAGCTAAAATAAATACAATAAACAATAAACTGTTGAATGTATGAATGTTTTGTTTGAGACGTTTCTTTACTTTTCAGACAATTGCGCTCTTTCTGAGCGTTTCTGAGAGAATTTTACCCCCACACATAACATGAAAGATTGTGAATTTCAGTGCACAAAGTAAAGAAAAAAAGTTTAGTTGGACAAATGGTCCTCATCTTAGTCTTGTACCATCAAATGAATCGCATTACAATTACTTGAATGTTTGTATTTTTGAACGGTTTTATTAAGCTTGCCCTATTTGTTTGTTTATTTGTTTGGGTTAAGCCTAGTAATTGAAATTCGACCTCCTTTCTGTTGAGTTGTCGACGTATTGATCTTAAATTTGGCAATAAATTTTAATACACTCGGTAATCGGTATCATTGTGAATCCAAGATGGCCGCTGCTACAAAATGACCGATTACATATTTTTGTACTACTGCCCCATTTTGGATGTCAAACTAAAAGACCTGAATAGCAGAATTGAGTTTTTGTATTGAAATAAAATGAAAAAAATATGGCTGCCAGCAAACTTGTAGGACTATTTTTCTTTTCACAACCCCCTGGGTACGAAATAAATCATCGTACGGCACGAGATACGCCGGGCGGATCGGCTAGTATTCTATACATGCTTTGCAATATCCGAAGAATAAACCAATCTGTTGAGAATAATGAATTACATATTTGAATATTTAGACTTGGCAATACTCTCACTGGAAACATTGTTCATTTTGCTTTAAGCTTTTGCATTACCTTTTCTTTATATAATAAAGTTAGTTGCTGTTTGTTCTTACTCGAAGTCGGTCATTTTATTTAATTCTAGCAAGATTTTCAACAGGTTATGGGCCCAGAATACGCGAAAAAAAAATTAAAGGTTAAATTAAAGTCATTTAGCAAGTTGTTTTTTATTAATTTTTTTTTATAACGTTCTTGAAATCTGGGAACCTTCTTAGTTTTAGATTAGCTTAGAAGTAAAATTAAATATAAAAACGAGAGTCGGTAAAAATGGAGAATGATACTTTTTAAATTGAGAAATTGCAAACGGCAGACCAGTATTCCGTATGGATATTTCAAGCTTCCGTTTTACTTAATGCCTCTGACGTATTTAATTATGTAAATGGGGAAAACCAAACTCCGATGAAAGCTGAATCTGAAACTCAAATCATTTTTGATAAGCGACTGTTAGATTGGAGAAAATCTGATAGCAAAGCGCAAAGAATTTATTGCAACGAGCATAGGTTCTATTCCGCTTCGGCACATAGTTAATTCAAATAAGTTAATTAAAGGTCAGTTTATGAAAGTTTTGATGACACTTCCAAGTAATTTTAAGCACTTTTTCTGTGCATGGGAGTCGACAGCAAAGGAACAGCAAACCTTGGAAAATCTAACGTCACGACTTGTCATAGAATCCAATGCTTTAGTTGCTAAGCAAAAAACAAAGAAAAAAAATCCAAATTCATTTAAGCGGGGAAAGTGCTTCTCTTGTAGTGAACATGGTCATTGGAAGAGCGATTGTCCTAAGAGAAATGCATCAGTTGATCAAAGAAAGTGGACTGGAACTAAGTGAGGTACGAAGGGGTGATGCACTTATATGCAGCGTTGATGAAAAAGTGGTGACTGGAAGTGCAAGCGAGGAAAGAAGAGGTACACTGGTATCGAGTTTAGTTAGTCCACGAAGGACTGGAAGTGCAGATGAGGTGCAGACGAGGTAGTGCAATAGAAAAGCCGGTCCAAAGTCGATGGACTGGAACTCCAGGTGAGGTTCAAGGGGAAGCAATCGGCTGTGATGCGATTTATAGCACAAGAAATTGGGACTGGTACTTAGATTCTGGTGCTAGTGACCATATGACGTGTATAAAAGAATGGTTTGCATGCTATAGAGAGTTTACGGATCCTGTTGCCATTAAGATAGGAAGCCGCGAAAAGATATTTGCGCAGGGCATTGGCGACATAAATGTTCTTGCTTTTGATGGTAGCATTTGGAGCGAAAAACATCTGTCTGACGTTCTGTATGTCCCAAAGATTTCTATGAATCTATTTTCCCAGACTAGGGCCTTACACAAAAATTTGACCATTATTTCTGATAATCTTCAGTGCAGGTTTGTGAAGAAAGATGGTTCAGTTGTGGCTGTAGGAGAACGGCATGGACAGCTTTTAAAAATGTGTTTTAAGGTCCAAACACCGACCTTTGGAGATGCGAATGTGGCTAGTCAGATATTGCCACTCAAAATTTGGCATAAACGTTTGGCACACCAAAACGTTGTACAGGTTCGCAATCAGCTGAGGAAAGAAGGCATCCAGTTCAAAGCTGATGATAATTGATAACTTTTCATGTGACGATTGCGTCTATGGGAAGCAGCATCGATTACCTTTCGTCAAAGTAATTTTCAGGCTTCACAACCGGGAGAGCTTGTACATGCTGACGTATGTGGACCTATCAAAGAAAACTCCGTTGGTGGCTCGAGGTATTATCTTTTGTTTAAAGACCATTTTTCACGATACAAGGTGGTTTATTTCCTAAAATCTAAATCAGATGTTTGTTCATATATTGATCAGTTCTAACAAAGCTAAAAGTGAGTGCAAAAACGTGGTAAGAACGCTCCGTACAGATAATGGGACGGAGTTCGTAAACGAAGCTGTTAGATCGCTTCTTACCAAGCACCCTATTCGTCATGAAACTACAGTTCTCCACATTCCGGAACAGAATGGCAGTGTTGAACGCGAAAATCGCACCATTGTGGAAGCTGCTAGGACAATGCTCTGTGGAAGTGGCTTATCAAAGGGATTCTGGGCATAGGCAGTGAACACAGCAGTCTTTGTGCTAAATCGAACCGGTGTAAGTCCAGTAAAAGGCAAAAATCCCTATGAACTTTGGTGGGGCAGTGAATGTAAAGCCTTAGATTTAAAAATATTTGGAACTCCAGTGTTCATACATGTACCAAAGCAGAAGCGTAAGAAATTTGATAGTAAGGCTGAAAAAGGTTTGTTCATGGGATATGCCGAAAACACGAAAGGGTATCGCATTTGGAATTCATCGTCAAAACAAATCCAGATTGTAAGAGACGTCACATTTAGGGAGGGTGAGCTTCAAAACCAGAAAGATGGGGATCAAGACAGGTCTATATTATGTTCACTGCAAGAAGCTGACTTTGAGAATCTAGTCGAAAATTCCTATGGTGGTTTAGATGATAAATTGCCTGATGATTTGCATGGTAGTTCGCATGAGGATGAAGGTGATAATACACATGATAATGCGCGTGGTTCTGTTAGTGATCAGCAAGGGCAGAATTTGAACGGTGAAGAGTTGGAGAGTTCCAGTACTTCATCTGAAGAAAACTTTGAAGAAGCCAACTCAAAAGATACTGTTTTCGACTCCATAGATGAGGATGATGTTGGTGCAAGCAAAGATGTGTCATACAGAAAAAAATTGCAAAGTGCAAAGAACTGGAAGAGTACAGGTCATGTAAACTATGCAGAAAAACATGCGTTTCTAGTTCAAGGTGAACCTATGAGCTACAAAGAAGCAGTTTCTTGTGTTGATGCGCGTCAATGGAAAGCAGCGATGGCAGAAGAGATGCAAAGTCTACATAAAAATCGGACTTGGGAATTGGTTCAAAAACCAGCAAATAGAAAGGTTATCGATAACAAATGGGTGTATAAAATAAAGAACTTAGATGCGCATGAACGGAGAAAATATAAAGCAAGGTTAGTTATTCGTGGATTCACCCAAGAATATGGAGTAGACTATGTTGAAACATTCAGTCCTGTGGCGAAATTTATTTCAATTCGAACAGTTCTTGCGATTGCGGCTTGCGAAGGACTGTCTTTGGTGCAGTTTGACGTTAAAACAGCCTTTTTGAATGGCGATCTGAATGAGGACAATTACCTGCGTCAACCTCTTGGACGGTGTTTAGACTGGCGCAAGTCAACCGTGCAATTTTGACATTCCGCCACCTCGTCGTGTTAAGACTGAAACTAATGTGAATACGATGGATTTATTTTGGCGATTATTTTGCCTTCAGATTTGGAAAAAAAAACTCAGGAATTGAACTGAACTGAAAAAATAATTTATTTCGTATTTTTGCTTCAGGAACAAGAAAAATAACAATTATTTTTCAAACAACAGCGTCTTTACTCGAGAAAAAAAAAAACACAAGTGTCAAAACAAGGAAATGTCAAAACTCAACCAAAAAAATTTTAAATCTTTTAAAAACTTCGGCGCAAAATTACATCCCTTTCTTACAACTATGTGGAAAAGAGAAAAAACATATAGACGTCAATTTTGCACGGTTAACTTGCGCCTGTCTGAACACCGTCTTGGATTCGATGATGGTTCCAGGAAAGTGTGTAAGTTACGAAAAAGTTTATACGGTTTAAAGCAAGCTTCTCGTTGCTGGAACGAAAAATTCACTCATGTTCTAAAAAAAATCAACTTACGAGCTTTTGAAATGGATCCGTGTGTTTTTATTGGAAACGATGCTGATAGCCGTCTTATACTGATTTATCTATATCGATGATGGCCTAATAGCAGCGAAGAAGAAAGAAGATGGCATGAGACTAGTGGAATATCTAAGGACAGAATTTGAAATCACGCTTTTGAATGCTGAATGGTTCTTAGGACTGTAATTATCGTGGACGTCAAATGGGGAGATTCATGTGAGCCGGACTTTAGCTATGCAGAGCGAGTGTTGAAGAGATTCAATATGACCGACAGTAAGCCTGTTTCAACACCAGCTGAAGTCATTGGAAGTGCAGCAGACTCATCCCAAAAGGAAGTAAGGTTTCCATATAGAGATTCAGTGGGATGCCTTATGTACTTGGCAGTAGCTACCAGGCCAGACATTGCATTTGCAGTCGGAGTTGTATCACGATACTTAGAAGCACCCACCCAAATGCATGTAAATGCAGTCAAAAGGATCCTGAAGTACATCAGTGGCACTAAAACAATGGGTATACTTTTAAAAAAAGCTAACAATTTATCTTTGATATGTTACAGTGATGCCGGTTACGCTGGTGATATCGTCACAAGAAGATCTACCTCTGGATTCATTTTTAAGTTTGGGGTGGACCTGTATCCTGGGCATCGCAGACAAAAGTGTGTGGCATTGTCGACCACAGAGTTATGTATTTGTGTGTTCCGTATAGACTTAAGAACAGTTGAACCGATTTCAGGTAATCTTCAGTTTAACACTGAAGGTGTTCCTGACTTTTTTGGTTTTTTGGCAACTTTGCAATGTGAACAGCGGCGGATAAGCTAGTTTAAAATAGTATTAATATATTAAACAAACAAATTTATCAAAAACTAATAAATAAAAATATATAATGTGGCGCAACAGAGCGGGGAGCCCCGGGACCATTTCTCACAACCTTGCTTTGTGAGGGAATGGAAGGGACCTACAATTACTATCGGATTGCTTGCCAATTCATTTATCAAGTATCGTGTTAATATTTGATAACTTTGACAGACCCCAAAACTGTCCCAGTCACAAATCATTAGTTCCAGGTGTTCAATAAAAACTTATTCAGCTTTCAGGGGCACGGCAAAACCTTCCCGGAAATATTTAAATCTAATTCAGTTTGGTTCTACTTTATAATCCGTGAAGAAGCTGAGAAGCTGTCAATCAGCTACACTGAACACTTTATTATGATGAATGTTTCGCGTTGGTTTATGGAAGCCTTAAACTACTAACGACAGTCTACATAAAGTTCTTGTTGGGGTCCACAAAGTTGCCAATAAATGTCAGTCTCCAGGATATGTATCTATTTGTTAATGGATCAAAGTTTTTTTTTTGTCAATAAGATGGACTTAGATTTGTTATAATAAAATGTGTTTACTGCTTTCAGAAGTTTCATGTAGAAAAGAATTCCATCTATTACAACTTTGAATATTACTTTTTTGTAGAATAAAAATAAGACTATTTGGTACGATTAGCATTTTGAGTTGTGGACACTAAATTTTCAGAAAAATCCAAACGCTGAAACAGTTATTCAAATATTCAGATCATTTAATATTTTTGTTTGTCTATTCATAGGCATAGTAGGTATGTATGTTCTTAAAAACTATAATTCGATAACTAAAAAGTTTTGTTTTTTTAATTTTTAAAGCCAAGTAATACAAGAAACTTACCTGAAAAAAAAATCATGTGCCTTATGCTTCCATTGAAAATATTTTCACTTAACCGCATGTCCTTTTTTTATCACAAATAAACTTTAGACACTTTACAAGGCCACCGACGAAGGCCACACATCAGGAAAGGAAGTAAAAAAACACACTAACATTTTTGTTGTTATCAAATCAACAACTTAATTTCAATAATCGATGAACAGTTATTGAAAACTAAGAATTTTAATCAACTTACCTTTTGCATCATTCAAACTAAACTAAAATGAATAATAAACAAAAAAAAACATGAATATCAATGCACTTTTTAAGCCATGGAGCACTTCTTATTGGATTGGGAGTGAACTTCCTTATTATATGCTGAATAACACATTTGAATTAAGAGATAATAAATTTATATTGCAACACAATCCTTTTTGGATTTTCATTCAAATTGACAAAACAAATCGAAGATTATTTAGATTTTTTCTTAAAAATTTGTGGACGAAGTTGAAAAACGCGTCGCGACTGTCAACAAATCAAAATACACAAAAATTCTAAAGCAAAATACATTTATTTGTCTCTTTTTTAGTGCTTATTACAATACAAGTGTAAGAGAAACAGCTGGCTTATTGAAAAAATGGCTGCAAAAAAGTAAGTTCTACTATTCACCAGAAGGTGGTGCATGACTTTCCAGTACATCTCGTAGTTCTGTTTGATGAAGTAGTGGTTAAGTCCGGATGAGTGCGTCATCCGTTAAACTTCGGCGGTCAAGTGAATTTGAAGGGTTGTGCACCTCCGTCAACTTGGCAGCGCGAAACACGAAACTCGATTTTTTTTGTGCAAATAATTTGGTAAACATTTGGAAAAATTTGGAAAACAATGGCGAAGATCACATTGGTCGATTTGTTGAAGCTTCGTGCGAATAAATGGGATTGTTTTCTTGTTCTCCTTCTCTGTTACACCAATTTGTCGATATTGAACTGTGGTCGATTCGTTAACAATGTAATCGTTTTGGTCGATTAGTTGCATCAACAAATCGACCAGTATGAACATCGCCAATTTTCGCAATTTAGAAAAGTCCCAAAAAATAGTTATAAGCAATTTAAAATTTGGCGAATACTTGGCAGTGCTAGCAATGAAATAGAGAAATCTTGATGTCAATCGATCGGGAAAATTTGAAAAAACTTGGAAAACACTTTTCCGAATTTGGAAAACGATAGTTTTGCTAAAAAATTAAAAAAGCATAATACTGGTGAGCCGCTGTACCTTTTTTTAATTTAAAATTGAGTTTGTGTCGTATTACATTCAGACTATTTGCCTGCTGCGTGTTTCGTATATTTTCTTTTGAACCCTCATCCCGACAGTCTCTCATTATTACACTCAGACGTTTTGCGGCTGCGGGTTTTTTGACACTTCTCTTTCATTTTTTGTTCTCACCCACAGAGTCAAAGTGTGAAAATAATCAAAGAAGCTCAGCTACATTATTTATAAATCCACAAAAAAAATCTCATAAAGAGCAAAATGTCATTTGAAGTGGTAAATAATTTAATTAGATTTTGCAGCAATGACTATTGACATCATGGATATGGAAAATACATGAAAATATATGAAAAATTAAAGAAATTGTCCGAAGACATACTACTTCTATACTCATGAACATTAGAAGATACAATAAAGCAACAAGAAACAAAGAAAGACAAGAAAAAGAAACGTCAAAAACCATCCAAGACAACTGGACAATCCTCAACGCAAAACTTTGCGGGTTGATATTTTTTAAAGTATTTCTATTTCATCTGCTTTCTCTTTCGCACTCATTTGCGTCTTGGCAAAACCGTCTGGGTGTAATACGACACTTTTTTACAATTGGCGTGTTTTTTTTCACAAGACTGTAGGCACAGCGGCTCATCAGTATTATGTTTTATGCATTTTTTAGCAAAACTATCGTTTTCCAAATTCGTAAGTGTTTTCCATTGCGAAAACTGTTTTCCAAATTTTTCCCAAATTATTTGCACAAAAAAAATTTCGTGTTATAGCGCTGACAAGTTGACGGAGTTTAAATTTTTGCCAACTAACTGCATAGTGTGAACTCCGCTATTCGATGAGGAAGCGGAGTATCAATTGATGTGGAAACAGGTAATATGGTAGACTCGGATCAAAATTAAACTCACCATACGCGAATTACCCGGCGTGGTTAGCCCACTGACAGCAGAATTTAGTAAAATTATTACAAAGAAAAACTGATGAGAAACGAGTAATTTTGATGTTTTCGGTCCTAAAAGCTAAATCTTTTTCTTAAAGTTGTGAAAACTAAAATCTAACCCGACAAATCGCTTATGTGCCACTGGATGACTGGACTATAGAAGACGTGTTTTCTCTGCTGCCAGTCAATAAACCTACTCTGTGGACTGTGGTGTGTGCACTAGGCGCTAGGCCCTGTCTCATGTCGAGCTTGTTGCCCTAAAATATTTATTTATTCACTCTTATTTTTATAGAATTATTATAGTATTCTGTTGGTGAAAATGTTAACAAGTTTATCTTTTAATTTCAGTGTGTAAATTGACATTGGGTTTTCCCACAATTGGTATTCTAATCTAAATATACAAAGAGGCGAGTTAAATTATATATGTAGTTCTCCTGCACATGACAAACATCAATCAGAACACAGAACTCCAATCAAGAGGTTCCAAACTACAAACTCATCAGTCATTCCAGGAAAATAAATATCTGTTCACAGTTTTGAGCAAATAATTTTAACAAAGAAAATTACTAAAATCAATTTTTGAACTGTGATTTTTCGTTGATAAGTCGATAAAGTAATAACCATGACAGAAGAACAAGAAGTAAATTTTAATGATATTGGTGATGCATTTGTTACTGGAGGGTAAGTGTGAAGTTTTTTTTTTGTTTAACCAACGCCACTTGAAATGTTCGTTGAATTTTTTTTTTGTGAGTTTCCAAAAACAGCTTAATCTATTTGAGAGACATGCACTTATTTATGTTGTTGGCCTAGGAGATATGGACTTATATGGGCAAAAGTGTACAATGTGCCATGTTCGCAATGTTTTTTTTTTTTGTCGAGGTCTGCAATGCCATTTTGATTGCGTGACGGTTTTGGCGCGGTGGCCTAAATAATGTTTTAATTGTCTGGAGATAAAATTATTGTTTTGAATTCTCATGTTCCTTGCAGGTGCTATGCGGGTAGTAACAAGCTATTGGCTCGTATGCCAACTGAGCGTCAGGCAGCAGAATACAATATGAAGCACAAAAAGCGTGGCCAAGCACATATATTTAATCACGAGACTTTTGAAATTCCATCGCTGAAATCGCGATCTGGCACGGAGGAAGATTGCAAGCGGCTTTGTAATTCGTTGAAGAATTTACATTTCGATGTGCAGGTTCACAAGGACAAAAAACTGAAGGAGATACAAACCATTGTTGAAGAAGGTTGGTATTTTCCTTTGTTACTTTGTTTTGTAAAATGGAGAACTTTTCTCTACCCTCTTCCCCTGTGTTTTATTGGGAAAATGTTAAATTTTCACACTCAACCTTGCTTTGTTGTGATAAACAATTTATACGATATTGCGAGTTGTTTTTAAAACATTAGCCTTTATTTTAATCAATTTATAATAAATTAATTCGCTTTGTTATAGCTGCACGTGCGGATCATACGGATTGTGATTGCATTCTAATTGCTATACTGTCTCATGGTGAGCTGGGATATATATACGCCAAAGATGCTCAATACAAGTTGGATTCAGTTGCACATTGCTTTACTGCACAAAATTGCAAAACTCTTGCCGGGAAGCCCAAGCTGTTCTTCATTCAAGCTTGTCAAGGAGACCGGCTGGATTCGGGTATTACTCTTGAAAAGACTGAGACAGATGGGGAATCATCGATGAGCTACAGAATTCCAGTACATGCTGACTTTTTGATTGCCTATTCAACAATTCCAGGTAAAAACATTAGAAACAATTAATTTTCTTTCGTAGTTTAAATATATATATTTTTGTTAGGTTTCTATTCCTGGCGCAACACCACTAAAGGATCTTGGTTCATGCAGTCGTTATGCAAGGAACTTGACGACAATGGCAAAGTCTACGATATATTGACTTTACTTACCTTTGTTTGCCAGCGAGTGGCATTTGATTTCGAGTCATGCACTCCAGACTTGCCAATGATGCACCAGCAAAAACAGATTCCTTGTACAACGACCATGTTGACACGGATATTACGTTTTGCCGATAAGAAATAAAAAATTGGACGAAAATAACTTCTATCATTGCATAACTTTTGTCAAAATATATTCTTTTCATTTTACTTGCCTTTCTACAAGATTAACGTTTAGTCTACTTACTGGTAGCATTTTTGATACTTTAATAAATTAGAGAAAAGTGAATTCGAAATTTATTGCGTTTTCGTATTTTGTTGGTGCTGTTTAAAAATCAAGGAAATAGAATATAGATGGGGTGGTTGTGGAACTGTGGGACAAGCTTCCTTTCATTAAAACTGCAGAACATAACAAATCACTTGCCTTTGTAGCTTTAATTTTCTACTCTGTGAGGCAGTCAACGAAGTAAATGCAAAGCACTTATGTACTTTTTTTTGGTTAAATACTAAATAATCTGCTAAGTTTTCAAATCACGAAAAGCGAGGCAAACAAAAACGAAACCCAAAACAGCGATAGCCATGACATATCCGATTTAAATTTTTTCTATTTCAATATCGTTATTTGAAATACGATCCCAAGGCCCGTATTATAATTTACGAAACGCGAAACAAACAAAAAAAAAAAAAAAACGATACTCCAAACGATAGCCACGACACGACACGACCGTTTGTGAATTACGAGAATGGATTTATAAAAGTGCCAGAACGATAACACAACGACCGCCAAAAGTAGTCGTAAATGATAGCGAGTATCGTGAAACGTAAGGTAAAAATTACCTACCAGAGCACGGTCGCGTCGGGGTGGTTTGGGTATTCTCATATGTCGTACGGACGTCCCTATATGTACCCAAGGTGTTGTTGGTATGGGTGGTGTTACGCCGCATTTTTGAGAAATCTCGCAGAGAACCAATCCCAAAAATCCCCTAGCGTTGCCAGAGTTCGCGTGATTTGGAAGATGGTATTGATTTTGTCATTGAAAAGCAAAAATAAAAGAGCAAGCAAATCGACCTTGAAGTAGAACAATTCAACAAGCTGCAGAAGAAAGTACACCAACTTACTCGAGTAGGAGGCAAACTGAAACAAAATACCCTGTCAAGATAAGAGAGTTGATATTGGAGAAAAGAAGAGCTCGAAGAAAATGGCAAAATACTAGATATCCAGACGACAAAACAGCGTTTAACCGTCTAAGGAACGAACTGAAAAAACAAATCTACGAATTCAAAAATGATTCATTAAGTAGATTCCTGAAAAATTTAACGACTGATGCTTCAACCGATTATTCGCTCTGGAAAGCAGCTAAGCGCGTGAAAAGACCGCAGTTGCAAAACCCGCCGATAAAATCTTTAGACCGATCGGATTTGGATCGGAAATCCGAAAAAAAAGCTAACCTGTTTGCCGAACATCTAGCGAATAAAAAAAATATAAATTCTAAAAAGAAAGAAATTTCTTAATAGGAATGCTGAAAGATCGTGAAGATCAACTTCAACTCCTATTTGCGCTTCGCCCAGGTACGGCAATGAGCTCATCAGTTAGATGTTGCCGTACCCTTCTAAGACGCGAACTATGTTCGGATTACACCGACACTCATAAAATTGACCCCTTTTGTTTTCATTATACATTAATGAACTTCCCCAATGTATCCCTCACACATCAACACAAATGTACGCCGATGATGTTCAATTATATAAAAGTTGTCCGTTGGGGTTGATTGAAGATACAGTTTCAGTAATAAATGAAGACTTGGAAACAATTTCATCTTACAGTCGCACAAACGGTTTATTTTTGAATCATAGTAAGTCCAAATGTATTGTTATATCCAAGAAACCTGTGAATCTGTCGTATTTTCCACAAATTCATCTAAACGGCCTCCCAATCGAATACGTTGAGACGGTGAAAAATCTTGGTGTGGTTTTCAATAGGAAACTTACTTGGGATACCCATATAAACATAGCAATTGGTAGGGTTTATGGAGTACTTCGTACGTTGTGGCCAACAAAATATTTTACTCCAATAAAAGCAAGAATCTTACTTGCCAAAACTCTACTTATTCCCATTTTGCTTTACGGATGCGAAATATATGGAAACTGTGATTCAAAAAGCAGGAGAAAACTAAACGTTGTTTACAACTGTATTGCTAGATACACCTTTGGTTTAAAAAGATATGACAGCGTCTCATCTTTTGCAAAAAAGTTGTATAATAGGTTTGTTCGTTGAAGCCCTGGGGTTGCCCTATGGTCGCCACAAAGCGTTTTTTGAGAAACCTAGATTCGCCCTGAATGTCAAATTGAGTGTTTTTTGAGCCATAGGTTTGCCATAGGTTTTCCCCAAACTCGCCCTAGCTTTTTGCTGTGGCGATTTGAGGGCTGTCAAATGGCATGTGTTTTTATTTCAATGGCAGGGATGTGTGGCGATTTGTGGTTTAGCGTTTTTTGAGGACTGGAAAACCCAGGTTTTTTTGACAACTCATGGGGTTGTCAAGAAAACCTGGGTCAACCCTGGGGAAAGTTCAACGAACAGACCTAATAAAATTCAAGTGTTGTTTTGAGTGGTAACAGATAAAAAAGTAATCTAACAATCTTTAGACTACTACGAGTATTTACACTCCAAATCTATCAATTTCGCTTAAATTTGGACACGGGCATAACAAAGACAGTCATTTGAAAAAATGTAATTTCTTTCTGAAAAAATGTTATTCATTGATATAAGTTTATATAACCGATATTCTTTAAAGGTGAAAACAACAAACAACAGGCTGTATGAAATGTTATCCTGTAATCCAGACATAGCAAAGGATACGCTAAACGTCCAAAAGTGACCTTTGGAAGGAAATAAAAACAGAGTTGAATCGACTTGGATTTCAATCAAAAAATGCAGGAATTTAGAGAAAAGTTAGTTTGTAAACTGAAGTTATTTGTTGTTTTTTCTTAAGTATAATTATATTTTGTAAATTTGTTTTATACAAATGTGTTTTTTATACTTTAACAAATGGATTTTGCCTATGGCTCTACTCTCTACGACAGAAGAAACTTGTCGTAGAAAAGGACGTCATTTTTCCGTTTCATTCGGAATTAGTGATACCAGATTCACGAATTTCGAAATTCGTTCCACTCCGAATGGATTATGTGATAGTAACATCGGGAAACGTAGACTTTTTTCGATTACGATGGAATCTGTGATAGGGGTGAATATGATCGCTTTAGGGGAAGCCTAAACTTTTAATGCTTTCCATGACTTTAAGACCATTAGCTCGTGTGGCTTGGTTCTTCTTAATCTCCGAACATTGCCTCTCGTATTTAATACGGACTCCATTTCAGAGTTGATATGACTGCAGTCGCTGATTGTGTGATACAGCATGTTTTCTTACAACTTCTGTAACCATTTCTATTTGTAGGTCACGATGTAAAACGCTATTTCTTATATACCATGGTGCATTTACTATTCCACGAAGGACTTTGTTTTTTAACTTTTGGATGATTTCAGTATTTGTTTTCTTTGTACAGCCCCATAATTGGATTCCATAGGTCCAAACAGGTCTAAGTACTTGTTTATAAAGCATTATTTTATTTTCGACAGATAAGTCAGAATTTCTACCGAGTAACCAGTACATTTTTCTATACTTCAAGTTGAGCTCTTCCCTTTTATTTTTGATATGCTCTTTCAATTTTAGCTTTGCATCCAAATTCATCCCAAGGTATTTGGCCGTATTGGTGTAAGGTACAGTTTGATTGTTGATGAATACTTGAACGTATAGCTTAACTTTTTATATGTAAAGTTTATATGTGCAGATTAAGCTTAATTGAGCTTGATACGCCATTTTTTGGTCCAATCACTAACGGTATCGACATCATTTTGCAATTTCTCAGCAGCCTTTACGACGCACTTACCGGATGCAGTATCATCTGCAAAAGTAGCCATAATGGTGTTGTTATCCACTGGATGTCGTTCCGAGGTTAAGCACGTTATACGAAAGTTGATAAGTTGCTCTGACCTTATTGAGGAAGATCTTTGTATTCTATCAAAGAGGTATCTAGGCTGATGAGACTGCATACCAGTAAACAACAAAACTAAAGTGCTATAACGAACAATGTTATCGAAAGTCATATTAGGTCTGTTCGTTGAACTTTCCCCAGGGTTGACCCAGGTTTTCTTGACAACACCATGAGTTGTCAAAAAAACCTGGGTTTTCCAGTCCTCAAAAAACGCTAAACCACAAATCGCCACAAATCCCTGCCATTGAAATAAAAACACATGCCATTTGACAGCCCTCAAATCGCCACAGCAAAAAGCTAGGGCGAGTTTGGGGAAAACCTATGGCAAACCTATGGCTCAAAAAACACTCAATTTGACATTCAGTGCAAATTTAGGTTTCTCAAAAAACGCTTTGTGGCGACCCTAGTGCAACCCCAGGGCTTCAACGAACAAACCTATTATGGTTTGTT
Organism: Melanostoma scalare; assembly: GCA_949752695.1. Lineage (NCBI taxonomy): Eukaryota > Metazoa > Arthropoda > Insecta > Diptera > Syrphidae > Melanostoma > Melanostoma scalare. The sequence goes on along the minus strand of OX456984.1, from coordinate 141,853,064 downwards.
AGGTGAATGAATTTCTATTTGACAGATTGGAAAGTACTCTGGGACCACTTAACAAAAATCCTCTTTTGGGAATTTATAACTCGATGAAGAAAATATTTGATTATATTCGAGAGTTAAATTGTTTATTTCATATAGCATTTAAGATTTGATCAATAATACAGATCTATTATAACTTATTCTAAGCACAAAAAGTGCAAATAAATCAATTTTTACTAGAAAACAAAAATCGGTAAAAAATGTGTTTGGGAAAAGTTAAGGGATTTTTTTTTTAAGTTTAGGGATTTTTGTTTCCATTGCTTCGAGTATTTATTTTGACATAGGACAGCTGACTTCGAAAATGGACACTATTTTTTCAATCAGGCAATGCTATTTTAGAATTCCTGCGGATCGTGTGATTGCTTTTTTTCGGGATTCGTATCGTGATTTTCCATTCGGAGATTTCTCCGAATGGATTTCGTGATAGGGGTGATTATTGAGAAAGAAAAATCTGTTGTCGATCGTTCATAGATTGGTTCTGATTATGAGGAGTTTTTAGTGAGGTAAGAATCCCAAACTACTTGGTGTCGAATTCTGCCAAGTGTCTTTTAAAGATTTCCTCCTAACAAAAAAAAAAAAATTGAAGTGCAAGGTTAAAATAAATTTATTTTGAATTTCAAGTCAATGTTTCCAACTGCAAGTACAGCGTTTAAAAACAAAATTATTTTAACCTTGCATTTCAATCAAAAATCCGAACGGATTTTAAGCCATTGTTTAAATTTCAAACAAAAAAAATCCTCGGAAAAGTAATGATTCGTAGGATGATAAAGCCCGAAGGAATATGAAAATTGCAAATGAACTTTTTTTGGGAGGGATGGAAGAAATCGAGGAGCAATCGGAGATATCGAACCATGCAACAAAGGGTAATTGGTATTGATTTTCCCTTTCTATGCAAGTTCTGTCTACTGTCGCTTACTCATTGAATCTGTGTACCAATTTACGATATAACATCATGAACATTTACGGACAAAGATTTTTTTTATGTTACCATAGGAGCAGTATAACAACCATTATTCTAAAAAAGTTATTTTTATATATCTATTAGACTTAAAATACAGTTGATTATGATTGAAGCAGTTGTCTTGCTCTTCGATATTTCTCAGAAGCCGTAATCAACGTTGATTTTTCATCATTCGCTTTCTCTGCTTCCTTGTCTAGTTTATCTATTACTGCTTCAGCAGCTTTAGTAATTGTATCTTTAGCTGCTCCTTTAGATCCAGAAAGATATTCCAAGACAATGGGCCATATTTCGGATCTTATTTTTGTTTCATCAAACACCGATTGTAGAATGTTAACTTGTCGGAGTTTCTCGAATTTCCATTCCTTACGATTGTTTTTCCACTTAATGAGGTATTCCTCATTGCGTTCTACTTCCTTATTTGGCAACTTACTTTTCTGCTCTTCCAAACGTTGTTGGTGTTTTAGTCGTTTCTTTTCCCGAACCGTAAGCACCGCTTTTATGTTCTCAGGTTTCTCACTTTCTAGAAGTTCTTCCGTAGTAGGCTCTTGAATTTCCTCATCTTCATCTACCTTTGATGATTTTGTATTTTTCTTTTCAGTGCTGAGTAAGTTTATTGCCTTTTTCATTTTAATTGACGGTGATTCGATTTTCATTTTTTTCAAGATTTGCTTTTTTGGAGGCAATTTCTCAAGATCTGTAAAAAGTACAAAAAAACTTTACATCAAAATTATTTCACTATTTTTTTTTCATTTCATTCATTTATTTAGCAATAAAATTTCGCTATTTACAATTTACGTTTAATATAAATAATAAAATTAAAAATAATAGATAAATCATACAAATTTTTCTTTTACAAAAGTTACTATTTGCCTCTTAAACATCTCTAATTGTTTTAACCTGCGTTTGTTTCTTCTGTGTCATCCTTTTCCTTTATATCTTTTCTTTTTTTGTTTTTGGTAGAATTTGGAAGGATTTTATTGGATCCTTTCTTTGTTTTAGCCATGATTTAAATATAAATATTCTTCACTTCTTCAGACGAGAGCAAAACAAAAAATAGAAATTTCTAACGTCAAAAATGTTGAAGCATGGCATGTTGGATGTCAAAGTGAAAAGATCTGTTTGCTTAAAAATTAAAATTGTTTTTTTTTTGAAACGAAAACGACTACTCTGGTTGTTGAAATAAAGTAGTATATTTCGGCAGACAGTAAAAGGTTATCACAGAATTGAGAATCTACTCTGTGTTGGTTATGGCATGGGCCAATATTTCAACAGATGCACTGCTTTTGCTTTGATAAATGATACACTTATAAATTTTCCCCAAAGCCAATGAGTTATTATAGTTACGGCTGTTGCTATCCTTTTCATTGTGTCGTGATAACACAAATAATATATGAAAAATCTTATTTTTACAGCTTTAAACCGGTGCAGCATAGAATAAGAACAGAATTCGCACAAAGCTTCAACAAATCGACGAATGTGATCTTCGTCAAAGACGTTTTGGTTTGGGAAATAATTAAGAGCTGATCATTAAGCTTTTCTCGTTCTATAGAGTACTATAGATTTTATTTACAATGTGCCTGTCCAGACGGGTTATGCTGTTAACGTTATGCTGTTAACACCTAGTGTCCAGACGTTGTTATAATTCCTCACACAAATTCTCCTTTTTGTTTTGGAAATTTTGAAAAAAGCATAACGTTATGAGCATAGCCCGTCTGGACACGCCAAGTGTACTGCTTAGGCAGATAAATCAAATTTCATTTAGCGCATCCAGCCTCTTTCTTCCTCACCCCTTTTGCCCAGAAACGACCGATATAACGTTATTGGAATAACACGTGTGGACAGGGACAATGGTACTGTCAAAAGCTCACTTTTTGTCTTCTACTATTAAATTTAAGTGATGCTTACTCCCAACTCCCAAAACATTTTTATCAATATGTTTAGCAGTCCTTCAATCAGTCAAGCAATGCACTTTGCCACTGAACACACAAACAAATGCTGGGTTTAAACAAATGTAATGTATTTCACGAGTGGTATTTAAATTTGCTGATAAGATTAAGCAATATTTATTGTCAATTACGAACTTAAAACATTCAATTACTTTATTTATAAATGCACATAAGTTAATTAATGAAGAAGTAAATAAATGTGATCGGAATTCATATTTCGGAATTGGTTCGTTTGACTCTAGTTCGACTTCTCACAATCAAACAAACCCAAGAAACACGAGCACGTGCAGTTCGCCAGGTTTGACATTTCTAATTACACACGAACCGCTAACAAAACAACAAGTTGTGTTTTTTCTGTTTCAAAATTATGGCTAAATCTAGAGTGAATAAAAAGAAAAAAGGTCATGTCATCGAAAAACCCAAGACAAGAAAAGAACAACGTAAAGAAAAGAAAGTTCAAAAGAAAGAAAATAAAAGAAACTTCTTTTCAAAATCTCTTAAAAATAAACTAAATACCGAGATACCATCAACTGGCAAGAAAACACCACATAGAGGACTACCACCGCCCCCAAAGAGTGACGATGAAGAAGAAATTCCGTCAGACTTTTCGGATGCAGAAGTCGATGCAGTCATGCCAAAAACGAATAATACACCATCTAAAAAACCTAAATCTCAAACCGGAGAACGTCTTGATGCTGAAGAAATTCGTCGACGTGAATTGGCAAAGCAAAAAGACCTGGAAAGAGCTTCGCAAAAAAAGCGTATGAAACAACTGAAAGTCGCTAATGAGGAAGAAGACCTTATCATCTCTCGGCTTGAGAAAAAATTGAAAATAAACAAAAGCAAGGACAAGAAGCGGCTTTTACAAAAGATGTTTAGTGATGGGCTGGACTATGTTTTGGAATGTTGTCCGGACGACGATGAAGAACCCGACAAGAAAACAAATAAGAAGCTGAATGAAATTAATAAGGATAGTTATGGATCCGACTTTGATGAAGAAATGGATGATGGAAGTGACGAAGAGGAATTATCAAATGACAGCAATGATTTTTCGGAAGACGAAGATGATGGTGGTTCACAAAACGATGAAAGTGCAGAAGAAACACCCAAAGGTAAATTTGATTCAAGTCATGATAAGTTGACTCCAATTTTTTTTTATTGTAGTAAAAGAAGATATCTATGGGCGAAAACGTGACCAAGAAGGTAACATTATTAAAGAGACTGTTGCAGTTTCAAATGCGGGCAAGTATGTCCCACCTCATCAACGTGCAGCTGCTGCCGCAATAAACAATGATAATCGCTCAGAGCAACTTGCCCGTTTAAGAAAGAACTGTAAAGGCTTTCTAAATAGGCTCTCCGAAGATAATCTTCACAAAATCTCAAACAGCATAGAAAAGCTTTACATGACGAATTCGCGGCACGATATGAACGAGACCTTGTACGCACTTTTGTCCGAAGCTTTATTAACAAAAACACTGTGCAAGGAAAGAATGATTCAAGAGCATATTGTGTTGTTGGCCTATCTGCACGCCTCCGTGGGCACGGAAATAGGAGCCCATTTCCTGCAAATGTTTATCATAAAATTTGATGAACATCTTCGCAACCTCACTACGAACACTGATATAGAAAACAAACAACTTAACAACTTAATTCTTATATTGGCATACCTCTACTTGTTCAAGATATTTGAACATAATCTTCTCCTTGAAATTATAGAGCGTCTTGGAGATCACCTATGTGAAAAGACAGTTGAATGTCTTCTACTGATCTTTCAGTCAGTTGGGTTTAAACTTCGGAAAGATGATCCACTCGCCTTCAAAAATATGATGAACGAAATTCAAAGAAAAATCGCAGAGTCTGCCATGGAAATGAAAGAGAATCTAAGATTGAAGTTTATGGTAGAGATACTGAACGCAGTCAAAAATAATAACATAAACAAGATACCACAGTTTGATCCAGAGCTTGGGGAGAACCTTCGTAAAAAACTCAAGGCGATGCTTACAAACGACAAATACGTAATCACACTGAACATAACTATTGACGACCTGCTGCGAGCCGATGAAGTGGGGAAATGGTGGATTGTTGGGTCAGCTTGGAGCGGCAACATCAAGGATATAAATTCTGCCAATAAATCTTCATCATCGACGCTTCCCAAACAAGAGCGGTTTAGTGAAAAGTTGATTGCATTGGCAAAACAACAGAAAATGAACACAGACGACCGCAAGAACATTTTTTGTATCGTTATGAGTGCTGAAGACTATGTTGACGCTTTTGAGAAAATACTTCATCTGGCACTGAAGGACCAACGTAGTATAGCTTATGTTATAATACATTGCAACTTACACGAAGCCAAATACAATCCCTATTATGCCCACTTGGCCCAAAAGTTTTGTCAACACAATAGAAAGTACCAATTGGCGTTCCAATTTGCATCATGGGATCGAATTAGTGACATAAATGCGCTTAGTAAGCAACAGATTAAAAATCTAGCCAAATTTCTTCTTCACCTGATAAAGCAAGGAGGCCTGGCGCTGTCCGTGTTGAAAGTGATTAATTTTGTGAACCTAGATAAACCGAACTTCGGTTTAATGAAAGAAGTTATGTTGGGCATTCTGCTGGGCTCCGAAGATGATTGCCGCCAGACGTTCGAGAAAATTGCCAAGAACGTAAAACTGAACATTTTCAAGAATAGTATAAGACTGTTTATGCAGCACTTTTTGTTAAAAAACGAAGCATCATTGAAACTAGATGACGATAAAATGAACCTTTTGAAGCGTCGTATAGAATTAGTTGATAAGGTTTTAGCGTATGTTGACCTTTAGTCAAATATCTATAGTTTATAAGTTGAACTTCTCTATTTTATTGTAAAGCATTTTCTATCACTAAAAATGTATCCCATGTGTTCAAGCAGTTTCTATTTAGAATCTTCTACTGCCTTGTCTACCCAGGCACGAAGTTTATCAGTGTCTTGAAGGCCAACTAGCTTTGTTTGAACTTTCCCGTCTTTGATGACCATCAAAACTGGAACTGAGGCAACTTCATAATCTAAGGCCAATTCGCTGTGCTCATCGATGTCTACCTTGGCAAGTGTAATAGCACCAGCTTTCTCACCAATAACCGACTCAATACGGGGTGTTAGCATTTTGCAGGGATTGCACCATCTGAAAGTAACACACATATGTACATATATGAGCAATAACATTTACGTAACAGAAAATTCTCGTACGTACGTTGCAAAAAAATCAACAATGACTGGCTGTTTGCTGTTTTTAACCTTTTCATCGAACTCCTGTTGACTTTGAACTTTGAAGATTTTTAAACGAGGATGTGAAATGGATATTGTCCGTAAATTAGAACGGATAATGCTGCATAGCTGTTGTTTCCTTACCAATGCTAGCATTTTCGTAACTTCCAGTATTTTATTCTTCAAAAATTCTCGATCAGATTATAGACGTTTATTGATTTAATCGGTTTTGAGATATTTCAAGGGAAAGAAAAATTAAGACGTTGGAACTAATTAAACCTATGAAGCTAAATCCAATCTCTATTTTGATTTTTTGTTTTGAAAATACTTTATGTACCAGCGTTGTAAACTGAGAATTTTGAACGTTTTTGCGACTTTTTTTTTTAAAGTCAGATTGGAAACGTCAATATGCATTCAGGCAGAAACTTACAAAATGGCTACGTTCAACACACAAATTATTTAAACTAACAAAACACAAATTATGGTGGATTTACATGCATCTGCAAGTGCAGATGAAAAAAGGAAAAAGACACAAGATGTAAAATTCATACTTGTCTGATAGAGAGGGAATGCACGATCTGCACTTCTTTAGTTATAGGATGCGAATGAAAAATTATAATTATTATAAAACCCATAATTTTTCATCTGCAGCCATAATTCGTCTCTCATTTTATCTTTTGTGCTTTATAATCTTCATCCGTCCTGCTTAATGCTGGGTTTACATGCATCTTTAACTGCAGAAGTGCAGAAAAGTAAAGGACGCATGAAGATTATAAAGTACAAAAGTTAAAAAGAGAGACGAATAGAATTATGGTTGCAGATGAAAAATTATGGTTGCAGATGAACATGTTCATCTGCACCCATAATTTTTCATCTGCAACCATAACTAAGGAAGTGCAGATGGTACGTTCCCTCTCTATCAGACAAGTATGAATTTCACATCTTGTGTCTTTTTGCGATTTTCATCTGCACTTGCAGATGCATGTAAATCCACCATTACCTTTCTGCACTTCTGCAGTATCAGATGCATGTAAATCCAGCATTATACTAAATAGTTTATTTGTTTCTTTTGAATGACTTTTTTATGCTTCCCCGAGTTCAATATGGAATTCTAACAACAGTTAATATAAGAAGTTAAAAATACTAAAGTGGAGAAACCTCTCTAAGTTGGTAGAGAATGAATTTTATTGTCAACCAAAAAAGTTTCAGGAGGTAAAATAATCTCACAAATTTTCTTCAAGTGAAGTTCACTTTTGAAAAGTAAGCTACTATGTTATAAGTTGTGTGATTTGTAAAAGAAATTAATTTTTCTCTCCACCTCATGGTGATTAGATATAAAAAGGTAGAAACTTCGATTTACAATAAAAAAACATGATGGGATATCTTGCTACTGTGAAATAGTAAAAGATGTGAATATAATGTATATTCATACAAAATAAGAGTAACCTTCTGCAAAAGCTTGAAGACTACGACCAAGAGAAAATTTATTTATTTTCGATGGCAGAAGTTTTAAATGCAACTTGAAGTTGTGACAAGGTATGCTCACTCCCGTGTAAGCGGTGTACATTAAAAAGAACTTCGCATTGGATCGAACCATTCAGAAGTCAAACGTTCATGTTTGTGGGGCAGTTGGTAGTCCTGCACAAATTCCAAATGTCGCAAAGGGGAAAGAAAAAAATATAAGAACTATAAAAATACACGAAGCAGTGTTTTTTGCTAGTGAAGAAATTTAGTTTTTTCAATAAATAATAACCATATTTCTCGTGTTTACAAAAAAATATTCCATTAGATCGCACAATCCACTGTGTGAAAATGTAAAAGAAAACTTTAAAGCCTTGCATTTTCTTTAGCTTGATTTTGACAGATATCTGACGTGGTTTTTCTTTAAATTATCATAAAAAAATCTTTTTCACTCTGCTCAAGAATACAAAACAATATACATACATTATATTCATTTTTCTAATTTTCTAATTAAATTCAAGTACTAAACAATTTCAAATTTGACTAGTATTGCTCAAAAATCAAATGCATACGCTTGGATAGTGGGAAGAAGTGTACAAACAAACGAACAATGGATGACCTATCTCAGGGCGATATTTGTCGAGTTTGCCGTTGCGAGGGTCAATCGGACCGCCCGCTCTTCTATCCATGCATCTGTACGGGCAGCATAAAATACATCCACCAGGACTGTCTTATGCAATGGATGCGATATTCGCGTAAGGAATACTGCGAACTATGTGGCCATAGATTCTCATTCACTCCAATATACTCGCCTGACATGCCTCGTGTACTGCCACTGCGTGATGTTGCTGGAGGATTGTTATCGTCCGTAGGAAAAGCTGCAAAGTACTGGTTACACTACACACTTGTAGCATTCGCCTGGTTTGGAATTGTCCCCTTATCAGCATATCGCACGTATCGATTTATGTTCAGTGGATCTAGCTTTGATATGATTCTATCGTTGCCGTTCGACGTCTTTTCCACAGAAAATATAGCTTCAGATGCGTTCCGTGGGAGCTTTGTGGTAACTTGTACATTGTTATCGTTTGTCGGATTGGTCTGGTTGCGGGAACAGATTCTTCATGGTGGTGGGCCTGATTGGCTTGAAAGAGATGAAGTAGCCCCGATTGCTGGTGGGGCAAATGGCGATGGTCATGGAGGGGACGATGCTGCAGGTCAGGCTGGAGTAGTTCCCGAGCCTATAGCTGCAGCTGTAGTTGATGGTCCTCTGGAATTGAATGACAACAACAACAATGAAAACAACAACAACGAGAATGAGGCGCCTGTGGATTTGCCAATTGATAATGCGGAACCACCCCCAGTAGATGCAGAAGCAAATGCTGGCAATAGGGCTTTGAATGAAGATCCAGCTGACATTGGCAATGCAAACGAAGAAGCAAACTGGAACCCAATGGAATGGGACCGTGCCGCAGAGGAACTGACTTGGGAGCGTCTCTTAGGACTGGATGGGAGTATGGTTTTCTTGGAGCACGTCTTTTGGGTTATATCGCTAAACACCATATTCATATTTACATTTGCTTTCTGCCCGTACTGCATTGGTAACTTTGTCATCAACTGGCTTGGTCTGCTTCGCCCGGATAAGCCCTTGCTGCATTTCCATGGACTTATTACCACTTTATTCGGATATTGCAATATTGGCTTGACTTTGGTAGTGCTGCATTATTTTGCACGGCTTTTCAAAATGAGCAAGATACGATGGCTTCTGGGATTGTGTTACATTGTCGTAAAGGTTTCGCTGTTGTCTGTTGTGGAAATTGGTGTTCTTCCTCTGGTTTGTGGTTGGTGGCTAGACATTTGCTCGTTGCCAATGTTCGATGCTGCTATCAAAGATCGACGAACTAGTTTTAGAGCGGCTCCTGGCACGTCGCTGTTCATTCACTGGATGTTTGGTATGGTGTACGTTTATTACTTCGCAGCATTTATATCACTTCTGAGGGAAGTGCTTCGTCCGGGCGTTCTGTGGTTCCTAAGGAATCTTAACGATCCCGACTTCAGTCCTATTCAGGTTTGATTGTTGCTTTAAAGAAGAGATAAGGTTGCATGGTTTTAACTGATTTTCTTTTAGGAAATGATTCACCTTTCGATTCTACGTCATGTTCGTCGTTTGATCGCATCTGTGATTATATTTGGTTCTGCAGTTCTGTTGATGCTTTGGCTGCCTATACAAATTTTGAAGTCAGTTTGGCCCACTTTCCTGCCATACACGCTATCTGGAGACTCGGAGGTCAATGAGCTGAGTCTGCAGCTGCTCCTTTTGCAGGTACACTGTTTTCTGTTAAGCCAAGTTTACATCAGTAACATTTTCTCTTTACAGATAATTCTTCCCGGCTTCTTTGAGCAATCTCACACACGAGTTTGGTTGAAGGGATTGCTTCGCATTTGGTGTCAAGCAGTGTCCTGGACTTTGGGCATCAAGAGTTATTTGCTGGGCAACGATACTACAGAAAATGGAAATGGTGGCCAGGCCGAACCGGAACGTGCACAACCAGATAGAAACCAAGGACTGGCGGCTGCCCATCAATTTATATTACAACGTGATGCACCAGTTGGATTCCAACCATACATTAAGCCAACGTTCTTCCCATTCCGCCTTTTCGGTTTGATAGTGTTCATGTGCATAAGCTTAGTGATATCTTCCCTAGTAACACTGACCGTCCCCGTGTGGATTGGCAGACAGGTGATGGCTTTATGGTCAGTGGGCAACCACATTGCCAATCATCAAGTTTCAACACACCCTGAAGTTCCACCACGTCCCCATGAGCTGTATACTGCAGCTGTTGGAACTTACCTCTGTTGGATTATATCAAGGGGTATTGCTATTGCAGTGAACCTTCTGCCACAAGGAAGGGCTGCTGTTATCGACAAAATAAAACACTGGATGCAAGTTGGTGCCTCATATGCTCTGGCTGCGATTATCTTTGTCCTTATGCTCGGTGTTATACCACTGCTTTTCGGACTTCTCTTGGAACTGGTTCTTGTGATTCCATTAAGAGTGCCCATTGGACAGACACCAATTCATTTCTTATGGCAAGACTGGGCTTTAGGTGTGCTATATACAAAGATTGCATGCGCTCTTACCCTTATGGGACCAGATTGGCGCCTTAAGCGAGCTCTTGAGCGGGCCTATCGGGACGGTTTGCGGGATATCGATTTAAAGTTCATCATAAGGGAGCTTGCCTTACCAGTGATCACATGCTTCGGTCTAGCTCTGGCTGTTCCATATGTCATCGCCCATTCGATTGTGCCAATCTTCTATGAAAATATTAATGCAAGAACATTGATTGCACGAGAGATATATCCATTCTTCCTATTGGCAGTAATAATTGTTGCAATAATCTACTTCCAGATACGGCAGTTCAAGAAGCTGTATGTTGCGATTAAAAACGACAAGTATCTTGTAGGACAGCGTCTGGTGAACTACGAGCATAGAAAGCGAAAACAGGAAACGGCAGATGCTGCTGCGGCCGCCGCAGCGTCCGCTTCAGCTGTCGCAGAAGCAGCTCCAGCCGATGCTGGCCCTGAAAACCAAGAAGGAGCTAACATTGTTCCTCCACTGATCGGGGAATTATAGATTAAAATGTTTACAATTAGTGATTAAATAACGATCGTTTCTTTTTTCTCTGTATTCCTTTCATTATTTCCACTTTCTCTCTCCTCTTTACCTCTCTTTCTTTCTCGTTTCATTTTTCCACATTTTTTATTTTAATACCTGAATTTAAATTTTTGTTCATAACTTTTTAAGACACATTTTGCTTTTTCCGTGCAAAGTGCAGATAAATAATGGCAATGATAACAATGTTATTTTAGTTTTACTGGTAAAAGAAAGTCAATGATAAATCAAATATATATAAATATATAACTAAAAAAAGGAAAAAGAATTCTACGCAAATATAAAATTTACTTTTACTACTGAAGAGTTAGTTTGAAAAAAAAATTTAATGTTTGTGTTTTTAGGAAACAAAACATAATACATAACTTATTGTTTAAGACTTTAGTAACAATAATAAATGTAAATTATTTAAAGCATCCACACTTTTGTATTATAATACGATTGAAAATAACTAACAAATAAGATCAAACGAAGCTGTGTAAGCGACAAAAATATGTCATTTTATTTTTAAGTTCCCAGTTTAGTAACACAATTAGAGAATCGTTATCCTCACATTCTTTGCTAAAATTGTTATACGCTTTTAAGTTTTGTAATTTGTTTGTGTTGTTCACACAACCGCGGTGCCTTAGGGAACTTTTTCGATAGAAGATAGCAAAATTTTCTCGCTACTTCATTTACTTACCTCGCTTATCATATGATTTTTGTCATCAAAAATTGCTCAGCTTTTGATCATATTTCTCAGATATTTATGTCAAATTAATGTCGGAAATATGCGTGACTGGATCAGAAATAACACAAGCACTCAGTCCTTATTGGACAAAATAGGTCCCCACTCCCATCTGAAACGTCTATCCATATCTCAAGTAGGATCCTCTCTGATTCTGACAATCAGGGGCGAACGCAGAAAAATTTTTCGGGGGGGGTTTTGAAAAAATATATTAAATATTCACGAACAATTTGTTCTTAAAATATTTATGCTTTTTTTATACTCTGTATTGATTTGCTAGGAACAATCCTAGCTTATACTAGGTATAAATGCAAAAGTAGCTCTGTCTGTTCGTCTTTCGATGTTACCATCTCCCGCCCAAACAACTGAACCAATTCAAAAGAAATTTTGTACAGAGGTAGTCTAAGACATGAGAAAAGACATAGACTTTATGTTTGATCCCAATTCCTACGGGAACGGGAACGTAATCGAGAACTTAGAAACTACTGCACCGATTTCAAAAATTCTTCCACCGTTAGAATGCTACACTATCCCCGAGCGAGTAACATAAACTTTAACTCATTCCCATATTCCTATGAGAACGATCACCATATTCCCACGGGAACGGGAGTCGTTCCTAATATTTCAAAATTAAATCTGTCTGTTCTTGTTTTCTTTGTTCCATTATTGTCATGGGAACGGAAGTACTTACGGCAAAACAATTTTATTTGGCAAAAGATGAAAAAAGTATGAACATCGTGTGCAAAAATGTATGTAGTTAAGTAAAATAATATAACAATAAGTTACTGAATAATTAAAAATGCTGCCGAAAGCCACTATTCCACGCGGAGGAAGTCGCGGGCACAGCTAGTATTTTATAAAATAAATTCAATGCGCCCTGGAACTTTTGCCATTCTTCCTTGCAGATAAGTTTTTAATCTGCGCAGACATGAAAAAGATCGCTTGCTTGAAGCCACGGATACCGGAAGTGGTGCACCGATCTGCATAAAACAATGAACTGTTTTATATAGGGACTAATCGCAAACATTTAAGGTGTTTATAAAGTTGTTGGGCAGTTTATCGTTTGGCATACTCAAGCAATGTTCATGGGTATGCATATGCTTATTCATACATAAGTATACCCTTTCCTAGTTGCCGTTGTCGATCGCATTCTTATACAGAGTCAGAGCGACTGGCTTTCGTTTGTGTGATGAAAATTTTAATTTTCGTAGATTTCGGTAGCGACTGCCGTTAGCTTTGGAGTGACCGATACGATGTGTTTCGATCGCAACTGCCGATAGTTTTGAAGCGACAAATGCGATGTGTTTGCAAGTAAGTAGGAAAGTGAATTTTCATATATTTCTATCGCAGGTCCCGTTGTATATGACCAAATACTACCTCCACATCAACATATCAAATTTACTACACTAGAAAAGGGTGATCATGCTAAGAACATACCAAAACCAAAAAGTCATTCCAAAACGTGTGAAATACCTGAAAATTTACTTATCGATAGAAAAGAAATGGCTTCCGCATTTGGAGGGATTTGTTCGTTGACAGAATGAAATTTTCAGATGAATTTTATGTTTCCATGTCTTATATTTTGGTTTTTGTTTTAAAAAACTAGTGGTTATTTTTTTATTTCACAAATTTCGGGGGGGGTTTCAACCCCCAAAACCCCCCCCTGCGTTCGCCCCTGCTGACAATGATAGTACAATGATTGATACTTAACTTTCGAGTCAAGGACTATTATAAAGAGCAGAGAAATCAAGACGCTTTTTTTGTCTTTTTTTTTTTTTTTTAAATACTAACTGGAGCACACGAGGAATTGTTTTTTAAATTTATTATTTAATTTATTTATTTAACTGGAGTGCTTTGACCGTAACATGGCCGGATTCATTGTACTACCAGATAGAAACCATCTTTTGTTATAGCTTTCTAGATGTTCGTATAAAAAAGCCAAAAGACGCTGCCACGATAAATTAGACTAGTGTAACAGCTCCCACCATGTCTGCTCGGAGTGTATGTAGGATATCGTCATATTCTCCACAGGATTCACAGAGTGTGGTATCACTTAAGCTTAACAAGTTTAAATGCATTGCAAAAGAAGAACACTACATGGATTCGCATGCAAGCGTACCATCTTTAGAGGGCGGCCGTGGTGCAGTGGTAGAGTGTTTAGTAGATAGGCCGGACGCGTGGGTTCGAATCCCGCTCTGGGCATCTACTTTTCTTTCAGCCTCCCAGTTTCATATGGATGCCGCCCTTGAGGTTATATATGTGAAATCACTAACAACTTATTTCCAACTACTGCAACACAAAAAAAAGTGAAGGCTGCTACTCTGGTAGTACAATGGACTGGATATTAGGTCTGAGTTCTCCAGATTAGCATAAGCCTCCTCTTTTTAAAAAAAAAAAAAAAAGTACCATCTTTGGTTGTGCTCTTGACAGATCCAATCGTTGATTTCTGCCCTCACTGAGGACCCCGGAAGACTAAGCGCTGGTTCACGTCCTGAGAAAGCCGTTCAAAATCCTTTTCTTTGAAGCTCATCTGCGATCTCGTTTCCAGTCATGCGATGATGGCTTGGAACGCAAAAACATATAATCTAGTCTTTTGGCTGTCGCTGCAGACTAATACTTCTCCCCATCCAGTCATTCATCGTAAATTAGCTTACAGCCATTTGGATAGCGTACGTCTCCGCTTGGAAGATGACGCGTTTGTATATTTCATATCGTATGTCATCGCTTCTCCACAAAGGCACCAGTGCCTGATCCATTATCAGTTTTTAAGCCATCCGTGAAGATACGATAACAATCATTTCTTCTTTCAGAGAGTGAACCAATCCTGAATTTACGGAAAGTTGAATGTGTATTAAATATCTATTGTGCAGCTTAAAATGAAGTTTTCTGTTGTAGGGAAATGTAAGAAAGTCGACTTTTATGAAAAAAAAGTGCACTCTTAAATTGATTTGAAACTAACTGGCAATAAAATGGTGGCCGAGGGTTTCCGCTCGAATTTAGTTGGTGGTGAAAAACATTAATGTCTACTTTGTGTCGATGGACTAGATTCCGTGACTTTTAAGACGATACTATCGTCTGAATTCTACGTACTAAAAAAGTGCTTCAGAGTTCGACAAAGCTACCTAAATTTACAAGACGATAGTAAAGTAACTATCCTTCAATCGATAAAAGCGAAGTTACATCAAACTAACATTAAAGTTACAACGATTGGGTGATAATAGTCTAAAAATTACGAAATCCAGGCCCAACATCAGAGATAAGAAATTAATTAGATGGCAAGCTTCACACACACATTGAAACTGCCTACAAGCTGATTTACCGAAATTCACCTCTACTACTTTGAGTACAGTTTCCAGTCCACACACAAAATCTAACTACTACCACTTTGAGTACAGCAAATCTCACTACTACCACTTTGAGTACAGCTTTCACGTATTCACAGACAGAGGATGAGATTACAAAAACAACGGGGCAAGAGAAGTAAAGGATTGCCATCTAATTAATTTCTTATCTCTGCCCAACATGTAACAAAAGTCAAACGATCACTTCATTTTACTTCTTTGCGAACAAGGCCATAAGAATCCAATGACAAAGTTCACATTGGTCGATTTGTTAATATTCGTGCGAATAACGCGAATGTCTTCTTGTTCTTCTTCTCTGTTACACCAATTTGTCGGTATTGACTCAGTCAGTTGGAGTAACAGTGAAAGAGAACAAGAATACAGTAGCTTTATTCGCTCGAAGATTCAACTAATCGACCAAATGTGAGTTTCGTCAATATTGTTTGAATTACATAAAAGTCACCAGACGGCCATCATAAGAAAATAGAACAGCCACATCTTCATTCATTCGCAGTAAAATCTGACTTCTCTTGTCAAAAAACACGGTTTTTATCGACAAGTTAAACACTCGGGTGTATACGTATCAAATAAAAACTTAAAATTATTGCTGTTATTTCGACTGAATGCAGTCATAGTTTCATACAAAGTGCAACTACCTTCACGATGGTAATTAATTTTTTTTTGCTAGATTGGATGACAGTTCTTAATTTCTTCTCGGCTTTTGTTCACAAGAAAACAGTTTTTGAAATGTTCTGTAAACCAAAGTTTTGTTCAAATTAATAAAAAAAATTAATTTTCACTACCAAAAATGTCCGAGTTAGAAATTCCTTTTTCAGCTGAAAACCCAATCGTGTTCTTTGATATCAACATTGGGCAGGAATATGGTGCGTTCTCTTAAAAAAACAACTATTTTTATAACGTTATCATTAATTATGTTTTCTAGCTGGACGTATGATTATTGAACTTAGAAAAGATGTCGTACCAAAGACCGCTGAAAATTTCCGGTGTCTCTGCACTGGTGAGCATGGAGTTGGAAGAATGGGCCAACCACTACACTACAAGGGAATACAATTTCATAAAGTTACCCGGGTGTATGTTGCACAAGGCGGAGACGTTGTAAACAACGATGGTACTAGTGGCGACAGTATCTACGGACCAGTGTTTGAGGATGAAAATTTTATTCTTAAGGTAAGTAATCATGTTTAAACAAAATATAATACACATATTAGTATAAAATCAAGTAGCACGAGGAGGGAGTTGTGAGTATGGCAAACTATGGCCAACGAAATTCAAACAACTCACAATTTATCATTACGTCAGTGGTATGCGATGTTTTGAATGGAACCAATGTTGTCGTTGGAAAGGTTCTGAGAGGTCTGGGCATAATCGGAGAAATGGAGCAAAATACCACCGATGAGGGAAAACCGACAGAGGTAAAATAAAAGACGCTGATTGTGTGTTACAGCACTATGAATGGCTCTTTAATTAGAAAGTATACATCGCCAACTGTGGTGAAATACCAGCTGGAGAAGATTGGGGATATAACGACAAAGATGGACTTGACGTTTGGCCACCATTTCCTCAGGATTGGGAAGAAAAGTACAACAAACACAAGGTAAATCCTACAAAACATTTGAAAAAAAAAAAAAAAAATGATAATTAACAAATGGTATCGATGATAGCCGCAGGAGATAGTAAACATGTTGATAACCATTCGCAATGCAGGTAACGAGTTTTTTGCAAGTGAACAATACTACGAAGCTCGGCGTAAATATCGCAAGGCCACTCGTTTTTATAATTTTTTCCGGAAGAAATTTGAGTGGAAAGAGGAAGGATATGAAAGTTGTGATGATATTAACGCCCTAGACCAATTTAATGTACTTAACTGCGTCAATATGGCTGCTGTTGAAATAAAAGTGGGAGAATACGTAAATGCCATGCATTACGCTTCTGAGGTAAAACTTGAAATCAATTTTCTTTTTTTTGATTTAATGTCATATTGATTTAAGGCTATTCGCCACGACCCAACCAACAGCAAAGCCTTTTTTCGGAGAGGACAAGCGAATATTTGCTTACGAAACTATGAGGAAGCTATCGCTGACCTGACAAAAACTAAGGTAATGGTTCCCGAAAATAAACGAGTAATAAACGAACTTAACCGTGCCAAAAAACTACAAGCTGAATTCGATAAAGCCCAGAAAGAGGCTTTGAAGAATCTCTTCAAATGAATTCAAAAATTTATGATGTTCAAAAACCCTTTCCTTAACTAAAGTTTGCGTTCCACTTATATTCACGGCTTTTTATTGGCCGTATCAATAAAGATTCTACAAAAAAAAAATATTTACAAAAACAACATTTTTTACTGAACCAAAAAATATGTTTTTTTTGTCATTTTGAATGTTGCAATTTTTTTTTGAGAAAATTACGTTTCAAGAAGATTCCAACCAAGTTAAAATAAACACTTGAAATAAAAAAAACTCGAAAATGCATTTTTTTTATTAACTTAGATTGACTAAGGCTAAGTCTTCTCTTTTCGCGACTTCCCTGCAATGTGCTTTCGAAAACCAGTAGGCCTTGAGTGTTGATATCCATCCGCTCTACATGTCCCAGCCACCGGCCACCACAATCTGGCGATGATTTGTTGAATTTTCTTCTCCACACATTGTCTTCACATAGGGGACCAAAAATCACTTTTCTTTAGAAACAACCAAGGGCTTCCTCATACGTTCGAGATAAGGACCATCCTTCAGTTTAGTAAAGCAGGACTGGGATGGTTAAAACTTCACAATATACACAAAAATAACTTTGAGGTTGTGCATGACTTCTTCTACCTATTATCCGCTAGAGACACGGAATAATCAACATCAGTGCGGAGATCAAACAAAGAATTACTGTTCAACAAACAAAACTATCTTGAAGGAAAGCAAAGTAGCCCTTTATATTTGATGACCCCATAGCGAAATACAATACTTGGTTTTGTCTTCGTTAAAATTCTCCCAAATCAAAGCGATTTTTTTTTCAATTTCAATTTCAATTTATTATTACTAATGTCGAATTCCTTCAAAAAAAATCGACTGCAATCAATTTTTTTTTTGAAAGGAATTCATTTAGGAGGAAAAAAATCGACTTGCCGTCGATCTCTTTTTTGGGACGGATTTGCACACAGATTTTCACACACACAACAATTTTGACAGATCGAAAACGGCAAACAAAAACATCAGCATATGAAAAAAATTAAAGGAAAGAGAATTGTTTTGTATTTATGTACATAGTTGTGAATTTGGAAAACATTTGGTGAAAAAAAATATAAAAATTGTGTGCTTAACAATACGAATGTAATTGTTTTGTTTCATGGTACTTGTTTTTCTTCATTAGTCAGTTGGACACACATACATTCATAAAAAAGAAAATCGCTACTTTTTTAATTTCCTAAATACCCAAAAAAGAATCGAATTTAGTAGCGACTGCAGTCGACTGCAAATTGGTGAAGGGAAATCCACATAAGATTAGGTTGTACAAATAAGACATAGGTCCCTATTATGAGTAGCGAATCGAACGTTCGATTGGAAGCGAATGTTTTTGAAAGCTTCTTTTATAGCGTTATTATAGGTTGTAGAAACAAAAACTTTGTAGAAAACTATTTTTTTCGACGTTTAAGGTATGTCAGATAAGAGAATGGACGAAGTTTAATGATAATAATCTAATAATTGAGTTTCTTTAATACATTCGCTTCCAGTCGAACGTTCGATTCGCTACTCATAATAGGGACCATAATTAATTAATTTTATGGTATTTTACAAAAGGGCAAGATAATTTGATTCTTTAATATAAAAGATGGTAATATAACAATAACAAAAATATATTATTTTTATATTAAAGAAGTTAATATTGATAAAAGTTTATTTTATAGAACTGAATATTAGAAAACATTTGATTAGAATAAAAAAGAAAAACAAAAATATTAAGCTGAGTATAAAAACATAAAAACCTGATCAAAATTAAAACTCCTTAAATAAAATGTAAAGTAAATTAACATCAAATGATAATAATTTCAACACTTTCCCTTGTTAATTGGTTCTTTACATATTTAAGTAAGCCCCATTTCTCTGGACAAAAGTTTTAACCTTGGTCAAGGAAGTGGTTTCGTCATTATATCAGCAACTTGCTTTTCAGTTGAAACTTGTTGTATTTCAAGTCTTCCTTCCGTAACTTTCTCTCTGATGAAGAAATGTTTTGTTATTTTGTGAAATTCCGGGTTTTGTGCAAGCCTAATTGCTGCAGAATTATCCACTTGAAGAATGGGAGTTTGTTTCATTGGAATAATTCCCTTAAATAATCTGCACAACCAAATTATTTCCTTAGCTGCTTCATTAGCTGCTACAATCTCAGCTTCAGTTGTCGAAGTTGCAACCATCGCTTGTCTTTGACTTAGCCAAGAAATAGCTCCACCTGCATAAGTGATGACTACACCAGAAGTGGATCGCCCAGTGCTTTTACATCCACCGAAATCTGCATCACTAAAACATTCTAAAATACCTCTTTTGATATTTTGTCGATACTCGATTCCACTATTATTGTTCCTTTGCCAATAGCGCTCAATGTTTCTTTTCCTGCTGCTTGAATCCTGCAAGGACATTCAAACTCCTCAAAATCCACAAACCAGTCAGTACAGTTGGTAACATGCCTTGTTGCTCCATTATCAGTCCACCAGTCAATTGAATTTACTTCGGTTGCATACATTTCATTGCAGATAGACACTAAAGATGCGTTTTTGTTCAATGAATTCTCTTGGCTACTGCTTGAAACATTGCCTTTTATTGGTTTACCTTCAGCAATCCATTTTCTGCAGTCTCGAACCCAATGTCCCTTCTTCTTACAAAAATTGCAAACGTCTTCTCTTTTGTTCCAGGTTTCCCTTGATTTTGGTCGTGCAACTGGCTTTCTTTTGTCGAATTTTACAACTAGTGCCTCTTAACTAACATTGTCGTTATCTTCTTTACTTTTGAAATTTCTTTCGTACATACAAAGTTGCATAGCTAGTTCGTCAAATGTTTTATCTTCATCTTTCGTAAGTAACATCCAGCTTGATTTGAAAGTTTCAAATGTACTTGGTAAAATATGCAAGACTTTGCATACTAGTGATAGTTCTGGTAATGCCCTTTAATTTTTAGCTTTCAGACCATTGTTTAGTTCGTTCCACAAACTTCGCAGCTTCGCAATATGTGTTGAAACATCTTGAGTAACATTCCAATTAAATGCAAAACATCTTGAGTAACATTCCAATTAAATGCAAAAAGATCCGTGCATATCTTGAACAATTGGTCTTTAGAAGTTGCCTCAAACTGTTGTCTTAAAGCATTCCATGTGTCATGTGCAGATTCCTTGTCCATTATCTTCTGGTATACTGCATCGGTAACCGAACTTGTTATCATTGATTTCGCATAGCTGTTTGCTTTTCTGTATAAATTGCATGCTTCTTTGTGTTGTTCTTCAGACTCCCAATCCCTTCTAAAGGTGCTGGCTTCTTCAAAATCCCATCAATAGCATCTAAAGCTCCTTCATGATAGTCCAACAAGTCTCGAATTTTCCTTCTCCAAATAGGCCAATCTGATTCACCAGCCAGAGGTCTAATATGTTTTGCTAAATCCATATTCCACGATTAATGAATTCTTAGCAATTCTTATTATTAATGAAAATTCGATTCAAAATAAAACAATTAATCAATACTCGCGACTAGGCCCATAACCTATTATTTTTATATTAAAGAAGTTAATATTGATAAAAGTTTATTTTATAGAACTGAATATTAGAAAACATTTGATTAGAATAAAAAAGAAAAACAATTAATATTAAGCTGAGTATAAAGACATAAAAACCTGATCAAAATTAAAACTGCTTAAGTAAAATGTAAAGTAAATTAACATCAAATGATAATAATTTCAACAAAATAATGATTATAATTTTTTTTTTTCTAATTACTGTTCAAGAAAAGTTTGACGGAAGAGGAAGAATAATGCTTTCTGAAATTGACGGATTCTTATTATTTGCTTTATAGTTACTGGTTAATCGTTCCAAAGTTTAATGGCATGCACAAAAAAGAGTCTTCATGAGTTTAGATATCGACAATATGGTGTGATTATATTTAAATATAATATATAAATAAATTAAATGCGCGAAGCCGAGCTTATCAAAAAGAAATGTTGGCATTTTCTTATGAATTGTCTTATGTAATCAAACATTTTGAATCAAGGTATTGAGTAAAAGTGCATTCAAGAACCCTGTCATGATACTGGAAAACATAGCCAAACCTACGAAAACCAAAAAAAAACCTTACCATACCATTAAAAGCAACAAGTAACTTAAAATTACTACAGCATAATCAATGATAGGTAGTAGGTAATAAAGATTTTATTAATCTAAACTTTGTGTTTACCGGTGTAATATTGGAAAAAGGGCTGAGTTTCCGAAGACCACCGTAAATCCGACCTATACTTATGTTAACATAGTAATTAGCTGAAAGAGATCGGCTTATTTTAAAACAAAACGAGTGACAAAAGAGCTAGCCACAGTGCCACTGCTGATGGTCTCAGTGGCGATCTCTAACAGCTGGTTAGCTCTGGTATCATTTAGAAAGGGATCCGCATTGAAGTCGTCACAAAAAATTAAATTCTCATAGTTTGCTGAAAGCTCACGAAGAGCAGAGAAAAAAAGGATCCGGAGAACAACTTTTATTAGGATTGTAAGCAACTCCTAATATTGTGCGAACATTGCCATTACCATATTTTTAAAATTAGAAACCCAATACCCATGTCCTCAGATTTGGGAATGACTTTGTAATTTAAAGCGGACTTACAATAAATTGCGCCCCCTCCTCCTATTGTAGTTGTTATTCTGTCATTGCGTGTAAGTTTGTAGTTGTCTATCTCATATAAATGATTAGGATTGTCAGGTCTAAACCAAGTCTCCGTTCCACAAATAAGATCAACGCCCGATGATCTAATTTTTACAGTTGCTGTAGCTTGAGAAACGTTTTTGACAATTTTTCTGTCGTCCCGATAACTTCAAATTTATGAAAACATTTCACATGAAGTTTAAGTTTTATTCAATATTGTAACGTGCGCTTAGTTCGCAATAATAAGACTTTTCCTTTCTTTATTTTATTCTACTACTTTTTATTCAATATCTACTTTCGATATACAACTCGACTTATAATCACGTTTACTCAATCTTCACACTATCACTTTAAAATCAAAACTGACTCTCAGGTTGCATCGCGGCCTCTTATAAGGCAGTGTGAAACATCGAGAGCTTTCTAGTAGTTTTGCTATGAACCATGATCCATGATGTCTAGACACATTCTCCTCACGGTATATTTCTGCACACACACACACTCACTCACAAACAACGTCTTCTATTAGATGTACATTATGATTATAGTGTTGCCGCTTGTGTTTTCGGTTGAACGTTTTCGATTAGGAAATTAGTATTAAATGTTGGGTGTACATTACAATATTTTCAAGTATGATGTTAAAGAAGTTGCAAGACAGTTGGTCGCTTTGTGGAAGGCTTTTTTTGACACCATAGGTCTCGGTGAGTTCTTTACCGACCCTGACGGGGCAGCACGATATCTCCATAGTAATAATAATAAGGGATGCCAAAACTAGCCTAGTTCTGTATAGCTCGTATCTGTAAATACTGTCATAAGCTGCCTTGAAATCGATAAAAAAGATGTTGTATATCGATATTAAATTTAAGGGGTTTCTCCAAGATCTGACGTAATGTAAAGTCTTAGTCGATTTTGGAGATTTATGGTATAAAACCACATTAATAAGGACTTATCAAATTGTTGATGTGTGGTTTCAGACTTTCATTTATTACAGCAGATAAGAGCTTATACGCGATATATGGAGGCTTAGTCCTCATGCTAGTGCATGCTCCAATTCAACTTATCTCCAGCTGCTTTGAAAAGCTGGCCATCAAGGCCATCTGCACAAGCAGTCTTATTTGATGTAAGTTTGCATATGGCAAGCTTAGCTTGGTCTACGTAGAAAGGATGGCATTATTGATCATCGTCCAAGCTGATTGGTGCGTTCTATCTGACAGAGGAATTAGTGTAGTCATCGCTGTTAAGCAGTCTGTATAAGTGAACTTACCTGATCCTCAGTTATCAGTAACAACTGCTAATGTATCACTGTTTTGAACTCAGTGTTTACCACCCTGATATAATCTTTTTGCCTTTTAGTTAGATTTTTGAATTTAATTACGATCTTGGCATCTCAATTTTCTAAAACGAGCGATTCTTATTTTGTGTCCTTTTCTCTGTTTTCTTTTCTCCGTTGGTCGAAAGCAGATCTTGTTCTCTTTTGCATCAACATTTGTCGTGCTTTTTGTTTGGTTGCATTTGCCTGGCTACATTCTTCATCGAACCATGGGTTTCGTTTTAAGGGCCGAATAAAACCCAGAACATCAGAGGCTGCGCTTCTGGTGGCTTGTTGGCATTGCTGCCACTGGTTTTTAAAGCTTAATGCATAATACAACATTTCTGCCATGTGTTGAGCTTAATGGGTCAAGGATGGAGTACGTTAAAACTGTAAAGAGCCTCGTTGTAATTTTCAACCAGACTCTTTCATGGGACCATATAAAATGTGCATTTGGTCGAACTTATGCTGCTTACGTGTGCGCAAACTCTCCGGAAGTTGTCTTCCGGTATTTACGAAAATGGAGTTAACCAAAACCCTACTTTTTCCAACTCTCTTATACGGTAACCCTATTTTCTGCCGCCCGGATAGTGTGAGCAAACGCAACATGCAAATTGCGCTTAATAATATTGTGCGATTTATCTACGGCTTGCAACGATTCGATCATGTTTCTTAAAATCCGAAGAATGTTTTCAGTATGACTCTGAACAAATACCTTGAGTTCCTTACTCTGAATTTCCTCTTTAAATTGATGCAAAAAAACGTTCTTGAATACTTATTTGATAAAATAAGTTTTTCATTATCTCGGAGAAGTAATGCTCTTATTGTTCCATCTTTTAAATACCGAAATTCAAAACAACAGTTCCTTGTGCACGTGATCTGCATTTGGAATAATCTACCATCAGCCAGCCTGAGAAAACTAGACAGGCACATATCTTTTGAAAACTCTTTAAAGACCCTATACAGATGCTAAATCAATTTCCTTTCGCTTTTACTATTTCTTTTATTTTTATTTTATGTAAATCAAATTGAAATCTTTTAACGTAACTATATCATGAGCTATTATTCATATATTTTCAAAATTTTATAAAAATTCTTTTAACCATCCATTATCCTAAGTATTACAAAAAAGACACAATGTTTTAATATACTTATGCTTAAAATAAATACAATACAGTACAATGCTGGCGGCATTGGATTTAAGGATAGTTGGAGAAGCACTTGATTGGGAAATTATAGGTTTCCAACGTCGTATCGTTCCACGGCGCTAGTTCGTGTGAGTAGTGAACAGGGCATCCTCATTCGTACCTTGGCTACAAGAAGGTAGTGGTCCGAGTCAAAGTTCGCCCCTCGATCGCAGCATTGTCAATCTTCTTGATTATTGATTGATCTGGGGATCGGCATGTACCTTTATGAATTTTGAGATGCGGAAAGCGTCTACTACTAATAACAGGATATAGCCCCGGAGTATCCGATTCTGTTTTCGGAGGTTTTTTCATGCATGCTATGCTCACGGATTGTATTTCTAAAGATGTCCTCCTTTCCTAGTTTTGGGTTAAAATCGCACAGGACAGAAAGAAACAGTCTTCGGAATTATCATCTTTCTCTTCTGTGGGGGCGTGAGTTTTGGCTGATAACCTTATCCCTGAGTCTACTTCTAATGACAAAATTTAGATGTACGAATATGATTTTCAGTTTTTTTTGTTTTATTTGCTACTAGCTGAGCCGCCCGGCTGTGCTCGGGTCTGTAGTTTTAAGGTTCCCGTTCTCGTTTTTCCTCTCCCGTGGGAATTTGGGAATGAAATATAATCTTTCTTTTTGTGGGACTATGTGGCATCCTAATACTAAAAGAATTTTTGAAATCTGATCAGTAGTTCCTAAGTTTCCGTTCCCAACCCATTTCTGTTGGAATCTTCCGTTCCCGTGGAAATATGTGAATAAAATATAAATCTATGTTACTGAGGGATAATGTTACATCCTAGAGTTGAAAGAATTCTTGAAATCGGTCAAGTAACTTTAATGTTCCCTTCCCGTTCTCGTTCCTGTTTCTGATCCTGTCGGATTATAGGGATGAAAAATATAGCCTAAGTCACTAAGAAAGAGTAAAGGGGGATAATGTAGCACCCCCAATGTTGAAAGAATTTTTTAAATCTATCCAGTAGTTTCTGTTTCTAAGTTTCCGAGAATCTTTTGTTCCCATGGAAATATGTGAATGAAATATAAGTCTATGTCACTGAAAGATGATGTAACATCCTAGAGTTGAAATTTTTTTTGAATGAAATCAGTCAATTAACTTTAAGGTTCCCGTTTCTGTTCCCGTGGAATAATAGGTATGAAATACACGCCAAGTTACTGAGGGATTATGTTGCATCCCAGTGCTAAAAGAATTTTTGAAATCTGTCCAATAATTTCTAAGTTTCCGTTCCCAACCCCGTTCCTGTGGGAATCTTCCGTTCCCATGGAAATATGTGAATGGAATGTAAGTCTATGTCACTGGGGGATAATGTAACATCCCAGAGTTGAAAGAATTTTTGAAATCGGTCAAGTAACTTTAAGGTTCCCGATCTCGTTCCCGTTTCTGTTCCTGTGGGATTACAGGGATGAAATATAATCTAAGTTACTGATGAAGGGATATAATGTAGCATCCCTAGTGCTGAAAGAATTTTTGAAATCTGTAGAATAGTTTCTAATTTTCCGTTCCCAACCACGTTCCTGTGGGAATATGGGGATGAAACCTTGACAGGAACCATCTCTGGACTAAACTATGTCTACCCTGAAAATTTCATAAAAATCCGTTGGGTGGTTTAGGAGTTTATCCCGGACATACATATACATACATACGTCCTATATTATATACATATATAGATAGACTAAGGGCCGGTCTGTTCAAGTGTGGTTAAATCTGTGGTTTGGTTACCAGAGATTTTGCTTAACCCGTGTTTATGGATCTATGGTTAAGGAATTGCGTCTTTTCACTATTTTTTCGGCCTTGGTTAACAAACCGTAGGTTATCGAGAAATTCCAATATTTTTCCAGTCTATCTGTCAAATTGATCACTAACCTCAATCAATGGTTATCTTTTTTGGTGACATGTGTTTATTGTCGGCAGTTCATAGTGAGTTATTTTATAATTATTCATGTTTTTTTTTTCCTATGTTATTCATAATTTTTGTTATTTTTGAAGAAAATGTCACAATCAAAGCAACGATCTGTATTTTATAAAAAAGAACTACATATAACAAGAAATATAATGAAAAATTAAAAACAAACGCACTCCATCACACTGAATTGTTGTATAGCCAAATGATGAGTCGAAAATAATGCGTAAAGACAGATTAACCAAACGTGAAAAGACGAAAATCCAGTAAATCGATGGTTAAATAGCGTTAACCGACCAAAATCGACTGGTTAACAATTTCTCTGGTTAGTTAACCAAACCATTCATTTGTTAACCAAACCAAGGTTGAAAAGACGCATTCTATGGTAACCACTGGAAATAACCACGGGTTAAAATTAACCAAACTTGAACAGACCGGCCCTAAGAACGATTAAAGTTTAACAATTACAACCTTCAAAAGAATAAGTCTTACAAATTAATGGCTACAGAGTTCATTGGTTTATTTTATAGAACTACATACATTAGAAGAAAGGGGGTTATGGAAATTTTTCCGGATTTATATGAAATTTTGATCGATAGAAAAATATGAATCGAACAAATTAGAAAATAGCTTGTACGTAACAAACTTATACAAAGAAGAAATATGTATATATATATTTAGTCGCACGTGCAGCAGATATATTGGCAGACTTGCAATCAACTTATTCTGGTCTAACCACATAGAGGATCTAAGCTTTCAACAGTGTTTCCGAGCTGCATCATAACAAGCTCAAACGTTACTATTGCTCCAGCCATCTATAAGAAAAGAATAGAAATAAGGCATTGCAATCTGATCTAACTTACCGTTAAAATTAAGCCTCGTGTGTAGTTATAAAAACCCATAGCAGAGAGAGCAATCGTTGTTGAGTTGATTGTATATAAAAACCGGTCGCTCTGTCTTTAAGAAGATGATCACTTATTCAAAAAATTAGCTTTTAATTTTATACCTCGTCATTCCAGTATTCCTGCGAAATGTCTTGCAACAAAGCTTTTGGTCCTTGGGCACTTTCGTTGATAGATGCAGCAGAAATGAAGACATACAAAGTTCTGCCAATCAAGTAGAGTGTAGATAGCCAATAGTACAAATAGTCAGTAAAATATCGAAGTGGACTAAAAGAATTTTTTTTTTTAAATCGTCTTGCTTTGTTGTTCTGGAAGTTTTATTCTACAACTTACTTGAATACGAATAGAAGTTGCTTACAAACGAAAAATAAATTGTTGACTGCAGACAAAAAAACAAATATTCCCATTTCCTTGTCGACATAGACCAGTAGATCACATATTGCAGTGAAATCCATACGAAATTTTAGCATAGATTGGCAATCAGGTGTATTCTGGCGAGATTGAGCGATATATAAATAGGTTTTCATTAAGAAGTATGTGGTACATACATGCTTCATATGATATTTAAGTGCTCTAGTTAGTTGCTTAAAGCGATGAGCTATTCCGTTGCTTATGACAATAATGAACAAATCCAAAAAATTCCATGCAACTGTTGCAAACCAACTGACGAACTAATTTGAAATAATAAAGCAAGCTTAACTTTGTCAGAAAGAAAAATTCAAACTTATTTTCTAACTTGGCATGAAATCACAGCTAAGCGATTCGGTATATAAGTGTACACACGATGGAACCGTCCGTTGATAAAGTCGTCAAATCCGCGTTCTGTAACATTGCATTCTTTGCCAACTCGAATGTAGATATAAATGGATGAGATTTGATACAAACTGTGTTCCACTAATACATTTTAAGGACCCAAAATACACAAATATTTACATAAATAAAAACATAGTTTGAACTCTTTACAACTACTTACCTGCGGCTAAGACCGCAATACTAGTTGCAATTATGATCAATTTGCGCTTAAGTTTTTTTGAACATTCGGTCACATAAGGAGGTTTCAGAAATCGTTGCTCTTTTTCAGTCCACCATGCAATTATATCTACCCATCGCCTGGCAAGGTTCAAAAAAGCAGCATAAATAGCAATTCCCATCGAGAAAAACATAATTGTCCCTGAATAAAGCAAAGTATTATTTTCAAATAACGAGTACTTACATAATCAAATACGTTATTACTCACCCACAGATGAGGCACTAACCCGTATATTTCGCCCAGCATAAATTTCACATGCAACGTAAACCGAATCCCAAGAAATAAAAGCTAAACATATTAAAGTGGCATATGAAACCCAACTGAAATGAACACCATTGGTTTTGTATTTTCGAATACATTTGAGCGGTAAAATGCCAAAAACTTGCGAACCAAGAAGAACTGGAAAGAAAATAAGTTTAATTAGTTTTAAATTGCAGAAGCTGAAATTGTATTGCATCCTGAACTGGGATATATTGCTTCATAAAATGATCCAGCCAACGTAAGGTCTTTAGTTTTTTTGAGATCCATTCTTCAACAACCTTCTAAAAACAATAATTTGAAGCTACAAGTTATATCTTGTATTTAATGTGTGGCATTTACCAAAGCTGTGCGTGTTAACTTAAATAATCACGTACCTATAAAAACTCCCTATAATTAAGCTGTCTATGAAAAGTTGGTAATGATTGTTGCAAACCAATTTGTTTATTGTTAAAAAGTGTTTGAACAAAGGTACGTTTATAAGGACTGTTTTGAAATTTATATTGCATGTCCAATGTCCTATTTATGTCCAAAGGTATTTTTAATTGGTACGTATACGCCCGAGTACTTGATTTAATTGTATGGATACTAATGGTTTTTAAAAACTTAATAAATAAATAAAAAGAGTTTTGCAACAGAGGGGGAAGCTACCGGTTCTAACGCACTTATCTCAACCATACCTTGTCGGAGAATGGAAAGGTCTACAATTTTTTGCCGATTCCTAATGGAATTTCATGGTATGAAATTGCTATGAGAGAAATAGCTAGTTCGTCGCAAAAAGTTATACCAGTGGAAAAAAATTTGATTTTTCCTTAAAACAGTGTTTTTGCTGCTACCGCAATTGCAAAAACGCTTTGGTTTGAGAGAACTTTTAGTATTTAAATCAAGGATTTCGATGAGAGAATTCACTCTAGAAAAATTGTCCTTGGAAATGCATCAAAATGTTGCTTCGTTTGCAAGATATACTTAAAAACGGATGAGGATGGCTAGGAATAGCCATATCTCCGATTTGCATATTCAAATTTGAGTGACACACTGCGGTCCTTTTTAATTAGACCATTAACCGATAACTGCAATAAAAATAGGGTTTACATTTAAAAAAAATTTTTTAAATGAATGCATATTATGTGTCAAAATTTCAAGTCGATCAGAGCAAAATTGACGACATCAATATTTTCATTCCTGCTCGACCCAAGAGCGCGCTATTGTTACCTGTAAGCTTTAGGCATTTTTCCCACAACTAACGTTTTCAAAGTCGGTGCCCCTCATAACTCAAAAACTACTGCACCGATCCTTTTGGAATTTTGAACACCATTTCCGTATATGATCTCAAGAGTTTTTACAAATTCGTTAATATTTTTTTTAACAGTAACAAATGCGCCAATTTCATCCTTCCCTTCAAAGTGTTAGTTAGTTAGCTTATGTTTATTTGGCACCATGGCCATTAAGATATGAAAAAGAACTTTGCATTTTAAGTTATTTACATTCAAAAATTATTTATAGAAATTCTTTAAGTTTGAGATTTTGTATATTAAACTCATTTGAGTTTGAGTTTGAGTTTTAAATTTACATTTTAATTTAAACCTAGTTGATGTCTCTGATGTTGGTTGGTAGGTTATTCTAAGCCTGTAATCCCATGTATAGAACGCTAGCCTGCGAACTCGTTGTTTTGGTTCGGATGATGTTGAACTCTTCTACATTTCGTAGTTTATATTGCACGATTCTTCTTGTGCGTACACTAGTTTGAAGATTTTCAGGGCACATATTGTGTTTTATTTTAAAAACAAACACCATTGCATTGCCATCACGAAGAGTCTTTGACTTTTGTTTAACCATCTTATAGAAACTATTTCATTGATGATACTGGAGATTTTGTAGTTTTTGAAATCTTTTTTTTTTGTGAAATGTTACAAACATAAAGTAGACTTGCACAATATTCAAAATGGGGCTTGATGGTTTCATTAAACACTTTTATTGCATTTTGAAATGCTATTACGCATTTCTTGACTTCTAATTATCGAGTATAATGCCATGGTATTTAATCGAAGACACTTCTTCTGACTGAGTATTATTAATTTGAATTACTACATGTTGTTGAGTAGAGGGTTTATTTAATGTCATACATTTTGTTTTATTTGTAAGGAGTATAAGTTTATTCGTATTTAACACAGAATTGATTGCAGCGAGATCTATTTGAATATTATTCTTTGTTGTTTTTAAGTTTTTTCCAGCTGTATACAATAGAGCATCATCTGCAAAAATAGTAGAAGTTTAGAGTTTTTTAGAATTCCTAAGAATGTTATCTCTGTAACTCCATGAGTAACTGTTTAGGGATTAGAAAGGTGATTGTTAACTAAAGTTATTTGGGTTCTGTTGCACAAATTTTTCCAAAAAGTGAAATATTTAAATTTCGAAAAACTTCTCCAGCTTCACATATCTGGGAAAAACCGATGATCTAGTACCGAGTTATGAGGGCTACCGCAATTCTCCTTTCTTCGATGCTTCTCAATAACTACTCCTATTGCCGTAGTTTTCGATATTTCTTTATACTGGGTGTTCTTTAAATATTATATTTTAAAGTAGCATTTATTTGAATAAATAGATACTGACGTCAAAAAAAATTCACAAAAGTGTACCATTTTTGGGCGGAGTAGGGTTACTACTCCCCCTTAAGAAATAACATAATCAATAGCCTCAATTGTGTATATGTATGACAATTTATGAAGACTAAAAGCTTTAGACAAGTGGCGTGTTTTAAAGATAAAGAAGAAACGGAGACCCGAGACACACCAGTATTTTCAAAATGAGTATGAAAATTTAAACCTCCTAACACAAACTCATACTGAACGATCGGAAATATAATTTCTTATCCATTTGTTCGGAAAAATTGGTCTTCCTAGCGCGTTTACAAGGGGAGAGAGCTGCAAGTTAATTTATTCTTTCAAAAACACAATGCCGAACAGCAATTTATGCCTTTAATATTCTTCAAACCACCATTCGCATCAGGCGTCACCATAACGCCTGCACCCTACACGTGAGGGGAGTCTAGTAACTGATATCAACTCCAAGCCTTACTCCAAGATTTACCAATCCATTAGCACACAAACAGGAATGTGCCGACTCCAGCAAACAAATCACCGATTCTAATGGGCGAAGTTGTGTACACAACTTTTGTATACGTTTAGATCCCATATGCCCTTAGATGCGACAGTATTTATACAACATTAGTTATTATGGACAGATAAGTGGGGGTATATGGGTCGATCTTCCCATGTGCCGCTGTCGTACCAAGCCGGTTGTCGTCGGTTGTCATCTTAGGCAGCTTGCAAGTACATATGAAAGTTAAAGACAAATATGCTGACATCGCTGAAAAGATCTTCCAATGATATTCTCTCCATGATTCTCCATGATACACCTGAACGTGCAACATCGTTTGTTAGCAGAATGTTGACACCATGTCTGAGAGTGTGATATGCAACACCACCTGCATTTCAGAGTAGCTGTAGGAACATCATGATTGGTATGCTACATAAACACTTTAATTCCGAGTAAAGTAATTTGTTTTAAAATAAAATAACGTTAATAAGATTAACTTGTATTATATGTTGAGGTATTGGAGGGTGGCTGATGTAAATGGTTGACGTCATTGGCTGACTAACAAGTGTTGCGAGACACTATTTGGGATTGAAGATAAAGTGGTTAACTGTGCGACCATCAAATTATCTTAAACAAGTTTTGGGACCGATGATTTGGTAAAGTTCTTAATAGGTTTGTTCGTTAAAGCCCTGGGGTCGCCCTGTGGCCGCCACAAAGCGTTTTTTTGAGAAACCTAAAGTCGCCCTGAATGTCAAACTTAGTGTTTTTTGAGCCCTAGGGTTAACCTAGGTTTTCCCTCAACTCGCCCTAGGTTTTTGCTTTGACGAGTTGAGGGCTGTCAAATGGCATGCATTTTTTTTAATGACATCAGGGATGTGTGGTGATTTGTGGCTTAGCGTTTTTTGAGGACTAGAAAACCTAGGTTTTTTGACAACTCATAGGGTTGTCAACAAAACCAGGGCTTCAGTGTTTTCTTCTTAATTTTTTTTTCGTGGTCCTTTCAAAAACCCAGTTTTTATTTTCTTTAATATTTGATCCGATTGATGGGGACTCAGTTTTTTCCGGGTTTTAATGAATTTTGTCTTTTTGAAGGACGAAATGGTATTCTGGGCTGATGAACAACTGAGATTAAAATTTTAAGCGATCCTGTAGCTAGACAAAAAATTTTTGGAAACTTTTATTAATGGTTCTTTGAGGTCTTTAAATAAAACCACACAATAAGCACACAACGAATCAGCTTACAACTGAAGTCTTGCTCATCTCACGAAAACCCGTGTGACATATCAGTTGCCAATGGAAAAGGAAGCAATTTTTTGCTCAATCCTCTCTGACGGTTAAATTAATCATACGATTATGAGAAGTATAACTATTTTGAACTATACAAATGTGAAAACATACCCTTCTAGCGGTACTTCGTAGTGATTTTGCTTATTCGGTTTATTTATACAATCAATAAACTTATTATTAACAAACATAAAGTACACAAAAGAGTTTTTATGAGCTAAATGAGGATGCACCATCTTTTTTGCATTCTTCACTGACATTTGCATGGTCGTTCAAAACTAGTTTCAATTGTAAAGCAATACTATGCTCAATCTAGCCACATAAAGGTCCTAAACTATCAACAGTGTCTCCAAACTCCATCATTACAAGTTCAAACGTTACGATTGCTCCAGCCATCTGTAATCGAAAAATTATTCAGCTCATCTTATTGCGAGCAATCAAAGAAATGATTAACTTACCGTTAAAATAATTCCTCGTGTAAAATTACAAAAACCCATTGCAGACAGAGCAATTACTTTTGAGTTGATTTGAAATAAAAATCGGTCACTCTGCCTCAAGAAATAAACATAGTAAATATTTTTCAAATATTGAACAACTCAAAATAAATCTTCATACCTCATCACTCCAGTATTCTTGGGGAATGTTATGCAACAGTACCTTCGGGCCTTGGGCACTTTCGTTGATTGCGGCAGCAGAAATAAACAAATAAAGAGTTCTTCCAATCAAGTAGAGTATGGAAAACCAATAATACAAATAGTCAATAAAATATCGAAGTGGACTAGAAAATATTTTGATTCATTACATTATAACGTTATTACTTAATCTTTCATGTGGACTTACTGGTATACATACAGAAGTTGCTTACAAATAAAAAATATATTGTTTACAGCAGATAAAAACACAAAAATGCCCATTTCCTTATCGACGAAAGCCAACAGATCACATATTGCCATGAAATCCATCCGAAATTTAAGCATAGATTGAGAATCGGGTATGTTCTGCCAGAAAGAACAACAACTTTAAAACGAATTCTTTAGAAAAAATAAAAATGGAGGTGATTATACATGCTTTAAATGACACTCCAGTGCTTTGGTAACTTGTTCAAAGCGAGTAACAATTCCGTAACTTATTATAATTATGAACAAATCCAAGAAGTTCCATGCTACCGTTCCAAACCAACTGACGAACTGCATTGAAATAAAAAAGTTCTTTTTTTGTAAGCATGTCCTTAATTCATTTTTTCAATCATAATGTATACTGACTTGGCCTACAATTCCAGTTAAGACATTTGGCATATAAGTGTATAGAAAACTGAATTGTTTGGCTATAAAGTCTTCAAACCCAGAACTCGTGACGTTGCATTCTTTAATAATTCGAAAGTATCTATAAGTTCCTGAGAATTGAAACAAACCATGCTCGACTAAACCAAAAGTAGATTCAACGAAATGCAATGTTCTTAACACACTTCTGAAAACACTTAACTATTTTTACTAACCTATGGCTAAAGCAGCAATGGTAATTCCAATAAAAACCAATTTTTTCCTCAATTTCTTGGAACCTTTAGTTACGTAAGGTGGTTTCAAAAATCGCTGTTCTTTTTCAGTCCACCATGAAATTATAACTACCCATCGCCTGGCAAGATGCAAAAAAGCTGCATAAATTAACACTCCCATTGAAAAAAACATATATGTGGCTGAATGAGAAAATTGTTATTTTTACACTTCAAAAAAAAAAAATCAAAAATTTGTTTACTTACAAAGAGATCCAGCACTAATCCTGTTATTTCGATTATTATGAATATAACATCCGATGGTGATTAAGTCAAAAGCCATATAAGTCAGACATATGAGCGTAGCAGCTGAAATCCACTTGAAACGAACACCATTGGTTGTATATTTGCGGATACCCCTAAGCGGTAGAATTCCAAATATTTGTGCACCCAGAAGAACTGCAAAGAAAATAGGTTTAGCTTTCTTTCTTATTCATAGGCTGATATTGAATAGTTTCCTGAACTGGGATATATTGCTTCATAAAATGATCCAGAAAGCAAAAGACCAGGAGTTTTTTTTAAGTCCATTCTTCTTCAACGTACTCACAAGAGTTATTTCAAATTTTAGATTACTTCACTACTTTAAGGAATTGGTTTTTACGTCATTTATAGTAAGTGTGGCGTGCAGGAAACCTCCCTATAATTAATTTTTGTTCATAAATGTTGACACTTTGTTTGTTGGTTTAAGGGTCCTATAAAAAAAAAGGCTAACGGCGGCTTATTGTAAGTCTATTTCTGGGTAAAATTGAGCATGCTCAATATCTGTTAATAGAACATGAGATTTTTAATTATAGTTTATACACCCGAGTGTTTATGCTTTGATTAGACCAGTTTAAGTGTTTATATTTGTATTTACATATGTTTATTATAAATACATCGTTATAAGGTGAGTTGAATATAATTGAGTTTTTCAGATAGTCTAACCAAGTTCTGCGTCTGATTGGCTTTTGAGTTGACAATTTAAAAGCTGTCAGTTTTACAAATTGAGTTTTTGTTCATAAATGTGAAGGAAAATCGACTGAAAATCTATATTCGGTTTATAGAGTTCTCATTTTGGGGAAAGATCCTACATGACAATTTAACTTTATACTTGGTATTTTCATTTCTTTTTGTGAAACCATTTGTCGCGTACTTTTGAGATTAAAATTTACTTTGATTTATTTTCAGTGGAAAATTTTGACAATGGAAATCTGTTTTTTTTTTATCAAATTAAAGTTATTCAGATATTACCAGAAACAATTACTTAAAAAATTTTGCAAAAATAAAACTGCCCATGCAGAATTAAAAAATAGTTTAAATCAGACATAACCGTTTAACGCAAAACCAAATAATTTTTTTTTTAGTCTGAGAAAATTTTTATTGACGAAAAGAGATATTCTTTTTGTAAACAGGTAATACTCTTTCCAAGTTTTTAATATTTTATTGAAAAAAGAATGGGTATAATTCTGGAATTACTCTCAAAGCAAAAGATCTACTGTCGCATTTTGTTGGGAGAGCTTTTCTGAATTAAGATTCCAAAAAAAAGTTAGATTATCTGAAAAACTTAATGCGTTGAACGCCCACAATGAAATCAGCTGGGATTTGTTTACGTTTATAGTAATCAGAGCTCTAAGGCCCCAGCCCATTTTTTTTTGAGGTTTTTAAAATACCAGCTGGAGCACTCAGACCTAAATACCGGTCTATTGTATTACCAGTTAGCAACCTTCTATTTGTTATAGCTTTCCAGATGTTCGGAGAAAAGTCAAAAGACGCTGCCATGATAAGGAGCCTAAGTTACCAGCTCTCACCATGTCTGCGCCGAGTATCTGTAACCTCATGCGAGAAAAAGCAGGACATTCACAGAGGAAGTGCTCTGCAGTGTCCTCATCTTCTCCACAAGATTCACAGAGTGTGGTATCACTTAAGTCTAACACGTTTAAATGCTTTGCAAAAGAGAAGTGCCCGATGGCAACGCCAATAAGTTTTCTACAGTCTTTTCTGCTACGAGCTAGCAAAAATGTTGCAGTCTTTTTACTAACGTTGGGGAGCATACGTTTGGTCTATCTGCATCCAATGGAGACATGCCATCTACGGTTGTGCTCTTCACAGATTCAATCGGTGATTGAAGCCCTCGCTGAGGACGCTGGCAGACCAAGCGTTAGTTTAGGTCCTGAGAAAGCTGTCTGAGATCCTTGCCTAGCAAGTTCATCGGCGATCTCATTTCCAGTTATGCCGTGATGGCCCGAAACCCAAATGAGACTCAAGGAATCTAATCTTCCGATCGCATTCAGAGAGCTCTTGCATTCCTGGATGACTTTCGAAGTGGTTAAAGGGTTGAGAAGGGCTTTAAACAAAGATACTTCTCCCCGTCCATCCATTGTTCGTAACATGGCTCAAGGCCTCCGCTTGGAAAACGGATGCGTATGATCCCAAAGATGTGTGCAGTCGTATGTCGTCGTTCTCCACAAAGGCACCAGCACCAGAACCCTCGTCAGTTCATTTCATTTCATTTTAAATTCATTTTTATTCAATTTTTCTTATATCTACTTACATGAGGTTTGTTCGTTGAAGCCCTAGGGTCGCCATGGGGTCGCCACAAAGCGTTTTTTGAGAAACCTAAATTCGCACTGAATGCCAAATTGAGTGTTTTTTGAGCCATAGGTTTGCCACAGGTTTTCCCCAAACTCGCCCGAGCTTTTTGCGGTGGTGATTTGAGGGCTGTCAAATGGCATGTGTTTTTATTTAAATGACAGGGATGTGTGGCGATTTGTGGCTTAGCGTTTTTTGAGGACTGGAAAACCCAGTTTTTTTTGACAACTCATGGGGCTGTCAAGAAAACCTGGGTCAACCCTGGGGAAAGTTCAACGAACAGACCTTACTAACAAAAATGTGTAAAATTAGCTTATATAATAACTTAATTAACTTACTGACCCTAGGTGGGTACTCTAAATTATTCATTATCTTACTACTAGTGCCTTTCGGCCTTAAGATATCTTAGGAATTAAAAACTAGAACTAGTTAAAACTAAAAAAATTAACCCTCGTCAGTTTTGGAACCATCTGTGAAAATACGATACCAGTTCTTTCCAGGCTCAGATTCTGGAGCGAACCATTCCTGAACCGAAGGAAAGTTGACTGAGTAATTTTGACGCAGTTTGAGCCTTGGGATCATCGTGTCAGACGGCACATCCATTAGACGTGAGCCAAAAGATATGCTGCTTGCGAGTTCCTCAAA
Source organism: Melanostoma scalare (assembly GCA_949752695.1). Lineage (NCBI taxonomy): Eukaryota > Metazoa > Arthropoda > Insecta > Diptera > Syrphidae > Melanostoma > Melanostoma scalare. The sequence goes on along the minus strand of OX456984.1, from coordinate 141,815,050 downwards.
GCTCCAGTGCGAATTGTGCCAGAGACCACATGTCTTTAAACGAGAAATGGTCTTGAGAGTATACCCCATGGTGTAGGTATCAAGGGGAGGAAGATTCAGCAGTGCGTCGAGAGCAGCTCTCGGTGGCGGTGTGCTGGGGAAGGCAAATTGTTCTTTGAAGTTTGGCAAACGAGGCAATAACGTATTTACGCGAGAACTTATTCCACCAAACAACTGACGCATAGGAGACGATTGGTCTTTTCATAGCCGTATAGATCCAAAGGAACCTTTTCGGTGAAAGATCCCATGTCTTGCCAAAGGCTTCTTTAAATTGCCAGAAGACTCACAGTGCTTTAGTAGTTTTAGACTCGACATGTTTAGACCAAAGAAGTTTGTTATCCAGGATCACTCCAAGGTGTTTTACTTCATTTGAAAAGTGGATGTTGACGCCTTTAAGCGCAAGTTGGGTCAGACCAGTCAACTTTCTACGTCTCGTGGAGAGGACAACCTCGGTTTTAAGAGGATTGAGGAGACCGTTTCTAACACACCAGGTGTCAATCATATAAAGTGCAGCCTGTGCTCGGGAACAGACAGCTTGGAGGTTGGAACCAACCGAGAGCACGGCGACGTCGTCGCGTCGTCTGCATATGCTTGGGCATGAACGTTAGAACCATTTAGCATTACAAGTAGAGATCAACATGCACCACAGAAGAGGAGATAAAACGCCACCTTGTGGACAGCCCTTATTCACTCCCGTTGCAACATATTGTCCACACTCTGCCTCAGCGATTACGGTTCTATTCACTAGCATTGCTTTAATCTACAACACTAATGACTCGTCCACACCTTGTTCTGTGGCAGCATTGCACATACCATCGAATCTAGCATTGTCAAAAGCACCTTGAATGTCGATGAAAATTCCTACCGCAAATTCTTTCCTGTCAAGCGCGCATTCAATCCTGCTAACAAAATTTTGAAGTGCGGTCTCGCAAGATTTTCCTCTTTGGTAAGCATGTTGCATCTGAGACAGACGGTGTATTTGGAGTGAGGTTCTACGTATGTAAATCTCAATAATTCTTTCCAGCGTTTTGAGCAGGAAGGAGGTAAGACTGATGGGTGAAAAGCTCTTGACGAGTGAGTAGTCTTGTTTACTAATTTTTGGTATGAAGGCGACTCTAACACTTTGCCATGGAGTTGGTATATACGCTAGGGCTAAACTACCAATGAAAATATTTTTCAAAGTAGGTAGCAAAAGGTAATTTCCTGCATCATAGCTGGGTAAATACCGTCAGTGCCAGGTGACTTGAAACTGTCAAATGATGCCACGGCATATTTGATGGCTTCGTCAGTAACAACTAACGATGACGCCGTGTACCAGCTACGTTGAGTGGATTTATTGGATTCACTTAATCTAAGGAAAATAGATTGCTTTGGTCCGATTGATATCTGGTTTCCAGCATAAGACTGAGTGTCTCTGCTTTGGACTCGGTATAAGAACCGTCTGATTTCCTGAGTGTTTCTAGTTTGTTTACGTTGGTCCTTTTAAGGGCTTTGGCAAGTCGACTAGTCTCACTGAGTGTTTCTATACTTTCACAGAATTCTTTATAAGAGGCATTCTTTGATCTTCGAATTAACCTTTTAAAATCCTTCTGTTTAGATCACATGGTTCCAGTCGACCTCCGATTTGGTCTTGAGGGACCTATTCAGAATACTTCTGGTTTCCCTGCGATATTTCTGTAGTTCAATGCTCCACCACGTAACCATAGATCTACTAGTCAATCGTCTAGCTGGACATGCCAGTTCAAAGCTACTTGTAAGGGCACAATTCACTTCTAGAACTGCATCTTCCACTTTTTGTGATGTTGAGAGCTTAGATAGAGTTTTGACGAAATTACCAAGCTCATCGTTGAAAAGTGTCCAATTATTTTTTTTGGGATTCTTTGTAACAAAAGGAGTGGGAACCACATTTGCTACATGGAATTCAATGTATCTGTGGTCTGACAGTGACACGTCTGGCAAAACTTTCCAGTTGGTAATCTCCTTGGAGGGAGGGAGTAAACTGACGAAAGTTTGACACTCACCGTTCGTTTCGTAGTTCACCATAGCCGCAACCATGTCTTGACCACAGAAATGATCAAGGAGCTACTAACTCCAAAGATTGGCAACCCTGGTGTGCAAAAGTACTGTGTAACTCTGCGGTCGCTCTTGCTAATTTCTATTATTTACTGTTCAAGTTGAAAAAGAATAGTAAAATACTCTGCTAAATTTGTCGAAGTCGAAGGTTATGATATTTCGAAGAGGTGACAATGAGAGAATTGAAGTCGTAAACGAATATAAATATTTAGGCTTGATTATTACAAAAAGTACGTAATAACATGGAAAAACATCTCAAAAAAAAATTACAAAAAGCAAAAACCACCATCAACATTGCATGGACAAAAATATCTAACAACAGGCATATAGCCCACAGCAGCAAATTCAAAATATTTGAAGCGGTAGCAGAATCCACTATGCTGTATGCAGCTCAAGTTTGGGGTAGTAAGAAATATGAAATGAACAACTCCTCCGGTTTTATATCAAAGGATATTTCGACTAATGCCCCTAAGCCCTAACTACATGATAGTGCTAGAAACTGGTATCTCTCCCATATTTATTAAGACCTTAAAGCTACAAGTTGATTACATATGTAATGTTCTGGAAATGAGCGATGAACGTCTCCCGAAAAAAGCAGCACTTCAAGCTATTAATAACAAATCAGGTTGGTTTAGAGAGTGGACGGAATTAGCGGAAGAAGCGAATATAGAACTTGCGACAGATAATTACAGAATTTGGAAGCCGTGCATGTATCAGCTCATTTCTAACGTTGATGATCGTTATAGAGCGGTGTTCGCAGCTGAAGCAGAAAGTTCCATTTACAGAATGATATACAGTAGACTGAACCACAACCTTAACCATAGGAATTACTTCGGTGATGAATACACGATTGAGCAAATTGCGACGATGTTTAGAATACGAGGTGAACTCCTTAATCTCAACTTCATTCCGCATCGTGAAGATTTACCCTTGCAGTGCGAAATGTGTAACATGAGAGAACGAGAGGACACATTTCATTTTATTGGCAGAGGCCCTGTGTTGCGAGAAACGAGAAGACAGATATTTGGAAGTGATTTTTTATCTAATGAGCTTTTAATACAATATTTAAATGAAATTGAAGTTCCGGTAATGTTCCAATATTGTGAAATAGCATTAGCTTATAGAAACAGAATTATAAATGAAAATTTTTAAACATTTATGTTAAATATATAATAAAAATAAATAGAAAGAAGAAAAGAAAATGTATGTACGTATAATAAGTTGTCAATCAGGCAGACGGCAAAAAGCCATGCTTTAAAGATATTTATTTTATAATGGATATGTAAATATTACCTACTTATGGAAATAAAAATCTTATCTAATCTAAAAATCTTATCTAGTAGCTGCAAAAGAGTTCGGTATGATGAGACAGGTCCGGGGTAAGGTAGACCGTTCGTCATAGAGAATATTGAACCCTCGTAGCCCTCAAATACCAAGAACTCAGCCCTTCCAGGCCCATGGCCCTTGGATTGCTACGAAGTGAGTTTTTGTATTCAACATGGAAAGCCTGCTACATAGGAGTGCAGTAGCAGCCTTAGAATGTTGAAGATTAATTTGAGTTATTATCATTGCTCCTTTCGAGGCTTTATCTCGTTCGGTCAGTATCCGTGGACCAGACTGACTAGCAGTCACGGTTTCATTCACCAAAGTTTCGGTTGGGCCTCCAGGAGTTTTTACCATGCTGGCTTCGTCTTGCAAGCCTTGTGACTTGTTCCTCCAGTTTCATTCACCGACTTTCCAGTTAGACCATCTGGAAGATTGGCAGAGCTTCCGGAAACCTTCTTCCTTTTGACACTGTTCGCGTTTGCAGAGCTTGGGGTGACTTCGGTTACGGGAGACCGTCCTGAATTGATGGGTGAGATCTCTTCCGACCTGTCGAAGGCGAAAAAAGGCTGCCATCACCAAAGGTTTGCAACTTAATTCAGTGCCTTCGGCCACCCTGGTGTCCTCTTTGCACTAAGCCTTTGCCGCTCTCCTTCTCTCCAGCTTTTGTTGGCACTTGGAAAGCTGTTCTCCAGAGGATGCCATCGTTGGAGTGGGATCCACTTGTTCAGCTTCACTTAGTCCGGTGGTAGCACCGCTCTGGTCAACAGCTAAACCAGGATGAGAGTTTAGCTTTGGAGGTAGGACCTCCGAGGTGCCTTCTTCATCTTTCCAGCTCATACCGCGAAGAGCTTCATGGAGAGAACTGCAGGAGTCATCGGTTACGGTACCTTCGACTTGCGTGTAACCACCAGTAAAGGCGGAAGTTAGTATGTTAGATGGGGCCTTCAGAATCCATGCCCCTGCCGCAGTGAAAACTACGGGTGGATTTTCGCTTTGACTGCCACCTGGAGAATAAAACTCATTTAGTTTATCTTCCATGCTGTTTTTTTTATCAGTTCTTAGTTTTCATTCATTTTCCCCATCCTTCGACCACATTTCGGCATCGAGCTCGGTTCAAATAAACTACCTAAGTCCCCCCTATTACCACGACAAGGGTGACTGATCGTCGGGAAGGAAATTCAAAATGACTTTAAAGTTTACTTTACTTTAAGTTCACTTAACTTTAAGTCTACTTTACTTTAAGTTTACTTTAAGTTCAAGTCAACTTTACTTTAAGTTTACTTTACTTTAAGTTTTCTTTACTTTACTTTAAGTTTACTTTACTTTAACTTTAAGTTTACTTTACTTTAACTTTAAGTTAAGTAAACTTTAAGTTAAATTAAAGTAAACTTAAAGTTGTAAACTTAAAGTAAAGTTAACTGAAACTTAAAGTAACGTAAACTTAAAGTTAAGTTTACTTTAAGTTTAAGCTAACTTAGCTTTAACTCTAAGTTTACTTTACTTTAACTTTAAGTTTACTTTACTTTAATTTTAAGTTTACTTTAAGTTTACTTTACTTTAAGCTTAAGTTTACTTTACTTTAAGTTTACTTTACTTTAAGTTTACTTTACTTTAAGTTTACTTTTAGTTTAAGTTTACTTTAAGCAAGAGAAATAATGGTTTTCCCTCTTGTTCTTTATTCCTCTAAGTTTCGCACAAAGCTTCAATTTGAAGACACTTTGTATTACCTACTCAGCACAGAGGAGATACAACAAGAGGCTAAACCACACACATACCACGGCATTTGTCTTCAAACTGACTTCACAAACACCACTTTATTTTTAGATTTCAAAACCAGTTTGAAATCCGAGAATAAAGTGGCACAACTTTATATTCAGCTGAATACGTGTATCACAGATAGATCAGATCTCGTGTTACAAAAGCAACAATGTAAGCAAATGGAAGTTGCGGGGCAAGAGAAGTAATGGTTTTTCCTCTTGTTCTTTATTCCTTTATGCTACTCAGTGTGTCGGTTGGTTGCATAATTTTAAAATTTAAATCAAAATTTCCCCATAAGGGTTTTTCTATCCATATACACATGAAGGTCGCACATCGATGACATTTTCATTTTGGGAATTTTCATTACAGCTGTCAGCTGTGTCAAAACAGTTTATTTCCTCCCCCGCATAATTAAAGAAAAAGAGAGAAACCTACATATAATTGTTTTAACTTTTGCTTCAACCGCTGATAAAGTTCTCTTGATAAACTTTCTTTCCTTCCTATATATAACTTAACAAACACACAACAAAGAAAGGATGCAATTTAATTCATAATTCTCCATTCATAGTGTAAGACGTTCGAATAGACAGATATTCGATGGAATTCGCTGATCTTATAAAAACTCCAAAACTTGATGGTGTCCTATTGCATGACCATGTACATGCAACAGTTGAAGGAACCTTATGCATTACGGGCCATCACTTGCTGCTGAGTGCCCGTCAGGAAAACACTCAGGAACTATGGGTAAAACAAATAATATTAATAATTTCGCGCTTAATTTGTTCATTCAATTTTAAACAATTTACTATCTATGTACATGCTTAGCTCCTTCACAAGAATATCGATTGCGTGGAAAAGAAACCTTTCCTTGTCAATAATGTTGTAGTGGGTGGAATAATTACCCTTAAATGCAAAGATCTGCGAATAATTTCCTTGGAGATTAAATATTCCAAAGAGTATTTTAATGTAGGCACTTCGCTGGAGCAATTAAGTTCACTGCATAATATAGAACTTGACTATCCGTTCTTCTACAGGCCGATGTATTCCATATTGGAAGATGGATTTACGATTTTTCGGTAAGAAAGTATACTAAACACTATAAGGATGTATCATAATCAAGTGTTTTAGGCCGGAGCTAGAATTCTCAAAGCTTCTCACCGGTGATGAGTGGCGAGTAACTCATGTAAACAAAGATTTTAGTGTTTGTTCAAGCTATGGTGCAACGCTAATTGTCCCTAAATCGATAACAGATGAGCAAATCTGTCAATCAGCACTTTTCCGAGATGGTGGACGGTTTCCTATTTTAAGTTATAAACATGAAAATGGGGTAAGTTTAATAAAAGTTTTGATAACTCTAAAGGGATTAAAAAATAACCCTTTAAAAGGCCACTTTAATGCGAAGCTCCCAACCAGTTTCAACACAAGCCATGAAACGATGCCGATCCGATGAAGCTATTCTCAATGTGGTGCTGGGGCGAAGTAAAAAAGGTTTCATTGTAGATACTTGGGGTAAGGGAAAGTCTAACACTGAAACAGATCAGCATTACTCGCAGTGGAAGAAAGTTAATCGGTCAATAGGAAATGTTTCGAATCCTTCTTCTATACTGGAAAGCTTTACAAAACTTGTTGAAGGTAAGTGAAAGCTCATAAGAAAATAAACACTTAAATATCTTCTCATCCAGCTTGTAATGACACCACCTGCAGTGCCGACAAGTGGCTTTCGCGGCTCGAGGGTAGTGGCTGGCTTGGAATGGTTTTGAACTCATTGAATGCCGCCTGCGTCGTAGCTCAGTGTCTTGACCAAGAAGGTAGTCCGGTACTTGTACATGGTTCTAAAGGGCTCGATTCAACTCTTATAGTTACCTCTTTGGTACAAATCATACTAAACCCCGACTGCCGAACTGTTAGAGGGTAATTTTTTTTTTTTTTGTTACTTTCCCTTACCTTGTCTTTTTTATTTTATTCCTTATGAACCAAACAGCCTCCAAGCACTAATCGAACGTGAGTGGATTCAAGCCGGTCATCCTTTCTTCTCGCGGCACAAATACTCCTGTTATACCCCACCACAGTCGCGTTTGAAAACTTCCGGAGCCACATTTATACTCTTCCTTGACTGTATATACCAACTCTTTTGTCAATTTCCCTGCAGTTTTGAGTTCAGTACAAATCTATTAATTTTGCTCTTTGAACATAGTTACTTCAGTCAGTATGGAACGTTCCTTTGCGATTCGGAAAAGGAACGTTCTGAATTCAATGTTCAAACTAGAACAACCAGTTTATGGTCGTATTTAAATCGTCCAGATGTGATGAAGAGTCTACTGAACCCGCTTTACGATCCCAATCCGCATGTCATATGGCCATCGGTAGCACCTATTAGTTTGGAGCTATGGGATGGTGAGTTGTAATATTTATTTTACAAAAATTAGTTTTTAAATTGAACAATTTTTTCAGAGCTTTATTTACGATGGACGATGGACCAACAAAACATGACAAACACCATGGCACAGGTACAAGAGCTGGTAACATATGAAAAAGAACTGAGAACGAAGGTAATCAAACTTTTTGAGTTTTAGTTAAGCTTTTTTTACCATAATTCGCAATGTGAATCATAATGTTTAAACAGGAAGATAGAATAATAAATATGTTTGTCCGAAGTGCAAGAGGGGTGTTGGTGTAATCTGTGAAAAATATTTTGAATTGTCGTTTAACCATTCTCCATGTCAAATCAACAGTTTATTTGAATTTTCAGGTTTTAAAGCTACGAAAACAGGCGACTGATTTGAACCGAGAAGTAATTGATCTTATGAGAGCTGCCGACACCAACTAATGGAAACGCTGATGGAAAATAAACAAACTTCTAACACTAAGCTTTTCTAAAGATTCGTATAAACTTATGTCAATTTATGACGCATTTATTTATAGGTAAAGAACACCATGAATTTTTATGGTGAAAAATTAATTAAATAAAAAAAGACAGGGATCTTCCTTATGGTCAAAAAATATTTTTAAATAATTGTGGAGCTTTTGCCTTTCTTTATTCTTGAAATAAAATGTTAAACATTGAAAATTTTAATTGAAATATTATTGTGTGTAATAAGATAGTAAGATCTAGTCACACATTTGACTGGTCTCATTTATGTCTCATCTCATGTTTTGATTCGAATTTTACAAAAATTTATATATTTATAATACAAATGCGCAATATGTTCTTGCAACGATCAGTTTTCTTTTCGTCTATTTTTTTAAGTAAAAAAGTTAACAAACGAACAAATGCTATCGAAATCTCTATTCACACTTTCGCACTATATTTATGTATGATTTGTTTTTTTATATATACACTTTGGTTTTAGAAAAGTTCAACTTAATAATCACACTTCTACATGAATGTATTTTCTTATCAATTATTGAAAATGGAATGTAATATGTGCACTAAATCGAGTCTTAAATAAAATATTTAAAATTTGATCAAGTTTTGATTTATTTCGTTTGGACTTACTTGAGTAACAGTAATATATTCTGTTAGACAGTCAACCTTGTTTAATCGATGCGGCTATTCACATTTATTCATCACGTACTTACTTTTTTGTTATCTTTGGGCACCTCAAAAGGAGTTTGAGAATATACAAAATCGCACTTTCCCCAACGATGGAAGTAAACAAACATATAGAGTAAGTTTAGTGTAAATTAAAAAATTAGTAAAATGAGTTAAAAACGAAGTTGAAACCTTTTCATGTTGATTAAAACGAAGAGCAGAGAAAACACTTGACCCCTGCTCAGTATCTGTAATTTTTGTTAACTATTGCTTTACGATAATTTTAAGTAAACGAATATTGGAATTGATGGATTAAGTTAGGAATCGGTTGTAAAGTATAAAAATTCAACGTCTGAAAACAGAAAAATATTAACTAAAGACTAAATTCTAACTTCTTCAACGATAGCAAGTAGCTAACTTCACCATCGCCAGTAGCTAACTTCTCATTTGACTGCTCTCAACATCTTATCCCTTTAAAAACTGGGGTTATTTGGTGCACAATATCGAATACAGTGCAAATGCACAGGTAAAATAAAATCAAACTCTCTTATAATACTCAATAAATTTCGTAGACAAACGTAAAAATAACAAGTACCTTGTTGGTATTTTAAAACCATAATAATAATAGGCTATAATGTTAAGTTCAAAACTTGTTCAATTTTGGTAAAACATTCTTCTACTTTTTTGTGTAAAAAACGCAAAAAATTACTTTTTGGTTTGTGTTGTGTGGTACCATATGTTTGAATGTTTCTTGTATATTAGGTTCGTTCGTTGATCTTTATCCAGGGTTGATCCAGGTTTCCTTGAAAAATTTTTTCGAGACAAAAATTAAACATGACATTACGATGATAGAGAATAAATTTTATAAAAAAATTTGTATTTTTGTAAATAACTTCAAAGCCGCATCTTTGATTTTTTAGTCAAAACAACTTCTACCAAGGTCCTTGAAAACCTTGCATACTTGATTTCTAAAAACCTTGTTTTTAAAAAAGTAAAGAATAAAAACCCGATTTTTAAGAAAACTAGTCCTACGATTTTGATTAAATTTTCAGAGTTTATATGTATTAGCAACTGCAAAAGAATGGGGTTTTTATTTTTTCGCTAGGAACCTTTAGGATATTTAATTTAAATTTTTTCTTTATTTTATGTGATTTTTTGATATTTCACAATTAATGTAGTGTAATGTACTTGGCAGCTCTCTACCACCAAATATATTAAGATCGAATGCTATAACCTTTTAATCTCTTAAGATTTTGGTATTGTACTTACAATTGAAAATCCAAAAAGTTTCCGAGAAAGGTAAGGATGTGTACATTTTATTTGTTTTTTTTTTCTCAAAAATAAAAAAAAATAAAAATTTTTCGTGTACACAATAAAAATTCACCCTTACGGGGGCTAGATGCTAAACTTTAGCCGGATTTTTTTTTTATTTTTAAAGCGTAATTTTGAAAGAGTTTCAATTGTTGTTTTCTTGTGATATCCGTGGTAAGATATTTTCGTTTTATTTGGACCAAATTTATTTGTCAGATTCCAGGTCACAGATATCGTTCTATCCCGAAAATGGGAACCAACGATTTTCTTGGTGAAAACACGTAAGTTTATATGTTGAAAACTTTGCAAATTCGTCTCTTCTCATAAACAAACTAAATTTAATCTCATTTTGAATCTTAAACAAGGCTTTAAAATACAAAGAATCACTTTGAACTGATCTAGTTAATTTATCGCACAAAACCACTTCTTCTGTCCCACTGTGAGCCGGACTATTGCTAGGGACATCAGTTTTCGAAACGCAATGCGATTCTATAAAACCCAGAAAGGTATGAAACTAGCAATGTTATTTTTTTTACTTTTACATTTCTTTTATTTGTTGACACAAACAAACTAGGATTACCGCACAAACAAAAAACGAAAATCTAATATCCCAGGTAAAGTTCAAAGCACGAACCTATAATCGTTTATAAATACCACGTATTCGTTATATTTTCTTGCACGGCTTAAGCCTGAGCTCTACTATATGCCTAACTCTGCTCAACTTTCGAATTACTCGAAAGTTGTTTTTGATTCTAATTTTAAATGCCAATAACAATGAAAGTGGAATTGAATTTTAATTCTTCCAACTGCTTTCGACAAAAACTACAAAGTTTTGGTGAAGTCTCGCGTTTATCTTAAGTTCTCAAGGATTACGGATTAGGAATTTCAAGCATTCGAATACTTGTATTGTAGAATCGAGTAACATACATAGTAGGCCCCAGGGCTGACCCAGGTTTCCTTGGAAACCCTGAGTTGTCGGAAAAATTTAAGTTTTTCGATTCTCAAAAAACGTTTAGCCACGATTTCAACTCACATCCCTTCTTTCCTTTTAAAGAAAAATACATACACTTTGACAGCCTTCTTCCGAAACACTGGAGTAATACTTTCCTTCTATCGCAAGGTGGGCAATGGGATCAACGGTTGATGGTTACAAAATCGCAAGATACTTGCAAGCCCTGTGGTCGCCACAAAGCGTTTTTTGAGACCTGGGGTTGACCTGGGTTTGCCCTCAGCTCGCACTAAGTTTTTGCTGGGGCGAGTTGAGGGCTGTCAAATGACCTGATTTTAATTCAAATGACAGGAATGTGTGGTGATTTTGTGGTTAAGCGTTTTTTGAGGACTGAAAAACTCAGTTTTTTTGACATATCATAGGGTTGTCAAGGAAACCTTCATCAACCTTGGGTAAAGTTCAACAAACGAACCTAATAAAAATATCATATGCACTGTGCATTCGTTTTTTAGTTTAACATATTTGTTGAACATTTATTTACTATGTATACACATTTTGTGATATTCAAAGATAATTGTTTTTCAATGAATCGTAGATTAAATAGTTTTAGCAATAAAATTTCTTTTCGCCTATCGAAACACAATCCCCCAAAAAATACCAATCAACCGCCATACGAAAATAGGTATTTTAAGCAGACATCAAATTCGATAACCAGGCAAATAAGAAGTCAGATTCGACATTTAAAATGTCATTTACATGGCTGTTCTGATTTTCGAATGTAGATTTAAACAGCAATTGAACCCGTTAGGTTTGTAAAAGTGTGTTCTTATTTCCGAACGAAATCACTATTGATTTTATATCATAAAAAACTGCATACTATTTGAGTAAATGATAATGTCAATATTTACCATTTCTCGTGTATAACAAAAAATATTGTTTTACATATGTAATTCAACAACCGAACTCAATTCCGCTAACAAAATGATAAGCGTACGAATTCGGAACTGCGAATTGAAAAGAAAAAATTCTAAGACATGAGTATACATATGATATTCGAACGAAAATCAGAACAGGGGCCTTAGTTTTTCTTTCGTATGATTTTCGACTGGTTTTTTCTGTAATAAATTTTACTATTTTAAGGCTCTTTAAAATACTCACTCAGTTTGTTGACTGATCGATAGGTGATGATGTGGTGCTTTATCGGTTTCTTGATCACCGCAACTGTGAGATTTACCATTGCTTCCTTTCTGCATAAATAAAAATCATAATCGAATCGATTTTCTTTTAGTTCTTCAATTGACCCGAAGTAAAATGATTTGAGAAAACAGACTGGAAAGCAGCTGAAGGCAATTTTTCGACATTCCTCGAATTCGATAGTGAAGCAATAAAAACAATTTGCCTCGAATTGCATAATCGGGTCGTTAAAGTGAAAGCACTGTGATGGTTAGAAAGCAACTCAAGGCTCTCAAAGTTGTCAAGTCAATGAAAAACCATTTGTTTATATGTATTTTTTAAATTTTTATTTTTATTATTAATTTTCGTTAGGAAATTAGTTTTTTTTGTTTAGATATTACAGTACAAAAAATATAATAGTATAAATCTAAAATCGAATATAAATAAATTGTATCTTCTTTATATAAATATACAATATGATTTCTACTAACTATATATATTATGTATTGTATAGTATAATTTTAAATTTTTTTGTAGAAATAGTTTTCTACAAATCCAAAAAAAAAAAAATCATTTCTAGTATTAGTATAAAACATAATACATTTTTAATTCTTTTCGGCATTCATTTTGATCCGTCTTCGTCTCTTATTTACAACATAAGAAATAACTTTGCTTTAGATATAGATTTCCTTAAATATAATTCTTTTGTACATTTCATTATCAATGATTTACCAAAAATGAAAAACATATATAACTTAACAAGACGTTTAAAAATTTTGGATTATGTAACCTTCTTTTTAAACGGAAAACAAAATTTACTTTTGCAAAACTTAACATTAGGTTCGCTAAAAATTTTAACGAATATATTCTGATTTGTAAGTAGTAGGTAATAATGATAATTTATACAATGCATTTGCTTTCTCACTTAACACTCTCTTTAAACTTAATTAATACTTAACAGAGAAAACAATACATAAAAGATTCTAGTATAAATCGAATGTGTTTACGTGTAACCGCATTAAGTTTTCTTGCTTCTTGTTAGATGAATTCACTAATTTAATTCGATTAAACTTAAAATTATTGTTAAACGATGGGAAGAATTTTGTATGATTTTACATTTTAATATAAGATTAATATTCTAAGCTACAAATAAATACTTGTTTTCTTTTAATGATATAGCTTTTTTGTATTTTTGTTGAAGGGGATTTCCTTAGTTATTCGAGTCGTTGTTGATGTTTTTTTCTTCATTTTTTTTGTAATTTAAAAATGAATGATGTTTAGTTTCTTTTCAAAAGAAATAATTGGGTGCAAAGGGATATGTGAATGTATTCGGTAGAAAAATGCTTTTGATTTTGGGAAATGAAAATCTTTTAAAAAATGTAAATAGTTCACAGTTACGTTTCGATTGTTGTTGCTTAGGTTAAAACTTCTTATTTACTAGTTTTGTGCAATGTTTGTTTTGTTTTTCCTTTTTTTTTACATGATGTGCAATACCATTTTCAACATTTATTTTTAAAGAATTATTTTGCTTTTTTGTTTTTATTAAGAATTTGTAAAAAAAAAAAATATAGTTGGATTGGTGAATATACAAGTTGATTACGAGTGAGACACACTCGGGAAATACACTTTGGTGAATGATAATGGTTAACAATAAAAACATTTATTTAAAAGTGATTTATTGAATCTATTTTTAAACAGACGGGAGTATAATAATATTGACAAAAAGTCAGGAATAACGGAATTTCAAAGAGGACTCAAGAGTTTTAGAATTTTTTATTGGCTTTGTGTTAGATTTGGTTCACGAGATCATTACCATACAATTTATCCACGAATCATCAATAAATGTATTCATTTCTGTGCAACCAATAAAATAGGATTTAATAGGATAAGCGACTAACAGCTAATCAAAATGTGAATAAAAAAACCAAGAAACTGATAAACTTTGAACTTAAGTTCATTTTCAAGCACCAACCCAACCTTAAATAACAATAAATCGATTGCTCATAATTTTCAAAATGTATAGGGAAACTTTAAATTTCTCACAAAAAAAAGTAATAAATTGCATTTAAACAAATTATGAGTGGAAAACGAAGGATGAAATAAAATCTATACACAATCAAGAATCGTCTTACATTGGAATGCATTTGGCTTCAAGAGCCAAAATCTTGAAGAAGATCTTCAAATTGTGTATTATGCGTTTTGAGTGTGGTTTAAAGGAAGAACAGTGCAACAGTTAAAAGTCAAAAAAGAAAATTAAAGATAATAATAAATACTTAAAGCTACTCACGCCAGCTCACCCAGCTAAAGGGTCAGATTGCATTCTTATAAGATAGTTTAGAATTTAGTTCACTCTCTCTTCTTCTTTTCTTCAACGATGTTGGTCTATTTTTCTCATATTTTTTTTTGTGTTTTTTTCTTGTGTTACTAAAGCTAAGCCATTTTAGGTGGTTACACTTTCTAGCGATTACAGAGAAGCACCAAGGATCGGTGATAGCTGCTGTCTGTTGGTTGCATTGATTGTAGTGACGCGCCACGCATCATGTGCAAATAATTATCATCTCCGATGGGAGCCATTCGACTACCGTATTTAAGCTCACGGGCGATTCCTTGCTTGTAGTTTCGATGTACCACATCTAAACTACAAGCTATTTCCAACAGTTGGTGGATTGTATTCCGGCTGCCTTTGTATTCTTCATCAGATGCAGGATTAAGTAGGTGGCAATTCATGGGCTCCATTCTATTTTTGAGAAGTGTCACATGTGTCATTATCATAGTATGTAAGCGCTGTAGGTCTCTGGCAGGATCTAGAGCTGTGGCTAGCTCCATTTGGAATGGTTCACTGGATACTTTGGTGCAACCTTCAGCGTTTTCATCTCTTCGTGAACAGCAACTCCAAATGCCATTAACATACGCACATGGATGGAAGTTTTGCAAGCGTTTTGTGTTTGTGTGACAAATTTTACTCAAAAGATCAATCCATTCCTTCTCTTCGACGCAATTGCTCGTTTGCACGTACAGCGAACGATCCTTCCGAATAATCTAAAAAAAAAAAACAAACAATAAAAATGAACGTTTCAATGTCATTTCAATTCAAAGGTGTTTTATTCTGAGTAGACGTGTATCGATTCAAATTTACTTTCGCTAAGTTCACAGCCTTTTATAGGGGATTTGATTAAAAGTGACGCATGATTCAACCTCTACAATTCATATACGGGTGGAAGGAAGGTATTTAAAATAAGTGTTTGCCGGTACTATCAATGTTACCATAATAAGAATACTTCGATATTAAACAGTAAATGAATGAACCACAATTATGACAATTGCAAGCTTATTTCGAAATGAGTAACTAGGTTTTCATTCATACTTTTTCTAACTGATGTGCGTGTAATGATTTATAAGCGGGTAAATGTTGATAAATACGTGAAATATTTGCAACTGGAAGGCTGTAAGTTTTAATTGAAAATTATCTCACGTAGAAGAGAGTATGCTATGAAATAAATATAATGTCGCGACAGGAAATGGTAGACGAAATGGGTTTTTACCAAGAACTTTTTAGGGGTCAGACGATTTTGATATCGTTAGGGGTTTCGCTGAAATACTTTCGGAACTTGCATAACTTGTCTCTTACAGAGTCAAGAGAGAGAGAAAATGAGTATGGATTGGGTGTGCATTTTTTAAGAATTCAAGCATGAAAAACATGCGAACGTCATGACAATATGACCCAATTTCTAGTCGGTCATAAGCTGTACTGAAGAGAGTAACAATTAGGAAAAACGAGCGTATGTTAATGCATTTCTAGGCAGAATAAGGCACAAGAAAAGGTTTTTGTCGATTTTTATAAAAGTGGAGGCAATATTAATATGGAGCACTCAGACTAATAACCGGTCCATTACCCTGGTCACTTGTCATATAAAATGAAATACGCTGATAACCTTCTTCAATTGTCTTGAAACCAAAACTGATGCCGCATAAGAAAGACTTCTTCAAAAGAGCAAAGTAGCTTAGACATCAACGGCAACAAGTGTAACACAAAATAAAACCAGCCCAAAAAATAGGAAGATAGATACCGTCTTTCAGTATGGAACCAAACCAAAATATGCCAAAAAACTGCTATAATAAACAGATATTTAGTAGTTGATAAGTTTCAACATTGTAATTGGCACAAGAGACGAACAACCTCTAAATGCTTCTTGGACATTTCGGTCATCGGCAAGTTTCAATCGGAAAACGCGAATGATAGAGTTCAATTGTGTTCACCAAATGGATCGGTCGTTTCTTTTTTTAAAGTCAGTGCAATTGTCAATAAAAAGCACAACATAGTATGTACATTGTACATTGACTTCGAAAAATTGTGTAAGTGGTAACTGGTTAGGTTAGGTTTAAATAGCTGTCAGAAAACCAATTAAGACACTTAGACCAATATTAGATCCATTGTGATGAAGTAGGTGAGGGAGTACCTTAATTAACTAAGCCAGAGCTTTCAATAAAGCAATAGAAATGAAGGGTATTTGTGTTGAGCAGATCGCTTGCTACATCTAAGAAGTATTCTCCTAGATGCAGTTTTCTTTGAGGGAGAGTGCAGAACATGAA
Organism: Melanostoma scalare; assembly: GCA_949752695.1. Lineage (NCBI taxonomy): Eukaryota > Metazoa > Arthropoda > Insecta > Diptera > Syrphidae > Melanostoma > Melanostoma scalare. The sequence goes on along the minus strand of OX456984.1, from coordinate 141,798,299 downwards.
AAAAGGAGGTGTCGGATTCTCTTCTTACTCTTCTAAGAGCTTCTGCAGAAGTCATTTGATGGAACGTCGAGTCTTGTGGCAAGTCTACCTGTGAGACATTATTGTCCTGTTGTGACACCAATTACGGTGCCAATGTGCAATCTGCTTACGAATAGCAAGTGTATTGTGCGTTTTAGATCTAGTTCTATTTCTGTGGAATCAATCTGATTTGCAGTTTCCTAAAACATCTCTGTGCCCGGCACCCAAAAAAGGTGCATGTTGAATTGTTCAGCCATCTCCATGAGATATAGTCGACAATTGAGGGCGGGAACTAAGTTCGTGGAAACAGCGCCGAGTGATTTGAGGGCTGCTTGGCTGTCTGAAAAGATTCGGATTTTAACTGAGGGTATTACGTTTTCTTTCAGCCACGATAGAACCTCTTTGATCGCCAGAACTTCAGCTTGGAACACCATACAGTGGTTTGAAGGCGAGACTAACTTTTAGTCTGTCTGAGTACACCCCCAATCTTTGAACCATCTGTATAGAAATAATTTTGGTGGGGGCAACCCCCATTTATTAGGCTTAATACAAGCTCTTACTTAATCTAACTTACAGACTAAGAAACTTAATAGCAAAGACTTAAGTTAACTGGTTGGAGGGCTTACGAGACGGAGCTTTAGGCAAGGACTACTCATATTGAAGTCAAAACTAGAAGAGTGAGAATTGACATTCAACAGCATTCGGGAGATGGGTTCATTGGAGCCGTAAGAGGTTCGATGTCTGGGAAGATAGAAAAAACGGGGATTCCGTGTGTTACGAGGGTTAGTATTAAGAAAGACGGATTCGTTAAGGGCTGGGCAGTCAATGGTACCTATAAAGATTCGGTGAAATATTTCTCTTGAGGAGTTTGATTCGGTCTTGATAAGGAGGTAATATCAAAGGATTACTCCAATTAAGACCTCGAAGAGCAAATCAGAGGAAACGGCGTTGTATGCTCTCAATTCTGGCAATGTGCACTTGTTGGAAAGGCGACCAGACTTTACAAGCGTATTCAAGAAGCGGACGAACAAATGAAATGTAAACTGATCGGGTTATGTAGGGGTCAGCAAATTCTTTGGACCATCGTTTTACGAAGCCAAGTGTTGAATTTGCCAAGGATTATATCTTCGATATGCTTGAGGAAGTTCAGCTCACGGTCGCAAATAAATTAAATCATCTCTCAAACAAAAAGCAAAATCAATTTCTCAACGATTAAAAGCTTCTATTCGATGTAGTAGAATTAATTGCTGCGGTTAAGATAAAGTCTTTGTTTGTAAAAAGCTATCCCAAATAGAATAAGAGTTTGCATTACAGCATAACTACTCTGAGGTATCAAAGGAAACGAAAGCATTGACATAATGGTTGGAAAATTCAGAAAACTTGACGTCGAACTTGCAGATGTTCATATACAGCCTTATTATGAGTTTCATGTGAACAGCTTTTCGCCCGGAACATTTTTGTTCGCCCGGAATTTTAAAAGCTATTATGAGTTTCACCTGAACAAAATTCCAGACTTACAATTTTTCCGCTTTTGTTATTCACTTGTTCGCCTCACAAAAGTAAGTGAAATAAATTGCTCTCAACGTTTTCACATTTCACGGGGAAAAAAAAATATAATAAGGGAAATTTTTCGAACGTGGAAAATTTTTCCCCCGAAACTCATAATAAGGGAAAAGTGAAATGGGATCTTTTTCGGGGGGAATGATTTCACGTGAAACTCATAATAAGGCTGATAAACTCCTAATATGTGAACCTAAGGCTGAAGTATCTTTGGCATGTGTTTTTGAGAACCAATAAAGGATGAAGTTAGCTAAGTAAGTGTCAACTTTAAAATGAAAAGAGATCCGTTGAAGCACTGGCATTTTGAGAGGACAAGAAATATGAAGACACAATCCATTTCTACTATCGCTGTCACACAAGAGATGCTTTCGAAAAGCACTTTAAAAGGTGATAAATCAAATCTTACTCTCTTAATAAAGTCCAAACTCTGTCGAAGAAATTTTTCGTTCGTATCGTTGGTGTACTTTGCACCATGATGAAACAAGTCTTACTTAAAATTTTTTCACCTTCTTGCCCATGAAAGCTTAAAAAAAAAAAAAGCCTTACTGAGAAGCTAGTCAGACTGAAAAGCCATTTCTATCTCTATTTCGTCTCTATTTTAACAAATTTTATGAAGTGAGAAACATAGACCTAAGTGGGTTGTAGAAGAATTAAACCTCTTTATTTAACTCATTAACCTCACAATACCAAGACATATAGTTATTTATTCTAGGACAACCCATCAACAACGTCCAAAGCACTCAACACCACTTTTGCTTGCCTTAGATTGGGACACACGATTTCCACTCACCAGCACATTCTAAGAAAAGAAAATCCTTGGTCAAATCGCATGCAATAACTCACTACAGTTCAACAATTTAATTCCCAGTAATCAGACAGTTCATACAATACTTAACGCTTTCAATCACAACAAAATATTACAAATTTACAACTTCTTCAATAACGTAAGTCTTACTATATAAGCTATGTTCCCCTTTTTTTTAACATCTAAACTATCTTTTCGGTAAAAATATTTATTTGGAGCTGAAGCCCTCAGCAGCTAAGCTAGGCTCGTATTAAAAAGCATATTTTCTTTGTAATTTTAATTATAAGTAAATAAATAATAATAATAACAATACTTCGTATCTCAATTACAATAAAAGCAGAAACAAAGCGAAAGGAGAACATCAATCATTGCCGTTATCTTGAGACAATTAGCAAACAGTTGAAATGCATCAGCCTGTTTGTGTTACTCAAGCTATCCGTTCTTAATATTCAGTTAACAAAGGTTAAGAACATAAATTTAACGTCTTAAGTACTTCAAAGCTGAAGCAAACGATGGAAAAAGTATATGATCTGATCGGAACAAAGTCAGGCAAAACACCATGAAGAGACAAGTACATCACAATATCTAATTACATACCAAAGTAAGGAAATCAACTAAATTTAAGGTTAACCCTTTTTTACAGTAGAAACTCAAAGTGAAATCATAGCATACCCCTCAAACCTATCTCAAACAGGACTATCGACTTGAAAATACGCCTAAGAATTTATTCTTCAAATCTGACCCACTGGATTTTACATGACCATTAAAAACTAAAATTGGATTCATTACGCTAACGCCGTTTCATGATCTGCACCAAAATAAAAACTGTAGGTATAGTGCGCTTAACCCTTTGCTTCCTAGTGGTTTTGCGGGGTAACCACACAGCAAATATTTCATTGTCTCTTTTCCCAGTAGCTTCTAGATAATTTTTTTTTTTTTTCAAACTTTTATGCAAAAATTAAAATAAATTGAAACCTCCGGGAACAAAGGGTTAAATTCAAACCGAATCAAAATCTACTGAATGAGAAACATTTTCTTGAAATTAAATCCGAAAGAAAGCATATAAGTCGACTGTCATATTTTTTTAAGAAAAATTGCAAAAATGCACACAATTTTCTCTCCTAAATCAAATTTACTTCTCATTCATGCATACTTTAACCCCATTCAACACTTTTATATTATTGACTGTGTCGGCGGAAAACGCCTTCCTTCTCCGTCCTAATCTCTGTGCGACAAAAAAATGTGTAAACAATTTCCCATGCGCATTTTTTACTTCAGTGTCTCTTACTCCGATCGCCTTCATCTCCTCATGAATAAAAAACGAATATGAACTACAAAAAATTCCAATTAAAATAATTTGAATAAATTTTATGCGTTATGCTTTTTCTGTTGGTGGTTAAAAAAAACAACACACCTACGAGAGCTTCAAACGAGTTTCAAACATACATAAACACGCGATATCACATCACTACATACCGGAATCAATGAAGCAAGAGCCACAACTTACAAACAAGCCAAAGAAGAAGAAAACCCAGAAAGGGGAGCAAGTAAAATATGTGTAAGTGTACAAGACACCGGAAACGCAAAACTACGATACACGTTTTTTTTTCTTCTTCTTGTTTAATCCTCCACTTCACCGCCGTATGCTCTATATACATCATCGTCATGATCAACGCTCATCGTAGTGGAACGTAAACAAGCTAAAACAACCAACAACCGACCGATCAACCAACCGACCAAAGAAGACGACACCTTCAAGTTGCGGCGATTGCTTGACTTGATCTACAGAGCTAGCTCGTTCGTATTAGTAAACCGGCCGGATGGATGGTGTCAAATTTGCATAATTATTATTGAAAAAAAAAAAAGGAATGGGAAAGAGAAAAGTAGGCGGACAGTAGTAGCACTAACAATTGCAGCAGATGCCTAATGAGTGTTATAGGCGATGTGACTGTCTTCTCATATCATTTGTCCAATGTCCCAAGTGCCAAGAGAAAAGCAAAGTAACTTTCTCCGGTTGCGTGTGCGTGAAAAAGTGTAATTAACTTAACCAAAAGGGATCATCCAAAAACACTCAAAGTCTCACTTTTCCATTAAAACTTGCCAGACTAAGAACGACAAAGCCTATGAAGCAACTTACTTCAAATAGTGAGCAAAACCAAACCGTGTGAAGTTCCTCTGTAATGGTTATACAACTTTAGGTTATTGTTACTTTTGTGGTTGCCAATCAGTTTGCGTTAAAGAAATAAAAAGGGCCCACAGTTCGCACAGGAAACAATTATAAAGCAAGAGAATAAGAAAAAATGGTTTCATCGATCCTTTGTTACACTTTTTTTTGTATTTTGCTTTTTGTTTTCGGTTCACATGCTTTTAACATGGGAATTTAAAGAATATCAAGATAAAGGAAATGACTTCTTGGCTTACCTGAAAACTGTTTTGCATTTTAAAGCTTCGCTCATTCAATGGCTCTACTCCAAGAATGTCAGATAATGGAATATCACAGATGGGTGGCTTTCCTTTCGATTTAGCATAGCTAAGCGAATGTGTTGTAAGCTTAAAATAACGATTCTTAAGTAGACGTCGACCGAAACGCTTTCGTCCTTGTGGATGTTTTGTCATCATTCTGTAAAAGAAAAAACCAAAGATAATATTACAAATTTGATTTTCGTATAAACAATCAAACTGTGCAATGGCACAAGACATAAAAAAGATTTTAAGTCGATTTCTTACCCTCTGCTTTAAAGACAAACAATATGAAAGCATAGGAAGAAGAAAAATTTTTTGGATTAAATAAAATGAGTTTTGGTAAAAGAATTTTGAAAAGAAGAAGAGGCAAGTGTACTTAAATATAGGTTTTTTGAAATTAGGCGACTTTATCTTTTTATTCAGATAAAAAAAGCGAACCAAAACATTTACAGTATTTCTGTCTTAATGGAACTAAATAGATTATTTTAAACGTACAAAACATGCCAAAAACACAATAGCTTGCCAGCAATACAGGGTCCACAGTATATAATATGTACCTGTACAAGTGTACAGGGCTGTCTAGATAAACCATGACTTGCAATTGTCCATGCAATCCCAGACAGCTCTCCGGCTCGTTTCGCTAGGGAGACAGTTGAAAACGACGACGTACAAGTTGGCGCTAGGGCTCTACCGTAAAGAATTTACTTTCGATCTTACGTATTCGCGCCGGTCGCCTGTGCACGTTCAAAAGCTGCAAAGGAACATAATATTCCAAGGCAAGTTCCAGAAGACCGTAGAGATTGATACACAGCTAGAGGCATTGTAGATAATGATATATTACATAGATAATGTCAACTATTAAACAACTGAATAACTTCTCTGGTTATGATTGGACATAGAACACTTGAGAGGTAGAAGTTTCGATACATTTGTACATTTGTACATTTGGTTGCATTTCTTCTTTGGAAACAAAAAATGATGTTATATAACAAAATTAAAGACAAATAATTTCCAACTGTAGATCCTACTGTGGCCAACAGTTGGTCTGACATTCCATTGATCTTCAAATCTAAATCCGATGAAAAATCTGGATCAACTCAGTACGTTTGAAGTTCCAGACTTAAGTCAAATGGAGGAAAAAGTATGAATAGTTTGTCCTCTTCTTGAAAAAAGAACCGAATGACTGAAAGCTTTTTGAGCCACGAGATGGAAAGCACAGTAAAAGGACACTGAATTTGAACTACAAAACAGCTACACATTAGGCCTTAAAGCACAAGCATAGACAGATACTAGGTCAGTCTAAACCAGAAAAACCAAGGTGACCTTGTATAAGACCTTGATCATCCCAGTCCTGCTGTACGGCGCGGAAGCATGGACTTTATCGAAAGCGGATGAGGAAACTCTTGGTCGTTTCGAAAGAAAAATTCTCCGAATGATCTTTGGTCCCGTATGCGAAAACAATGTGTGGAGAAGAAGATACAACAACGAGCTGTATGAGCTGTACCGCGACATGGGCATAGCCAGAAGAGTACGCATCGAGAGGCTACGATGGTTGGGCCATGTAGAGCGAATGGACCCAAACACTCCGGCTCGACGGGTTTTCGAAAGCACGATGCAGGGAAATCGCGCAAGGGGAAGACCTTGTCTTAGGTGGCGCAATCAAGTGGATGAAGACCTCAACCGACTTGGAGTGCGAAACTGGAGAGAGCTCGCCCGAAATCGAAGTCGTTATAGAAGGATGTTGGTTGAGGCCCAGGTTCACCCCGAACTGTAATGCCCACCTAAGTAAGTAAGTAAGGTCAGTCTAAACACTATCATAAAGAGAAAAGGTTTTTTTCCGTTTTTTTTATTGATTATTATTAATGAATAGGCTCCAAAACTATTAAGCCGATTTTTATTGAATACGCTCCAAAACTACTGAGTCGTTTTGAATGTGATTTGGAACAAATATAGTCTAGCCAAGAGCCTGAAAAACGACATGGGCTAAATTTCATTCCCATATTTCCAAGGGAACGGGAACGTAACTGGGATTTTAAGAGGAAAATAAATGAACTGATTGATAACAATCAATACAGCATACGTTTTAGATTAAGTGATCATTATCTTTGAGATTTTTATTCCACATTATCTTCAACCCCATTGAAAGATGAGCTTCAATTTTCTGTTTTGGAAGATACGCTTTCCATGCACTTTTTAAACAAAAACAAAATATTATACAAATTGCTTTCAATGCAAAAACTAAATGGGCTTCAACAGTATCGTCTACGTTTGCACATTTTTGTTTGCAAATGGAACAACAGATTACGTTCATTATAAAAGAGTGCGTGTGAATTGTCTTCAGCATGTTGGACATGACATTAACATGTTTTTTTTAAAAAAAAAAACAAGGTCAAGAACGATCATCTGTGTCAAGTAATTGTAATTTCTCTTAAAACAAATAAACACTGCACTTGATGTGAAAACAGTTTTTTGTTTTTCTTAAACTGTAAACTATTTTACTTTATGTAGGATTGTTTATAGGGATATGAAAGAGCAATTATAACAATTTCATACTTAAAAATAAATAAATCAACTCACCCTTCTTTCAGTAATACTGGCTCAAGAATTGTTTGCCCTCCTCCGGCACACTCACCACCAACAGTTGATATGACTTCTAGAAAATGTTTAACAGCCTCAACATGTTTTTCTGTGCAGAATTTCTTATATAACTGCCCAGTGTATTCCTCTTTGCAAGGTTTTTGTGACGATCTTGAACTCACTAGATTTCCAAGCGATTGGATGGTTTTTGATATGAGTGTTAGTGTCCGACTTGTTTGAAGATCCTAAATAATAATAAAAAAAAAAACACATTGGTTAATAGATCAGTTTTCTTAATTCACTTCTGTCTTACCACTGGTTCGGTGGTGAGATCAAATAGCTTTGGTCCGAGAATCGCAGCAGCAAAGAATCGCAAGAAAATGAAACCCGACACCACTGAGTAGCGCACTTCACGATTGTAGGGAAAATGTTTCGCCGCACATTCTCTGAGATCGTGGAATATCTGACATAAGACTGCGGGACACTTAACCGCACTTTTTGTGATTGCATCGAACACCCGCTCCACGTACTCTTGCAGATTGATGAGGTTCGAGTCAACTGCCCCTTTGTCCTTAACCTTCGCCGGATCAATTTCACATGGCTTCTTTTCTTGCAGAATCTGTTCAAGCACTGGACGCAAGGTATTGTGTAAGTAGTGCAGGCCTGAGAGACGCATTGCTTCGTCCATCATCTTAGATACAAGCGTATTACCGCGAAAGATCGTCGTTGGATCGGTCAGATTTGAAATTTCATGATCGGCAAGTGTTTTGATGATTGCGGCAATCTGTCCAGTGTATGTGAATAGTCGCACAAGGGGTTCAGCTACATCTGTTTTACAGGAAACAACTTCACCCAGAATTGAAACAGCGCTAATTGTGATAGGTCGCTGGTCAACACTCTCCAGTAATAAATTCATTAAACCATCATAAGTGGCAAGTGGAAATACATGATCAGCCGTATAGACCAAATTGAGACGCAGAGATCCTAAGGAGTTATCACAGCTGAGACGAGTACCCGGCGGAGTAGCACACGTTCGAGCTGGCCTAGACTGACTCGTTCGCGGCTGAAGGTAGTACCAAGCATTTGGTTGTACAGCTACCTGCTGTTGTTTATTTCGCAGTGGCACCCGCACTTCTCCAAGAAACACTTTCTCACTCATACCAGCTGCATCGTGCCACATCGTAACACATATCTCACAAAGATCTGCCCCACCCAGTGGGTAGATTGTATAAGCTTTATTTGAAGATTCATGTTTGGAGTCATAGTCGATCGTCAAGTCAAAATGCATTATTTCATCAAACTGTGGATTAACGGTTTTCTTTCGCGCCTTCGTTCGCTTAACTATTTTTCGCTTATTCGAGTACACTGCTGTAAACTCCACATATGGATCACAGGCGCCATTCTTTTTGGCCAGTTCCACGCATTCGTGTACTCGTACCGCCACTCTACCCCGACCTGAAAAATAATTCGATCTAGATTTGACACTGGACCTCTGACTGTCACGACTATGCAGATCATTATTCTCTTTATAGTCATTGCCACCCCCACCACTACTTCCACCACTAGTCAGGTCAATGTGATCATAAGTGGGGTCTTCAAACTGGATTTCTACTCTAGCCATTCCTTGCACTTCAGAATCGGCATCCACTGGTCGCAAGGGGAACCAGTGATCCTTGTGATTATACATGTGTAATTCTTCGCGGCGGATAGCGATCTTTCCGATTGGTTTGTCTTGTTTTAAGTGGCGATCTCGATCCCATGCATAAACTGATAAATAACGAAATCGTCGCGGAATTTTGAAATAGTACTCTTCGCCAAAAAATGGACTTAGCGTTCTCTCGATGGTGGGCGTCCGGCATATCTCTTCTTGATCAAGAGCTACCGTGCAATAAACGTCTCGTGTTCCGGAGGCACTGCAACTGCTACTTGCTCCATTATTGCGGCTGCTCAAGTTCTTCGCCTCCCCTGAAAAATGAAGTTTTTTTTAATAACATTTCAATGATATAGGTTTCAGAGAAAAAAGACAACAAAGGTAAAAAAAGATATCATTACTTTTTCTAAGATGGAAAAGAAAATGAATTTTCGACCGAGTTGAAAATAATTTGAAAGACTTTGCACACAATTGACGCAAAAACTGGTACGCGCTACACTTTTACTTTGCTTAAGCAATTTTTTATGATTTTTCAAAAAGCAATAAAAAAAATCGTTTACGTAGCTCCTTTTAGATAGCTCCACATTAATCATGTTGTATCCTCAAAACAAACAAAACGGCTTGTTAAATTTATTTGTTTATTATTTGATTTTATAAATAAAATCCACTTGCGTCAAAATTCAAACAACCAAATTCACGTATCTACCTTCATATTCGTATCTATGTACTGTACTGTATATACTGGCATGACTATGCACAAAAGTTGTTTCTCCGCTGCTCGGGCTCGGATAGATTTGCTCCTGCAGAGACGTGTGCGCATCACGCTCATTTCCTACTTAACTCCTCGTACCTCACAGACCTGTTCCCCATCATTCCCCCAAACAACTTCTGGTTTCCGTCCCTTGAATGTTTCCAACAACCCGTTGTTCCTCTATGTCTATACCTTCCTATTTAACAAACGGACGCGAATAACAAATCATGAATGTTTTGCAATAAAATTCTTAATTCCTATGAAATTGAAACACCGCGTTGGGCAGAGCAGTAAATAGATTTCCGGTGATGGTGCGTAGACGGGATGGTGGCCGCGCGCGTCTTCGTTTTTTTGTGCTCCATTATATTAATGTTTTTTTTTTTGCTTCGTCTCTGATTTCAATTTCCTTCGTTTTGTTTCGAGCCGATTAATTTTTCTTGTTTTTTTTTTTCCTTTTCAACCCAATCGACGTTTGATAGAATTGCAATGATTCAGAAATGTTCGAGTTTATTTGCTGACGTATTTGGAATACATCCGACAGTCTGTGATGCCTTGAATCTGTTGCCTCTGTGCCAATTTCCTGTTTTTTTTTGTGTTCTTCTTACAACATGTATAGTATAAATCTTGCCTCAAAGTAAAATGAGTTCTTTTTTCTTGCCATTTTACGACGCATTATGTTTTTAAAAACAACACTCAGGTGTTGTCATACAAACTACATACTGATTGTGAGGCGATAAGAGCATTTGCGAAAAACAAAATAGTAATCAAAGTAGACTTAAGTATAGTACAGGAAGGGTTTTATTAACATAAACAGAAAATATATATTTAAACGCAAGACATTAATACTGTTGTTTAATTTTTTTTCATAGTATGTTTGTTGTTGGTTGATAAGATAGCTTACAAAGAGCATTAAGTCGATTCATTTCCGTTTGCCATGTGGAGAGCCCAACACATAACTTGTCGGAAACCAATACTCGTCGTCGAATGAGTTGTTTAATCTTATCTTATCTTCTATTGCGATGAATGAATGATATTATATTTTGGTCTAAATAAACCAATGAATGGAATAGTGTTAGATGGTAAAGCATGGGATGGAATGGGCGCCCACTTAACACACCTGGTTGAAATAGAAATTGCAATTTAATGAAATAAGCCCTTGAGGAGGATTTCCTGCACTAAAAACAATATAATTGCTACAATTGCTGCAGGCAGGTAGATTGTTGCTCAGCTTGTTGTTTGTAAAAGACTTTCAAAATATGGTGTTCTTTAATGATATGGCGCCACTTATAGAAAGCTTTGCAAAATGGGCAGATAATAGATAGCTTTGTTCTTTCGTTTTGTGTTGCTGACTCAAAGAAGACGGATTTGAAAATACAATTTAGATTAGTTGCTTCGACCTGCTCATGGCGTTTTTGGAACCAAAAAGTTTCCTTAGAAATGAAAAGGAGTTTCCAAGCATTTTAACAAGCCATATCTTACACAACACACTACATATAGGGTGGCGCAACAAAACTATAGAAACGTTGGGGCCTAACGCATTTCCAGGGCCAACAATTTTATACTGATTCCGAATGGCTAAGTGTGAGAACGCTTTCATGACCGTGTTTTATTCTCAGAAAAATTCCCAATTCCGTGTGAGGGGTGAAAACCATTTTATGTTTTTGATTGCATTCAAACCCCGAACCTCCCACGTAACAAGCAGACATGCTCACTTTGCCATTACACCATGGACACCACACATAAATTAAATGTCTTTAAAAAATAAGCCCTTTCTGCAGAGCTTCACATTTCAAAAATTTTACTATATCTAAACTGAGCACTCTCTCAAGGCTTTTCGTCCCCTGATTTTAGCTACCGGAGACATAAAAATAAATAGCAACACACTGATCACGGTTGCTTATTTTCTTTATCCATTCATACAGCCATATCATTCGTTTTTGTTTTTTTTTTTTTGTGTCTCCATTGGATAAATATTTCATGAGCAACACCTCTCGGGGCAGTGTGCGCTACAATCCACAATCGACTCGCGGCCCCATTTTGAGTCCCAAAAATAGACTTACATCACGTAAACACACGGTTGAAACACAAAGTAGCAGAGTCAGTAGTACCTATTAGTAGTACGTTGCTATCAAGTTGGTGGAGAAAAACCAACCGCCACACTGCACAGATGAGCCCTGAACCAAAGGTCAATCAGTGGGGGTCTGGTGGTGGGAGATTCAGAAGAGAGGCAAGGCATGGTACCGCGTAAACGGGCAATTAGTTCCGCGCTTGAAATGTTCAAGTAATTGGAATTATTAGTAGCAGCCACAAGAGGTTGGTTGGACGAATGCTCAGTTGACTTTACTGTGCGCCGCACTCTCCAAGTTAATAGTGCGTCAGTCATGTAGTTTTTGAAGGCTTTGAAATGCGCGTTTAATTAGTCATTTAATGTCAGCACACATAATGGCTGTTGTTTCTTCTTCTTTTTTTCCTTTTTTCTCCTTTTTTTGTTGCTGTTCTTCTATAATTATGTTGCAAAATATAATGGCCAAGCAAACAGATGTAGAACTCGGAAAACAACTTACATATTTGTCACAAAGGAAGAGGGAGTGAGTGATTTTTCACAATTATGTTTAAAAAGAGATCACAATGATGTGTTTCTTTTTTTTTTGCAGTTTACGGTAATAATAGTTGGTTTTAATACAAAGAAACTAGTAAAAAACAAAATGCAAATGAGGTCTTAATTAACCGAGAAATAGATCTGCCTATCTCTCTTTACGCTTCTCGTACGATGACGACTCAAGCGAATTTGTTTTGGAATTTTGGGCTCAACTCGATCTAGATTTGAACACAAATGCATGTGTTTTTAAGTGGGTCAGACAATTTATGAAATAATCGTTTGTTTTTATAACCTGGCTCAATTAAAGAGTGCTCTTGCTCTTAAACAAACAATCAAGTCTTTGTACAACACTCTTATCTTTTAACTTGCCAACAAATTAATGTATAAAGAAAGATTCACAGAGTTTAAGGTAACTAAACCGACAATTTTTGTTCATTAAAACCGGTACATTTCGCAACTGCACATGCTTATGGATAATTACACGGTGGAGTTTGTTTTTATAGACAAACACTGTCAACAACAACGTGAACATGGACAACGTCTTTGTTTTTATAACGCCCCATGAACTGTTCTAGAGTAAAAGTTCATTGAACAAGGGAGTTGCAGAGGTCGTGTAGTTCAAGTTTCCTTTCATATATCATAGAGACATTGTGGGAGGGTTCAATCATAAAAACCAAAAATTAAGAATTGCCGCAGTTTTAATGATAGAGTCTTACTTTTGCCAAAATTATACTAAAACACAGAACCAATAAGTAACATTCAGCTAAGTTTACAATAATAAGGAAAAGATTTGGTTTCTGTAAAAGAAATGCTTTCTAAACTCAAATATTTTTATTGAAAGCGAGAAAGGGATGAGTTCGTTCGAAATACAAATGACTTGATTTTTCAAAAAATACGAAGAGGCTAGAACAGAAATTTGAAAATTTGATTTAGAAGCTTATATCGTTTTTCATTGACAAAAAGAGTTACTCCTTTTGCGAAAAGATTTACTCCTTTTGCATTTTCCATGTTTCATTGAAAAAAAGAGTAGATCCGGAGTAACTCTAAATGCCAAAGATCTACTCCCATTTGGTTGGGAGATCTACTCTGAATTCATGCACACATGCAAAAACATTTGTTCTGTCAAACTTTAAATGGAAAATAATTTGTTTATTTTCAATTTGTTGTGCCAGCGTCGTGTTAAAAAAACTGCTATAAATTATGAGGACACGAGAAAGTAAGTTAGAATTCAGTAATTTGCTGAAGAAAACAAGTTACAAAATATGAAAATATGAATTCCTATTTGTGAACATCAATTTAACCGCCAATAACAGCAAAAAACCTATTATTATTATTATTATTACATTTTATTAACAAGTAATTAAAATTACATGGTAATATAAATAAAAGTAGGGAGCCTAGCTGCTAGGACTATTGGCTCTGCTTATGATAAGTATTTATAATTTTAAGTTCAGGGTTGTTATTATTTTATTAACATTTTCGATATTTGTAGTGTTTGGAATTTTTAGTACATCATAAATTGAGGTATCTTTTAAAATTGATGAAAAGAGTTGTTTGGATATTTGACAGTTCTCGAGTATATGGGTTATATTCAGCGTTGTGTTACAGGTGCTGCAGATCGGTGGATTTGTTTTAGTTAGGAGGTGTTCGTGGGTTGTTAGCGTGTGACCGAGTCGTAGGCGGATGAAGTTAGTTATTTTGTGTTTTGAGATGTTTGTGGGGTATTGGGGTTGAATTTTTTCTGCGTTTACTTTCTTGTAATGGTGGTGGTAAAGTTCCCATTCTGTTAGTTGCTTGCTTCTCCATGATTTATTTATTTTCTTTTTGAGATCCTTTTTTGTGAAGGTGTTGAATTTATAGACTGGAGCATTTTTGGCAGAGGTTGCGGCTTTATCAGCTTCTTCGTTTCCTCGTATATTGGTATGGCCAGGGATCCACATTAATTTTAATTTTGTTGGTTTTATTGTTATTTTGTTTCTTATAGCGGAAACGATATCCGAGTTATTGTTCGGGTTTTTGATTGCGTTGATAACTGATATGCTATCTGAACATATGATATACTTGTCGTTGGAGTTCATTGTCAGTTTTGTTGCTTGTAGGATAGCGAAAGCCTCAGCGGTGAAGATCGATGCGAAATCGGGGAGTATGCCTACGTTCAGGAGATGGCCGTCTTCCGATGTGATGGCAAACGATGTGTTGTATTCAGATTTGGATCCGTCTGTGAACATAAACTTCCAGCCTTTATTTTTAAGCTCTGAAGAGATACTTAGGAATAAAGTTTGGTATACGGTATTGCACGTGTTTGTTTTATTGTATTGGGCTAAGTTAAGTATCAACGAGTCTGGCTTTATTTTCCAAGGTGGTTGTGTTGAAGCGATTTTTTTTGGTATTTTTGTTGGTATTTCCATTTCTAGGGCACTGTCGAGGATTTTGCTTATCACAGATGTCATTCGTTTTCTTCCTTTGTGGCTTTTGGTTCGTTGGATGTCTTTGTCGATGATTGAGTTTGTTGAGAATACAATTTTCGCAATAAGATTTGTAATGGTTTGTTGGTAACGTTGTTCGATCGAGGGGAGGCCTGCTTCTGCGAGGATGTTTTTCAATGGTGTTGTTGTAAAGGCATTGAGGCTTCTTCTAGCTGCTTGGTGGTAAGTTGGTTTTATTATCTGTAATGTTGTTTTTGGAGCATTGCCGTATATGTAAAGTCCGTAATCGATTTTGCTTAGCACTAACGTTTTTGTGAGGTATGAAAGAGTGTTAACATGGACATGGCTTTTATTACTAGATAGGTATTTAATTATATTCAGTCTAGCAACTAGGTTTTTTTTCAATTCTAAACAATGTTGTTTCCATTTATATTTGTTGTTAAATATTAAACCTAAGATCTTAAGGTTATTGACATTTTCTATTTCTACGTTGTTTATTTTTAGTACAATGTCAGGACAGTGGGTTTTTCTGCATATATGCAATATTTTACATTTTTGTAATGAGAGTTTTGATCCTGAGGCAAGAGACCATTCAAGAATATCATTAATAACGTTATCAAAGAGGGTTTTACATTTATTCATGTCGTTAAGTTTACTTAATATATATATGTCGTCTGCGTAGAAACAAACGTCTAAATGCTTATAGTTATTAGTTATGGATGCAATCTCATCAAAAGCTATTATAAATAGGACTACTGACAGCGGCGATCCTTGAGGAATGCCGTTTTGTAAAGAGAATGTTGCTGAGTAGAAATTGTTAGATTTTGTGCAGAATTTTCTGTTGGTGAGAAAGGCTCTTACAAATCTAAACATCTTTATGCCAATACCCCATGTTTTTAATTTTTTTAGTACGATGTGCCGACCGATTCTGTCGAAGGCTTTTTCGAAGTCGAGTGATAGTATTGAGACATGATTTCTTGATGATAATGCTCTTGATATGAAGTAATCTAGGTGGAGATGTGCATCCACGCATCCTCGATTTGATTTGAACGCTAGTTGGTTGGGAGATAATAATTTTTTTTCTTCAGCAAGCCACATCAGACGTTTTGCGATTATTTTTTCCAACGTTTTGGATGTGCAGGGTATAAGTGATATGGGGCGGTATCCATCGATTAGTTTCTTGTCTTTGTTAGGCTTTGGTATGGGAAGTAGAGTAGCTGTTTTCCAGCTTTGTGGTATTACTGCTGTGTTGAAGATGTTGTTGTATAGTTCGACGAGTCTCAGCTTAACGGCAATTGGTAGATTTTTTAGCATCGGATAATTGATTCTGTCTCTCCCTGGCGTTTTGCCTTTGGTTTTGTTTAAGGAAGCCTCGAACTCAATGAGTGAGATCGGTTCTTCGATACGTTGGGCAAAGACGTTTTCGGTGGTCACGTGATGAGGGTGGTTGAGGAATTCTTCTTTGTTGCTTTTGAATGTGCTGTGAAAATTGTTATCATTAGAGTAGTCGGACCAGGTCTGGGAGAATAGGTTAGTTATGTGTGCTGGGTTTGTAATAAGAGTACCTGTTGATTGGATGGCCGGTATGGTTAGGGGATCGGGGTTGCCGGTAAGACATCTTATATTTTGCCAGAGTTTGGTGATGGATGATCCAGGGTTTATTGTTGCTGTAAAGTTTGCAAAACTTTTTGCTTTACTTGTTTTCAGCTCTCTTCTAAATTTAGCATTGGCTTTTTTGTATGAGATTAAATTTATTTGTGATGGGGATTTCTGGAAATTATTGAGCTTTTTCATTTTCTCTCTGCGTAGCGTGGTAAGATGGGGGTTCCACCATGGAACAGTGTGTCTGGTTGGAGAGTTATTTGATGTATTTGTTTGGGGTATAGATATGTTGGCAGCAGTTCGCATTGCTTTTAGAATTAGAGCAGCTTCTTTGTTTGTGTTTTGTGTTAATGGCTTGTCCGATAAGTATTCAGCGACAGACTTACTAAATAATTCCCAATTAGATAGGTCGGTCTTGAATTTTGGGGTTTGGTGATTTATTGTTGATGTGCCTAATTTTATGGTTGTGATAATGGGATAATGATCACTGTTGTGAAGGTCTTTTAAAGTTCTCCATGAGGTTTTGGTAAAGAGCTCGGGTGAGCAGCAAGTGACATCTACATGGGTAAGAGTGTTATGTGTCGATAGGTGTGTTGGAGATCTATCATTGAGTAGGGTGAGATTGCCGTTTATAAGAAAATTTTCAAAAGTTTTACCTCTCTTGTTGTTTGTTGGAGAACCCCATAGCGTGTTCCATGAATTTATGTCTCCTCCAAGGATAATAGGTGAATTGAACTGATTGACAATATTGTCGAGGTCGTTTTTACCGAAAGTTTGGTTCGGGTGTATATAAAGGTTTATATAGGTGAATTTTGTTTGTTGTTCAATATCAACCGCTATAGCGAGTAAGTTGGAGGTTATAGGACGAAATGTATGTGCAATGTTTTTTTTTGATTAATAGACCTACCCCTTGTTTGGATGTCGTGTTGTTTGGAAGGTTTCTAAAAAAACCAACGTAATTCTTCGGAATAATAGGGCAAAAATTGACTGGGCAATGTGTTTCTTGTAGCGATATTATATCTGGGTTTTGGTCTCTTATTAATAAATTCAATTCGTCGAAGTTATTAAAAAAACCTTTGATGTTCCATTGCAGGATTTGGATGGTTTGAAAACACAAGTTCTTTCTTCTAGCAGAAGGAAGAGTGTGATTCGTAGTTTTGAAGGTTTTTTTGTTGCTTATTGAGATTGGTTTTGTTGGGTTTGTGGTAGGCAATTGTATGTTGGTATTGATGTTCTGACCCCGCTGACTTCTGGTCGAGGTGCTTGGACCACTCGCGTGGTCCGACCATCTCGACAAGCGATCAGCGGGGTTAGTAGTTGCGGGTGGTTGTTTATTACTTGTAGATGTGTTCATGATTGATGTTTGAAGTTTCGGGCAAAAAGTATGCGTTTTGCTGTAGGAGGCTTTGAGTTATATTTGATATTGGTGATCGAATGGATAGGTCTTCTGAATCGGAGTCAGAGACGTTCATTCTTTCATTTTCTTTTGTGGTTTTCATAGTGTTATTAGTTGGAGTTGAAGTTATAGTTGATTTGTTTTGATTTTCTTTTGTATTTGGTTCTGTGGTTGACTGTTTTAGATTATTGGAAATTTGTTGATTAGGTTGTATGTTTGTTGAAATCGATTTTGTTTGAAGATTGAATGAGTTAGAGGGAATAGATGATATGGAGTGGTGAGTGGAAGTTGCTGTTGGTGTGTTAGAAAGAGAAGTTAGATTCTTATTTTTTGACTTTTCATGTGCGATGGCATTATCTGTTGATGATTTGTTACCGCTTTTCGCTATTTCATTGTAAGGTGTTACATTTGTGTTTGTTTCAGCTGGATTATTGAGATAATATAGGCGTCTCGCTTCAGACATGCTGCATTTGTTTCTCGTTTTAATTGTTAGAATATCCTTGTTTTTTATATATTTGGGGCATTTGATAGAGGAGGATGGATGTGGTTCTGCGTTTGGTGGGCAGTTTGCACATAGCACACGTGTGCAACTTTCGGGGGCATTATCATGTTTTTTAAGGTTGCAGGTAGAACACATTTCCTCTTTGATGCATCTCTTTATTGTGTGTCCGAGAATTTGGCATTTCCGACACCGCATTGGGTTAGGGATATACTCTTTAACTCTTTCCTTGTAGAATCCAATTTCAACCGAGGCTGGGGCTTGGTATAAATCAAAGGTGAAGAGCATAAGGCCGGTGGGGCGTTGTTTTCCTTCGATGTTTTTCGTGAACTTGAATACCTCAGTAACACCTTGGGCGGACATTTCTGAGATTATTTCATTTTCTGGGACGTTAATCAAGAATGGCGCGAACACTATACCTTTACTTGAATTGAGGTGGTCGTGGTATTTTACGGATATTGAGCATTGATTGGCTAAGGTGGAAGTCGCTATGAATTTGTCTGCAATTTTTTTTGTTTTCGCTAGGATTAGTATGTTTCCATCGCGGAGTTGGGTAATACTTTCATATTCCTTACTAATTGCGTCTATGGCTTTTTTCAAGAAGAATACACTCACACTTGAGAGAGGTTTGTTTTCATCACTTGAAGATATTACGATAAATTTTGGGTTTTTAGGGTTGGTTGGTACCGGCATTTGGGGGTATTGTTCCAGGTTTGTAAATTGTTTATATCGTTTAAGTGGTGGAGGATTGATGGGCGGTGAGTTTAGGGGTGTATCCGGAGATAACCCCTTGAACCTGTTCCCATTCATTTTAGCCCGTCGGGATGGGCTCACTTTGGGGAGGTTAAGCACTATAGATCGGGGAAGATTAGTACTAACGGAGTTGAACAACGAGGTTTACCGGTGTAAGTGAGAAAGAGATAACGCACTAAAAATGAAAAGCCGCTGATTATAGAGACGATCTTATCGCAACGAGTGCTAGACGGAGACTGGCAAAAAACCTAAAAACATGTTTCATTGAAAGGAGTAGTTCTCGATTTGAGAGTAATTCTGTCGAACTTCAATGAAAAACGCTATTAGAGAAATTGTAGACACAAGTGTTTTTTATATTAAAAAGGAATAGACTGACACTAAGTTCAAGTAGGCACTCCCAATTGCCGATTGTACTCTACCAACTTAGAAACCTTTCCTTTTTCGGGGCTCTGGATGCAAATAGGGTGTAATTTCACTTATAAAATCAATCCTTACTAAACACTCTACCATTGCACCACTGCCGCCCTGTAGATAAAAGTACAGTACATATTTGTAGATTCTTAAATTTCAAAAAAGCTAACCCATCGAAATATAGTTTACTAGTTTTCCAAAACTATAGGCTAAAGTTTTAGACGATTGTCTGTACGCAACCAAAAACTTTTACGGCATAGGCACAAATATAAAAAAAGAAAGATATTTCGTGGGAGATAGAAATTAAAAATGTTCAAATGTCACAAAGGAGCAGGTTTTAATGCTTGGAAAATACTGAGTGTTCCGTGGCAACGCCAGCAGGACTCCTGTAGTCATTTCTGTAAAGTATTTTGTTAAGTTGGAAAGCATGTAATCTACGTCTCAGTTAGAGAAGTATTGCATCCCTGGATTAATTTCTAAGTAGGGTTGAGGGTTGAGAAAGAAACTTAAGCATAGTTTGACAAATATTCAGCTTTTCTTTGCGTAGTCATGAGGAATAGTTAAACTATAAAAATAAGGCTTATAAAAGGACACGTAGGCACCAAGCTAAGGTTAGTTTGATGGGTTCTATTGACTTCGATACAATAACATTTCCATTCCGTGTCTTTGCTTGGAATTTGGTGTGCATTAAGATCCTTTTGGCTGATATGCTCCACTTTATAGTATTTAATCAATAAAAACAAAAACAAGGACAAACTTAAATGCGCAGCGAACAGCTTTAGACTATTCAAGTTCGAGCTTAAAAAAAATATAAAAAAAATATGGTACGATTGTGTTTTAAATTGTTGAAACGAAAATTAACTGTTCATTGGAATCGATTTTAACCATTAGTTTCGGGGTATGTATACAACCACAGCGTACCACCTTGTCCGTGGTGCAGTGGTAGAGTGTTTGGTAGAGAGGCCGGATGCGTGGGTTCGAATCCCGCTCTGGGCATCTACTTTTCTTTCAGCCTCCCAGTTTCATATGGACGCCGCCCTTGAGGTTATATATGTGAAATTACTAACAACTTATTTCCAACTACTGCAACACAAAAAAAAGGGAAGGCTGCTACTCTGGTAGTACAATGGACTGGATATTAGGTCTGAGTTCTCCAGATTAGCGTATAAGCCTCCTCTTTTTTAGTAAAAAAAAAAAAAAAAACCACCTTGTCCTGATTCGTTTTCCTGATAGCCTTAACTAGCCCCTTCGTTCGTTGAACTTTGGCTAGAGTTGACTCAGGTTTTCTTGACAACCAAAAAAAAAAACCTGGGTAAGTTTCTGGATCTAAAAAAATCATCAAACATATTCGGCCCTGGCGAGGTATCCGATCGGATCACAACAATCTCTTTAAGCTGTCAGAAATTTGACAAATAAAGCACTTGATCGCGCTTCAAGGCAGTTCGCCGGGTGTGTTAAAATAAAGTCGGAGAAAAAACCAAAAGCCTCCGTTGGAGAACTTTCCTCTCCATACGGATTGAGGATACATGCCATTTGACATCCCTGTTTGTTATAACAACTCTCAACAATCTAGTTCTACTTCAGGGCCGATTGAGAGCAAACCGAGGGTTCAAAAAACATTCAGTTTAACATTCAGAGCAAACTGAGGTTAGAATAATTAGAGGTTACAGCTGATAATTGAAAGCGAAAATGACAGTTAAAAATAGAATGACGAAGTGAATTAAAAGAAAGTATTTATGTATTACTATATTGAACAAAAAGAAAAGAGTGTTTGCATCCATCCGAAAACCGTTCCATTGGTGCAAAGAGACAATCACTTATGGATTTGAAGTGAGAATCCACCAAAGAAGCACTAATAGACGTTTCTCAAGTCTAAAAAACGAGTTTTTCTTCAAGTAATAATTTTTATGAGCCATATAGGTGTTTCTCTCAGACAAAGAAAACACGTCAAACTGAGCAGAAACCAATTTGGGTGTTCAAATTGGGTTTAAAAATGATACTAGTGAAAATTGACAATATTCAAAACTAAATACTTTTTGGAGTTCAAAAACTCACATTTTTTATTTCGGCATGCAAAGGAAAGCGTCTTAAGATTTAAAATAAAAACTTTCAATGACAAAAACACAGGAGATTGTAACGGATTGTGAAGTCACGAGAAGGCAAATGATATTTTTTTTCTGTTTCCATTTTGTTACTCCTGTTGTCTTACAAAGCATTTCCAACTCAACTGCCGTCAACTAATACCGCTGTCCATGTTAAGAACAAAAGTGTTCAGAAAAGTCCAAGGACCTCTTAAAACCGTTCTTTTGGTGCACAAAGAAAGCTTCCCATGCTTTAAGACCTAATTTCAGGTTAAGACTGGATTCCACAAAAGGAGCACCAATAATTTTAACACAAATGTGGAAAGGAATAAGTTCCTCAAGGAACATTTATCATAAGCCAAAGGTACATATACCTACTCACACAAAGACTCTAGTTGCATTTCCATTTATCATAGATCTAAAAAGCTCACTTGGGAGGTACATAGGTACTTTTCAATCTGATCTGATTGGCCAGACGTTAAGTTTTTCAGTTGACAATTCATCAGCTGTTAGTTTTTTCAGATTCAGTTTTTCAGTCAGGAAAAGAAGGCTGAAAATCTAGATTCAGTTTCTTAAGCTGTCAGATGCGATAAGTGACATCAAAAAATTATATACTTCCAAGTGATGGTGATGGATTTTTGTGCGTGATTTTTATTGAAAAAATAAAATTAATTAATTCTAGCTCCATTACTGATTGTTTTTTACGCTTATGAAATGTTTATAGCAGTAAAGTCAACAAGTTAATGAATTTTTTTTAAATATACAAATCAAAACCGTCGCACCAGACATATATTGTTAGATAACCGTTCAACGCAAAACTGAATAAGTTTTTCAGTTAATCTTAAAATCTGAATTGCAATGAACGCGCCCAATGTACACATGATCAGCCTTATTTATAAACTCGTATTATCGGCGGATTAGGGTTACTACGAATTTAATACTCCTCTAATACTCCAAACCTTATTTATAAAAAAAATACACCAGCATTAGAGGCGTATTAAGCTAATACTGGTTCATAGGAGTATTAGAGGAGGATTAAGGTCGTATTAAGGTCTAAATGTCACTTTGTTCAATTTTTTTGAGGAAAAGTGGAAAATTATTTTGGTTTTGTGAATAATTTTAATTCTTTTTCCGCCTTAACTACGAGATAAATAAATTAATACATACATGAAAACTAATATTTCTTGTTTTGTTTTGTTTAATATCCATTTTGGAAAAACCTCCGCCAACCACAAAAAAAAAACAATCATAATGCTCGGGTTCAACGCAATTAAGTTTTTCAGATAATCTAACTTTTTCGGCCTCTGATTGGTCAAAAGTCACGTATCAAAAGAAAATCTAAAACTCTGGCCAATCAGAGTCCGAAAGAAGCAAGATTATCTGAAAAAACTTATGCATTGAACGTGCAAAATCAGCTGGGATTTTTTTACGTTTATAGTAACCAGAGCTGTAGATGGGTAATTTTTTTGATGAAAAATTTGACATAAGCAAGTATTAACTAATACGGGTTGGAAAATGTTTTATAAATAAGGATTCGCGCGACCTGGCGTAAGGGAGTATTAAGTGCTAATACTAGTATTAACTAATACCAGGTTGAAACGAGTATTAGTGAAATCTAATAAATAAGACTGGATGTGTTTACAGTAATGCGCCAGTTTTTGGATCAAAGGTTAAAGTTATAAATTACAGTAAGTAGGTAGGAAGCCAGTGACAGCTTGAACAATTATTTAAGTTAGAAAAGTTCTAAATTTAGTTGAATTAAGCTGGAAAAATCCATAGGTAGGTAACAATTTAACTAATTGAAAATTAGCTTATCTTCATAGGAAAGTAGGTACTTTCATGTTCAAATTGCTGTTGGACGCATTAAAAACTAATTAACAAATTTTAACATCATATTGTAAGACAAGTGCTTACGTACCTATTTTCATTCATTAACTATGTAGACATACCTACGTTGTGCTTCTGTTTGCTTTTTACTAGCTCAACATGGCCAACCCTTTCAGCATGAATCATCCTCGCCAGTACCTAAATACCTACGTATATGTATGTTTCTATATTTGTATGGACAAGCCCAACTTTAATGACTAAACGATCCTGTTAATGAAAAGTGAACAAGCTTGCACAATACTCAGTGAAATTTCACGTAAGTTAAGATACGGTGATCAGGTAGTTTGTATAGAAAAAGGCTGCTTATCAGCTATGCTGAAGCATACATTGATAATAAGCTAGAAAAAAGAAACACTTTAAAAGTTTATAACTGCAAAGACTTTAGAGAAAAATTTATTTCTAGGTGTAAATAAAGCAACCAACACCTACAACTTTTCGCCAAATGAAAAGATAGTTGATGTTATTTTCTCTTTTGCTATGTGAATGGGTTAGATACAATATAAACAGATACATTTAATTTCCAAAACTAGACAAGACAGAAAGTTTGCATAGTTCGAAGCTTTAAATTTTTCAGTTAAATAACAACTTCAACCAACCTCTCATTTAGAATTAAATGCCTATGAATATTTCAAGACCAACCCCCGGTCCATGAATCACCTTTTTTGCTTGTGAATGAAGACAATAGTTAGTTACATCAAAAAATCAACTTTTTGCCAAAATTGGGGCAACTATTTAAGCAGAAAGGGGCGTTCGGAGAAACCAGCAATCTATGAAAGTAACCTTTTTACTTCACACTTTTTAATGAATGAGTTCGGTTAAATGACGGGTCTCGCGCAATATACCAACCCCCACCCAGCCAATGACTTTGTCGGCGGCACATGGCCAAAGGTGTTTCGTGTCTTGTTATTTTTTCTCTAGAGGTAAGATATATTGTTGTTGGATATCGATAAAATATTTGTAAAATAAAACACAACACAGATAGAATTAGAGCGCCATAAACGATGAACAAACAGTTTTCGTTTTTTTTCCTTTCGTTTAATTGCAACAGCAGCGGGGGCGAAAACCATTCATAAATGAGCACTCACACTTTGACAAGGAAACAACCACTGCCAAAAATTCATTCATAACCACACAAAAACAAAACTGTCTGTATTGGAATTTTTCTAGCTAGCGCGCGCACATACACGCGCAGAAAATTCCTGTTTCCTCCAATTCATATCTTTATACGAGAACGAGTCCGACCGAACAAGAACTGGAAGTAATTTTTTTTCTTCTTTTCTTGGGCTAAAAACGCAAAATTTATGAAGAAACTGCACTTCACTGAGTATTGGGGATGTTTCTCAATCAATTTGGAGACATTATAGCAATCATTTTATTGATAAGGCTATCTTCACTAGTTCATTTTATAAAATTCTTTTTATTTGGGATGGAAAAACACAATTTAATAGACACCTGTTTAGGTTTTCTTGTGCATTCTGTTTGAGAAAGTTCACATTCAACTCACAGCGACAGCACACAAGCGTTCATTTCAAACGAACAACACACACCTTCCACATAAGAATTTCGACATAAATCACTGATGGAATTACATGAATTTGGTATTAAATTGAAGATTTTATAAAGGACTTTTGATTTTGGTTGAATTGAAACACTTTTTCACTAATTTACATACCAATTTTTACTCTTAATTGCTCCTCAATTCGTACTTTACGTGTATCGTCGGCCATGTTGAATCCATAACTATTGGGGTCGTCTCTTTCATCAGATATATGGCGTTTCTTTTTCAGATGCATTTCGATAGAGAAGAAAGAGACACCTTTGCCCGATCAAAAGAGCGAGATACAAGAATATCAATTCTTTCTTTTTTTTTTTTAATTTTCAATGCAAGAAAATAAATCCAGAAACAAAACTGGTTGGGGTTAAACACGCACACATTTATTAAAAAAAAAAGTCGAACGGAAGAAGAAAAAATATATAGGTACACACAACACACTACAATGCTGAGCAAAAAATCCTTCGGCGGATATATCCTTCCTGTTTTTTTTTTCTTCGTTAATCGACTTTTCAGTAAACCTTCTGAAGCATTTTATGTGGTTTTTACTGCTGATTCCACTTGTTTTCTAATATTTTAATTTCATTTTCACAAATTCATTTCAAAACTCTTAGTTTCACTGATATTTCAAAAAAATATAACACCTGTGCACCGAGCAGTACTTAAATCATGGACATCCGGTCCTTTAAGTTGCTTCAAGTTGAGGCAGTTTGCAAAGAAAAACTTTAGAAATTTTTGACTTGCACGCACGGGGTAGAAAATTTTGAAGAAAATTTCTTGGTTAGCCGTGTAAGTAGCGATACAAAAGACGTTTTGCGATATACTACACTACACTAAGCAGAAACACTACGCTGCCTGCGGCTGACAGTTTGGCTGGCTTAAGTACGAACAAGATTTCTGTTGCTGAGTTTATTTGTATATTGGTTTAGTTTTTTTTGTTCTTCGTCTCGTTTTTCGTAGACGAGGTCGGACGAAAAGTCGTGCATGAATGAAATAAATATTCAATGAATAGACAACAACAACAATGAGTTATATGCGTAACCGTGTGCAGAGGAAATGGGGAATTTGGTTATAGTGTGTGTGAGTTTGTCAGCATTGCAAAAGGAAGAACAATGTTCTGTCCTTTTCTTGTGGTAGATTGTTTTGGTGTTGAACAGAGGTAGATATAATTATCAATGTAAATGAGTGACAGATGTTTTTGCAAGAGGAAATGGCACCAGAACTGTATGTAGCAGTTCGATGAGCTATGTATGTTAATTGGCTGTTAATAAAAGCACTGCCAGATAGAAAATATTTTTATTCATTGACGGGAAATTTTTGTTCCCTTGTTGAAGAAACAACTACAAGTTTTATTGGTGATTTAAATGACTACAAAATTTGCTGATATTATATGCGCTTTTGTAACATATTATCAATCATTTTATCTTAATTTAATTTATTTTTACATAACTCGAACTCGATAAGTAAAGACGGATTATTTAATTTTGCATGAACAATATATTGACAAAGTATGCATTAACGGATTTGTTGAAGCAACAAATCGACCAAAATAATTACGTTGTTCAAGAAACTTAAATGCTTAGGTACGACGATACAGGAAATTCTTCACACCTTCTGATATGGCTACTATTTATAAGGCCTACATTCGCCTAAAACTAGAGTATAAATCTCATATCTCATATCTGGTCAGGTGGTCCCTGAATAAATAAATAAATAAATAAATAAATAAATAGTGAAATACCCAGTTGTCCTTCTCCCCTAAAGCAATTTATCTGCAAAACCTGCTTCGCTAGAAATGCCAATCAGTTTTACCTTGAGCCCAAGTTCGGACGTACAGTAAAGTATAGAGATTCATATTTCAGTCGGACTAACCGAATGTGGAATGTTTTACCAGACTGTGTTTTTCCCCTACATTTCGATTCACAAAAATTCAAAAGCAATGTTCATCGCTGTCTCCTATTCAAGGCCGTCTTTACCCTTTTGGGGGCCCTGGGCACTTTTTGAAAATGGGGCCCCTACATGATTATATAAAAACGTTATGTTGTGTAGTAGAGGTATGCAGAAATAATCACACAACTTTGAATTAATAATTATTCTTTTAGTTTTTAAATGAACAATATTTTTTTAATTCAATATGAATATAAATAACTATTGCAGCGTGTTTACGTTTTAACAGAAACATTAACATAAACATAAACAATGTAAACACAAAAACAAAATAATAAATATTTCACTTAAGTATTCAAAAATGAGCAAAATTTAAATAACGGAAAATTAAATTCAGAATGTAGTTTGAGGAATGTAGTTTAAGGAAGAAAATATTAAAATGAAAAAAGATGGAAATGGGAATTATTATTGAAAGAGAATTTTTTTTTTGATTTGAGATTAGCAAAACCATTAATTATATCCTCAAAATCGATAGGTACCTTTGAGGACATCACTTTCGATTGACATCAGCGACAAACTTGTCAATCTTTCTTGAACCATTGTTGTTCTGAAATCGTTTTTTATTCTTTTTAACTTAGAGAAAGAACGTTCACCACTGCAGTTGGTCACCATCATACTCAAGAAAATTCTTAGTGCAAATTCAACATTTGGAAATTCATCTTCAATTTTATTTGTTTTTAAAAATTATAAATTTCTAGAATGTTGTCAGTTTTTTCACTTTCCTGACGACTAATTTTCCAATATTCTTTTAAATTAAGGCATTCAGCATGTAGTTCATCTCCGTTCACATCTGCAGTGTAAAATTCCGCAAAAGATTAGCAGCTTTTTTTTTAATCTTCTGAATTCAGATTTTCTAATCGAAAAAAGAAAGTCAAAACGTTGGCCAATCTTCGTATACAAACCTAGTCGATGTTTCAAATGAACGCTAAGAGTGTCAACAATGGGAAGAAAAGTTTCAATTTTGAACCTTACTTTCCCAGTCAAAATAACTGAGTCTTGAGAGCCGTCAAAAAAGGTCTTCTACACCTAGTCCTTTCCGGAAGGTTCTTATGTTCGAAATCAGTGTTTTTTTGTCTGGCTGATGAATAAAAGTTATCAAAATTGTCCTTGAGCCCAATTATGAATCCATCGATTGAACTCAGCAAATTTATTGCAACATCCTGAGTAATATTTTGTTTTTGAAGTAAAGTACTTGTTTTATTAATTTTTTGCAATACAGAGTTCCAAAGTTCTGTTAGTATGGAAAATTCAAGCTTGGACATTTTTGCAAAGACTAAGAGCTTACTGTCTGGCCTCTCGTGCCTGTCCTAAATCGTTCGCGATAGACATTAAAGCTTCTTCAATTTCTTGATGACTATTATATAAGGCGCTAAGTGCATCAGCCCTAAATCAGCAGTCAACACACTCCATCGATGAGAAGATACCGAAAAAAAGTTATACAATTTTTGAATAATGTCAAAAACAAAAACTCTTTTCTCTTTACCTCTTTCTTTACTTTGAAGTCTTAAAAAATTGAGTGCAGTTCATCTCTACACAAATGCAACGCCTACTACTACATTTAACAACAGACAGCAAAAAAAAAACGCACAATTAGTGAAAACAGGCAAAAATTGTTAATAGTTACCCTTTCGGACCATCGCAAATGTCAGAAGGATACACAAGAGTTTTTCCCATCACAAAACCATGGTCGTAAGATACACGAAAGGATGTATTTTCTGATTGGATTTTTAAAAGCACCCTGAAACGAACATAAGTGTGTGTATGGGTTCGTTGTCTTGATCATTACTTGGTTGACCAGATTCTCTTTTTTTTGTTTTGATTTGAATATAATTTCGGAGGGAATGTGATTTAAAATGCTCAACAAAGGTTGTTGTTAAAAAAAGGATTGTTTTGATTTTTTTTTTTTTTTTTTGAAAATAAACCAATAGAGGTTAAGTGATGTTTCAGCAATTTGGGGGCCCTGCTGACTGCGGGGCCCTGGGCCTGGGCCCAGTGGGCCCAGTGGTAAAGAGGGGTCTGCTCCTATTAAATCTTCTTCTATTTATCCCTAAATGCTCTCTCTGTGTTTTATAACATTATGATGGTGTTCATAATGTTATAAAACACATACTTGATGTGCACGCTAACTATAAAAAAAAAGAAGCACTCCGGGAGTGCCGACAGAAGTGAAAACAGAATTGAATTTTCAGTAAATATTTTAATGTACAGGAAAATCTTTTCATTGAAATGTTTCTTCTTAGTGCTTATAATAAAAATAGATAAATAGTGGCAAAATTTAATTCAATGTTTTATAATATATGTACATGTACATATGGAAGAACATCAAATGAAACTTATGAGTTTTCATTCACATTTTCAGCTTTTCCATTATCATCTCATGCAATCATCGTATTCTAATAATGAAGTAATAGGCCTATGGTAACTAAAATAGGAAACGAAAAATTTTGACTCGAATCTATTTAAATATATCGCAAAGACTGCACCAACTGCCGATTTATATTTTGTTGTACTAAGGCTGTCATTCGTCATTGTTAAATTATATTCTTCTTTTAAAAATTAAAATTTGTAGTATCGGCGGAGTTGATGTTTAAAGTCACCATTCAAAATCATTGGCAAATCATCAAATCTCTCCCCAATTTTGCCGTGAAGGTGTGCAGAAGCGTATTCAGAATAAATAAATAAATTTTTATATAAAAACTGTCGTATTACACTTAAAAACGTATTCGGTGAAATATAAACGCCAACTATTATACCTTGCTGTTCATTTTCACAGTTGCAACGACAAACAGATAGATCGCCGATATCAAAATAGTACTAGACATACTAGTGTACCTCGTATGCAAATTCATATGATTTGCACAAAAAATGGCAGTTGTATCTGACAACCATTTATAGATAGCTACTCCTGCTGCTGGACGATCGTGCCTTCTGAAACTTGCAACTAAATTGAAATCAGGAATATCATATATTTCTTCTTCACCCATGTGAGTCTCTGTTAAAATTAATACGTTAATTTTCTTAGCGATAGTGTCTATTGAGTAATGGTTTTCAAGCTATTTTCATGCAACCGTTTCAATTCCATCGATAAATCATCGCGATGAGTTGTTGATCTCTTCTAATTTGTTGCAAAAAGCGTCTCCTACTCTGTCATGATGAAATTTCCAGCTTCACTTATCCAGCCACTCTTCATTGTAATGGCAGTAAAATATTTGGTGCTTTTTATTTTTTCTGCGTTGCATAAATTTTTCTCTGTTTCTTCAATTGATTTCTTTCTTCTCTGTATTTCTCCGAGTTGGTCTTTTAAGTCATTTAGCAACATAAAAATTAAGGTGTCTCTTGGCTCAATGGTAGAGTCGTTGGCTATTAATGAAAAATGAAATGAGTCGTTGGCTATTAAACTGAGGGTCTGATGTTCGAATCCCAGCCGTGGCGATCAATTTTTATTTATGTTTTCACTTTAAATAAACAAAAAAATGCAAGTCATGGCTGGGAAACGAACCTGAGACGCTGGGCTATGACGACTTTACATACGAATTACGATGAGCCAATCAAAAAATGGTGTCGGTCGCGAATTCATTGATTTACCCCCATCGCAAAATAGTACAGTCATTTGGTAGTTTTGCCTGGAAAGTTTTCCGGGAGTTTTGAAAATTGGCAATTTTATAGATTTTGATGTGCTCTTTCCGAATTTCAACTTTGCCACCTCGTACTTTTGCCGCTCGCGCCGCCATATTAGAAAAATGGCGCCCAATATTGGATTTTAGGGAATATTTCCCTCCCGACTCATTTTACGATAAAAACATTCATATACAAAATAAAACTAGAAAAAATTTCCTACAATTTATGTGGTTATATTTTTTTTTCATAAAGTCAATAGTTTTGGCGCACGAGCGCCACAAAGTGTACTCCAACACGCGTTTTGGCCAAAAAACTCATTTCCACACCACCTTGAGGTAGAGTAAGCGGCGCGTTTTTTTATCGTGTTATCCCCAATAGGCCTAATCCACATGCAATGGAATTTCCTAAAATCTAGCGCATTCTCTTTCGCTTCGCTTTACTTGATGGACAAGGTGTTGCGAATTCATTGTCTGTAGTACCAATCGAAACGTCACAGTCCGGAATTTCATCCATATCATCCGCGATGGGATTATAAGTTTCTTGTTTCACCATGAAGTTGTCA
This sequence comes from Melanostoma scalare, assembly GCA_949752695.1. Classification (NCBI taxonomy): domain Eukaryota; kingdom Metazoa; phylum Arthropoda; class Insecta; order Diptera; family Syrphidae; genus Melanostoma; species Melanostoma scalare. The sequence goes on along the minus strand of OX456984.1, from coordinate 141,767,141 downwards.
GCTTCAAATTTTGTCTTCAACATTTCAATAAGACGGTTTTTGTTTGGGTCATTGCCTAGGAATTTATTTTGTGACAGAGTTAGGATCATTGTCTCGTCAAAAAGTATGTCTACTGACGCAGTTTTTCGTGATCGTCGGCATCTCTCCGCATATTTAGTACCACGAGTCGTTAAATCTTCCGGATATCCGTCAAATACGATAATGGCATTGGATGTATAGTGCGATCGAACGTAAGTAACGTATTGGTTGCAAATGGATGAAAATGATGCACCGCGATTCCAAACTACTCGGTGTAATAAGTATCCTCCGTCGATGATATACATCATATTTTCAAAATTCATATCATCAGAACGTTGCTGAAATGCCTTATACATAGACGATTTGATACACTTGCGCATGACTTCCTCATTGAAAAGGGATAATGGAAATGGAGCAAGTTCGTACGTAAGGAAATTTTCAAGACCCTTTTGAGATTCTTTTGCAATGCACATCCTTTGGAAAATTAATAAAGGATTAATCAGGACAATGTTATCTTCGATCTGGATGCCTGCATTCATAACACCAAGTGATTTTATACGGTCATTTCGTTTGAATTTTACGGTATAGAAATCGCTGCCAATGATTCTAACAATGCCAGCACTACCAATTTCTTGAGACATGTGACAATTTATCTTTTCATCTCCGATTACTCCTGTGCTTATTGACATAATTTCCTTTAATTCTGGAAAAGGTGGATGGTTGCACAACCAATCCATCAGTTTTTTTAGGTCACTATTACCACGATTAACTCGCGAGCTTCTTATCTCGACATGCTGCTCGGAACTAGAAAATACAATATTGCAAAACTTTTCAACTGCATCGCAAACATTGTGCAGGAATACCATTCCTAAAGTCCACTTAGTAAGCACGCTTTCCTGAACTCCTCGACCATGAGTAAAACCGCCAAGACATTTCATCGTCCTCATTAACGATTGCTCAATTGTCATATCTGACCACCTACCACACCAAAATTTGTCGAAACGTCTAATTGTGAAATATCCATTTGTTGTGAAATTTTGGTATTCTTCAGGTGCCATTTTTTCCTACAAATTAAGCATATCTTGCAAATATAAATGGCAAGATTTCGCATAAAGGAAGTGGCCACTGGCATGAAAATAAGGCGTCATTTTTTGTATAGTGTCAAGATGTTAATTCCAGTTACCCATTCTTTCTGCCTCAATGAATTGTTTTACGAGTGTAACCATACGGAAATATTGCACCCATAGCTTCGCTGTAGCACTGATGACTCAGTGAAGTGTACTGATGACTCAGACTTAATATTTCTATTGAGCTACCGGCAGATGATTCGTAGTTTTTAGATTTAAATTAGTTTCTTAATTTACAAATAGAAAAAGTTAAAATAAATGCCACGGGCTGGATATATAATGAGTAATGACCAAAACGCGTGTTGGAGTACACTTTGTGGCGCTCGCGCGCCAAAACTATTGACTTTATGAAAATAAATATAAACACATTAATTGTAGGAAATTTTGTCTAGTCTTATTTTGTATATAAATGTTTTTATCGTAAAATGAGTCGGGAGGGAGATATTCCCTAAAATCCAATTTTGGGCGCCATTTTTCCAATATGGCGGCGCGAGCGGCAAAAGTACGAGGTGGCAAAGTTGAAATTCGGAAAGAGCACATCAAAATCTATAAAATTGCCAATTTTTAAAACTCCCGGAAAACTTTCGAGGTAACCGCTATTTTTCCTACCAAATGACTGTACTAAAAGTGCCAAACGCGCCTAAAGAAGTTTTCACTTCAAAAATATAATTTCGTATTGATTTGATTTTGGCAAACATCCCTACAACTACACTCTCTTACTTTTTTGACCACAAACTGTTCTAATAATCGACCAGTATAAAAATCCCCGTTAGGGTTTGCACCTCAGTTAAGAAGGTTTGAAGCAAATTTAAGAAAAAAGTGAACCATTTCTTTAAAAAAAGTTAATTTATGCGAAGTGTGAGTCATAATAATTGATACCTACTGATACAGCGTCGAAACCTTGCTCCAATCGAAAAAAAAAAATTGACTAAGTGCCAGTAATTCAAAATTATGAATACTAAAGCTACATACGTGCAGACGGCATATAAAAGCCGCACATGTTTGCGGTTCTGACGTCGTTCACAATTTGCAACTGTCGCACATTTTTTGTGACAGTTTGCGTGCATGTGGGTACGTCTCAATTATATGCGTTGACACGAAAATAGTACAACGCATATTTTACGCAAATCAGTAGTGATTCTGAAGTGTAGTTGTGATCAAAATTCAATTGCAGAAATAAAAAAATATTAAATGAGGGAACACAAAATAGATTTCGAGGGCTCACAGCCAAATAAATGACGCCGCACAAGGAAATCAGAATCCGGTATTCGAATAGTGCAGCACAGTTGGACGCCCAATAAAATTAAACCCTTAATTATTGCGATGGAGAAGCCCACTAGGATTTGGGATGCATGTTCGGCAGAGCTCAAGCTCGGAAAGCTTGATTTTTGGCGTGATGTGGTTGACGAATTGGCATATACGTTACTGTTAAGGAAGCAAAGTGCAAGTGGGGCTGTTTGCGGGTAACGTTTAAGGCAAATTTGGCATAACTTCGCACCAATAAGTTCAGGGGAGGGCACAGACCCATCCTCCGTGCATTGGCAGTTTCTTAATCAAATTATGTTTTTAGAGGCCAACGATGTAAAGAGATCCACTTTATTTGTTTCGTCAATGGATCATGTAAGTTTATGTGAAATGCTGGTTTTTCTTTTTTGATAAGCAATTTTCTTATATTTTACAGGACTTTGCTGCTCTCTTTGATGACGTGGTTACAGATGATTTACCACTGTCAGAACCTGTAATCGGTCAGCCCCAGCAGCACAAACGTAGATTTTTGGCAAAAACCTTAACACTTCCTTCCACATCAACGCCGCAATCATGGTCAACAACCGCTCACTTGGACATTTCAAATTCGGCAGTCTCCGCTTTGCAATCAAGCGACAAGAACTCAACCTTCTTATTATTATTTATTGTGCCATTTAAAACATCTTTCTGAAGACCAAGCTGATTACTTACGAAACGGAATGAATCGCTATTTATTAGAATTCTTAGAAGCTGATTCACGTTTGTCATCGGTTCAATTTTCAATTGGTTCGTTTTCTTGAGGATTCTGAAGAGGAAGTCGATGAAGACGGTTTGGAATCGATCATCGTTGATAATGATGAGGAGGAAAGACCGAGTGCCTTGATTGAACCTTCAATAGATGTCAAAGCTTGTAGTTCGACCGAAGAATTGGAGGAGGAGCTGATTGAAGTGTAATCTCATCCCATTTTATGGCTTCCACGGCCAAAAATTGGCTGCTTCTATGTTTTTGTTCCTTTTTACAAAATGTACTTAAATATTAGTAGATCTTTTTGTTTTGTTAACTTGAGCATTTATTTTTCAATTTTAGATTTTTTTTTCAATTCTAATGCAAGTAATAAACTAATTGTGTGAGCATATTGCCTTTCAATATGCTTTACCAACCTAAGTAAATGATCAAATTGATCGGCTGACATTCAAACAAAACTGTGGTATAGTTCTGGTTCACTGTCACGCAGTTCCAATAACAATAACTCCATTTTTTACTTGCGATTATAGGTACTATAAGGCAAGTCTTGCAATCGTGCAGAAAAAATTTTTTGAGATAACAACTAAATATGACATTACGATGATAGAGAATACGAAAAAAGTGGGTCCTGCAATTCTGTCTGTCTGTCTGTGTGTCTGTCTGTCTGTCTGTCTGTATGTCCGTATATGGATCTACAGCCTAAACCGCTTGACCGATTTTCTTCAAAATTTGCAGTTAGGGTCTGTGAAGTAACCTACAGAGGGGTTTTTGGAATTGGGTCTCTAGGTCTTGAAATAACGGTACCTGCCATACAACCGATATGACAATACCTATTTTTCTCGAAAACGGCTCTAACGATTTTGATAAAATTTTACGTGAGGTATTATTTTTTAATAAATGTTCTTATGATGTGAAAAATTTTTTTGGAGAAAGTCTAAAAACGGTACCCGCCATAGTACCGCTTTATTCAAAACCGACTTTCTCGGTAATGGCAAACACGATTTTGACAAAATTTCATATTCAAGAAGTCCTAAGTTGTTTAAAAAAGATTGCATATCTACATTTCGAAAATTTATTTTTTTTGAATTTTCATTAATTTTTTTAAAAAAATTTTGTTTTTTTGAATATTTTCAAAACCGTATCTTTGATTTATTTAAAATTTTTTGTCAATGCATCTTTTAGCAAGATCTTAAAATTTGTGTACTTGAATTTTTAAAACCTCACTTTTAAAAAAATAAAAAATAAAAAACCGGTTTTTTAAAAAATGGCTCTAACGATTTTGATTAAATTTTAAGGGTTAATATGTATTAACAATTGTAAAAAAATGGCGTTTTTAGATTTTCGCTTGAAACTTTTGGAATAATTAATTTAATTTTTTTCAATACTTTTCGTGTAAAAATTTTCATAATTAATGAGTAGTTGGCAACCCTGTACCACCAAATATGTTTAGAACGAACACTAAAACCTTTCACTCAGTCTTGAGATTTTGGTATTTTACTTAGCAAACGATCGCAAGTTCGTGCGACCCAGTCGTGCCCATTTTTTGTATAGCATCCGTGAGATTTTTTTCAAGAATCCCAACCAGAGATAAGAAATTAATTAGATGGCAAACCTTTACTTCTCTTGCCCCGCAACAACCATTTGTTTACATTGTTTGTTTTTGTAATCACATCCTCTGTCTGTGAATACGTGGAAGCTGTACTCAAAGTGGTAGTAGTGAAAGTTGCTGTACTCAAAGTGGTAGTAGTGAGATTTTGTGTAAAGCAAAGGTGGAGTCTGGAGTGGAAGCTGTACTCAAAGTAGTAGAGGTGATTTTCGGTAAATCAGCTTGTAGGCAGTTTCAATGTGTGTGTGAAGTTTGCCATCTAATTAATTTCTTATCTCTGATCCCAACAGAGGCAGAACTTTTTTTTCACGAGTATCGCCTTTTGCAATTTCTCTGTTAGTAAATTCATTGCTATGAAAATAGCTTTCTCGATTAGCTGTTCGGAACCGGCACAAAATCGTAGGTCCCTCCATTGCCTCATACAAAGGATGTTTGTGAGAAATGCGCTAGAGCCTGGGGCTCCTAGCTCTGTTGTGCCACCCTTTTTGTTTATTTATTTTTGTTTAATTTGCACAAATGTGAGGGTCTGCCGTTTTTAGAATCGGGGATATGATGATGAGGTTCCATTCTTCGGGCATACTTTCATTCTTCCAACCATGTCATACTGATCTGGTGTATGTTCCTTTCCAACTGATCTCCAGCTGCTTTGAAAAGCTCGTTGTCAAGGCCATCTGTACCCTGCAGTTTTATTTGATTTTGGGTACTTATGGCGAGCTTAACTTGTTACCGAAAGGTGTCGGGAAGGCATTCAAATTTTAGTCGGATATTTCCATAGATGGTAGGGTTGATCGCTATTATTTTTGGATAGGAGTGGAAACAAAATCTTTGGAATTGGGACGTGAATAGGGATCAGTTAGAAGGAACGAATAAAAGCTGGAATCAATCCTGGATCTGACAAAAAAAATTTAAAAGGAAGGGAAGGGGGGATAGATTACTAGAAGAGACTGGCATGCTTGCATTATGCTCGGCTTGAGCTCGCCGGATGGGGAGGTTCTTGTCTCCACTAGTATTCTTTTACCTTTCGCACAAAACATAAAACATGCCGGAGAACCAAACAACAAGAAAAAATTACGGCTTACAGAAAATACCACTTTCGTAGATGGCTGCCGACACTACACTGATACGCGCTGGTGATGGATTAAGCGCGCTATTTCCCACCCCACCTGGAATTTCCCTGACACATCCATCGAAAATTCCCCTTTATTAATTACATCTCGGATACCAACTTACCTCATTGCACCCAAAGAAACGACTTTCCTCCTTTCTCGCCTCCTATTTATTTATTAGCTTAGCACATCATTAGGGTTTCTCGAATCACTATGGCAATCCTTGAAAAACTGAGATCTTTTCTCATAATACCTTTGGAATTATCATTTACAAGCGTCTTGCAGCGACGGAGTAAGGTACAGGCTCATAAATTTAGTCGTACAAAAATATTTCTCATTGCAAGAAAAATTTTCAATACAGGTTTGAGCCTTGCTTCCTTCACATTCTCGGGTATCTCTTCTATTCGGATTGGTACCCGTATATTTTTCGTTAAAACAATTTACAAAACCCTCCTAGATCGAGCTCGGTATAGGGGACAATAATTTCGCTGGCTTTTGCCGCGTCTTTACTAAGTTTATACTACGCTCAGGAAACTAAACTTCAACCCTAGAACTATGCAAGAAAAAAAAACAATGGGCTATGTGAGCAACACACAAAAAAAAACCACTTTTTATAGCATTCCTCAGTCTGACACTGCAAATTATTATAATATCGAACTACCTTTTTTTATTTTAAGCCCACCATATTGGTGTCACGGTTAGTATATATATATATGTTGGTAGTGCATCAAGGGGATACACAAATCTACCAAGTTAGCACCGAAAAAATACAAGTGTAATGACGCAAAAATGAATGTGAATTTATATATATATAATACAAATATGTAACAAAAAAAAAAAACAAAATTAAGCTTCACAAAAATTGCCTGGATCCTATCCTTAGATGGCTTGGCTGGTCAAGGAGCTCTGGCAGGGATGACGGAACTTCTGCTCGTTGACTTCTCTAAACGCCTCGGTTCAAAGCGATGTAACCCACTTCCTTTTTCTTTTTGGGTTTTGTCACTTTATTTATTTTATTTCATTTTATTTGAATTATTAAAAGGTCTTTGAACGCGACGCTCATGGGTTTATTTTTGCAACCGTATTTTAGAACAAACCGCACTATCGATATAATTAAGTTAATAAAATTACATAGTGTCCATAACAAACCACTGGACTGGAAGGAGGATCATTCAACGACTAGGACAGTGGAAGGACAACGACACAGATATTTCTGTGGTTATATGATTTTGACTTATTTAATTTTGCATACTACCTTACACAAATGCTTGGAAGGTGTCCATAACAAACTTCCTCTAGGTCGGGAGGACTGCATTCTTGAGCATCTTCCAAGTTGAATGTGACATTCTGCCTGACAGCGGAATTTGTGTCTTCATCGCCGTTAAGCAGTCTGCAGTTCTATCACTATGATTCCCTGTTGGTCTTTACAGGCTTGAATTCGCAGCCTGGCATGATCTTTTTACATACATACACACATATGAATGGGAGCGACCTACAATTTTCTGCCGATTCTGAACGGTAAATCGAGGAAGAGCTTTTCATAGTAATGAATTCCCTTTCGGAGGACTTGCCAGTTCCTCGCAAAAGGCAATGTCCGTAAAAAAAACTTTTTTTTGTTTCCTGTTGCGCTTCGAACCACCAACCTCCCAAACAGACAGCTAACCATCACGCCATGGGCAATACATGATCTTCTTACCTTCATGTTCGCAAAGTTATCACAGTTCTCCCCTCTTATATGCTTCACACTAAGGATGTAGCGGATATTGGCATCCGCAAATGCGGAGTTTCCGCACTGATTTACAACTCCGTATCAACATCCGCACTATTCAATGCGGATTTTCAATCGGATGCAAGTTGCAACAGGAAAGAAACTCAGCGGAGTTGGTGAATGGCACGTGCCGTTTGAGAGCTCGCACCAATGGGAGCGAACAAAATTGGTGACAAGATCCGACGCGTTTGTTGTTGTGTTTATCAAGTAAAGATGATACACAAGAAATGACACAAAATTGTAGTACTGAAGCTGTACTCAAAAAGGAATTACTTTCTTATTGCGCAAAAAAAAAAGACTTAATGTTTATGAAAACCCTCTTAAATGGTGAAGTGTTCATAGTGAAGAATTTAAGGTATTATCACCGATAGCACGAAGGTTTTTATCAATTCCACCAGGCAGTGTTCCTAGCGAACAACTATTTAGTAGCGCTGGTTTAATTTACGAACCCGCTTGAAGCAGAGAAGGCAGCAATATTACTTTTTATTAAATGCACCTATTTTTAACTTTGCTCACTAATTAACATTGATAAAAATATTAATGATTACTACATCATTATTTTAATTAATTTATACACTTTTGTATAAGATCTTAACATCCGCATCCGCATCCGAATCCGTGGATGCGAGCCTTCAAAAATCCACATCCGCATAAGCATTCGCGGATGTGAAAAAATTGACAGCCGCAACATCCCTGCTTCCCACTATTGATTTGCCTGTAGGGTACGCCCAAGGCACCCAGGGCTTTCGTTCTCAACTAAATGGTGAGACATCTTGCTGGTCTAGCAGAAACGGAACAGTGTGACTCGAACAGTCAGTCACTACTCACAGAGCATCAGTATCAGTATGTTGCTCTATTCCTTGCTTAAAACTTCCATTTTAACTAACCAAAATTTACTTCCAGTTGAAGGAAACGGTAACCAGTAACAAACTTCAGCAAATGGCGGTCAGTTTCTACCCTAATCGAACAAAACCCGATCACCGGATAAGCATCTCGAAAAAAAACATTCCTTCTCATTTAAGTGACTTAAATCAAACTTAGAAACTGGAAGCTTTTAACCTATTTGCCCATCTTTTTCATTATGCAATATTATCCCCTCCTGACCACCTAAATCTCTAATTGTAAAGTTTACTTCTCTAATAACTAACTTCAAGTATGTTATTATATTTCGTTGATATTTGGTCAACATATAACTATGACAATTCTGTTCCATAAGAAGTACGACGCGAAAGAACTGTCAACCATATGAGATTGGTCAAATGTGGGCAATAGGCATACAGCATACTCCTAGTTAATTGCCTCAAAGAGTAAGTCTGAATTATCATAGATTTTGTCTCATTGTGAAAACTTTCCCTTTTCGCTCTCTCTGTCTAGTAAATCAAAACGTAGTTTTGGGCTCGTTTTCTTTGGAGAAAATCTTGTGTTTAGCTCTTGTCAAGCCACCCGATTTGGTACAAATTCGTTTGCGAATATGACGCTAAAGTAAATACACATGTAAAGAGATATCAACTGTAATTAGCCATGCAAACAGAAGATACTTACCCTTTTACCAAGCATTCATCTGAGCTGTTTTCACTCTTTTTCTTGAGATGGTATCGCTATCCCAACGTGAATTACTTACTTCCGCCCTCACCTGAAAACAGCGCACACATCAAATAATGTGGCTTGTGGATATTCTCCTCCTAGCGCAATGTGAGTCGGACTGTTTTTTGCATCATCTGTCCCACATCGCAATAATCTGAAGGAGCCACTTAAAGCATCAAACATCAAGCACTAACACTCACCATTGTATTTTTATTGACTCGAGCAGTCACTTCATTGTGGGCAATTGGTCTGATCTTCAGGCAGAATGCTTAGGGCAGGTGAGTCTTGGAGTGAGGATTGTGCACATAATTACATGTGTACGCGTTTTCGTACAAACTGTGGTAGCTGTTGCGAGACGGAATGAGTTGAGGTGTTATTATATTCTATTGCTAGTGCTACCATTTTCAGTTGAGATGACAGTCTTTGGTAGTTGTTGCTTGTTGGGCTATGGATTCTCTTTGTTCTTCGCTGGCGTGAGTATCATCTTTGTATAATAATTATACTTGTTGCATTTTGATAAACAAAAGAACTTTGTTTAAAATTTCACATGGTGCAAATACTTTTTGTCGACCTTATTCACACGCAATGCAAGGGATAGTAATGGTAAGTAAATATGTAAACAATAAAGTTGTAACCAAATTAAAAAGTGAAATTGGTTTTGGGTTTAACTTGAATGGCAAGAAATTTTTAATTCATGCAATTTGCTAATTACTCAGACTAGCGGTTGGAGTTTAGAGTGAAAGTTCTTAGTTCTATTTTTCAAAGTTTGTTTTTACAATTTCTATGATTTAACTGTAAATGAAAAGGGTAAGTATTTATGGTTAATTACTCTCAAATAATCTTAAAAAAAAAAAGACATGAGTGTCATAGGACACCTGTAAGGAACGAAGTTCCTTAATATAAAATTCCAACAACCGGGAATAGCTTTTCAATAGTGTTTTTGGATTAAAACTTTTTTACGCGTGATGAGAGTAAAACATCTCAGATAGAATGCAAAAGAAGGAACTAAACATTCATATAAGAACTTATGTATAAAAAACCGCCGCAGGTGGCCAGCAAAAAGTGTTTGTTTCACTTCATACATACACCAAACTCTCAAAATCAATTTGTCTTGGCTATACCCTAGCACACCGGGTGCTGCTCTCGACGCACCGCACTGCTGAATCTTCGTCACCTTGATACCTACATCATGGGGTGTACTCTCAATACCATATCTCGTTGAAAGAGATGTGGTCTCTGGCACAATTTGCACTGAAGTTTTGAGGAGCTCGCAAGCAGCATATCTTTTGACTCACGTCTAATGGATATGCCGTCTGACGCGATGATACCAAGGCTCAAACCGCGTCAAAAATACTCAGTCAACTTTCCTTCGGTTCAGGACTGGTCCACTCCAGAATATGAACCTGGAAAGAACTGTTATCGAATCCTTACAGATGGTTGCAAAACCGACTAGGGATCTGGTGCTGGTGCTTTTGTAGAGAACGACGACATAGGACTGCACGACTCTTTAGGATCATACGCATCCGTTTTCCAATCTATTCTATGCTATTCAAATGGCTTTAAGCCACGCTACGAACAATGGCTGGACGGGGAGAAGTATTTGTGTTTGCAGCGACGGCCAAGCTGTGCTTAAGGCCTTAAGCACAGCTAACTCTTCTCAACCCCCTAACTACTTTGAAAGTGATCCCGAAATGCAAGAGCTCTCTGAATGCCTTGAGTCTCATTTGGGTACTAAGCCATCACGGCATAACTGGAAATGAGATCGCCAATGAACTTGCTAGGCAAGGACCTCAGACAGCTTTCTCAGGAACTGAATCGTCGATAGGTCTGCCAGCGTCCTCAGTGAGGACTTAAATCAACGATTGGATTTGTGAAGAGCACAACCGTAGTTGGCATGCCTACACTGGATGCAGACATACCAAACGTATGCTCCCCAACGTAAATAAGGAGACTATAACATTTTTGCTATCTTGTAGCAGAAAAGACTGTAGAAAGTTTATTGGCGTTGCGAGCGGGCACTTCTCTCTTTTGCGAAGCATTCAAAGGTGTTAGACTTAAGTGATACAACGCTCTGTGAATCTTGTGGAAAAGATGAGAATACCGCCGAGCACTTCATCTGTGAATGTCCTGCTTTTTTCGCATGAAGTCACAGATACTAGGCGCAAACATGGTGAGGGCTGGTAAATTAGGCTCCTTATCATGACAGCGTCTTTTGGTTTCTCTCCGAACATCTGGTTGTACAATGAACCGGTATTTAAGTCTGAATGCTCCAGCTGGTATTTTAAAAACCTTCAACAGAGAAAAAAATACTCTCAAAAAAAAAAAAAAAACTGATGGAATTTTAACCTGCGAATACTTTTGTTAGATTAACAGTCTAATTAATCTAACTCTAAGAACCACGTTTTTCCATTTTAATTTTTTTTTAAATTGTTTAACGTCTTAATTATTCTGTACGACTATTCTGACTGAGTTAATACATTCGGTCTCTTTGGATTTTGTAAAAACCTTATATTATATTTAAGTGATTTTTTTTTTCTTCGATTTTTTTTTTGCCTAAAAGTATGCTCACACATAACTAGAATACTAATACACTTCAAACTTTGGAGAATTAATTTTCTGAAGCAACTCCAATGCAAATTCATAGCGTTTTGGAAATTTAAACCCGCTTATCTCAACACTGCGTCAGTGGCGTAGCTAGGAAGGGGGGGGGCCTGTAGAATTCCTAATCCAATATTTTAGACGCCTCAACGTGGAAAAACTACGCTCGCTGCTAGCAATGGTCGCAGCCAATGTTGCACCTATTTTCAAAAACTTGAAAATGATTGGAAAAAGTGCATCGTTACAAAGATTTCATGATTCTATAAATGTCTTTGGTTGAGTTTTTGCCCTAACCCAACGTTGTCTCCACAATAACACTTCAGTTATTACGGTTGAAGTAGCTGCCTCAGTCACTGTTGGCCATTGATTCATTATTACTTAAACGGTTTCATCAATATTCTCAACGTCTTTCCTTTTTTTTTCTCCTATAGACTCGGTTATTTTTTCAGCATCAGCGAATTTTCGTTGTACATTCCGATGATGATGAGTAAAAATTTGAAAACAAGGAAACAGTTGAGCTGAGAATTATGTTCCACAAAACTGTTTGCGCTCCGTCAAAGTGACATTGAGCGCTCAGTGAGATTTTTCTTTGTGGAACTGGCGTAATAGATCAATGTGATTGAAGCATTGTATTGACTTATGATACATGGACTGCTAGTTGCATTAATTCTCTATACAAAAGTTGGATAATAATGATTGCACTTATTTTTGGTTACACTAGCCAATATCTTACTCTTAACTAAAACACTAACGACATCTGCTGTGATTTAGCTAGCGTGATTATTTAGCAGTGTCAAAAATGTTTCACTAGTTTTCCGCTGAAATGATGCTCGCTAGTATTGCTTAGAATAAGTGGAACCATAGTGAAGTTGGGTCCTAGCAGTCCATGTTTAATAAGTCAATGATTTTAATAAATAGGAGCCCTACTAACGCATTTCAACTGTTTTCTATAGCTCAATGTAGGCAAAACACAAACATACATGTATTTAGACACTGATTTGTGAAAAGCTCGAACTTAAATTTTAAATATTTTTCCCCAACCCCCCCCCCCCCCCCTTTGCTACGCCACTGCACTGCGTCTTTGAAGTTGGCCGGAAACGAAACTTTTTAAGTTTTCATACGATTGACTTGAAATCTTAATCGTAGCCTTTTGAGATGATTTTCTGGTGAATCTAGTGAATAAGTTATAAGCCATCAAAGTAATTTTTTTTTGGTCAAAAATGCAAATAAATGGTCGCCATGTTGCGAAAGATTGATATTAAACTATTATCTTGTGCACTTCACTAGCAAAAGGGATGTAGATTATGAAAAAAGGTTTTTTTATTGTTCCAGATGCCGATGGGGCTGCGTAACGTGTCCGGCCACGGAATATCTTTTTAAAATACTAGTTAACCAAACGTACCATATTCTACAGCCGCCATTTTGTTTTAAATTTGAAATAATTTTTTTTTGCGCTTTCGAAGAGTCATTAGTATATTATTTGTAAAACCTTTTTCCCAAAATCTATTTGAAAAACCCCTTATTTTTTAGCCATGTGAAAGCTAAAAAATAAAGGTATACCCCTTAATGGTTCATAAGGCAATTTTAGAAAAGGGAATGATGTGATCTTAAATTCTTCACCGATGGCCCAGTGTAAACATAAAAAATAAAAAAAATAAATAGGGTGGCGCAACAGAGCGAGGAGCCCCTGGGCCTAGCGCATTTCTCACAACCATGCCTTGTGAGGAAATGGAGGGGACCTACAATTTTCTGCCGGTTCCGAACGGCTAATCGAGAAAGCGCTTTTCATGGCAATGAATACTAACGGAGGACTTGCCAATTCCTCGCGAAAGGCGATACCCGTGGAAAAAACATTTTTGCCTCTGTTGGGATTCGAACTCGAATCTCTGGATTAACAGGCGGACATGTTATCCATCACACCACGGGTACCACACAGCCCAGTGTAAACCTGGTTTTGGGTATTTCTGAAGCTGAAACCTTATGACTGACCCTCAAGAATGCGCTGATTCAACGGCTTTTATATCGCCTCAAACGTCAGGGTCGGAGTTCCGAAGACGGATAGAGGGATCATGGATATGACGAAAAACAATGTTAAGTATTAAGGGTAAATCGTTAATATGTTTCAACTCCAATTCTTTCGCAGAGATGGTTCACGTTTGCCGCAAGATGGAGAAGTTAATAAATAATCGGGAAATAGTGGCCCAGAAACCTCATCTGTGACCCTTGCAACCTCCACGTCGAAATGCCGTTTCGGACCTGGCCGCTGAAGAGAAAGAAGTGAAGAACCATCGTTTTCCCAACATCGATTCACACTGAAGGGAGAGGGACAGTTGCACTTCTTAAAACTTGTTGAACTGGTTCATACCTTCTTAGAAAATCCAGATCCTCAGAGGACTCTTTTCTATTTTAGGTGTACCTAGATGGGAAAACATCTCAGTTTAACTTGGAAATTCGCTTAGACCCTTGTACAACCGAAGTAGATCCCATCGCCCACATACTCACCGAACAGCAATCCATAAGATACCATTCTCATGTTGCATGTTTTTTTTAATTTAAATTTTGTTTTTGAATAAAAACGATAAATGATTTGTTTATGAAAACAAAACAAAAACGAATTCAATACATTATGAGCTGTGACAAAAGGAAAATGGCAAATTTCGTAACCTTAAGCCCAGGGCACAATGAGAAGTGACCTTGTAATACGTTATGCTTCGAATGATATTCGATAGTATATAAACATTTGTATTTTCTCCAGCGTGTTATGATGTAAATGTTTTTAATCTTATTGGTATAAAGTAAATTCAAGAGGATTGAAAAACTAACACACCTTTAAGAAACAGAAGGGCTTTATGCAACGTTAAGGCCTTCAACACTTGAGTTGAAAAAGGATACTGTCTACTAACAACCAAAGGTTCTTAACTTTTCTTAAATATTGTCCTTTGTTTTTTACAGCATTTCTGCCGCGCCGTGACAGATTAAAAACTTGTATGCAAAGTGGTTGTCATTTTTGTCGCATCTGTGTAGGCACTCTCATATATCGTCATATACACATAATTTGATAGATAAATTCTTCGTTGCAGCAACTACAAAATCGCTTTGGCTTGGGAGAGCCTTTATGCTAAACTTTGCAGGGCAAATTATGAAATCGCTTTATTTTGTCAATAGTTTGACATCCTACTTCGTAGTTATCAATTAAAGTGCAGGGACTCGTAAGTGAACAAATTCAACAAATATATTATTTACCAAAAAAAAAAAAAAAAAAAATAAGAAAACTCAGAGCCACCTGTTTTCACTTACAGTGTATTTATGTTGTTCTGAAAATTTCGTAGAAAAGTTTTCCTTTTTTTCAATGATTTGCAGATATTAAATATAAACTCAATCACATATAAGAATACATTTTTTATTTAATTAGATTTAGAAAAATTGTTTAAAAAAAATAAGTTAAATTAGGTTAAAACAGTGAATTAATTGATAAAATAAAACTTTTTGTTGGAGCCGGTTTTTGAAAACCTTGTTATTACTTTTTCAACATTGATCGGGATTTGTCTGTGGATGTGCATAAGTCCCAGGCGCAAAGTTAACCATTTTTACCGCCACAACACCAGCTCATCTTTGAGCAAAAAACAGGCTGTGTCTGTATTTAACTCAAAGAGTTGACCAAAGCGATTTATTAGCGACTTAACGGTGGTATCGAACTCGTCAGTATTATATCGAATTGTATTTTCCGGAATGAAAATTTTAAGTTTAAATACATCTAAGGTTTCCGGTCGAAATCTTTCATGCAAATCGGCCAGGACAAAGTCAAGCAGAGGTGCATATAACGAGATTCTGTAGTATACCTCAGCTGAATTAGTGTCAAAATTAGCTTGGTGAATTTGGCGTCCACCATGACGTGGAATACGAGGAATTCTCAACTCAACATTCAACTGATTACACAAATTCTTTGCATGCTGCCAGGTGTTGTGGAAACTGGTTTATATGTTTTCTATGTTTTCCCGACGACCTTAAAGAACGGAAATCGTGTTCTTCACCGGCATTGCGCTGCTATTCAGGCCAAGAGTTTTAGATTGTAGCAACTTGCTCAAGGACTGTGTTAAAAACAACACATCACTCAAACTCAAAACTGATACAATAAACTGTGAATTGCATAAAAAAGTTATAAGTAAGGAAGCCCTGCCAGCCGTGGTGCTTGGGTCACACCACTGCGATATCGTTTACAACGCTTCCACAATTTTGATGAGGTCCAAAGAAAATTGAAGTACACCTCCATGTCGTTCTACCCACCTTGTTTCGCAAAGTGATGTGGGGGCACACCCCAAGGTGTTCATGAGGACAGTTTTTCGTTTCGGATGCGATTTGAAAAAGAAGGTTACCTCTTTCATTATTGCAACAGCGCAGCGTCTCGAATGGCAGGTACTTTTGAACTTTGAGAAATGGAGTTATTTAGCTTATGACTGTAGCATCGAGTCCTAACAGCATTTTTCGCTTCTCTCTGAAATTCCATGACAGCAACTCGAACTTCTAAAAGCATATCAACACATCCGTCTGTCCCTTTTTCCACACAGCATTCAAGAGGAAGTTTGAGCTTTTTCTTCAGTTGCAACAATACAATTTGTCCGATGACTTTGCCAGTTAGAGATAACTCCTTAGATTTAGAAATTCCTTCCAATTTCTCTCGGGCGGCTAGTTTTTTTCTAGTTTCCGTCCAGCTTTGCATCCACGAAAGAGACAAAATCGTCACGAATGCTACCATTGTTAACGTAGCGTAAGAGCCATTCCATATGAAAACGGTCAATCCGAAATGTTGCTATACCTCCGATTTCGCTCAAACTTTGTGGGAATGTTCCTTTGCTATCGACATACGAAATAGTCAAAGGATTTATTTTTTGTAGTTTTCTTCTCCCCGCCAGGCTTACTCAAAGAACCGAACATAGTGATTTTATGGGCTCCAGACTTTGGACTCTAAAATTGTCTGTATTCAAGCGATTAGGACGATTAAGGTGTCATTTTAAAGCCGATAAAATATTTTTTTCAAATCAATCAAAAGGTTTAAGATATTTGAGTTTCTTTAGAAACCACATCCTTTTGAAATCAACACATTTTATATACATTTTTACCATTTTTGGAGCGGACCTGTGCCTAAAATATCAGTAGTAAGTTCCTAAAAATTTACCCAATTAAACTTTACAATAAGTACAAAATAAAAATTTAAAAAATTTTGGATAAGAACGATAGTAAAAAAAGTCTTTAAAACTAAGAATTGTGTTCTATTAAAAGAATAAGATAAGTAATGTTTAATTGGGTAAATATTTAGGAACTTACTACTGATATTTTAGGCACAGGACTGCTCCAAAAATGGTAAAAATGTGTATAAAATGTGTTGATTTCAAAAGGATTTGGTTTCTAAAGAAACTCAAATATCTTAAACCTTTTGATTGATTTGAAAAGAATATTTTATCAACCTTAAAATGACACCTTAATCGTCCTAATCGCTTGAATACAGATAATTTTAGAGTCCAAAGTCTGAAGCCCATAAAATCACTATGTTCGGTTCTTTGAGTAAGGCTGGAGGGGAGAAGAAAATTACAAAAAATAAATCCTTTGACGATTTCGTATTTCGATAGCAAAGGAACATTCCTACAAAGTTTAAGCAAAATCGGAGGTATAGCAACATTTCGGATTGACCGTTTTCATATGGAATGGCTCGTAATATAATACTCAGTTGGTAGAGGTGAGATATATCAGTTGTTTCATCAAAAAGTGTTGAATAATATTGTGAATCCCCAACATTACTCAAAATTTGATCAAAAGCTTCTTTTTTGTAGCGAATACGTACAGTTTGCTTCAGACTTAACATTTTTATTGACAGAGAGGGGGGGCGATTGTCCCCATTGCCCCCCCCCCTGGATCCGCGCCTGGTACAGAATCAATCTTCTGCTTTTCTTTTTAAATGTATCCACTACTTCATTTGCGTCAATATCTATCCCATAGTGAACATTCATGACAGCCAAGCCGTTCAGCTATGACTAGCTGCTTTTCATATTTCTCCGGGTACGCTGCCGAATACATAAAAATTGCGTCTTCAATTTCAGAACTGATTGCAAAATTTTAAGGTACCACACCAGATAATGCCAGTACTACTTTACGGTGTTTCGCAAACCTCTCGGTTAATTGGTAAATTGTGTGAATAAATTTATTTTGTAATACGTGTATATCAGACGCAGGAGTGTTAGAGCGATTAAGTTGCCTTCGAACGATACGTATGGCATTTGCAGTATACCACCATTTTCTTCGAGCATCACCTTTGCTCCTTCATATAGATGACCGTATACTCTTTGTCAACTTTATTTCTCAAAAGTTGCAAAGCATTTATAACATTATCCACGGACTGAATGCTGTTATGAGATCGGTGTTAACTGTTTGCAGTTGTTTTGATAGCGACAATTTAAAGCTCATGACGAAGCTCATTGAAGAATCACTAGGCACTAGGCACTAGGCACATAACAATCGAAATGTGTTAAGCATTTGAACAGCTTGCTGCGATGTTTCTTTATTGTGGCTAGTTCGGAGTTCTTCGAGAGCAGTGACAATAGCTGGATAAATTTCCTTAAATCTCATGCTTGTGAACCCCGAATTTTAATAGTGTAGGGATACATAAAAATTCCGTAGTTGTTTGAACCCCCGAAACCCTTCCCTTGGCTACGCCCGTGTGGATCCGTCTTCCAAATGGAGGCGTATGCTATCCAAATGGCTAAACGCTACGAAGAAAAGTTGGATGGGGAGAAGTATATGTGTCTGTAGAGACAGTCAAGCTGTGAGGCTCTACTCAACCCTCTAACTACTTCGAAGTTCGAAAGTGATCCAGGAATGCAAGGCCTCTCTGAACACGGTCGGAAGACTAAATTCGTTGAGTCTCTTTTGGGTTCCAGACCATTACGGCATAACTGGAAACAGAATCGAATATGAACTTGCTTTTATTTAATGAGTCAAAATTTAATACATATGTATATATTTGGGTCTGATTGACGGTTCAGGGTGTGGAGAAGGCCAAACGATTCACTTAATCAGAAATGCTCATTGAAGACTCTGATACAACGTGGTGGCAGTTGGTTGGGGTTGTATCTTGTATGGCGTCTTTAGAGATGCTTAAGCTGTTAATAATCGAAGAAACCATGAATCAATTCGTTCACATTGACATCCTCAAAACGAACTTAAGAACAAGTGCCAACATTCTGGGTTTCGACTTCTACTTCAAGCAAGATGATGAACCCAAACATACCGCATATCTTCCACGAAATCTACCCCTAACAACAGACATCAACTCTTCTGAGCTATAAATGAACTAAATAGGCGAATTCGTACTCACCATGTTAGAGATTTGGTTCCGGTGGATTAATGGTTAATCAACTTGTCTGATTGTGTCGTGAGCGGAAGGAGGTGGTCATCATTCATCGTCAAACGCCAAGACCATTTCCAAAATGCAAAGGTATGGCTCGACTAGTGCTATGAGAATGACACCAACTGCAGCCCTGGAAACTTTCTTGTCGCTAGCCCTGCTAGACTTTTTCACTAAAATAGCGACCGGAAGCGAGCTCAAACAATGCAATAATTGGAAAACAGGCCTATCAGGCCACAGAATCATTGTAAATAATACTGACGTATCACAATGGATCTACATTGATCTAAGTGTGACGGAATTAAGATCAACCGTCAGCCCATTTTACCTAACCTCACCTATACTGACATAGACATTCAAACAGACTTCATCCATCCGCACATTGATTTGAAAAACCTATGGCGAGATATTTCCAAGAAAAAAAAGGAAGCTCTTCTCTAGTTTAGCGGACCTTTGCTCTCTCCGGTGATTGGCGTTCTCAAGCGTCTCAACTCATTGGGAACCTAAATGATGAGAAAATGCATAGGCACATCCTACTTATGTAGAGGATGTCAAGACGAAGAGACAAAGGAAGGGTTGCTCCACTTCCTCAAGCTTGGCCCACACTAGGGGGAAAAAACACTCGGAGAATACTCGTTCGATGAACTAAGCGACATCTCTAACCTCGCACTTTGCAGCACCCTAAAGTTCATTTAGGGCTTCAAACGGTCATTAAACTAATCCTATGATCTTCATCACCTGCCACCCCTCCTCCCCTACCACATCCTCTGTTATCCCGGACATCACAATGGATTTTTAAGATCCAAGTAAGGTGTTTCCGCTTGCGGCTGGACACCCAATCCAAGGTAACCTAACCTACGTGGGAGGTTGGAGGTTCAAAACCCAGAAACATAAAAAAAACTTTTTCCAAGAATGTCACGTTTTGCGAGGAATGTGGAACTTTTCCGATAGTAGTTTCATGGCATGAAAAGTGCTTTCTCTAGTTATAAACCGTTCGGAATTGGCAAAAATTTGTAGGTCCTTTACATTCCCTCACAAGGTATAGTTGAAAGAAATGCACAAAAAATTCATACCGAAAGTAAATAACTGCAATTGAAGCCTTCAGTTGAAGAAGTCATCCAATATTTCTGAATTAACCAACACACATATAACTTACTGTTCGGGAGAATAAGCTTCTTTTTTCAATATTTTGTCGTTGTATGCAAACCTTTGTGGAGCGTTCTTAGAGTCAAAACACATATTTTTAAATACCCGAATTAGTTAAGATTAGAACCCATTAGCACTCTCAGACTCCTCTATGAAAAGAAAAATAAATTGTTAAGATCACTGGACAATGGATTATCGTAACTACCTTTGAAGATTGTATGACTTCTTTTGAACCCAATAACTACGAGAATGTCAACGAAATCTGGTACCAATTTTTTTTCCAAACATCAAACACTCTTTTATTATAAAAAAAATATACAAATGAAGCAATATGTCTATAAAAATAAACTAAAATACTTTAATCTGCCATTCAAGACAAAAACGAAGTAAAATTAAACTTATGCTAACTATCTAGTAAATAGTAGGTATGTATAATGGTTCATTAAAATACTTTTTTTTTATTTAAATATACAAAAATAAATAAATATATAACTTAATTTATACGTGTAAAATTACAATATAATTTATTTTTGATTTCTTAATAGTCAGAGAACTTAAATAAAATTTAAAAAAACTAAAAATTGTCTCCTCATTTGGACAATTTACAGTTTAAAGTTATTAATAAACCTAATAGACTCCAGCAAAGTTAAATACAATTAAGGTACTTAAGTTAAATGTGCATATTTACATAATTATACCTGTGCGTTTTTATTCGTACCGATAGTAAAAATATTAAACTATTGTGATTTTATGGAACATTCTATAGAGCTGAATTTTGAACGTCATTGATTTCAGCTTGGTCGATTTTTCTAAATGTTGGAATGAAAGTACTTCCACTCTGGTTGACAATGGAGTTGTTTGATGGACTCTGAAATAAAAAGAATCAATTTTGATCATTTGTCTTTTTTTGATTCGGAAAAATGAAATTTGCCTTCTTCTGATGATAACTTCTTCCACGAACTCTCGTTGTATTCCTTCTGACAGGATTAGTTGGTGCCTTTTGTGAGAGTCTCACAGAACTAAAAGTACTCCCTCTTCGTCCTCTACGTATTTGTGGCGATGGTGTTCCATTTGCTAAAAATAATTGTTTTCAAATTTAAGTATACCTATTATTTTTAAACCTGTCATAGTTAACTTACGTGTTGCAGCTATGGTAGACCTTTTAGACGCCTGCAACATCTCAAACACTACAGCACTGAATGATCCATGGTGTGATGTCTGCCTTTGAAGAGATGGTGGTTGAGCCGTTTGAGGAACACCAGGTGGCAGGCGTACAGGTGAAGATAATTGACTAGTAGATACACCCTTGGGATGAACAAAGTAGGTTGTCATGATTCCCTTGCCCTTGACATTAATCTCTCCACGTAGCTGAAGAAAAACAAATACAGAGACAAACAAATTGTTGATTTGATGATAACTCTTACCACACAAGTATAGCCTCTGTTTTGGATTAGATCTGCAGTCGTTGAAGGAACTTGAATCTTCCAAATAACACCAGTTGAATCCATGCGAGAAGCAACGTTAACAGTGTTACCCCATATATCGTAGACGGGCTTGCGAGCTCCAATAACCCCACTTACTAATGGACCACTTGAGATACCTACATATAGGTTAATTTTGATTTTACACAACATTTTTATTCAATCATTGATAAATACTTACCAACTCTCAGCTGAAAATTATTGAAGGCTTCTTTATTTATTTCTTCGAGCTTTTGTTTCATTGCCATTGCAAATTCTACAAGATCGCATACGCTGTCCTCTGATGTTTCACCTCGTTCAAGTAGATGTTTTGAGTTGAGTCCAGAAGCAGCCATGTAAGTAGCTCCAACGGTTTTTATTTTTTCTATGGATGCAAAGCGTGGTTCTTCAAGTAGAGCATCAAAATCACCTATAAATTGGTAAGATTGTATGATTTATCAAACGACTTTACTTCATAAAGCATGTATCCATCTCAAGTCTGAAAGTCTGCAGGCAAACTAAAAGGAGTTCAGTTCTTTATGGTACGATGTTTTCACCAAAATTGAAGAATCGATCGCCACAATTAATGAGTGAAATTC
The DNA here is from genome assembly GCA_949752695.1 of Melanostoma scalare. Classification (NCBI taxonomy): domain Eukaryota; kingdom Metazoa; phylum Arthropoda; class Insecta; order Diptera; family Syrphidae; genus Melanostoma; species Melanostoma scalare. Next base: position 141,744,743 of record OX456984.1, on the reverse strand, counting down.
CAAGGATTCAACACACCTAGACAACATCTCAAATTTTGTTGTAAGAAAGTCATTAAAAGTTTCCGTACTGATCTTTTGATATTCTTCAGTGTTAAAGGGTACATGCCTATTCCACTGTTTTCTTACATAAGGCAGGCCTTGAAATTTAAACGATTGAATTTTTTTCAAAAGGGTCTGCTATGGACTCCGGGCAAATAATTTGAATACTCAACTTCTCCTCGGACTGTTCATTGGGTGGCGACGCGACCGACGTAAGGAGTCTTAATAAGAAAAAGAATATAGTAATATGCCTGATAGACGAATGGCCTCCCAGGGCAAGTCTTGAATGCCTTAAAGGCCTATCCGTGTCATGTACTGAATCCCTATTATTTGAAAATTTTTATGCTCTAGTATGTGCGCTATAGGCTCTAAACTATAAATTGGGGAAATGTAAAGGCAGTTGATTTAAACTAGGACCATTACTGTTTAGTATTGCCACAGCTGATCAACAAAAGAACATATCAGGAACATAAATGGGTTAACGCCTTAGGTATTGCGCTGCCATGCAACAGGAATCTGTTGAGATCGACGGATACATGCAACGTACGGAGGATGTAATCCTTAGTACAATGGACAGGGGATAAGAACTGTAATGTAGTTCTTTGCCATGTCTGCGTGCTCCCCTATGAAATTCACCAGTTGATTTGGCGTTGCTGACCAGAAAAATAAGTAATTTAAAGTTTAAGTTAATTTTACCAGAAAAAAAATTGCCTTTACATTTTGAAATTAAATTCATTTGGAATTTGCCATTTTTAGACAGAAATGTCATCTTTGGTGCCATCTTTGATGACACAACAAGTTTCGTTAAAAAACTTCGATGTCACATTTTTAAGACGAGACAATAGAGCGACACAATAGTAAAGTTACGGAAAGCACTTTTTAGGCGTTATCGCCGACGATAGACGAACGAACGATGACCGTCTGTGAAAGTTTCGGAATGACCCCCTGGACACTTCCTAAATATAGGCAACACGACTCAACGAACATATACCGAAACGTGACAAAAGACTCATTTTACAAATAAAAAAGTAGACTCCTGGCAAGACAGGCTGCTTTTATTAAAAATCTCCAACAGCTCATTAGAGAAAACTTCTTAACATCGATATCTCTTTTCCGAGAATGTTTCCGGGAATAAATAAAATTTTTAGGATAAAAGATCAAAATGACCTCCAGAGTATTAAAATCCAAGAGACGGCAGATAGCAAAAACTTAGTTCTGACAGTAGGAATAGATCCAGCTGACGCCATTTTGGATGGTGACCACTTTATAGTGGATAATAGGTCTGTTCGTTGAACTTTCCCCAGGGTTGACCCAGGTTTTCTTGACAACCCCATGAGTTGTCAAAAAAACCTGGGTTTTCCAGTCCTCAAAAAACGCTAAACCACAAATCGCCACACATCTCTGTCATTTAAATAAAAACACATGCCATTTGACAGCCCTCAAATCGCCACAGCAAAAAGCTAGGGCGAGTTTGGGGAAAACCTATGGCAAACCTAAGGCTCAAAAAACACTCAATTTGACATTCAGGGCGAATTTAGGTTTCTCAAAAAACGCTTTGTGGCGACCCTAGGGCAACCCCAGGGCTTCAACGAACAAACCTAATATTAGGTGAATGAGTGCATTCGCCCAAACTACAACCTTGAGAACAGAACCTTTGTCGGAAAGTTTTATTTTAGAGACTATAGATCTCACATTGGCGATCTGAGAATCTTGGTTTCAATCGGTTCAATGACGACCGACTTCTAAATGCAGGGGATAACACCCTGTTTGTTTCTAAGATGGACCTCGACGACATCTTTACATGAAAATGAAAGATTTGTTTGTTTGTTTGTATTCAATAGGCTTCAAAGCTGCTGAGCCAAATGAAATTTGATGGAAATGTGGCCAAGAGTCTAAGACATGATAAAGGATATATTTCATTACCATATATCACAACGGGAGAGGGACGGGGACGAGAGCGGGAACAGGAACATAACGCGGAACTTAGAAAATAGGCTTCACAACCCTCGAATATCATGAGCTATACATATTTCATTCACATATTCCCCGAGTAGAATGGACTATATTTCAATCTCATATTCCCCCGAGAACGGGAACGTAAATGGGAGCTAAGAAAATACTGAACCCATTTAAAAAATTCTTTCACCGTTAGAAGGCTTCTTTATGCCCGAGTAGCATAAACTTTATTTAATTCCCATATTCCCACGGGAACGGAAACGAAAACGGGAACTAAGAAAATACTGGAGCAATTATAAAAATTCATTCAACGTTACTCCGGAGTAGCACAGACTATATTTCATCCCCCTATTCCCACGGGAGCTGAAACGGAAAGTCGAACAACCGCTGAATTGATTTCAAATCTTTTTCATCAGTACAATACGGTGTTGTTTCCAAGTAAAATTACTATATTTCATCACCATATTCCCACGGGAACGGGAACGTAAAGTGGAACATAAAAACTGATGAGCAGATTTCCAACGTCCTTTCAAAATTAGAATGCTTCAATATTCCTCACTAATGTAGATTTCATTTTATTTAAATATTGCAGAAACGATGCTACCCAATAAATAACCGTATCACCTGAGCTACACCAGACGGGTCAGCTAGTCTTTCATAAAATAAAGAAAAAGAAATTAGCGGGAGTCGAAGGCATACCCAATATTGTGCTGCGAAAGCTCCCTTTGAAAACGGTTGACATCTACACCTATCTGTTTAACAATGCGCTGATTAATGCGTATTTTCCAGTGCATTGGAAGACGGCAGTGGTTCATCCCCTCCTTAAAAAAGAAAAAAATGGTTCCGAAACAGCAGATCTTCGGTCAATTAGTCTTCTTTCGAGTATCAGCAAGGTATTCGAGAAAGTTCTCAATAAAGCACTGTCCACATGGGTTGAGGACAAAAATATTATTCCAGAAAATCAGTTCAGTTTTAAAGCGGGTCATGATATTGCATATGCCGCGTCTAAACTAGTATCAGATATTCAATGGAACAAAGCTAACCTTTGGTAAAGTACCCTTTGGACGGTCTTTTCTATAAGTTGATCGGATATGGCATGAGTAAACCACTGCAATACATTCTTAATGACATGCTTCATGGTAGAAGGTTTGTTGTCAAAAGTGGCAATTTTACTTCTACTAGAAGTAGTCGCAGTGTTCGAAGCCGCGAAGCACTTAGCTACGCAAAACTAGATCTACAAAAATATTGACTTCTTCATAGACAGTCAGGCGGCCATCAAAGCTATCTCATCCCTTATCACAATCAATTACACAATCCAAACTAATAGACAGCTGTCGCAGTAACCTAAGACTGCTCAGCGAAACAAACACAGTTAGTTTAACCTGGGTTCCAGGACATCGTGACATAATCGGTAATAAAATGGCGGATAAGCTGGCTAAAATCGGGTCAGCACTCGAATCCAGCGAAACAAACACCTCAGTTCTAAAGCCACTAGAGCAAGAATAAAACAAAATCAAACACAAATTTCTAAAAACAGCCAATGACAGGTGGTCATCTTTACCGAGACTCCAGAAACCTTTGGCCAGATATTTCCAAGAAAAAAAAACATAATTTCCACTCCAGCTAAGCAAACCTCGGCTCTCTCTGTTGATTGGCATTCTCACGGGCCACAACTCGTTGGGTACACACATGATGAGAATGGGCATTAGCACATCCGACTTATGTAGAGGATACCAAGATGAGGAGGCCGAGGAAGGATCATTCCACTTCCTCTGTGAGTGTCCTAGCTTGGTCCACACTCGGAAAAAAAACCCTCCGAGAATACTTCTTCGACGAACTGGGCGACATCTCTATTCTTCCATTGAGCAACGTCCTGAAATTTACTCAGGGCTCCAAATGGTTCAGTGGGGGTTCCCCACCCCAATAAACCAATCACTAACCCAACCCTCTACCTCTCCAATCCTTCCATCTCCTCATCCTCTGGTTTTCCCGGGGAGCACAATGGATCCTTGAGATCCGAGTGAGGTGCTGCCACTTGTGGCAACCTAACCTAACCTAACTTCAACCAGAATTTTTAAGATACAGAACGGTCTGTAACTGTAACAGAGAGCGGTGAATTCGCCTATTTTATTAACATTTTTACAGTCGATCAAATAAGTTCTCTTCACCACTCATCTATAGCGTACACCGACGACCTCATTGCGTACAGAACAGGTCCAAATATCGAAGTCATTAGAGTAATCTTGCAACGTTATTTCGATAAGATTCAGCATGGCCACCCACTGGCAAACAAAGTAGTAGTCAAGTACCTCGGCCTCTGGCTAGATCAGTATTTATTTTTTAACAAACATTTGGATGCGGTTTTGGCCAGGGCTAGATTAGCTTTTGCTTTGACAGGGCGACTGTTTCACAGCAGTGAACTTGATAGCAGAGTGAAAGTGATTTGCGTACTTGTCTTGGATTACACAGTACACCCGATTCGAAGTAAAAACACTAATGGAGTTCTTTACAACGGGGCCGAAATAAACAGAATCGATAACCTATAGCCCACATAAAGAGTAATTAATTATCCCAGAATCAATAACTTCATCTTAGAACTGACTCCAGGTCACACTATAAACCGAATGCCATTTTTGTTAAAGAGCACGTCACCAAACTTCGGGGCTAAAGTGACAACTAAAAAGATCAGTGCAAGGGAGGCAAGGAAGAGAAACAAGCACAAGAGAACGAACAATGATTGCAGTGAGTTGTCGAAAGTTATGTATCAAGCTTTTAGACTATTTTTGAGTGTTGCAGCTAAGGATTTCTCCCTCCTTAGCTGCAACACTGTGAACTTTTTTACAGAATTCCAAAGGAGTTGAACACATATATTTGCAAAAAATAACACGAAGCTAATGATGTGCAACATCTTGATCAGCCTGATATTGACCCCAGGCTAGTCCGGTTTGCGTCAAAATAAACATAACAAAGCTTGTGGAGCCTCGAGTCATAACGCTTTTCAGGAATCGGTTTTGTCAGTTCCAAACGGCTAAGCGAGTATGCACTTTTCATGGTAGTGTAGTTGTGTAATTACGCTCTCAAGACTGGTCATTTCCTTGCCATAGGCAATACTAGTGAAAGAACAATGAGTGTTTTTGAGATTCGAGTCTCGAACTCCTACGTAAGAGGCATGCAACCATTACGGAACGCCCATATGTAATCAAAGAAAATTTTGAAAATTTTGCACTGTAGCGTACAAAAACAACTTTACGAAAGTACTTTGTTGACAGAATTTGATCTACGACACAAGAGAAATAATTGCCATTTACCAGAGCATTTCAGGACTCCTGGAAATCGTCAAGGTATCCAGCACAATTTTTCTGTTAACAAATCCTATCTTCAAAAATTGAAATATTTTAGCCTTTTTGCTTTGAATAGGAGGGGAAAGAATCCGATTTGAATTTTTCTTTCCATTACTTATGCATAGGACATATATGGTCTGATGGGTTCACGTACTTCCTCCTTTTCAAAATTTGATTGAGAAGACATCAATCAAAACAAATCTTAGAAATTCCATCGACTCGTCCCCGTAATTGAACGGATCATCAAACCCATTCGAATCCGGTCGGACATGTCATATGTACGATGTATGAGTATGTACCTACACTGTATTCAATCAAATACCCACTGACAGTCAGCCACCCCATAAAAACACTCATCGTCATCATATTCCTTCGAAATACGAGTAGGTACTTACATATAATCTCATTCAATATACGTATGCACGCCTTGCCGTTGTCAATGTCCTCAGAATAAAAGTCCTGGAAATTGGGAATCGATGCAAACATTACGCCACATAAGCTGTGCATGTTTGAGTATAGCTCGTCGGTTCGTTCATCTGACAAGTAATAAGCCGCCACGTGATCTGGCAAAATGTTCTGCAAGAGAAGAATAAACATTTTTAAAAAAGTATTTGCATCAAGAACATATGTATGTTGAGTTATGTCGCAGTTATCAACGTCAAACGGCGGGCGGCCGCTTCCTACAAATGTAATAACCCAGAACCTACCTTAATCAACGTGTCATTGAGATTGCGATTCTTAATCATATTTGTGAGCTCTTTTTCCGCTTGTTCTTTCCAAATGAAATCCAATCGAGATGTTACCTGAAAACGATATCCTGTTAGTTGTTTTTCTTTTTTAAATTTTATTAGTATATAACAATTCTACCTCCACCAAACGTGCATGATATGTCACCATCACTAGAAACACGGCCAGAAGTATGAGCATTTGGCCAGATAAAGGCATTCCAGCGTTCGATTGCACCATAACCTCGTTGTCGGTATTAAAGATTTTTGGAAAAACAGCCATAATAAGTGTCGTGTAGCACGCGACCATAACAACGGCCATCATGGTCTTTACCAGGTAGTAAAGCTTCAGAGCGGTGGCCAAGGCGATTAGACATAGAATCCAAGTGAACACAATGTACTCGGGATGTGCACAATCGGGATACCCGTCTATTGTGGGATCTGCTGAGGGTTTGACACTGACATTTGTCGTAGGGGATGCAACTGTTGTTTGCATTCCAGTAGCACGAACGGAGTTTTCAGAGTTTTCAGGAGAATTTTCGTGGAGATTCAGTGGTGGAATTGATTTTGTGAGATTGATGGCAGCATCGACAATGGATTGGTGTACTACGTCGTTTGGCACCGAGGCAGAGAGCAGTTTTCGCCTGGTAGAGTCTCCGGAATAATTCGCTGTATAGTTGTCGGTTATGATGGTATCAACAATAGCATAATTGACGGCTGGCTGTTGAAGATTGTTTATGGTGATGTTATGATGTATTGTGGCTGACAGGTAGACATTCACCTTTAAGCCATTGGTGTTGCTCGGTTTTTCTAAAACAATGAACTGTCCTTCCATATCGAGGAATGTTGACGATGGACAGAGGACGAGACCGACAGAACTTAACACAGACATCAGCACAATGACCAGACAGATAAAAATCGTTCGTTTTTGTCTTTGGTGGACTAGTTTTGCTGAGTTGCGCTTCAAAATTTGTGGCAGTCCTGAAAATATCAAATATGTACTTTAATAAAAATCTTTTCGCTTTGCCATCAGCTAAGGAAATAGTTAGATCTAGATTTAAGATACCTCTAAAGAGACTCTTGAAAGTATACTAGCAAAGAACTTTCAAAAACTTTTCATTAATACAACTTGCTCCCAACTAATGAATTAGTTCTACCCCACTCAAAAAAAATTTTTTTTAAAGTAAATGAATGTACCTATAGAAATCGTTTTGGAGCTCTGGAAGTTCAACGAGTCTGTCAGATTCTGGTTAAGAAGGAAAGAAAACGAGAATATGACATACTCGATGAACAAAAATTGGTGAACGGTGAGAGATATCCTTAAAGCGTTTGGTTAAGAAAAATACACCCAATAAACTAGCTGTGGCTAGCGTGTTTTCATCACATCTACGAGTACAAGTTGACAGCAGTTGTTATGTCATCTCCTTTGGACATTCAACAGAACAGGCCCAGACGTTATCATTTTCAAAACAAAATTCAGAGCTAACACACTAACCAAACAGCTTTAAACTTTACACAATGCAGCATCCAAGGAAGGTATCGACAAAATCATAACCTTTTCCAAATCTCAGTGGCAAGAATTTCAACCTCGACATTGCCTACAAGGATCTAAAGCAATGGACGATCTTGATCTTAGGAGAAGTTTTTCAAAAAAGTAAAGCACCGGCTGGAATACACCTTGAGAACTAACACAAAGTGAATGCAGTTATTTCAAAAATCACCCTTCAAAAGTTTCTTCAGGTGTCCCTCATTGAAAAGGTGTTTTTTTTGACAAATTATTTTTTTTATCATAAAGATAAGAGTCTGCCTTTATGTTTTACATGTAATTATTTCAGGCAAGTTGCTGCCGTGGCTGGCTGGAATAAATTCCAGGCGAAATGCCTAATTTTTGACCATTTTTGGCAGCATTTGAGGTCGCATGTCAGCAATAAGCAATAACTCGCCAAATATTTTCTACCATGGCATCAATCGTCTCGGGATTATCTATGTTGACAAGCCAACTCACATAATCCTACAAAAAATAATCTAGTGGTGTTAAATTCGGCGGATCTTGGATGTAGCTCAAAGGTTTAAAACCTAAAGCACTAAAGAAAGAGAAGTACCGGAAATAGTTGGCATCGGCGCAATGCCTTGCAAATAGCGAGCGAGTACCGAACAGTGTCTTATCCAACCGTTTTTTTTTTAAGTTGCAGGTGTAGTACCAATTGATCTCCTTGCAGAAAAGAAAGAAGAAATCGGCGTAGAAGCGTTGAAAACAGAAGCAAAAACGCTTTCACAGCAGTAGTAGATGGCACAATGGGAGTCAGAAAGCAGAGGTCGCTGGACTACTCGGCTGATCTAAACGAGTGGAGTAACCAAAAAAAAATGGTGAAGTGAACTACTACGTTACACAGCTCCTCACCGGAAACGGGTATTTCAACGCCTCCGCCTTTCTGGAATAGGATTGGAAAAGGAAAAAGCCCTTCGTGCCAGTCAAAAGATTCGTCGGCAGTCGAACTCTACCCCACAATGTTCGATTGCAGTATATAGGAATATCTGCAGAAAACAGAGTATAGGAGAAATCAGCCAAAATAATATCATTCTGAAGATGTTGAGAGAAAACAAAATTAAGCGTTAGATGAGGAAACAGAACCCGAAACCTATACAAGAACACCCTTCGAAAAAGTACGCAGGTGATCCCGAGGAGAGAGATGAGCGAGAAATAAACAAAAATTAGCACGACTGCGTCTGGTTCCGATACAACCAACAGCCTCGGAAAACAATAATGATTTCAAAAGTAAAAGGACAATGACCTTCAGATCTGTACGTGAAACGTAAGATCAATTAACGGATTACGTGCAGCCGGAGAGCTAGTGAACTGCTGCAAAGCAGACGTAGCCGCCATCCAAGAAGTGCGGTGGAGTGGGCCGGGCGATCCGATATCTACTATGTCGACTGCTACAGACAACAGAAACAGCGCTTATTTGGGTGCAGATACGAGCTCCTTGAAGAAACATATGAGCAGTGCCCTAGACACGACGTGAAAATCGTTCTTGGTGATTTTAACGCAAAACTAGGGAAGGAGGATATCTTTGAAAATAAAACTAAAATTCTCCGAATGATCTTTGTTGCCGTATGTAAAAACAGTGTGTGGAGAAGAAGATACAACAACGAGCTGTAGGTATGAGCTGTACCGCGACATTGGGATAGGTAGAAAAGTACGCATCGCAAGACTATGATGGCTGGGCCCTGTAGAGCGGATGGACCCAAACGCTCCGGCTCGTCGGGTTTTCGAAAGCACATTGCAGATAAATCGCGGAAGGGGAAGATCTCGTCTTAAAATGCGCAATCAGGTGGCAGAAGACCTCAACCAACTTAGAGGGCAAAACTGGAGAGAGCTCGCCCGAACTGTAATGCCCACCTAAGTAAGTAAGAAGGCAAGACTTCATCCCACGAATTTTCGATTCTGTGCTAATTACAGAATAAAATCTTAAGGCTGAGCACAAGGTTTTAGTATTAGCTATTAGCTCTTCACAACATATTTCGTGGTATAGGATTGGCAACTACACATTAATAATGAAAATTGAATGAAATCACATGATCTATTAAGGAAAATTAAATTAAATATTCCAAAAGTTTTCTACGAAAATATAAAAACTCCACTTTTTTGCAGTTGCTAGTACATATAAACGCTGAAAATTTAATCAAAATCGTTAGACCAATTTTTTGAAAATCAATAATGAAAGTTTTCAGATCTTGCCATAAGATATTTTGACAAAAATTTGAAAAAAAGATACTTTTGTGAAAATATTTAAAAAAATCAAAATTTTTTCAAACACATATTTAATAAAAATTACAAAAATAAAAATTTTTCAAATGTTGATACGCAATCTCGGACTTCTAACATATAAAAATTCGAGAAAATCGTGTTAGTCATTTACGTGAGAGTCGGGTTTGACTTTTTTCAAAACGTTTTCTTACATCTTAAGAAAAACGAACCAAAAACTCAAAATTTAATTGAAATCGTTAGAGAAGTCTTCGAGCAAAAGAAGGTATTTTCATATGGTTTATATGCCAGGTACCGTTATTTCAAGACCTAAAAACTAAATTCCAAAATGTCCTCTGTAGGTTGCCTCACAGACCCTTCTGCAAATTTTGGAGAAATCGGTTTAGCGGTTCAAGATGTAGATCTCTATCGGTCAGACAAACAGACAGATATAATTGCAGGACCCACTTTTTTCTTATTCGCTTTCAACCCGGCAGGGAGGAGTTCTGTCTCATCTCCAGCGGAACCTGGTCGTTAACAAATTGCTAATCGACCTAAAGAACGAAGGTTTCAAAACCATAGCCTAAGCCGACGATGTACCAGTTGCCGTTTCAGGCAAGCACCCACAAACCCTAGCTGAGATGCTACAAACAGCACTTAACAAGCTTAACAATTGGGCTGAAGATTGTGGACTGAATATCTATCCGCACAAAACGGAATTAATTCTCTTTACGAGGAAATAGAAAATTCCGGACTTCAGACCCCCAACCATTAAGGGGGTAGCTCTCACACTGTCAAATCAGGCTAAATAAACTGACCTGGAAAACCAATATAGAGGAAAAAGTAAATAAAGCCAACGTGGCACTGCAAAAAAACCATTGGTGGGAAATGGGGTTTCTCTCCCAAAATCTGCATGATTGCAAAACTTGCTTTATAGTGCCTATAATCGCAAGTAAAAAAGTACCTACGGTGAGTGTTGTGTAAGGGTAACACGACAGCAATAAAACCATTTGAGGTGAAAAATACGTACTTCCTGTTTTTCTTATTGGTTCGTTTAAACCGAAACAGCTCAGTTATTTCTGATGAAAAATGTATCCTATTGCCCAATCCAAAATTCGCGCTGTTTCTTTGTTAAATGATATCCTCTCTTTTGCTTACCAGGGCAGAAGTATGGATCTTATCCAAAGAGGCAAAGGAAACCCTCAGTCACATTGGGAGTTCCGTCTGTGTGTATAAGAAGACAAAGCGAAAAATAAGAAAAGATGACATGAACCAAGTGAGAAAAGTATAAATTGTGAAATCGCAATAGCTGTGCCATGTACATATGTATGTTTGTACATATAGCAAATGAACATAAACGCTCCTGCTCGAAAAGTATGAATCATAAAACTAACTACAAAATGAGAAAAACCTCTTGGTATTATTGGTCTTTCCTCGTGTGTAATTAAAATTGAGGTCTTTGCAATGAATCAGTTCGGAAGGATGCTTAAAACTGCGAGGAGAAAAATTAAACCATCTTTATCTTCTCGGAAAGATACCCTTCATTGGAATGAGATCGAAACCTGTTCAGAAGAGGACAGTCATGGACAGTCATTCAACCTGCAACAAAGACTTGTAGTTTCCAATTGAATTCCAACACATAGTGGTTACAATGGTAGCGAAAGGGTTGAATTTATCCATTATTTCTTACTCTGCAACCCGTTTTTTAGCTCAAATTCAAAACACCACTAGAAGCATTCTATATTCATTCTAATATACAATGAGTAATATACAATAAGTAAGTATGCTGAAAACAAAATGTACAAGAATATTAACCGAAAACAACCATATTCTTTTCAGAACATGGGGAAGCATCTTTGCAGATCCTACAAAACGGAATGTCGTGCACTACCCATAATTCGGCTGATTGATCAATGGTTTCTGGTCTAAATCAGGTGCAGAAGAACTGTACTTAAAACTGTCTTTAAGAGGCTGAATTTGTATAGTAATAAGCCGGATATTGCAGTGCCCAGCCTAGTTTATAAGCCTTGATGAAGTATAGAGAGACCATATAAGAAATGTCAAAGTTTCGTTTTAGTGTTCATTTTGAAACACCCTATATGCAAAATCATTGTTGACAGTTTAATTAAACACTTTTTGACTTTTAACATAATTCTGTGCTGAGAACACAACTAGCTGATAATTCGCATTAAGAAGTTATTACAAGCAGAGCCATGACATTTCATTGAAAATATTAACTATAGTCTCTATGAAGAAACTTCTATTGTAGGAAGCTCTAGTGAGGTCCAGGGACTGCTGACCTCTTTGTACTCTTTTAATTGAAAAACATACTTTTGTTATCAAAAAACAAAAACCAGATACCACACGCAAAACAGATTTTTTACGCCCACATAGATTTCAAACTCATTGTATAACTTCTGAAATGTTTACATTCTAAAACTTACCGGAAAATTCTTCAGCCATTACAAGGATACAACCTGCAGTCAGGACAATAGTGCCAGCGGCCAAGCATATAAGTAATTTTGTGCACTTTGGTATCACAATTGTTTGGCACAGAACAATGAATATCCATATCACAAAAACACACAGCATATTCGACCTGCAAGTTGTTCAAACAAAAATATTTACTTTTAATTAACTGCAAACATAATATGCTTGCAGTAGCTTATTTCGGATTGAAAGAAAATTTACCTGAACATGTCCTCGCGTAATTGACAAAACTTTGCTTCCTGGTTTTTTTCTTTGAATTTCAATGTCCATCCGTTTAGGTATTCCCGACGAATTTCTTTGTTTGAGTTTATTTGAATGTTTTGGTCGATGAAATCGTCAATCTGTTAATGAATATTTGATATGCAAACAAGAAGGAGAACAAAGTTAATTATCATGGTGGATAATGTAAACAAATAATCATCCTATTGGACAATTAATGATAAATTGAGAGTATAGTCGCAAGGAAGTATGTTTGGAGTAGGGAATTATGTAGATATTCATTATGTAATTGAAGCGATTTCATTTTCAATCGATTAAAGGTCATTGACTCTTTGTTGTATACGAAAACTTTTGTACAGGTTATATGTTTTTTTTTTTTTATAAAACTCATTAGTAAAGAATAAGTATTTTTTCTTGGTAAGCAAGTTTTATTAAAGGAATAAAATGACGGCAAATAAAATTTCAAGATTTTTTGAAAACCGCGTTTTTGTTTTCAAAGAATTTGAGAATGTTAATGTCAAGCACTGCTATGCGATTCAGTCAATATGAACATTTTTTTTTCTTAAACAGATTTATTAAATTTGTTCCGTGAAATCCAAAATGAAACCTGGAGTATTTATGTCGTGTAGTGTAGGAAACCGGAATAAATGTCTTTCATCGTAATGTTGCTCATCCGTTTCCTGCAAAGTAGGGGGCTCAATGAAAAAGGTAACATCTTTAGAAGTACCTATACCTACTATTCACTTAAACGGAAACATTCTCTTATTTTACATAAAAAGAACTTAGGGATGAGTTGTTTATGAAAATGCATCAATAATGTTCTGAATTTTGTATACAACGTCTTCCAAGAAGCAGTTTCAATTTGATGTTTGAAAAAAGGATAGTATGTATTTTCAAAGAGAAATCTTCGACTGGTTATTTCATTGGATGACTTTGGTATCAGAATTAATGTCAACCAAATTGCCGTCAGGGCTACGTTTACAGAACCGTATTCTTTTCTTGAAATTTTCCAATTACAATTTGCACATTTGCGGCTGTGTGTTCTCGAAAAAAAGTTGGAGGACTTCTTCGGAAATATAATCGGCAGGTAAGCATAGACTGCACGACAAAACCTCCAAAGACGGACTATGGCTAATCGATTTTGCTGCGGAGCTAAATCTTATTGTTAGTAGTATACGCATCCCATACATCTCAAAATTCATAAATATGCAAGGCGACCTCCAGATCAATCAAAGGTCAATCAAATAGGCCATGTTGTGTTAGACGCTAGCCAATCTTTCAGTATGATAGATGTCCGAACTTTCCCACTTTCCAACTTTGACTCCGACCACTACCTTGTTGTAGCCAAGGTGCAAATGAGAGTATTCTGTTTAAGACTCGCGCGAACTAGTCCTTTGAAACAATATGAAGTCTTAAAGCTCAAATCACAAGAGATCACCTGTGCTTTCTCCAATCAAGTGTCCCTCCAATTATCATTGAATTCTTGCCGGCCAGCATTGAGCATTAAAAACCAGTGGTAGCAATCCCAACAAGTCCCACCAGAATCGCTACCTCTGAGGTTCTGGGTTACACTTGGCCCCCGAAACGAAACCCATTGTTCGATGAAAAATGCAGGCAGACAAAAAACACGACAAGTGATGCAAGACTCTAACAGATGCCATGACAAGATTGAGACTCGGAAGTTTTGTCAAAAGACCAGCAGGGAAACATATAAATGGAACCGCAGTCGCTACTGAGGATTTGGAAAATCCTGCAGACTGCATAACGGCGATGAAGACACTACTTCCGCTATAAGGCAGAATGCCCCACACAATAGACCAAATTTTCACATTACGGTAGATCTTGGAAAAAACCGAAAATATAATACCGATATACACCATTTTTTTATCGACTTCAACGTCGCTTATGACAGTATATTTGAAGAGATTAGCTGTATAGAGCCATGTCTAGTTTTGAGATCCCTTCAAAACTCTTTCGACAATGCAGGATGATTTTAGAGAATTCACGCTGCTCCGTCAAGGTCGGTAAAGAACTCACCGAGACCTTTGATGTCAAAATAGGCTTTCGACAAGGCGACAAACTGTCATTCGATTTCTACTTAGGATAACATTAGTGCGGAGATCAAACGGAAAATAACTGTTGCCAACCGCTGCTTCTTTGGGTTGAGAAAGCAATTGAGAAACAGAACTCTCTTCAAAAAACCAAGGTAATCCTTTATAAGACCTTGAACATCCCAGTCGTTTTTTACGGCGCAGAAGCATGGACCTTATCGAAGCGGGTGAGGAAACCCTTGGGGGCTTTGAAAAAAAAATACTCCGAGTGATCTTTGGTCCCATATGCGAAGACAATGTGTGGAGAAGAAACTTCAAAAACTAAGTGTATGAGCTTTACCACGTCAAGGGCATAACTCGAAGAGTATTGCTGGGCCATGTAGAGCGGATACACATCATCAACATCCCGGCTTGACGAGTGCTCGAAAGCACATTGCAGCAAAATCGTGGAAGGGGAAGACCTCGTCCTAGGTACCACAATCAATTGGGAGAAGACCTCAACCAACATAGACTGCAAAATTGGAGCGAGCTCTCCCAAAATCGATGTTGTTATCGAAAAATGTTGTTGGAGGTCCAGTTTCACCCCGAACAGTAATGCCCACTTACATAAGTAAGTAAACTGTGAAAATTAGAACGAGTTTCAACGAATTTAATATGATTTCTTTCCAGTTTCATCTTTTCCAAATCGATGTTATCTATGGGATAGTTACAGATCAGAGATACTGATTGGAGAAAATGTTGAACATTCACAGAGAAAGTGCTCCGTGGTGTCACCACCTCGCCCCAGGATTTGCATCACAGCATGTGGTATCACTTCAACCTAACACGATTAAGTTCATGGCAAAAAGTAGGTGCCCCATGGCTACGCCAAAGACTGTCTTCAACAGTCTTTTTTGATACGGAATAGCTTAAACCAACTTTCTTATTTTAGGAAGCTTTCTATTGGTACAAAGAAGTTTGCTATCAAGAATTACTCTATGATGTTTGACTTCATGTAGTATTGGAATGTGGACGCACTTTGGGTTGAACCACTCAATTTTCTTCGTCTCGTAAAGAGAACAACATCGGTCAGCCTTAAGGGGATAGATGTAGAGACCGTTTCTAACACACCAGCTGTCAATCAAATTCAGCGAAACGTTTTCCAGAAATAAACAGCTTGAAGGTTGGATCCAACAGCAAGCACGGGGATATCGTCGGGGTATGCTCGGGCCCAAATACTAGATCAATTGAGCAGTTCAACCAGGTATTCAACTTGAATGCACCATAGAACAGGTCATAGAACGATACCTTACTGGCAGTGATTGTCCACCCACCGCTTCAACGATTATTGTTCGAGCTTGTCACTAACTTCACCCAACAGCTCAAATTTGCCCAACAGTTTTACAATTGCTGGCGGAGGAGTTCCTTAAGAATACACAAACAATTTTGCAAGCTATGACTGCAAAATGTTCACTTCACCAAAAGCCATTTGTTAATTAGAGACAGCTTGGGCTATGACAACTGTTAAAATAGCGGGTAATTCATAATGAAGCCTTTTGTTGGAAGACTTTTCATTATAATTGACATACCTCCTGTTGAACGCATATTTCAAAACTCTTTTTTTCAAGCTTCATTTCCCATAGAAAGATTATCCATAATTCACAAATTTCCTTCAACTGCAATATAATGACCAAGAACCATAGATTGACCTAATTGAAAAGCCAACATCAATTGTTCAGGCATCACAAAGTCTACTTGGTAATACAACATACAAGTCATGGTAACAAACTTCCGCATTTACGAAATTGCTCCTACTTAAATACTCCACGTCAACGTCAAAATAAAATTTAAATCTAGTTTATGCAATGAATAGAAACTACTTTACCTCTTCAGCCATTGCTGTTATAGACGCACGATGATCCTGTTTAACATCACACAAAACGGAATCGGTACGATTAAGTCCTTCTTCCGGTTCGTTTAGCTGGAAATAATTAAATTAAAAATAGTGGATATAAGTTCATAAGCACACACAAATATCCGACTTAAAGAGCTGTGTCACATCAAACTGTCGCGTCGCTCGTTGGTCGGCATATCCACAAGTGGAATGTAATACGATAAGGGAAGGAAGTGAGTTAACTCATTGTTTTCTGTCGCTTCTGTCTTAATTCGTGAATCGTGAGTTTCGCAATGCTTAAATAATTTTTCTCTTTTTGGATTTTTTTTTTATATATTTTAATCTAAGCCACAAAACTAAACCGTAAGAGAGTGACCGACAAAGCAGAAAGTATTACAGCGAAACAGCAGTGAAAAAGGATGACAAGAAATAAAAAAAAAACACAAGAAGGATGTGGGTGTGGGTAGGTTGTCAACCAACTTTATGGGGGTTATGCTGTTGACAATGGGAATTCTGCTTACATTTTTGAATGGGATTTCCGGTGTCCATTCTGTGGTTGGTTCATCCTCTGTTATAACACTCTTAGGATCCAATTTGTCATTCAGATTATGCTTTGGAGTGCTGACTTTATCGATTGCTCGAGTGTCGGGAGTTGTCGTACCCGTGTTTTTGCCATTTGCTATTACCACGCCAGTATCGCCATTTGCTTCGCTATTCAATTGAACCGAGTTATTGTTTGCAAGTGAATCTTCTGCTAACGTAGATGTTTTTGGAACTTTACTACAACGACGGTTTCCAAATCGTCGGCG
This sequence comes from Melanostoma scalare, assembly GCA_949752695.1. Classification (NCBI taxonomy): domain Eukaryota; kingdom Metazoa; phylum Arthropoda; class Insecta; order Diptera; family Syrphidae; genus Melanostoma; species Melanostoma scalare. Next base: position 141,727,495 of record OX456984.1, on the reverse strand, counting down.
TGGTCTGTGAGACAAAAAGAAGAATTAAAATTGATTTATTTTGCTTCATAAATATATCTAAATATCGAATACACAGATAAATTTAGTTTTCTGAAAAAAAATCACTATGGGAACTAATGGAATGTCACATCAAAGGCAGAACCAACATTTGCATATTTCCTTAAAAAGTATTCATATTCGACCAATCTTTCATTGGGGGCTTGGAATTAATTCATTTAACTTTGGTTCCTCACTTAAAGCTGAGATACCAAATTGGCTACCTACTCTTTGGGTTTTTTTCTGTTAGAGACTTTTAAAAACCGGTTCATTGTACTACCAGAACCAACCTTCTTTTTGTTATATAGCTTTTCAGATGTTCGTAGGAAAGGAAAAGCCAAAAGACGCTGCCATGATAAGGAGCCTAAGTTACCAGCTCTCACCATGTCTGCACCGAGTATATTTAACATCGTGCGAGAAAAAGCAGGACATTCGCAGAAATAGTGTTTCGCGGTGTCGTCGTCTTCTCTTCAATATTCACAGAGCGTGGTTTCACTTAAGCCTAACATGTTTAAGTGTTTGAAAAAGAGAAGTGCCCCATGGCAACGCCAATAAGTTTTCTACATTCTTTTCTGCTACGGGATAGCAAAAATGTTGCAGTCTTCTCATCAACGTTTGGGAGCATACGTTTGGTTTGTCTGCATCCACTGGAGGCATGCATCTACGGTTGTGCTCTTGGCAGGTCCAATTGTTGATTGAAGCCCTCACTGAGGACGCTGGCAGACCTATCGACGGTTCAGGTCCTGAGAAAGCTGTCTGAGATCCTGTCTATGAGTTATGCCGAGATGACCTTGAACTCTAGCTAGACTTAAAGAATTTTGTCTTCCGGCGGCATTCAGAGAGCTGTTGCATTCCTGGATCAATTTTGATGTAGTGAGAGGGTTGAGAAGGATCTTAAACACAGCTGGGCTCTCGCTACAAATAGAGATACTTCTCCCCATCCAACCATTGTTCGTAACGTTGCTTATAGCTATTTAGATAGCGTACACCTCCGTTTGGAAGACGGATGCGTATGAGCCTAAAGAGGCGTCTGCCATCGTTCTTCTCAAAGGCACTAGCGCCAGATCAATCGTCGGTTTTTGGAACCATCTGTGAAGTTTCGATAACAATCCTCTCCTGGTTCAGATTCTATAGTGGACCAGTCTTGAACCGAAGAAAAGTTGACTGATGTCGATTTCCTTTGCAAAAACAAAAGCACTCTAAAAAAGTGCTTTTTTTTGGTGCTCACTGGAAACGAAAAGACAAAATTCTTTTTTTATCATTGTATGTGTGCTATTTTTGACAGCCAACTCTTCCCGTTTGTTTTGTTCTGCAATTTATATAGAAAGAATGTTTTCAAAACTTTATTAATAAATGCACTAGGAAGAAACCTCCTCATCCGAATAATTATACACAACACTTTCAACAAAATTATTCGCAGAATGCCTTTCGTTTTGTCCAAGCAATTTTAGAACATCAAACACTTCTTCGTCAGAATCGGAACTAGACGACGACTGATTATATATATTTTATTTATCTCTTTATTATTTTAATTTTTCTTATTTTTTTTATTTTTATTTATTTTATTATCTCTCTTTCACAGTCTTTTAACCAAAAATGCAAAATAATCAAACTGCAAACTGGTAAACGTCAAATGTTTTGTGTTGGTGTGCGTGAAAGTGCGTGTAAATCTTGCCTCTGAATCGAGATTCGCAAAAGTGCTTTTTCGGGGCAAAAAAAAAGTGATCTAGTGCCTCAATGTAACATATTTCCACCAAAAAAGCACTTTTAAAAGTGCTTTTGTGTACCACTGGAAATCGACATGAGTATTTTTGACGCAGTTTGAGCCTTGCATTTATAACTATGTACATATGCTATAGGAATGTTAATTCTATAGAACACAGTGTTTTCTTTCCAGCGAGCAGTAGCAGAAGCAGGCAGCGGCTGACAGCCCGGTTACACTGTCGGGTGCCACTCGTCAGCTTCTCTCAGTAAACAGCTACAGAAAACCATACAAATATTGCATTTGAACTTTATTTCTAATTTTTAAACCTATTTATGAATGTGAAATTTACGAAATAGAACGTGTAGCAGTATTTTTTTTATTTTAGCAGTCGCTGCTAACAGCCAAAAGTTGAACATGTTCAACTTTTCCAGCCCACAAAGCTGGTCAGCGGTTGGCAGAGGCGGCTACTCGGGTCGCCGCTTGCAACCAGCCGTGTGTGACCCGTGCTTTATGAATACCCTAAACTTACAGCGTCAACAAAAAAAGTCGTTGGCTATTAAATTTTAAATTGAAGAAGAATTATATTTCACGTTAGAATAGAGTTTGTAAAAACTATTTTTTCAAACACGCAAATATATTCAAATACACAGCTAAGTTTTGATTGAGGTTAGAAAAGAGCGCTTTTTGAAATGCTTTTATTTATGACAGAAGAATACGCACGCATTTCATTCGTTTATGGGTTGTCATTGGAAATTTAAGAAGAGCACAACGAAGATACCAGAAACTTTATCCCAACAGACGACTTCCTTTTCGAAATGTTTTTGGAAATAACTTTCGAAGGTTTCGAGAAACTGGATCAGTATTAACTGCAAGATCGAACGGAGGGGCTGCAACGACGAAAAGGTTTCGGTCGATGAAAGATTTCTGACAGCCGTTGAAATCGATCCGTCCTTAAGCGCTTGGCGCTTAAGTTCAATACTTCCAAATAAAGAATTTCCAGAGCACTGCATGGCGAATATGTGCATCCATTTCACCATACAAGAACTACTTTCGAATAATTTTGAAATAAGATTCGAATTTTGTAGAGAAAAGCTTGAACAATTTACAAGAATAATGGTATTACGAATATCCATAATCTTTATAAATTTACTTCAAGCAATCCACATTCAAGACGGCCAAGATCGTTTCAGGTGGGCAGGTGTAATTGGAAATAAATTGATCGGGCCTTTCAAATTACCACCCCGGATCAATTCTCCTAACTATCGGGAGTTTTTTTTACAAAATAATCTACTAGGAGTCAACTCTCAGAACTCTGAACTCGTTCTCTTCACCAGGAAATACAAAATTCCTCAACTTATAACTCCATCAATCAGTGGAATCCCACTTAAACTTTCAGACGATACTAAATATCGATCATGAGGTCTCTACGATCAAAGAGGTCTTATCGTGGCTAAAAGAAAACGTGATATCCTCAGCGAATATCCGGATCTTCTCAGACAGTCTAGCAGCCCTCAAATCACTCGGCGCTGCTTCTACGAACTCAGTAACCGGTCTCTACTGTCGCCTATCTCTAGGGAGATAGCTGAACAGTTTAATATTAACCTTATTTGGGTGCCGGGGCACACATATATCCTAGGTAACTGCAAAGCCGATGAACTCGCCAGAAAAGGAACCGTTCTACCGATCTCAACCAGCAGGTTGATTATATTGATATACCAATCGCTACATGTAAACTTATGCTAAAGCAAGAGGCAATGCATAGAACAAACAATAGTTGGTACAATATGACTACGTGTGTGTGTGTGGCAACAAAACATATATGGCCAGAGCTAGATCTAAAACGCACAAGACATTTGCTATCCAAAACCAGATTGCACGTTATAGCTCCGTAATCAATGTCATCACCGGACATTGTCTGATAGGTAGACACGCCATTAGACTCGGCGTTTCCTCCAACGACTTCTGCAGAAGCTATTTAGATGAGGAAGAAGAAGAGACAGTCCCACACTAGGAACATATTTCCATGATGATCTAAGCAATCTGGCGAACACAGCGGAGATACCCTTCATCTATATCGCTTTATCAAAAGTAAGGTACTCCCTTACATAATTCTTATGGTATCACAATGGACCTAATATTGGTCTAAGTGTGTCAGTTGCTTTCCTGACAGCCATTTAAACCTTACCTAACCATCTACCAGACCTATTGAAGGACGATACACTAGCTGAAGCTTATTGTAAAAATAAAGATAAGAAAAAGCATAAAAGTAGTTCAATGCACCAACAGTTATTAAACAAAATTATTCAAATTCAAAAGTTCTCCCGGCTTAACTTATCCGTCAAATTCATTGTGTGTGTTAGAAAGAGACAGGTGGGTTGCTTCAGCATTCAGCTTTACACAAAACGCAAATGGCCGTCAAAAGTGCAAGCACGGTTGTGCAGTTCCCTAAAAAAATAATTATTTCTGTGTAAATTTGTTAGATTTCGGTGTCAAATTTATAATTTCTTTTCAATTAATCACAAAAGTGTATTAGTGAGACCAAATTTAGTTGGTTGCAAGGCTGGTGATGGTATGAAATTGCGATTTTCTTGTGTTTTTTTTTATTGTATCTCTTCATTGTTGGTGGAATTGTTTCATTTAGCTAGTTTCGGTATTCATATTAAAAAAAACATATGTTTTTTCCAATAAGTGCTCGATTTAAGTTTTCAAAGGCTTCATTGTGTTCTAATTAAGCAAATTTAAGTTTCCTTTTTTTCATGAAGCTAGATCAAAGTTTTGCAATGTCTTTCGAGTGTGTTTGATGAAGAGAACAAAGTTAGAAAGAAAAAAAATCAAAAGTGGCCGTTGTTCTTTTAAATTTTTAAATCATGTGTATTCCAAGTTCGCATATTTGTTTTGAGGTCTGAGCCAATATTGTTAGTGTTTTCAATTATTTTATTTGCTACAGTCAGTGGTTTCAATAGGAAATAATTTATTTTTATGTTCTCCAGTACTGAAAGCTATTGTGATGTTTTTTTTGTCCCTCGCGAGTGATAAAATGTGAATTGCGTGTGTTTTATTATTATTAATAAATAGGTACTTTGCAGTTGAAATGGTGAGTACCTACTTAAAAAAATTACCTAGTTTTTTCTTTTAAATTCAGTTCTCAGTAGAAATTTATTTAGACGGTTCATATAAAAGAAAATTTTGATTTTTGTAAATGTTAAAGGTCTCAATAGAATAACTTGAAATAGGATATCGATATGTTAGAACCCGTTTTTTTGTGATTTGTGTTTGATAAATGTAGGCACGCCATGAAACAAAAGTACTTTTCTCTACACGATGTCATACGATGTCAATTTGCGTGAACTAAAGCTCAATAAATTTAAATCATAGATATGGTTCCTCGTAAGGCTTTTATCCTACCCGTGAAAAATGATATTGGTTGTCCAATGAAATCCTTGATCTTTCTGATCCTAGAACTCAATCAGCAATGGCATGAAGTTTTGGCAGTCGGTATGAACTTGAGTTGGAGTTGATTGAGCTTTCAAAGTTTTAAAAACTAAGCCCATACATTTTCCGAATTCGGTTTAATGCCATTTTTATAGTTCCCGATTCCAAACATCAATGAGAAGAACTCTTTCCCTCTTTTACACTTCACAAAATCGTACCCATAGATTGCGAAAAGCGAGTAGAAATATGCTACACAAAAATAGGAAAGCACAATCTTTTGCAACCAAATCTGCGCACTATTCTAAAAAGGAAATAATTTTTATTTGTTTGTTTGTATTAAGTCAGCTCCAAAACTATTGAGCCGGTTTGAATGAAATCTGGAATGGAGAAATGAAATCGACTATATTTCCTCCCCATATTTCCTCGGAATGGAAACGGAATCGTCAACGAGATCATAGAAACTACTTGACCAAATTTTTTCACTTACTTACTAAGAAGGGCATTACAGTTCAGGGTAACTGAGCATCTTTCGATAAAACGACTACGATTTCGGGCGAGCTCGGTTGAGGTCTTTTTCCACTTGATTGCGCCATCTAACACAAAGTCTCCCCCTTCCACGATTTTCTTGCAATATGCTTTTCAAAATCCGTCGAGCAGGAGCGTTGGTTACCATCTGCTCTATATGTCCCAGCCATCGGAGCGTCGCGATGCGTACTCTTTTAGCAATGCCCAGGTCGCGGTACAGCTCGTTCTTCACCATACATTGTCGTCGCATACGAGACCAAGGATCATTCAGAGTATTTATCTTTCGAAAAGACAAAGGGTTTTCTCATCCACTTTCGATAAGGTTCACGTTTAAAGCAGTAACAGTAAATGGGATGATTAAGGTCTTATAAAGGGTTACCTTGGTTTTTCTAGAGAGGGTTTTATTTCTCAATTGCCTTTTTTACCCAAAGAAGCAATGGTTGGCAAGAGTTATTCTCCGTTTGATCTCCACACTAATGTTGTTTTCCGTTTCTACAGCGGATCCTAGGTAGACGAAGTCCTGTTCTACCTCGAAGTTATGTCTGTCTATTGTGACGTTTTGTCCAATTCTTCGATGTTTGCTGTCCTTGTTTGATGACAACATATACTTTGTTTTACCCTCATTAACCATTAAACCAACGTCAGTATTGTTTGCGTAAGCGAGTAATTGTACAGATTTTTGAAAGGTTGTTCCTCTGGTGTTGACATTTGAGCTTTGCACAATCTTTTCAAGTAAAAAGAGCTTTTGGACATCAAAGGTCTCGGTGAGTTCTTTGTCTACCTTGACGGAGCATCTTGAACTCTCCAAAGTGATCCTGCATAGCCGTACGAATTTTGAACGGATGCCGAAACTAGACATGGCTCTGTTCATCTACAGCTCGTCTCTGTAACTGTCATAGGCGGCCTTGAAACCGATAAAAAAATGTTGCATATCGATGTTACACTCTCCGCTTTTTTCCAAGATCTGCCATTATGTTAAAATTTGGTTTATTGTGGATTTTTCTGGTCTTAAACCACATTAATAAAGACCTATCAAATTGTTGAAATGGGGTTTCAGACTTTCACATATTCAGGAACGTGACGTTAAGGAGGCTAATTCCTCTATAGTTGGCGTGACTGTGAGGGCCTACCTTTTTTAGGATCGGGCATACGATACTGAGGTTCCATTCACCGGGTATGCTTTCTTCCGACGATACGTGCAGATCAGCTGGTGCCTGCTCCTTCCCCACAAATCTCCAGATGGCTTGAAAAGTTTGGCATCGGCCGAGTGAAACCCAGAACCTCAGAGGCAGCGATTCTGATGGCTTTTTGGCATTGCTACCACTGGCACGATATCCTCATTCGTAGCTTGGCTACAACAAGATAGTTAGGTTAGGTTAGGTTAGGTGGAAGTGGCTGTCAGCCAATGAGTACATTGCCTGACACACTTAGGCGGCAAGGGCCCATTGTGATACCACAGAGATCAGCAAGTTAATCACCTTTTGATCTCAGAACCCGATGTAAGATTAACGAGTTGATCACTTATTAATCACTTATTAACGGGACTAGCCGGTTAATCACCTGCTAGTCGAACCACGCGGAACTTTTAATGTATTTCGAAAGACTTTTAGGGTCTATGTAAGCTAAGTCGCTAGTATCATCGAAGAAGAATTCACCGAGATGAGTTTTCCTCCTATGAAGTAGTGCAGGGCATGAGCAAAGAAGGTGTTGAACGGTTTCTTCCTCTTCTTCGTCCATGCAGCTTCTGCAGAAATTATTGGAAAACACACCAATTCTTTTAACGTGTCTTCCAATTAGACAGTGTCCCGTAAGAACACCTATGGTAGAACCTAGATACAGGCGATTCAGGGCTAACAAACTCTTCGAGCGTTTTGAGTCTACACACGGCCAAACTTTTTTGGTTGCAAGGCAGTTGTGACTCTCAGTCCATCTAGTGTTTGTTATTCTTGAAGCGTGTTGTCTAAGTAGAATTTTACATGCAGCGATAGGTATACAGTGAAATCTCCCTTTGCGGACACCTCCTTTAGGCGGACACATTTTTTTGCACGGAAATTGTTCCATATAAGTTTCATTGTTTTCAGTTTCCTTTAGACGGACACTCCCTTGGACGGACACGGACAGAAATTTCACTTATGAAAGACAAAATAATTTCTCTTAGACGTACACCAGAGCAGGATTGAACATGGCATCACGCTGATAACTTTGGCAGCGTTATTTTTTTTAAGTTGCAGTTTACAGCTGGCATCAAATTCTTTGAAAAATATGTACATACGGGCCAGGATCTTTTTATATTTTTATTCTCTCATTCTTTCTTTCATGTTGTGGAAGTGATCTTGTTCGGACGTAAAAAGGGTTTACTTTTGATTTTAGTTTATTTGCGCTCAGGCAGTTTTAAATTCTTTTAATTATTTTTACCTAAGTTATGTAGATTTTATAGAAACATATTTTCAGGATGCCGCCAAAAAAGAGAACTTTGACCTTAAAAGGGAAAGGTAGACGTATTAAGCTTTAGTCTAAAATATAAAAAAAGCATCCTTATCGGATGCAAAAAAAAAAGCATCCAGAGCGGATGAAAGCAACAGAATTTAAAATAGGAAAAACCCAAGTTGCTGATCTACTGAAAAAAAAAAGAATGAGCTTTTGAGTGAATGGCCGTCAATCTACAATGCAACTCATCTTAAAAGACGAATTATTTCGTCAACATGATAAAAATGTTTTCAACTGGTTCAATGCATCTTGAAAAAAGGGTTTTCGATATTCGGGAGTGCAATTCGACAACAGGCAACAGAAGTTGCAACGTGCTTAGGAATCACAGATTTAAAAGCATTAATTTTAAATTTTGGTGTTTTTGTTTGATTTCCTTTAAACGGACAACTCCCTTAGGCGGACAAAAACTTCTGCACCATGGCTGTCCGCCCAAGGGAGATTTCACTGTACCTATCTTGTTCCATTCTGAGCGTAGGGAAGTGGTGGTGCCCTTTTTGGCTAGTTCGTCTGCCATACAGTTGCCTGGTATGTCCATGTGCCCCGGCACCCATGAAAGGTGAATGTTGAACTGATTTGGCATCTCCCTCAGAGACATCTGACAATTTTGGACCGTGATGGATTTTGTAGAGACAGAGGCAAGAGATTTAAGGGCAGCTTGGCTGTCCGAGAAGATTCGAATATCCGTGGAGGATATGAGGTTTTCTTTGAGCCAAGACAGCACCTCCTTAATCGCCAGCATTTCCGCTTGGAACACACTATAGTGATCGGGTAGGCGGAAGAAAAGACTGAGATTCAGTTTTTCTGAGTAGATTCCACATCCCACACCTTCGCTGGTTTTTGAACCATCGGTGTAAAAGTGTATTGCTTCATTTTCCAAGAGAGTGCCATTTTCCCAAGCTTTTCTTGAAGGTATGGTTACTTGGAAATTGTTGTCAAACACCAACAAAAAGATAGTGTTCCGAGTCAAAGTTGGCCCATCAGAGATCTATTACACTCTGGAAGAGTGCCGTGTGTCGATCGCAAGATGGTCAATTTGGTTGACGGATGATTGATCTAGGGATCGCCATATATACCTTTATGAATTTTGAAATGAGGGAAGCGTACACCAACCAGATTTAGCCCCGCAGCAAAACTGATTAGCTTGAGTGCGTTTTCAGAGGTTTACATATAGTGTTTCCAAAGAAGTCCTTCCGTGGTTCGATTGCTACATTATACTTACTTACTAAGCGGGGCATTGCAGTTCATTGTAATCCTGGGCCTCAATCAAAATCTTCCGATAACAATTTTAAATTCGGGGCAGCTCTCTCCAGTTTTGCACTCAAAGTCGGTTGAGGACTTCTTACACTTGATTGTGGCACTTAAGAAGAGGTGGTCCCCTTTCGCAATTTTACTGCAATGTGCTTACGAAACCCCGCCGGCGGCGCGGCGGTGGGGCCGATACTGCTACATTATTCCCAAGTAAAAAATCTATATTTCATCCTCATATTCCCATGGGGGATTGGTTTACTTAATATTCGATCACCATAGGATCCGAGCTATGCAGCGCCGAGCGGGTCATATATTTTTTTTCTAAGTATTTAGTGAAAGCTGTTGTTTGATATTTTATATTGAACTAGCTGTGCTCGCGACTTCGTCGGCGTGGAATAGTGACTTTAACCTTCCCGTTTTTGTGGAAGTATGGGGATAACATACGTACATAGCCTATGACCATCCTCAAGTTCTAGACTAGTTTTGCACCAAAATGCATATAAATAGGTTCAATAGTTTGGGCGGTAGATGGTAACAAAGAAAAACGGACAGATAGAGTTAATTTCGGACTTATGCTATTAGTAAGTACATCCGTTCCCGTAGAAATATGGGGATGAATTAAAGTATATATTACTCGGGGATAGTGCAGCATGTGCTGTGGTTTCTAAGTTCGCGTTTACTTTCCCGTTCCCGTGGGAATATAGGGTAAAATATATAGTCTATGTTCTACCTTAGGTTCTAGACTATCTCCGTACAAAATTTCATTTAAATCTGTTAATTAGTTTGAGCGGGAGACGGTAACATAAAAAGACGGACAGACAGAGTTACTTTCACATTAATCGTATAATATGAGTTAGGATTATTATTTCATTTTGAATTTGAACATGATTCAGTGAAACTAAATAAGGATTTTTTGGCACAGTTCGTCGGTCAAGGATTTGGCTCAGTCTTAAAAAAAATTCTTTCAACCAACGCAACGTTTGGACAGGTATGGCCATCGGCAATGTTTGTGCAATCGAATCGATGTTCCATTATTTACTATCAAAACAAGTCATTGGCGTTGAGTTCACTGAATCAATTTATTTTGATTTGAAATCGATAGGATATTAATAGTGCCAAAACACCTCAAAAGACCTGTTGAGAATTCGAGTCTCAAAAATCGGACTGAAACCAGTAACTTGAAGCGGAAATATTAAAAAAACGAGATGTGTAGTTGCATTTTCATGTTTGAAATAATATTTCTTGATATGAGATAACCACATCACAGCATAGCATAACACCAAATATATAAATTCTTATATAACAAAATTTTATACTCATATTTTGAGCATTCTGAATATTATATTTGAAATCGAGAATTACCTCAAAGGCTCCGTCCTCTTAATAAGATATGTGTTGACGTTCAAGTGCTTCAATGCATTATCTCTGCTGCCTCCATTTCCAGGTTCAACTTCATATGCATCGTTTAAGCACTTAAGAGTAGCCTCCGATATATGCACTCGACTATGGTGACAGAAACAAGAAACGTTGAAATGCTGTCCAATCTACTCCAGCAGATTTCTTCACTTACCCAGGTATACCACCGGACTCCATATGATTGGCAATGAAAACATCATTGGACCATACATCAAAATGCCATTTTTTATTGCCCAGGACACCACACATCACTGAACCGCTATGTATACCGATTCTCATATCCAAATCGACCTGCAATGAATAATGTGTTATATGTATAGTAGAACGATATGGGAAAAACAAGAGCTAAGGACTCATGGAAATGCGAGAGGATGAAATTTGTGTGGGGTAGGCTACTCGTATGGTGAGATTTATAGTTGGACACTTTAAAATTTTCAATTGATGTTGGGGAGGTATTTTAATAGGACAGGGTATTCTGGTATCATCGATCGAAGTGAGGGAGTCAAAATGTTTATGGAAGCAATCGTATGACAATTTTTGTGCAAGTTTTTTGTTTTTTCCTTAACTTTTTTCGAAAGCACAGGCTTGTAGTAGCAGTTAAAATGACACTTTACATCGCTTGGCGATAAAAAATTTTAATTGGTTATGTCAGGAAAAGATATAACTTTAGTATGGACTTTTTGAAAGCTACTTTTTAATTTTTTTCTGGCTTAAAATATTATTTACTATGTAATGCATTGAGTAGGCACTTTAGTCTTGTTTTTTATTTATTTTATTATCAAATCTTCGTTTGAGGGACCTTTAAACTTTACAGGCAACGTAGTTTCATTGAGCCATTCAAAAAAGAAGTTGGTCAAAGCAGTTCTGTATTTAAGAATAAATAAAAAAAGGAAGAGTGACTGAGTACTGCTAACGCTAATTGCGATCGACGGAACAATTCTATATGCTCTAAAACTACTGGACCGACTTTAATGAAATTTGGAACAGAGATGGTATAGAACTATAGAGCCTCTTAAAAAACATAGACCATCTTCATCCCGATATTCTTTCGGGGACAGAAACGAGAACGTAAACGAGAACTTAAAGTTTGTATTTGATAAAATCCAGAACTACTAAGCCCAATTGAATAATATTTGAAGAAAAATGGTCTTGAGCCTGAGAAATGATATATGCTTTATTTTATCTTAATATTTTAAGGAAAAATAATGGGAACAGCAACCTAACTGGGAACTTAAAAAACACTGGACCAATATCAAAAATTCTTTCACCGCAAGCTTGCTCCATTATCCTCAAGTGGCATGGACTATATTTTATTCCCATATTTCTACGGGAAAAGGAGCGTAACCGGGAACTAAGAAAATACTTGACCAATTTCAAAAATTCTCTCCCCTCTAGAGTGCTTCATTACTCCGGAGTGGCATGAACTACATTTCATCCCCGTATTCCCACTGGAACGGGAAAGGGAAGAAGAAAAATCACTAAATTGATTTCAAATCTTCTTCACCTTTAATTTGTGGTGTTGTCAACACCTTCAACACCATATTCGCAGGGGAACATAAAGTGGAATATAAAAACTGCTGAACAGATTTCCAAAGTACTTTTAAAATTAAAATGCTTCAGTATTCCTCAGTAACATAGATTCCATTTCATCTAATATTGAAGAAACGATGATATACACTAGATCACCGTAGGACTCGAACTACGCCGCGCTGGGCGGGTGAGGTAGTCTTAAGTAAAACTAAACTTAACAAAAACTCGATAAAACTCAAATAATGAAAACTGATTATTATGCTATAGTACATATAAACATTTGAGTTTATAGTTTATTAACAGGGTAATTGAGAAAAGATGATACCCTCTCGAAAAGACCAAGGTAACCCTTTACAAGACCTTCATCATTCTACACGTTGAGCGGATGGACAACAATGCTTCGAATCGAAGGATTTCCGAAGTTGAACTGCAGGCAAATCGCGGAAGGGGAAAACCTCTCGCCTATTGTACAAAATTGGAGAATGCTCACCGAAACAGCGAAATTGTTGGTGAAAGATGTTGGTTTAGGCCCAGGATAATTTTTATTTCTGTTAGAGATTTTTAAAATACTAGCTGAAGCATTCAGATCTAAGCTCCGATCCATTGCACTACCAGATAGCAACCTTCTTTTTGTTATATAGCTTTCCAGATGTTCGTAGAAAAGACGATACCATGATAAGGAGCCCAAGTTACCCACTCTCACCATGTCTGTGCCGAGTATATATGTGACCTCATTCGAGAAAAAGCAGGACATTCACAGAGGAAGTGCTCTGCGGTGTCGTCATCTTCTCAACAAGATTCACAGAGCGTTGTATCACTTAAGCCTAACACGTTTAAATGCTTAGCAAAAGACAAGTGCCCCGTGGCAACGCCAGTAAGCTTTCTACATACTTTTCTGCTACGAGATAGCGAAAATAATGCAGTCTTCTTATTTACATTGGGGAGCATACGTTTGGTCTGTCTGCATCCACTGGAGGCATGCCATCTACGGTTGTGCTCTTGGCAAGCCCAATTGTTGATTGAAGCTCTCACTTAGGTCCCTGGCAGACCTAGCGGGTCCTGAAAAGCTGTCTGAGATCCTTGCCTAGCAAGTTCATCGACGATCTCATTTCCAGTTATGCCGCGATGGCCTAGAACCCAAACGAGACTTAAGAATTTCGTCTTCCGACGGCATTCAGAGAGCTCTTGCATTCCTGGACCATTTTCAGAGTAGTTTGAGGGTTGAGAAGGGCCTTAAGCACAGCTTGGCTTTCGGTGCTAATGCAAATACTTATGCCCATCCAGCCATTGTTAGTAAAGTAGTTTATAGCCATTTGGATAGCATACGCCTCCGCTTGAAAGACGGATGCGTATGAGCCTAAGTTCTATTATAATATAGGTTGTACGGTAAGTACCTTTATTAAGACCTAGAGGCTCAATTTCAGAAACCCTTCTGTAGGTTTCCCCATAGACTATAACTTCAAACTTTGAAGAAAATTGGTCAGTCTGTAGGTAAGATCGATATATGGACAGACAGACTTTTGATTGTTTCTTAATGCAATATCAAAATTTTGCGGTTGAATACAAAACTTTAGTTACATATGCCATATTTTTAAATTTTTTTTGGAGCTTTTGAATATGTCAAGAATATTTAAGTATTCGCTCTTCAATATATGAACATTTCGTGATAGGTATAAAGTTTTCTCAACTGCAATTTAATTAAGAAAATTAAATAAAAAAATAAAGTTAAATATTCGAAAGGTCTTTTGCGAAAATGTAAAAACGCCATTATTTTGCAAACACTCAAAATTCAATGAAAATCGTTAAACCTCTCTTGTTAAAAAGCTGTCGTATTTTTTGAATAGATTGGTTCGCGTCAGAAGCCGGGGCAGAAATTTCTTTGAGCTCCCTATACATTGGGACACTTCTTCCACATTTCTTTCGTGCAGCTTTCGTTTTCCATTCCGAGACTAACCTTTTCATCTTTATTATTTGCAAAATGACAAATTAAGAAGGGCCACAGTATATTCCTTTATTGCTGAATACTACAATATTTTCCAGGTCCCTCTCCACAGTTACAAAACACAAAAAAATAGCAAAAATAAACATCAAACCTCTTATTTCTACCAAATGTTATCCGAACAAATAAGTAAAGCGAAGAGTCTAATTCTGTTTGCTCTGATGTACCCAATCTAAAAATACTGTCACTGGAAAAAAAGAACATCTACCAAGAGCTCTTAGAGGTTTTATTTAGATTATACGCAAATCCTCTTAAAAGGACGTGAAAATCCCAAAAATACAATAAAATCTCTCCATCGCAACCAAATAAGCAAATAAGGCAAATGTGAGACAACATCGAGTGACATTTAATATAACTCCTAATGCTATGTGTTCTTAAAAAGCAAGTAAGAATCGCGCCTCCACGACACTGTCTAGTTGTTTAACTGACAAATCATCAGATTGTATACACCCAACCACAAAATGAAGAGAATGAATTCAGCCATGAACTTTATTTTGATGGCACGATAGAACAGCCATAAAAACCATCCCGCTCAAGCTTAGGGCTATAAATAAACTTACATGTGTATGCAAACGCACATCCTTAATAGCTTTTATCATGTGAAGCCCAGTCTCTACACTGCATACCGCATGATCTGGACGAGTCTTCCAATTAGGATCTTCGAACATTGACACACAGTAGTAACAATCACCCAATAGTTTAATCCTCAGACAGTGGTTATCCTGCAATTGCCGTGTCAAATGTCAAAAAGTTGACAAATATCATTCGTACAACAAAATCACGAGAATACAAACCTCAGCAATTCTATCAAATCGTGCGAACAAGTCGTTTAGAATTTTTACCAGCTGTTGCGCTGATGTCTTACTCGCCAACTCTGTAAAACCCTAGAGGAAAAATAGAAAAAAAAAAAAAATACAAAAAGGCGAAAAGCGTACAAATAAAATTGCTAATTTTATAGCTACCAGCCGAATAATCGTGTCGCTGTTGGGGATAAATTGGGTACGTACCTTAATATCCGCGAACAGGATGCTTACATTATCCATTGGATACACGTACAATTTGTTAAACTGCGTCTCCACGTTCGGATCAGTCCCTTTGTACATTTCTTGGCGAATTTCATTATTTACAACCATCGGTAGGACTGCAGACGAAAAGAGACAAGAGTGAAGTATTATGAGATAAATTTGAATTGGAGTTGGTGGTAGGCTCGTGTCCTTGCAGGCATGGAAAGAACATGAGTATGCCTACTTTATGGTGCTGTTGTAGACTGTTTTGATAATATTTTATGTAATTCAATCGATTGAAACCTGAACAAGGACCTGAGGGGTTTTAATTTTTGTGGCATTTCGCAGAATTTGTTTTTGTTTTTTTTTTCTCTTATTTTTATTGTTGGAATGGGACTCGTTTATCGTTTTGTGAAACCTTACCTCAAACGAGATAAGTCCATAAAAACAGAAGATTATTTGATAACACAGAAATAATAACTAAAAATGAGAACACATTGATTCATATTTCTTTTGATGTAGCCTTGCATCAATACCCAGTACCCAGGTAACTCAAACGCTTGGGGTATTATTTGTTATTTTGCACGCGCTGAAGTTTGTTAAATTGAATTAAATTTATTACTGGCTGCACTAATCCGTGGGTTGTAGGGGTTCAGTCTGTTAAAATTTAAACGAAAGAAAATAGTAAGGACACGCTCATAAGTCATAACTAACGTACGTGTTTGCAATATTTTTTTCTGTTCTATTGTTTGCATAGATACAGATAATATAGTTTTCTGGCGCTGTGCTGTGCTGAAACACGCATCATATACATATGTAGTTGTCCATTTCAGAACCATCCCATGTCTAGATCTTAACTGCACAAGTACAAATATTGGTCTTCAACTTTGTCGATGGTTATTGCAAGTGCAAATCGAATTGTGAATTGCAAGCTTTTCATTTGAAATCGCAATTTGAATTATAATCATAGAAATGGGAAAAATGTTAACATCTGCTAGAGCTGTGTATTCACTATTCTGCAATTCACATGTCAAGACTTTGTCTGGTTTATGTTTGACCGACACGTCGGTTTTCAAAAATTATTGGCGATATTTTCGTTAAATACTTGCTAACAAGCGTTTATTTCATAAAGTCCAAAAATACCTAAGGAAAGTTAATTTTGTTTTGAATAAATTAATTTCAAAATCAACAACTTGTATAGTGGGCATTACAGTACGGAGTGAACCTGGGCCTCAAGAAACATATTTCGATAAAGTCTTCGACTTCTCCAGTTTTGAACTCTAAGTCGGTTAAGGTCTTCTTCCACTTGATGGCGCCACCTAACACAAGGTATAGCCCTTTCACGATTTCCCTGCAATATGCTTTCGAAAACCCGTTGAGCCGGAGCGTTGGTTACCATCTGCTCTACATGTCCTAGCCATCGAAGCCTCGCGATGGGTACTCATTAAGCTATGCAAACGTCGCGGTACAGCTCATACAGCTCGTTCTTCTCCATGCATTGTTTTCTCATACAAAACAGAAGATCATTTAGAGTACTTTTCTTTCGAAATGACAAAGGGCTTCTTCATCCGCTTTCGATTAGGTTCACCCTTTCGAGCCGTAAGCAGGACTGAGATGATTATGGTCTTATAATGGGTTACTCCTTCTCCACCCAGAGAAGTAATGGTTGGCGATAGTTATTGTTCGTTTGATCTCCACACTAATGTTGTCCGCACTGCCTCGAAGTTATGTCTGTCTACTGTGACGTTTTGTTCAATTATCTGATAACAACATATACTTCGTTTTACTCTCACTACCCATCAAAACCCATTTTTGCCGCTTCTGTTTCAATGCAAGCAAAAGCATTTGTGACATCACGCTTCCTTCTTCTCATTGCGTCAATATTGTCTACGTAGGCGAGTAATTGTACAGATTTTTGAAAGGTTGTTCCTCTGGTGTTGACATTTGAGTTTAGCAAAATCTTTTTAAGTATGATGTTAAAGAAATCGCTTGACAGTTTGTCGCCTTGTCGAAAGACTTTTTCGACATCAAAGGCCTCGGTGAGTTGTTTACCGACCTTGAGGGATCAGCGTGAATTCTCCAGATCATCCTGCATAGTCGTACGAGTCTCTGTACAGCTCGTCTCTGTTAATACTGTCAAACGCGGCCTTGGAATCGATAAAATGATGGTGTATATCGATGTTATGTTCTGGGATTTTTTCCAAGATCTGCGGTAGTAAAAAAATGTGGTCTATTCTGAAGTTTTCTTGTCTAAAACTACATTAATAAGAATCTATCGAATTATTGACGCTGGGTTTCAGACGTTCACATGTTTCAGGAGACAAGATCTTATACGCGACGTTAAAGAGGCTTACTCTTCTATAATTGGCACAACAGTGAGGGTCGGGCATACGATACTGAGGTTCCATTCACGGGGCATACTTTCTTTCGACTATACCGTGCAGATCAGCTGGTGCCTGCTCCTTTCCAATAAACCTCCAGATGGCTTTAAAAGTTCAACATTAAGGCCATCTGCACCTGCAGTTTTATTTGATTTAAGTTTGCATATTGCAAGCTTAACTTCTTTCAGGTAGGGAGGACAGCATTCTTCACCATCGTCCAAGTTGGTGCGGAAGTAATCTTTCAAGTAGCGACTGCTATTCTATCATTATGTTTCCCTGCTGGAATCTAATTCCTATCATGGCATCTCTCAATTTCCTCAAACGAGCGCTATCCATGCTACTAATTTTACTTTTTGAGAATTCGGTGTTCTTCTCTTCTTTTCTCCTTGTAAGTCTCCTTAAAATGGTCGAAAGCAGCCCTTCTTCTCTTTTACATCAACATTTTTTGGCGGCATATGATTCAAGGATAATTGGAGGGACACTAGATTTTAGAAGGCACTGGCAATATTCTGCGATTGTAGCTTTCCGACATCATATCTCTTCACAGCATTGGTTCGCAAAAGTTGTGATCATGATATCCTCATTCGTACTTTGGTGGCCCGAGTGAAAGTTGGCCCCTCGAATAGTTCGGACATCTATCTCTCTGGAAGAGTGCCTTTCGTAGATCGCATCATGGTCAATTTGGTTGACATTTGATTGATCTGGGGTTCGTCAAGTACTTTTATGAATTTTCAGATACAGGAAGCGTGTACTACTAACAACAAGACACGCAACGAGATCGATTCGTCTGAGTACGTTCTCAAAAGTTTTATGTGGCAGGCTATGCTTACTGTTTGCATTTTCTCCCTTCTCAGTTTCCCGTAAAATCGCCAAGAAGGATTTTCACATCATATCTAGGGCATTGCTAATATGTTTTTTCGAAGAGCTCGTAGAAACAATCATTGGAATTCTCGTCTTTCTCTTCTGTGGGGCGTTGGCGAATATTAGGCTAATGTTGGCGAATTTAGTCTCGATACTGATTATCAATATACGCTTATCAACCAGATCATGGTTTGTAGCAATGCCCCTGATTCAACCTCTAACAAAAAATCCGCACTCAATTATTCGTTTTTTCTGTTATCTGTAGCAGTCGCCATGTTAAATGTTGTAGTTTTTCATCTTATTCACGCCCACCCGTCCAAATTCATCGCTTTTGCCGGTTGTGTCCGTTTTGCGGTAGTCGCGGACGTCTGCTAATTCACCAGATCTTTTGTTGGAGATTCGAAGGTCTTTGCCTTTTTCGTTTGCTTGGATCCTAATTGTTATCCGAGGCTGTTGGTCCTTTCGGAACCATATAGTTCTTACGTAGTTGGGCACAACCCCCAACCTGCAGGGTCAAATTCTTTTAGTATATCCATGAACATTAAAGGCCGGACTACTAGGCACCAGTAACTTGCTGCGGGGGTTTGTTCCGTGGATGGCCAGGAGCTCATCCGCCAACATCTCTACATCAATACCCTGTTATAGTATTGAAAAACCCTGAAAGACCTTTAAACCAATTATGTGGGAGTAGCTCAGCTCATTCAGGGGTCTCTGCTTTTTTTACAGCTGAAGGCCGCAGTTGATTCTGACATCGTTTTCTTAGGTTGAAACATTCCCAATAAGCTCTAGTAGACCACTGAGATTCAGGCATTCAGTCATGATTCACATCAGACAAAAATTCTTTGCTTCGTCTGAGAAAATTAGTGGATCTCCAATTATTACAAGTTCAGTTCTTCGGGGACTTACATCCAGTCCACATTTCTTTGTTGTAGTTTGTTGAGTTCGGTTTGCATGAGCTCAGTCAGGATTTGAGAATGTTTTCCTGATACTTCAAGGCTCAAGCTCCCAATAAAATACGCTAATACTAAATGCAGGTATTCGTATAAGAGCATAGTATCGCAATTTAGAGGAAATCGAAACGATTTACACCGCTCTAAATGAACGCTTACGTTTTTATTTATTTTCATAAATGCAAACGGAGATGTTCATATAAATTCTGGTTTTCCTTCTTAAAACGAGACATTTATTTAAACGATTCCGTGCTTAAATCTATCTAGACATAGACGTAGATATTAATTTATGTGCCAAGTCATGTTAGTGAAACTTTGTCCTAGAGTGTCGTTCACTTTGTATTAACAAGACTAGACAATTGTGATAAGAGTCAAATCATAGCATATTAGTTGAATTATCTTCAAAAAGCTTTCAACACAATTGCCTTCAACGATTCTTGTATCAAGTCCTTGGGAGGAGAGATGGAGATTGAGAGGAATATGTAACTGACAGAAGTGATTATCATTTCATCATCTGATTAATCTGTCTACATCGACAATGCTGCAGAGGAACGTGAGAAAAAATAAACACGGAGGATAAAGCCTCGAGCATAAAAAGTAAGAATCACTAAGAGTCGTTGTAGCAAGTTTAGTAAGTATCCAATTTACACGCCATTCACGCCAAAGTTGTAATCTCCTTAAAAACGTTAATTTTCTGTATAACGATAATGCCCCTAATAAAGCGTAGCACAAAGTGCTACTCAAACAATGGCCCAAGTCGTTCAGCACTAAACTTTTAATATATAAATCCAAAAAAATTAGCTCTTAACTTGGCCGTGCGTAAACGAAGTGTCTTCTCTTCGTTTTATAAACTGAAAATCACTACAACTTCTCCTCATCATCCTTCCCTATCGTGACTCCTGCAGCCTAGCTGGCCGTATCAAATTTCCACTTGACCCTTCACCATCATACTCACTTGAGTCCAATAGTTTTTGTGTCCTCTGCAGTTCCTTTTCTGATTCTTTTTTATGCTCCATTGCTTTGTGTGTTTCAATAAAGGCCAGTCGCTGTCCTCGATCTGTCAAGTACTTGGTGTACATACCCGCCACATTGATGGCGGTATAAAGGATAAAGTTGGCGATTATTTGGTATAAAACACACGTTGTAAACTATAAGCAAAAAAAAAATAAAAATAAAGAGGAAGAGAATAAAAAGATATAAATTAGACAATAAAATTGAGTACACATGCGGATGTTGGTTTTACTTGTTTCTCTGACAGAGGAAGTGAGGGAAAGAAAGCCAGAAGAGCTGGACTTTATGTGAAAACAACTATGTGCATATAGGTAGGTACATACCACCGAGAAATCTGTTTGTACTTACCGTTTTCTTTTGGAATTTAATTAAAGTTATCACGGCTAAATGGCAGCTAGCCGATATGGTACCACCAACTACACACCATTTCAGTGGCAATGGCAACATTGCGTATGGGACAAATATCACAAAGAGGATATACCAGACTAGATACTCCCGGTCGGTGAAACCCAAGCCTTGACCAATGAAACCTATAGGGCAATAAAAAAATGAATCGTTAACCAGGTGAAAAGAAAGGTGGTGAGACTTTTAACTCTATAGTATTAACTAGGGAATGCATTGTTCTAACGATGTACGGGTCAGTGGCGTAGATAGCTTTTCGCAATGGGGAGGGGGGGGGGATGATTCTAGTTCACTCATTTTTTTTTTTTAAAGTTTTAGTAATTAAAAACAAAAACGAATAACATTGAACTTCATTGAATGTATGTCATAAAAAATTATATTTTTTAAAGATAATATATTATACGCATTAGTTTGAATATGAACTAAAATAAATATTGATGTAAAGGGCTTTCCAATAGGTATGATATGATTTTGCAGTGGCGTTTCGGTCATTTGAAGTATGTCATGATCTGTCATTTGTTTTTTATTGCATTCAGAAGTGTTTACAATTTCACCATTGGACCACCTTAAACGTCGCTAGTTTACTGATATTGCCTTGGAACAACTTGAAACCGACAAAGATTTTTAAGAAAATCATCTTTCCCGATGAGGCTCACTTTCATTTGACTGGTGCGGTAAATAAACAAAACTGGCGATGAAAATCCACAAAATATTCATAAAAACCATTACATTCACCTAAATTGACAGTTTGGTGTGGTTTTTGGGCAGGTGGAATCATCGGTCCGTACTTCTTTAAAAATGAAGCTGGTAACACCATTACTGTCAATGGAGAGCGGTAAGATCGATGATAACCAACTTTTTATGGCCGAAATTGGAAGAAAATGATCTTGACAACATTTGATTTCAATAAGAAGGGGCTATGTGCCACACAGCAAATGCATCAATTGAATTATTAAGAGACATGTTTGAAGATTCGATTATTTCAAGAAATGGTGATATTGAATGGCCTCCAAGAAGTCGTGATGTAACGCCATTAGACTATTTCTTGTAGGGTTATTTGAAGTCATTGGTTTTTCAGGATAAACCAGATTCTCTTCAATCCTTACAAGTCAATATTGAACGTGTCATTCATGATATACGATTTAATTTAATGGAAAAAGTGCTCGAAAATTGGGTTCATCGAATTTTTTGCAGCAGAAGAAGTAGTGGTGGCCATTTGAATGACGTTTTATTTAAAACTTAATTGTATTGATTAAGCTGCACATTAAATAAAAAATGTTTGAATTTCCTTAACAAAAAGTGTGGTTTTTTTTAAAAAAAGAAATCATATCACTCTTATTGGAAAACCCTTTATATAATAAGTAAAATAATATTAATTGATGAAATAAATCACAAAATAAAATCAATTTTTCTGTTCTTATTAGATAAAACACTCATAACCTCGTCTGCTGTTATAGGTATTTCGCGACGAATAGCTAGAGCAGCCAAACCATTCAAACGATCCTGCAAATAAGTAAACAAAAAAAGCTTTTCAAGCTGTCATTAAAATGGATATATTTTTAAGAATCTCACTTCGTTGGTCATGCTTTTGCATTGTTATTAGTCTCTTTAAACTGGAGAAAGTTCTTTCAAGAGTTGACGTCTAAACCGGCTAATATCTTTAATAAAATATGTATTAGGAAAGCTTTTTTCGGGGCAGCTATCTAGCGCTTCCAATGAATTCTTAAAAAAGGTATTATTCCTTAGGATCAGATATCTCTTCCAAGTTTTTTATTCTTCAAGAACAGAAGATGGTTCGGCAGCCAAATATGTTTAATAAAACTCAACAGTTTCATTAAATTTTTTTGCTGATTTGTCTATTTCTGACGACGAATTGAACTGACGAAGAATCCTTGAAAACAACCGAAAACTCTTCTAGTATGTTTTCATGGTTTGTAAATTTTCTCCAAGGTCCATTACATAGAAATCGAGAAAATGATTGAAAACAGTAACACGAAAATATTCTTCTGTACCTTGAACCGAAGGTTTCGAGCGGTTTTTTTGTTGGTTCACTACTCTCTTACGTTTAGCGTCAATTTCAAGGACTTCAACTATTTGTTTTTGCAATTTCAAACACTTTCGACAATGAGTCACTTTCGTAAATGAGTCGTCTTCTGCTCGTTTAATTTTTAGTTGATCCTTTAAATCTTTGACGAAATTCATAGCTAGGACCAAGTCTAAATTCACTCTTAGAGACTCACGACTTAGCGGCAACAAGAGTTGGTAAACCATATTTATAACCTTTAAGCTAATCAAGAAAGATTTAAGTTCTTTGCGTAACTCTCTAATGTTCTTATTTGGTCAAGAGTTTCGAACACAAACGGAAATAGCTCCTCTAAATCTTCAAGATCTTTATATTTTGAGATCCATCGCGTCAGATTCAGCGTTTTTAATGTCTTTTTTTGTGGAGTTTCTTCGCTTTCGCTTATTGTTTTTTGCAGCATATCTTTTCTTTTCGTTGTATTGAAATAATTGTAAACTGCTTTAATTGTGGTAAGGCAATCTCTAATGGCTGATATTTTGCTGGAAACAGTAAACAGATATAGCAAGGTTCAAAGAATGTGCTGCACAATGGACGTACAGATCATGCGGAGCAAATTTTTGGCGAATAATTGCCTGAACATTGCTTGCTCCGTCGCCGTCGTACCTTTTTCCGATCAAAAAAGAAATGTCCAGTTCACAATTTTGAAGATTTTCCACTAAAAACTTAGCAAGAGCATCACCTGGATTGTTAATACAGTAATGTTTGGTAAACTGCTGTACTAGAGATTTTAAACCAAAAGATTTTATTCATACCTGTCGTGGAAAATCGATATAAAAAAGAAATTCAAAAGATTAGGTGATTTGTCGAGACTATAATTTCTTTCAGACGAAGTGGACTTTGTATTTTCCCCGTAGAATGTAGGTATAGAATGTACAATCCTGCGAGTACTAATAAGACTTAACTCACATAGGAAGTAGGTACAAACTAAATTTCAGATTGTGTTTCCTTAACTTATTTGATTCATGACTGGTTTTGTAGAACAATTATCGATACCAATGGGGGGGATATATCCCCCTGATCCCCCCTATCTACGCCACTGGTACGGGTTAGTATAGAATTAAGAGCTACGAACCCTTTTACACGACATTAAAGTCTTTCAGGACTTCAGGTTCAAATAAAATAATTAAAATAAAAAGAAATGAATGAAAGATTAGTAATTTTTTAACAATTAAAAACACTTTTTATATATTTTTTCAAATGTCATTTCGGAAAAAAAGTGTTTTTGATTGTTCAAAATTTACTAGTCTTCATTTATTAGATAAAAAAACACGTGGAAAATCTCTACTACAAGACTCATCGAAATGAAAAGCTGGGTCAATGCGAAACAAAAATCGCTTTCTCAAATGAACTAGATAAGTGATTGTATTCACCGATTGTAACCGAAAATTGCACCCAAAAATAACTGTAGGTTTCACTCAAAACTTGGTTTAATTTATTCAAACCACAAGTTTTCTGCAGGGGCACTGCCACTTGCTGAGTGCCTGAGTGAATGGGCAAAATTATAACCAAACTAAAAACCAAGTGACTTCAGGGCTCTGACGATGAGGTTTAGCTTTTGATTTCGTTCTATTTTTGCCGCTCTGCCTCTTAATACGTGGCCGGGCTCTAACTATTGCTCAACTTAAAGTCAAGTTTGTTAACTTGGCTACATATTGAAAGTTGGAATCTCAAATTGAGCATTCAAAAGTTTTATCAGCTTTCCATGTAAAAGTCGAAAGTTGGTCTACTCGTTGTTTGTGAAATATCTTTGGGACATTTGTGACAAAATACAAAAAATAGTATTCTACAGTTCAGAATGTTTTGTTTCATTTTCTTTCTGTTCCCGATAGGAAGTAAAGTGTTTGCTTGTGCATGATAGTTTTTATCTTACGAAGTTTCAAAAAAGAATACACCGATAGAATTATCCAATTCTGATAGTTTTTTCGGAGCTTCATAATTTTTTGGTGGTTCATTTGCTAATCCCACTAACATCGAATAATCCCCACCAAAACTGCCGCATTGTACTAGGAATGAAACTTATGTCGAAACAATAACTAAGAACAAACAAAACTATCAGTTCTACAGCAATTTCCACCTTTGAAAATGACTGTCGATGATTTCTTAGTCAATCCATTTTCATTAAAAATGTACTTGCTTCCTCAACAAGCTACCATGCCATGACCAAGCTTTAAGAGCTCAACTCTGTCCCTTTAACGCTTTAAACGCAAAATTTCCCAAATACCTGTGAAAGTCTACAACTTTCTACATTTTTGGAACAAAATACCGACGGCTTACACCTTCGGCGTTTTATTTAAAGTGAAGCAAGTACTTTTTTAGTAATTGATTACTTCAATTGTTATGCATTACATACTTTTCAATTACAAATACGTATATAAATATACATTTTTTTTATTCATAGTTAATTGTTATTCTTATTATTGTTTTAAATCAAAATAGTAGGTCGGCATTTTTTTAGTAAAAAATTTTGCAACACAATAAGTTTTTGTTATAATTTCTGAATTCAGACTCTCCAAATGCTACTCTTCACTAAAAAAGAAGGAATTTGACACAGTACCTGTTCAATGCTTTAATTTCGTTCAATTTTGCTTAATTTTAAAAATGTAATTGAGCAAATTAGATGATCAATTACATTTTTGTGTAATGATTACTGAAAAAAGTAATCATTACAGCATTTTTTCAATTACTTGGGTTTTCAATTTCATATAAGTAATTGAATTCCAAGTAATTGAAACTTTTCAATTAAAAGTAATGGGTAATTGAATTTTTCAATTACAATTACATGTAATGGTTAGTTGAAATTTTTCAATTACAATTACAAGTAATTGTTATTGAAATTTTTTGTAATCATTATTTCCCAACTCTGCTTTTGAGCATATAAAATAATCAAATTATTAAGCTTATGTTCAATTTGTTGAAGTTTGAGCATTGGGAGTATGCTATCGTGACCAACATTATTCATGAGTCCCGCCAATGGAAAAAAGAGTCCTTTAGAAACTAAAAAAGTCATTTTGAACATAAAAAAAAAAAACAATAAAACAAACCGATACTTCACTGATTTTTTTAAATTTTTGTTTTATAAACCAAAACTCAACAAAACCTAAAGGTGTGTCCACACCAGAGAAACATTTCAAGAAACATTGTTTCAAAAACCTTTAAGGTATGTCCACACCAAAGAAACATTTTTGAAACATTTCAGAAACATTTCAGGAACATTCCAAAAACATTTCAGAAACAT
Source organism: Melanostoma scalare (assembly GCA_949752695.1). Taxonomy (NCBI): domain Eukaryota; kingdom Metazoa; phylum Arthropoda; class Insecta; order Diptera; family Syrphidae; genus Melanostoma; species Melanostoma scalare. The sequence continues at coordinate 141,701,190 of OX456984.1, read as the reverse complement.
TTCAGAAACAAAAAAACATTTCTGAAATGTTTCAGAAATGTTTCTGAAATGTTTTAGAAATGTTTCTATAAAGTTGTTTTGGTCTGGACGCTTCGTGAAACATTTCTGAAATGTTTCTGAAATGTTTTTTGTTTCCCATTCTGAATGGAAAACATTCTTTGTTTTTCTGAAACATTTGTGAATGAAGAGAGGGATCCACAAGATGAAGGTTATAAAAATAAAAAAAAAAAGGCGATGCTTTAAGTGAAATTTGTGAAAGCCAAAATTGTAAAAAGGATGAAATAGAAAAAAATTAAAAAAAAATTTTTAATATGTTTCTTTGCCACTGTCTTGGATTTTTTATTTTTTTCTTCTTCTTTCCATTTCCGGCGTTACGAGTAGTGATCTAGAAGCGATCACAACTCTCCTGCTTTTCTGCTTCACACTAGTGATCCGCCTGTGGGGTACGCCGCGTTGACCTCAGAAAGCGTCGGCAAGCCTCCCGGTTTTGGATTGTTCCATGTCTGAGGCCAACCAAATACTGCTTGTACCAGGAGTGTTTTGGCCTGCCTTTTCTTTTTCGTCGCGAATTTGTTGAAACGTTGTACGATATTGCCTTTTGGACTGGGTTCTGCGGATCTCTCCTTTGAACATGACAATACCAACTGAGCCGGTCGTGCTGAATTTTGTCCAAGATGGTATTTTTGACTTTTACTTTTTTTTGGATTTTTTATTTTTTTAATGATTATAAATGCTGTATATTATATACTAAATGGATATGCAGTTTGGGTGAACAACATCAGGCGATATCGGATGTTTCGTTTCAATACATACTTCTTATGTATTATGACAATCATTTAAATGACAACTGCAGGTTAGACACGCACTCCAGTTTAAGTCAGCTAAGAGTACACACCTAATTATAAACTGAATTATAACTTGTATTTTTAAGTAAAGAATCCTAGTTTAAGTAAAACGCGAGTCAGTCTTTTATTATATTTACATAACAATAAACACGACGCTATTATTGCTACTTCTTTACAATCCGTATTCAAGCATTAAACTGAACTCGAGAGACAAAAAAAAGGTCCCATTTAACATGGGAAACAAAAAACGTTTCAGAAACATTTCAGAAATGTTTCACGAAACGTCCACACCAAAAAAACATTTCAGAAACATTTCTGAAATGTTTCTGAAATGTTTCTGAAATATTTCTGAAATGTTTTTTATACAAATGGGAAACATTTTAGAAACGTTTTTGAAACAATGTTTCCTGAAATGTTTCTCTGATGTGGACACACCTAATGTTTCCCATTTGTATAAAAAACATTTTTGAAATATTTCGGAAACATTTCAGAAACATTTCAGAAATGTTTCTGAAATGTTTTTTTGGTGTGAACGTTTCTTGAAACAATTCTGAAATGTTTCTGAAATGTTTTTTGTTTCCCATTTTTAATGGGATTTTTTTTTTTGTTTCTCGAGCTCAGTTTAGTGCTTGAATATGGATTGTAAAGAAGTAGCAATTATAGCGTCGTGTTTTATAATCATGAAAAAATTAAAAAAAAATAAAATAAAAAAACCAAGACAGTGGCAAAGAAACATTTTGAAAAATAGAAATAATTCAGGTGGTGTAAAATTATTGGAAGAACTGAAAATTGATGGTTTAAGTGGATATAGAAATTTCGCTAGAATGTCAAGTGAGGACTTCGAGTTTCTTGTTAATTTGGTTGGTCATAAAATTAGAAAACAAAATACAAACTTCAGATCGAGCATAAGTGTAGTAGAACGTTTAGCAGTGACTCTTCGATTTTTGGCCACTGGTGATTCATATCACTCTTTAATGTATTTATTTAAAATTTCGAAACAAAGCATATCTTGTATTGTGCCCGAAGTTTGCGAAGCACTTGTGAATGGTCTTCAAAGTTATATGCAGGTATGTCTAAGATATTCTGTTCTTAAACCATTATCTAACTTTTATTTTATCGAACAGGTTCCTGCAACAGAATCTGAATGGCTGAAAATTGCAGATGGTTTTGATAAAAGATGGCAATTTAAACAATGTGTTGGTGTAATGGATGGTCGTCATATAGTTATATCATCACCTTTTCATAGTGGTTCTGATTACTTCAACTACAAAGGAACTTTTAGCGTTGTGCTTTTGGCCGTAGATGACTCATCATATTCTTTTATATTCGTCGATGTTGGCTGTAAAGGTCGTATATCTGACGGTGGTGTTTTTAAGAACAGTATGCTATGGACGGCTTTAAACAAGGAAACACTGAATTTGCCAGATTATAACATATTACCAGGAAGAGAACATCCAGTACCCTACGTTATAGTCAGCGATGCCGCATTTCCATTACACACTCATATTTTAAAACCATTCAGTGGTACATATCCAAAAGGGTCAAGGGAGCGCATTTTCAATTATAGATTAAGCAGAGCCCGAAATGTTTCTGAAAACGCTTTCGGTATTGTCACCGCAGTGTTCCGTGTATTAAGAAAACCAATGCTTTTGAGCCCGGAAAAAGCAGCTTTAGTTGCTAAAACATGTAGGTACTTATTTGCATAATTTTCTCCGTAAAAGCGAATCTTCGCATTCAAAATACATGGACTGTATTGCTAAGCCTATAAAATGGAAAAAGCAGAAAACATCATTTTTTCCATTAAAAAATTGTCCTAGGAAGCCTGCGTCTGCTGCCAAGGATATTCGTCTAGAGTACGCTGAATATTTTTTCAGCCCACAAGGCTCGGTAACATGGCAAGAAAAATATGCTTAATAAATAAAACACATGTTTATTACAAAAAAAAAATTTTTATAATAACTCTGAAGAAAATCAATACAAATTTCATTTAAATAAAAGTAGTTATTAAACCCATAAAATGAATGTTTTTATTGGACATTTTTGTTATAACAAAAAGAAACCCATTTGCACTTCCACTCGCTTTATTTGCAAATGTTTCAGAAAAACAAAGAAAGTTTTCCATTCAGAATGGGAAACAAAAAACATTCCAAAAACATTTCAAAAACAATTCAGAAATGTTTCACGAAGCGTCCACACCAAAATAACTTTATAGAAACATTTCTGAAACATTTCAGAAATGTTTTTTTGTTTCTGAAATGTTTCTGAAATGTTTTTGGAATGTTTCTGAAATGTTTCTGAAATGTTTCAAAAATGTTTCTTTGGTGTGGACATACCTTAACAAACACTATTGACTCAGCTGATTCCGTATCAAATGTGCTGTATTGTGAACAAAATATCCCTGAAAACATTTCCCATATTAGCAAAATTGGTATCGACCGTGGTACTCGAAAGTTCCTCGCATAATTTTAAGCAATAGAGAATAAATCTCAGATGGGAAATTTTTCTGTCATTTTACTCGATTTTAATCTTTATAATTCAATGAGTAATTTTGAATTAGCATAGCGAGTAAAAGTAGCAAAACATTACGTGGGAATCAAAAATTTTGGGAAGGTTGCTGGGATAGGACCCAATTTTTTCGTTTATTTTAGTTTTTGTTGATTGCAGCTCTGCAATTTTGGGGTATAGTCTTCAATCTCATCGTAAGACTTGAAATATTTTTAGCAATGATTTAAGTGAATTGAAACATGTTAAAATGAATACATTCAGCAATGCAAATGCTTGAGCAGGCAACACAGCAAATTAATTGAATTCCGACTGGAGTTTTGTACTGGGTTGGGTTTAAACAAACTAAATTTAGTGATAAATTAAATAAATGAATAAAAAAAGCAATGATTTTTTTTTTTTATAATTAACGCGCACATCAAGGAGTTATGACTACCCTTATAATGTTATAGAACACAGTGCGAACATTTAGGAAAGTAGGAGAGGGTTTAATAGGAGACACCGATGCACGTTGCTTTTGAATTTTTGTGAATCGTAATGCAGGGGAAACACAGAGCCAGGTAAAGCATTCCACATATGGGTGGTGCGACAAAAATAAGAATCTCTATACTTGACTGTACGCCCGAGTTGGGCTCAAGGTTAAACTGATGAGCATTCCTGGCGAGGCGGGTGTTGCGGCTAAATTGTTTCAGGGGAGGAATGCAACTGGCTATTTCACTAGAGCACTGTTTGTGAAAAAAGCGATAAAAGAGAGAGAGGGACAGGTGACGTTTTGACGATGTCCAAGAGAATCAATCGATTCTACGATTGAACTATCACCTATCAATCTTAACGCTCTATTTTGTACCCTATCAAGCAGGTGCAAAGATGTTTGAGAAGCACCTGACCAGATATGGGAGTTATACTCCAGTTTTGGGTGAATGAAGGCCTTATAAATTGTAGCCAGATCAGAAGGGCTGAAGGACTTCCTGCATCGTCTTAAGAAACCTAAGCATTTAGCAGCGTTTTTGGCGACTTCAAATATGTGGTCGTTCCAACGAAGATCATCGTTTACACACATACCAATTACTGACAGCTTTTCGGTTTTTTGGATGCAGGTACCATTCATGGATGGTTCGACGAGGGTTCTGGTGCTGGTGCCTTTGTTGAGAACGACGAAATATGACTACACACTTATCTTTGGGATCATACGCATCCGTTTTCCAAGCGGAGTCTTACGCTATCCAAATGGCCTTGCGCCACGTAGCGAACAATGGATGGACGAGGAGAAGTATCTTTGTTTGCAGCGACAGCCAAGCTGTGCTTAAGGCCCTTCTCATCCCTCTAACCACTTCGAAAGTGATCCATGAATGCAAGAGCTCTCTGAATGCGATCGGAAGATTAAATTCCTTGAGTCTCATTTGGGTTCCAGGCCATCACGGCATAACTGGAAATGAGATCGCCGATGAACACATTAGGCAGGGATCTCAGACAGCTTTCTCAGGACCTGAACCGTCGCTTGGTCTGCCAGCGTCCCCAGTGAGGGCTTCAATCAACGATTGGATCTGTGAAGAGCACAACCGTAGATGGCATGCCTCCATTGGATGCAGACAAACCAAGCGTATGCTCCCCAACGTTAGTAAGAAGACTGCAACATTTTTGCTAGCTCGTAGCAGAAAAGACTGTAGAAAGCTTATTGGCGTTGCCAGCGGGCACTTCTGTTTTGACAAGCATTTAAACGTGTTAGGCTTAAGTGATACTATACACTCTGTGAATCTTGTGGAGAAGATGAGGACACCGCAGAGCACTTCCTCTGTGAATGTCCTGCTTTTTCTCGAATGAGGTTACAGATACTCGGCGCAGACATGGTGAGAGCTGGTAACTTGGTACAATGGACCGGTATTTAGGTCTGAGTGCTCCAGCTGGTATTTTGAAAACCTCCAACAAAAAAAAAAAAAAAAACCATTCATGGATAATGGCAATGGGGAATGTTAAGCTTCAACGACAAGAGACAGCATTGAGTTTTCGAAGCATTGAATTCTACTCGGTTTTTATGACCCCATGTAGCAATGCTGTCAAGGTCAGAATTCAATGAGCTTATCATACGCAGCCGCTCCAGCTCCACATCCGAAGAGCAGGGACGTGAATTTGGAAACGAATATGAAAAGCTGAGGGTCGAGTCGTCAGCAAAACAGTTGAGAGGATTAGAAGTTTCAGACAGGAGATCATTTATGAAAGTGAGGAAGAGAGTCGGAGACAAAACGGAGCCCTAGGGCACAACAGCATTTATGAAGTGGGTATCAGACTTGAAGCCATCCAATACAACTTGTATTGAACGGTCGTAAAGGTAGTTTCTAGTCCAACGAAGAAGAGACTCATCGATACCAAAAGCACGCATTTTCGATAAAAGAGCCTGATGCCAAACTCTATCAAATGCCTTAGAAATATCAAGCGTAATAATCTTACTTTCTCCAAAACAATGTTGGTTCGGTGAGATAAGCCATCAAATCACCAGTGGACCGTTTGCTACGAAAGCCGTACTGACGGTCATTAAGAAGCTTTCGTTCTTCAAGATATTTCATAAGTTGACGGTTTATCAACGTTTCCATGACCTTGGAAAGAAGGGACGTTAGTGCAATTGGACGGGGAGGAAGATTCGCCTTTTTTAAGGACCGGCTGGACAAGTGCAGTTTTCCATCTGCTCGGGAAAATCCCAGCAGAATAGGAAAGATAGAAAAGTTTGCCAGCGTAGAAGAACACCTCTTCAGAATAACGGTGGGGATACCATCTGGACCAGCGGATTTATGTATGTTGAGATTTTTGAGGACTCTCGCAACCGAGTGAGTTCGATAAAATATCTACTTCATCACAGAATTTACAGACTCATGTTCAGGTGGAGCCAATATGCTATGAGGAAGGGTCGAGTTGGCAGCAAATTTAGCTGCTAGCAAACTAGCTTTATTGATGGACCTGACATACGGAGAGTCATTGAAAACGAGCGTTTTGACCGATAACGTGGTCGAGTTCTTAATGTTCTTCACAAAAGACCAAAAGTTTTTGCTTCCTTTTGGACACAACAGTATTTTTTGCCTTACTTTTTGGTCATGCAAAAACTTAGCCTTTTGCATTTGAGCATTACAGATATTTCTAGCCCGTTGAACAAATTTCAATTTTCTACAGTAGGGTTGTCTTTGAATTTTCGAAAACTACTTTCTCTATCCCTTATCGCGTCTTTACAGCTTGAATCGAACCACGAATTATCTTTGGGATGATACTTTTTGTTCTGTGAGGAACAAAATTTCTCATGCCGTTGAGAATTAAGTTAGATATCATATCAGCTGATGCATCCACGTTACCTCGAGAAAGCACAATGACCAATTAAAATTTCGAAAGAAATTATTCAGGCCGTCCCAATTGGCTTTCTCGTATTGCCATACAGTTCTTTTAGGGACCTTATCATTTTTTACCGTGACGGAAAATGAAAAATCTACCGATATGACACAATGGTCCGATTTGCCTAGAGGAGATGATACTATACCTGAACCCGAGTGGGCTCATCAACAAGTTGAGTTTATTGGGTAAACTCAGCGAAGATCTCAACATATTCGACCGCAATTGCGATTTCATTGTGAGGATAAAGGGAAACAATTCTTGTTATGGAGTCAGATAGCGCATCAAACTCGTTAGAGGTTGAATTGCTATCTAAATTGGGGCTTCTGTAAATAAAACAATAGTGAATGATTTGCTTACTGACGGTGAATTTTAACCACATGAAATTAAAGTTCGTATTGGAACAAAGGCCGTATTGTGGTAGAAGTTGGTAATTTCGAACATATACGGCGAGGTCATGGGAGGAAAAGAATAATGGCACTAAGCTATATCCAGGCAGGTTGAATTCTGAGGGATCAGAATCAACACCCACCTGTTATTAGTGCATTTCTCACAACTATTGCCTTTCTGAAAAAATGGAGGGGACCTACAATTTTCTGACGGTTCCAAACGGCTTTTCGTGGCAATGAATTTACTATCGGAGGAAAATCAATTTTGCTTCTGTTGGGACTCGTAGCACGAACCTCCCGGCTAACAAGCAGACACGCTAACCATCACCCCACGGGTAAATAAACGATTTTAAAATATAGTCCTTTTCAAAAAAAATTATCGCCAAATCCCCTCAAAAAAAAAAAAAAAAAATCCTTCGGAATGCTATTGTATCCTAATGGCAACACTGGTTAGATGTATGACTGGTCGAAGTTTCGAATTTGAAGAGATGATGAGAAGAATGGTGAAATTCAGGAATCGGGGCTCGTTTTATGAATATAAAGTTATAAAATAGCAGAAGATACTCTACTATAGAACAGATAAGGGTAAAAACGGAATCGGTATCATACTTGGCCGAATGCTGACCATTTCGCGGTACAGTGACCTTTTGATATCTCTTCATTGCATCACTAAGGAGGTGGGTAATATTATCAGCTTTTACGCTCCCCAAACTGGATGTGAGATGTATTTTGTATAGATATCCACAGTCAGGATATAAAAAAAGAGAATGTCTTCAATCAAGGTTTTTGTCTATTAAATATATTTTACCATTTCAATATCAGTTTTGTTAGGTTGCATTGGCCACAAATAAGACGAAGTAAAAGACATGAGAAGGCTTACCTCGATAGTGAATATAGAAGCTGGAAGAGAGTGAGGAAGAAATGCGACTAGCTCTAAGCAAAGCACACGAAGTGCCTACATCTTTAGCTGGAAGAAATTTCTGCCCAACAATGCTCAAGGACGTTTCTTGTAGATGACGATAAAATTTTTTTTACATATGGTGACAGATAAGTGGCGGATCCAGGATAGACTCCCCCCATGCCCAAATGGGGGGGGGGGGGGGGGGTCTATCCTATTACTCAAAATTTTATTTATATATACGAGGTTTAGCAGATTCCATCAGAAATTATTTACATGATGTTGGCGTCGATTGCTCATATATGTATGGCCAAGGATTCGACGGAGCTCCGGCAATGAGTGTCCAATTCATTGGTGCACAGGCTCATCTGAAATCGTATTTCCCCCTGGCAATTTATGTACATTGCGCTGCACATAGCTTTAGTTTGGCAGTCAATGCAGCGTGCGAAGTGTCAGGAATCAAAAATGCGTTAGGAACCATCGGAGCGATTGAAGCATTTTTTTCACTTCACTTTCTTCCTACATTCCGTTTCTTGATACGTTCATTTCTCAACTCAAAAGTCGGTTCTCGGAACACAAATCCATTTTCCAAAGTTTCGGGCAAATGTTTCTTAAACAAGAATTTAACGAAAAGAATTGCGCTGACTTCTACACATTTTACGAAGATATATCGGATTGATCGAAAGAAAATTTTCTGTCAGAAGTCAAGATCTTGAGACAACGAATCCACGGCCAGAACATACAAAATGCGCTTGATGCTTTACTGGTTAGTATCTTTCGATCAAAAATTTACATGTTAAAAAGTTTATATGTGACGCGATCCGAGAAAAGGCACCTTCTAGGCAAAAGTGAAAGCTTACACGGCACGCTCTGAAAGGCGTTGATGTACCATTCAAACCCATGTAAAAAATCGTTTCTCTGAATTTATTTATTTATTTATTTAATTTGTAGTGCGATAATACTTCTATTTACAATTATTAATTTTTTAAGAGATATAGAAAATTAAATTCTTTACAACTTCAATATTAATAATAATACTAGAATGAATGTATATTAAATGAAAAAAAAATTTAATTATTATTAGGGAAAAGCTACAAGAAAAAAACCCTTATATGACACTTAGAAACTAAAAATTGCACATAAACCCAAATCCAATATATAGGATATCTAATTTAAGAGGTTAAGAACAAGTTCATTATCGGAATATGAACATCTTCTGAAAAAATTGTCTTGTAAGTTATATAGTACAATCTTAATTTGTTTAACATTAGCTTTATCATGAAGCCTTATTGTTGGATAATGACGTGGCAAATTAAGCATTATTTTTAATATTTTGTTTTGAACTCTTTGAATCTTTTTTAGATGGGTCTCAGCACAGTCAAACCACACTGGGGCACCATAAGTGAGTAAAGGCTGGAAAACAGTTTTGAAAATCAAAATTTTATTATGGATGCCAAGATCTGATTTGCGATTAATGAAAGGGTATAAAATTCTCAATACGAGGTTAGTTTTGTTTATGGTGTTCGCAATATGTTTATCAAAAGTCAGTTTCTTGTCAAGTGTTAGTCCTAGGTACTTGCAGTTTTCAGACCATTCAATATCAACAGAGTTGAGCTGTAACATTGTTTGTGGCAAAAAATCTACTTTTCTACGACGCGAGAACCAGATAGCCTGTGATTTTTGAGCATTTGCTTTGATTTTCCATTTATGGAAAAAAGTTTGGAGAATGTTGAGTGAGCTTTGTAAGCTATCGAGAGCACTTTGAGGCAATAAGCTAGACGAAAAAAGAGCAGTATCGTCAGCAAACATTGCCAGTTTAGTGTTTTCATCCAATGATGGCAGGTCGGACATGTAAACATTGAAAAGCAAGGGTCCCAGCACAGATCCTTGCGGAACGCCACTGACTATATCATATAAAGAAGATTTCACACTACCTGCGTATGCGTATACAGCAAATTTTCGATTGAGCAAAAAACTCCATACTAGTTTAACCAAATATGTCGGAAAATTGAACATTATAAGTTTATAAATCAAACCCTGATGCCAGACTGTGTCAAAGGCTTTTTCGATGTCTAAAAGTACTAGACCAGTCGAAATCTTTGAATTTAGATTGCTTTTGACGTGATTTTTAATTCTTAAAATTTGATGACTTGTGGAGTGACCAGCTCTGAAGCCAAATTGCTCTCTAGGGTATATGTTTGCATCCTCTATATGGTTTAGCAATCGTTGTTTAATGAGTTTTTCCAACAATTTACTAATAGTACTCAATAAACTAATAGGCCTGTAACTATTAGGATTATCTTTTGCTTTGCCAGGTTTGCAGATAGCTACAACTTTTGCTATTTTCCAATCTTTAGGGAAATACGAAAGGGTCAAACAACAGTTGAAAACCATTGTGAGATATCTGGTGGCCGTTGATGGTAATGCTTTTAGCAATCTGTTGCTCATTCCATCGAGCCCAGATGACTTTTTGGATTGTAGTTGTTTGATCAACTCCTTCACTGAACTATTTGTGAAAAGATTGTTACTATTTACATAACTACGTACGGAACTGAACTCGAGGAGTTTATCTTGTACAATAATTTCAGTGGAAATATCACTGAGATGTGATGATATTGTATGATTTTGACAAAAACAGGCAGCCAATGCGGTTACCTTTTCCGATTGAGTTACAAGAATATTATCGTTAACTCGAAGAGGTGGAATTTGTGTACTTTTTTTCTTTATTATTTTTGTTACCTTCCAAAAAGGTTTAGATCCCTTATCAAAACTAGATAAGAGGTTATTCCATTTTTTGTTTTTGAAAATTTCTATCTCGTACTTTATTTTAGTATTTAAAATCTTGACATTATTCTTGAAAATATCTAGTCTAAACCGAATCCATTTTCTTCTTTCTGCATTGCGCATGCGAATCAATCTTAAGACAGATTCAGGCAATATAAATTGATTTGTGTAAACGGGTTGGGTCTTAGGAATAGATAATTCAGCTGCTCTGTTTACAACATCCATAAAAGAATCTATGAGACTATCAACCTGATCGGTCGTAGTAACTCTTTCAACAGATAATCCATTTAGGTTTAAATTTTCAGAAAGATAGGAAGTGTATCGATTCCAATTTGCAGCAGAATATTTATAGCTGAGAGGAATGAAATTATTTTCGCATACAGAGTCTTGAAGACGAGTGTAGACTGGCAAGTGATTGGAACTTAAGGCGGTAAGTGTAACTGGCTGCGAGAAACGATGTGGATTGTTTGTCACAAAAATGTCGAGCGTTGAAGGATATTGAGACGAGCAACTAGGATAGTAAGTCGGTTCGAGAGTGTGTAACAAAGAAAGCGACCTGTTAACTGCAATAATATCATTAAGAATATTACCCCAACAGTTCGCTCTCTGACATCCCCACGATTGATGCCTACAGTTTAAGTCTCCACCGATTAAAAAATTATCGTTTCTTCTGAGCAATTTTAAAATATCTCTTTTAAACTTAAGTCTCTTCTCATTGTTACCATTTCCACCTGGGAAATATACAGAAAAGACACTAAATCTAGTTGAGTCCTGTAAAACTATTTCAATGCCGATAGCTTCAATAATTTCAAACTTAACCGCGGGAATGGCAAAATGCTTGATCGATTTATTTATTAAGATAGCTACCCCTCCTCCTTTTGAATTTTGCCTATCAAGTCTGTAGCATGCATAATCAGAAACTCCGAAACTGTTTTCATTTTTAAGCCAGGTTTCAGTTAATAAAGCTAAATCGATTTTGTAGTGTTTCATAAAATCAAATAATTCATGTTTTTTATTTTGAATGCTTGTGGCATTCCAAGTGATAATTTTTGGGTTTATGTCAATCATATTGAATAAAGATATTTCACTGCAAGAGTGGTAATTACATTGAATTGCTCTGACCTAGAACGACAAGAACTTAATTTAGACAAAACATCATTAAGAAGGGAAGAGATTTCATCGAAAGAAAAGAGTACGTTACTGCTACAGTTCTTCTCCGCACCAAGTTTATTTGCATTAGTAGATGCAGATGGTGTTACAATTTGTGGAACATCTGGGCGAGCTTTGATGGTATGGTTTTGGTTAAAGGCGAATTGGTGAGAGCTTTCACGGGAAGAAACATTGCTTCTCTTTTGTTGCAGTGGTGGAAAATTTTCCATGGTGAATTTGACGTGGTTGGTTCTCGGCCGATTACTCAAAACCGGTTTTGCGGGAAGATTATGGTTTTGATAACGCGAAGAAATTTTTTGCCTTATCTGAATATATTGTTGGCGGCTTACGCATGATGGATCAGTGGATTTGTGTGCTCCACTGCAGTTTGCGCACTTTAACGATGTTTGTGGTGCTGTGCAGTCGTTTGTTTTGTGGTTTCCAGAACACGATGAACAAAAAGTTTTTACTTGGCAGTGCATAGCTCCATGACCATACATCTGGCAATTGTGGCATTGTGTAATTTTGTTAGGTTGTTGTCTCTTAAAATCCCATTTTACGATAGTTTTGAGAACATTTTTGTAATTGGCACGCAGCTCGTTCATTTTAATTGAGCCACGTTCGATATTTACAATATATATATAATGAATATAGTTCGAGTTTGTATTTATAGCAATGGGTTTAACATCAACGCATTTTATACCAAGCGTAATTAGTTCATTTTTTAATGTGGTCGGATTATAAAGCTCTAAGCCTGATAGTACCACTTTAAATGGTTTATTACCTCTTTTTTCGTGAGAATAAAATTCATACGATTTAGATTTAAGTTCACTCGCAATTTTGTTGTAGGACTCAAAACTAGTACAGAGAATTTTTTGGCCCAAGGAAATGTTTTTTAGGAGATAATCACTAATATTTAGGCTTTCAATTAGAGCTCTAACAACTTCACTTTTCTGCTTTAGAACAATTAAAGGAGGAACGAATTCTTTAGGTTTGACAGGTTCACTATCATCAATGTCTGCACTATCCATGCGGTCTTCGCATGTAGATTGTAGTGGCAAATAATAGTTATCGTCTTTTTTCACTGATTTACTCGTACTCCCTAAATTGTTAACACTTTTGGATTTACTAAAATCTTTTTTAAGTCTTTTGTTGTTGATGGTTTGGAGGATGAATTCTTCACCCTCCATTTTACTATAATTTCTTTTAACTGAAATGTTTAGTTAATCACTAGAAGCGCGTGCTACACTGTTGACAAACGTCAAACAGTTTCTCTGAATTTATATTTTGTGAAAAAATAGCGATGTTACAATTTCTGATTGCGCTTCATGAATATTCAGTAAAAGAACTTATATAATCAATCATGATCCAACAACCGATTTTTTGCCAAGTAAGTCACTTTTATCGGATACACATATGAAAACATCAATCTGACGATATTTTTCAGGTTATCAATAGCAAGTCGTTCAAGAATGTCGATATATTTTGCGAGTCTTGGTAGTTGGCAGTACTACCTGTAACTACAGCAACTCCAGACCATTTTCGACGTTGAGGAGAATCAGAGCTTTCCGGACCCGATTTCTTTCCTGGCAATAAATTTACTTGAAGGACTTGCCAACTCGTTGCGAAAGGCGATATCAGGGGATAAACATTTTTGCCTCTGTTGGGATTCGAACCATGAACCTCTGGGTGAACAGTAGGCATGCTAATAATTTCGGCACAGATACCACAGTTGATGTACGGATGATCAAGGATATGTATGAAAGAGCAGTGACGGAGGAGGGATGTTTAACTGGAGTCAGTGAAGCATTTCAAGTCACAGTAAGTATTCACAAAAAAAAACCTCTTACAGTCCTTAAAACTCTCTGCTGAACAATAAAGTACAGAATACCATAAAGTATATCAAATATTCTTTGCTGACAATGCGTTGGAGCCATCATAAGTGAGGATCCTACATCCCTGCAAAGACCAGTTGACCTTTTGGCAAAAGTTTGGCATTTAGTGTTGGTCCTGAAAAGACTGAGTACTTATATTGCCTACTTTCTGTTCCTGACATGTCTATTCCAGACTTTAATTTGAATGGCAATGCAGCTGAGATGAATATGCTCCAGGTGATAGAAGTAGTAATCATAATAGAAGTACCAAAATCCGTGGAAGCCGTCACGACAAAAATACCATCTTAAAAAAAGTGCACGACCGGTGCAGTTGGTCATGTTCAAAATAAAGATCCAAAGAACTTCGTCAAAAAGGCAATGTCATGCAATGTTCAGAAAAGAACGCGAAGCAACAAAAAGAAATTCAAACCAATTCACCCAAATGCAACGATAATTTTGCTTGGCTGCGGGGTCAGACATGGAACAGTAGAATTGATAAAGCCTCACCAAGTTGAAGTTGATGTATGTTATTGAAGAATCTGATTCCTCTCCGGCTGTTTTTCAGTCACTGTTTACCGCATTGAAATGTAGTCTATTTCATTTACTTTCCCGACGGATGTTTCGACAGGGTTTGCTGTCTTCTTCAGGGGATCTTTATTGAGAGCATAAAATAGTTTCCGTGAACAAATTGGAGATTCTGCATTGAATACATCAAATGGACATGCAACAATTCAAACTGGTAGGTTTTACGATGCTTTATGAGGTTAACGTGGAGTACCCTACAGGCGCATTACTATTGCGAAGCAAATAAGTGGGAAAACTGTGATCCTTTCGAGTTCACGATCCTCGCATCGAAGTACTGAATAAAACAAAGCTTTGAATATGTTTCCTATTTTGCCCATTAAAGGCACAAATTTCTGTCTCGTTTTCAATGACCCTAAGCAAAAATCAGAGATCGTCAAGGGATTAAGTGGCAAAAAATACATGAAAACATAACAAATTAGGGTTTTTTTCTCAAAAATCGAATTGTTTGTATTATATAACAGAATTTTCTATAAATTAAAAATTGCTTGATTGATTCTACTTAAATTTAATTTAAACTATACATTAAAAGATCACAACTTAATTGTCTCTTCAATGGCCTGGTTGTTATGTTATTTTATTTTATTTTATGTTTGATTTTAGTGATTTTTTTCAAAAAAGTGCCTAACGATTTACATGCAAGTTCGTACTATCCAGTGTGTTCTTCTTTTCATTTCCGGCGTTACGAGTAGTAATCTTGAAGCGATCACAACTCTCCCACTTTTCTGCTTCACACTAGTGATCCCCCTGTGGGGTACCCCGCGTTGACCTCAGAAAGCGTCGGCAAGCCTCCCGGTTTTGGATTGTTCCATTTGCTTGTACCAGGAGTGTTTTGGCCTGCGTTTTCTTTTTCGTCGCGAATTTGTTGAAAAGTTGTACGATATTGCCTTTTGGACGGGGTTCTGCGGATCTCTCCTTTGAACATGACAATACCAACTGAGCCGGTCGTGCTGAATTTTGTCCAAGATGGTACTTTTGACATGAAGGCTTCCACGGATCTTAGTACTTCTAATTCGATCAAGCTTTGTTACTCCTGCTGTCATCCGAAGCATCTTCATTTCGGCTGCCGTCAATTTGCTCTCATACTTTTTGTACATTGTCCAACATTGTGAACCGTATGTCAGAGCTGGACGGACAACTGCTGTGTAGAGTCTTCCCTTCAGCTTAGGGGGCATTTTTCACAGAAGATAGCGGAGTTTTCTCGCCACTTCATCCACCCTACGCTTACTCGATGATTGATGTCGTCATCACAAGTTGCTTCACTATTGATCATAGATCCCAGATATTTAAACTTTTCACACTTGGGAAGCACATTTCCATTCAAATAAATGTCTGGAATAGGCTTGTCTGGATCAGAAAAAAGGCAGCACAGGTATTCAGTCTTTTTAGCGCTAATACGGTACCCATTTCCTTCCAGAACATCAATCCAAACGTCAAGTGCTCGTTGCAGGGATGTAGGATCCTCGCTTATGATGGCTCCATCGTCAGCAAAGAATAATTGTTGCACTTTATTGTCCGTTACTTTTCCTTCGAGCAAATAATCCAGAATAGCAATAAAGAGCAGTGGACTCAAGACACTTCCCTGATGTACACCTACTGTTATATGGAATTCTTCGGTGACTCCAGCTGGGCATCTCACTTTTGTAACTGCTCCCTCGTACATGTCCATAATTATTCGCACATAGGCTTCAGGAACTCCTCGGTGTCTGAGGGCCACCCATATCAAATCTCGTGGTTGTCGATCGAATGCTTTTTCGAAGTCAACCAACACAATATGCAAATCCTCTAAGGCATCTCGGTGTTTTTAAATAATGATTCTTATACTTTGGATTGCGTCTGTAGTTGACTTACCCGCGACAAACCCGCATTGGTCATCAGACAGCCTTATTATTTTCCGCATTCGGCTATCCAAAACCCGCTCAATGATCTTCATAGTGTGGGACATCAACTTGATCGAACGATAGTTGTCACAGCTTCTGGTATCTCCCTTTACCTTGTACATTGGAAGAAGAAAACTTTCCCTCCATTGATTAGGCAAACTTTCACCTCTTATAAGTTTGGAGATGAGAATCGTGAGCCATCTCAACCCGATGTCTCCCATATTTTTCCAAAACTCATATGGTACCTCGTCTGGCCCAATCGCTTTGCCTTTTTTGGAGTTCTTAACTGCCTCCCTAACTTCTTCGACTGTGACGTCGGATACTTCCGTAAAGTTAGGTGCAGCTGTTGGAAAGTGGCGCCGAGGAAACTGTTCATTCAAAAGATTATCACAATACTGTCCACTGTATTATCCAGTGTGTAAGTTTTTTAAATGCGTACGCGAACCGGTTCAGCAAGTTAATATCTTCATTTTTGCGTGGTGTATACATATTTTCCAACCCCTTAAACAAAAGTCACGCATCATTTATTTAAATCTATTATTATTTGAAACGATTTATGTCGCAAACTATAGTAGGAATTTTATCACAGCTTATTGAAATCCATTACAGTCAGAGTAAAAGGCTAATACCCTACCTTTCCTTCCTGTCTGACATTGTCTTTAGGACAGAGTGGAGTGACTTTTTCTTAAAATGATAGATAGATGATGCTCACGACATGAGGAAACTTTCCTTTCCAAGCGGAATCTTCCCTCAGTTTTGTTGCCGGATTGAACCGACTTGTTTATCTGTTTGTTTTTTTTTTTTTTTTTTTTACTATTTTCCAGTTGTGAAAGAGAAATGTCCCCGTAGATTGTAAGTCTTCTGTGTTGGGTAGTGTAGTGACTACGTTCGCAATCATTTGTGATTACCACGTTTTCTGTCATGAATCACACTGAAAAATTTCTATTATGCTGACGGCGAGTAGGACATTGAACAATAGAACAACATAGAACAATTGTTTACACCGCTTTGATCCTTTACCTGCGTATTTAACCATTTTGTTCCCTCTCCCATTATAAAGAACTTATGGGCGTTATTCACATTCTTTTTACGTCTTCCTAATTATAACAATCATAATAATGCCCATATCCTCCGGGGACATACCTCACTTCTATTAGATAATAATTATTGTTGGAAAAACTGGACATATATCGTTTACTCTACGTCAATAACGAAACATACA
Organism: Melanostoma scalare; assembly: GCA_949752695.1. Classification (NCBI taxonomy): domain Eukaryota; kingdom Metazoa; phylum Arthropoda; class Insecta; order Diptera; family Syrphidae; genus Melanostoma; species Melanostoma scalare. The sequence continues at coordinate 141,683,696 of OX456984.1, read as the reverse complement.
GTCAATAATGTTCAGTTTCTTTATAGGAACACATGTTTACCATGTGTCTTTACGACCCACTAAACCACAATGCAGATGAATGGTATATTGTTTATTCTACTTTCCTAGCATTACAAAAACTTCTACCATTCGAATACAACACAGTTATACATATCGTATAGTAAATTACCTTGGATATTGAACAAAAGCCACGTGCACACAGCAGCCCAGTGGAGGTAATTATTTGCGAAACATCTCCAATACCCCAGAAAGCAAATTCCCAGATTGGCAGCCATACAACAAACTGACCATGTGATTGCCACATCCAGATTGGTAATCTGTGAAATATAAATGAGAAATCTACATTTTGTGCTTTAGGGATAAACTCACTGATTCATTTTTCGTCTCGGCTTCCTTAAGCAGCCAAATAACAGCCAATACCGCTTTGAGGACAAAATCAACAATGTTAACAATGATTAAAGATTTTTGTCGCTGACGGTGTGTATATAAAAGGTAAGACCGCTCAAGGGAGCAATTTTTAAATGAATTTGTCAATGATGGACAAAGAATACCCTTGACCACGTTGGCACTCTTAAAGGCCGAGTAAATTTCATTGTTGAACGGACGTGTTTTAATTCCAGCTTCGCACGAGTCTGTATATGCAAATTAAGAGTAAATGAAACAAAATCAAAAACCAATCTTCCTCTCACTTTGATTATAGGAATAAGCTATTTCTCCAATTTTCCTATAGACGTCATCTGTGTCTTCGTCAAAAATTCCACAACTCTGTGTTCGTCTTCTTGAGGCTTTCGTTAGTTGGGAATTACTTTCAACAATCCTTACCGATTGCACTCGTTTCGGTGACTTTAAAGTGTTCTTAAGACCATTGCTGGAAGGATACAAAGTATCCATTTGATGGTTGTTATTGGCCAAGGACGAGTCGCGAGCTATAGTTATTCGAATATCATCTTCCCTTTGAGCACCATCGCCAGGCAGACGCGGCAACTTAGCAATGTCCGATGGTGAAAGGTCCTGGAAATTAAATACAGATTATTATATTAGTTTACGGGGTTGACTGCAAAAGCTTAAGATGGTTTAAATAATACATCTACATGAATTTAACGACTTGAACATACATCAGCTCAATATGTTTTAAAAAAATACAGTACCATAGATTATTCATTGAATAGAGTGCTTTTAATTAGGACATCACTTGAAAAGCAATTACGTTGAAAGTGCTTAATTGGTGCAAATTAAGTTGGACATTCAATGGATAATAGAGCGATTAGCACGAGAGTGTTATAGGATAGGACAGGTAGTTTAGGTATAAGTTGGTTGTATTTTTTGTTTACTTTTCAGTTGTGCATATAGTGATGTAGTCCCTTGAACTGTCTTGCTAAAAACTGAAAATTCAACTTCAATTATCGTGTGTTGAAAGAATGAAAGTTGTTCGCAATTAAATGTTTTTGGTTTGATGAAGTTTTCAATAGCGGCAGTTGCAACACTCCCAATATTTTTTGAAGGTTTCAATAGCAGCAGTTTTCACCACACCCCAAATTCTTTTTCAAGGTTTGTTTAAGGGGGTTATGAAGAATAATTTTTCACTTTTCGGTACTTTTAGACTTTAACTGTCTCTAGTTCTGTGAAATGAGCACATACTAGAGCCTCAAACAATGTAAGGTTTTTAAAATGTAAAAAGTAAGTCTTCTATCTTCTGTCATCTATCTTCTATTATGTGGATGAATGTTTGCTTACCGCGTATAGACTCCTAAACCACTGAACGTATTTTTATAAAATTTTTGGGTTAAATATAGTTTAGTACAGGGATGGTTCCTGCCAAGGCTTGATCCAAATATTTTTACGGGAACGTTATTGGGAACGGAGACTTAGAAGAACTTAGAAATTCTTTCAGCACTAGGATGCTACATTAGCCCTCAGTAACTAAGTAACTAAGTAACGAGAACGGGAACCTAATTACTACGCACCCGAGCAACGCCGTGTGGCTCAGCTAGTGCTTACCAAAACTATCCGAGTAATTTTTTCTCACATCTGATCAAGCAGTAATATTTGAGGCAAACATTCGCACACAGTGGTGCCTCTGTCATAATGGTATAAGAATTTAAGCGGGATGTCGTGTTATGACTACGAATTTAGGTTTGTTATAAAGGTAAGGGTATGCCATTATGATTTAAAAATTATTTTCGACCAGTTTTTGTAGCATTTGATATGCCATTTTGTGAAACGACCCAAAATAAATCGAAAATGTAAAATAGAGTTTTTCGATATCTCACTTAGTTTTCGAGGCATCGATACTTAAAGCCACTACCAAACTTTAGTTCGAGATTCGCGGATTCGCTTTATAGAACCGATGGTGCTTAGTACTTCATATAAAATAAAGCTTTTATAACTTTAAAAAAGGAAAAATGAGCTATAATTAACTCCCTTTAGTTGTGTGAGATTCTTGTGAATCTTAGAAGACACTCTTACCTTTATATTCAGGATTATTTGTGTCTTCTTCAATAGCTTTCACCATATCATCATCTTCATCACCCTCATCTTCTAATCGCGGCTGCTTTTTTGTCGGAGGAAGATAGTTTTCCATTTGAGAGAGTGTAGATGAAGGAAAATCCGTTTCTTCGATTTTCAAATCTCTTTTGCCCGAATTTTAGGATATTAGTAGTTCACATTTCCAAATATATTTATTTATTTCATCAAGTAGAGCACATAGACTCTTATAGACTACTTAATAACAATAATTGGATTGTGATTATAATTAATACCTAGCCACCATTGTTCAATAAAAACAATAATTTTTTCTTAAAACAGTCTCTACTTAAGTACATGTTAAAATCAAGAACTCCACATACTGAATTTGCCTGTCTTAAACAGCGAGCTCAGCCAATTAGCCATCAGAGATGACGCCTCTGAAGTGCTGGGTTTCACACGGCCACCACAACGAAACCCCTGGTTTGACGAAGAATGCCGGCTAGCACATGCAGCTAAACAGGAAGCATACAAAGCGGCGCTGCACAAAAAGACTAGGCCTGCTTATGAGCTCTACAAGCAGAAGAAGAGAGACGAACACCGGCTTCTCATACGGAAAAAGAGAGAGCATGAGAAGCGCGCGATCGAGGAGATAGAAGGGTGCCACAGCAGGAATGAGGTTCGGAAGTTTTACCAGAAGGTAAAAACAACAGCCTCGGGCTACAAGCCCCGAGCCGAAGCCTGCAAAGACGACCAAGGGAACATCGTGGTGGAACCGCAGTCAATGCTGAGGATATGGAAAGACCACTTCTCCAAGCTCTATAACGGCGATGATGAACCCAATTCCGCTATTAGAGAGATAGAACCATTCGATTTAGGCGACGTAAACCAACAATACCACCAACCCGACCTGAACGAAGTGAAGACAGCAGTATCCAAGCTAAAGTCCAACAAAGATGCTGGAGGTGATGGCCTCACTGCCGAATTGTTTAAATCGGCAGGCGATGACCTGGTCAGGAGTATGCGCCAACTCATTTGCAAAATATGGTCGGAAGAAAGCATGCCCGATGAATGGAACCTCAGCATTGTTTCCCCGGTCCTCAAGAAAGGAGACCCTCTGAACTGCGCCAACTACAGAGGTATCAGTTTTCTTAACATCGCATATAAGATCCTCTCTGCCGTATTGTGTGAGCGTCTGAAGCCATTCGTCAACAACCTGATAGGTCCTTTTCAGGGCGGCTTTAGACCAGGAAAGTCCACCATAGACCAAATCTTCACACTACGGCAGATCTTGGAAAAAACCCAGGAGCTTCAAATCGATACCCACCGCACCTTTTTATCGATTTTAAGGCCGCGTATGACAGCATCTATAGAGAGGAGTTATATAGAGCCATGTCTAGTTTTGGCATCCCTACCAAACTTGTCCGATTGTGTAGGATGACGATGGAGAACGCACGCTGCTCCATCAGGGTCGGAAAAGATCTCACCGATACATTCGATGTCAAAAAAGGTTTTAGGCAAGGCGATGCACTGTCATGCGACTTCTTCAACATCGTTCTTGAAAGAATAGTGCAAAACTCCCACGTCAACACAAGAGGCACAATCTTTCAAAGATCCGTTCAATTGCTCGAATATGCCGACGATATTGACATAATTGGAAGAACGCAGCGTGATGTCAATGGCGCGTTTATGAGCATTGAGACGGAAGCGAAGAAGATGGGTTTAGTGGTAAATGAGGGCAAGACCAAGTATATGCTGTCATTAAGAAAGGACACCCAACACCGACGTCTTGGACAGAACGTCAAAATAGACAGCTATAACTTTGAGGTAGTTAAGGACTTTGTCTACCTAGGCGCCGCTATTAATTCAGACAACGACACCAGCGCTGAAATCAAACGAAGAATAACTCTTGCCAAACGCTGTTTCTTCGGACTAAGAAGGCTCGAGCAACTAAAGTGTCCCTGTATAAGACACTTATTATCCCGGTTCTTATATATGGCACAGAGGCTTCGAGAGAAAAATTCTTCGGGTGATTTTTGGCCCCGTCTGCGTAGATGGAGAGTGGAGAAGAAGATTTAACGACGAATTGTACGAGTCAAGGTCCAGCGGGTTAGATGGCTGGGTCATGTAGAGCGAATGGACACCAACGCTCCGGCCCGGAAAGTCTTCGAATCCAATCCCGAGGGACGGCGCAGTAGAGGAAGACCGCGACTCAGGTGGCGCACGCAAGTAGGAGAGGACCTCAAGCAACTTGGCGTGCAAAACTGGAGGCAGCTAGCTAGGGACCGAGCTGGCTGGAGAAGCATGTTGGTTGTGGCCCTAGTCCGACCCGGACTGTAGCGCCACCTTAAGTAAGTAAGTAAGTAAGTAAACAGCGAGTTATAGGCTCATTATAGCCATAGTTTACTCTATGAAAGGACACTTGAAACATTCTACTTTGTCGTAGTTCACGGTTAGGAACAAATAAGCTCAACATGGAGAGCAAATAGGGGCAATTGATTTTATAATTTATAACATCTCTCACGAATATTACCTCGAAATATTCACGCCGAAATCTTAATCCTAATCCTAATCCTAACTAATATTATAAATGTGAAAGTCACTCTGTCTGCCCAAATTACTGAACTGATTGATATGAAATTTTGTACAGAGATAGTCTAGAACCTGAGGTAGGACATAGGCTATATATTTTATCCCTAAATTCCCACGGGAACGGGAACGTATACGGGAACTTAGAAGCTACAGTACCGATTTCGAAAGTTCTTCCACCGTTAGAATGCTACACTATCCCCGAGTACCATAAACTTTAATTCATCCCCATATTCCTACGGGAACGGGAGTCCTTACTAATATAATAAGTGCGAAAGAAGCTCTGTCTGTTCGTCTTTCTATGTAACTATTTCTCGCCCAAGCTACAGAACCGATTTAAATGAAATTTTATACAGAGATTATTTAGAACCTGAAGAAAGACATAGGATAAATTTTATTCGAATATTCCCACGGGAACCGGTCCTCACTAATATTATAAATGCAAAAGTAGCTTTGTCTGTTCGCCTTTCTATGTTACCATCTCCCGCCTAAACTAATGAACAGATTTAAACGAAATTTTATACAGAGTTAGTCTAAAATTTAAGAAAGGACATAAGCTATATATTTATCCCTATATTCCCACGGGAACGAGAACGCATACGGGAACTTTGACATATAGCATATATGTTATCACTGTATTCCCACAAGAACGCAAACGTAAACTGGAACCTAGAAACTACTGAACTGATTTGAAGAATTATTTCCCCGTTAGAATGCTACACTATCTCAAAGTAAGATTAACTTTATTTTATCCTCATATTCCCATGGGAACGGAAGTACTTACTAACATTATAGATCCGAAATCAACTCCGCCTGTCTGTTTTTCTTTGTAACCATCTACCGCCCAAACTATTGAACCTATATTTGTATAAATTTTGGTGCAGAGATAGTCTTGAGCCTGAAGCAGGACATGGGCTGTATTTGTTATCCCAATATTCCTGCGGGAACGGCAACGCAAACGGGAACCTTGAAGCTACGTGGCAAGTTGGTGTTCCAGTGCCAATAATGAGTAATCTAGAATTGTACACAGCTACAAATTACACATCTGGGATGCGGCATTATAAAAGTTTTAATAATGACTGGAACAGCGAAAGAAGAAAACTATTGATTCCCCGTATTTCTTTAATTACCACTGATTTGTCATTTTAGTTTAAAAGAATGTATCAAACTCGCAAAGCCTTTTTATTTGACAAAAGATGGAAAAAGTAAGAACGTCGTGTGCAAAAATGTACTTAAATAAAATATGACAATAGTTTACTTAAACGCATGAATTCTTATTTCTTTTCTTTCTTATTTCTTATTAGCAAAATAAGGTGCATAAAAAAATAAAAATGCTGCCGAAAGTCACTATTCCACGCGGACGAAGTCGCGGGCAAAGCTAGTATTTATATAAAGCAAAGAATGATGTTTTTTTCAAATTTAAAAATCGATTTCTCGAAAACCAAGCGAGATATCGAAAAACTTTATTTAACATTTTCGTTATCATGTTAGCCTTATTAAGCTTAATTCATTGTCAGATTGCGGCACCATAGATTTCGTACCTACTATCCCTAAATTTTGGTTTAGGCCCCGGTTCGCTCCTTACTGTAGTGCACTCGAAAGGAAATATATAAGTAAGTAAGTCAACCCAAAATGATCACTGGAATAACAGAGTGAGAGAGAGAGGGGAAAGTCATTGAAATCATAATGAATTCTAAGGCAGTAAAAGAAGCACAAAATAAGAAAAATCCAATATACGACTATATCTCCTTTGGCTTAAGAGACAACTACTCACCATCCGATCAAGTACATTACTAATGATTACCATCGAAATTGAAAGAAAAAAATCGAGAGAAATATGTGCAAATGCTTACCACGACTTTAACTAAGCTTTGGACAAAGTTTCGCGCAACGCACAGTCTGTCACTCCAAAAAGAATTCAATTAGACCAAAAGTAACTTTTTGTATCCCGCCAAATCAAAAAAAAAACAAATTTTTTAACCTTTGGACAGTACGTTATTGACAGAAGTTGTACTACAACTGCATTGGCAGGTAATAAGGAAGAAATTTTCTGCAGTTTATCTGTGCAATTAGTTTCGGTAAGTGCGTGTTTAGGTGAAATAAAAAAGTTTTGTCGGATTTCGAAGAATGTACTTTAGCTTTTATATAAAAATTGTTTTCAGGGTCAGTAGAGAACTTTGTATATCGATTTATTAACTTTCAAAAAGGCATTTATTTCCACAGTTTCAAATTGTAAAGCACATTTTTGTGCTCAAAATATCCTTTAGTCTTAATTGGAATTTATTGATATGCGTCTAGTTACGGGACGTAATACATAATTTTTGCTGCAAACTGACACACTTTCATGCACTTATAAATAATGGTCTGACTGAATTCAGAATAACAAGTGCCATTGGAATGAACAAAAAAAAAAACAAATAAACCGTTTCGTTTGAGGAAATTCAAACGAAAAATAATATTAATGAATAGGAAAAATGCAATGAATAAAACGCAATTCCCATATCTGAGTAAAATTTTCATAATTCCAAAGTTGTTACAAAATCAAGACGTGAATGTATTTTTTTTATTTCACGCCCTTTTATTAGCTTACTACAAGCTTAAAAGTACTTAAACAATACTAAACTTAGGGCAGGTTTATTCAGAGCGGGCTAAATCAGTTCCAGTCTATATGTCAAAATTTAATCAAGGAAATCTATTGCTCGCGTTCTTCGCAACTCCGAAATTTTCGAAACTACTACTGTCAGTCAAGAACGCTTATTAAGCTCTGTTTCAGATGTAAAATGGTACTGTGATTAACCTCTCGGTTCTACATAGTTAGTGGTAAAAGTAATTGGAAAACATACTAATTTTCCTAGTTTGAAGTTAAGGAATTCGATTTCCAAGTATTTGTGTAAGGTAGTATGCAAATTAAATTCACTTCAATCAATTTTGATAAAAAAAATTAAAATCATATGCCCTCAAAAATATTTTTTTGTTGCTGATAAATTCGCTTTGAATATCAATTTATAAAATAGAATATCCGAAAATCAATATAAAATCAATTTCAATTCAACAAGCAAGCGAAAACTAGTAAAAGAAAAAATAAACCAAGAATACCGGGTAAAGTCCGATTGTCATATACGTTGTTTCCTTGTTTTGACAACTAGAACTTTTTTTAAGAATTTTCAGACTGCTTTTTTCCATCTGAAAATCTATGTTCGAAAATCTGAAAAATCTAACTGTCAGCTAAATGTCAGCTGAAACTTCTGACACTTTTGACCAATCAGAGCGACGAAAACTGACAGTAGTTTTCGAAGTCAAGGTGCGAAGAACGCGAGCATTGAAAATACATAAAAAATTTTCATGAGAGAGTCAGTTTTTTTTTCGGTTGTCAAAACTATCGAGATTTGAATTTAATTTCATTTTAGTTTCAAACATAATATGTAGGTATGCCGACTCGGAAGACCTAAATAAAGAGCCCCAAACTAATTGCCAATCTAACAGAGCTATATGAGTGGGTCATCAAAGCAAAAAGCATCTAGCATAGCTCTCAAATCTGCTCAAGAGGAAAAGCAGCATCAAATGCTCAAACCGGACAACAGGCTTCCCATCAGGTTACAGCTCAGTTGGCTAAAAAGGCTTTGCAAGCTGCTCGTGCGGCAGAAGCTGCATTGGTTGGAAAACAGGGAATTATCGAACCACTTGAAAAAGAAGTTCGCGAAGCTGAAGCTGTAGTACATGAAGAAACTGCTTCCATACAAAACACCCAATATAATGTAAATGCCGCCCTGCAAACTGCTCAACAAGGCAACCACACAACTGAGAACATTGACTAAAGCAGTGCAGAACAAAAAAAAGGTCAAGATGATGAAATTTTAAGTTTTAAAAAAGAAATACTACGCCAACAGCTGGCACAAAATAAGGAGGCGCTTGAACAAAAAATTAAACATGCCTCTGAAGAACATCGCTTAAAAATTAAAATTCTCGAAGCGGAATTAAAATTCAAAGAAAATACTGCCATTTATGAGTTGATAAAATACCACTTCAGTCAAGCCCACACTTTTTTTATATATAGTAGAATTGATTTATGTTTTTATTTTACAACTAGCAGACCCGCCCGGCGTAGCTCGGGTCCTACGTTAACCTAGTGTATCGCATAGTCTCTATTTGAATAAGAAAAAGAAGCATTTTATCTAATGTTGAAAGAATTCAGGAAATCTGTTAAGCAGTTTTTAATTTTCACTCTACGTTCCCGTTCCCGTGGGAATATGCGAATGAAATATAGTCTATATTACTCATGAATAAATGAATCATTCCCATTCCTAGTGAAAGAGTTTTTCATATTGGTTCACTGGTTTTTGCAATCCCAGTTGCATCTCGTGGATAAATTTTTATTAGTGAAAAAATTGGTAAAATCGTTTTGTTTCTTAATTCCGTATTCCCTGGAATATTGTATTCAAAATAGTCTATGTTACTCGGGAATAATGAACCACTCTGTAACAGCGAAAGATTTTTTGAATTATGTTGAGTATTTATTAGTTCCGGGTTACGTTATCGTTCCCGTACTTTTACCGTGGAAATATGGGAATAATGTAAAGTCCATGCTGCTCGGGGACAATGAAGCACTCCAAATGCGATATCATTTTTGAGATCGGTGCAGTATTTTCTTAGTTCCCGATTACGTTCCCATCTTTTTCCCGAGGGAATATGGAAATGAAATAAGGTCCATGCTACTCGGGGATAATGGAGCACTCTAAAGGTGAAAGCATTTTTAAAATGTGTTCAGTATTTTCTTGAATCCCGTTTACGTTACCGTTCCCGTTCTCTTCCCGTGGGAATATGGAATATTTTATCTTTGTTACTCAGGGATATCTCTGTTCCAAAATTCATTCAAATCGGCCCAGTAGTTTGGGAGCCTATTCAATACAAACAAATAAACAAACAAACAATTATTGGTTATCTGAGTTTTGGTAAGGAACTCTATTTTTTTTTTTTTTGAAAACTAATGTCACTTTCCATTGGACGAAAAGAACCGTCTATGAGCTTCCAGGGACATTCTCAAACCGTTCCATTGGTGCAAAACGATCTCTTCTCACGATTCTGAGGAGTGACAGCCGCTTCTCGATTTGAAGTGAGAATCGACTCAAGAAGCACTAACACATGTTACTCAAATGTCAAAAAGAAAATTTTATTCAAGGAATATTTTTTAAGAGCCATAGGTGTTTCACTCACACAAAGACAATTATATTAAACTGAATATAAAAAATATTGGGTGTTCCATTGGTTTTCAAAATGAGTGCTTCCCCGAGTGAAACCAAGGGAAAGCGACTAAAATATAGGCTATGTCACTTAGGGATAGTGTAGCTTTCTAACAGTGAAAGAATTTTTCAAATCGGTGCAGTAGTTTCGGAGCCTATTCGAGACAAACAATTAAACAATCAAACCTTTCCTCTTTATAATATTATAAGTATTAGTATTAGTATTAGTATTAGTATTAGTATTAGTATTAGTATTAGTATTAGTATTAGTATTAGTATATTAGTATATTAGTATTAGTATTATTAGTAAGAAAACTAGTTATAAAAAAAATAAAATTACAGCGTCCATATATGCCTCATTCAAGGTGATATGTCAGCCTGACAAAATTTTTTATTTTGAAGGGATAGCTATAATTTAAACAAAAATCAAGCCTTAAATGGAGCTAACCCAGTAAAATTGACTGGCTAGCAAAATCTTTGATTAAATGCTCTGATTAGAGATTCCTTGATTAAATATTTCGTGAACAAACCGAATCCATGATTATCATCTGGAATAATCATTGATTAGAAATAATCAAGCTTGAACAAACCGGCCCTTAAACTAATTATAACTTAAAAACTAAATTATTAAACTATAATAATGACAAACTGTTTAGGGAGTGGAGATTGATAATTGAGAGACATTCCTGATAAGGAGGCAGGGTGAGGCGGTTTCCAACGTTGCGTCGTAGAGATCCCGAAGAGCAAAGAGCATACAACGACGTTGGATGCTTTCGATCCTTGAGATGTGAACCGCTTGATATGGAAACCAAATCTGCGATGTACACTCAAGGAAAGAGCGAACATAGGCGATATAGTGGGATTTGGTGATAAGTGGTTTTGGAACTCCTAAAACCATCTCTTGATAAAACCAAAAGCGGCATTAGCTCTTGATATCACTACGTCAATATGAGAGCGAAATTTAATTCACCTAAATCACGAATAAGCCGCACACGGTTTATGGGTAGGTTCTGAAGATGATAGGATCTGGTGGGAGGTTTTTTACTTTTTCGAGAAGAAGTTATTGCCTCGCATTTGGCAATGTTTGATTCAAGAAAATTTTTATTACACAAAATGACAAGTGTATAAAACTCGATTAGATTGACGAATGATTAAAAAGTCTATATTTTTGTTGTTTTCACTTCGAACTGTTCAAAATGTTTGAAAAAACAGTCTTTAACTATTGTACAAGCATATAAAGCAAATGAGGTATTAAAAGAAAAACTAATACTTCTAATACTATTAATAACAAAATAACAACGAGTTATAACAAGCGATTTTTTAAGAGCTGTCGGAAACCAAAAAAAAGGGCACGACTAGGTCGCACGAACTTGCAAATGTGTGCTAAATACGATATCAAAATCTTAAGGCTTTGTTTTTATTTGCTTTATAAGCTCTCTTTGTGCTGGTGTAGGCGATTTACTAACTTCTAACACTTGCATTTATGATGAAGCCCAATGCGACTTAGTCTCTGAGATGCAAAAAAAAAAAAAACTGTATAATGACTTGAGTAGACAAATATACGGCTAAGGCCTGTCTGAAAATGTTGAACTTTAACCAACAGTTTTCAGTATATTCTGTTACAATCGTTTTCAAAACTCTGTCTTAAATAATTTCAAGCAAATACTGAAACCATTTAAAGCCTTTGTGGTGGTGGTTAATGTCTTACTGTTACGAAGGACTTATAGGTTCGAATCCTAGGAACACAAAATTGCTTTACACAGATGTCGAGAAGAAGTCATCCGAGAGAAATTACACTGCCATGGAAAGAGCTTTCTCACTTATCCGTTCACTTATCGACATAAAAATGTAGGCCCTTGAAATTGTTAGGCCCAGAAATTCTCCGAACATTATTGCGCTATCCTACAGTGCGATTCATTATTATAACCTACTTCACAATTTAAGCTTTGATTTTCAATAAAATTTTAACGTACTTTTAAAAATAAAGGAAAAATGCATAGTTGTCATGGTTTTTTATTATTTATCGTCAAAAGAACAGCTATTCCTGATAGCTTACATTACACAGATACTGGTGTGGTTTGCGAAAGGAGCAGTAATTTTTCGAACGTTGTAATCTTGTTGGCGGCTCAGGGAAGACGTGGGGAGCTTTTTCTACAGCGGAATGTCTCGAAATGCATTTTACTTCATCAAAAATTAAAAGCAGGGACTATATGTTTAAGTGCTCCGAAGTAATTCCTTTTTCTGGCAGATAACCATGAAAAATCTTGTATTTTTCAGCAGGACAATTCCTGTATTCACAGGAGTTGAGAAACAATCTATTAGTTGGTCAATTCGGTTAATTTATTGCAATGGCCCACCCCCACATGTTCTTCAGATGTTAAGCACATAGAGAACTGTTGGGCAGTATTACTAAGGAGTATTGATGAGAATTGATGCCGACAGAAAGACCCACGAATTTGAACGAGAGCTTAAATTAGCTCTGCGAAGAGATTGGCCTAAAATTTTAATCATCAATCGCAGAGAACTTGGTTAAATTAATGAAAAAAAGAATATTTATTTGAATTTTTGATAATTAAATTCATTTAAATTTTTAATAATTCTTTTAAAATAATTTCTTATCTTGTTCAAGTGAATCACTTTCCTTATTCTTTTACTTTTACTTCTTTATTTCCTACGAGATGTGTATCATGTGAGTGACTAAATTTACATATTATATACTAATTCATTTGCATACCTATTCACTTGCACACATACAAACTCACAAATTCCAAACCAGATTTTTTTATTTATTATATTTATTTATTTATCTAGCCTATTTCAAGCGCATAGAATAACAACAATAATACTAATAACAAAAAGTAATAAAAAATAATAATAATAAAATTAACTTGATAAACAAAAATGCATGTACATATTTACAAATGTGCAATACTTAATCCTAATCTAAAATGAAGGGGTGGAGGGGGGGGGGGGGTGAATGAAGGTTCAAGGGTTAGATAGAGGAAGCGTACATAACTTTTCTGAGGGATGAGTAGCTTTTGAGAAATCGAATATAATTCCTGCTGTATTAGCTAAGCGAATCATCCTGCAAATTGGGTTAAAGTGGGCGTAATTGGTACGAAGGGTTGGTAGGTGGAAGAAGGGGACGGAACGTAGGTTGCGGGGATTAGTATTCATATAAATCATCTCAAGTAAAGCAGGGGAGTCAATGGTACCAGTCATAACCTGATAGACAAAAACAATGTCAGCGATACGACGACGGCGACGTTTAGAGAGGGTCGGCCTCGGCATGTCAATGAGTAGCAATCGGTTTTCATAGGGGGGTAAAATTAAATGGTCAGACCCTTGTATATTTATTCTATAGTATTATCACAGTTCATTTCTCATTTTCAAAATGAATTTGGAATGTTGTCCACAACTTTTTTTCCTATACAAAGCTATATGAAAAAAAGTTGTGGACAACATTCCAAATTCATTTTGAAAATAACAATGAACTGTGATAGTACTATAGAATAAATATACAAGGGTCAGACCAAGGTAAGCTACGAAGAGCGAATCTTAAAAATCTTCGTTGAACAGCTTCAATTCTGCGAGATTCAGTTATTTGGTAGGGAGACCAGACCTGACTAGCATATTCAAGTATAGGCCTGACAAAGGTGGTGAATAAAGATTTAGTGACGTATGGGTTGGAAAACTCTTTAGACCAGCGTTTGATAAACCCCAAGGAAGAGTTTGCTTTCGCAATAATGTGGTTAATGTGAGAGTGGAAATGAAGCTCTTTGTCACAAATAATTCCAAGATCGCGAATAGACGAAACTTTAGGGACGGGCATGTTGTGGAAGTAATAAATTCGGGGACTGGAAGGTAGACGCTTACGTGAGAAAGTCATACTTTGGCACTTTTTGACAGTTAGTTCAAGAAAATTTTTGTTACACCAAATAAATGAAATAAGAATAAATGTTTAGGTCTTGTTGGAGGAGGAGAGAATCCTGAACAGATGAAATAACTTTTACTATTTTAATGTCGTCTGCATAAATAGAGAAGTCTGAGAATGACGCTGTACCGCCGACTGACGTCATTAATGGCAAGCACAAACAGAAGTGGACCGAGATGGCTGCCCTGGGGAACTCCCGAAGAGCAAATATTGGATCGGAGAAAGCTTTTCTGAAGGCAACCCTATATATTCGGTTCTCGAGGTATGATTTGATCCATTCGATAACTTGTGGTGGGAAACCAAAGGCTTTGAGTTTGAGGTAGATAATAGGTAGATTTTTTTAATAAATTAAACTCTATTAATTTTTATGCATTTCTATTGCTCAACATCTTTTATACTAAAACTGTATAAAAACCATCTTTTTCTTAAATTATCTCTTCTCAATTATGTTATTTTACAGGTGAAGACGATTTAAAAACAATTCACTAACAAGATTAAAATTACAAATCGCTGTCACTGCTATAGCACTATACGCTAAACACTAAAATAAATAAGCCCTGTGAGAAAACTTCAAAGAAGAAAACCGTAAAGCTTACCAAAACAGTTATCAACTCCCAATTATCCTTCACTAGTATTTCTCATACTTTTTCTGTTTCTTTCTTATTCACTACTGTTCTTCTCATTGAAATACTGCTTACTACCACCCCTAGCATTTATGGTTTATTTTCATTTTATGCATTAAACATTTTATATTCCCAAAAGTATATCGCAGCTATAGAGAAATAATTTGTTCACTTGAAGTTTATTCGTAGGGTGTTGCCATCGGCCTTTTACCATCCAAACATTTTTAACAAACTTCAAAGAGAAACCACTTGTGGAGCCTCCCTCAGTTTTTGTGGGTTCTTACTGGGGTATTGTCCTAAAGCGTTGTGATATGATTGTGATAACAAGGCAATAGCTACCTCCTATTAAACTTGTTTTGAGGCAAATTATCATTATTAATTTTCTCTTACACAAACACACACACACACACACGGGGTTTCTGTTTAACATTCATTATGGGTGCTTCCTTTCAATTGTAACAAAACTGCTTGCCTTTTCATGTTCTCTTGAGTGAATGAAAATATTGTTATGGTTGACTAGCCTTCTTAATTACAAAACTGATTTGGATTTGTTTTCAGCAGAAACTCATCAATTTCTTTATAGATATCCTTAATTCACACGGAACCGTCTTTATCTACAACTCGCATACGTGTATCCTGCAATTTACATCATCTTAATCTTAACATAGTATAAAATAAAGTCGCTTTCTCTGTCCCTATGTCCCTATGTACGCTTATATTTTTAAAACAACGCAACGGATTTTGATGCGGTTTTTTTTTTAATGATTAATTTTTTTAAGGTTTATATGTATAATACATGCATATTATAGCAGAGAATAGCCAAGAAATTTAAAGTTTTGTAATGCGACATACATATTATATTACTAAAAAAAATTATTTACTTTTACTTTTATTTCAATTTTATAATTTTCAAAATCGGTTTGAAACTCGCACGAATAGTAAACTATTTTTTAAAGCATCGTAGTTTATATTGAAAAGAATAGGTATCTTTTGTTTTTGTTTCTGAATGGTAAGTATTCAGATATTTTTTACTGCGGTACATACTAATAATATGGCAATTCGTGCATAGGTAATCATTCATATAGAACTGAGAAAATTTTGTAGAGAAATTATAAAGTCATGTCTGGAAAACGTCGTCGTTCGAACATAGGTCGTAGTACAGTGAATGCCAAAAGAGTACGTTCAGCAAGAGATGAAGAATCGTCAACGGAACGTTAGGCTCGCCTTAGTCAGGCTCGGGAATCGGGATAGATATAGAGCTGACAGAGAGAGAGAATCTTCAGTAGAGCGTGAGATTCGCCGCAGCCGGGATCAAGGTAGGCATATGGTTCAGAGGGACAGAGAATCATTAGTACGAGTTACTAATTCATGGGTAAATAAAGAAAATTCTGCCATGAATTACGATTCTTCGATTTCTTACAAGGACGATCGTATAGTATCAATAGGTACTATGTCAATAGTGTGTGAACATTGCTTGGCATTGAAATTCAAGGAAGAATCGAAAGGCATGTGTTGCTTACAAGAAAAAGTAAAATTAGAAGAAACTAGCTGTGCCCGTGACTTCGTCCGCGTGAAATAGTGACTTTCGGCAGCATTTTTAATTTTTTTGGCTGCTTATTTTGCAAATAAGACACATTCATGCGTTTTAGTGAACTATTGTTATATTTTATTTAAGTACATTTTTGCACACGACGTTCTTACTTTTTCCATCTTTTATCAAATAAAAAGGTTTTGCGAGTTTGATACACTCTTTTAAACTAAAATGACAAATCAGTGGAAATTGAAGAAATACGGGGAATCGATAGTTTTCTCCTTTCGCTGTTCCAGTAATTATTAAAAGTTTTATAATGCCGCAGTAGCTGTGTACAGTTCTAGATTACTCATTATTGGCACTGGAACACCAACTTGCAGCCACTCCTGATAGCTAATAATTCTAAGGAATTGAGAAACTCTATAAGGGTATGATGTGACTTGCTCAGTGTCCATAATATTGTCTTCTGAAAGATATTCGACAACATCCCCCAATACGTCTAACATATTTTATTAGTTGATATGGTTAACTATCTCATTAGTCGGAGCCGAAATCGACTTTTCACATAGTCATTACCGATTGTCAATACTTACTTCAAGATCAAGATAGACATTTCTTCTCAGGTAAACTGTGTAATCGACAATTTGACAGAAATCACCTGAAAGAACTTTTGAAATCGGTCCAGTAGCTTCAAGGTTCCCATTTTCGTTGCCGTTCCCGCAGGAATATTGGGATAACAAATACAGCCCATGTCCTTCTTCAGGCTCAAGACAATCTCTGCACCGAAATTCATACAAATAGGTTCAATAGTTTGGGCGGTACATGGTAACAAAGTAAAACAGACAGACGGAGTTGATTTCGGATTTAAAATATTAGTAAGTACTTCCGTTCCCATGCCACCCATGGGATAAATTAAAGTTAATCTTACTTTGAGATAGTGTAGCATTCTAACGTGGAAATAATTCTTGAAATCAGTTCAGTAGTTTCTAGGTTCCAGTTTACGTTTGCGTTCTTGTGGGAATACAGGGAAAACATATACTTATATGTAGCCCATGTCCATCTTCAGGCTCAAGACTATATCTCTGTTCCAAAATTCATATAAATAGGTTTATTAGTTTAGGCGGTTTTTGATAACAAATAAAAATAGAGACAGAGAGACAGATTTCATTTCAGACCGGTCCCGGTAAAGACTTCCATTCCCGTGGGAATATGGTGACCGGTCCCGTAGGAATATGGGGATGAGTTACAGTTTATGTTACTCAGGGATAGTGTAGCATTCTAACGATGGAAGAATTTTTGAGACCGGTGCTATAGTGTCAAAGTTCCCGTAAGCGTTCTCGTTCCCGTGGGAATATAGGGATAAAATATATAGCCTATATCGTTTTTTAAATTTTAGACTATCTCTTTACAAAATTTTATTTCAATCAGTTTAGTAGTTTGGACGGGAGATGGTAACATAGAAAGGCGGACAGACAGAGCTAGTTCTGCATTTATAATAATAGTGAGGACCGGTTCCCGTGGGAATATTCGAATGAAATACAGCTTATGTCCGTCCTTAAGTTCAGAACAATCTTTGTACAAAATGTCATTTAAATCGGTTTATAAGTTTGGGCGGGAGA
Organism: Melanostoma scalare; assembly: GCA_949752695.1. Taxonomy (NCBI): domain Eukaryota; kingdom Metazoa; phylum Arthropoda; class Insecta; order Diptera; family Syrphidae; genus Melanostoma; species Melanostoma scalare. The sequence goes on along the minus strand of OX456984.1, from coordinate 141,665,700 downwards.
TGGTAACATAGAAAGGCGAACAGACAGAGCTACTTTTGCATTTATAATATTAGTGAAGACCGGTTCGCGTGGGAATATTCGAATGAAATGCAACCAATGTCCTTCTTCAGGTTCTAGATCATCTCTGTATAAAATTTCATTTAAATCGGTTTTGTAACTTGGGCGAGAGATGGTAACATAGAAAGACGAACAGACAGAGTTTCTTTCGCACTCATTATATTAGTAAGGACTCCGGTTCCCGTAGGAATATGGGAATGTATTAATGTTTTGTTACTCGGAGATAATGTAGCATTCTAATGGTGGAAGAATTTTCGAAGTCGGTGTTGTAACTTCTAAGTTCCCGTATACGTTCCCGCTCCCGTGGAAATTTAGGGATAAAATATATAGCCTATGTCCTTCCTCAGGCACGAGACTAACTCTGTACAAAATTTCATTTTAATCAGTTTAGTAGTTTGAGCGGGAGATAGTAACATAGAAAGGCAAACAGACAGAGCTACTTTTGCATTTTTAATATTAGTGAAGACTGGTTCCCGTGGGAATATTCGAATGAAATGTAGCCTATGTCCTTCTTCAGGTTCTAGATCATCTGTGTATCAAATTTCATTTAAATCGGTTCTGTAGCTTGGGCGATAGATGGTAACATAGAAAGAAAAACAGACAGAGCTTCTTTCGGACTTATTATATTAGTAAGGACTCCGGTTCCCGTAGGAATATGGGGATGAATTAATTTTTAAGTTACTCGGGGATAATGTAGCATTCTAATAGTGGAAGAATTTTCGAAATCGGTGCTGTAACTTCTAAGTTCCCGTATACGTTCCCGTTCCTGTGGGAATTTAGGGATAAAATATATAGCCTATGTCCTTCCTCAGGCTCGAGACCGTCTCTGTACAAAATTTCATATAAATCAGTTTAGTAGTTTGGGCGGGAGACGGTAACATAGAAAGTCGGACAGACAGAGTGACTTTCACATTTATAATATTAGTAAGGATTCTCCCACCACCTGAACCACTTCACTCTCTTCTTACGGGTGATCATCCAAAATCCAACCAATTAATTCGCAATATACGCCGCGCCGTTATAATAACGCATTTCAAATGACCTCTTTTAAGAGTAAGCAAGTCGTTGAGCGTGGGTTCATGCCTACATTTAAAATTCAAGGGCAAGTGTAGGTACCACTTAGCTGGGAGCTTGCTACCACTTCCACCCGATGATCACAAATTTCTGCAAGTATATTGTTCAAGTGTTGCACAGCCAATTGATAGAGATTTGATTAGATCTCTCCAAGATATGTTACACTCTCATAACTGCTACATACAGTTTTTCAAAACGGCAATTGAGAGTGTTCCAGCAGATACTCCTGACCTTAATGTCGTAATCCATGCGAATAAAGTTCCTGTTGGAGAGCACAAAGGACGATACAATGCGCCTTCCACGAGTGAAGTAGCAGTGGTGATAGCAGGACAGCAATTTGACAAGAGAAATATTGTATTATAGTCGTGATGATAGATAATTTGAAAATAATTTCAGAGTTACAAAGATCTTAGCAGCTTACAATATCCTTTGATGCTATGTCGTGGAGAAAATGTTTATGCCATTAATATTTCTCAAGTTGACCCAATCGGTGGTACACCTCTGCGTAAAACAGTGTCATGTATGAACTACTATTGCTACCGTATAATGACAAGACATAACAATTTCAACACTTTGCTTAGATGTGGAATGTTAACAAACCAATACATGGTAGATCAATATGCGAAAATTGAATCTGAGAGATTGACCTACATCCGTAATAATTAAACTAAATTGAGAGCCGAAAATTACGTTCATCTTCAGGATTCTTTACATGCGAATGAACACCGCAACGGCATTGGGCAGTTGGTTATACTACCTTCAGGGTCAAACCTTTAACGTTGCAGGCTTAGATTTGAGCGTTGACCGTTTTTCACATGTCCAACTGTATGTTGCTCTATCAAGAGTAACTTCCAGAGAAAATATGTTTTTATTGTCTAATGATAAGAAAGCTGTGAACAGTGTGAACAGTGTATATAAAGACATTCTGTAATATGTTAATTGTTGTAAAAATAAAATAAATAGTTAAAAATGTAAAAAGTAAATAAGTAAGAATGTAGTGTATTTAGTATCATCATTGTACCCGTGTGAAGCCGTGGCGGGTCGCTAGTTTATGAATAATAAATACTCCTAATGCTTTTGACTTCAGTCATTCATTACAATCTTATCGAGATACCGACTCATTAAGAAAAGTGTGCAAACTCCGATGATTCCAAGAAATCTGTTAATTTTCTAATCTGTATTAAGTTCACTCCAAACAAGAAAAGCAACCATACCATACTCTCCTGAACTATACCCTCTCAAATAAGGATATTCTAGATTCTCTTTTGTGCTTGTCATTCTTCACTTGTCTGTAAAAGCTTACCTCAGCTCTGCCAAATCCACTGTCAGTTAGATCATCAAAGTCAATTGTTGTCGCCATGTTGGCAATTCCACATTCAGCGTCATCGTCCTCTTTCTCGGTTGCAGTGCCATTATCACAAGGTAAAATATGGCATCCTTTGGATAATCTCGGATTTAGTGTGGTTGTCACAGACGTCGTTGTCGTTGAATCTTTTCTTTGATGGTCTGTGTTCAGTTGATCCAGTGGTGACTGACTTATGCCACGGATATTCGATTCATCGGAAACCAATCTGTCCATGGTTTGTTCGTGATTCGATCTGTAAGACAACAAAAGAAGTTGGCATTGGTTATATTTGAATATAATTAATGTTAAAAATTCATTTTGAAATTGATTCCTGTAAATAAATAAATCCAGTTGAATTTGAAACCAATGAAAAGATATCTTTAGCTTAAATTGAATGTTTGCAGTGTGACAGAACACTGAAGCTATCGGATATCAAGTCAAGGCAAGTCTACTGAATTTATAAAGAGTGTATGCAAATTGTGTTTTCACCAATTGACTTTGTTTGGGATTCGTTCCGATTTATCAGAGTGGATTTGAGGAAGTAAATCCCAAACTTGAGCTAAGCCAATTTGTTTGTAATGAAAATCAATTTGTCCTTGTGCCTGTGGTTGCCTTTGAACCGTCTATCATGTGGGATATACTCGTTTCTGGATGAAAGTTAATTTATTCTTTAATTCAGGTTGTTGCTTTTGAAAGAAACAAATTTATCTTTGATAACAAGGGCATTGTGAGGAATGTTACACTTTCTTGTTGTTTGTAGTTTGAAAGACTGAACACTTTATTGTTGCTCTCGATGTTTTATTTAAGGGAAAGTGTACCGAACTGGCTTTTAGATCTTTTAAAAGGCCAATTCCAATTCCTCGTTTGAAATTTAATTCAATTTTACAAAAAATGCGATTACACAGCTACAAAGGACATTTTGCGTATGCAAAAGATTCAAAACGTTTCAAAAGTTTGATTTGATAAACATTTTTCATGTGTGTAAATACTCTGTTACAATATACACTTTAATTTAAATATACCGTCTTAACAACACATGGAGTAGACCCACTGACACATAAGCTGACAGACATTAACACAGTCGCCAGAAATGTAAGTCGCCCGTAAAATCTTAAGTTATTATTCTTAATATTTGGCTATTGGTTGTGCCGTCAATCGGTTGTAAACGAAATCGATGGATATAGAAAGAAGTAGAGAGAAAAGCTACTTTATCCATAGAATCCCATAAGCCGATTGTTTATGTGCTGACATTGATGGGTAGGTGTGTGTGTTTTTCGACTGTCAGGTAAAATGTTAACGTTAACAGACACAAATGAGTCTATAGAGCCATTTTAGACATAAAAATTTAAAGAAAGGCCATTGGACTCACATAAAATCGAATACTTTTTGGAAAAGCAAGACAAAAATAATGAGCGAAGGTGTTTCGTTTATTTGACGAAGAGAACATTGAGACGACATCGAATGGCAGGAGTGCGTCATATCAAATAATTCAAAATTAAAATTGGAGTATCCAGAAAGCACTAGAGACTAAATTTCTTAAATAAGTTAGGATGGCATTTAGGTTATAATAATTAAGAAACAAAATTGGATCTTGCTTAAAACTTGAATCATCCCTGAGTTTTTTTGCGGTGTCAGTCAAGTCAGTTTTAAGGGAAGAGTCCGTAGCCCCACATACACAGTGCCATTGATCTGACTCTAAAGAGCACAAGTTCAGTGACTCAACTGGCTGACACATATAGATCCAACGTAAATGATATCGGCCAGAAAAATCTTCAAACCCACACCAGTTGTAAGGTGTAGGTGTTGGTCTGATTGTAGCTTCAACAAACTATACTAATGGAGCTATAAGGAATATAAATATAGGATCAACTCACTCTTTCTGACCATATAATTAAGAGAACGAAGGAAAAGGAGTTTCCGTTTTACACTTAACTACCCACTTTCACTTTATCAACTACTGTTTTGACTTAGGTTTTGTTTGATAAGGATACCTGATAACAGAAGCGCACCCTTATCTATCCACAAACATTTACATAGCACTATACGCACACTTTAATCTAAGCACAAAAGGGAAAAACACAACACATAATTCTGACACCAAACTGCATTCGAATTTAAATATAATTAGCAGTCTTAATTCGCGGAATACGTAACGTTATCACCAACAACAGCATGCCTTTGAATTCAAAGGGTAACACAATGATTAAAAAAAATCAATACTCCTCGTTTACGATGATGATTCAATCGTTCGATGAAAATGTTTCTTCGACCACCTGATGGTTCACTTTTAACGCGTTTTCGATGCGCAAAAAATTTAAAATGCAAAAACCTTGCAGGAGTTTAAATTTTCAAGTACTTTAACATTCGATAGTTTTGGTGTAAGCAGCAGGAGATGAAATGCTTTGAAATTATTTTGAATGATCTGTGGTGTAATCGTATCGAAATCGAATCCATCTAAGCGCTTCGGCTAACAACATTTCACTAACGCACCGTTAAGTCTGGCATGCTTATCAACCCTCATCATCCAAATGTGTAAGCCTTGAGTTATCTGACTGTTAGGGGCGAGATAGAGTGAGAAAGGGTGATAATCCCCTACCCAAACCCCCTTGTTTATGCATGAGGGTGAAAAGTCTTAGTTATTAGCACTCGGTCGTATACGTTATGTTTTTTTTTGTTCGTTTTTTTCTGCATGCCGCCACCCGCCGCTGGTGTCAGAGTATTTGTTCGCTAAAAGTCCATGGACAACGTTATCAGAGATCGCTTCAATGAACTGCAAAGGTGCTTTCCTCTTCTTTTTTTTGTGGTCTAGAGTGGGTGGCATTGGCACTGCCTTTCTCGTGTTTATTACGAATTACTTTTTTCTTCTATTAGTTCAATGTTATAAAAAAAAAGTCCAGAAAATGTTCATTGTTAAACGATTTTCTGCTTTAGAAGTGAATATATAGCATAAGGCACCTTTTTGCATGAGAGTTGGTGATTTCTATCAATGAACAGTCAGGTAGCACCTCATGTCTAATTATTTTTAAATGGATATGGTAAATATTTGTTTTGATCGTATGTGTATAGTTCTTAATGGGAGCAGCATTTGTTGTGTTGTTAGACTAAGTAGTCGTCAGTATCGTGTATTAGCCTGACATTTGTGTCTGAAGGACAGAACAAATGCATTTTTTTGCATTCATTGGATATGAAATCAATTTGCCGAGTTGAGACTGTCCTAGACCAAAGTAGAAACGTTGTTGACATCATTTATTTCGCTGCGTAAACTACATGCAAGTGTATGGAAACACAGTTTCATTTTTGTAGCGTCTGCGTGGGCACTCTCGTGTATTGATATGTAAACATAATTTGACAGCTGTCTCAACTACAGAATTGCTTTAATTGAGGAGAGAATTTACTCTTCAAATAGCGACAGAATACGAATTTTCTTTGGCTATGGACTGTGGATGTTTTATTATCAGGACTATGCAAATTCCTAACAGTAATTCTTTATTTTTACTCAAAAGAATGACAGTTGCGTCTAGTCGAATTCACTAACAATGAAAGCAACAAAGTTGTTACAAGAAATTGGAAGTTTTCCAATACTTTTTCTGCATTGAAATCAATCTGATAACATCCCTAGACGGTACTGTCGCATAAGTGAATGCTTGTCATGCATTTGGGCACAAGTTGCCAATGAACTTGTCTGGTGATTCCAGTGATTCATCATTGAACAAACGGATATCTAGTTTAAGGGTTTTATTCAGGTGTGAGTTTTTATATCCTACGTTATTGATTTTTGTTTTTGTGAAGAAAAATCCTTTAGTCTCAAAATAAAAGATGTAAATGTCGCAACGCTACGCTCAATGCGTGAACAGATTTGGAAATCAGTTGCGTACAGTACACACAGAATTGAAACGAGTTGACAATAAGCTAAAGCTTCCTTATGAACCGCAAACAATTTTTTTATGCTCTGTACGGATTTATCGAATAAACAGAAAAGTTTAGCTGGTTGGGCCGAAAATCATAAAATCTATGGACCTTATTCCATTCTTGGCGGTTTTGTAACTCAGGCAATGCTTGTCCATCTATTTCTAAAGATGTCCTACTTCCCTAGTTTTGTGTTGAAATTAGGAAAATTATTCTTCACGTCATGTCTATGGCATGGCTTATTTATATGTTTTTTTTTGGGGAGTTCGTTGAAACAATTCTAAAAATTAACGTGTTTTTATGTGTGCCCATCAGGGTGGTCCTTAGGAAAAAAAAAATTGGGGACGCCCCCAGATTGGTTCTAAATCAGGAAAAAAATGCCCTAATTTTTCAAATTTTTATTCCTAACCCTTGCCGACCCTATTTCATTAAGTTTTTGTTTTTTTTTCAATTTTTCGATATTTTATATTTGCTTTTAAAGAAAAAAAAAATGACAGTTTATAGCCTCTAAAAAAAAAGTGGCGTCCTCTTTACTTTTATACTTTCATACGGTATCATACGTATAATACTATCATACCTATTATACGTATGAATGATCAAACATCCGCCATTTACCCAACACTGGACACAGAATATCACCCCTGCTCAAAATAGGGCCAGGAAGGGTTAGAGATAAATATATGAAAAAATTAGGGAATTTATTTTTTCATTTTTTAGAATCGATTTAGGGGGCGTCGAATTAAAACTATTACGAATCTTTAAGTTTTTTAAAAAAGAACAAATTTACTTTATTCAATAATAAAAATCAACCGAGATCTCTATGAGATCTTTCTTGTTCGGTGTTAGACACAAGATTGACTTTGATCTTAATACTAGGTCTCCAATTCTGTATGGGACATACCATATCTAATCTAATATCTATGTATGTACAATGATCGTGAGAGACAATATCGATCTTGTCTGACGGATGTTTATGTTTATGTTTACTTTCAATCTTATGAAGGTTTCGTATGACAATGAAATGTGATGAGTCTGGACTGCTATGCATATCGTTAACTCGTCGCACTCAATTTTCGGAAAAAAGTAAAATAAGGACCACCCTAATGCCCATCCTTGTAGCAGATTGTAATAAAACGCTCGCTTCCCGAACTTTTGCTGATAAGATGTGTGTACGTCTAACAACAAATCAGAGCCCAAATTAGTGTTGTTTCTGAATTCTCTCCCAGTCACAACAGTATAATAGCATAGTTTTTTTCAGACGTTTGGTGTACGTTGCAGGAAAATAAGTGCACTGAGGGACTTGGTTCCCACTCAGTGGTGTTTTAGTAACAATTTCAAGCAAAATGGTCACCGCTGCTGGATCGAATAAATTCCAGGCGAGAAGTCCAATTTTCGACCACTTTTTTCAGAATTTGTATGTTAGTATCATTTTCTTCCGATGTTAATCGTCTCGAGTTTATCTGTGAAGACAAGCAATCTCACATGACCACACAAAAAACAGTCAAGCGACGTGATCGCTAGTGATCACCCGCTCTTGGAGGTAACTCACGCAGGTTTTAAAATCGAAATTATGTAAAAATCGGCGTCAACAGCTATGTACCTTATTTGGAGACAATCAGCCGTATTTATTAGATTTCGCTAAAACACGCTTAAATCGCATATTAGTTATGCAGTGAATAAGAACTTATTAAGACTTTAATCAGTGAATAAAAAATCCTTATTTATAATCCTTTTTTTCGCCCATACTAGTTAATCATCCCTTATGTCAAAATCATAAAGAAACTCTCTTATTTGGTTTCTCAATGGTTTAAACTGACAACAGAGATTCGTTTTTGTTTATATTTTCTTACCTACGGAAGATGAAATGTAGGTCACGCAATATACGTTGTTCTATATATATGAATATATTCTATTATTCTTTGGCTTTAATTTTGTTGTTTTGTCCAAAAAGGGAAAATCAAAAACGTTTCCGAACTGGAAAACTTGTAAGAAACCAATTTACAAAAAAGGAAAACAATGCATAATTCTGTCAATTGAAAACACATTTACTACATCCAAATTATTTATAAAGTTAGTGTAATTTGAGTACATTCCCATTTCAGTTATTTTTAAGATTCTCAAAGTTGTAAATAAACCCCTGAATGACAACTGAATACTCAAAATCAAATGACATTTATGCGCTAAAACACGCTTAAAACAAGCATTTCTGCGTTTAAGCTAATCAGCCCTTATTCACTGAAAAAAAATGATTATAAATAAAATTTTTGTTTTAATCAACGAATAAGCGTGTTTTAAAGTTTCGCGGAGTTTAAAATGCGATTATAAATACGGCTGAATATATCTGACGTACGCAGTGCCCAGTGGTCGAGTGGCTTCAGTTCTTCCACGATAAAAAGGCAAACCAAACTAAGCATAAACCAAGTGACAGCTGTCAAAAAGAGCAACTCCGAAAAAAGAATTGCCTGATTGAAAACCACACATCTAAAAGAAGTACCTTTAGATGTTAAAAACATCATGTTTTCTCCTTCATTGGACTAAAAGCTTATGCCATGGTATCTCTTATTGTAAACAATATTTGTAACAACGAACAAATGAAACTAATATTGCTTAAAATTCAAATTTAACCTAACCTGTTAGTTGTTTTTGTCCTTTTTTCGCTTTCTTTGGTCGTCAGTAACTACTCATATATCGTTGAAAAAGTAGTATTAGTAGTAACATTTTTCTCCTCTTTTACATTTCTACTATACTTTGGCCCTATTGTAAGACAAAACTACAATAGTATAAGAATTGCTTATATTACAAATTATTATTCAATAACTCAACAATCCCTAACTCAAGTTTCGAAATTCCGTGACCTTGCTGTTTTCAGTATTAACCCCGAATTCAATGAAAATATGAGCTTCATTACATAAACACGATTACAAGCAAAGCTTGGCCTTATTAGGAAATGAGCAAAAGAATTGAATACACTTTTTATACAGAGCTGTCTTGTTCGTCCACAACTCGAATACGCTTCTAACGTTTGGGCACCTTTATATGAGGTTCATAACTTTGACGAGTTTGACGAGTGGTTTTCAATCTAAAAACAATTTTCTTTGAAATCTTTTTTTTCTATACTTAACGCGCATATCAAGGGTTATGAATATACCCTCATAATGTTATAGAACACAGTGCGAGCATTTAGGAAAACAGGAGAGGATTTAATAGAAGACACCGATGCACGTTGCTTTTGAACTTTCGTGAATCGTAATTCAGGGGAAAACAGAATCTGATAGAGCATTCCACATACGGGTGGCTCCACTGAAATATGAATCTTTACTTTACGGTACGTCCGAAGTTGGGCTCAATGTAAAACTGATGGGCTTTACTGGCAAGGCGGGTGTTGCGTCTTAATTGTTTCAGGGAAGCAAAGCAACTGGAATATTTCACTAGAGCACTCTTTTTCTTCTTTTCATTTCCGGCGTTACGAGTAGTGATCTTGAAGCGATCACAACTCTCCCACTTTTCTGCTTCACACTAGTGATCCGCCTGTGGGGTACGCCGCGCCGTACACTAGAGCACTGTTTGTGTAAAAGCGATAAAATAGAGTGAGGCAAGTAAAATTTCGATTCTACGATTGAACTATCCTACCAATCTCAACGCTATTTCTTGTACCCTGTCTAGTAGGGGCAAAGATATTTGCGGAACAACTGATCAGACATGAAAATTATACACTAGTTTTGGGCTTTTTAAATTGCAGCCAGATCACAAGGGGTGAAGAATTTATTGCTCCGTCTTAAGAAACCTAAGCCTTTAGCAGCATTTTAGGCGGCTTTAAATATGTGGTCATTCCAACGAAGATCATCGTCACACATACCAAGTACTGACAGTTTTTCGGTTTATTAATAATTAAATAGAGTGGCGCAACAGAGCGAGGAGCCCCTGGGCTTAGTGCATTTCTCACAACCATGCTTTGTGAGGGAATGGAGGAGACCTACAATTTTCTGCCGATTCCGAACGGCTAATTTACTAACGGAGGACTTGCCAATTCCTCGCGAAAGGCGATACCCGTGGAAAAACATTTTTGCCTCTGTTGGAATTTGAACCACGATCCTCAGGGTCAAGAGGCAGACATGCTAACCATCACGCCACGGGTACTACGGTTTCCTGGATGGTACCATTCATGGACAATGGCAAAGGGGAGATGTTAAGATTTTACGATAAAAGACAGCATTGGGCTTTCGAAGATTAAATTCTACTAGGTTTTTACAACCCCATGCAAATATGCTGTCAAGGTCAGAAATCAATGAGCTTATCAAACTCAACGTTCCCGTCCCACATCCACAGAGCAGGAACTTGAGTTTGGAAATGAATATGAGAAACTGACGGTTGAGTCGTCAGCAAAACAGTTGAGCGGACTAGAAGCTTCAGACAAGAGATGGTTTATGAGAACAAGGAAGAGGGTCGGAGACAAAACGGAGCCCTGGGGCACACCAGATCTTATAAACTGGGTATCAGACTTGAAAGGTAATTTTCAATCCAACGAAGAAGTGACTCATAGACTCCAAAAGCATGCATTTTCCATACGAGAGCTTGATACCGAACTCAATCAATACTGCAAATTTAATTAAATTGGTTTCGTTGTTCTGGACTTATTGCTTTGCTTTTGTCTTGTTAATTTTGGCCAAACTTTTTCCAACAGCCAATCAAAAGATGGTATTGACATACGACAATATTGCCAAAATCGATCTGGAAATCTGCGAAGATTTTGATATAAATGAAGAAACTCACCATAATTTACCCTTTCATGATTGATGGGGTGTACACCAAATCTACGGATTCTCAATCTTATTAAAGATCTATAAATATGAACGCAACATTCAACTTATAAGCTACGACGAATCGCACTTGACGTTGGCATTTTCCCAACTAATCGCTCAGCGACGTCGTTTAGTAAATAGCCACCCATCGCTCAGCGACTCGTCGCTCAGTCGCTCGTCTCGTCACTCACTGCGTGGCCGGAGCCTTAAAAATATCAAGCGCAATTTCTCCAAAGCAAAACAGTGTAAAGATTGGTTCCACTTTTCGGTGAGATATGCCCTCACATCACTAATGGACCTTTTGTTACGAAAGCCGTACAATCGGTCATTTAGAATAAGAATCTTTCGTTCTTCAAGATATTTTATGAGTTGGCGGTTTATCAACGGTTCCATGACCTTGAAAAGAAGGGACGTTAGTGCAATTGGACGATAATTGGAAGGAGAGGAAGATTCGCCATTTTAGGGACGGGCAATACAAATGCAGTATTCCATCTACTCGTGAAGAGTCCAGAAGAATAGGATAAATAGTAGGTTTTTGACAACTTTAACTTGATTTATGCTCAGTTCGGTTTGCCTTTTTATCGTTGAGGAATTTAAGCCACACGACCACTGTGCACTGCGTAAGTTTGGGATGTCTCGAAATGAAATAGCTGTTACGCCACGGATTATCACTAGTGTAAAGCAGGAATGTTGAAGTGCTGTGATTTCTTCGAGACCGATTTCACGATGCTCATTACGACGGGAAAAGTGAAGGAAAAGTATGGGAGTGGCCGCAATAAAAGCTTTTTTTTATCTTTGAGTGATATAAGTACATAAAAAGAAATAACTTGGCGAACATTTCAACTTAAAAGTTTTTTCCATCTTCTTTCTCCGGCATATTTTAACGATCATGAACTTACCTAAAAATATTCCAGGATGTGGTGTTTTCAATATTAGGAGAGGTAACGTATAGTATTTTAAAAAATTATTTTGCCTCGACATTCACATAAAATGTTTTCTGCTACTTCTACATCCTTAAGTCTAAAATGACAGATATCAGCTTTGTTAATACCAATGTTTCTAAAATGGTACCTGATAGTCGAGTAAGTAGTGATTCGTACGGCAGCATCATGAGAAAGTTAACGTCAGGTTTTCTCAGTTTCAAAATTTCTTGCAAACGTCTTTGTGATAGACCGTTTTTTTACATTTACATTTACATGAAACCTACTCCACACATAAATCTGCGGAGTAGGGGGGGTTGCAGCCGGGCGACAAAGACCATTTGGCTGATACACCACAAGACTAACTACACAAATACTACATAGAACAAATAACACATGACAACAGCACGCAGTAGTAACGGACGGTCCTCCATCTTGTCACTAACAGCGCTCATTCCGATTTAATTACGGTGTTCTAATGGGAACCGACTCTTTTCGGTTGACAAGGACTTTTTTTTTTATTGACAGCAATTTTTATTGGTTTGCGTTTGATTGTGCAAGAATTGAAGTCGTAAATACCAAGGACGGCGTACACAGTGAATGACTCGAAAAGAGATTGCCGAAGATCCCGGTATTCACATAACTTACCGTTGTATACCCGTAAGTTGGTTTCCAAGATGATAAGCCTTAACACCGCTAAACCATTTTCTGGTGAAGGGATGTAAAGTCACTAGTTACACCAATAAAACAAAGGCGATTGACGTTTTGGAACACAACATTCATCAATTATTGCCGATATTCGACCCCAAATTTATCGAAAATTGAATCTCAAGATTGGACTGCATCCCAGCCAGCCACTGTGGCCATATGCTAATAATCAAATAGTTTCAAATAGCAAAAAAATTGTATTTCAAATAAAATCAGTTTTATGACAGTTAACTGCATTTTAATTTCACTCTATTTATCTCTATAAAAAGACACCCTCTTTAATGTTCGCAAATTATCAGTACATTTCGAATGCTATCTACTAATTGTATTTGAATTCAGCAAAAAATTAGTGAACTTTTCTACAAACTCACTAAAAGTCTTCTTCAAGCAACAAAAGTTTTTTTATGCTCCGAAAAACTCCGACGCGGCGTCAATCAAATAACAAAAACCTAGTTCTACACGCAAACCATAAAACTTTATATCATCTCTTTCACGCATTATTTATAGCAAAAACTTTATGAGTACACCATTTGAACACAGAGAACACACGTTTATAACATTTTATGTCCTATCGTCCTCTACTACACTAACTGTCATTAAAATGTCTTCTCAAATAATAAAAGCGATAGGTGGTAGAGCACAATTTTAACAACAAAAGGAAGGAAGTACCTCATGTGCCAGTCGATTGGAAATTATTGAGTTCGACAGCTGTCAAACGATGTCAATAACCCACGACAGAGAACATACACTGTGTGGTTTTTTTTTTTCTTTCTTATTTTAGAACTGCACTCAATGTCCTTTCCGTACTATATTTACACTGAAAATAAAATTGAATTCGTGAGTTCGTTTAACAAGCCAGACGCAATTTTCTCATTAAATTTGGTAAAACCATTGTCACTCACGATGGACACGTTAATTTATTTACAGTCTTTTTACTTTGTCAATTTGTCATCTCAGACAGAAAAAAAACGTTTTGAACGGAAACTAAGGTAACACCATAGGGAAACCATTTTGGCCATAAACATGTTTTGTTTTGTTTTCTTTCTTTTTTATTTTGGCTAACTTTGAGCAAATCGAGAAATATCAACATTATTTGTGTTTCCAAGTATACAGTTGTCACGGAAAGGACTTATCAAAGCCCAGTGGAGCGAAGCAAAGTTATATGGTTCCTTAAACCTGATGGTTTGTAGTTTAAACTTGTAACTGAATTAACTTGAGATATTGATATTATTTAATATCAGGTATTCTACTTGCGTTGCATTTTGTCACTGGTTGTGTGATTTAAAAAAAAAATAAGAATTAAATTACAAACCGAGTTCACACTGTACAATTAGTTGGACAGACTTCGTTTGACAGATGTTGGATGGTCGGATGTAGTTTGCGTTCAGACTATCAAGCTTGTCGTCCAACTTTATGTCATATGTTCTTCAACTCCATCCAACTTCAAATTTCTTAAAAATATTTGAAAATCTTCCAACAAGTTGTTCAAACGGTCGTCTGAGGGTTTACATTAGCCCTGTTCACACTGTACAATTAGTTGGACAGACTCAGGCTTGACAAACCAATGCTTGATAGTGTGAACCCTTCATATCATACGACCGCTTATCCAACTTGTGATGGTTTTCAAAAATTTTTGAAAATCTAGAAGTTGGATGGAGTGGAAGGGTATGTGACATAAAGTTGGACGACAAGCTTGATAGGTGTGAACGCAAACTACATCAGACCATCCAACTTCCATCAAACGAAGTCTGTCCAACTAACTGTACAATGTGAACAGGTCTATTGTCAAGCATTGGTCGTTCAAGCCAAAGTCTGTCCAACTAATTGTACAGTGTGAACGGCTCTATTAGAAAGCAATAAGTTTTGACTTTCATAATGTAAATTTGTGTTTTATTTAATTGCGAAGTGTTTCGAAACTGTAACTCCATCATTGGGAAGATCAACTGGAGTAGTAATCATTTTATTCTTATTTATATTCAAAAGAACTTCTTCAAAACACACGCTACTTCTTCTTCTTCTTCAACAGTGCTGTAAGCATTGTAATCACAGAAAGATTATAACTTTCTCACTTGTTTTCTCCCCAATAATGATCCGTTTGTGGTGTATTCAGCGTTGACCGTTGACCTTAGAAAACCTTGAAAAGTCGACAAATTTGGATTATTGAATGCCTGTGAATTCATATCTGTGTCCGCCGGAAGTTTTTGGCCCGACTTTATTCTTTCCTGGTCGCTATCGTGGCGGAACATCGTATGAGATTGCCTTTTTGAATAAATCTTTCGGATATTTGACTAAAATTTTCGGATATCTCATTTAAACACGACACTACCAGCATAGCCGATCACGCTCTATTTTCTAGCCAATGTTATATATTTGACGGAATGGCTTAGCCTTAGACGAATCCTAACTGCATTGAGCTCTGTAACTCCTGCTATCACATGAAACATCTTCATCACAGCTGCCATCTGCTTACTTGCATACATTTTGTACATAAATGCTAGCCACACAACTGGGGTCTAGAGTCGTGCCTTTTGCTTACGGGCACTTTTTTGCGCCACTTCATCTACCTTACGCTTATCAAATGGTTGATGTCGTCATCACAAATAGCTTCACTATTGAGAACATATCCAAGATATTTATGCTTTTCACACTTCCAAAGCACATTTCCACTCAAATAAATGTCTGTGATGTTTGGATCGGTAACGGCAAGCCTGCCAGGCCTGCCTTCCGAAATGTCTACCCACGCGTTAAGAGCTCGCTACAGAGCTGTAGGATCTACGCTTGTTATGGCTTCAGAGTTACCAAAAATTTAAGTGATGGACTTTGGTGTTCTGTGCTTTATCTAGGTAATCAAAGGCTTGAGCAGAGATCTCAAGAAACTTCCTTGGTGTAAACTTGCCGTGACATGTGATGCTTCAGTAAATCCAGGTGGATATACATAACCTTCATGAACTTCTCGTTGTTTGAGGGAGGACCATCCTCATTAAGTATTCTGGTTGCCGCCGATCGAATGCTTTTTTGAAATCAAAACGAATTGGAAATCACCACAACACGAAGTGGACTAACCCGCTAAAAGCCAGGTAACCTTTTTGTTTTTTGCAGGCGGCTATAGCAAGTACATGTCCAACGGTTTTCAAAGAGGGGCGACATCAGCCTCATCGAACGGTATTTGTCACAAATTCTCTATTGAACATTCAAACTACATTGCTTAGCTATAAGGCATTTTCTATAAGCTCTTCTGGCGCTGTTTCTGTATTTCAATTTGAGGCTAGCATCTTTGTGCTTTTATATCTTTATCAGATTACATTAGATTATATTGTGGGTTGAACTTGCCAAGCTTTGGGCACTGCGGTGTCTAGATGAAGCCTATTGTATAAGCCAATTTGAAGTTTCAAAGCAGTTCTCTGAATCGAATCAGAAACTTCTTTGGGTAGATGAGTTTGTGTTTATCTAATAAATCTATGGATGATCTCATAGTCAATGTTTTCTAAGACGGAAAAGTGCTGAACGTTCTGTAATAATGTGCAGAGATGCTTCTTCATTTTTCAGGAACAGTTTGCAGATCTTTTATCAACCTCATCTGGTTTAGATGTATTTTTAGAGAAAACATCATTAGTGGCCGGTTAATAATTCGATTAAGTTTAGGTTAAGTAGGAATTTTGATGTTTTTTGGTGTATTCTGTCATACAATGTTTTGAACAGGTTTGGCCAGATTACTTACGCCAAGCTTTATTCAATTATTCCAATAGGATGTTCTTGACAGTGTATTTTAAAAGAATTTTATTTACATGGCAGAATGGTGGAACCCAGTGGAGGATGACAAAGTTTTTCCTGGCTAGTTCGGAGAGTTAGGTAATTGTCTCCTGGACTAGTTTCGATCTTATGACAGGTGAACTCAGTCCTTAAAGAGCAGTTTGGCTGTCTAAGAAAATGAAGATTTTGTTGTTTTTTGTGTTCGATGAATTTATTATTCTCGAACATTAATTATTTATTTATTTCATTTATCTACAAGCAATTTTACAGCTAACTGATATTGTACTCCAAGAATAAATTATTAAAATATAAATAAGTACAATAAATCAGTCTTAAATTTACTTCGACTAAGGATTGAAAAATCAATTTCTGAAGGCACTTCATTGAAAACAGCTATACATCTTGATCACGTTTCATTACATCCATAAATTGTTCTATGTACTTTTTGGAATAGGAAAATTCTTGCTCTCGTGGACCTGGCAGGTACATGAATAGGTAATAGAGCAAGGAGTGTTGGACACTTTATGTGATAGCATAGTAAGTCTCTTATGAGCATTACACCATGAGTTTTTCTTCTTGATTCTAATGATTTTATTCCAAGCAATTGGCACCTAGCTTATCAGGACAAAAACCCCAGCTCATTTTGTTGAATATTTTATAAAATCAATTTTTTAAATTTTCTTTGAACCGATTCTAAACTGTCAGAATTAACTCTAAACGCGGAACTCCAGATTATATCAGCGTATTCCAAAAGCGATCTGACAAGAGATGTATACAAAGATAATAAAACATAAGGATCTCGAAAGTCTTTTCCATTTCGTTTTATGAATCCAACTAACGAGTTAGCTTTTGGTACTAAGAAATTAATGTGGTTTTTAAAATTTAGTGAGGAATCAAGAAAAACACCTAAGTCCTTAATGTTTGTGTAATTGAACCGAATACTGGTACATTTTCGAGTAAATGAAATAATGTTACACCAATGTGAGAGAGAATCAAGGTCAGATTGAATCAATTGACAATCACCTAAGCTGTTAATTGTCAAGAATAGCTTGAGATCGTCCGCATATAACAAACACTTACAATATTTGAATGCAGATATAATGTCATTGATAAAAATTATGAAGAACAATGGACCGAGGTGGCTACCTTGTGGTATACTCGATGTACACTGAATTTCACTTGAAAAAGAATTTTCAATTTTTACCTGTTGTTTTCTACAAGAAAGGTACGAGGATATCCAACGAAGGAGTTGAGAATGAAATCCAAACATCTCATTTCTAGCAAGGAGTATTTGGTGGTTTACAGAATCAAACGCCTTACTAAAGTCCGTGTATACCGCGTCGACTTGAAAACCACTTCCCATAGCATTAGTTACAAAAGAAGTAAAATATGCCAGATTTGTTATAGTAGATACAAAACCATGCTGTACTTCCGATAAATATTCGCTTGTGAGGAAATCTAACTTATTTTTCAGGATACTTTCAAATAATTTGGGAATTGCAGAGAGTTTGCGAATACCTCTATAATTTTGAATATCACTTTTTGAGCCTGATTTATGGATAGGAACTAAATAAGAAAGTTTCCGTCCTTCGATGAAGATTCCTTCTTGAAGAGACTTATTAAATATCATATGTAAGGGAGTGCAAATAGAGTTACTACATTCCTTAAGCACTGTGGCAGGAATGCCTTCGGGGTCAGAGCTAGAATTAGATTTGAGAGATAAAAGTGCTGTATTAACTTCTTCGAAACTGAACTCAATGGATCCAATATTAATGCTACTGTTCAATTGTGTGAATGAACTTTTGTTAAATCTAGATACGGAATATACCGATTCAAAGAAGTTAGTAAATAATTCGACTGTGGAATCTAAGTCCGATGATTCGACGCCACTGTAATGCATAGTACTTGGAAACCCTACTGATTTTCTTTTGGAATTTATAAAAGACCAGAATGTCGCTTATTACTGTTGGTGGTGCCTTAAGGGGTTAGGTATATACAGTTAGAATTCTCAAAAAAAATTTTTTTAATTTCTTAATGTACATATATTTAAGAAAGTACACAGAAAATTTCACATCGTTCCGGTGAATATTTTCGAAGTTACACTCAAATTAACATTACTTTAACGAAAACTGTTTGTTTTTTTAATTTCAAAGGTTCCAGTTCAGAGATATAGTGGTCACCGCAAAACGTCTTTTTGAGAGGAGCTCCCGAAGAACAGTTGTAGCTCCTTTCCAAATAAATATTTTTACCAATACTAAGTGTTAAGATACAGTTAAAAGATACCATAATATGTGTAAAGATTTTTAGATCTAAAAATTTAAAAGTTTTCTCAGAAAACTGGAAAATTCGATTTTTTTCGGGCCTTTTAACTGTATATAACCCCTTAAGCGTAATGAAAAGTACGACTGCCTGTTAAGTGGGAGTTTGAGGCTCTATGGGTATCGCATTCGAGCGGAATTGGCAAATCTTCCTCTAATAATTTCACTGCCATCAAAAGTGGCTCCCCTATTTTGAGGAATGCACCAGGGCACGTGCTTGCCCGCTCTGCTACCCCAAATTATTTATTTATTATCAATGTAAGTTTCATCTCAAAAGCTCGTTCGACTGTAAACTGCAATATCAGGTATATGCACTACCTTCAGCTGTCGAAAAATGCTTTTGAAATTTTCGCTCATTTTTCAAAGAGCTGAAATATTTTCAGCTCCCAATACATGCTCTTTGACTGGAGTTGTTGGGCACCTGTTTTTTATGCTTCTGCTTCTTATTTCTTATTTGGAGTTGTTGGGTTGCAGCTTCTTTATTCAAAAGAGCATTATTATAGAAATTCAAACAGATCTTCCCCGATGAACGTAATCAAATAAAAAATTATCTTGGATCCAATACTCATCCACATTTTATGTTTGAGTACCTACCGGAAGAGTTATACCTAAATAAAAATATTTGTAAAAGTTTTGCAATTGTGCAATCATGCAATTTAAAATGCCGTCTACCATAAAACTCATGTCGTCAACAAAGGTAAAAAAGAGACATGCGGAAACTTTACTTTAAAAATTTACAACCCGAAGGAATCAAATAACAACCCAACAACATACATATCCACTCATACACTAGAGTAACCTGCTCATATCTATCGAGATTTCAGCAATGGAATGGAACAACAACTATAGAGGGTGAATGCATTCCCAGCGCTCCTGAATATATAATGGCTAAAGTACCTTATACCTATGCCTTTCACCAAAACATTCTTCTATATGAAAGCTTTCTGCTTTGGCAACGAACGTTGATGGGTGGTGGTTATAGCTGGGAGAAATATGTTTTTAAATCGTCTCTTTCAGTACGCTTCGAGAAAAAAAAATTTATGACATTTGATTTATATTTGAATGATTTATTGGCACTGGCAGCGTTGTGGGAATTGTGTTGCGGTTATCCCATAGTTGTCAATCAGGAGTCAGTAACCCCGGGAAAAGAATTGATTTTGAGTAATTTATATTTATATCCATTTTGTTATGTTTGCTTTGTTGCATTCCTTGGGTAAAACTAATGTATTCATACATAGGATGGATATCAAATGTTTAGTGTTTTTTTTTTTACATACGAGTATTTTGTTTTTGGCGTGGAATGAGGCTTATGATAAACGAATACAATATACTCTTCAAATACAAGTTCTTCCATAGAATTCAAAAATATGCTTTTATCTGTTATGGAGTAATACCACTTGACATTCTTTTGTTGACAATTTTACGAAAGAAATCTGTTTTTGAAAAGTAGCTCTTGAGACCAAATCAATATATTTTTTTTCTTGTGATTAAATTTTTTAGTCGACTTAATCAATGGTCCAAATAGTGCGTGGAGGGACCAAAGCTATGTCTTCACAGTTCAATACTTAGCAAGCTGATGCTCACGAGATAAGCGAAAGGAGGAGGGTCAAGACAAGAGAAAATTCCACTTTCATGACTTTAGAGTGAACAATATCATGCCCCAATTTTAAAAGAAAAATGATATACTCGTAAGCGACCTAAGTATCTGTTAAGCAATCAATTCTGAACTCTTCAATGATGTTACAGTTACAACAAAACAAGCTTCTCAATAAGTGAGCAAGCTGTAGGAAAGATTTTTGAAACAAAATACCATGCTTACTAAACACCGGAAGGAAATCAAAGCAAGCAAAGGTTACAAGGGAAAATAATGTGGCATAATTTGAATAAAAAGAAGAGATGAGTTTAATTTCTAATATTCAAAGACATTTGTGTATTATTATCAACACAGTCTCAAAGGTAGGGAGCACAGCACAAATTATGAATGACAACAAATTTACTGCTAAGGGTTTGAAAGGGACACAATTAATGATGATGAATTTATCATACGCTAAGGGCTCACTTTCGGATTCTAACTTCCCTACTTCAGACACTTGAAATAAAAAAAAAAGTTTATAACGAAATGCGACATCAATTCGCATAATTGAAAAGTGTATGAAAAGGAAAGCTTAGAAAATTTCTTACGGTAAATTTTACCATTCTTATGATTACTTATTTTGATTTCGATATCCCTCTCTTTTCCTCAAACCCTCCCTATCATTTCTTCATCCCATCATTTCTCCGTTGTTTGCTCTCAGCAATGTGATCGAAACATAGCTTTGAGCAACTGACAAAATAGGTGCGCGTCGTAATCAGCTGAACTGATGTCGGCGGTTGCTTAAATTGAATGTTATTGTAAAGTAGTTCATTTTGGTTTTGGTAGGCTTTTCTCCCTTCTTCAATTTTCGAAAAGTTGTAACATAGATAATTTTATCCTTCCCCTGACTCCGTAGAATATATAGTAGAGTAACTGGGAAAATGCCCAGAAGTATTATTTTCAACTTTCAGGAACTTTCATTTTTCTCGACATATTTTATGGGAGGGGTCTGATCTCGATTCAAGAACTGGATAAGTTTTGAGACAAACCCCCAACAAGTTTTTCAGTTCAGTGTCATTGGAAAAATGTGCGAGTTAAAGGTCTCTCTGGAATTCGACAACGGAGGTGCTTGTCAGCCGTAAGGCAGCATGTGCTAGAAAGAATGTGTGTGTGAACTTGAGGGTCGAGAAAGGACAAGTTGATAAGATCAACTACTTCTTGCTTGACCTAGTTCACGTCAAGTGGTTTTTAATTTAAGATTTTAAAATGAGAAGAAAAAGAAAGTTAAAATAGTGAAAGTTGGAGATATTTTGTAAAAAGTTTTTAAGATTAGTTTTTTTAAATTGTTAGAAAAGTTTTTGGAAATTGTGTAGAGAAGAGAGAGAGGAAGGAAAAAATTTAACGAGCTATAGGAATCGTCAGACGGACGAAAATTGAGAACATAGAGGGAGGAAGGAAAATCAGGAAAAAGATAAGTAGAGTGTGCTAGTTTTTTTATTGTTGTCAAATTAAGATTCGGCTGATCTTTGCCATCGAAATTCTCAAAATTATGAGACACGTGACCTTTTAATTCTTATTAACTGTTCTTTTCGGAAAAGAACGATTAACGTGTCATTCTTCGGTTACTTGCGTTTGTTTACCTTTTTCAACGATTTATTCAATTTGTAATTAATACATTTATATTTGTATATAGATAGATATGTTTCTAGTCTGTAAGATGATTATTGTAATCTCTGATTGATGCAAATAAACAATTAACAATAACAATTAACAAATATGTTCGTCTAACCGTCCATCTTGTAACATTTTACTGTCGAAAAGATTTGGATTTTTTATCCCACTTTTTGTAAGGTTTTCCCAACAATATTAACAAATAAGCATTAAATCCCTTTTGGGAGTTTAACTTTCGTATTTTCATTCGGTTTTAACATTTCAGGCTTTATTCTTGGTTTGGAAATTTCCCCTAAAAGTTTCCTGGCGCCCACTTTTCTTTGTACACCCTGTAATTAGAAAACACTGAACTTCTTCTAATTTTTCTGTTAATAATTAATTAATCGGTCATTTTATTCGCGATCGTCTTTTTATCGCACTATGCTACGCTATCATTTTATTGTTTACGAACCCAGCCCAGCTGAGCTTAGCCTGTGGTGTCAGCAGCCTACCTGTGGAGAGTTACACTTTCTTCTATCAGTGCGTTTGACAGTTCAATTGTTTACCTCGCGGCACATCGGTTGTGCATTTCTTTCGATCATTTATAAATTTCGTTTGCTTAGTTTAATCGTGTTTTATAGTATTCGTTTCATCCTAACATTAGTTTATCGCAAAAAAAAAGTTTAACAGCTTACCGCTATTGACCTTCCAGAACTCACATATTGAACAGTGTGCAAGTTGAGGTCAACTGAGATGAAAATGCTCCATATGACAGAAGGAGTAACAAAGTTTGTTGTAATTAGAAATATCAATATTCGTGGATACGAACCAGCACTTAGTTAGTCTTAGGCATAAAACAGTTCAAAACTGGGAAACTTGCTTAGGTGTTCTGAATAAGTCTCGGATTGACGTTGAATGCAAAGCATAAATAGAAAAAGTACATCAAAAATAAAAGAGATGAACTTAGCTTGAAGTACAGAAAAATGTACTTGTTAATAGAAAAGAACTGTAATATAAACCTGTTTGGGCATATGGCTTCCAATTATGATTAGGTAAAAAGAACACAAATGCTGAACCCATCCAAAACAAATGCCCCTTGGTATATAAGAAGAAGCAATCTACACCGGTCTTCAAATTGAAATGATTACAAGGGTTGTCAGAAAAAACTCTGTATCACAAACTCAGCGCTCCCAAAGAATTAGGTTGGCGCAACAAAGTGGGGTGTCCCGGGCTTGGCGTATTTCTCACAACTACACTTTGTGAGGTAATGATGGGAACCAACAATTTTCTGCTGATTTCGAGCGGTTAATCGAGAACGCCCTTTTCATGGCAAGAAGTTTCCTATCGGTGGACTTGCAAATTCAAAAGGCGAAAAAAACATATTTGGTTCCTGTTGGGATTCAAACCACGAATCTCCTGCAGATAGACATGTTAACCATCACGACGCGGGTACCACAGTTACAACTGGCAAAGTTTTTGAAACTCCTTAATTGAAACCGTTTTAAGTCTCTTACTAAGTCATTAAATTTTTCTGAATTTATAAGATATGGTTCAACAGATACTGATTCGGGTAAAAATTCGCTCAACCCGCTACAACCACACATTTGTGAAAGCGGCAGCTGTTACATCGGTTTTGAACGGGAAAGCACAGGAAAATGTTCATTGTGGGTTAATGGTAGATCTGGGTTCTGAATTTTCTTGGCATTTTGCCAGCCCGACGCTGGCGTGGATCAACTACACAAAAGTACCAATCATTGATGTGATTAGTGGACTACCTCCATATTCTTGGTACTGCGAACTTCATACATTTTTTCTCTCCTCGATACCAAGATGGAAAAAATAGCATACATATATAAATATACACATTACTTGTAAATTCGTTACACATCGTAATTTTTTTTGCAATTAGTATCCTTGAAAGTTATGATCTACTCTCTTACCTTCTAATGTGTTTTTGCAGTTACCACACGAGAATTTAGGGCCCCATATTTTGTCTTGACTTCGAATAGTAAAATTAAAATAAGCTTTATAAGATTCAGGAAGTCTAATTTTTGTCAAAAAACTAAGTTTTTAGCCCTTACTCCAATGAATTCACCATCATAAATGTGACGAAAAGAGTTTACGTTGTTTTTACTCCTTTTGGAAGCCATTTTGGACTTCGCGCAACAAAAATGTCATTTCGTCATTTCTTGGTAATTCTTGCTCACATACTGCCCAGACTACCCGCCACTCCTCCCTTCACGCCCTTAATCCCCCCCGCAACCCCGCCTCATGCGTGATCAAATTGTTGCTCTTCGCACGTTCTGTCAAAATCTTTTTTTTTATTGTAAAATGCGCAAAAGCAAACTTTATCTGTTATGAATGGAGCCTGTGGTTACTAGTTGTAGACAATCGGAATATATTAATTTAATAGCAAACTTAAAAAAATATTTTTTTTGTTGACTAGTGTAGTTCGAGACAGTTTTTTTATCGGTCATCGATAGTACCCGTGGCGTGATGGTTAGCATGTAGGCCTGTTAACTCGCAGGCGAAAAAGTGTTTTTCCATGGGCATAGCTTTTCACGAGGAATTGGCAGGTCCTCCGTTAGTCGATTCATTGCCATGAAAAACGCTTTCTCGATTACCCGTTCAATCTGGAAGGAAATTGTAGGTCCCATTCCCTCACAAGGCATGGTTGTAAAAAATGCGTTAGGCCCTGGGGCTCCTCACTCTGTTGCGCCATTCATTTATTGATGCAGAACCCCGACTTGGATGGACGGGTCTTTTGCAGGTCGGATTGAACTTCATTTGCCTGATTCTGCGTTTCTCCAACATTATGACTCACAAAAGTTCAAATGTAATGTACATCGGCGTCTTCTATTAAACCCTCTCCTACTTTCCTAAATATTTGCAATGTGTTTTAGTTTGAAGGGAAGTCATTACACCTTAATGTGCTCGTTAATTATTAAAAAAAGTCAAAATCAAGTTCGACATCTGAACTTGAATCATTGAGGTTTCATTAACGGTCTGGCTCAACGAAAGCATTGAATCTTTGGTGTTTTTCATTCATATTTAGTGTTGCTTCAAACGTTGGTTCAATTGGAGAGTACTAGTAATTAACGCAGAATAATGAGTGTCACTTTTTCTTGTTCTCCGCACTCGTGCTTATGAGTTTGAATTTGCTAAAGATTAGTATCCGATGTCTACAGCTATGATGTAAAAGTTTTTACCTTCATTTCATGTTACTGAGATATTCACAATACTAGTCGTCACCAACTTTAAACCACGCATATCCAATCCAAAACAACACTCAGCATTCACGACGATTTAAGAAATATTTTCCCCAAATTGAAGAGAAAATCCAGACCTAATCAAAGTAAAGCCATCCACATAAGCCCTGAATTTCAGGCTCACAACTTTTCGCTATCCATCCTTCTTTTTATTCCTTACAGACATAATTACATAAAAATGATTGTGACAACTCGTACAAGTATTTGCATTATTTGTTGTCCTTGGATAGACATCCAATCATAGCAAATATCTTTTGACAACCCAACCGAAACTGCGTAACCGTCTTCCTCACATAAAAAAGAAACGAGATATAAAAGAAGCAATACTAAATAAGTTGTTCTTTGTATATTAGGTTCTTGATGACGGATATCCATTTAAATAGTCTATTATTATTATACCTATGTTTAGACCTAAAAAAATTCATATTTTCATTATGAATGATTAAGGTTTACCTGTCTAGCTTCGTTGAAATAACCAACCATAAATTAAGAGCAACATTATTCTTAACAAACAACCCAACGCAAAAAGCGTATCCTACCATCTGCTAACATCCTGTCTGTGTGTATCCACAGATTCTCGTTTAAAGCTTATATAAATACACAACATCACGATAGCTCCAGGCCATCAGAAAAATGAACAAGTGAATTGATATAAGAAAATTCAAATAGGCAGCTAACTTTTCCTTTCAATTTCAAATCCAAACAAATTGTTCATGTCCTTCATTTATAAAGTACCTTCACTTTGTTGAACCATTCATCTGCGTAATGATCAAACTGAAAAGGACAATGTTTTAGGAAAACATGAAAAATTATTCCGAAAAGCTTCAAAGTTGATAAGTGTGCAGCTTCACATGTTTCTTTGATGTAACATTAACGCCGCCGGACGTTTACCATTTCAAGGTCGAACATGGTTTAATAAATGATTTAAGAAAAAAATTATTACGAACATGCTTTGGCTAACGGCCAAAGCCAAAGGTAATAAGTTGCGTTAAATTTTTTTGACACTTAACATACACAAATAAAGATCAAACGTAGCGTATGTTATGTCGTTCGTCATGAACACCAGCTCACAGAGCAAATAACGCTTCAATTTCTTGTGTCACTAAGCTTGCTTTATGACTAGATGCGCTAGTTAAGGTGGTTACCAAACACACATGGAGTCTAAGTTTATATCATGTATAAGAGAATTATACGAATAAACAATAACAAGTGTCTACTAGGCAACCAGAACTAATATATTGCACAGGAAACAGCTTTAGTTTCAAATGACAATCTTCTGAATTAAGTAGAAAATTCGTGAAGTGCAAAAGAAGAAGATTTGGGTACTTAAGTATGTACATATATGTCGTAGTGCTCTAGAAGTTGTGCACCGGAACTAACGCATATTTCAAGAGCCGGAACATTCTTGTTTCATATTCGTTGAAAGGTTTGCTTCAATGCAATGGAAATGACACTACAGACCTCGTTTCTTTGAGGTTGTCTGATGCCATGGTATCACAGCGCTTTTAATGAAAGATTGTCTGGCATGACGATGAGCTTAGTTTCTTAATTATTCAACAAAATTACCAACTGGGATAGTTTATTTTATAATAGTCTAACGCAAAGGATAATTTCCAGAATCATTATTCTTAAAGAACGTTTTAGAAAAGTTATTCAACAGTAGATCATGAATTCACACTTCGCACTATCAAAGAAAATCATAAGAATTATAATTTATATTAATTATAAGGAATAAGAAAATGATTGCATTCTTTCCATTGTACGGGAAAATCCTTTCTTAATATATGCGATTGGTTTATGGAGTCGAAAAATTTCTGTTCCGAGAGCAATTTACAACAGTAACCCAGTACGTTTGGGATGACAATGCTATATCCTACGAATTCAATACAAATAAATAAAATCCTAAAGCAAGGATGCCGTAGTGCTATATTATCCGTAAGCTATAAGCTAATAGTAAGCTTCAGAATTGAAAAATTTTTAATTCACAAGCTATTTTGTAAATTGTGAATTAATAAACATTCAATTCTTAAGATAATTTGAGAATTATGAACTGAGAAATATTCAATTCGCAAGCTAGCTTGTATATTATGAATTGAGAAAAATTCAATTCATATGCTAGCTTGTGAATTGAATATCACTGGTCTACAAAATTTCACTTTTATGAATGCACACAAAAGCGAACTATATTTTTTAAAGGTTTTTGGCTCGCTGAACTCAAATCTGTCCTCAGAATTGCTCTGTCACATCACATTTTCAAAATATTCAGCATTCCAGATCGGAAAAATCCAGTTTTTGTTATTTTTGAGCCTATGTTTTAACATAAAAAAAATTTTAACCCAAAAACAAACCATTGCTTTTCCGATAATTTGCTATCCGCTGAATCCAAATCTGGTCTCAAAATGGCTCTATTACATCAAGTTACTGAGATATCTAGCTTCAAAAGTTGCAATAAATGGTCATGCATTATTTTGAAGATTACGTATAGTCTCGAAAGGAAATTTGAGTCAGAAATTATATTTTTTAAAGATTTTTTGGTGCTGAATTCAAATTCAGTCAGAGATTTACGCTACAACATCAGGTTTCCAAAAAATAAAGCGTTGATGTCTTGACCTTACTCTGGCTATAATCTCAAGACCCTGATGTGACAGAGCAATTCTGTGACTGAATTTGAATTCAGCACATCCAAAACCATCAAAAATATGCTTTCTGACTCTAATTTCCTTTCGCGACTGCAACAGTCCTCAAAATATTGCAGGACCGTTTATTGCAACTTTTGAAGCTAGATATCTCAGTAATTTGATGTAATAGAGCCATTTTGAGACCAGATTTGGATTCAGCGGATAGCAAATTATCGGAAAAGCAATGGTTTGTTTTTGGGTTAAAATTTTTTTTTATGTTAAAACATAGGTTCAAAAATAGCAAAAACTGGATTTTTCCGATCTTGAATGCTGAATATTTTGAAAATGTGATGTGACAGAGCAATTCTGAGGACAGATTTGAGTTCAGCGAGCCAAAAACCTTTAAAAAATATAGTTCGCTTTTGGGTGCAAAATTATTGTCGACCAGTGATATTTTTCAATTCATAAGTCATAAGCTAGCTTATGAATTGAATATTTTCAATTTATAAATTCACTAACTAGCTTGTGAATTGAATCTTTCTCAATTCATAATTCCCAAACTAGCTTATGAATTGAATATTTTCCAATTCACAATTCACAAAATAGTTTGTGAATTAAATCCAGAATTAAGCTATAAATTAGCTTAATCTTTTACAACCCTACTTCGACTGCATCACACTAGTGATCCGTTAGTGGGGTACACGTCAGTCAGAATAAGTTGGTAAGCTTATTCAGCAACAAGTGAGCTGTATTAAAAACTTTTTAAATTGAAATCTCGATTTAGTCTTTACCTCTGACGCTGTTAGTACCTACTGTCGTTCTTAAATCTAATTCCGGCATTACTAATGTAGATGACTATCACCCTCCTCTAGATATTTTCCTTGACCTAAGCGGTCACATTCATAGTTAAAGTAATTCATATGACTGCTCGCATATATTTGACTATCGAAAGACTAACTTTCAAATGCTTTCTGATGAACTAAGTAGATCTAATATTAATAACATATTTCACTAATATTGACGAAACAGTTAGTTACTTTTATTGAAGTGAAAACTTCTTTAGGAGCGTTTGGCACTTTTGCGATGGGGGTAAATCAATGAATTCGCGACCGACACCATTGTTTGATTA
This sequence comes from Melanostoma scalare, assembly GCA_949752695.1. Lineage (NCBI taxonomy): Eukaryota > Metazoa > Arthropoda > Insecta > Diptera > Syrphidae > Melanostoma > Melanostoma scalare. The sequence goes on along the minus strand of OX456984.1, from coordinate 141,636,584 downwards.
GCTCATCGCAATTCGTATGTAAAATCGTCATAGCCCAGCGTCTCAGGTTCGTTTCCCAGCCATGACTTGCATTTTTTGGTTTATTTAAAGTGAAAACATAAATAAAAATTGATCGCCACGGCTGGGATTCGAACATGAGACCCTCAGTTTAATAGCCAACGACTCATTTCATTTTTTATTAATAGCCAACGACTCTACCATTGAGCCAAGAGACACCTTAATTTTTATGTTGCTAAATGACTTAAAAGAATGCAATAGCATTATTACATAGTAATTGTACTTACCAACTCGGAGAAATACAGAGAAGAAAGAAATCAATTGAAGAAACAGAGAAAAATTTATGCAACGCAGAAAAAATAAAAAGCACCAAATATTTTACTGCCATTACAATGAAGAGTGGCTGGATAAGTGAAGCTGGAAATTTCATCATGACAGAGTAGGAGACGCTTTTTACAACAAATTAGAAGAGATCAACAACTCATCGCGATGATTTATCGATGGAATTGAAACGGTTGCATGAAAATAGCTTGAAAACCATTACTCAATAGACACTATCGCTAAGAAAATTAACGTATTAATTTTAACAGAGACTCACATGGGTGAAGAAGAAATATATGATATTCCTGATTTCAATTTAGTTGCAAGTTTCAGAAGGCACGATCGTCCAGCAGCAGGAGTAGCTATCTATAAATGGTTGTCAGATACAACTGCCATTTTTTGTGCAAATCATATGAATTTGCATACGAGGTACACTAGTATGTCTAGTACTATTTTGATATCGGCGATCTATCTGTTTGTCGTTGCCACTCTGAAAATGAACAGTAAGTTATAATAGTTGGCGTTTATATTTCACCGAATACGTTTTTAAGTGTAATACGACAGTTTTTATATAAAAATTTATTTATTTATTCTGAATACGCTTCTGCACACCTTCACGGCAAAATTGGGGAGAGATTTGATGATTTGCCAATGATTTTGAATGGTGACTTTAAACATCAACTCCGCCGATGCTACAAATTTTAATTTTTAAAAGAAGAATATAATTTAACAATGACGAATGACAGCCTTAGTACAACGAAATATAAATCGGCAGTTGGTGCAGTCTTTGCGATATATTTAAATAGATTCGAGTCAAAATTTTTCGTTTCCTATTTTAGTTACCATAGGCCTATTACTTCATTATTAGAATACGATGATTGCATGAGATGATAATGGAAAAGCTGAAAATGTGAATGAAAACTCATAAGTTGCATTGATGTTCTTCCATATGTACATGTACATATATAATAAAACATTGAATAAAATTTTGCCACTATTTATCTATTTTTATTATAAGCACTAAGAAGAAACATTTCAATGAAAAGATTTTCCTGTACATTAAAATATTTACTGAAAATTCAATTCTGTTTTCACTTCTGTCGGCACTCCCGGAGTGCTTCTTTTTTTTATTCTTAACGACTGCATGACCAAAGCTATACCCCTCAAAATTTCAAAGAATATGAGCTCTAATCAACCATGGTACACTAAGGAACTAAAAAAGCTTCGCAACAAAAGAAATAGTGCTTGGCGGACTTACATTAAGACGCGTTCTGAATCTGATCACCTTTCTTACATCTTTTTTTTTGATGAATTTAAATCACTATCAAAAACTCTGTACTCAAGTTATGTTCACAGAATGGGCAACTCATTAAGGGATGATCCAAAAAGGTTCTGGAACTTTGTCAATTCAAAGAAAGATTCGGATGGATACGCAGATAACTTTACATATGGTAATGACACATTGACAAAAACATCCGAGTAATTCCTTCTCTGATTCTACTGTTGGTAGTTACTTCGAGTTTCTACGTAAATGTCCTAAAGTTAATTTTAATAATGTTCCAATTATCCTAGAAAGAGTCTTTAACAATATTTCATCTTTGAACGATGATTACTCTGCTGGCCCTGATGGCATCCCTCCAATAATTAAAAAAAAGTGTAAGTCCCAAATTGCATTTCCCCTTCATTATTTGTTTTTATTATCGTTAGATTCTGGTCGATTCCCTTTACTGTGGAAAAGATCTTTTATTACACCTGTATTTAAAAAATGTATTAAATCAGATATCCTTAACTATAGACCCATATCTAAGCTTTCGTGTATCCCCAAATTATTTGAACAGCTTGTTTGTGAAAGCTTAACTTTCGATATCAAAAATATAATTTGCAAACAGCAGCATGGTTTTGTACAGAAAAGATCAACAGTAACAAACCTTGTATATTTCCTTCATAAATGTTCAAACGCGCTTGAAAGCGGGCAAGAGTTAGATTGTATATATACTGACTTTTCAAAGGCTTTCGATAAACTGTCTCACGATATTATATTGTTTAAACTAAATGCATATGGATTCCCTTCAACCTTCGTTGATTGGATCAGATCGTACCTTACTGATAGATCATATGTGGTAAAATTTAGAAGCATTCTTTCAGACTCCTTTAAGGCGCACTCAGGAGTACCACAGGGTAGTCACCTTGGCCCTATCCTCTTTATACTAGCCATTAATGATGTTACTTTTAGCTTGTCATCGATCGAAATTTTGATCTTCGCGGATGATATGAAAATTTTCAAGAAAATAGACTGCGCAGCCGATCGTCTTATTTTACAATCTGATGTTGAAAATTTTGCCACATGGTGCGATAAAAATGGATTGATTCTCAATCCAAGCAAATGTCAAAGCATAACTTTTCGAAGGAACGTACACCGGCTTTGCATAATTACTCGATTTCTCATCAAATATTATGCAAGGTGTCCAGTAATAAGGACCTCGGCGTTTAATTTAGTTCCAATTTAGAATTAAGATCTCATATCAATTACATTGTTAGTAAAGGAAATTCATTGCTTGGCTTTATTAAAAGATGGGCTAAGGAGTTTAAGGACCCCTACGTCACTCTTTCGCTGTATAACTGTCATGTTCGACCCCATCTAGAATATGCTTCTCAAATATGGTCTCCTTATTACGCAGTCCACAATTCAAGAATAGAAAGTATACAGCGAAGATTTATTAGATTTGCTCTCAAGGGGCTTCCTTGGACTGATCCTTATGACCTTCCACCGTATGAGCATCGTATTCAACTTTTGCAGATGCAACTACTTTCGCATCGGCGAATAAATAATGATTTAGTCTTTATTCACCAGCTTATAACAGGACAAATTGATGCTCCTGACTTGCTCTCATGCATAAGTTTTAACTACCGGGGAGGCTCATACCAACTGCGCAACTTGGAGTTACTTCACTGTCCCCATCATAGAACTAATTAGGGAATGAATGAGCCTATTACTCGTATGATAAAAGTTTTGAACCTAAACTCAAATTTAATAGATTTTCATATTAGTAAAACTACGTTAAAGTCCTTAATTCGAACCAGAGCTCCACTCTCTTGACTACGTTTTTTATGTTTCTTATCTCTTAATAATTGTAACATTTAATAATTAATTTTATGTATGTAGCTTTCTAATTTGTTTTCGTATATGTTTATCAATAATTTTGTAATATTTTTTTGCTCTGTTGTCTGAGTGTGTTAGACTTAATTTTTGCTTACTAACAACTAACACCTCGCTAAATGATGACAGTGATACATATTTCTAAGTACTTAAGGGTGAAAAAACTCTTGAAGAAAAGATACATTGTTTCACAAGCTTGAAATAAGCTATTCTGATAGTGAAGCCTCCCGGTTTTCGATTGTTCCATGCCTGAGGCCAACCAAACGCAGATACCAAAAGTATCTTTCTTTTCCTTCCTACTCCCTTCATGACCGTGTCTGAAGGTTGTATCTTGATGATATCTTTGTACTTCTAATACGATCAGGCTTGGTTACTCCTGCTGTCATACAGAGTATCCTCATCTCAGCCGCCGCCAATTTACTGTTATATTGTCTGTACATTCTCCAGCAATGTGAACTGTATGTGATTGCGATGAAAACCTTCACTTTAATTTAGGGGCATTTTTCTATCAACGAAAATGGCGGAGTTTTCTTGCCACGTCATCAACCCGACGCTATTACTATTAGCAAGTACATATTTCCATAAAAAAAAAATAAATAGGGTGGCGCTACAGAGCGAGGAGCCCCTGGGCCTAGCGCATTTCTCACAACCATGCCTTGTGAGGGAATGGAGGAGACCTACAATTTTATGCCGGATCCGAACGGCTAATTGAGAAAGCGCTTTTCATGGCATGAGTTTACTAACGGAGGACTTGCCAATTCCTCGCGAAAAGCGATACCCGGGAAAAAACATTTTTTTTTTTTTTCCTCTGCTGGGATTCGAATCTCGAACCTCTGGGTTAGCAGGTGGACATGCTAACCATCGCACCACGGGTACCATATTTTCATACTGCTCGAAATTTTATGTAATTTTGCGAAATGCATTTTCTCCAGTCGTGTAAGCCCAAGCATCTGCATGTAGGTACACTTGTGGGAAAGTTTTGAGTTGTTACGGTTGTCGCTAGACTCACTCTGATAATATTAGTCTTGATGTCATTTCTCCTTTAGTTGCCTCTTATAAAAAACAAGGAGGCACTGCGGTGATATTCTAACTCGACACTGCACCGCCAGGAACAACCAAACATACAAAAATTGAATTTTGTGTAACCCGCATACTTTGCTTAATTTTGCGGATTTTTCTTACTGTGCGTAGCGTAAGAACTCTGCGTATATTATGTACCTACATGTATTTTGTAGTTTGAGTTATTTTGCAAACTTTGCGTATTTCGAACAGAACAAAAAGAGCTCAAGATATTATCTCATATGCCGGATGTCTATGTAGCGTTCTAATATTGAAAGAACATTTTAAATCGGTCTAGTTATTTTTAAGTATGAATTCCCGATCCCGTGAGAACAGGGGGATGAAATATGTTCAAAGATAAAATGTACTCGTAGCATAAAGACGAAAGAATTTTTGAACTCGGTCCAATATTTTCTAAGTTTTCGTTTACGTTCCTGTTTCCAAGCAATCTCTTCTAAATGAGAGCGGTGGATAAAAAGTAAAAGCTGATTGAGCACAGCTCAAAACACAATACATTTCGGTTCACAGTTACACCAATCCGCTTGTATGAAGCTCACTTTTGGAGCTATTGATCCTATTAAAGCGCATTTTTTCAGGTTTTTTCCAAACTACAGCTAACGAAAGTCAATTATATTCTTAAAATAAGTAATGAGAACGGATAACCTAATTACACTTATCAATTTCAACTTATTACGTTTCAAATTTTGTAGATCTGGGGAATATTGATGAAAAATTTGATAAGTGTAAAGTGAAAAGTTCATAAGTTGTTTTGTCGAATAGGGCCTTGGAAGCAAGAGAAAATTTCTACTATTTCCAAATAAATGTTCTGTTCTGACGGAGTTTCGAAAGACCTCCGTTTTATTTATGGTGTGCAGTACTAAGTTATTGAAAATGTGTAATAAAAAAAGATTTTTAAATAATTTAAGGGCAATTATGTTCACAGTGTGTTAGCAATTTAGTTATCTAGGATTCTTCTTTAGACCCTTATCTCTGGTCACTAAAGAGTTTTTGCTCTTCTTTTTTGCAGTTTGCTTAATAAATCATGAGTTCAAAAATCGTTCCATTTTCCAGTCTATACATATATCAAAATTCAGTCAAGGAAATCTAATACATATTATGTATGCATGTATAGATATTATTTCTTGAATTTTGTCTCACTTTTTGAAGTAAATGCAAAGATATTTCGATTATTTATTTAATAATTCAGTGAAGTTGTTTAATTTTTGTTCCTCCGCGGAAAGAAGTGAATAACTTTCATGTCAGGCTTGAACAACGTTGGAAAATATTGAAAACTTATTTCCACTTATTATAACTTATTTCGTCGGACTGGCAACTAACTAATTAAATTACTAGCTGTGCCCGGGACTTCGTCCGCGTGGAATAGTGACTTTCGGCAGCATTTTTTTTTGTTTCAGTAAACTATTGTTATATTATTTTATTTCAGTACATTTTTGCACACGACGTTCTTACTTTTTCCACCTAAATAAAAAGGTTTTGCGAGTTTGCTACTCTTTTAAACTAAAATGAATTATAATAATTAATATAATCAGTGGGAATTAAAGAAATACGGGGAATCAATATTCTTCTAATTTCGCTGTTCCAGTCATTATTAAAACTTTTATAATGCCGCATCCCAGATGTGTAATTTGTAGCTGTGTACAATTCTAGATTACTCATTATTGCCACTTGAACACCAACTTGCAGCCACTCCTGGCAGTTCTAATTAATTGAGAAACTCTATAAGGTTTGATGTGACTTGCTCAGTGTCCATAATATTGTCTACAGGTAGACATTGGACAAAATCCCCCAATACGTCAAACATAATTTATTAGTTTATATGGTTAACTATCTGATAAGTCGGCGCCGAAATCGACTTTTCACACAGTCATTACCGATTGCCAATATTTATTTGAAGATCAAGATAGACATTTCTTCTCAGGTCAACTGTGTAATCGACCCTTTGACAGAAATCACCTCACGGTGAAGAAACTTTTGAAATCGATCCAGTAGTTTCAAGGTACGTTACCGTTCCCGTAGGGAATATTGGGATAAAAAATACAGCCCATGTTCTTTTTCAGGCTCAATCTCTGCACCAAAATTCATACAAATAGGTTCAATAGTTTGGGCGGTAGATGGTAACAAAGAAAAACAGACAGACGGAGTTGATTTCGGATCTATAATGTTAGTACGTACTTCCCCGTTCCCATGGGAATATGGGGATAAATTAAAGTTAATGTTACTTTGAGATAGTGTAGCATTCTAACGGGGAAATAATTCATGAAATCAGTTCAGTATTTTCTAGGTTCCCGTTTACGTTTGCGTTCTTGTGGGAATACAGGGATAATATTTATAGCCTATATGTCCATCTTCAGGCTCAAGACTATATCTCTGTACTAAAATTCATATAAGGTTTAAAAATAGACACAGAATTATGATAGACTGCCATTCCCGTGGGAATATGGTGTCCGTTCCCGTAGGAATATGGGGATAACTTACAGTTTATGTTACTCAGGGAAAGTATATCACTTTAACGGTGGAAGAATTTTTGAAATCGGTGCAATAGTGTCAAAGTTTCCGTGCGCGTTCTCGTTCCCGTGGTAATAGGGATAACAAATACAGCCTATGTCCTTTCTCAGTTTCTAGACTATCTCTGTACAAAATTTCATTTCAATCTGTTCATTAGTTTGGGCGGGAGATGGTAACATAGAAAGGCGAACAGACAGAGCTGCTTTTGCGTTTATAATATTAGTGAAGACTGTATAAAATTTCATTTAAATCGGTTCTGTTGCTTGGGCGATAGATGGTAACATAGAAAGAAAAACGGACAGAGCTTCTTTCGCACTTATTATGATAGTAAGGACTCCGGTTCCCGTAGGAATATGGGGATGAATTAATTTTTAAGTTACTCGGGGATAATGTAGCATTCTAATGGTGGAAGAATTTTCGAAATCGGTGCTGTAACTTCTAAGTTCCCGTATACGTTCCCGTTCCCGTGGGAATTTAGGGATAAAATATATAGCCTATGTCCTTCCTCAGGCTCGAGACTGTCTCTGGACAAAATTTCATATCAATCAGCTTAGTAGTTTGGGCGGGAGACGGTAACATAGAAAGTCGGACAGACAGAGTGACTTTCACATTTATAATATTAATAAGGATATTACTATTATTTGGCCCTACCTGTATATTATATATAAATATCTCTTAAATCGAAGTCACATTGGCCCGTTATTGTTCAATTTACTCATAAATGATATACCAGATATTCTCCAGCATTCAAAATATTTACTTTATGCAGATGATTTAAAAATATTTAAATATATAAATTCAGTTCCTGATTGCCTTTGCTCCAGAAAGACTTGACGAAGCTTTTTTTTTATAAAAAGAGGAGGCTTATGCCAATCTAGAGCACTCAGACGTCAGATCTAATTGCCGGTCCGTTGTGCTACCAGCAGTTGACGATGCTTGCTGATTGGTGTACCAAAAATCAACTTTTTCTAAATGTGTCCAAATTTGAGAGTTTTCTTTGTTCCAGAAAAAAGTCGTATACAGTTTTTGATTGCACTATCAATAGTTTAACATTAAAAAAGCTTAGTCAAAGAAAAGACTTGGGAGTTATTTTAGACCCAAGTTTTCTTTTACTCTTCATATTAATCACATTTTCAATAAAGCAATGATGTTAGGTTTGATAAGACGGAATGCTAAAGAGTTCTCGGATCCTCTTACACGAGATACGAGTTCAATAAACTTACCTGGCATATATAAAGGCCTCCATACAATGTCAGATTTTGATATAAGAACACTTGAGATAAGAAGGAAATATTGTTTAATAATGATAATTGGATGTCCATGTAATTTACCCAAACTGGGTTGGGGTCAAAATTCTGCCGGGGTCAAAATTCTTTTTTCAAAATTCTGCTTTCAAAATTCTGCTTTTAGAATTCTGCTTTTCAAAATTCTGCTTTCCAAAATTCTGCTTTTCAAAATTTACTTTTCAAAATTCTGCTTATCATAATTCTGCCAATTATAATTGAAGAAGGAAACCTTCTTTTTTTTATAATTGGCAGAATATTTATAATAATTGCAAACTCTTGCTTTCTAAAGAATTTTAAAGTAGAGAAGTAGTTTTTTGATTTCCTCACTGTCGCTTTCCTACTCAAAAAAATTACATAATTCAGTTAATTTATGATAAAAACTGTGATAAAACTAGAGATGCATTCCCAAGGACGGAAAACAACGTAGAGGCTTGGAATCTTCGGCTTAAAGTAATAGTTGCCTTGCCCGTAGCCACGCAGGTGTCTATAAATTAATTGGAGACCTACGAAAGGAGCCTATCAGTGCCAAAACTGAAATTGAGCGCACGAAGCATGGGGAGAGGATAAAGGAAAAAAGAAAGAGTATAAAGCGAGCGCTTAACATTTTCTACGCCATCTTTTTCTTTATAATTGGCAGAATATTGATTATAATTGCAAACTCTTACTTATTACTTTCTTGTCGCTCTCCTACTTTGTTTTGTTCTTCTGCAAATAAAAAAGAATATGAATAAAAGCAGAATTTTGAAAAGCAGAATTTTGGAAAGCAGAATTTTGTCAGCCAGAATGAAAAAAAAACAGAATTTTGAAATGCAGAATTTTCGTTTTAAAAGCAGAATTTTGAAGCCAGAATTTTGACCCGCTCCCACCCAATTTTTCTTGAACGAATTGATTTTTATTTTCCTAGTAGGGGTCTTCGTTTAACTTTTCTTTTTCGGGACACATTCATGCGCATTAATTATGGTAGGAATGGACCAGTATCTCATTGCATCAGAAAAACTAACGAAGTAGTCGATCTAATTGACATTTTCAATTATTGTTCAACTCCTTCAAGAAAAATGTCGTGTTAATATTGTATACGCTCTAATAATTTTTTTAGAAGTTTAAACTAGCTTAACTTTTACTTTTACTATCACTATTATTACTTTTACTAATATTATTGTTACTATTGAAGAGATCTAAATTACAAGAAAAAAAAATAGGTACTTCGGGGTATGAAATACTTGTCCCCATATTCTAAAAGGTTCAAAATATTTTTTAAATCTAAAAAAAAATTGAATTTTAATTTTTTTTTTTTTTCGTAGATTTCGAACAAGCAGTATTTGATTCTGTTCACACAAAGGCATTGATATACAAGCTTAGTAGCATAGGAGTGTCAATGAGAGTACTTGAGGTACTGCAGAGTGCAGTACTGTTAGCAGAGAAACATAACAGAGGTGCGTCTGAAAATTAAATTGGCTTTCGGGCATCTGTAACACTAGGTATTCAATATCGAAATTCGTCAAAATCACTCAAAGCACAAACGTTTGTGTTGTGACTTGACAATCAATATCCAAATCGCCAAATACAGTTGTTCCAAAATTATTAGAACAGTTTAAAAAAAAAAATTATATTCGTCAGACAGACGTTTGAACAGACAGGCAAACATCCTAACAAACAGGCACACAAACAGAGATAGACATATAGATAGATATGTATATCGATTTGGTTGTCTTTGGCTTAATGGTAAGCGCGTGAGTTACATCACTAATCCCAGCTCTCACATAATTTAAGTTAAGCTATCTCTTATACTTATTTGTATAGCACCTCTACTACCTTTGTTAAGCAAAAGAGAATAGAGCACTAATATTTACTATTGTAATTTCCCCTACATCTTCTTAAGAAGAGCAAGGTTAGAGATTCATTATCACAAAGCTAGATCTATACATTATATATGTACTTATACTATTCTTTAACATCGTGTTCACAGTCAGTCTGATTTTAGATTCGAATAAATAAAGACATAAAAGAAAACCACGTTTTTACATTATTGGCGCAGTCGGTCTTCGAACCAAAGAAAAAAAGTTCCCAAGTATCAATAATAATCAATTGATTTATCTAATTAAAATAAGACTAGCAACAAAACGACAGCAATTAATCGGCCAAAACTGGAAAATAAAAAAAAATTTAAGTTGCATATATTTATATGTATTACAGTTGTACACATATTTTTTAATTAAAAGTGTACCTACGAACTAAATCTTTAAAAAGAAGTGAAAAATTAAAAACAAAAAAAAAAAAAGAAGAAGCTTTCCTGTAATAATTCTAAAAAGCAAAAACAAATTTTATACAGTGAAACCCCATAAGCTTACCCAAACTGAAAAAAAAAGAAGAATAAAACAACAGTAATTGAAGGAAAAGAACTCCTTATATACATACACCAGAAAGAAAAACAGTTGTAGCGGTGCAAAGCAGTGAAGAAGGCAGCAGTAAATGAAAAGAAACTGAACCCAAAGAACACAACCCAAAATCAAAAAAAAAAAAATATATACATAAATATTCATTGCTATACTTTTCAATGTATCTCAATTTATATATTTATATGTATATTTGTATATAACTATATGTATATACAATATACATAACTAATTAAATATCTTGTACATACTTTTGTTATATACTAACACACTTTAGCCTTTTTCATTCTCCTCAACTAAAATTTCTCATTTCAACTGAATTCTTGCTTTTAATCTTTATTATGGATGTTATATCAGCAGCAGACAGATTTAAGATCGCGTTAGACCTTATTATCCGGATTCCTGAATATTCTGGGAATAGGGAACAACTAATAGAGTTTATAGAAAGAGTAGAAAATTTGACTCCATTAATTATTTCTTTTTCTGAGGAATCCGCATTAATATTAAAAGGCTATCTAAGAGACAGAATCACTGGCAAAGCTAGAGAAGCATTACAAAGAAGAGGCAGGATAACCGAGTGGACTGATTTAAAAGCAGTTCTCATAGAAGAATTTGGCGAAAGGGTTAGTGCTGAAGTTTTAATAGATAAAATACGTTCAGTCAGAGTAAAGACAACAATTGAAAGTTACTTTGATGAAATAAACAACTTACTTTGTAGAATAAATAATGTCAATTTGCTTCAAAACAATAATGACACGGGAATTATGGCTTCTAACAACCGCATCGCTTTGAAAGCATTCAAGCATAATATACCTGAACCAACCAAAACAATTGTACTAAGTAGAAATCCGGGTTCCCTTAGAGATGCTTACAAAATAGTCTTAGACATCAAACATCAAGGTTATGGTAGTAACAGACAAAGTGACAAGTTCTTATGGCCTTCAAGTTCATACAATGTAAGGCAAACAAATCAATTAACAAATAATTTTTCTGAACGGGGAGCTAGGCAAGATGTTAGAAACAATTACTCAAATCAAAACCAAAATTTAGAACGCTTTCAAAACAATAATACCACATATGTAAACCCATCTCAAAACGTCAATTCAAGCCAGTTTAATCAAAATACCCCAAGACAATACCATAATAATACCTCCACACGATTTGGTAATAGTAGCAATAGACAACCGCACAGTAGTTCAAGACAATTTCCGAACGCTTACTATAATAACTCTAGAAATAACCAGTGGGGTCAATCTTCTAATAATAGGTCGTTCAATAACGAAAGAAATCAGAACAATTCCATTCAGAATAGAAATGAACATTTTGATAATCAAGAACCAATGGACGTTAGTAATATAGAAAGAGATTTTCAAAGTGCAGAAAATTTTCCTGTAGAAGCCTCGGAAGCTTTCCATCTCCAATAGTAGCGTTGACAATAAACGATCAAATAATCAATTGCTTAGTAGATAGTGGATCATCTATATCCATTTTAGAGGAAACTTTGTTTCCAGATATCAAATCTAACAAAATAAGCCCAATACCGATTAGTACAGTCTTAGGAAAAGCATATATTAACTTCGAAAAAATTTCAACTGTTCCTAACGAATGGAAGCTTAATGCTACAATGTCCTGGAAGTTAATGGACTTAAAACAAAAAAATTTTGAGGCTATAATAGGTTCAAATATTCTAGTACCTTTGAAGGCGAAAATTGATTTCAATAACTTTCAGCTCGAAATAAATAATCAAATAATCAAATTCAAAGGATTCGATTGCCCACATACATATGACGAAATCAACTTATTAGAGCCTGTAGAATCAACACACATTTCCTATTTAATGGAGAAACTTAATTTATCTAAGCTTAATCAGGAAGAAATGGAAAGCGTTAAGCAATTATTAAAGAACAATAGTGACTTGTTTTTCATACAGGGTCAGCAATTGACTAGCATTAATATAGTGAAACACGAAATTTTAACAACCACAACGCAACCAATTTATTCGAGAGCATACAGACTTCCGCAGATTCATGAAAAAGAGGTAGAGCAACAAGTGCAAGATATGTTGAATCAAGGAATTATTAAGAATAGTAATAGCCCATATAATAGTCCCATATGGGTAGTTCCAAAAAAAATTGATAATTCGGGTGAACAAAAGTGGAGGCTTGTGGTCGATTATCGCAAATTAAATGAGGTAACTATTAGCGACAAATTCCCGATTCCAAACATTGACGATATCTTTGACAAATTGGGCCGAGCACAATATTTTAGCACGTTGGACCTGGCAAAGGGCTTCCACCAAATTATGGTTGATGAGAAAGACCAGCATAAAACCGCTTTTTCCACTTCTCGAGGGCATTTTGAATATACCAGAATGCCTTTTGGTCTCAAAAATGCCCCTTCAACTTTCCAAAGGACAATGAATCAGGTGCTCTCAGGATTAATAAATCGAGTTTGTGTAGTTTATCTCGATGACATACTAGTTTTTAGCACAAGTTTAGTAGAGCATAATGTGAATCTAAATAAAGTATTCAAAAGAATCCGAGAATATAACCTTAAAATCCAAATTGATAAATGCAGTTTTTTTCAAAAAGAAACGCAGTATTTAGGACATATTCTGACGGAAAATGGCATTAAGCCTAATCCCAATAAAATAGAGGTAATAAAAAATTTAACGTTACCAAAGACATCAAAACAAATCAAAAGCTTTTTAGGCATGACGGGTTATTACCGGAAATTTATTAAGGACTACGCAAAAGTCGCCCAACCTATGACTAAGTATTTAAAAAAAAATATACGCATTGACATTTTGGATTGCCAATATGTTAATGCTTTTGAAAAACTTAAGCAACTTGTAACTAGTCACCCCATACTTCATTACCCTGACTTTCACAAAAAGTTTAAATTGACGACAGATGCCAGTAAGTATGCCATTGGTGCTGTCCTGAGCCAGGATAACCACCCATTATGTTTTGCTAGTCGAACACTTAACAAACATGAAGTAATGTATAGTGCCATCGAAAAAGAGTTGTTAGCTGTAGTTTGGTCAATTGGGTATTTTAGACCATATTTATATGGGGTTGAGTTTGATGTTTTCACAGATCACCAACCAATCAAATGGCTACATTCAAAAAGAGAGTGTAAGGATATCAGCTCAAGGTTGCAACACTGGTTGTTAAAATTAGGGGAATATTCATTTAAAGTAGACTACATTAAGGGAAAGGATAATAATGTAGCCGATTTTCTGAGCAGAATTAACACAGATGCAATGGAAATCAACGCCGTTAGCGAAAACAGTACAGAAACAAACTCTCAGAGTGCAATGCTAGGTACAATTCACAGCCAAATTGAAAATTTTGATGACCATATCCCCATAGTTGACACAATAGTTAACAAATATAATACACAGATCTTTCTTCTGAAATCAAAAACAAATGAAATGGATATTGTTCACAAAAATAAAAGAATATATATTTCAGAATTAGATATCAACAGTAATACGATGACAGACATTTTTAGAAGACTGATAAAGAAAGGTACAGTTGGAATTTACACTGAAATTGACGATCATCTTTACAATAAGGTGCAGTTAAAATTGATTCAATTGTTTAGTAGCTATAAGAACATCAAATTTAGAAGATGTGCTTACATGGCAGAGGATCTTAAAGATGAAGAGGAAGCCGTCAGGTATATTCGAAATGTTCACGAAAAGGAATCAAATCACAGGGGTATTAATGAAAACTTTGAGTTTTTAAAAAGTAAGGTATATTTTCCTAAGCTAAAAACACTTATTCAAAAATTTATAAATAATTGTTCCGTATGTCAGGAAGCAAAATATGACCGCAGTCCAATCAAAATAAAATAAAAATTGACAGATACTCCATCAGATCAAAATGAAATAGTTGGTTTGGATACCTGGACAATGAAAGGCCAAAGGTTTTTAACTAGTATTGACCGCTTTACTAAGCATGCCATGATTCTTCATCTTGTTGATAGAAACCTTATTACTATTAAAGAAGCTTTAAGGAATAGACATGCTTCGTTAGGGAAACCCAAGCTTTATATAGCTGACAATGAGTTTGACGGATTAGTCATTAAGGATTTTTTCAGAGAAGAAGGCATTGAACTTCATCTCACGAAACCTAACAGCCATACCGGTAATTCCGACATCGAAAGGCTTCATAGCACATTAAATGAACAGATAAGAGTGATGGAAGTAAATTCGGATTTCAAAGAACTGGATATGAAAAGCAAATGCTTTAAGGCAGTAGAGTTTTATAATAATTCAGTTCATTCGACAACTAAAGAAAAACCAATTAGCTTTATTTTAGGGCAAATCAAAACAAGTAAAAGCATAGTAAAAGAAAGAATTCAAACTGAAAAAGAACAGAGATTAGAAAGGCTAAACAAAAAAAGACAAAATGATCCTTTAAGAGAAGAAGATCAAGTTTTAATTAAAAATTATAAGTCTCTCAGACACAAGCAAGAACCTAAGTATAAAATGCATAAAAACGAGAACTTACATCCCTCTAACATCAAAAGAAAATACAAATATACCTAAACAAACAAATTTTTTTTGAAAAAGAGAAACACTATAGTACACAAAAAGCTTTTTGAACAGTCTTATATGTACATATTACAAAAACAATATAAGACTAAAATGTATCTATTTTTCAAAGAATACTCATAAATTCATTGTTATCAAAATAATAAAAAAAAAACAGCGTTCCAGAAACGTACATAAGCATTCCGATGAATAAATTCCAACATGTTAAATTTGAATCATAAAAAAAAACATATTGTAAAAAAAAAAAAATAATAATAATAAAAATGTTAGTTTATAAGATTTCGTCTCAGGAGATTCCGAAATAAAGGTGGGAGAAGTTACATCACTAATCCCAGCTCTCACATAATTTAAGTTAAGCTATCTCTTATACTTATTTGTATAGCACCTCTACTACCTTTGTTAAGCAAAAGAGAATAGAGCACTAATATTTACTATTGTAATTTCCCCTACATCTTCTTAAGAAGAGCAAGGTTAGAGATTCATTATCACAAAGCTAGATCTATACATTATATATGTACTTATACTATTCTTTAACATCGTGTTCACAGTCAGTCTGATTTTAGATTCGAATAAATAAAGACATAAAAGAAAACCACGTTTTTACATTATTCGTGTGCCTGCTCCGTGGGAGGTTCAAATTTAGAAATATAAAAACAGGTATCGCTTTCCGCTAGAAACTAACAATTTCTCCGATAGTATTTTCATGCCATGAAAAACGTTTTCTCGATTTGCTCCATTTCCTCACATTGTATGATTGAGATTTATGCGTTAGGCCCCAGAACTCCCCGCTGTGTTACGCCATCCTTTTTATTTATTTATAGGCATACAGACGAATAGACAGAAGACACGAGAGTAGAAAGACAAACAAAGAAGACAGACAGATGAACAACCGAATTTCGGACCTAATTTTTGCTGTCCTCTTTCATTGCAATCTAGTGTTGAAAAGTTATATCTACTTTTTTTAATGCATAATGTTCATTACCCAAAGTGAAACGACACTGCAGAAAAGGGTTTGCTTAACTCATATACCTCAGGCTTTGAAATGAAAAGAAAGCAGGATACAAAATTATTCCTTATTCAAAGTCAATGCAATCTCCAACAGCTTTGGAATGATATTTTCTTGACTAAAGAAGAAAAAACAAGGTTCTGAGCTCTCTTGAGAAATATTCCTATTTAAACTTGCCTTACCTAGCTACAAAATGTATAGCTCAGTTTCTAGGTTACATCAAATATTTAACCTTTTTAAATTGACGTGAAAAAGCAGTTTTCAGCTAAATAACCCTTCAACCTTTTCTGAAGGGTCTGACAAAGCTTAAATTTTTCGCCGGTTTCAAAAGCTCCTGCCTCATTGATCTTCAGATAATAGTCTTACTACTGAAGGACATAAATATACATTGCAAGCAGAACCACGTGCACAAAACCTTGTTAAAGTTAGTCAATGATTCAAAGCTGAACCTCCATTGGCACATAAATTAAGACGCAACTTAACTGAGGGAATATTTATACATATAGTTACATACCTTATAAGAAGTTGTTTTGAAAAACATACACTATACAACCATCGAAGGTGAAGTCACCAATGGATACATTCCTTATCTACTTCCAAATTGTGCTACCCATAATTTAATACAATGCATCCACAGTTTCTATTTGTGTGAATGGTTGCCGTAGACATTCGTGCTCTCTATAAAACTAGACTTGTTCTACCATATCAGATACAAATAAGTATATTGCTTTGCCCATGTAAACAGGCAAAAATATATCACTAAACAAATATGTACACAGTTTTCCACCAGGCTAACATAACAAAAAGTAAACTTCTCTATGCATTTTGCTAACCGAAATCTCGGAAAAGAAAAACACAAGTAATCATACGACCTATCTACTCGATATGTTTGCAACCCCTGTTTGTTGTATTAAATAAATCTCCTTACGCAAGCATTTTTTCCACTTTCTTTCTTTTTTGCTGTTTCTTATGAAAACGAAAGTACGTGAGCTCGTGTATATGTTTATAAAAAGGTTTTTTTGTTTAAATATTTCCAACCAAGAGCTCAGAATTTTCGGCAAGGAAATCCTATGGCTTTGTATGAAATGATAGAAACATCAAGTATAAGCACAAAACATATGACAGGTGAAGTTGAATGTGTCGTGCTCGTGCCTCCGTTTACATGTATACATTTCTTGAGTACATTCTACAGAGTGTGTTCTGTGTTTATCTTCCTCTCTATCGGTACCTACTACTCCTCATTTGCAATCGAGCATTTTCGAATAGGACACATATATGTGGGAGGAAAGGTCTCCAACACACCAGAGAGTGGCTGTGTTATAAATTACTAACAGAAACAGGAAATATCCACAACCTTAAGCCAATTCTGGGAAAGAACCTTTTTCCTTCTTCAGTCATTTCGAGCCCGCATTAACATTATACTCGTTTGGGTGGGTAGGTATTTTTGTTTTAAATGAAATGGTGGAAACGCATAAGGGTAATGGATTTTATAATTAATTGATGATAACACTTAGCAGATCGTGAAGCCGAAATCGAAATTGAATATAAATAAATCTATTCTCCGATGTGTGAACCCACTCTTTATCCGATTTCGTTTTATAAATTGAAATCAAATTGTGATTAAGTGATAAGCAAAACCTTAAATTTTAATTTGAATTTCATTTTGACAACTCAGAGCCCAAAAAAGTACGTGCTGAGACTTTGAAGGAGGAACGTTAGTAAATCAAAAGCATAACTTAATTTGACAGTTCTGGGACATAAAACAATTTACTCAGGAGTCACTGCTTCCAGTTTTCTTAGATTTTTACTTACTCTTCTTCCACTGAAAACCATACTGCTCTACCAACCCAAACTTGAATGCAAATGTTTGGTCCCCCCAAAAGCCTCTATTCGATTTTATCGTCCAACAGAGTTATCATAGACTATAGTTGTTGGTTCGGATGTATCAGCGCTTTCTAAGCAGAAACCACCAACTTTAGTGTTGTGTTTGTGGATTGTGAAAGATATCCTTTCGCATGAAAGAAAATTAAAGGAGAAACATTGCCTTGTTCAGCCACCACGTTCGAATGCATTTCATGCGCATGGAAAGAAGATGCCCAAACAAACTGCATCACAAAAGTCTCCTACCATCCTATTCACAAAATTATAAAGGACTCCCTTGCCTTTTCAACCCTCAAATTCGATCAACTATGACACTCCCAACCACTCTAATAAGAACAATATTCTGAGCTCTTTGTTTTGCAAGTTCTATTGCAGTTGCGGTATGTGAATGTGGATTGAATTGAATTGAATTCACTTATTGCGCGAATCCCTAGCTGAGATTGTTTTTTAGTGTACAGTGCGATGTATTGCATTTCTTCGTGACAAAAAACTCGTTGTCGTTATGTTGGGTGGTGTATTGTGGACTAAGAGTTTATTTATGCAAATATTCAAATGAGCTGTCGTCCTACGATTGTGAATAAATCTTAAACAAACGGCGACTGGGTTCATCGTTTGCATTCTTATTTTTTGCTTTTTTTCTTTTTGTGTGCACAGAAACGACTTAAAATGGAGACGTGTCGAAATGGAAATGAATTTCTGTTTTTAATTGAATTTTCAAGCATATTGGCATTCAGAGATTGTAAAATCAAATATTGCATCAGTCCGTCTATAGATATTCATAATTTCAAAGAGAATCCTTACAAATTGCAAAAATTATTGTCAAGGCAAAAAAATAAAAACAAAAAAAATTAAACAATACTTCATCCAACAATGCTGATTGCGGCCGGAATGTTTACTCATTCATTTGAAAGCAGGAACTCATTCAATTTAAAGTTTAAGTTTCTGTAGCCACAACTGTTGTTAACCAACAGATAATCTCGAAAAAATATTGAACCCTTAATGCGGTAATTTGGGGACGTCATCCACATCACTTCCAGAAAACCAGCGAGCTTCAGCAACTGCATCATGAACTCAAACGTCACGTCCGTCGTTCGTGTAAGTGCTGTAATAAAATGCAACTCTAGATTTTTTTCTGTCGAAAAGTTTTTTGTTTTAGCATCCAACAGGACACGAATACCTCCTCGAAGAGATATAAAATTAAAACTTTACTTGTTCGTCTTTGAGAATTTTATTTTTAAACGTGCAACGTGTAGGGTTGGTGGGGTGCACTAGAATAGCGTAAAACTAAATTTAACAGCTTCTTGATTTCTCGAAATTAAATTGAAGTTGAAGTAATTTCTTCCAGATTCCAACACCATTGTTTTGTGTGCAGTGGGTAAATGACAGACACTTTTGAATTAAAAAAAAAAAACAAGAGTGCACTCATGGATTGCTTAATTAATTTCTGCTGATCTAGTCAACTCTACGACTTGATGAAGTTGTGGTGCAAAACACCCTAGGGGTAAAGATTTGGTAAACAAGCTTCTTCTATTTACAACAAAAGTAGGTGGCGTGTTAATCTTCTTAAGAAAAAGATGGAAATAGAAAATAATAGATTTCTCAATTTAAGTTTGAATATAGGATATTCGAATTTTGAGAGTAGCAGTTTCAAGTGTAAACGATACTTTATGAGCAAGGTAAGCAACATTTTTGGTTAAAACACTTGTTAAGGATAAATTGAAATTGTGTAATGCGTTTTTTATCCAAAAACAGAAGGAATATAAAGTCAGTCGAAAACTATTGTCTTAAAGACTTCAAATTCTGTGCTGCGTATATTTTTCAAATTCAGAAAGGGCAGAGCTAAGACTCTTCGTTTAAGTAGATCATACAAATGGCTACACCTATTAATACTCAATATTATTCTAATTTTTGAACTTAGAAATACCTTTTTATAACGCCCTTATAGAATCTGTTTTATTTTTTGGAAAGCTTACTGCATTCAAATAGAAATGTTCATGTAAGAGAGTGCAATTAATAGAAGCAATGTAATTAGGAAAACCAAGTAGTTCTGGGGGTGCAGTGATATAAGGCCCGCGGCAATAAGACCCGCGGGTCTTATTTCCTCTTTGTTTTGGAAGTAAGGCTCACGGGAGTTATTTTCATGATGAAATGACAGTAACAGCCGCGGGCCTTAGTTCCTTTTTCTGCGAACTCAAATACCATTTCGTAATGGAAAGAAGTCTCACCGTTTGCACTTAAACTTATTTTCAATGTGAATTAACTTGCACAGGGACGTAATTCCACTAGACATAAGTCCACGCTCTGATTGTGGATTATGACATACCAAAGAGGAACACACGTGCATAATAAATATCTATGTGTTTAGTGCGGTCAATTCGCGCTTTTTTCTTAAGTTCAACCGCAAGCACGTATTACACGGAGGCAAATTTTGTTCGCGAATTTTTATTTTTACACCACACATCCATATTCCCTTGAGAAAATTTTTTCCGCTTCGCTTTTAGCTTCATTTTTCTATCCGTGAGTAAAAAGCAAAGCGAAGCGAACGAAATTTCCCTTCGGGTAGTACGGGCTTGGGGTTGAACATAAAAAATTCACACGAACAGAACAGGAGAATGTAGCTAAGAGCAAAACAAACATTAAGAAAGTAGATTTAGTTATTATGTGCGTATAAGAAGGTGGACTGAGCTTCCATCCTATGTCCTATGTCACGAAGTGGGAGACAACGTGAGCCATAAATTCATATCCATGGAAAGCTGAAATAGGTTAGATGTATTTAAAAAAAACACTTTGCATTTAACTACTTGCACTTTCCCAATTAAATTAAATCTAGTAGACTTTGTTTTTTTTTCTTACAAAAATTGTCAGGGATATTTTCTATTAAAAATTTTTTCTTTCTTCCTTCAAGTTGTCTTTTTATATTATTAAATAAAATCTTTTTCTCCATAACTGTTTTGCTTTTATTATCCGTGGATCTCAACAGGTTATGGGCCCAGTCCATAACATTAACTGCAATTAAGCTTTGATATAAATTTTATTGGATAGTAAATAATTTTTGCCTCACTATGACTAGCTCAAATGTGCATGGTCGGATTTCTCTTTTGAATGGAGAAAATTTCATAACATGGAAGGCACAGATGGAAGCCATACTTCACCGAGGAAGGTTTCTCCAATACGTAAAGGGTGAAATCACAAGACCGTCAACTGCAGTGGAACAACAACAATGGGATGAAAAAGATTTGGATGCTCGTGCAGAGCTTCTTTTGGCAATGGAACCACATATTGTTGCTTTGGCAGCGAATTTAAGAACATCGAAGGAGATCTGGAATTTCTTGTTGGAAAGTTACGACAAAAAAGGACCTCGACAGAAGACTGAAGAATTTCGTAAATTCACAAATCTGCAAATGGCTGCAGAACAATCAGTTTCTGAATATGTTCGTGAATTCAAAGCAATAACCAATAGATTAAAGGAGTTGGGTGCCAAATTGGACGATGACCTACTAGTTGTAGTTCTTCTCGATGGATTATCGGATGACTACAGAGACATAAGATCTGCGTTTGACGTTCAAAGCGAATATCCAGATGTTTCGACTGTTTGCACAAGATTACTTGAAGTAGGGGACAGAAAGAAAGATTTTTCGAGTAACAATGTACTCAGTGCCAGGTTTTTCCCTTCAAAATAATAATTTTCCTTATACTTGCAGAAAATGTGGCAAGCGAGGTCATATGGCTAAGGATTGCTGGACTAAAGCCGATCATACAAGACTTACTCAGAATGGTCAAGAACAACAGCATGGTTTCATCGTACAGGAACGTACAGCATCTTCGAAAGTAATTCATGAGCAATCAAATCAGAGGTTATGGTGTCTGGACAGTGGGGCAACCTCACATATGTGCGCTGATGAATCAAAATTCATTACCCTAAATTCGAATGAAGCTGCTAACCATGTCAAGCTAGCAGATAACCACGTTATAAATGTTGAAGGAACAGGGACTGTAAAATCTAACATCAATTGTAAGAACTCAAAGGAGCCAATGTACCTGTACAATACCTTGTTAGTTCCAAAACTAACGGACAATCTCATTTCGATTAGTAAGGCCACGGATCATGGATATAAGGTGATTTTTGAAGGGGCTGGAGCTAAAATTTTCGATGGTCAGGATGACTTAATTATGAGAGCCGTGAAACGAAACGGTTTGTACTATATAGAGTCAAATGAAAAGGCACAAGTGAGTATAGATACAACAGGAAAATCTAGAACAAATTATGGATCCTTAATGTCTTGGCATAAGAAGCTAGGACACATAAATTTAGTATCTTTGAGACAGCTTATGGAAAAGAAAATGGTTAGTGGATTACCCGATAAATTTAAAAATGACAGTGACAGTTGTACAATTTGCATTCGAGCTAAGCAAACTCAAACAGCGCAGCGTTTCCTACCAGCAACAACGAAAAGAAAACATCGCATCGCTTGGAACTTGTCCATTCCGACATATGTGGGCCGATGCGGACAGAATCCATTGGAAAAGCAAAATATTTTATAACGTTCATAGACGATTTTTCACGAAAAATTTTTGTTTATTTTTTAAAAAGGAAGAGTGAAGCTCTTCAAGCCTTCAAGAGATTTAAGGTTTTTGCTGAAACTCAATCTGGGGAGAAACTCAAGACACTCCGAACGGACAACGGGCTAGAATACTGCAGTAAGGACTTTCAAAAATTTGTAGAAGATTGCGGAATTTTACACCAGAAAACTGTGTCACACACGCCGCAACAAAATGGTCTAGCCGAGAGGGCTAACCGCACTTTAACCGAAATGGCAAGATGTTTAATGGACGAAAGCGGACTTCCCGAATTTATGTGGGCTGAATTAGTTAATACTTCAGCGTTCTTACGAAGCAGATGTCCAACGAAACCAAATGGAGATGTAACACCAGAAGAGCTGTGGAGCGGAAATAAACCGAATATATCTTTTTTGAAGGAAATTGGTTCAAAAGTTTTTACTTTAAAAAAAGACTCAAACCTTGGCAAATTCGAAAGCAAATCTGAAGAAGGAGTTTTAGTTGGTTACGCGGAAGAGTCTAAGGCTTACAGAATTTGGATAAAGAACAAGCGAAATATTATTAGAAGTAGAGATATCAGATTTATCAACAATGAAAAAAACACCATAGAAAACCAATTAAAACCATGCAATTTTTATACCTTCTCGTTTCCAGATAACTCAAAAACTTTTGATCATCTTGAACGCAATGAAAAACAAACATCCAACCAGACATTGTCAACTGTGAACCAAGAAGTAAACGAATTCGAAGATGACATCGTTCAGCAAGTTACCTCAAAACACATACGCACTGATCCTGAAAATATTAAAGAAATCTTTTGCTTGGAAGACGCAAGTGAATGGCAAGATGCGATGCAAGCTGAACTCAATTCATTATTGAAAATTAACACCTGGACTTTGTTTGACAGACCAATTGGCCGCAAAGTAATAAAATCCAAATGGGTTTTCAAAACCAAATACCGGCTAGATGGAAGTATTGAGAAGCGAAAGGCACGACTTGTTGCCAAAGGTTTTGACCAGATTCAAGGAGTAGACTATCAAGATACCTACTCACCAGTAGCAAATATTAGTTCCATCCGATTGACTATGGCAATCGCCGTGGAGAATGGTTTGAATCTTTACCACCTTGATGTTTCATCAGCATACCTAAACGGTGATATCGATACTCTTATCTTTATGGAACAGCCGGAAGGGTTTGAACAAGGCGATAAGGTGTGCAAATTAAAAAAGGGAATTTATGGATTGAAACAGAGCGAACGGCTTTGGAACTTGAAGTTGGATGCAACTCTTAAAACTCTTGGTTTTAATGCTTCAAAATGTGACAATTGTATATATTTCAAATTTAAAAACGATCAAATAACACTAATCACAGTTTACGTGGATGATTTAATTGTTGCAACAAATGATTCCAAAGAGTTTGAATTAATGAAGCAGCGTTTATCTGAATGTTTCGACATAAAGGATCTTGGACATCCTAAACTCTGTGTTGGATTAGAAGTCGAACGTCTTAATGAGACTCTTTCTATTACTCAGAAAGGATTTATTAAAAATTTGTTAGACAAATATGGACTTACGGATTGCAAACCTCATCGATTACCAATGCGAACTGGTCTGAAGTTGGAACAAGGCCCGAAAATCGAAGGAGAGCGAAAAGAAGTCAACAACACCAAATATCGCGAATTGATAGGAAGCTTGCTCCACCTTTCAACTTTTAGTAGACCCGACATAGCCTATGCAGTGAATGCTTTATCACAATTCAATAACGATCCTCGACAACAACATTGGAGCGCAGCACTGCACGTCCTCCGCTATTTACAAGGTTCAAAAAATATTGGAATTGTTTACAAGAAAACGTCAGAAAAGTTACACGCATATGCTGATACAAGTTGGGCAAGTAATTTCAATGACCGAAAATCACAGAGATTCATTCATTTACGCACAGATTTTCATTCATTTACGGAGGAGGAACAATTTTATGGGCTTCAAAGAAACAGAAAATTGTGACTACCTTGAGTACGGAAGCCGAATATGTGAATCTTAGTTCTGTTGCAAAAGAAGCATTATTCTTACAAAATTTACTTGAAGAACTTGGACTTCATCAAGGACCAGTGACAATTTTTACCGACAACAAAAGTGCACAGGCTATTGCAACTAATTTGGGTATCCAAGGGTGAACCAAGCACTTAGATATCAGATACCACTTTGTCAAAGAAGCCGTTGCTGATAAAAGAATAAGCCTTGAATTTATTGGTACCGAAGACATGCCAGCAGATGCTCTAACAAAACCTTTGGCTTTACCTGCTCACAAAAAATGTTTTAAGCGATTGGGAATGTCTTTTTCCGTCTTTTTCCGATTAAAATCGAAAATATCAAATTGTGAAATTGTGGACGGGTGTTAGATGTATTTAAAAAAACACTTTGCATTTAACTACTTGCACTTTCCCAATTAAATTAAATCTAGTAGACTTTTTTTTTTTCTTACAAAAATTGTCAGGGATATTTTCTATTATAAATTTTTTCTTTCTTCCTGCAAGTTGTCTTTTTATATTATTAAATAAAATCTTTTTCTCCATAACTGTTTTGCTTTTATTATCCGTGGATCTCAACAGTTTGCAAATTTTGGATCTTTGTTTTTCGGTACCTCAAAATGTTGTTTCCTCCAAATAAAAAAAATACTAGAATATATGAATTTAGCGCATCCGCTATATTCGTAATCCTTTCTAAGAAGGAAAACTAATTTTAAGATCCCATGTGCATCAGATTCATATAAATGCTGCTTCTAAATGGCAACAAAAGACATGGGCCTTAATTCTTTTCTTTGGTGGGTCTTATTGCCTCTTCAAAGTGGAAACAAAGCCCGTGGGTGTTATTTCCATTTTTTTGGGCAATAAGACCCACGGGTCTTATTGCCGCGGGGCTTATTGCATTGCACCAGTTCTGGGCACTCACGATTATTAAAATATCAAATCATGTGGTGAAGTGCTCTCTGCTCTTTTCTGGCTTCAAGCTATGACCAAAGCTCTGATGGAGTGCCAAAGAACTGGCATAGAGACTATGCCATATTCGTACGAAAGGGTTGCTTAAGAATCAGGTAACCCAGCAACACATAAGCTCTTGAAGTAAGTCAGTTGAAGTATAGAGATTAAATATACAGATATAAAAATAAAAATAGATACAAATTAGGAGCCACAGGAGCGCTTGGAGAGTCCTGGCCCTTAGGTATTTTTCTTAAACGTATTAAATTTATTAAATTACGAGGAATGGAGAGGACAAACAATAATTTACTGATTGCGAAGAGCTAAATGATATATCTGAAGATAACTTTTAGAAGGTCTCTGTACGAAATAATTTTTTAAGCTGATAGAAATAAAATAATATTTCCTTTTACATAGAAGCGCAATCTTTAACTGATAGAGAAATAATTTTTTTTTTTAAAGATGATGAATCGGCAGAAGAACTGTTTATCTATTTGAAATAGGGATGGGGGTTGGATATGAATCTTTTTTTTTTTTTTCAAATAGAGTAAATAAGCTCCCCATTCCCTCACAAGTCATGTTTGTGAGAAATGCGCTAGGCCCAGAGGCTCCTCGCTCTTTTGTGCCACCCTATTTATTTTTATTTATTTTAAATAAGCCATTTACTATCACCTACTATAATGCTTTTCAAAGCTAATACTTTTTTCTTTGACTAACATTATAGTTCAAATTAGTTTAGTGAATAGAAATTACTTTTGGCTTTTTTTTTAACTTCTGAAAGCCTTAGTGAGGTTTTTTTCGTTTCTATTCTTTAAATTTTTGACTTTGAGATTCAAAACTATTTACTAGATCAACTTTACCTAAAAAAAAACACTATAGAATGTGGTAGTACTAGTAAATAGCTTGGTTGATTTTTGATAATTTTTTTTAGAAAAATAAGTCAATTTCTTATATATTTTTTTTCATGAGGATATCTATTTAAGAAGAATAGGAAATTTGTTTTCTGTAGATGAAAATCGCAAATGAACAAATGAAGGAGAAGGTAGGCAGATTCGGAAATGTCATGTGAAGAAAAAAAACTAAGTCGGAGCCAGCTCCAAACAATCAAGAGAAACAGATTCAGTGGCATTTACGGAAAGTAAGTGCTCCGTATATGAACAAAAGACAAATAAGTCATATCACTGTCAAAAATACGCAATGCATGTGGTGCAATTTTACAAAATAGCATTTTTTATTTCAACTATGTACTTATCATCAACGCAATCAGAAAAAATGATAAAATTCATACCTCTCTTTCTTGGTTCAGTATCTAAAATCAATCCTCATCTGTCATATGTTACCTGTAGTGTGTCCACTGCTATATATTCTCAATGACATGCTTCATGGTAGAACGTTTGTTGTGAAAAGTTGCAATATAACTTTTACCAGAACTTTTAAAATACAGAACGGTCTGCAACAAGGAGCGGTGAATTCGCCTATTTTGTTTAGCATTTTCACCGGCTAATTGGTTCTTTTCACCATGCTATAGCGTACGCCGACGACATCATTGCGTATAAAACAGGTCCAAAGATCGAAGACATCAGAAGTCTTTTGCAAAGTGACTTCGATAAGATTCAGCAATATTGCGATGACTGGAAGTTGAAAATCAACTTTCAGAAATCGGAAATAATTGTGTTTAGAACCCCGTTGGCTCGGGCCTCATGGGATACGAGAAAGAACAGGGCGAAAGCTGGTGATCGTTGATCTACATGGCCACCCACTGTCAAGCAAAGTAGTAGTCAAGTACCTCGGCATCTGGATAGATCAGTACCTATATTTTAACAAACATATGGATGCGGCTCTGGCCAGGGCTAGAGGAGCTTTTGTTCTGACAAGGCGACTGTTTCACAGCAGTCAACTTGATAGCAGAGTGAAGGTGATTTGTTACATGGCCCTCATAAGGCCAATGATTGTCTATGGGTGCCCTGTGTGGTTCAATGTTACAGCGTCTCAGATGGAAAAGATTCGGGTGTTTGAGAGACAGTGTCTGCGTACCTGTCTTGGATTGCACAGAACACCAGAGTCGGAGTACAGAAGATATTATCCTAATGGGGTCCTTTACAACGGGGCTCAAATAAACAGAATCGACAACTTCATGATAAAACTGACTCGGGGTCACACTGCAAGGACGATGTCTTCGAACAATGGCCTGATATTTGGGGCTTACTACCCCAACATAGAATATATGGAGAGAACACGTTTCAGTGGATTTGTCCCACCGGAGGCTTTCCTCTATTTTGACATGATAGGTTTGATTCAGGACAGATTGGCGGTTCCGTTAATCTACCACGTCTGCCGTAAGTCCGTAGAACGACGGCTCCTTTACAACCGTGACGTCGCCGCAGTAGGCGGAGAAGTTGAAGACCTCCTCCGGTTCAGTAGGGCGGTCTCAGATCGCGATCGTCGTGACGTTGTTAAAATGTCAGATATGTTCTGGTGGTTGTCCGAGCAACAAATTGTTATGGATGATGATAGTTAGTCGCCAATGGCTGGCTCACACAGGCTTAGCGTGTGAGTCTTAGGGTAGAGGATGGACACAGTGGCAAAAAAAAAAAAAAAATCAGAAAAAAATACAAACAAAAAAAAAAAAAAATATATAAAAAAGTTAAAACCCAAAAAAAAATCATAAAAAATCAAAAAAAAAAAAAATTACAAAACACTAAAACACAAAAAAACAAAAAAATTATTACAAAAAAAAAAAACAGCTGCTGTGGCTGCTCTAGTTTTAATTAGATTAAAATAATTTTATGAACACAAAAAAAAAAAAAAAATATTTAGAAAACTAAGTTTTTCAATTTTTCTTAGTCTTAACCATATCTATAAGTTGTAAATTAATAAGTTATCCTTAGACCGAAAGGCATTAGAATTAAGATATTGTTTAATTTAGAGTACCTGATTAAGGGCAGTAAGTTAGTTAAGATATTATATAAGCTAGTTTTATACATTTTTGTTAGCATGTAAGTAGTTATAAATGAAAATGAATAAAAAATGGATTAAAAATGAAAAAATGAAATGACCTGTAGTCTGTCGTTTTTATAAATACCTTTTGCTATATTTTGTTATTTTTTTATGCCCAAAAAACATGTAGTGATATGTTTTTTTCGGCATAACAACGCCCAGAACATAATTCATATTAAAGTCTTCACTTTCCTAGTTCGTCTTCCCAAAATATCCTTCCTCCGTTCCTCTGGCAACAGAAAAAAATACTATTTCTTTTAAATGTGTGTCATTGTCAGTATTCCAATATCCATAGAACTTAAAAACACAAAATTTCGTAACTTCAAATTCCACAACCTCAAAAACAACATACCGGCAGCGCGGCGTTTTTCTTACTTAACAATGTGATTTTGAATAATAGTTTTTCAATAAGTAGGCTTTCATGCCCAACAGTCATGGCGTAGTAGTCGTATTATTAGACTTAGAAGTTGATAGCTTTAAGGGAAAACTTCTCCATAAACATAACCCTCTTTCGTTTCCATAGAAAATAGCATAATAGAGGCATCCTTCGACACGGCAAGTTCTGACTCCTCTAAACATCATCTTTAGTTCAAGATGCACTTTTGTTCACCTCTGAGCTAACAATACCATGAAAAATTCTACACCGCGCCCAAATACTCCGACCTCATTACGCGTAAGCTTCGAACATATTTTAATTGAGTAACTCTGACAAAATAAATTTTTCATCTGCGGGGTAAACATCACAACTCTTACCAAACCAAAACTTTGTCTTACAATACCTCCAATTCAACTCTAAACCATGAACAATAAAGATAAAAACTTTGCTCCTTCCTGAATACGTGCAGTGGAAATGCTTTAATTTCCAAAGAATACACCGTTACGTGAAACTTTGTATGGTGTCAACAATATTGATTTCATTTCCATATTAGTCCTTTTGAAAAGACTTGGATGCACCATTTTATAACAATGAAAAAAAAAATTTAAGAAAATAATGAAAGGTAAAAATAGCACGCATACGCCCGAGTGAACAAAGACAATTGTATTCATTCGAAGTGCAACCACTTCTATGCCAATGCAAATTTTGTCGAGAACAAACAAAGTTATTCAATTGACATCATCGAAGAATTAATTTTTTGCAAATCATTAAAGCAGTCAATATTGGAGATTCTTAAATATTCAAACCAAATTTCTTGTCGTTCAAAAGCATGAATTTAGTGAATTTAACTCTACTAAGCAATTATTTTGTTTTGCTTTCTGTTTACAGTAAATATTCTTTTAGTACGTCGTTAATTTCTTTCTAACACTGGAAGAGTGTAGCTTTCAAGATGGAAACTTCCCTTTTCATATATCATATATGCGAATGCAGTCAGTAACGGTATGAAATAAAATACGTAAGTGCTTCTAGGCAGGCTATTGGCCCATTTGTCATTCAGTGATAATGGGTGTATCGCAATCTCACCCATTTTTGAAAATGAAATAAAAAGTCGTTCAAAAGACTCTCAAATGGAAAGCATTTGACAGTGTCCGTTGTTGCTATTCAACTTTGTCACTGGCGTTTGTTGTTATCATAATAGTTGGTTGTTGAAACGCTCGCTTTTTCTATAATCTGTAAGCGAGATCTTTGAATAGAAATGCTGTTTTTTCAGCAAGGGCTTGGAGGCCACAACAAGGTTTCCAAGCAAAACTAGAATAGTTTTTTATTGCAACACTTTTATTGCGAAAATTCGTATCGAGAACAACTTTGAAAAACTTTAGTACTTCTAACGAGTGATTTTTGTTTTTTAAGCTTTCAAAAATTAAAAAAAAAAACACACACATAAAATTCAGGAAAAATGCGTGAAACTTTTATTTGAATCGATAGTAGAATCGATATAATTTAATGTTTGAAGATTATATCATGCAAATGTTGGCCGTGGCTGTGACTCAAATTGTCCATCCGCTTAATCCAATTTTGGCATACTCTTTCTAACACGTCGACCGGTACTTCACGAATAAATGCTTCAATGTTGCCTGGCCTCCAGTGATGCGTCAATCGAAGCGGGTTTGTCGCATAGATAGACATGAGCCTTAAAATAGCCCACACAAAATATTGTTTAGAGATTTTAAATCGCATGACCTAGGCTGCTAATTGACCGCCCCCAAACGTGAAATAAACGTTTCACCAAACACACCTTTCAATTGGTCAACTGTTATGGGTGCTGTGTGGCGAGTGGCAGCTTCTTGTTGAAACCTCATGTCAAAAAAGTCAATTTCTTCGATTTTGTGCACCAAAAAGTTTGTTATGCGATACGAATCATCTTTGAAGAAATATGGCAAAATTACTACGTCAGCCTACAATCCGCAACAAATAATGAATTTTTCGGGATTTGCTTGTTCACGTATCTTATCAACTAGAAATGAGTTTCGTCGCTGAACACAATTTTTTGGTAAGAAAAGGTTCTTGTTCAATTTTTCAACTGCCCATTTACCAAAAATTCAACGTTGTGGTAGGTCATTTCGATTCAATTCTTGCACCAGCTGTATTTGCAATGGCTTCAAACCCAAATCCTTCTTCAAAATTTCTCACTTACTGGAGTTACAGAGGTCCAACAATGTAAATTTGGTAGAAAATTTAAACAAATAACCCGAATAGCCGGCTCGTTAGGTCAATTGAACTGGCCCTAAAATTCAAGAAGCACGTGAAGCGTGATGTACAAATAGATGTTTAAAATTGTCAGTACTAGAAATTTTGAGAATAGAAAGCAGAAGCGCTAAAACCAACAGGATCAGATGCCAAAATTGTTGGCCCCTCTACTAGTTATGACAATCGGGAGAAAGAAGATGTTGTTATCTATTTCAAGCCATCACCTGGTGCCTATAGAGAAAACCGTTGCGATTATTGCAACGAAAAACAGAATGTACTGTAACCCAAGCCACATCAGCTGTCTGATAGAAAATTAAATAGGGAACTTAGTTCCAAATGGATGGGCGTTGTACTATTCGGGTAGGCTCTGGCTGGTGCCAACTTGGCGGCGCCCAGATGTTGCAACATATAGTACACGTCAATTGTGCTTACTATACCTCCAAGCGGTATCCACTGGGACCTGGGATGCTCCGTCCACAGCTGGAACAAAAAATTATGATCAACACTATAATTGCTCTGCCAACAATGACTGACTGCACGAATCTCAGTGGTCTACGAGAGCTTTCGCGTAAATGTCACAGCGGATGAATTCGAATGACAGAATCGACGGTGGACTTCAGCAGTCAAAAAAGCAGAAACCCCTGAAGGAGCTACTCCAACATATTTGGTTTAATGGTCTTTCGGGGTCTTTCAATACTAGAACAGGGTATTGAAGTAGAAATGGTTGGCGGATGAGCTCCTGGTGAGCCAACGGCAGCACTCACACACCTGCAGCAGGGTACTGACACTGGATATTCCAGACCTTTATTTTCGAAGGGATCCAAAAGGACCTGGCCCTCCAGGTTAGGGGTTGTGCGTAGGGTTAACTACCCAACCAAATAAAAAGCGATGGCGACTGCTACAGACAACAGAAACAACGTTTATTTGGGTGCGGATTTGTCGTTAGAGGAAGACTCAGGGATAAGGTGATTAGCCAAAATCCAGTTAATGAGCGTATAACCATCCGCATCAGGGCTAAATTCGCCAACATTAGCCTTATAAGCGCCCACGCCCCCGCAGAAGAGAAAGACGACAATTCCAAAGACTGTTTCTACGGGCTCCTCGTATGAGCAGTGCCCTAGACACGACGTGAAAATCGTTCTTGGCGATTTTAACGCAAAGCTAGGGAAAGAGGACATCTTTGGAAACACAATCGGTAAACATAGCCACCATGATAAAACCTTCGAAAACGGACTGAGGCTAATCGATTTGGCTGCGGGGCTAAATCTTGTCGTAAGTAGTACACGCTTCCCGCATCTCAAAATTCATAAAGGTACATGTCGATCTCCAGATCAATTAACCGTCAACCAAATTGACCATGTTGCGATCGACGCAAGGCACTCTTCCAGTGTGTTAGATGTCCGAACTTTCCGAGGGGCCAACTTTGACTCGGATCACTACCTTGTTGTAGCCAAGGTACGAATGAGGATATCTTGTTCACGACCAGCACGAACTAACGCTGTGAAGAGATATGACGTCAGAAAGCTACAATCGCAAGAGATTGCCAATGCCTTTTCCAATCGAGTGTCCCTTCAATTATCCTTGAATCCCATGCCGCCAGCATTAAGCATTGAAGACCAGTGGCAGCAATGCCAAGAAGCCATCAGAGCCGCTGCCTCTGAGGTTCTGGGTCTCACTCGGCCACCAAAACGAAACCCATGGTTCGATAAAGAACGCAGGCAGGCAAATGCAGCCAAACAAAAAGCACGACAAATGCTGATGCAAAAACGAACAAGGGCTGCTTACGATCAGTATAACGAGGTCTACAAGGAGAAAAGAAGGGAAGAACACCGACTGCTCAAAAAGAAAAAGAAGCAACATGAGAAGCGCTTGTTTGAGGAAAAAGATAGGTGCCATGACAGGAACGAGATTCGGAAGTTTTACCAAAAGGTAAAAAGATCCTGCTAGGGTGGCAAACCCCGAACTCAAGCCTGTAAGGACCAGCAGGGAAACATAGTTATAGAGTCACAGTCGCTAAAAAAAAAAGCGTGATGTCATAGGAGCTTTTGAATTGGACAATACGTCGCAATAGACAGACATAACTTCGAGGTAGTACAGGACTTCGTCTACCTACACGGAAAACAACATCAGTGCGGAGATCAAACGGAGAACAACTCGTGCCAACCGTTGCTTCTTTGGGTTAAGAAGGCAATTGAGAAACAACACCCTCTCCAGAAAATCCAAGGTTACCTTGTATAAAACCCTGATCATCCCAGTCCTGCTTTACGGCGCGGAAGCATGGACCTTATCGAAAGCGGATGAGGAAACCCTTGGTCGTTTCGAAAGAAAAATTCTCTAACTGATTATTGGTCCCGTATGAGAAGACAATGTGTGGAGAAGAAGGTATAACAACGAGTTCTGTTCCGCGACATGGGCACAGCTAGTAGAGTACGCATCGCGAGTTTTCGAAAGCACATTGCAGGGAAATTGCGGATGGGGAAGACTTCGTCTTAGGTCTCGCAATCAAGCGGAAGAAGACCCCCACCGACTTAGAGTGCAAAACTGGAGAGAGCTCGCCCAAAATCTAAGTCGTTATAGAAGGATGTAGGTAGAGGTCCAGGTTACCCCCGAACTGTAATGCCCACCAAAGCAAGTAAAAGTTTGGAATAGTTAAAGGTAAATACAAATTGTGGTACCCGTGGTGTGATGGATAGCATGTCCGCCTGTTAATCCAGAGGTTCGAGTTCGAATCCCACCAGAGGCAAAAATGTTTTTTCTACGGGTATCGCCTTTCGCGAGGAATTGGCAAGTCCTCCGTTAGTATTCATTGCCATGAAAAGCGCTTTCTCGACTAGCCGTTCGGAACCGGCAGAAAATGTAGGTCCCCTCCATTCCCTCACAAGGGATGGTTGTGAGAAATGCGCTAGGCCCAGGGCCTCCTTGCTCTGTACCATATTTATTTATTTTAAAGGTAAATACAAGCGCAGTGTAGAGTCTTCTTTCCACTTGAAAAGCTTTTTCGATCACAGAATGTACCTTTCCCTTATGATTGAAATCATCATCACAAATCGTTTCACTATTGAAGCATACTCATCCATTATGTTAACAAACGTAAATGCGTAAATGAGCAATTTGGTGATGGAAATTTAAATGAGAAGAATATGGTCCCACCCGGGTATGGTACGTTTCGTCATTTTTATTTCGTTTATTGTTGTTACGCCCAAGTTGTTTCGCATTTTGTTGTTGCGCATTTTGTTGTTAAATTTTTCGTTTGCTTAGTTTATTTATATTTCGATATTTCTCGCTTCGCTTTGCATTCGTTTCGTTTAAAGATCATTTAGCCTTTGATTACTTTATATTTGGCTGGTTTCGCTTTCTATTGTTTCGTTTTTCGATTAGTTCGCTTTTGTTTATATAGATTTTGATTATTTCGCCATCGTTTGATTGGTATTTTGCTTTTTGTGGATGAAAAAAGAGGCTAGAGGTGTAAAAATTCGCGCGAATTTTTACACCTCTAGCCTCTTTTTTCATCCACAAAAAGCAAAATACCAATCAAACGATGGCGAAATAATCAAAAATTGAACTGTATACCGGTTATTTTTGTATTTTAACAGTTTGTTTAGCTTCTCATCAAACTTTATTGAAAATTGATTAGAACCATCAAAGATATATCATATTTTAGAAGCATTTTCAGAAGCAATTAGTCAGAAATAATATCAAATTTCGAAATATTTATTAAATTTCTGAAAAACCGAACCGCTCGATTTCACAAGCAATAATAATCTGATAATGAGCGAAGTAATTGAATGCCAAAACAATAAATTATCGTAGAGACAAAATGCGAAAAAAAAGTTATCGAGATAAATAAAGTCTAAATAATCATTTGGAAGTTCAATGGAAATGCGAAAAAAATGGTAAGCAAGATAAGAAATGCAAAGTAAGTGTGCAGCGAAATGATTGAAAATCCAAGTAACAGAAAAACAAAACAGGCAATGCGAAGTAAACTAAAATAATTGTGTCAAAAACAAAATAATAGAATGCGTAATAAAATGTGCGAATCAATAGGCACCCGTCCCACCCGTGTATTATGTAAAAGCCACGTGATGTTGTCCATTATTTTTTCTCCTTTTTTACAAAGGAATAACCGTTCAATGGTTTTCCTTGAAAAATAATCTTTTTTTTTTTCAAGTATCTAAATGAAGCCTGTTTTGGGCAGGCCCTGTAGAAATAATATTACAAATTTGAAATTGAATATATTTGGTCACACTGTTTTCATAAACTCTTCCTCTTTTGAGTTCGTTTGGTTTTTGGTCTAACGTTAGATTTGATCTGCAGACATTTGTCCATACCGCTTTACGAGTGGAATTATACTCGAAGTTTTCTTTCTCTAGCTTCATCATCAAAAGGGTGGAGCGAATAATCCCTTTTTCAAATGACAACATAGAAAGAGCTGAATGAGCATACGAAAATCACCGAAACTAAACTTTTTTTTACTCTACTTGGAACCAGGACATGCTCTGGGCAGCAATGTTAAGTAAATTCTCCACACGAATTGTGGCTGTGTGGTAGAATTTCGTAATTACCTCACGAATTCCCAGCGAAAGTGCCACACAGCCGAAAGGAATATTGATGATCCAGGTAAGAAATTCTGTCGTTGTGGGATGTGGAGAACACGACTAAACGTGCAAACACCCACCACATATTCCACCCACCACACATTCAACCCACCAGACATAGACAGTAAAAATTAATTAAGGAGAAAGACATTTGACAAACCCATAATTTTTTTTTTTTACTCCAGCAGAAACTGTTGCTGTGGCTCTAGAGACTGCCGAATTCCCAAGCACAACGACCTTTTAGTCCTCAGAAGTGAGAATTGTGCTGTTATATCACTTTTCTAACGGGGTGTCATAAATTTGGTGAGCTTAATCGTCTTTGAAATTCCAAAAGCGTTAAATGAAATTTTCACGAAACTTTATGATTTCTAATTTTATGGAATTCTATTTTTCGACACGCAATGACAATGCTTAGTCA
Source organism: Melanostoma scalare (assembly GCA_949752695.1). Lineage (NCBI taxonomy): Eukaryota > Metazoa > Arthropoda > Insecta > Diptera > Syrphidae > Melanostoma > Melanostoma scalare. Next base: position 141,600,230 of record OX456984.1, on the reverse strand, counting down.
GAACGATGGGGTCTTTATACTCATTATGGAAGGGTTTTAAATATCAACAACCTTGGCGCCTTATTTTAAGATTAATTTCTTCATCAACACATGTGCTGGCGTAATTATGTTAAAGGTGCCGTAGCGTTGAAATCCTACTTTTTTTTCTTAGGTGAGATTTATTTTGGCTCGCGCCGTAAGATGTTGAAAGAAATCAATAAAAAGCTTCCCCGTTGTGGTGTTTATTTGCATTAATTGGTTTACCTCATGGCGTACAACTCTTTTCATGTTTTCATTTCAACGATGTTTATCTATAACCTTGAAGGTTCGAATTCGACGAGGAATAACCTTAAGCAACTCTGAAAGGACGACACAGCTCCCTGATTGATTGCAATAAATCCGAAGAAAACTTGCGGAACTCGATATTTTATAGTAGAACGGGCACAACAACTCATAGAGCAGAATGTATTATTGCGGGAGCTATTGTGATTAGGGACACTCTGCCACCGCCACGACGCGCCTCATAACTTGTGTTTACTGAATTCAATATGATTTTATATTATTTACTATTGAAATTGTTTTGGGAGTTTCGAGAGTTCCTACTGATTGATATCCACTGAAGTTCCTATTACTCTACTCATGGGTTGTGGAACCAATAATTTTGGTTGTATTGATTTTTTTGATTTTGTCCTTTTATGAAAACATGTTTCAGTAGCTCTTTTGGTAGCTTGTTAGGTCTATAAAATCTAAATTGACCAAATTAATATCTTGCGCGATTAGTGATTGTTTTGCAGCTATTTTACATCATTAACAACTCAAATAACCTTGATTTGGCCGTTCAAGGTCGCATTTATGACCGTCTTTTAATGAATGTCTCTTCTTTGTAAATTTGGCAGGTTCTGATTTGTAAGTAGCACTCCGTTATTAGTAAGTTGCTTTATCTTTTCGGTTTTGTTATTTGCAGTAGATGTGTTTGGTGATATTATAGGTATTCCAAATGACTTCTGTGGCATGCCCATGGATGTTTTGTCTGTTTGGGCCATACGCCAATATGACCATTGTGTGTAATGTCACCTCGTCATATTGAGTACTTTGGGCCGTTGAGTTTTTCTTTTAATAGTATTTTGATATCAATTCTTTCAATACAACTTTAAAAAGATCTGCTATGTTTTCAAGTGAAACAATTTGTGTTAATTTAAAAAATAAAAACGTTAGTTGAAGAAATAGGTTAGTAAATTAGGCGATTATAATGGGTTATTTTTTTTACTACTCTGCCTTGGCAACACTGATTTTGACAGCTGATGCACGTTTCGTGTTTTTTGTCATTGTTAAACATTTTCTTTCGGTCTGTCCATGAAACGTCAAACGTACAATATCAAATAAACGAGCAATGCCTGCAAATTACTGAATTTTGAAGAGAAGCTTTGGAACTTACATACTTACTTAGGTGGGCATTACAGTTCGGGGTGAACCTGGGCCTCAACCAACATACTTCTGTAACGACTTCGATTTCGGGCGAGATCTCTCTAGTTTTGCACTCTAAGTCGGTTGAGGTCTTCATCCACTTGATTGCGCCACCTAAGACGAGGTCTTCCCCTTCCGCGATTTCCCTGCAATGTGCTTTCGAACACCCGACGAGCCGGAGCGTTTGGGTCCATCCGCTCTACATGGCCCAACCATCGTAGCCTCGCGATGCGTACTCTTCTGGCTATACCCATGTCGCGGTACAGCTCATACAGCTCGTTGTTGTATCTTCTTCTCCACACATTGTCTTCTCATACGGGACCAAAGATCATTCAGAGAATTTTTCTTTCGAAACGACCAAGGGTTTCCTCATCCGCTTTCGATAAGGTCCATGCTTCCGCGCCGTAAAGCATGACTGGGATGATGAAATCAAGGTCTTATACAAGGTCACCTTGGTTTTTCTGGAGAGGGTTTTGTTTCTCAATTGCCTTCTTAACCCAAAGAAGCAACGGTTGGCAAGAGTTATTCTCCGTTTGATCTCCGCACTGATGTTTTTTTCCGTGTCTATAGCGGATCCTAGGTAGACGAAGTCATGTACTACCTCGAAGTTATGTCTGTCTATTGTGACGTTTTGTCCAATTCATCGATGTTGTGTCTCCCGGTTTGATGACAACATATTGCCCTCATTAACCATCAAACCCATTTTTGCCGCTTCTGTTTCGATACTCGCAAAAGCATCTATGACATCCTACCCTTTTTTCTTCCCATTGCGTCAATATCGTCTGCATAGGCGAGTAATTGTACAGACTTTTGAAAGATTGTTCCTCTGATGTTGACGTTTAAGTTTTGTACAATCTTTTCAAGTATAATGTTGAAGAAATCGCATGACAGTTTGTCGCCTTGCGACATCAAAGGCCTTGGTGAGTTCTTTACCGACCTTGACGGAACAGCGTGAATTCGCCAAAGTCAACCTGCATAGTCGTACGAGTTTTGCAGGGATGCCGAGACTAGACATGGCTCTGTACAGCTCGTCTTTGTGAACACTCTTCTGCCTTGAAATCGATAAAAAGATGGTGTACATGTATCGATATTATATTCTCGGGTTTTTTCCAAGATCTGCCGTAATGTGAAAGTTTGGTCGATTGTGGACTTTTCTGGTCTAAAACCACATTGATAAGGACCTATCAAGTTGTTGACGTGGGGTTTCAGACGTTCACATAGTACAGCAGACAAGATCTTATAAGCGACGTTAAGGAGGCTTATCCCTCTGTAATTGGCGCAGTTGTGAGGGTCTCCCTTCTTTAGGATCGGGCATACGATACTGAGGTTCCATTCATCGGCCATGCTTTCTTCCGACCATATCATGCAGATCAGCTGGTGCATGCTCCTTTCCAACTGGTCTCCAGCTGCCTTGAAAAGTTCGGCATCAAGGCCATCTGCGCTTGCAGTCTAATTTAACTTAAGTTTGCATATGGCAAGTTTAACTTCTTCTAGGTCGGGAGAACGGCATTCTTGATCATCGTCCAAGTTGAATGGGGCATTCTGCTTGACAGCGGAATTTGTGTTTTCATCGCCGTTAAGCAGTCTGCAGAAGTGATCTTTCCAGATCCTCAATAGCGACTGTGACTCTATTACTAGGATTCCCTGCTGATCTTTACAGGCTTGAGTTCAGGACTTGCCACCCTCGCATGATCATTTTACCTTTTGGTTAACCTTCCGAATTTCGTTCCTGTCATGACACTTCTCAATATCTTCAAACGAGCGCTTCTAATGCTGCTTCTTTTTCTTTTCGGTGTTCTTCCCTTCTTTTCTCCTTGTTAATCTCGTTATACTGATCGTAAGCACCCCTTGTTCGCTTTTGCATCAATATTTGTCGTGCTTGCGTATTTCCGATCGAGATTCCTCCTTCAATCTGCTCCACGACGTCGTTGATAAATAGAATGAAATGTAGCGTACTCAAGACACAACCTTGCTTTACTCCCATCTATGTTGAAAACTCTTCGGAAATATACACACCATCCCACACGTATGCCACGTTATTTTCGTGCATGGTTCTTAGCAAGGTAAGAAAATCCCAACTTATAAAATTTGAAATAAAGTGCTTCACGAGCAGTTAAATCAAAAGCAGTACGAAAATCGTCAAGAAAGGCGTAAAATGTATGTTTTTTTCTTTTAAATCTCTGTGCTATGTTTCGCAAGTAGAATAATTGATCTACTGTGGAATAGTTTTTTCTAAATCTTCTAAATCCAGCTTGAAATTCATTCACAATTTTCTTATTTTCAATCCACAAAAGCATAATAGAGTAAGAATAAGGAGTATTCAAGCCCGAGGTAGCTTTCATATCAAAAAAATATAGCACTGCAGCCTTTGCTGGTGATGTCTGTATTGTAATGGTTAGCATGTCTTCTTGATACGCGGAAGTTTCCTGTTTTGAATCCCATCAGAAACCAGAAAATGTTATTCCACGGGTATCGCTTTTCGAGAGGAATTAGCAAGTCCTCCGATAATGAAATCAATGAAAAATGCTTTGAAAAGTGCTTTCCCGGTTAGCCGTTCGGGTTCGGAACTGGCAGAAAATTGTAGGTCCATTCCATTCCCTCATAAGGCATTGTTGTGCGAAGTGTGCCCGACACTCCCCGCTCTGTTGCGCCACCCAAAACACAAATGCGCCTAAGCCAGTAATAGTTTTGGCTCAGACTTGGAACAATTCAGAATCCAGAGGCTTGCCAACATCTTCCAAGGCCAACGAGCAGCACCCTACAGGCAGATCACTAGGGGGAGGAACAAGAAAGAACTGTGATTCAATTGAGATAACATTGTTAATACTTCCACTTAGGAGAAAGAAGAAGTTCTGCTATACTTTTGTAAGCCTTGAAAAAGATGGGTTCAAACGAATACTTCAGAAAAATTAGCACAAAACTTAGATTCGAATAGTAAAAAACAAATTGCTCTGGACATGATCTTAGTGTGGAAACAACGCTTTTCAGGGATAGTTTTGGAAGAATTTCAACAACCCACCCGCAATGGAATGGTTGCATGTCTTCCTGATTTTGAAGAACATCGAGAATCTAAAATTACCTTCTTTATTTTACACTCCTGCCTGCTACAGTGTTAAAAAAAAAAAGAAAATAATTTTCTTTCTTTTCCATTTAGTAATGAAGTACCTTGTTACTGGTCGTAGTCACACTGTACTTCGTAAGGAAAAGCATTTTATCTCTAAAAGCAGCACGCTTGAAAATGTGGTACCATTTTCATTATTTTTCATTGAACATTTTCATGGTACTCTTATACACCAATTCAATTCACTGTCTCGAATTTGAAATAGTCTATTGGGTGTTTATTCAACGCCAAATAGCAAATTCAAATTCATATGCTTCCTTGAAATTACTTTTTTCGAATAAAAAAAAAAGAATGATTTGCTCGAAATATATTGCAAAACCATTAGGTCGTAGAAAATTTACAAAGCGTAACAATAAAATGGCTATAAATTCTAAAATTGTAATAAACTAGCAGGCACTAGTAGAGTTCAGCGAACACATTTTCAATCAAAAGAGGTACTTTTTACGAACCATAAATTATATTATTCGATTTTATTTTGGTGTATCAATCGACTCGAGATACCTGAACTCAATTTTATGTTTTTAGTTCACAAACAATTAGATCCAAAATAAAAGAATTTATATTGCAGTTAACATCCATTTGTTTATTGTATGGATAAAACAATCCATCAAAAGAAAACCTGACTTCCTCGTTTTAATAGTGTTGCCGATGTGAGAAAAATAGAAAGGTATTTTATGTGCACAGTACGCATTTAAGATCGATGGGCTTGTCGATTTACCACAAACATCTTATTTATTCATTTATGGACATTCAAATATTTAGAGCTTGTAATGAAACTCTGTGACTGTATAACTGAAATCTTTACGAGAAATCGATATAAATCGTTGAAATAGAGCAGTTTCTCAGTTTTGGGTCTTTTCAAGTAAACATACTTAAAAAAGCACTTGAATAAGGGGCAGGAATTGTACTCTAGCTTTAGAAATACATGAACTTAACAATTTGAAATGGAAGCCAAATCAAAGAAGTTTAAAAAAACTACGCATCATCTCGTGAAACATCAGCAAGGAGGTTTTTGTCTACTTTAAATGGAAGTGTCTATAATGCATTCACTATGTGGGTCGTTTTGGATAGTATAACAGAATCTTATTAGAGTCATCTCTGATTAAAAATGGTTTTCTATTGGTCAGTCTTTAATGAGTTTATTGCAGCCATTTGAGTTGAAAATCATAAGGTTCATTCGCGCGAGCTTTAAGCTGTTATTAGTTTTGTCTTTGAAATGAAATATTAAAATAAATTTGTGGTACAGAATCCAGGAGATTTTCAACTCAAACGACTCCAATGGGAATATTTAAGATTCATCGATAGGAAACCTTTTCTGTGTTCTGTTAAATGAACCTTGTTCAACCCTCAAATGGATCGTGTGAGCTCATGTCCACTTTGAACACACGGCCTTTCCAACGAAGATCAACGTTTGCATTATAAGTAATGACAGCTTCTTGGTTTCGTTTACTCAGTACGATTCATTGAATTCTTCTCGGCCCATAGAACAATGCTGTCAGGGCAAAAATTAAATGAACTAATCATACGCAACAGTAGAAATTTAACATCCGAAGAGGATCTTAAAAAAACCAATATGAGAAGCCGAGGATGGAGCCGTCAGTAACAGTTAAAATGAGTTTTAGAAGTTTCAGACGGGACATCAGATCATTCATGAGAACAAGAAAGACAGTCGGGCCCCTGTGGAACACCAGCACTTATTAAATGAGTACTAGACTTAACACAATCTTTCACAAAAGGCAGTTTTTAAATAAAACTAAGAAGAGGAGCGATAGCATAATCGATATGAAAATCTCGCATTTTTGATAATAAAACCTGGAGCAAAACTTTTTGAGTTGTCCCATTAAATCGTAAAGCGGTAACGCCGCGTCGTCGGCGTCGATCATTTAAATGCTGTGTTTTTCAAAATAGTTCACAATATGATGGTTTTCAACGTTTCAGTAACCTTGGAATTGAGGGACGTAAATTCAATTGGAGCGTACTTGGAATCGGGAGAAGATTCGTCTTTTATCATTTTGACAGATTATCGGTTTTTTTGCCTCGGTAGAAGATAACTTTATCAAAATAACGGCGGAGAAACCATCTGGCCAATCGGATTTATGGATGAGGTGATGTTTAAGGACTTTCAACAGAGCGAGGTTTGAATTGGTTTCTGCAAATTGAACAATATTAAACGAAGTTGAAGACCATAGTCGAACAAGGGCCATACAGTTTTTGGTAGGCAAAATCATTTTAAGTGAACGGATTTCCTACAGGGATTGACGATTTAGAATTTAATTTATGAACGCACTTTTTCACTAGTTATCGAAGCGTCGTTGTCAATTTATTTAGTAAACAAGAAACTTCTGCAAATTATAAAAATTCAGAGAGTTCTACCGAACTTGAAGAGCGTTAGTTTCAATTTAATTGCTCTCGCTTTAGAAGACAGAACATAATTTGACCATATTCGTTGTGTGATGTTGTCGTGTCAGTGACACAACGAGTGAGTGGAAGTATTAAAAATATCGCTGTCGCTCAGGAGTGCGGAGGTTACGATCCAAATCAGTAAATTTCGCGGCGGCGGCGTTCTCAAGGATTAAGCAACCCTGAGAGCACATTATGGCGTATTTTGCGTAATGCTCTTGGCTTACAACCATACAAGATCAAGCTGACTCAAGAATTGAAGCCCATGGGCGTACGAAGCGACGTACGTTCTCCGGGGCTCTGGGCTCTGGAGAAGATTCGCCAAGATGATGAATTTCATCGCAAAGTCATCTTCAGTGTAGAAGTTCATTTTTGGCACAATGGTGCCGGTGGCGTTATTAGGCCATATTTTCCGTCGACGATTACAATCGTCAGGTTACTGTGAATGGCCAGCTTAATCGCGCCATGATTACCGATTATTTTTGGTCGATTTGTATATAAATTAATCTATCGAGCATTTTTATCCGTGAAGCTTTTGCAAAAGTGAGAGAAGTTATGAAGCTCTGCGGCTAACCACGCCAAAGGAAGTGTCAAGTAATGACACTTTTTCCTTTTGTGTGTCTATCTGCGATAGTTAAAGTTAGTGCCCATGTGGTCAAAAAATCTGAAGTGTGTTTAAACAGAAAAATGTTTTGTATCCATGAAAGTTGCTTATGTCGTTTCCCTTTCACTCCTTTACTTCTATTTCGTAATTCGTTTAAGTGAAATTGACAGATTGTTTGCATTTGCAGCGGTAAAATAATTAGATTTCTTTTATTATTTAAACGCTTAAGACAAGACTATTCGTTCGCTTGAAATTTTAAAAATTATTTTGTAGTCTGCTTGATAAAATTTATTAACTATCAGCGGACTATTTAACTTTTCAGAAATTTAATAAAAACTGACAAGCAGTCAGATAATTAAAGTAGCGTTCGAGCACGCACCCATAACCGAACATTTAAGCACATCTATGCACAATATACCACACTTTTTTTCGAGTATTTTAAAAACAACTAATTTTTGACAGAAAACATTCTCCGTGAGAGAGTAAACAATTTCCCCATGCTACACATTCTAGCCGAAGAAATTTCTATGAGCAGAAGAAATATGTGAACATTTGTTTTGACATTTTAAAGTTTCTGTGCGTTATGAAAAGAATTTTTTGTTTTCAGTTGCAAATAAATTAATTGATTAATGGTAAGTTGAACTAGAATATTTATCCAGAAGCTTGTACAAATTCTCATAAAAACCTGTTATCTGCTTATTTGGTATGACGTTTTACAAAGACCGGGTGAAGAGTTTGAAAACGATGACGATGTCGAAGAAATGTGGGCTTTGAAAACCATGGAACATACAACATTTATACAACATTCAGACAAGATTTCCCTAAACTTAAGAATCGAGGTTACAAAAAATCAAAAGGAGATCGTTTATAGAAAAATTCAAGAAACTAGAGGACTTTTCATATGGATCTCTCCTAAGATCGGAATCTTAGAAGGAATTCTCAACTGAAAACTCGTTGCCTGTTGTTAGTGTGCAATTCTTGGCCATTAAAATAGCAAGGAACTGCGAAGGTTATAACGATGCTGTTTCTGAAAAGTTCAAACCCAAAGTCTTACCAACTTTGACATCGGTTAGGGAAGCGACATAACTTGTAACCACCATGAACGTAACGAATTGTATAAAATTTAGACTAAATAAATATTTTATAAGATTATGAAAGAATCATTTTTTCGTCCAGTCGTAATTGTTACGAAGAGTATTGCCCCTTCCAAAGACTGGCTAGGACAGTGAAAGTACTTCATTATTTTGGTTTTGAATGAAAATGAATTGAAAAAATTAGGTTTAATTTCCTTAATACACAGTGACTTTGGGAATATCACAATAGCATCTGTTGGCAGAAACCAATTCAGCCCGATAGTTGAACAGAAGCCAACTGAAAGAAACATTTGATATGTTTACTTAAGACAAAAAAAGTCAGTTCAAATTTGATGTTTAAATATGTGTAGGTTTTGTGTCAACAAAACGTTCGAGTACTTTTATGTACATCAATCGCTCTCAGAGAAATTTTACCCCCACTTAAAATTTTTCTGACGACCGATTTTGGTGCACAAAGTACTCGAACGTAGTTTTGTGTATTTTTGATATTCACTCCTTTGCCCTGAAACAGAAATACGAGTGAAGAGATCATTCTCAAACTTCATCCCAAATCGACTTTTGGAAAACGTTTCAGAGTGAATAGGAGAGTTGACTCCAGATTTTAGTTTTGGAAAACGACATTATCCTCATGAAACTTTTTGGCATGGTCATTTTCAATCAATACCACAGTGTATCTAAGAATTGCTTTACCAGGGTGTCCTTAGCTTATTAGAGTTTTACCGCATGCTGCTTAAGACTCTTTTCCTTTCAAGAATTTCTCAGAAGAATTTCAAAAACTACAATGTAAACTGACAGTCTCTGTGTTTCTAAATTAAAAGAGACTGATGGGCAATTTTTATTTTCAGAGAATGTGGACATCGGCTGCATTTGACACGGTGTTATTATATTTATCTTTTCTTTGAAATGTTCAAAGTCTGAACTAGGCCAATAATAAATATTAAATGTTGTTCCACGATAAACCCTTTCTCCCAATTCTGTACAGCGCTTTAAGTCATTGACGAAGGATCGTGGCTATTTAAGAGCTTATCAATCTCAATCTCTAAGGACTCTGTCAAACTCCAACGCAATTTGAAATAAAGAAAAACCGCCTTCCTTTTATTCTAAGGCTTATCATTAGTGATATCCTGATGTTTGCATATTGATCCGTAACTCAAACTGCATCCAGGATCACTTGTTAGCAACTGAAATAGTTAAGGGACATCCGCCTGTTGGAATCTTGTTAAACACTTCGATTGATTAGGAAGGGAATAAGTAATGGAAAAATTATTTTAAAAGAAAAATCGGCATTTGCTCTGAAGAGTTATCAACTGAAACCTCCTCAATCCATGCAAACAAGGGAGTTTACCCAACTTTAATGCAGCCTCAAAAATCAATAAGCAATAACGATATTAGTTCTTGTGCCGTAGCGTAACGTGAATGAAGTCAACATAATATAGTTCTACCACTCAATGAGTATAAGTATGACTAAACAATTGTCATGAATTAATCTAACCAACGCATTTACGTCAAATTAAATTAATTTATTTGGTCTAACCTTATAAGCTTTTGCCTTAAATTTAAAAGAAATAATTGTTATTCCATAAGTCCATAAGGATGAGCAAGAAATCTCTTAATGCTCTTCACCCACACAATGTAATCTTGTTTCATGTTAAACTTCAAACACCAAAGAGGGACTATAATAAATCTAGCTTTGTCAAGAAAAATTGTAAAAAAAAATGTATAATCCCACAGTTTCGCAAAGTCATTAATTTCAACGAAATTGTAAATTAGCTACAGCAGCTGTAACTATTACTTACAACATTGACACAGCAGCTGTCAGTAACGACGTTTGTTTCAAATTAATTCAAACAATCCAAATTGAAAAGCAACACAACATAGTAATCTTTTATACTCACCGAAGGCTAACCATTTCCTCTTCATCGTCTTTCATCCTGATAAGTCTTTTGTTTAATTTTCTTAGTAAAACGTCGTTGTCATTCCTTTCATCAAAGCTAAGCAAAAGTCCAAACAAGTATTCTTTTAAATATATCCTTGCTTCACTTCACTTGATCCCTTGCCACTAATTGAAATCTTTCAACCTTTTAATTGACGCTCTAGGGAGTGATGATGCTGGAAACCTACACACATGACACTGCATTGCAGTTTTAGTTCACGACACATTATATCATGGATGCGGTTGGATTCCTATTCGTATTTTCCTTCGCTTTCGTAGCAAAACAATAATTATAAAGCCTTATATGTATTTTGAGTTCGATTAAATTACACTCGTCCTGTGGGTGCTGCATATTTCTACTACGTCAGTGTAAGGCAATTGCCAAGCACTTTGTGAAACTGTATACTTTTTCTTGTGCACAACATTGGCGCCCCATTCTGGGCTGTTGACTCATAGAGTGTTTCCTTTTCTTTCCTTTTTTATTCAAAAGCTCTTGTATTGGAGTGCTAGGACGTCGACAACGACAATGACAGGAAATATAAATTTCATTTGCAATTGCATATTTGCGGTTAATGGTTGCACAGTGTGAGGTAGACACAGGACAATGGGAGACGAAACGCAATTTTAGTGGCGATGGCGAGTGTTGTTCCTGCAACAAAAAATAAGAATAGACGTTAAACGAAACGATTCTAAAAATATGTATAAAGTACTGTGTGCTATGGATAGTGTTGCAACTTTATTATTCTGAATAGATCCTTGCAGGAATGATTATGATTTATTATTGTAGGTACAAGACTGTGATGATGATAGGGCATATATGATTGTGCTTTAGATGTGCCAAATTGAAAGGAAGCAAAGAGGAAACAAATGGCTGTGTATCAGGCAGCTTTTGTGTCCATGTCTCAAGTGGTAATGGGACTTAATAGTTAAATGGAGGGTACTCTGTCGGGTTTTATTAGTTTATTCTATTGGGAGAACAAATGAGAATAGAGCAGCTGCAGATATGTGGATGAAATAATTAAAAATGTAGGTTGTCACAGTCTTGACAGTTCTATTACCGTCTGGGGAGCTATGAGCGAAAGTAATGAATGTGGCTGTTTTGAATTACTTGTTAATGGATAAAATAGATTATGTTGAAGAATTGTATAAGTTATAAACCGAGAGCTTACTGCTAATTTTGGGTGTGGATTATAGCACCAATAGTTTATGTTCTTGGATTTATCTTTGGATTGATTATATGAGATGTCGAAGTCTTACGGACTCTCATTATGTCCAGTAAGAGTTGTATTGAGATATCAATGTGTTGAATAGGTAAGATACCAAATGCTGCCAGTATGATATGAGATTAAACAACAAAGCTTATTTTTCCGGATGTTCCATCTCGTGCCGAATTGATATGATTTCTGAGAACTTTGATAGTGTACAAAAAAGGCCATGAATGATAGGAATTTTTAGGAATATGCATTAAGATTATAAGATATGTTTTTGCCAAGCTTACACATTTACATATATTATATTTTTCGAAAATACCGCAACAAGATATATGTAGTTAGGAAAGGTTTTACACACTAGCGTGTGCTGACAGGGTGCTTTGCATAAGATGCGACTGAAGTTACGGACGGATAGTCAAGGCAAGCAAAAAATAGTATGGGAAGGGGGGGGGGGGTCTATCTCCCTCCGTTAAGGCAGGAGGGGCTGTTTCATAAGAAATTGACTTAGGATTCTAAAAAAGTTATTTAAAATCAACTTACTTACTTAAGGTTGCGCTACAGTCCGGGTCGGACTAGGGCCTCAACCAACATGCTTCTCCAGCCAGCTCGGTCCCTAGCTAGCTGCCTCCAGTTTTGCACGCCAAGTTGGTTGAGGTTTCCTCTTCGTCTACTGCGCCGTCCCTCGGGATTGGATTCGAAGACTTTCCGGGCCGGAGCGTTGGTGTCCATTCGCTCTACATGACCCAGCCATCTAAGCCGCTGGACCTTGACTCGTTTGACAAGTTCAGTGTCGCTGTACAGCGCGTACAATTCTTCGTTAAATCTTCTTCTCCATTCACCATCTATGCAGACGATACTAAAAATCACCCGAAGAATTTTTCTCTCGAAGCATCCTAAAGCGTTCTCGTCTGCCTTTGACAAGGTCCATGCCCCTGCGCCATATATAAGAATCGGGATGATAAGTGTCTTATACAGGGACACTTTAGTTGCTCGAGAGAGGACTTTACTACTCAATTGCCTTCTTAGTCCGAAGAAACAGCGATTGGCAAGAGTTATTCTTCGTTTGATTTCAGCGCTGGTGTCGTTGTCTGAATTAATAGCGGCGCCTAGGTAGACAAAGTCCTTAATTACCTCAAAGTTATAGCTGTCTATCGTGACGTTCTGTCCAAGACGTCGGTGTTGGGTGTCCTTTCATGATGACAGCATACACTTGGTCTTGCCCTCATTTACCACTAAACCCATCTTCTTCGCTTCCGTCTCAATGCTCATAAACGTGCCATTGACATCACGCTGCTTTCTTCCAATTGTGTCAATATCGTCGGCATATCCGAGCAATTGGACGGATCTTTGAAAGATTGTGCCTCTTGTGTTGACGTGGGAGTTTTGCACTATTCTTTCAAGAACGATGTTGAAGAAGTTGCATGACAGTGCATCGCCTTGCCTAAAACCTTTTTTGACATCGAATGTATCTGTGATCTTTCCCGACTCTGATGGAGCAGCGTGCGTTCTCCATCGTCATCCTACACAATCGGACAAGTTTGGTAGGGATACTAAAACTAGACATGGCTCTATATAACTCCTCTCTACAGATGCTGTCATACGCGGCCTTAAAATCGATAAAAAGGTGGTAGGTATCGATTTGAAGCTCCCGGGTTTTTTCCAAGATCTGCCGTAGTGTGAAGATTTGGTCTATGGTGGACTTTCCTTGTCTAAAGCCGCACTGATAAGGACCTATCAGACGCTCACACAATACGGCAGAGAGGATCTTATATGCGATGTTAAGAAAACTGATACCTCTGTAGTTGGCGCAGTTCAGAGGGTCTCCTTTCTTGAGGACCGGGGAAACAATGCTGAGGTTCCATTCATCGGGCATGCTTTCTTCCGACCATGCATACTCCTGACCAGTTCATCGCCTGCCGATTTAAGCAATTCGGCAGTGAGGCCATCAGCTCCAGCAGCTTTGTTGGACTTTAGCTTGGATACTGCTGTCCTCACTTCGTTCAGGTCGGGTTGGCGGAATTGTTGGTCTACGTCGCCTAAATCGAATGGTTCTATCTCTCTAACAGCGGAATTGGGTTCATCATTGCCGTTATAGAGCTTGGAAAAGTGGTCTTTCCATATCCTCAGCATTGACTGCGGTTCCACCACGATGTTCCCTTGGTCGTCTTTGCAGGCTTCGGCTCGGGGCTTATAGCCCGAGGCTGTTGTTTTTACCTTTTGGTAAAACTTCCCAACCTCATTCCTGCTGTGGCACCCTTCTATCTCCTCGATCGCGCGCTTCTCATGCTCTCTCTTTTTCCGTCTGAGAAGCCGGTGTTCGTCTCTCCTCTTCTGCTTGAAGAGCTCGTAAGCAGTTCTAGTCTTTTTGTGCAGCGCCGCTTTGTATGCTTCCTGTTTAGCTGCATGTGCTTGCCGGCATTCGTCGTCAAACCAGGGGTTTCGTTGTGGTGGCCGTGTGAAACCCAGCACTTCAGAGGCACCATCTCTGATGGCTGATTGGCAGTGCTGCCGCTGGTTCTCTATACTTGATGCTGGCGGCATAGGACTCCTTAAGAGGTTGTAAGAGACTCGATCGGAAAAGGACTTGGTGATCTCTTGCGATTGTAGTCGTCCAACGTCGAATTTTCTCACAGTATTTCCTTGTGTTGGCTTGGATCGGGATATCCGCAGTCGTACTTTGGCTACAATAAGGTAGTGGTCCGAGTCAATATTGGCCCCTCGAAATGTTCGAACATCCACTATACTGGAGAAGTGTCGTGCGTCGATTGCAATGTGGTCAATCTGTCCCTTGGTGGATATTGAAGTGCTGTAACCGCGTACTAGCTACCAGAACGTCTCGCCCCGCAGCGAAATCGATCAGCCTGAATCCGTTATCGGAGGTGTTGTCGTGCAGGCTGTATCTTACGATTATTCCACCAAAGATATCTTCTCTTCCTAGCTTGGCATTAAAATTAACTTAGTCACTTTTACGTTAAGTGGAAATCTGTTGTTTTTCCATCGGCTTTTTTTGGTCACTGTGATTTTGGTAATGAAACATTCAAGTTACATTAACTTTCCCAACGTTTCGGCAGGGGTTGCTGCCTTCTTCAGGGGAATTGTATAAAAAAGAATAAAAGAAAAATTGGTCAATAAATCACCTCTGTTAAGTCACTTTTCACCACATAATATAGCGTTTTTGAAACCTTATACTTTGTTCTTTAATTAACATCTCAGTTGAAGTTGATTTAATCGAATCTTATAGTCAAAATTTAAAAAATATCAAATTTTTTTCCGTAACAAAATTTTTACATATTAGGGGTAATTTTTTGAAATCATGAAATCGTTGACTAGCTCTGAGTCAAACACAAAAAGCTGGACATGGAAACCTTTCTTAGTTTTTGAAAAATTTAAGAAAAAAGGATTGTACTTTTTTCCAGAAAATACCATTTTTGGACATACATAGAATAAAGTCTAATCGGCAGAAGAGGTTTTTCTGAAAAAATTTACGTTTTTTGTATTTTTTCAAAAAATAAATTGATTTTTGACGTTTCCAATATCATTAGAATGAAGGAAATAGCAAAATTAGTAAAAGATTCAAGCAGGATTAAGCACTTTCATAAAACTGGCAATACACGATACACGTACCGATAATCGTACATCGCATGGGATGATTGTATAGTGTGTATGCAAAAAATTTCGATTGTTTCGACATCGCAATGCCGAATGCCTTGAACTGAAAACCAAATTCGATCGTATCCAAGTCGCATTCGACGATTGTATCGTGTATTCCCCACTTTAAACAATTTAATGCGATCTGTCCACTTGATGGTCCATGACACGGTGGGGTCCCGTCACAGTTCTAATTTATGGTGGACATTCTTGAAACTTCACAGATCTCTCAGTGTGTTTTTAGTGGTCTAAAGAGCCACGAATTTTGACATGTTTTTTTCCTTAAATTAATAGTTCCTTTAGTCTGCTTATGTGAAAAGATCTTTCTCTTTCTGTCATTCCAATGCAAGTTTTTCTTTACCTCCCATTCTTCATAATCAGTTGTTGCTATTTTATTACCCGAAAAAATAAAAAGGAATCTGCTCAGAGAATAAATAAATCACGAAAAAACCAATAAAGGATTTTCTGGAAAAATACCTTCAAGGCTTCAAGTTTTCAAAAACTAAGTAAGTTTTTATTTTCCGATTTTTATTATTTGACTCAGAACTAATTGAAATGCTGATGGTTTAATGGAAAAATGGCCTTCTATATCACAGAATTTTGTAAAAACTTTATTTGAAGAAAAAAAATGGACTAAATCTTCAAAACTTTAAAATTTTGTTAAAATTTAGATTTTGAAACATGAGTACTCAGGAACCAATCAGTTAAACAACTTCAAAATTAAAAAGTACGCTATAGCACGTGGTGAAAGGGGATTTAAGTAAATTTTTTTGCAATCGTGCAGAAAACTTTTTGAGATTTTAATTAAATATGGCAATTTCTGCCTGTCTGTCTGTCTGTCTGCCCATATATGTATATGTATATATCTGCAGCTTGACCGGGTTTTTTAACATCTTGCAGTTAGTGTCTGTGGGGCAACCTGCAGAGAGGTTTTTAGAATTGAGTCTCTAGGTCTTGAGATAAAGGGACCTGCCATACAACCTTCATGATAATACTTATTTTTCTCGAAAATAGATCTAACGATTTCGATTGAGTTTTATGTTAAGGATTAAGTCTTTCTCGTAATGTAAAAATTTTTTGGAAAAAGTCTAAGAACGATACCCCCTCTAGTAGGTACCGTTCTCTCAAAACCCGACTTTCTCGTTAATGACTTAAACGATTCTGATGAAATATTACATTAAAAAAGATTGCCAATGAATATTTGAAAAATTTTATCTTTTGAAATTTTTAAAAAATTCAAAATTTTTTTATATTTTTTTTTTTTTAATAATTTCAAAACTTTTTCTTTCTTTTTTTCAAATTTTTTGTCGAAATATCTCCGGCAAGGTATCAAAACTTGCATACTTTTTTAAAAAAAAACTCATTTTTTAAAAAGTGAAAAATAAAAAATCGTGGCTTTAAGAAAATTGCTAAAAGTGGCGTTTTTAGATTTTCGCTAGAAACCTCTGGAATATTTAATTCAATCTTTTTCAGTATTTTTTGCGATTTTTTTCAATTTACACAATTAATGTGTAGTTGCCCATCCTGTACCACCAAATATATTACAAAGAAGGTTGTACTCAGGCTGAAGACTTTGATATTGTACTTAGCACACAATCGGAAGTTCGTCCGACCCAGTTGTGCCCATTTTTTAATATGAAATTTCCTCTCGCGCCTAAACGAAGGAAAACGATTTTATTTTTGTCTTGGCCTAACCTTTTGGTCCTTGGTCAACCTAACCTGGTCCTGGTCAGCCTAACCTTTTTGTCCCGGTCAACATCCTGAATACGGTGGCTCATATTTAGGTTTCAAGTTTGTACTTTGGGATGAAGTGTTAAAAATAATATCCTCCAAATGGCAACCTCACATGGCACTATCTTAGCCATAGCTAAAGTAATGTTGGTTTTCAATGCATTTAGAGGGACTATTTGCAGTAATACGATCTCATGCGTTGTCCAACGGAAAATATCTTATGATTTTGGTGGCCAATTGACCAAAACAGTCAAATTACAAGATCAGGAAATTTCTCACACAATAAAGCTTCAGTTGGAAGTGTTGTATGGCCTGTTGCCACCTCTTGTTCGAACCATATATCGCTCAATTCATGATCTTCAATCGCCCGCCGGTCAAAATGGTTAATATTCGATTATATCGCTCCAAATGTAATGTAACCGTAAATTCAGATCATCAGCAACACTAGCAGTCTTGCATTGCGATGATGCATTGGTAACGCTTCCACTGTCCACTTCTGTAGTAAATTGTCATAATTTTTACGCGTTGTTCGATTGTAAACCTTTATCACGAATGGCAAGCATTCAACTAATATTATAGCACCTCAAATTTTTTTTTTTTATAATTAGCGCGCACATCAAGGGGTTATGAATAGGAATACCCTTATAATGTTATAGAACACAGTGCGAGCATTTAGGAAAATAGGAGAGGATTTAATAAGAGACACCGATGCACGTTGCTCTTCAACTATTGTGAATCGTAATGCAGGGGAAATACAGAGCCAGGTAAACCATTCCACATTCGGGTGGTGCGACTAAAAAAAAGAATCTCTATACTTGACTGTACGCCCGAAGTTGGGCTCAAGGTAAAACTGATGAGCATTCCTAGCGAGGCGGGTGTTGCGGCTAAATTGTTTCAGGGGAGGAATGTAGCTGGCTATTTCACTAGAGCACTGTTTGTGAAAAAAGCGATAAAAGAGAGAGAGACAGGTGACGTTTCGACAATGTCCAAGAGAATCAATCGATTCTACGATTGAACCTATCAATTTAACGCTCTATTTTGTACCTATCAAGTAAGTGCAAAGATGTTTGAGAAGCACCTGACCAAACCAGATATGGGAGTTATACTCCAGTTTTGGACGGATGAAGGTCCGATCGCAAACCCCCTAATGTTGTTAAAATCGACTCTAAACTTACCCGACATTACGATCCACAAAAACACACAAAACAAAGTATCAAACGCAGACGCTTAATCTAAGTCCAATCAAATAACAGCTGAGATTGACAGGTGTCAGATGTTAGTGCTACCAACTCGAAACCACGAAAAGAATGACCCTGTAAAGGAGTAATGAGGCAAAGTATCTGGGTTGCTGGTAATCAGTATGTGTATGCATTATGTATATGGTAAGATAAATTGAGTAGAGTCCTTTGTCTTCTAACAATCAAAATGAGTCTGTTGCGATCCTTTCGAAGAGTTTTCTGTAACCTTGGGTTGAAGCCGGTAGTTCGATATACAGTGTTAAATAAAATCTAGTTTATTATTTTATTACATAGATAGAATGACCATCGAAAATCAGAAATAAAGTAAAACGATTGTATTAAATACACATCTCCGTATTTCGGCCAAATGTTGTTTAACTTTTCTGGGTAACATGAAACTTGATAAGAACTTCAAAAATTGCCGTCGAACCTCGTTTTTAATCGACATTTTGCACTGTTTACGTCAAACCCGTAGGTAGCTCAGGTTAAAGCAATCCTTACTAATGAATTGACATATTCAAAACGTTTAATTAGCCAAGCAGTAAAAATAAATTCTTCCATAAAAATACTGCAAGCTCAACATACGCTATATTTCTCTCTCATTTTTTAATGACACATAATTAACAAGTTAAACGAGGTTTACTAATTAAAAAGCAATAAAAGCTCATTAAACAATCTTACCATGCTAGGCACCCACATTTTATTTCCTGTATAAAAGAGCGAACATGAGTTTTGCTGTTAATATTCCATCGAAAATGTCGTTGTTGTCATACATTATACCAATGTGTTACCAGAACACATATAATATTTTAATTTTCCAATGAAAAATATTCACAATAATGTAGGGACTGAACGCAAAAAAACATCGGTAACCATAGCCAGATTGCAAAGTTCATTGCATGTTTTATAAAACAATTTAAAACAAATAAGAGATTGGAAGAGAACTTCTAAACGAAGAGTCATGGCATGGCTTCTTTACCCTCTAAATATTTAAATAGGGTGAAGCAACCGAGTTTGGGGAGCCCCATTGCCAATTTCTCATTTCGTAACATTTCTCTTCTCTCAACTATACCTACCTAGTGGTACCAGTGGCGTGATGGTTAGAATGTCTGAAATGTCTGTTTCTGGTTAATCCAGAGGTTCGTGGTTCGAATCCCAACAGAGGCAAAAATGTTTTTTCCACGGGTATCGCCTTTCGCAAGGTATTGGCAAGTCCTCCGTTAGTAAATTCAATGCCATGAAAAGCGCTTTCTCGATTAGCCGTTCAGAATCGGTAGAAAATTGTAGGTCCCCTCCACTCCCTCACAAAGCATGGTTGTGAGAAATGCGGAGGTCCTGGGGATCCTCGCTCTGCTGCGGTTGCGCCACCTTATTTATTTATTTTATTTATGCCTAGTGAAGAAAGAAGGAGGCTTGAAATTCCTTGCCGATTCCGAAAGGCTATTCGAGAACGCGTTTTTCATGAAATGACTACCGGAAGACTTGCAAATTTCTCACAAAGTGCGATACCCGTGGAAAAACAATGTTCTTGAACTCTCATAGTCACCACCTTTTCATAATCTGCCACATAAATTATCGTAAAAAATTAAAAAACGTTTACAAATGAAAGAATATGATTAATTAAAAATTTTAAGTGAAATTTGACGGCTAAGATTTATAAAATAAAATCCAAGGTATATCGCGCTTGTTGCTGTTTATTCTCTTTTTTAATTAAACTTATATCGAATTTCCACTTCTTCAATGGAATCTATTCACTATTATATGGAGGAAGGATTTGTTTGCTTGTCGAAGAGGCTCCACTACTACTAAGCCGTTTTGAATAAAACAAGAACTTGTAAACTACTTTACATGTTTGAAAAGTTCTATCATCGTTGGAATGCTACATTATCCCCGAGTGAGAGGATTCAAAAGGAATAACAACTATGTTTTTGTTAAAATTGAATAACAAATGTTATACCAATTAATGGTTAATAACCCAGAGAATTTTCGATTGAATTAAATTGTATTTTTATATTTTACTGATGCAATTTCATTTTTCTAATTATTTGGACGCCATTTTCCATATAGTTCACTGACAAAATCACAGAATACTTTTTTTCTGTGCATTGCATAGGGAAAACCAGTTGCTGGTTTGTGGCTGCCAAGAGTCAAGAGACTGTCTGGCAACTGACATATTTTTCCTGAAAATTTATATTTTCATTTGTCTCAACTTTTCCCGAACTATATCCTAACATAGACTATTTTTCATCCCTATATTTTTACGGGAACGGGACGGGTTTGTGGCTGCCAAGAGTCAAGAGACTGTCTGGCAACTGACATATTTTTCCTGAAAATTTATATTTTCATTTGTCTCAACTTTTCCCGAACTATATCCTAACATAGACTATTTTTCATCCCTATATTTTTACGGGAACGGGACGGGAACATAACTAAAACTTAGAAAGCATTGAACTCATTTTAAATGTTCTTCACAGTTAGAGTACTTTCATTATCCCCGAGTAACACAGATTATATTTCGTAACGGGAACTAAAGAAATACTGGAATGATTTCGAAAATTTTTTCACCTTTAGGATGCTACATTACCCTTGAGTAACATAGACGCACAGTATTTTATCCCGATATTCCCACAGCAACGGGAAAGTAAAGAAAACTTAAAATGGATCCGAACTTTACAACTTCGAGTACCTCAACTCATTGCGTGACGTATCTACAATTAACCTTATCTATGAAAGTACAGTCTGTTAAGGTCGGCGTGTGTCGGGCGAGTCATCTAGTGGGATAAAATAACGAAATTTAAAAATAAAAAATGTTTTCAGTGGCAGTAGATTGAGCTTATAACTATTGAAGTTATGAATTTTTACCTTTAGAGAATTGTTAAAAAATATCTTTCTCTTTATTTGTATTATTGAGTTTGTGACGTGCTTTTTGCTTTCCAGCCGAGGTTTTGCTCGTCGGATTAGCCAGGGTCTTTCTGAAGAAAAACACGAAACTTCAGGATAAGGTCTTCACCATAAATGTACCAACTCTTTATTACAAACACAACTAATTACTCTTAATTAACACAGTATAAATTATAAACTTAAAACCAACTACGGTGTCGTACAGTCCGTACGGATGGTCCTCGGTCGTAAGGACTTACGGTTAGATGCCTATTTGTAGATAACGCCTTGACCTGAAACAAATAGAGAAAATCAGGTATATTTACGGCCCGTTAGTGGCACGGAGAAACAGCAGGCAATAGCTCTGGTGGATCGGCAGGTTTAATTACGGCCCCTGGTGGCACAAAAAAAACAGCAGGCAATAGCTCTGATGGATCGGCTGGTTTATGTGTGGCCTCTGGTGGCACGGAAAACAGCAGGCAATAGCTCTGGTGAATCAGAAGGTTTATTTACGGCCCCTTGTGGCACGGAAAAACAGCAGGCAATAGCTCTGGTGGATCGGCAGGTTTATTTACGGCCCCTGGTGGCACGGAGGACGTTAAGTAGCTGCGAACTGAGGGTTTCCTAACGGAAATCCTATAGTACGCAATGGTCGGACGGTTTTCAGTCGGCTAAAATATAATGTAATTGAAATAGTTTCCTACTTATGGCTGCTTACTATAAACGATTAACGATTAACGATTAACGATTTTTATTGAACAAAAGGATATATACAATTGATACTTAACTATAATACGTTTCTTAATAATATGATTAATTTTGCTGTGTTGGCACATAAGGGGCCTAACGATATACATTGTCGGTTATTTAAATTAAGGGTAAAGCTTAAGTTTATGGTTATTAAAAAAAATGTAATAATTTGTTAGATTTATATAACTGTAGGAGTGTTCAGTTCCTGTTGTCCTTGGGGTTAGTTGTGGTGGAGGTGGAGGTGGTGGAGGATGGTGGTGTAGGAGTTGGATTGGGCGGGGCGGGTGATGTGGTGATGGGGCAGCTAGCCACGGTGGTGGGTTGACGCTGCCTCAGCGTAGAAAGCCATTGCCTCATCGTTGATGAATGTGTCGTCTTCCATCAGTGTCATCGCATCGATGTATCTCGGGTCCTGGTGTCGATCTTCTTCTGTTATCCTTCTTACTAAGGGGTTCGGATGGTTGGCCAGGTTTTCCAGTAGGCGTCTTCCAGATTGCACCAAGTATTTGTCTATGGGGATGACCCTTGCTTCTTCATAGAGCTTTCTGTTGCTGACGTTTTTCCTGCGTATCGGATCGTAGCCAAGCCCTGTGCATATGCGCAGAACCTTCCTCTCGAATACAGCCAGTTTTTGCATTTTCGTCTTGGATATTGTGAACCAGACGGGAAAGCAGTATGTGATTACAGGTCGTATTAGCTGCTTGTACAGCAACAATTTTGTATTTTGGCTGAGTCCATTTCTTTTGCGCATCAGCGGATGGACGCGATGAAAAGCAAAGTTAGCTTTTTTGACGACTGCAGTGGCGTGCGGGTTGAAACGCATCAATTCGTTGAAATGGACTCCTAGATACTTGACCTGCTTTTTCGGCCTGAGTTGTGTACCGTCGGGAAGGTTTACGCAGATGTTGTGGCAGTTTGCGGCTGATCTCGAACGTCTCCGTCCTTGTGTTGGTCTTCTTATGCAAATTAGCTCGGATTTCGCTGAATTTATTTTGATTCCCCATCGATTGTAGAACTCGAAGAGCTTCTTTACGTGGTCTTCAACTCTACGAGCAGCGATCACAGGTGACAGTGAGTGCACGTAGGTCAGTGAGTCATCCGCAAAGAGAAGGTTGGTGGTGCTTTCTGGTTGAGGTTGGTCGGAGGTGAAGATGCTGTATAGGAAGGGACCTAGCTTCGATCCTTGAGCAACCCCTGCTCGGATGGGTCTGGTTGAAGATACGGTGTTGTCTACTTGCACGTAGAAAGACCTGGAATGAAGAAAATTAAACAAAATTTTAATTAATGAACCTGGAAAGCGTAAAATGGTTAGTTTGTGGATAAGTCCGTTTATCCAGACACTGTCAAATGCCTTCTCAACGTCCAAGAAACATCCAACTGTTGTTTGGTGGTTGTTGAGTTTCCTTATAACGTCCCCTTGGAGCTTCAAGAGCGGATGAATGGTAGAATGTTTCTCCCGGAATCCAAACTGCATATTCGGGATGATGCTGTTGTCATTACAGAATGCCTTGAGCCTTCGGAGAACCAGATCCTCCAGAATTTTGCTGACGTTGCTGAGTAGGGATATGGGCCTGTAACCGGACACAATGTTTCGGTTTCCTTTTTTGGGAATGGCCACGATCTTCGCCTTCTTCCATCGCTCGGGAAAGTGGCAGTTGTTGAGGCAGTTGTTCATCACAATGGCCAGGAAGATCATCACTGTTTGAGGAAGTATCTTAAGAACGAATTTTGAGATTTTGTCCGGCCCAGCTGATTTTTTGGGGCGCCCACTTTGGATCAAATCTAGAATATCTTCTGGAGTAGTGAAAATGGTGCCTTCACTGGGATCACATGAAGGGTTTTCGTCACAGAAAACGGTTTCTTCGATTGTGCTTCCTTCAATCAGCTGGATGGTTGAGTCCACATCATTTAGGAATGCGGGGTCAGGAGGAGGAGTTGACACGAAGTTTTCTTCAAAAAATTCGGCAAATCCTTCTGCTTTGTCCTCGGATGATGAAACTTCTCCTCTGTTGGTGGTGATCTTATCTGGCATATCTGGCCTTTTGCCGACTATCCTGTTGATGTTTTTGAAGGTATCCGGACCAGGTTTGATGTTTTGCAGTCTCTTTTGGAATTGTATGTTGTTGTGGTGTTGAACTGCATTCCTGAACATTGTGTTGGTACAGTTGAGCTCGCTCAGCCAAGACTGGTAATCGGAATTACTTGTGTTGAGTTCTCGTTGCCGAATCCTCTGAAGTCTTTTCCTCAGTCGTTGTCGATGGTGGTACAAGTTCTGAATGTAGGCTGGTAGGTGCTGGTATCTATCCTTGGATGTTTTAGGCTTCTTTTGGCTATCTAAGGCATTTCTGATGACTGTTTCTAGGTCCTCGATTGCAGCATCGATTTCCGTGTTTTGCAGGTTTCTATTGGTTGGTGGGATGGTTATGCTGTCCTCGACATCTCTTTGAAGCTTCTCAACATCCAGCTTCGTGTAGTTGATGAAATACTCTGGTGGTGGTTCTGAAATGATAAAAGGTTCATTAAGGTTAATAGAAATTTGTACCGCTTCGTGGTCAGAGTCACTGGGTATTGCCGTGCAAACAAAGTTTCTAAACTCGGGCAGTACATGCACAAGGTTGGATGTTGCTAGGAAGAAATCCAATGTTGAAGGTGTCCTAGGGAAGGTCGGCTTTGGTTGGGATATAACAACGAGATTGTGATTCTCGCTATTGTCGTCCAACCAATTGGTAATGGCCATTCCTTCAATACTGCATGTGGTGTCCATCCAAAGGGTATGTCTAGCGTTGAAGTCACCGCCTATCAGCCCGTATGTTCTTCCACTGATGAAGTTGTTGAGTTTTTGAAGATCGTCTTTGATGTCGTTGACGCTGGATGAGCACTTCGCGTAGATGCTCACTACTCCAAGTGTTTCATCGTGTCCAAGTTGAACGGTGATAGCCGTGGCCTCAATCGTCTTTAGCCCTTGGATGGTATGCTCGGTGGTTCCAGCTGAGATTTTCTCCCGGATGAAAATGGCAGTACCTCTATTTGTGTCTGTTTTGTCCTTCCTGAAAGTAAAATATTTATTCATATTAATATTGTTCCGTTTGGTTACGTTGGTTTCTGAAATGAGAGCAATGTCGGGGTTATGTTTTTTTAGAAATAGATTAAATGACGTCCTCTTTTCTAGGCTGTACAGCGAATTTACGTTGTACGTCATGATGCGGAGCCTCTTTACTTGCATATTTGGAATATGAAGGTGGCTAGGGCCACGGTCTTATCTTCTTCACTCATGCTATCGTAGCTGGTGGGTATTGCCGTCTTGGCTTTTTTCATCAGGGTAACAAGGTCGCTCCCAAACATCCGCTGTGCCTCGTTGTTGAGGTTGATAGGCGAGGTTGGTGTCGGTTTAGTGGGCCTGGTTGGTGTCGTCTTAGGAGTTTTGGCTGCAGTTGGTTGTTGCTTGGTGGATGTGGCTGGTTTGGGTGAAGGTCCGCTTTTGAACATTGAGGCGTAGCTGACGGTTGGGCGGGTTGCCATGGAGATGGATTTGGCGGCGAATGCCTGCTGGGCCTTCTTCTCGGCGACTTCCTTGTTCCTTTCAGTCAACTTGGCCTTAAGGGTTGGGCACCCCTTGAAACTTGCCGGATGTCCTTCCTTTTGGCAGTTTGCACACCACACATCCAGTCCTGTGTTGGTAGTCCGCTTGCACTGACCTGGCTCATGCACCTCCTTGCATTTCACGCAGACGTATTGACGCCCACAGTTGGTGGCAACATGTCCAAATCGTTGGCAATTCCTGCATTGCACGATATCGTTGGACTTAAGTCTCTCCCAGTGGACCTTCTGGTTCATAATGAGTGTCTTTGTGTAGACCTCGCTGAGCTGGCAGGTTTTGTCCAGTTCCACGACAAAGTTGTTGTAGGACTTTCCTTGTGCCCTCTTGGCTTTGAATTCGGTGACCTTGATGATAGGTAGGCCCTCTATCCTGAGTTCATCTTCGACTTCAATCGCAGCGTAGGAGTGGTGGATGCCTTTGAGGAGAAGCAGGTTCTTTCTATCTTCCTTCGGTGTGAAGGAATTGAACTGAATCTTCCTCTCCTTGAGGAATTTCTTAATTCCTTCGAATGATTGGCGGCTTCCAGCGTTGATAATTGATGTCTTTGTATTGCGGTTTTTGAACGTGACTGGCAAATTGTTCCCTTTGCAGAACCGGCTTATCTCAGCAATGTTTCCTGAGAAACAGAAAATTGGCGGCATTCCGGGACCCTTGGCTGGCTCACTTAATTTTGGTGCTCCTGATGTTGTAGAAGTTGATGGTGGGCAGTTTTTGGCTGCGATTGTCTTCTTCGAAATTGCTGGCGGTGGTGGCTGAACGGTTGGTGCTACTGCTGGCGCCACTGCTGGTGTTGTAGCGGTGGTTGGGGTGGATGAAACCGTGTCTACCGACCCGATTGGTGCTGGCGGCTCCTGTTTCTTCTTCTTGGAGTCTTTTTTGGCGGTGGTCTTCTTTGACCGTTTCTTTCCAGTTACCTCGGTGAACTGGTCGTCCTCGTCGGATTTATCAGATCTATCTGCCTCGTCGCCAGTCAGGCAGATAAAATCTTCGTCCTTTCCTTCGTTGACTTCTATTATTTCCTCCATTGGCTGCGGTGCATCGAGCTGTATCTGCAGCTCCTTGACGAGGCCGCTGAGGCGCTGCCGGTGCTCTAACCCCAGGTCGGCTTGCATCCGCTTCAGCAAAGTTTCGAGAGCGGTGAATGCCGTTTCTAAGGTTAGCTTCTCCATTTTTCCTGAAATCTTAAAAATGTTATTAAAAATTCCTGGAAAATAAAAAATGATTAGTTATTAATCCTGCAAGAGATTATAATTTCTAGAAAAGGTTAATTCTTTCCTGGAAAAACAAAATATTGAAGGATTAGCTTAATTATAATTCCGAAGAATTACAATAATGATGGGATAAACCCTATTACCAGTCCGGTCCTTCTTCTAGATCAGGTACCTGGCAGGTAGTCGGTGAGTGTCCCTTTTTTGTTCGGTGTGTTTTGGGTTTGTGTTTTTAGTCCGCTGTGTGTACGTCCTCTCGCGATGACGGTGACTGACTGAATGATGAGCTTACTATAAATTTAGGTTGCCTAGCCTATATAAATATTACGGAAGGAACCATGTGTGAGTTATACTCGGCGAGTAAACCCTAAATTCATATTGCTGTCGTGTGGGTGGTATGGCGATGAGACGTTGTACATTCATGATTCAGTGCTGTCGACTCCAGTTGTACTATGGTATCAAAAGTACTCGACAGCAGAAAGGTATCGAAAGTAAGAGGTAGCATGAACGCTTCGTTACAAGTTGTATTGCAAATTATTCCCATCGAAAATAGTACATAACGTTGTCTTGTCTTCTTAATGAATTTATGGTACCATAAAAACAATAAAAAAAGAGTAAAAGTATTCAACGTCGGTCTATGTATGTCTATTAAGTCAGAAATAAGTTCATCCTCTAAGGTTAACATCGAGTGCCTTATCATAAAAGGGCACTATCAGATCTCTATTTGCATCTGGTCTCAATTGCGACATAGATGGACCATGCAGAAGATTAATTGGTGAAAGGTAGTAGTTAATAATTGCGTTGCTAATTGAATCGAACACGGCTCTTACTAAGGGGTTAGGATGTCAGCTAAGGCTTTCCAATCTTTCTAAGAGAGGCCTGTTGCAAAAAAAAATAACCCCATGTTAGCATCTGACTTCAGACCGATTAGCATTTTACCGTGCCGTCCTCGAAAGATTAATGGCAAAGCAGATAACACAAAATTTGTGTATAAATAATCTTCTTTATGATTTGACCATCATCTGGTTTCAGAGCTAATCACAGTTGTTCAACTGGGTTCATATTTTAGATAACATAAGACCGGAATACGATAAGGGAGATGTGACGCTTCTATGCCTTCTTGATTTTTCGAAGGCTTTCGAAAAAGTAAACCACAAAGTTTTAATCTGGAAACTTATACATCTTTTCGGCTTCTGTAGCGCTACAGTGAGACTACTTGAAAGTTATCTAGATAACAGAAAGCAAAGAGTTGTAACGAATGACACTTTTTATAACCTTTTACCTGTAAAACAGGGTGTTCCACAAGGGTCAATCTTTGGCCCTATTCTTTTTTGTATGTATATTAACGACCTACCAAGTGTTTGTAAACATACTAAAGTACATCTTGATGACGTTCAATTATACATTGCTCGACCATTTAAAAGTGTAGTTGAACTTGTTGGTAAATTAAATGAAGATCTTCGACATATCTGCTCGTGGTCTAGAACAAATAAATTATCACTTAATGCCGAAAAGTCACTAGTTTTACCAATATCTAAGAATAAAATTGGAATTGATTGCTTACAATTACGTTTCTTCAGATAAACTAAAAATTGTTCATACTGCAACTAGTTTGGGTTTTGTCTTAAACTCTAACTTATCGGGATAGGATTATACAAATAAAGTTGTAGTTAAAATCTATGCTTGCCTCAGGAAATTGTGGATGGCTGCTAGCTTTACTCCCACTGATACTAGGAAAAGACTTGTAAAAAGTCTCGTTTTACCTTTGATTACGTACTCCGAAGTTGTATATCCTAATATCGACTCATTATCCCAACGTGAACTTCAAGTTGCGTTTAATGATTCCATTAGATATGTATATACGGGCTTCGTAGATATGACCATGTTTCTCTTTACGCGTTGAATTTTTTGGGCACCACATTAAAACACTATATTGATACCAGAATAATTGCATTTTCCTTCATAGTCTTTTAACTGATAAGGCTCCGGTGTATTTGTATGAAAAGCTTAGATTTGCCCGCTCAAATGGAACTCTTATTCTTATCCCATCACGTCACAATTACCTAAATTCTAGTCCTTTATTTTTCATTCACGCTGTTAAATTATGGAACTCTCTACCAATAAGTATAAGATCTATCTCTAGTATCACTCGCTTTAAAACTGCTTAACTATTTCTCATCCCTTACTTGAACCTACATCTTATTCCTTACTTTGTTAAATCTTTTATGATATGAATAGCATGAGTTTATATTATTCTCTTTTTCTATAATTTGTAAATTAAATTTTTTTTTGCGATTTAAGTCCTCATTTATTTCATTTTGATACATAAGTAGAAAAATTTCATGTTTTTATCCGCTTATCTCTTAGTACTAAAAAGATGTTAATCTTAATGTACAAATATTTGTTGCTTTTACAAAATATAATTGAAAAAAAAAAATAAATAAAAAAAAAAAGCTTTGCCGGATATTCCATAAGAGGTATCATTTTTGTATCTTAATACAACGTTTTGTTAAAGAACCACTTTTTATTCGATTTTCAAAACTTCCCATCACAAAAACGAAGAACTTTCCGTTCAAAGTTCTCCAACTCTTTCGGTACAGTGGGAGAAATCGTAAACCATACGCTAAATCCATAAGTTAGAATGGGTCTTATTAATGTTTTATACGTAAGAACTTTGGTTTTGCCCGGCATATGTTTTGATTGCATTAAGTATTTCAACTTTGCTGTTTTCATTAGCATGCTTATAAAAAACGCACCTATTGTGGAGGTTAATACCTAGTATTTTGGGTTCGACTATTAATAATGGGACATCGAATCGCTTAATCTGTAGATTTAAAAATTTACTCTCCTTAACAGCCAGATAATGACCAGATAATGAGGCTACATTTCCCTGCGTTGATTTTTAGGCCCCAGCTTTTGAAATAACTTTCCAAGATTTGAATTTTTTCTTTCTGTTTGCCAAGTGCAAGACTTGGCTTCTTGTTACTTACCAATATTGTGCTAGTGTCTGCGCACAATAAACCGCAAAGGTCCTGGATCATAAAATCTTTGAATGGGAAGTCATTCAGAAAGATGTTGAAGAGTATTGGCCCCTGAGCAACACCCGAAAACACTGCTATTTGCTCAGAGAATTCTGTTCCTATATATACAGAGGTATATCTGTTTTCCAAAAAACTTTAGACGATTCGCACTAGACAATTGGGGAAAACGAAGGAAATAAGTTTGAACAGAAATCCGTAATGCCAAATGTTATCTAATGCCTTTTCCAAATCTATATCCAAACACAGAGTTGTTTCTTTCTTTCGGAGATTTTGATTTATTTTATTGTGTAGAACCAACAAAGCATAGTTTGTTGAGATGCTCTGTCAAAACTCTCTCATAAATCTTACCAATATTTAAAAGTTAGGAAATCGGACGGAAGTTCTTTATATCCTTTGCGTTTTTGCTTTTGGCTATGGGAATGAGTTTCGCAGCTTTCTATATTTTAGGAAAATAACCTTTGTTGATACATTGATTAGATGTTGATGTAAGAGCAACGTCAAGGGAAAATGGACATTTCTTCAAAACAAAGTGAGATACATTCTCATGATTTTTCATTATTTAAACTGAGTCTTAAGCTGTTTACTTTGCAAGCAGATGGTAAGGGTGTCTCATCTAAACTTAAAGCGTTATTTGATAGCGATAACATTTTCAGAGGCTGATTCGATTGTCCTTGGTAGAAATCGATTACCTTCGCTGTGACATCGTTTGTAAGCATCAAATAAAGGTGTTTTTAGAAAGAACTACTTTGAGTAAAAACTTCTAAATATGTACTTCTAGTTTGCTTTCCATATTCTCTACGTCAATGCCGTTATAACTAAGCACATCTCTGCGGATGTCTGTACCAAAATGTTTTCGACCGGTTATCTTATCAATTTGCTTAAATGCTTGGGGAGATGGTTTGATGTCCTTCAATTTTTCTCTAAAACTTTCATTAAGCTTTGATCTGACTCTGTCTTTGATTTATTTTATTTAAACATTGTATTTTAGAGTGTAATTGGAGGTATTCTAGGTTCACCCTGTTAAGATGAAGGTGAAACAATCTCTTCAATTTTTGAAACCAAATATTTCGCAGTTTTAATTATTTTTTCGTTAGATCAGATATATTAGGTCTGTATCTTTACTCACGCGCGGGGTCCCGAAACGTGTATCTTTACTTTTTTTGGACGTAAAAGTGGCAGAGCTTTTGATTTTGTCACTTACCCACCAGTAAGAATTTACCCGAACAATTTGCTCGTGCACTTTCTTGTCAAATCGGCTGTTTGTGAAATCAGCTGATCGAAACATTTATTGAATTCAAATTTATATTTGAAACTAGCTGACCCGCCCGGCGTAGCTCAGGCCCTACGTTAATCGAATTGAGTAAGTTTAGTTAAGTAGTTTCCAAGTTTCCATTCTGGTGGGAGAATAGGGATGAAATATAGTTTATGTTACTCAGAAACAGTTAAGCACTCTAACTATGACATAGTTTTTGGAATCGGCCCAGTACTGTAAAAGTGAAATATGCATTGAAATCGGTACAGTTGGTTTTTTTTTTTCATTCCCGTTCCCGTTCCTGTGGGAAAATGGCGATGAAATATGGTTTAGATTGCTCAGGGACAATGAAGCATTCTAACAGTGAAAGAATTTTTGAAATCGGTTCAGTACTTCCCAGGTTCCTGGCTATGTCACCATTCCCGTTTCCGTTCCCGAAAGAATATATAAAGAAAATAACTATAGTCCTTGTTACTCAGGAGGGAGGAAACACTCTAACGTTGAAAATTTTTTGGAATTGGTCCAGTATTTTCCAAGTTCCCGATTAAGTTCTTGTTCCCGTCCCGTTCTCGTGGGAATATACGGATAACATCGTACCTTAATAGAGACAAAAATTTCAATTCCTTTCGGGTGTTTTTTAATTTCCGGTCCCGTTCCCGTTACCGTTCCTGTTTGAATATGAGGATGAAGCTTAACATTCCCCCATTACCATTATCCATGATTGGTATACCTGCACCCAAAAAACCGAAAAGCTGTCAGTACATGGTATGTGTGTAAACGATGATCTTCGTTGGAATGACCACATATTTGAAGTAGCCAAAAACGCTGCTAACTGCTTAGGCTTCTTGAGACGATGCAGGAAGTTCTTCACTTCTTCTGATCTGGCTACAATTTATAAGGCCTTCATTCACCCAAAACTGGAGTATAACTCCCATATCTGGTCAGGTGCTCCTCAAACATCTTTGCGCCTACTTGATAGGGTACAAAATAGAGCGCTAAAATTGATGGCTGGTAGTTCAATCGTAGAATCGATTGATTCTCTTGAACATCGTCGAAACGTTATGTACTTGTCTCGCTCTCTTTAATCGTTTATTTCACAAACATTGCTCTATTGAAGTAGCAGGCGCGGATACAGGGGGGGGGGCAATAGGGGCAATTGCCCCCCCCCCTCTCTGTCAATAAAAATGTTAAGTCTATAGCAAACTGTACGTATTCGCTACAAAATTTCGGTTTGTCCCTAAATTGCTATAAATAAATTCATTCAATACCAAAAACTCAGACAGAAGGCATAAAAAAAGTCAATGTTCGGGACTGACAATATTATTCAATACTTTTTGATGAAACAACTGATGCATCTCACCTCTCCCAACTGAGTATTATATTATGCTACGTTCACAATGGTAGCATTTGTGAGGATTTTGTCTCTTTCATGGATGCATTTGAGGAACTAGCTTAATCCAGAACTGATGAATAATACGAATCTGATGAGGAAAGCTGGAGGGAAACTAGAAAAAAACTAGCTGCCGAGGAGAAATTGGATGGAAATTCTAAATCTAAGGAGTTATCTCTAACTGCCAAAGCCATCGGCCAAATTGTATTGTTGCAACTGAAGAAAAAGCTTAAACTTCCTTTTGAATGCTGTGTGGGAATAGGGACAGACGGATATGCTGATATGCTTTCAGAAGTTCGAGGTGCTGTCATGGAAATTCAGAGAGAAGCGAAAAATGCTGTTAGGACTTCATGCTGCAGTCATAAGCTTAATAACTCCCTTTCTCAAAGTTTTAAAGAACCTGCCATTCAAGTCGCTGCGCTGTTGCAATAATGAAAGAGGTTATCTTCTTCTTCAAATCGCATCCGAAACGAAAAACTGTCCTCATGAACACCTTGGGGTGTACCCTCACATCACTTTGCGAAACAAGATGGGTAGAACGAAATGAAGGTGTACTTCAATTTTCTTTGGACCTCATCAAAATTGTGGAAGCATTCGAAACGATATCGCAGTGGCGTGACCCAAGCACGGCTGGCAAGGCTTCCTTACTTATAACATCTTTATGCAATGCACAGTTTATTGTATTAGTTTTGTGTTTGAGTGATGTGTTGTCTTTAACACAGTTTTTGAGCAAGTTACTACAATCTAAATCTCTTGGCCAGAATAGCAGCGCAATGCTGGTGAAGAACACGGTTTCCGTTCTTTAAAGTCGCCGGGAGAACATAGATACCAGTTTCCACAACATCTGGCAGCATGTAAGGAATTTATGTGATCAGTTGAATGTTGAGTTGAGAATTCCTCGTATTCCACGTCATGGTGGACGCCAAATTCACCGAGCTAATTTTGACACTAATTCAGCTGAGGTATACTACAGAATCTCGTTATACGCACCTCTACTTGACTTTGTCCTGACCGATTTGCATGAAAGACTTCGATCGGAAACCTTAGATGTATTTAAACTTACAATTTTCATTCCGTAAAATACAATTCGATATAATACTGATGAGTTGGATACCACCGTTAAGTCGCTAATAAATCGCTTTAGTCAACTCTTAGAGTTAAATACAGACACAGCCTGTTTTTTGCTCAAAGATGAAATGGTGTTGTGGCAACAGAACAACCATCTTCCCGTTACTGCTCTTGAGTCTTGAGTTGATGGATAAATGCAATAAGGATGTGTTTGGCATTATACAAAGTTTTCTTTTAATCCTTGCAACGCTTCCGGTTACGAATTCTTCGGCAGAGCAGTCTTTTTCTTCATTGCGGCGCCTTAAAACCTATTTAAGGTCCACAATGAGTGAAAATCGCCTTTGCGGTCTGCCACTTATGCATATCCACAGACAAATCCCCATCGATGTTGAAAAGTAATAACAAGGTTTTCAAAAACCGGCTTCAAGAAAAAGTTAGATTTTAGCATTTAATTAACTGTTTTAAGCTAATTTAACTAATTTTTTTTTTTTACAATTTTTCTAATTCTTTTAAATAAAAAATGTTATCTTATATTTGATTGAGTTTATATTCAATAAATGCAAATCATTGAAAAGGAAGGAAAACTGCCCCCCCCCCCCCCCCCCCTTATCAAAATCCTGAATCCGCGCCTGTGAAGTAGCCAGTTGCATTCCTCCCCTAAAACAATGTAGCCGCAATACCTGCCTTGCTAGGAATTCCCATCAGTTTTACCTTGAGCCCAACTTCGGGCGTACAGTCAAGTAAAGAGTTTCTCATTTTAGTCGCACCACTCGAATGTAGAATGCTTTACCTAGCTCTGTATTTCCCGTACATTACTATTCACAAAGGTTCAAAAGCAATGTGCATCGGTGTTACCTATTACTTTATCTCCTCTTTTCCTAAATACTCGCACTGTGTTCTATGACATTATAAGGGTAGTCATAATCCTTTGATGTATGCGCTTATTAAATAACAAAACAAAAATTTTGTCTATGGTACTCAGAGGCAATAAATTTAAAAAATTTAAATTCTTTATTCTTATCAGTCAAAAAATTAAAAAAAAATTTTCAAAACAAACAATAATCTTATTATTTGTCAATTACATATTATTTTAATTTTTTGTTGTCAAAAACGATTAAAAAAAAAAGCAAAGTCATTGTTTGAATTTAATTTTCAATTTATTACAGTTAGGAATAATCAAATTGTTCCTTTTACTATGTTCTAATTCTTTTTTTTCATATTTTCTTACCTTTTAAACCTTCCCTAGACCACCACGAACATTTCAATACCAATATAAGATAAATCCCTTCAGCCGTTCTCGAGTTTTAGCCAGACTAACGAACAGTAATTCATTTTTATATATATAGATAGATAAATAGATAGATAATATGAAAAAATGGAGAGCATAATCTCTCTTTGTAGGTTTGAAAATTCAAAATAATGTTAAGTATGCAATTTAACATTGCTATGAGCTCATTTTAACACGTTTCTGGATACAAAATTATTTGTATGTTTTTTTATTATCTCTACTGAGAGTGCATGACAAATGTCATTCAGCAAAAAACATCCTAAAGGCGTATCTTTACTTTTCATTTTCGGATGGAGATTACAAAAACAACATAAAAAAGCTCGAGCCCAAACTTTTTCCCGGGCTTTTTCCCAAAATTTACCCAGAAAGTAAAGAAACAGACATATTATGATACCTCAAACTTTTTCTTATACAGACTTTTGAGTTCTTTTCTATACTTGATGTTATTTTTGAATTTATCTGACATATAAGTGAGTCTATTTCAGAATTGGGTGCATTTCTGTCGTTAGGAGTATTAATTTGAGAGAGACTATAATGTAAGTCCAATCTAAAAGTCTGCCAACTGGTGTTTTTGGAACTAATGTATAAATCCGGAGGCTGCAAAAGCGGTGCAAAGTTCGTAAAATTGAAATCGAGCGAAACTCTAAAATGATCGGGTATTGTCGGGAATGTAGAGCAAATGGCAGGGTGCGCAGAAGCAAAATTGGTCGAAATAAGGAAGTAATCCAATACAGACGAGGACCTTGGGAAAGTAGGACTGAAGGGTGAAACCAAATCTAACTTCAAGAAAGGCCCGTTGTAAAACCACCTGTGAAGTGTTTTCCATTTGGGCTATTTATGCTATCACCACATTCCACATGACGAGCGTTAAAATCACCACCGATAATGATCATATCGAAAATCAAAGGTTTCGATAAGAGCATATAACCATTCTAGTTCTCTTAGTAAGAGCTCACCTGCCTTAGAGGGAATGTAAATACTTCCAATAGAGTTTTAATAGTTAGACCAGAAGAGTTGTTTGAAGTTGAAGTAGCTAAAGCTACAGATATTATTTCTTATATTTTTTCCTAAAATAATAGCAGTTTCTCTTCCAGAATCATTCTTAATTAAGTTATAACAATTGAAAACAGGTGTCTGTTTTGTAACCGC
The DNA here is from genome assembly GCA_949752695.1 of Melanostoma scalare. Lineage (NCBI taxonomy): Eukaryota > Metazoa > Arthropoda > Insecta > Diptera > Syrphidae > Melanostoma > Melanostoma scalare. The sequence goes on along the minus strand of OX456984.1, from coordinate 141,564,183 downwards.
GTTTCTGATCCGAAGCAGATTTGAGCCTTTTTAAGCTTAAGCAAATTATGGAGAGTAAGCCTACTGTCATGGGAGATAATGGAATTAAAATTGGTTGAAATAGTGTTCATCTTGCTCGAAGCCATCATACTACGATAGAAGCAACGAAGTCGAGATATGCTAACATTTTCTCTTCTTTAGTTTGTAATTGTTGGTATTTGGGTCAAAATTGTCGAATTTTCACCAGCAGATCTAGAAATGATAAATTAAAAAGGTTTTTGCTTCATTCAGAAAGTTGATGAGGTCACCTGCTGGAGTGTTGACGTCTCTTGATGGAACTACACTACTTTTAGTCCGAGATGGGAAAGGCTTATGAGAAGTTTTTGTCATATCAGCAAGAGACTTACTTGGACTTGAGAAGCTATTTATATTTTCCTACACAAAATTTCTACTTTCCTGAACAGCGTTGTTTGTTTTTTACGCAAAAGACTCTTTTTTATTTTTATATTTCAAATATGCGGGACATCCTATATAACTTGCTGCCTGGCCCACTTGGTCGAAAATCACACAAACAGGAGTTGAAACCTCAAACCTCTTTGTTAGATTCCTTCAAGACGCAATACAAGCTTCTGAATCATGTGATTCTCCACAAAGACTAATATATGCGCAGCATTCACCTGTGTGACCAAATCATTGGCACCGATAACATCTTATAACCGATCTACTGTTCTTTTTCTCCCAATAGATGAGTTGAAAGAGCAAATTTAGAGCAGCTTTAATCTTATCTACAGGTGTGTCCCCATCAAGACCCTTCATAAAAATAGAAACGCGTTCGCTTTCTTTAGGAGAAAAAGAAAACGCACCAATACCTATTCCACGTATTCTCTCTATTATGACACTGTGAACATTTGAATTACTTACATAGACTTTGGTTTTTTGGTAAAAAATGTTTACAAATTTATGCTTTAAATTGGAAATTTGGCATTCAGCAGCCGCAAGTTTTACAACTTGGCTTATAAGTTCATAGTTATTTTATGATAGCTCAATCATTCCAATCTTTCTATGAAAACCTCGAATGTACCGATATATGGCTGCCACTAAGAGAGAGACGATAACTGCCGAGCAAGCAGAAATTTGTTTTTAAATCCGTCCGATTTGATTCAGTATTAAGCCTTTTATAGAACAAAAGGTCATTATTTTCTCTAGCATTAAAAATATAACTCATAAGTTGCGACATATTAAACTCAAGCAACAATGGTTTTGATAAGTGAAAACTTAATACTGCTTAGTTTGATTTTGTACAAGCTGTCATCAAACAAGAACAGGGAACATCGATGCATTGAACAAAACATCACAATAAGCTCACATAACTTCGAGGAAGTACACTTCATCATCCTAAGATTCGCTATAGATATAGATACGGAAAATAACATCAGTTCGGAGATCAAATGGAAAGTTACTCTTGGCAATCTCTGCTACTTTGGGGAAAGTGAGGTCAGAGAAATGAAAACCCAAGGCTTCCTTCTTTGAAACCCTGACCATACCAGTTCTCCTATATCGCACAGAAACATGGGAATTATTTAACGCGGAATGGAAGATTTGGCAACGAACTGTATAAACTGTACCGCGACATGAACATAGCTAAAAGAGAAGTAGCGTGAGACCACTATGGCTAGGACACGTAGAACGGAAGGACACCAACGCTCCAGCTGGACAGGTTTTCGAAAGCACATTGCAAGGAAGTCATCCAAACGGAAGAACTGCTTTTAGGTGGCGCAATTGAGTGGAGGATGAATTCAACCGACTTAGAGTGCAAAACTGGATAGAGCACGCCCGAATAAATTATGGTTAAGGTCCAGGTTCTCCCCAAACATGCACAAAACATTTTGCAAATATATTATACATATATATATATATATATAAATTTTTTTTTATTTATATTTCGCTAGCAACCCTTATAAGCGAAATATGTACTCTCTTGCTACTTTTTTGTAAAAATATATTCATTACATTGACACAATTAAACACAATACTAAAAAATATATTTTTATATTCAATTTACTTAACAAAAACATACAACTATTAGCTCCCAAATTAGAAAGCTCGTCAAGCTTGAAGAATGAGGGAAAACAATTTCTCGGTTTCTCAATGTTGCCCAATTTGCCTTCTGGAGTGTTTTTCTGACCTTCTAAAACATTTTGTTGCGCCTCAAGTCTTTCGAGAATATTCTTTTGTTCCTTCTTTTTCTCATTTCGTTGCTCTTCCAGATTCTTTTGTTGTACTTCGAGTCGTTCGAGAACATTCTGCTGTTCCTTCTTTTGCTCGTTTCGCTGTTCTAACAAAAGCTTCATCATACTAGAAAAATTTACACTTTCACTTACTTCCTCTTCCTCCACTTTTGTTTCAAAAACAAAAGTGTTTACGTCTTCCCCTTGCTGTTCCAAATAGTTGCGCAAGCGCAGGACGAGCTCATTTTTCGATCCCGTTCTAGAAAGATTTCGCTAACCTAACTCACTTTTAAGCTCAATGCAGTTGAGCTCTTCCAACAACTTACCCATTTTCACTGTATTTAACTTTTTTTTTACACTTTATTAGTCTTTTTTTTATCAAATAAGTTTTATTTACACTTCTGACACCAATGTAACGTGCGCTTAGTTCGCAATGATAAAACTTTACCTTTCAATTTAATTCTACTACTTTTATTCGATATCTACTTTATTCAATTTCAACTCTACCAATAATAATATTCTGACTCTTAACATTATCACTCTATAATCAAAACTGACATCTGGTTGCCTCGGCGGCCTATTTATATCGAATGACATTCCTTCTAGAACTTCCCAGTAATTTCCACATGGTCTCCACACCCCAGTATTTTTGCTGTCAAACATTTCTCCTCCTGGTATATTTCTACACTTACACTAGTGCTGCCGCTTGTGTTTTCGGTTGATCGTTTCCGATCAGGAAATTGGTATTAAATGTTGGGTTTGCATTACAGTATATATCGGTTCCGCTTTCGGTAGATAAGTAAATTATGAAGCATCTTAAAATAAATTAATATGGTCGCACAACAGAGCTCGGGTAGTCTAGGAGTGGAGCACATTTCTCTCAACCATATCTTAATTAGAAATGGAGGAGATCAACAAACTATCTCCGATTTCGAACGGCTTAGTGAGAAAGCTCTTCTCATGGCAGTGTAATTATTCTTGGACGGCTTGTTAATACCTTTAAACTTAAGAAACAATTAAGTATTTCTAAGATTCAAACCTAGATTTCCCAAGCAACAGACAGACATTTAAACACGGGCACCACCTAATGAAAAATAATGTTGTGTTGAATTTCAACCATTTGAAGAATGAATTCGTTACAATTGTTGCAAAACTCATTACGAAGCATTCTTAACCAATTTCAATATTCGAGTACAGACAAGAAATTAAATAAATAAACCGGAGAACTCTAACATAAATATTTGAATGTTACAAATAAAGTATGCACAGATTTATGAGGTAAAACAGCGTAATAAATTGACACACCCGGTGTCTCAAATGAAAATTATTTTCTTTCTCATCCAATACAACTTTCAATTGAACTCCCTACTTCTTTTTCTCGTATACAATTGAAACGTAGCGTTGCTTGATTGTAAACAAATAAATGCCATCTGGAGAATGTGTCCATACTCTTTAAGGTAATTTTTTCTGCTAAAATAAAAAAAAGCAATCAGAATTTCATCAGATTTTCTTTTCCGCTGGAGGAATTCTACCCGTCCTTTAGTCTCATTAATACTCCAAGTAAAGAAAACCAAACTTTCACCTTCTTTATTGAAAACGCAAGAATAATGTAATACGTGCACATCATAAAGGATTTTCATTACTTGTGATGTACCTGTAAAGGTTTGCAGCATGGTAAATTGGCATTATTTAACATTGCTTGCTATTGCAACTCGAAATCGGGGATCCTTTTTGGTATAACCTTAACCGTACTTGTATCTTTTTGGTGTAGCAACAATTTTAAGTGTGGTAACGCGTGACTACTTGCAAAGCTCATAAAGGAACATAAACATAGTGAGACAAATTCATGCTGACAGGATATTAAGTATGATTTTGGTGACTGGAGTTGAAATTATTATCAATATAAAAACACAACAATAAACACTGATTTGGTGTGCTGTTTCCATTAAAACGTGTTGTGTGGACTGCCTAAAGCCATTTTATTATTTTCGAGAATTTGAACTAAAATTATATTTTATAGAAAAAACGACAAGTGATTCTAATTATAATCATTGACTTGACAATTTATTCGTATTTGAATGGAAAACCTCTTCATGGTTAAATTGTAATTGATGAATAAATTGATGGCTTTTTTGTAGTCTCTTCTGCAAAGAGCTTATGGCTCTTTTTCAATTCTGCTTCCATTTGGGACTTTCAATGCCAGAACATATGCAGATATGAACCTGTTTATCAGTAAGAAGTTGAAGCCTTAATTTTAAAGATCTACATAAGCATACATAAGTAGATACAGAAAGACAGCGGGAAGCGACTTTGAAATAAGTTTTTTATTATGAATTTTTTTTATAAATACTTTTGATATATGTATTCGTACTATTTGAAACGCATTTATATGTATTGGAATGTAAAAGCTTTCAGTTCAAGGAACTGTTAAAAAATTATGAATTAAAATGGAGACCAACTATGGAATTAACAATATTTTGAAGAGGAAGTGGTGGTGAACTGTGGGGCCATCGGAAGGACTTAGAAATTTAACCCTACAAGGCTCAATTACTTATTTTGTGCGTCAAAAAAAAATATATATCCACTTTTTATTTCTGTTCCACATATGGTACACTAAGCCTTTACTATACTTTTTGGTATTGAACTATAACAATCGAATTGTTTTGGAAATATGTAGTTCCAATTACTTTATTTCAATTGCAAATTATTCAAAAGTTAATTATACTTTTATTTTACTTTTTTATATTTTCCAAAATCATACTTGCTGAGGCACCGGGTGTTGCTCAAGCCTGTAGTTTCAAAGTTTCCGTTCTCGTTCTTCCGTTCCCGTGGGAATATGGGGATGAAATATAGTCTATGTGTCTGAGGGATAATATAACATCCTAAAGTTGAAAGAATTTTTGAAATCGGCTAAGTGGTTTCTAACTTTCCGTTCCCAATCCCGTTTCAATGGAACCAAGAAGATCATACCTTGACAATAACCATACCTGGGACTTAAAAAAAAAATTAAAATCAGGCGATATACTGTGAAAACTTGAACGAAATTCTAAGAATTAAGTAGGATTTGGCTCCCATCTCTACTGTTCCTCAGTCTATGTTATCGATGTCATACTTACAGAACAGGAGTATAAAGCTCAACGTACCGTATGTGGAACATCCATAAACAAACGATTTACTCATACGTTTACTATTGTAATATCAAAAACAACAACAAAGAAATTGTTGCACTGCATAAATCTCTATGTTCCCCTTTCGCGTGATAAGTCCTACTCAACATCCTCTCCCTGGTACAATCATAGACTACGTGAGCTACGAAACAAGAGAAATAAGCTCTGGAATAAATTTCTACGCTCCCGTTCAGTTTTCGATTACTCTGATTACATTGGAGTGTTTTATAAATTTTCCAACCTCAATGAAGCTCTTCACAATGACTTTACATCCACCACCCAAGCTAATCTAATCTCGAAGCCAAAATTGTTTTATAAGTTTATCAACTATGAAAAGAAAAATGATGGTTTCCCTCCTTCTCTTCACAAAGCCAATCTTCCAACGAACCAACAACAATCGCAAATTTTTTTGCAAGTTACTTTAAACTGTCTTTTGCCCAAAAAACCCCAGATCTAGACCAGACTTACTTTTCCTATCTTCGCCATTTCTCTACTGGGCCTTCTAATCTAAGCTTTAATCAGTCAACTGTTCTTAATGGTCTCCGCAAACTCAAAGACGAGTATAATCCAGGTCCAGATGGCATTCCTGCTATTTTGTTCGAGTTTAGCCCTTCCTATCGCTAACCTTTTCAAACTATCCCTTTCAAGTGGTGTTTTTCCGGACTTATGGAAAATATCTGTTATTTCACCTATCCATAAAAAAGGCCCCAAAAACCTAATTTCTAACTATAGACCCATAGCCAAACTCTCTCATATCCCTAAGCTTTTCGAAAGCATTCTGTATGAAATACTTTCTTTCCAGTGCAAATCAATGATATCCTCCAAGCAGCATGGTTTCTGTAAGGGAAGGTCTACAACCACTAATCTAGTTGAGTTTGTTTCCTTCTCTCGTTCAGCGATGGAAAAAGGAAACGAAGTAGACGTCATTACCACAGATTTCAGCAAAGCTTTCGACAAAATCTCTCACACTTTAATCCTCTTTAAACTTTCCTTCCTCGGATTCAGCCCTATCCTGCTCAAATGGATATCTTCATATTTGGATAACCACCAATATAGAGTTCGTTTCCGTTCTACTCTTTCAGTTCCTTTTGTGGCAACCTCCTCCGGTGTGCCCCAAGGCAGGACCCCTCTTTTTCATTCTTGCCATTAATGATGTCGAACAGATCATCCAATATTCTTCTATCTCACTTTACGCGGATGACGCTAAAATTTTCAAAGTCATCACCTCCGATCGAGACTCTCTCCAACTTCAAAATGACCTCGATTCATTCGTCTTTTGGTGTTCTAAAAACTTCCTTGAGTTAAACATTGCCAAATGCGAAGCAATAACTTTTTCTCGTAAAAGTAATAAACCTCCAACCAGGTCCTATTATCTTCAGAACATTTCCATAAACCGTGTGCAGCTTATCCGAGATTTAGGAGTTTTCTGCGACAGCGAATTAAATTTTCGTTCTCATATTGACGAGGTAATAATCAAGAGCTCATTCCGCCCTTGGTTTTATCAAGAGATGGTCCAAAGAGTTCCACAACCCCCTTGTAACGAAATCCCTCTATATTGCCTATGTTCGCCCTCTCCTAGAGTATGCATCGCAAGTGTGGGCTCCATATCAAGCGGTTCATATCTCTAGGATCGAAAGTGTTCAACGTCGTTTTCTGCTGTTTGCCCTTCGGGATCTCTACGATGTTAGAAACTTTCTCACCCTGCCTCCTCACCGCGAACGTCTCGCAATCCTTAATCTCCACTCCCTAGAAAACAGAAGGAATGTCTTCGACATCATATTCATTCACCGACTTCTTACTGGTAACACTGACTGCTCCCCCTTTAGACCTTATCTCCTTCAACACTAATCCCCGAAACGTAAGATCATCCCGATTTTTTTTTCCTTCCTGCTCATCGTGCATCCTATGGTCTCAACGAACCCCTAACCCGCATGATGAGTAAGATTAACTCTGTTCCTTTTCTTTTCGACCTTATTTTAAATTTTTCTTAAAAGTCCTTGTCTGAAAGTCCTCCTTTTAAACCATTTCTCATCCCTGTAGTTTAATTTAGCTTTAATTAGTTTTAATTAGTTTAAGTTTAGTATGTTTAAGTTATTTTAAGCTTGTATTTAGCTAATAAATGGGGCGGTAGCCCCACCAAAATTAACAATTTAAGCTATTCTTTGCAAAAGATGAAGAAGGGGAAGTGTATTAGGATAGTATTAAAGAGATGAGAAGTAGAGAAAGATAGCGGACTTGAATGTGTTGGGATTGGCAATTATTTTGATTGAGGACGGGAGGGAGTTCCAGAGTCTTACAGCATGTATAAAAAATAAACGGGATGAGTTGAGGTTGTTCCAAAGATTCGAAATGATATTTATTGTTCTTTTAAACCGATTAAATGATAGTCTGTTAAACAAATATGACGGTGCCTTAACATTGACTAGCTTGTTTCTTGCATTGATATATTGTTCTAAACTGCTGCCCAGCAAATTCCTGACTAATGCAGAAGTATGACCATATCTGCGCAACCCGTAGACATAGCGAACTGCATCATTGAATGCAACCTATAATTTCCGTTTGGAAAGTGAGTCAAAGTTACTATACACGACTTCAGAATATGAAATCAGTGGCAGAGTTAAGGAAAGTACCAGTTTCCGATGTGTTTGTCTGCCACTGATTTCATATTCTGAAGTCGTGTATAGTAACCAATTTGATAGAAAGTTTGTCGAATTCGAAAGAAGTGCACTTTGAAACTCGAACGATTCCAAAGTTAACATGTTAACATTCGAATTGCTCGTCAAAAATAAGCATGAATAAATCGACCAATTCGTCGATATTTTCCTATTGGGACTCATCCACAGCAACACATGGCTATTCAAAGAAGTTCACTGAGAACTTTTAAAACATTTGCGTTGCATGTATTTGTTTGATGAAAAATATTTGAACTTTAGTTTTCGTTTCTCTTCAGGAAGCTGTGTGGAAAATTGAAGCACTTAATTAATTGTTTTTTTCTTGAAAAAAGTAATCTAATTGAAGGTGGCCATTAAACTATGTAGACAATTTTTGAAAAACTTGTCTTAATGAATGTTTTGAAATTGAACATTCTTGTCAACATTATGCTGAGCTCGGATACCTATCATTCATCTCAGTAACACAATTAATAACAAATTGCAAATAGATTCAGTTTATCTTTTTCTTACTGAGATGAATGAATGAAGGGTCTCTGAGCTCTGTATAATGTCTACAAGAATGTTATATTTCAAAATTGAGATTGAGGCAAAATTTTAACTGCATACGAATCTAACAGCCCGATTCTGGTAAAAATGTCACAAGTCACAACGTTATGACCTGCTGAGAACCACATCACAATTCGAGTGTTGAGTGGACAGCTGTGACTTTTTTGGAAAGTTGTGATTTGTCATCACTCATCAGTGACTTTGGACAGAATCGGGCTGTAAATATAAATACATACAAATATAAACAAATATATAAAGGGTTTTTCATTTGACGCGTGTAGATTTTGGCGGCCCGTGGCGGCCATTTTGTTTTGGTGACAATTGTCAAATCTTTTGCTTATTATTCAGTTGCTTATGCCAAATCACCATGGCAGGTTAGACGATTGAACTGCACGTACAAATGATAAAACTGCCTGGGCATCGAATCGTTTGGAAGAGGATCCCAATTTCGGGCGAAAAATCATCTTTAGCGACGAGGCGTACTTTTGGATGAATGGCTTTGTTAACAAACAAAATTGCCGTATATAGGACGACACAAACTCAATGTGGTAATGCATCCTCAAAAAGTTACGGTTTGGTGTGCATTTTGGGCCGGCGGCGTCATTGGTCCGTATTTTTTCGAAAACGACGTTGGTGAGGCGGAAATTGGACCACTCGGATCCGTGCCACTGTGAACAGCCGAGGCGGGCATTTGAATGATGTCATCTTCCATACTTAATGGCATATATGGGCCTTTTAAATAAATAAAAAAAATTGTTGATACCTCATACGCAGCTTGTTTAATTTCGTTTCAAAATCTACCCGCCCTTATTGAAAAACCCTTTAAATTGACATTCATATTTGCTTCTATTTTATTTTGTTTCAACTAATAAAAGCGATTTTTCTCAAAAACTCGTTATAATCTAAAGGAGAGTATCTCCGAAATAGACTCTTTATAATGAAAGTCCTCACTTTTATACCTTGTACTCATAATTCGTACTCAAAATTCCTTAGTCCAATGTTCTTCGGAAGCTACTTTTATGAAAACCTTACAAAATTGTACATACACCACCTCAAAAAACTCTAACTGTGAAAAATTTCATGAAGAGCTCACCCATCTCTAGTAGCAGTTGACTCATAGTTCATTGACTCATCTCTGGTTTCTCTTATTCATTTTGACTAATTTATATCTGTCAAAACACCGCAACGGAATCTATGGGTCACCCCAATCCGGCAGCGAACGGACGCAACGGATTCTATGGGCCGGGGCCATAAGTGTTTGTATTTGAAAGATATTTAAAAAAAAAAATGGTCTAGAACTGAGAAATGACGTATGCTATATTTCCCTTCCATGTTACCTAGATAACGGAAACATAACCGGGAACGTAGAAAGTACTCGAACGATTCCAAAAATTCTTTCAACTTTAGAATCCTTCATTGCTCCTGAATAACAAAGACTATATATCCCAATTTTCCCACTGGAATGGAACTTGGAAACAACTTTACTTAATTTACTCAATTCGATCATTGTAAGGCCCGAGCTACGACCGCATGCCGGCCGCCGTTGCCGCCAGATTAAGATTTAAACCTCGAACTTCTACGTAACGGGCAGACATACTAGCCATTTAGCAACATAATGACATTGATTTCGTTTAGATCATTGGCAGAGTTTTGGAAATCCACCAATTAGCTAATCAATATGCAGAACAAATTTTATTGCTGCATCACTCAGCTCTTTGGATCTCAGTGACCATTGCCATGAGAAATACGCAAACCTCAGAGTGATGACAGATATGGTACAATCATTTAAAACAAAAAAAAAATCGACAAAATTAAATTTAAAAATGAAAATTTCTTTTCCATTACTTCCACGCCCATTTTTTACTTCCAGCACCATGTCTATTTGTTAGTAGGCCTTGAAAAAAATATAATTATATTTTGAGTTTAATTTTCAAAACAACTCATTCATCACAAGGACATCTACTACATACAGTGGTGGCCACACAATTAGAAACGGCACCCATATAGTAATATCAGAATGCATAACTTTCTTAAAAGACATTTCTTCAGGTTGAAAAGTGGTTTAATTTGTAGCCCATGAAGAAGAGTACAAATTAAATAATTAATACTAGAAAAAAGCTAGACAATATCAAATCCAAAAAAATAAACATGCACATGAAGGAGGAAACATAATGGTTTGGGGTGCATTTTCCTTGAGTGGTGTTGGTAGGTGTTGGGTAAGGATAAACGGTCGAATGGATCAACACGTTTATAAAGGCATACTGGAGAATGTCATAGAGCCTTTTTCATTCCCACACATGTCCATCAGTTATGTTTTTCAGCAGGACAACGACCCAAATCATACTGCATACTTGTAAAACGGTGGTTTGCGGGTACAAAAACCAGTGTTTTGGATTGACCCGCGCAAAGTCCGGACCTGAATCCGATTGAGAACTTATGGGCAGACGTCGAGAGAGGATTAAAGTCCAAAAAATCTAAAGATTCGGACGAGCTTTTCAAAAACATTAAGGAGGTTGAAAGTATGGAAAGATGATTGGCTGCTTTTATACAAAGAAATGGATTCCCTACAAAATATAAATACTTACTCTATGTTAAACTGAAGATTTTTAATGAAATACCATTTTTTATGTTCTGTTTCTAATTGTATGGCCACACAAAATTGGAGTTATGCGCATGTTTATTTTTTTGGATTTGATATTGTCTAGCTTTTTTCTAGTATTAATTATTTAATTTGTACTCTTATTCATGGGCTACAAATTAAACCTCTTTTCTACCTGAAGAAATGTTTTTTAAGAAAGTTATGTATACTTATATTATTATATGGGTGCCGTTTCTAATTGTGTGGACACCACTGTACATACCTACATATTTCTCCTTAAGCCACAAAAGCATTTTCCACAATCTCTTTAAAACAAAGTTATGCTTCCATCCTTCCTTCACCCTGTTCAAACCATAATAATTTCTTTCATAGATAAGCAATTTACCATTTAAGTGAAATCATATTTTATTCAGGTGATGTAATCATAGGATACCCTTACACATAACAACAGGGGTAAATTTCTCCATTTAGGAAACCCTTAATTTGAACGTATTTGTTTTGCTTGAGAACTGATGAGATAATTTACAGTGTCGCTGTTTGCTCATGGATTTCCTTGGCGGCTCCAAAAACACTTAACTCCAAATTTTATTGCTATTTGGTGGGCCATTCGACACGAGACCAAATGTAACCTTGTTAGCTCTCCGATTAATTGATTTTCGTACACGTGATAATATGAAAAACAAACACACGTGGAAAAGTACCCCAGAGAATTCTTTTAATACAAAAAAAACACAACAAACAGAAATGACCCCATTTGTAAATGATAATGAAGGATTAAATTCCTGCACGAAAAAGTTGATAAATTAGGTAATATTTATGTAAATGAAGCAATTTTACGATTATAACATTTTAATAGTAAAGAATGCTTATTAAACATACTGGGTGAAATTGAGGCGTACATACGAGTACATATGTATTGTAAGACCTATGTACTTAAAGATTTATTCTATAAGAATTTATCATAGAAACTAATAAGTGCAGAAAAAATGTAGGTGAAAAATGTAAAAAATTAAGATAATCTCCAATTCTCTTGCAGTTTCCAATGTCTTTGCGTTGCAGTGTGTCACCTTGTCGAGAGCCTTTTTCTGCATCAAAGGCTTCAAAAATGTCTTTATCGGCCTTGACAAAGCAGCGTGAGCTCTCCAAAGTCATCCTGCATACCTTTACCTAGTCATACGAGTTTTTCAGGGATGCCGAAACTAGATATGCCTCTGTACAACTCGCCTCTGTACATGCTGTCTTACGCTGCCTTGAAATCGATAAAAAGATGGTGTACGTCGATATTATATTCTTGGGATTTTTCCAAGATCTGCAGTAATGTAAAAATGTGGCCTGCTGTGGACTTCTCTGTTCTAAAACCAATTTGATAAGGACCTATCAAATTGTTAAGGTGGGACTTCAGACCTTCTCAGATTAGATACAGGAGACAAGAACTATACGCCACGTTAACCAAGCTCAGAGGTAGAGGTTCTGATGGCTTCATAGCATTGCTCCCACTTGTCTTCACAACATAAAGCGGCATAGGATTCAATGATAGTTGGAGAGACGCTCTATTGGAAAAGGCAATGCCAACTTCTTGCGGTTGTAGCTTTCCATAGTCATACAGTTTCAAAGCGTTGGGTCGCGCGACTTGTGAAAAGATGTCCTCTTTCCTACCCTGGCTATAAGAAGGTATTGATCCGAGTCGCAGTTCGCCCCTCGAAAATTTCCGACATCTACCACACTTGAATAGTGTCGTGGGTCGATCGCAGCATGGTCAATTTGGTTGACGGTTGATTGACCTGGAGATCGCCATGCACCTTTATGAGTTTTTAGGTGCAAAAAGGGTGTACTACTAACAACAAGATTTAGCCCCTTAGCAAAATGGATTAACTTGAGTCTGTTTTTAAAGGTTTTGTCTTGCAAGCTATGCTTCCGATTTTCACGTCGTGTCTAGGACACTGCTCATATGTTTCTTCGAGGAGCTCATAGACACAATCTTTGGAATTCTCGTCTATCTCTTCTGTGGGGGAGTGGACGCATAGCAGGCTTATGTAGGTTAATTCAGTACCGATAATGACTGTCATTATACGCTTATCAACCAGATTTTGGTTTGTAGACATGTCCCTGATTCTACCTCAACAGATATTGATTCTTACGTAAATGCAGAATAATCCGGTGTCAATGGCTCGCTAGGAGCTCATGCATAGGCAACTTTATTTCAATACAAAACGTTGTCCTTGCATTGAATGACCATGAAAAACCTTGGAACGTTTGAACCAAATATACCGGAGTACCTTATTCGGAGTTTTCTGATTTTTTGACTGCTGAAGTCCACCGTTGCCAAATTCATCCACTCTAACTTTTCCCATAAGCTCTTGCAGACTACTGAAATTTTGGCAGTCAGTACCATTACTCTTACTCACATGGTATTATGGTCTTGCTATATTTCTTCTTCGTCTCTTTTTCAACACTTCCACTTACTGGTTTGGCAAGTCACCTCCTTTTAGGCGAGACCAGTTCCTGTAGCTGCAGCGAGGGATTAGTAAGTAAAATTGACGTATACTATAAGTTGCAACATGTGGATGCCTCCAAGTTGACGCCACTCAGAGCCTTCCCGAATAGAACCTCCATGTTTGTCAATACACTGATTTGTTTTGTTATACAAACAGGACGAAAATTCAAAACCGTATAATCAATTGCTAGCAACTGTCGGTGTGATAATGTGAACGCTTCCTTGAGCAATTCGTAAAACCTAAAAATTGGAAAAATATGCCCTTACGCCACCCTTTTTCTATATCTCAGCTCAATTGGTTTTGCTTTGATACTTAATGAAAAAATGTTTATTTTAAGGATCAATTTTTTTTTCTCTCTCTCTCTCTCTCTCTCAGAGAGAGTTTGTTTGGAAATTGAGGGAATGTTCAAATATAATTTTTTTTTTAAGGGGAACCATCAACATTCTTTGGTAAAGGAGATTTAAGAGACAGCAATAAATACGTGGAGGATTAAGTAAACGAATCAGAAATTAATCTTTAAAGTCTTTTCAATTGGAATGCTATGGAATGAGGACTCCCCCAAAAATATATCGTTTTTAAGAAGTGAAATTTTCTTCCGCAGATAAAGGCTTTTGCTGTCCAAATCCGTCCAATCTTTAAAGGGGGTTCGTTACAGTATAAAGAAACCTAATCCGAAAACAAAGAATAATGCTCAAGTTCTTTGGCTGATGTCAAAAACATCCACCACCCATTTAAGTTGAACACCTCGGATGAGATTTGTTGCGACAGATTCTCAATTCACAGTGAGTTTATTAAAACGACCAGATAATTTTATTCATTGGTTAACTTAACGAAACCAAAGGAAATCATTCACAAAAACACCAACAGAAATACGGCTTTCCACACCACATCCATTCACGATTCACCTTATCCCTCTTAGACAAACTCGCTACAAAGTTGTCCTCAACGTTAATTATTATAAATTATTATTCGACTTGGAACTAATCGATTGTGGGTTTTAACTTGATTATAGTGCAAAAGGGTATCAATTCAACAAATATTGAAAATAAATAGTTTTTAAATAGGATAATAGTCGATATTTTCCCTTAAATACCTGTCTTATTTGTTTAACGGCTTAACTAAATTACTAATTCTTTTATTCTCGTCTTACTTTAACTTGAATTGCTAACTTTTGTCAATGAAAAATACACAAGTCAATAGCTAGTAATAAATCAGTCCCATTCCTTTTTCCTTTTTCTCTCCCAAACAAAAGGACGATCCCAAGCATCTGTGAACAGAGCCATTATGTGGGCTAAGTTCATGTGTAACATACGAGTATAATTAAGATGTACACTTATAGACTTGGCGTAGTCATTTTCCATATAATTACCTCCAATAGCCTCCCTCACAGACCCAATACGTTAGGTGACATATTAATAAGTCCTTAGCGCCAATAATACGAATACCCTCCCCCTGTCTGTCCACTCAATAACTAAACAAATGCAAAGAAAATTAACTTAGTCGTTAATAAGGAACTAGTTTTCGGAAGCTTAGTTTTTATGTAATTTATCTTTTCGCATTAAGTACGAAAATATCTATCGTTAACCTGTTTTAAGAATGAAATTATGAATTCAGTGTTATCCTTTTGAATAAATACGACCTTCTGTAGTCTTCTTTTGTCTTTTCATTTATTTGGAATATTTTCGGCAGAAGGTAATACTAATGGCCCTTCTTAATTAATTTTTATGCCTGTTGGCTCACGAAGGGATGGAAGAGAACGAAAACATGTGCTGGCGGAATGAGTCATCGTTGTAATAAATTTATCAAGGGACTATAGAACTACACTCGGGTTGTTTTGTTTGAGTTCTTAAAACTCTTTCCTACTTTTGTAGTGATTGATTACGAGAATTATTTTGTTTTAGTTGGGGAATGTTTGACCATCTTTGAAAAAAATGTATATTGGAAATATGAACTACTGATTGAACAGTCATAAATATACTACATTCAACATACCTAGGTATTTTATTTATATAAGATTCGGTGACAGAAAACGGGATACGGGTTGAGATTCTACATTTTTAGATTAGTCGGTTTGCAATTCTTCTTTAATTTTTTTTGTTTTGAGTATCAGAGACTGTAATGAACTTAGAGAAAGTCCAATTTACATACTTATCAACGTTGTTAATCATGAATACAGTGAGCAATATACAGGGTGTCCCGTAATTCGTTTTACATACTTTGGGATATGATTCTTAATCATATTCTAAGAAAAAATTGTTCTACAGTAAAGTCCGTTTCTCAAGTTTGACATCACTTTTTAACAATTTAAAAAAAAGCTAACTTTGGTGTACCCTGACTGTGCTAAATTCGATATCTCTGTCAATGCTGATGATAGAGACGTAATCTTAGACTCAATTTTTTGTAAAAATAACAACCTTTAAGACTGCATTTAAATTAGGCTTCCATAGGTTTAGGGTTGCCAGCATTAAGTTAGCTCAAAAACCCATACATTTTATGACAATTTGGTGGTGACAATTTGAACACCACTTAAAAGTGAAAATCTGGCAACCCTAAACCTATGGAAGCCAAATTTAAATACAGTCTTAAAGGTTGTTATTTCTAAAAAAAATTGAGTCTAAGATTAGGTTCCTATCATCAGTTTCGACAGAGATATCGAATTTAACAAAGGTCAGGGTACACCAAAGTTAGCCTTTTTTTAAATTGTCAAAAAGTGATGTTAAACTTGAGAAACGGACTTTACTGTACAACAATTGTTTTCTTAGAATATGACCAAGAATCATATCCCAAAGTATGTAAAACGTATTACGGGACACCCTGTATACAGCAACAATCATAAATTCTTGCACAAAAAGGAAAAGCAATACTTATTTAGTTAGGTTAGGTTAGTTAATTGATTTCGAGTTGGAAAAGGTACTGCCAATCTCTTGCGATTGTAGCTTTCCACAGTCATACCTCCTCACAGAGTTGGTTCGCGCAAATCGTGAACACTATATCCTCATTCGTGCCTTGGCTACAACAAGGTAGTGGTCCGAGTCAAAGTTGACCGCTCAGAAAGTTCGGACATCTATCTTGTGTTATGCGGCGATCGGGAAATGGTCAATCTGGTTGACTGTTGACTGATCTGGGGATGTAGGGGAGAGTGGGGCAAGAAGGACCACTTAAGCTTTAGACACTCCTAATTTTTTTTCTAGTCCTAAAACGGAAGCAAATATTTTTTTAAATAATACTTCAACCTTTGAACTTCATCATAGTAAACAATCAGAATATTTGAACAGTTGTATATAGAGATATACACAATTTTACAAACTTATCTCGAAAGTCCGTCTTGCCCCACTAGCGGAGCAAAAAGGACCTTTGAATGGGGCAAAACGAACCACTGAATTCTTTTAACATTTTTGTATAGGCTGGATGTCAGTATTGCAGTTTTTCCTTTTTTTCTGCCTTTTCTAACTACAGTGCCACTTGAAGAAGCCTTAGGAAGTTCATGGCCCTGTGATACGGCTTTCCACGGAAATGAAGATAAGATTGGTGTTTCATTTGCTTTCTCGTTGAGAATCGCAACTTGAGGAAGTTCTGTAGCAGCTATATCCGCAGAGTTTGAAAACTCAACGGTTAGTTCGCATAAAGGGCTGCGGATTTCGACATTTTTGTTGTCTCAACTGGAATATAATCGTCTTCTGAAAAAACGTTTGGGTCAACAGGATAGAGTCCAAAACCCATTTATAGCATTATTAGGAACTGCTGCCTTAAGGTATGCTTTTCCAAATAAACCAGCTATTTGAAATTGTAAGATCACTCTTGAAGGATGTTGCCTTAAAATTTTTTTTAATTGCTTCCATAGCTTTCTTCAATTCCTCATTGGTCCAACTAGCACCCTAGTCGTTTTTCGACCGTATGTACGAACCATGTTCAAAAATATAAATGTTTAATTTTAACTGAGTACCTAAATAGGTAGGCAGTACATAAAATATGTTGTGAAAAACATCCTCGTGAGGGTCATTGAGCAAAACATACTTATCTTGTGTTGTTGTTTTGCTTTGAAAGTCGAACCAGCAGTAAGTGGGGCAAAACGGACTACCAGTCCTTTTTGCCCCAGTACGTACTGGTTTCATTTGCCCCATAAGGAGTTTTTTAAAAAAAATATTTTTATTTTCCTTAATATTATTTAATTATCTTTATATCCAGCTGCTAAAAAAGCACTAATGATCACAAACAACTTAAAATTATCAGAATGTTTGGAACTATCAACTGGTTGCCTAGGATTGGTTTTGCAGATTGGAATTTTTTTTTTTATTGATAGACCGTTTTTAAACTTTCATCATTTAAACCGGAACTAACTTCAGTTTTTCAGTGAAACTAAGGGATGTGTTGGGAAAGAAGGTTTTTTATTAGTTCTAGCTATTGAATATAAGATGGAGTTAGGAACCATGGAAAAAATCGGTTTGGTTCTTTTTGTCCAGAGGTCCTTCTTGCCCCACTCTCCCCTACCCTTATGAATTTTGAGATGAAAGAAGCGTGTATTACTAACAAGAGGATTTAGCCTCGCAGCAAAATCGATTAGCCTGAGTCCGTTTCCGAAGTTTTAGCTATGCAGGCTTTGCTTATTGCTTACCGAATGTATTCGCTTTATTGTAAGCTCCAAATGGTTTTGTTAAGCTCCCTCGCATAATTTCTATGGTATCACAATGGACCTAATATTGGTCTAAGTGTGTCGGGTGTATTCCTGACAGCCATTGTAACCTAACCTAACCTACCGAATGTATTTCCGAAGACGTCCTCCTTCCCTAGCTATAAATGTAAATGTTTTTTTCGAGCAGCTCGAAAAAACAGTCTTTCGTCTTTCTCTTCTGTGGGAGTGTTAGCGCATTTTAGGCTAATGTTAGGGAATTTAGCCCTGATGCGGACCATTATAAACTCATTGCCAGGACTTTAGCTGATAATCTTATATACATAAGTCTTCTTCCAACGACAAATCTACACCCAAATAAGCGTTGTTTCTGTTGCCTGTAGCAGTCCTTATAGTGGATGTTGCAGTTTTTCATCTTCCAACGGCAACGGTCGTCACTCTCAATGTTCTACTACTCACTCATGAACAAAAAATCATTTACGACCGCAATATTCTGATGTAAATAAATAAATAGGGTGGCGCGACAGAGCGAGGAGACCCTGGGCGTAGCGCATTTCTCACAACCATGCCTTGTGTGGGAATTGAGGGGACCTACAATTTTCTGCCGGTTCCGAACGGCTTATTGAGAAAGCGCTTTTCATGGCAATGAATTTACCAACGGAGGACTTGCCAATTCCTCGCGAAAGGCGATACCCGTGGAAAAACTGCTGGGATTCGAACCTCGAACCTCTGGGTTAGCAGGTGGGCATGCTAACCATCACACCACGGATACCACTATTCTGATGGCGGTTTGGAAAAGAGAAGGTGTATTTTTCTTATGCACCAAGTGAAACTGGCAGAGCATTTATTATGTCGCTAGTTTTCTGGAATGCGATCGAGTAATGGCATTGAATTACATACATACATAGGGTGTGGCAACAGAGTGGGGAGCCCCGGAGCCTAGCGGATTTTTCACAATCATACCTTGCAAAGGAATGGAAGGGACCTACAATTTTCTGTCGGTTTCGACCGGCTAATCGATAAAGTGCTTTTCATGGCAATGAGTTTACTATCGGAAGACCTGCCAATTTGACGCGAAAGGTGTGGTCGTGGAAAAACATTATTGGTTTCTGTTGGGACTCGAACTACAAACCTCTCGTGTAACAGGCAACCATTACAAATGGCACTGTAGCAACTTTGTTAAATGGAAGCACAACAGCTCATTCAGCACCTAAGCTGCCTCTGAATATTCAAATTGAGCCTGACGCAGTGTGAAACTTGAAAACCATTTTTCCATGGCACAGTGCTGAAACAACACATCTGCAATGAATGTCATATGAGACTCAAACATTTTTTTGAGGTGTTGAGCAGAACTTTCAAAAATTCCACCTTCCAGCTCATACCATCAGACACAAATTTCTCGCCATTCCACCTCCAATGTATGCCAACGCTCTCTTGAAATTATGTCGAATGAATATAGCTAAAAATGAACTGTCAAGCATATTCCAAGCTGAAGTCTATGCAATACGCAAATGAGCGGAATTGAAAATTTACAGGAATTATACAAACAAACACATTGCAAATAAAAGCCATAAGATCCTATACAATCGTTTTAAAACACAATAAAGACAAATTGAACGAACTATCAACTAGGTACGAAAACATAATCAGGAATCTAAAGGTATGTCCACACCAAAGAAACATTTTTGAAACATTTCAGAAACATTTCAGAAACATTCCAAAAACATTTCAGAAACATTTCAGAAACAAAAAAACATTTCTGAAATGTTTCAGAAATGTTTCTGAAATGTTTTAGAAATATTTCTATAAAGTTGTTTTGGTCTGGACGCTTCGTGAAACATTTCTGAAATGTTTCTGAAATGTTTTTTGTTTCCCATTCTGAATGGAAAACTTTCTTTGTTTTTCTGAAACATTTGCGAATGAAGAGACGGATCTACAAGATGAAGGCTGTAAAAATAAAAACATAAAGCTCATGCTTTAAGTGAAATTATTTGTGAAAGCCTAAATTGCAAAAAGGATGAAATAAAAAAAAAATAAAAAAAATTTTTTTTAACCTTTTTTGCCACTGTCACTGGTTTTTTTAATGATTTTAAAACACGACGCTATAATTGTAATTACTTTACAATCCATATTCAAGCATTGTACTGAACTCGAGAAACAATAAAAAGTTCCCATTAAAAATGGGAAACAAAAAACATTTCAGAAACATTTCACAAATGTTTCACGAAACGTCCACACCAAAAAAACATTTCAGAAATATTTCTCAAATGTTTCTGAAATGTTTCTGAAATGTTTCAGAAATGTTTTTTATACAAATGGGAAACATTTTAGAAACGTTTTTGAAACAATGTTTCCTGAAATGTTTCTCTGGTGTGGACACACCTTAAGAAAATGAGCAGGCAGACGAACTAGCAAAGACAGGAGCTGGATCACCTGTCATAGGACCCGAACCTTTTAGTGGAGAAACGGAGAGCCACATCAAGAACGAAATCAGAAAGTCAGAGGAAGACAACCAGGAAAAACGCTGGAAAACCAAGCTACTACTTCGACACTTTCCACATAAAAGACATTATAAACTAAAACTTATGTATGTAGGAACAATATAAGAATGGAAGCCGGTTTCCTAACCGAATATTGAAGTCTAAGAAAACACTTCAAAATACTAGGTGTAGAAAATGATAACCAATGCAGATACTGTACGAACAGGAATAATCTCCAGACCATCTCTTAGGAGACTGCGAAGCTTTCGTAAACCAAAGAAAAAAATGTCTATGATCATACTACGAAATCAAATCCCTAAACGCAACCAGATCTTTAGTTTCATCAAAAAGACTGAAGTACTATAATTAAGAAGTAGTTGGCCTAATACATAGAACTACAAGATTGAAGTGCAATACAAAACGCTTAACTATTCATTTTTCCTTCATTCATGGTTTAGAGGAGAGATCCCGCGAAAAGCTTCGGAGATGTATTTTCATAAAGCATTCCGACACAATCGCGACGAAAAAAGAATAAAGTCATGTCAATTGAAAGAAGTGATCGTTTTGAGATCACTGTCCCCATACACATAGCGTCGTCAAGGAAGAAATGAAAGGAGAAAGAAGTCTTGCTTAAGATTTAATTTTAATCTTGATGAAAGCTAATACATTGGATGTTAGCTCCAATAAAATCAATTAAAAACCATTTTTTTTCTACTGATTCCTATTTATTGTACAAGACTACAGATGAATTACAAATTCTTTAAGAACAAGCCATACAGACTCGTATGAAAACAAAATAAAAGAAACCTTCTGCATTCTTTTGCACTTCAAAGATCTTTGATTACTAAACGGCAACCCTTAAAATACAATTGTTTTGAAGTATGTATTTATAAAAATAGATTATTTTTCTAAAATCAACTTCTTAAACTAAACTAATTAAATAAAAAATTTAAAAAAAATTATAGTTTATGTTATACGAAAAAGTTGACCACATTTATTTGCTGTTGTTAAATTGAAATCGCACAACAATAAGCTTTCATTTGCTTTGCTTAGTTTTCCAACAAATGAAATCATCATTTTCCAATGAATCAATAAAGAAATACTAAAATTAGTTTTTGATTTACTCATGTGCAAGCATCAAACAACGCATAACATGCCAATTGCAAATACAAAGTTTAAGCTTTCTGACAGGCAAATCCACAGCCATCAGTGCAATGATTTAGAAAATCACCTTTGATATCATTTCTAGATTGTTTGGCATGATGATTTTTATTAATACTTGCAATTTGCAATAAATATCAATAAAAGAATGAAGTTTTCAGTTTTCAAAATAGCACATACATATTTGGATTGTATGTTAAGTACCAAAAGCTTTTTTTGTAATTAACTGTTCCGACTACAAAATGATTCTTACATACACATACAGTGGTGGACAAAATAATAAAAGTGGATTATTTTGTTTTCTTGTTACAATAGAATCTATGCCTTAAACCTTTTTGATTGGTGCAAATTATATCTATATACGAGTTTTCTTCGACTTGACTGTAAAACATTTCCACTGCTACCAAACATTACACTCGGAAAAAAACGAGCTAAATTCAAGAAAATCGGTGTCAAAGCAAGCCTATTCGTTGACGAAAGTCTGTCAGCCTCGAAAATTCTTAATCCGGGCCCGAAATTCTTGTTTTAAGCCTATTTTTGATAAGCCTTAAATTCTGATTTCAAGAATGTTCTCACCTTAATATAAGATTATTTAAGCTTCAATCTAAGAATACAAAAGCTTAATGTCAGACTATTACAATCTAAAATTAAGATCACGTATTCTTAAATATACGAGGGATAAGAATAAATTAAGCATTACCGAACTTGAAATAAGAACAAAAACTCTTTTATTTCAGTACAATTCGGATAGCTTCTAACTTATTCAATCATGATTGAAAACTTGTAAGCTCTACCTTTAGAATCAATCCTTTTCATCACCATCCCTCTTCCCTACCCCTTCTCCTCCAAAATGAAGTTCAAAGCACTTATAATTTCAATGTGTTTATATTTTTTCAATTTTTATTTTACAAAAATTATTTATTGATGTTTTAAATACATATAATTTGTAAATTAATTTTATAAGTTATATTCTCATAAATAAATAAATAAATAAATATTTAAATATACTTAATTCTAAAATAGGTTCTTCCTTTGTTTAATGGATACAAATGGAGTGGTGGACTTAAAAATTCCGTAATAATTTTTACTTCAATGGTTCTTATTAAATAACCAATTTGAAATGATTGGAAATGATGGTCAAATCAAAGGTTTTCAATTCGTTGGCATAGAACATTCTGCTTCATTCTGAAATATAAAAATTTTTAATTTATACAGTTCAAAATTATTAGTATCATCACTACGTAAAGCTAATTGGTGCCATGGTATGGTGGTCGAAATGACGTCGGCTTCAGCTGAGTAGTCAATGTCTACTCCATTTCTTACATCATTATCACTTTGTTACTCACTAGAAGAAAGTTTCCGTCAATGTTTTTAAACACAAATACATCACTAGATATTGCTTTCAATGTCATTTTCGTTCGAAGTAAAATTTTCCATGGTAAAAATATCACTTAATCACTCAATAAGAAATCACGTCAAAATGAAACAACGATCTAAGCTTCTTTGTAATCAAACGCATCATACAAGTTTAAGATCGCCTCAGCTTAATTTGAGAATATCAATCTTAGCTTAGGACCGTATCGGATTGTTTAAGATTGTATCGGCTCGTTTAAGACCGTATCGGCTCGTTTTAACATTCAATAATCTTAAATTAAGAATGTGTTGTTCTTAATAAGAAAACGAAACTAAATCAACATAATGAAGAACTTAATTTAAGAACGTATAGCTTACTATAACTTTAAACAAATCTTATATTAAGAATGTCATACTCAAATCAAGTTTTGTGTTCCTATTTTCGGAATAAATATTTGTTTTTGGAATAAAATTCTCGAATTAGGAATAAAACGTGTCGTTTTTGAGAGAACAAAACTAAGAATGCAAAAAAATAGAACTAAGCTTACTAGTACTTGATTTTAGCCTGCCTTTTTCTCTGAGTGTAATGATGGTCACTTGCAATGCACCATTAGATTTACTTAGAAATGTCAGATTTGCTATGGTCAAAAATACAAGAGTGCTGTGTAGAATTGCATTATTTCTGATCTTTTTCACTTCCGATTGCAATTTAATTATTAAATTAAATATACCGTTAGACTTGTGTTTAAGTGTTTAAAACGCATACATATTTTAAATAATAGGACGCGGAAAGCAATGCTCTGAGGAAGAACGCCGTTTGATCCTCCAACTAGGATATCGAGGTAAAACATTCAGTTTTATTCAAGATGCTCTTCACCGATCTCAATTTGATGTTCCTATGGTGCTAAAGCAGCGAAGTCTACCAACAAATTTCACCGAAAAAAGAGGACGCCCAAAAAAAACAACAACTTTGCTGGACAAAAGGATTGTAAGAGAGGTGCTTAAAAATCCTTTTGCTACATCTAGGGGTAAAAAAGCAAATCTATCATTGGATAGCTGATATCATGCACGATCAGCAGACGTTTGCATGATAAAATTTACTTGGTCGAATTGCGACGAAGGTTCCGTTACTTAGTTCTAAGAATATAAAGCATCGTATACGAATTGCAGAAGTAAATCTTTCACAATCGGCTTACAGAAATTGCCAAAATGTTTTTTTTTTTGTGATAAAACCAAGATAAATTTATTTTGTTCTGATGGCAGAACTTATGTTAGAAGGAGGGCCAATGAAGAACCAATGAAGAGATGATGGAAGAGCTAATGTAAAAAATTGGTTTCACTCTTATTATTTTGGCAACCACTGTATATGTTAAAGTCTACGTTGTAAGCTTTCCAAAACATTTCGGTTGTTTATATATGTTGCAACTGTTCACTTAAAGGGAATGAATCCGTTTATGTTAAAGGCAATATCACTCAAAAGACCTGAGTGTTATTACTCATGCACGTCCTGATTCATTTGCTAACCATGATATCTGCAGCTGCATATTCTAGATGTGTGTCACAGATATTAAAAAGTGTGCCACACAAGAATACAAACATGTGTAATCAGTAAGAATGTTAAAGGGTTTAAGTCTCGAGATAAACGCGTTGTATTTTTCAAGAATATTCCTTTATTTCTCATTAGAATTTAACACTTCTTGATGATACTATCGCTGAGGACCAGGTTCAACTAACCAATATAATTCTTAAAACTAAAATATGTCCCGTTAAATTTATATGTATGTACATACATTAGTGTAAGTCAGGTTTCAGGTATACGAACCCGAGCAGCTGCAATTAGCGAATAATAGCGCCCGTCTCACTGATTCTTCTACTTATCGGTCTTCTAATTTGCTGTAGACCCTGAAATATT
Organism: Melanostoma scalare; assembly: GCA_949752695.1. Classification (NCBI taxonomy): domain Eukaryota; kingdom Metazoa; phylum Arthropoda; class Insecta; order Diptera; family Syrphidae; genus Melanostoma; species Melanostoma scalare. The sequence goes on along the minus strand of OX456984.1, from coordinate 141,538,964 downwards.
TTTAAGATAAAAAAACGATTTCTCGAAAATTCTGAACCAGCAACTTTCTCTAAGACATTTACTCATAGTGCGATAATCGATATGCATTTTCCTGTTGATATAAAATTATTAATAAACATTTCGATTCACCACAAAGCACGTGCCAGTTTTAAAAGAAATCGCACACAAAGTCACAATGGGCAATTTTTTCAAATTTGTTTCTATTTTAATCGCAGTTGTTTTTTTTTTTTTTTTTGTCTACAGTAGCAAAGGCGATAAGAAACAAGGTAGTCAGTTTCTCTTTTACAAATATAATGTTACGTATTTCTTTTATCTTAACTCAAATTTGTGTAATCTTTAGGGAGTCTCATGTTTATTGTATTTGTTCTTAAGATACCGGATCTGGAAAGTTAACAAACAGAGCGGTTTGTATGCTTGATATATTTTTTTTCTTGTCAGAACTCGTATAATGTGTCATCCCCATCATATAAACACAATTTTTTATTATTTTTTATTATTTTATTGAAATGTTAATATGATGTCATGTAATGACACTAATAAAATGAAATGTTAGAACATAAATGCGGGACAATGAAAAGAAAAACCTTATTTAATTTTATATAATTTCTTTTGTGACTCACACCAAGATTTCTCAAGGTTTCTTATACAGAATGTATTTTTAAAATGAACCAAGAAATTAGTAGATAAACTTCAATGAAGATGATATCATACTTTGAGCATTTCATTCTCACGATCTAATCGCAGACTAAAAGGCCACATAATACGATCTTAAAAAAAGTAACAAAAAAATGTTTATCGCACTATTAGCCTAGGTACAGATAAGGAGTACAATCTTTTTTTTTGGGATTGATTTGTTGAATATTTCTTTAAAATTACACTTCTTAAATCAATTTATAACTTATTTTTTTTAGAGTAACTTTTAATTTTAATTAAAAATCAATGGAAATATTGTAATAAAACAGGATTCATTAATAAACGTGGATGCTTTAAGAGAACATTTTAACAAACTTTTAAATACACCATTGACGGAGGAAAGTTGTATTTTTCAATATGCACGTCCCTATCAGCGGAATAACTATTTAGATTTGGATATAAACCAAGAGGAACTGGAAGTAGTCTTAAAGTCAATGAAAGATGGCAAAGCGGCTGGCGCAAATAATATTCCTGTCGAATTCTTCAAATATAACTCGCTTGGTTTTAAAGAAAAGCAGAAGCAGATGCTTTAAATACAATATTTAACTTTGGAATTCCTCCAGATCACTTTTACGAAGCTCTGATATGGCCCATTCTAAAAAAGGGAGATCCTTCCGATCCCAAAAACTACAGAGGTATTTCTTTTCTTAATGCATCACTGAAAATATACACTTCTCTTTTATGTGAAAGGCTTACAAACTGGGTAGAAAACCATAACATTTTAAGCGAGTACCAAGCTGGATTTCGCAAGGGTTACTCAACGGTAGACAACATATTCGTTCTGACTGATCTGGCTAGAATCAAAATCAGCAACAACAAAAAACTTTACGCCTTTTTCGTCGATTTTAGAGCAGCCTTTGACACAATTGACAGAAATGCGCTGTTCTTTAAATTGTATAATTTAGGAGTGTCATGTCAACTAAATTTATTAATGCATTGGAAAAGCTGTACCAACAATCATTTGCACAAGTATATGACGGGAAGGAAAAATCAGAGAAACTGGAAACAAACCGTGGTCTTAAGCAAAGCTGCAATCTTAGTCCGTTGCTTTTTGCGCTATATCTGGACGACCTGATACAATGGTTATCCTGTGGCGTTAAAATTGGTGCGGCCACAATTAAAGTTATAATGTACGCAGATGATATTGTGATATTAGCAGAATCTATAACCTCACAACAGCTGATGATAAATAGGCTAGCAGATTATTGTAAGACATGGAGCTTAGAAGTGAACATTGACAAGTCAAAGGTTATGATCTTTCAAAATGGAAGTGGTAAAGCTTCAAGAGCAGAACAATGGAAGTTCGATGGAAGAGTTCTAGAAGTTGTTAAGCAGTACTGTTATTTATGCATGGAGTTAACTTTTAATCTTAATATAGAAAAACACTTCAAATCGAAAGCTGACAAAGCTAAAACTGCTACATGTGCAAATTGGCAAAAGATTTTTTATAATAAGAATATTGCTCTAAGTTCCAAATATAGGGTCTTCAATGCAACAGCACAATCAGTCTTATTTTATGGAGCACAAGTTTTGGGGGCCTAAAAATTCGATGCTGTGGAAAACATACTATGTTTTTTTCTTAGGAAAATCTTCTCGCTGCCAATTACTACACCAAAATATATGTTCTACCTAGAAAGCCGTCTGTCTACGCTATTCATATCAATCATCAAGCTTAATGCTGATTACCTGATTAGGATAACTAATATGAAAGATACAAGACTTCCAAAGTTGGTCTGGCAGTATGCGGTGCAGTTCCAGAAATGTTGGTACCAAGATTGGAAAAAGCTGGCAGCGGACTGTGGTATTACCTTCAACCAGGCAGGATTGAATAATTTAGCACTGAAGAAATCACTTTACGAAATTATACAGCTAACGGATGAAGACGAAAGGTATGCTTTCAAAGAAAGAGCACGAGCATCAACGGAAAGGTCGTTTTACTCGAAACTCACTTACAACCTGAATGAACGGAACTACTCCACCCCGAATTTCTCAGTGGATACCATCAGCACTATTTTCAAAGTATGAGGGGAGATGCTGCGACTCAACTTTATTCCTCATCGCAGTGATTTAGCAATCAGATTTCACAATCAGGTTGCAGTCTCTGCAACCTGATTGTGAAAGAAGATGTTGGCCATTTTCTGGGAGTTTGCCTATTACTGAGGGAGATAAGAAGAGCAGTTTTTGGTAAACATTTGTTGGAAGAGAATGAAGTTCTGAGAATTCTTAATGGTGAAAACTGGATGCATCTAATGGCGTACTGTAAGAAGGCGATATCATACCGATCTAGAATAATTGATGAGTGCTTCTAAAAATGTGTTTTATCTAAACTAAAAGTTCAAAAAAAAAATCAATAGTTAATCTAAGCTTTCCGCACAATTGTTTTCGTTTTAGCTAAACGCAAAGCCTAAAAACTAAGCTAAAGTAACCAAATAGTCATTTTAAGCGATCCGCACAACTTTTTTCGTTTTAGCTAAACTCAAAGCCCTAAATTTTTTTCTTTTTTGTTTAAATTTGTTGATATCATAAAGAAATTCTTTATATTTAATTTATCTTCTGAAATTTATTTTTAATTTGTTTGATTGAATCTTAACAAAACTACCGAGCAATTTTCAAGCTTAATTAATGCCATTCAGGCAGACGACATAATTTTTGTCATGCCTCTAGCTATTCATGATGTAAAAATTTAAAAAAGAAAAATTGTTTATATATAATTTATAATGAATAAATCTAATCTAAAAAAATCTAATCTAATTTAAAATTTATTTAAAACCTGGCTCTAGCTCATCTAACGTTTCTCATTTACTTGACATTTTTTGTAATTTATTTCTGAACTGATATTTTTGGTTTTAAATCAAGTATTTCTAGACAAAAACCAAACTTTCATTCCTAATTTTCGTCATCATGTGTAATTGAGCAAACACGATTCTAGAAATTTCTTGAGAAATTCTTGTGTGATTTCTAAAAATGTATTACATACTTTGAAAGTTGTGTAATTACTTTACTTTAAACCAGACCAATTCTAAGTCGATTGGGGGTGTACTATTCGGGTAGGCTCTGACTGGTGTCAACTTGGCGGCGCGGCGGAGGCGTGGATGTTGCAACTTATAGTACACGTCAATTGTGCCTACTATACCTCCACGCGGTAACCACTGGGCACTATGATACTTCGCCCGGAGTTGACGGATTACGTGCAGCTGAAGAATTAGCGGACGCCCTGGACTGCTGCAAAGCAGACATAACCGCCATCCAAGAAGTGCGATGAAATGGGCCGGGCGTAATGTATAAATTATTTGACCGTATAATGACCATCCGCATCATGGCTAAATTCACCAACATTAACCTAATATGCCCCACAGAAGAGAAAGACGACAATTTCAAAGAACGTTTCTACGATCTCCTCGAAGACACATATGAGTAGTGCAATAGACACGACGTGAAAATCGTTCTTGACGGTCGTAACGCAAAACTAGGGAAGGAGGATATCTTTGGACATATAATCGGTAAACATTACCATCATGACAAAACCTCCGAAAACGGACTAAGGCTAATCGATTTTGCTGCGGGGCTAAATTTTGTTGTAAGTAGTACACGCTTCCCGCATCTCAAAATTCATGAGGGTACATGGCGATCCCTAGCTCAATCAACCATCAACCAGATTGACCATGTTGCGATTGACGCAAGACACTCTTCCAGTTTGATAGATGGCCGAACTTTCCGATTGTACAACTTTGACTCCGACCACTGCCTTGTTCTAGCTAACGCTGTGAAGCGATATGACGTTGGATAGCTACAATCGCAAGGGACGTTAGTGCAATTGGACGATAATTGGAAGGGGAGGTAGATTCGCCTTTTTTAGGGACCGGCTGGACAAAAGCAACTATCCATCTGCTCGGGAAAATCCCAGCAGAATAAGAAAGATCGAAAAGTTTACGCAGTGGTTTTGCCAGCGTAGAAGAATAACTCTTCAGAATAACGGTGGGGATACCATCTGGACCAGCGGATTTATGTATATTGGAATCTTTGAGGACTCTCGCAACCGAGCGAGTTTGAGTTATGCCTGTCTATTGTGACGTTTTGTCCAATTCATCGTTGTTCGCTGCCCTTGTTTGATGAGAGCATATTCTTCGTTTTGCCCTCATTAACCATCAAACAAATTTTTGTCGCTTCTATTTCATTGCCCACAAAAGTACCTTTGGCATAACGCTTGCTCCTTCCAGTAGGCTTGTAATTGTACAGACTTTTAAAAGATTATTACTCTAGCGTTGACATTTGAGTTTTGTACAATCTTTTCAAGTACGATGTTAACGAAATCGTATGACAATTTGTCGGCTGTTAAAGGTCTCGGTGAGTTCTTTTCCGAACTTAACGGAGTAGGGTGAATTCTCCAAAGTCATTCTCCGTAAGAGTTTTGCACTTGTGCCAAACCTAGACATTGCTCCGTGCAGCTCGTCTCTATAAATACTGTCCTACCTTGAAATCGATGAAAAGATGGTGTACATACACGATTTTATATTCTCGGGTTTTTTCGCAGATCTGCAGTGATGTAAAAATGTAGTCTATTGTGGACTTTTCTGGTCTAAAACCACTTTGATAAGGACCTCAAGTTGTTGACGTGGGGCTTCAGACATTCACATATTACAGCAGACAAGATCTTATACGCGACGTTAAGGAAGTTTGTTCCTTTTTAATTGGCGCAATTGTGACAAATAAATAAAAATAAATATCTACCAGATGCAACTGGAAGTTTCTTGGCTGAAATTACAGCTTTACTTAAAGCTCTTACTCTAGCACAATCAAAACCTGAAAAAACACTTATAATGACCGACAGCCTTAACGCCTTGAACAGATTAAAAACAATAATAACCACTGCTTCACATTTGAATGTATACGAAGTATCGTCTGCAACAACAAGCATATAACGGTTGTGCATGGATTCCAAGGCATGCAGGTATTAAAGGGAATGAAACTGCAGACAGTGCAGGGTGCAGCTAAGGAAGTTACGCGCCATCCTCTAATAACAGAACTTCCAAACCTTCCAAGACTCGTAAAAAGAACTCTGATGGAAGCTTATGAAAACGATAAATAAGGTTTGGAAAAACGAAGTAACCTTTCTTCGAAGACACCAATTTTCACAACATCGACCGCCATACAATATCAAGCTAAGCCGTCAAGAGTGCGCAACGCTCTTTCGAGTAAGAGTTGGAAAAACCTTGTTCTCAAGTTGCAACTACTTCAAAAAGGAACCACCCCAGGTATGCGGAAATTGTCAGAGACCATTAACAATCTGGCTCATTTTTACTGAATGTCTTATCTCCCGGCAAATACCGGCCATGAATTGAAGAAATTCAAAATAGACTCTCGATCATCCTCAACCCTTCTGATGCTCTCACCATGCAACGAATTAAGAAAACCCTAGATCAGCATGAAAAATGGAAAGAGATACATACATGCATATGTTATGTATAATATTAAAACTTAAGGCCCCGGCCCATAGAACGCGGTGCGTGCGGTAGAAGCGGCGCGGCAACTGATGCGGTGGGTTTTGCCGCGCGCAACTGATAGGGGTGACCCATAGAATCCGTTGCGGTGTTTTGACAGATAAATTTAGTCAAAATGGGGGCGTTCAAGAATCGCATCCGGATAGCTTGTTGTTGTTGTTTACGTGTGGGAAATCGAAAAAAATAAGTTATAATCGTCTAGCAATGATATTTTGAATGTTTTTCTGTTTTCAAAAGTCGAATTTCAATATTTCACAGCTGTTGTCTGTTGTCGATCGTTCAAAAAGGTATCTAGACACGGCTATCCAAGATAGGCTATCCGATAGGTTCTTGAACGCGCCCATTGTCATTTTTTCTAAATAAGAGAAAACTTCAAATTGGTTGTGACTGCGCATGTCTCTCTTCTGTCACCGCGTGAGAGCCGCGGCAAAATAGAAGTTCGGCTACTCGGCGCGTGCGGCGCGTTGCTCGCGGTGCTTATGGGTCACCTCTCATAAGAACGTGTGTATTTAATCGAGCTGTCAGTTGAAAGCGGTGCCGCACGCACGCACCGCGTTCTATGGGCCGGGGCCTTTAAGCTTTCTTGTTAATTCATCTTTTAAAATTTTGTCTAAACTCAATCACTTTTAATTTTTATTTTTCCTCTCTCACGACATCTATGGCCAAGTTGCCCTGATATTTTAAATTTATAAATAGCTTATTAAATATACTTTGTAATAGGGCCCCTACACTACACAAACCGTTTGCGCAAACATATGTATTTTGTTTTTGTAAAAATGTTTGTGCAAACTGTTTGAGTAATGTGTAGCGATGCTGAGTGTTTGCGCAAACGGTTTGAAGAAATTCAAAAAATTTTGAATTTTCCGTGTTTGCACAAACATGTTTGAGTCGTGTGTGTTGAATTTTGCTCAAACAGATGTAAATTTTCAAGAAGTACGGATGAATATTTTTCGTTGCCAAGGCAATAATTAAAGCAGCACTTGCGAAATCGCTCATTGCTCAGTAGGTCTGAGATATGAAAAACGTCAAGCAACTAATATCTCTCAAACATGTTTGTGTAGTGTGTGGCGAAACAATGTTTGCACAAACACACGTTTGTACAAACGTGTTTGCGTAGTGTAGGGGCCCTATAAGTTATTTTTTGTAAATAAATAAATAAATAAATAAATAAATAGTGTGGCGCAACAGACCGAGGAGCCCAAGGGCCAAGTACATTTCTCACAACCATGCCTTGGGAGGGAATGGAGGGGACCTACAATTTTCTGCCGGTTCCGAACAGCTAATCGAGAAAGACCTTTTCATTGCAATGAATCTACTAACGGAAGACTTGCTAATTTCTCGCGAAAGGCGATACCCGTGGAAAAACATTTTTGCCTCTGTTGAGGTTCGAACCACAAACCTCTGGGTTAACAGGCGGACATGCTCACATGCTCACCCCACGGGTAGATTCATAGCGCAATTGTGATGGTTTCCCTTTTTTGGATCGGCCTACGATACTAAGGTTCCATTCATCGGGCATGTTTTCTTCCGACCATATCATGCTGTTTAGCTGGTGCATGCTCCTTTCCAACTAGTCTCCAGCTGCCTTGCAAAGTTTGGCATCAAGGCAGGTGCCGAACCTGAAGTTTTATTTCATTTAGACTTGTATATTGCAAGCTTAACTTCTTCTATTTCGGGAGGACGCATTCTTGATCATCGTCCAAATTGGATGGGACATTCTGACTGACAGCGGAATTAGTGTCTTCATCACCGCTAAGCAGTATACAGAAGTGGTATTTCCAGTTCCTTAGTAGCAACAGCGATTCTATCACTATATAGCAATTGTACGGTCGCATTCTGTTCACCCGACGCCTTAGGGTAATCTTCATATTTGATTCTATCACTATATTTTCTGGCTGGTTCTTACAGGCTTCAGTTTGGAGCTTGACACACTGGCATGATCTTTTACCTTTTGGTAAAAACTTCCGAATCTCATTCCTCTCATGGGATCTCTCAATTTCCTCCAATGAGTGTTTCTCATGCTGCTTCTTTCTCGTTTTGAGAATTCGGTGTTTTTCACCTTCTTTTCTCCTTGTATAGCTATCTCTACCAGTAGTCGAAAGCAGCCCACAAGTATCATACTTCGCAGAAAATCGCCAATGCCTTCAAAAGTACATTACGGCAGAAGGGCTTTGGTTCATCCCTTTTGCTTTTATGCCAATAAACTCGTTATTTACTTACCTGTAAAAAATGTACAATGCTTTGAAGCTGAACAAAAGTTAAAAAAGGGGTTTAGTGGAGGACCGTAAGCTTTTTACCTAGGAATCCAGGGCCAGTCCATGGATTTTCATGAAATTTTCGGAAATGTGTTTTGAATGGCGTATAGAAAAAAGTTAAAAAAAAAAAATTTCACCGCTCTCAATTTTTTAATTATTTTTAAAATTAATTATTAACTTTTAGAATTTTATTTTATTTATTTAGGGTGTTTAAGATACGGTTTTCCAAAGAGTAAGGATGGATAGGTTTTGTCAAGACAAAAAAAAAGTTGTATGGGAAGGGGGGTCTATATCCCTCCGTGTAGGCGCGAGGGGCAATTTTATATGAAATTTACTCAATTTTTTAAAAAATTATTAAAAATTAACTAACCCACTTACTTTCTCATACTTCAATGTTTTTTAAAAGCTATTGCTTTGTTCTTTAATAAAAATTTTAATTTGAGTATACTTAATGAACAGTTTCTGAGAAATCAAGCCTCAAAGTAAAAATTTTGAAAAAAGAAAATATTTTTTTCCTAATAAATTTTTTTTTACATAATTTTGCTCCATTAAGCGCCATTTTTTTTTTCATATTCAATGCTTTTATTAGTTTTAATTCAAAAGCAAAAAACCGAACAAAAAAATTTTTCTTGATTTAAGAGAAATTGAAAATAAACGAAAGGTACTTTTTTCTAGAAAACAAAATGTCGTTAATTTCCCGCTAATTGAACTTTTTTCCTGGAAGTGAAATATGAAATGGGTCTTAAATAGCATATAAAAAAAAGTTAAAAAAAAATTTTTTGTATGATCTTAATTTTAATATAAATTATAAATAATTAATAAAATTCTAGAGTTATCTTTTAATTATATTAGTTTTAAGTAAAATTTTAAAACTAAGACCTATTACAAACTTGAGCTTTGGTCTCAAAGGACAGCTCATGTAATGATTTGTGCCCCAAATGCTGTTTCCGGTCAAACGTGTTGATGAATCCGAAAAAATATGGTTTTTTGCCAAATAAATACTCGCGAATTTTTCTACGTGCAATCAGTATGCAAACAAACATATATCAATAAGGGATGCATCAATTCTTATTTAAAAGAAAGAACACTACATCAGCATTCTCCCCACCAAAAAAAAAAAACTTCGGGCCGTTTATTTAACTGATTTAAGTCTCTTTGATTGGTTGAAAACTCAAAATTTGGGAAAAAACCACATTTTTTCGGTTTTATCAACACGTTTGACCGGAAACAGCATTTGGGGCACAAATCATTACATGAGCTGTCCTTTGAGACCAAAGCTCAAGTTTGTAATAGGTCTTAGTTTTAAAATTTTACTTAAAACTAATATAATTAAAAGATAACTCTAGAATTTTACTAATTATTTATAATTTATATTAAAATTAAGATCATACAAAAAATTTTTTTTTAACTTTTTTTTATATGCTATTTAAGACCCATTTCATATTTCACTTCCAGGAAAAAAGTTCAATTAGCGGGAAATTAACGACATTTTGTTTTCTAGAAAAAAGTACCTTTCGTTTATTTTCAATTTCTCTTAAACCAAGAAAAATTTTTTTGTTCGGTTTCTTGCTTTTGAATTAAAACTAATAAAAGCATTGAATATGAAAAAAAAATGGCGCTTAATGGGGCAAAATTATGTAAAAAAAAATTTATTAGGAAAAAAATATTTTCTTTTTTCAAAATTTTTACTTTGAGGCTTGATTTCTCAGAAACTGTTCATTAAGTATACTCAAATTAAAATTTTTATTAAAGAACAAACCAATAGCTTTTAAAAAACATTGAAGTATGAGAAAGTAAGTGGGTTAGTTAATTTTTAATAATTTTTTAAAAAATTGAGTAAATTTCATATAAAATTGCCCCTCGCGCCTACACGGAGGGATATAGACCCCCCTTCCCATACAACTTTTTTTTTGTCTTGACAAAACCTATCCATCCTTACTCTTTGGAAAACCGTATCTTAAACACCCTAAATAAATAAAATAAAATTCTAAAAGTTAATAATTAATTTTAAAAATAATTAAAAAATTGAGAGCGGTGAAATTTTTTTTTTTTAACTTTTTTCTATACGCCATTCAAAACACATTTCCGAAAATTTCATGAAAATCCATGGACTGGCCCTGAATTCCTAGGTTTTGCCTTTTTTGTGTCTAACGGTCCTCCACTAGTTACTCGAAGTGTGTTTCCTCTGCTTATAAGTTACATAGTTTGCTCGTCCTTTAATGGTGGTCGATTGCAACAACTTAAATTACATATAAAACTGCTTTGGTATGAACTGTTGAAATCAATCAAATGTATAAAGTTTTTAAAAGTTATGCGTCAAATCGAGACCTTTAAGTCCAACAGAACATTAAATTACTACCGGAAACAATTGAATTGCTACCAGTTTCTCTTTAAACACAAATTCAGGCATGATGATTTTGACCAAGATGATTCTTAAGTCTTTTATTAGAAAATAATCAAAATTAAAATTATGAGTTGGAAGCCCAGAGCCCAGCGCATTTCTCACAACGAGAATGGAAGAGACCCACAATTTTCTGCCGATTCCGAACGGCTGATTGAGAAAGGGCTTTTCATGGCAGTGAATTTACTATAGTTGTCGATTTTTCGCGAACAGCTGTACTCGTAGAAAAACATAATTTTTGTTTTCTGTTGGGATTCGAACCACGAACCTCCCGCGTGACAGTCAGACATGCTAACCATTCAGCCACGGATACTAGCGTTATTATAATGACTTATTCTTTGGAGTTGAAGTAAACTTTTGGTAAGGCTCTTTATCAACATGTCATCCCAAAAATGCAATTACGATATATCATAAAGTCGATAAAACCTCGTTCATGAAAGTTATGTGAACATTTCAATTGTAAACTAAGAACGCGTTAATTCTTGATTAGGTATTCATTAAGTTTACTATTTTATAGATTTCTGATGACACAATCGATACGATGCATCTCGAATATAAAAATTCTTTATCGAATGCTTATGTGATAAGTTTACTTCCGACCACCAACCGCGACGCCTGGCGTCTTCTCCTCTGTACAACGCAAGAGGTATAGATTCATGGCGCATAGGCAGTTGAACATTTAGCCATAATTTGGTAAAAATAAATTAATTAATTCTCATCACAAAGTAATTCTTATTGATTTGTAAGAAGCAATAAAAAAACATATCGTCTTACTTCAATGTCTAGGAATTTTAACTGCACAGATAAAAGCTTTTCCTTTTTTTATGCATTGCATCAGCAATTTGAATTAAATTTATGTAATTCAGTGTTATGGTTATTGTTTAGAATGCTAAAAGCTTTTTTTTAAGTACTAAATCATAAATTATGATACTTTTTTTCAAGCGGTTAATATTTTTGATGTCGGTTTTACTATGTATAACGCTTTAAAAATTCTAATGTTTAATAGTCACTACGTGGCTCAGGCAAGAAAACCGGCGAACTTGCAAAAAATTCGAAAACACTTTTTTTGATTTACTTAATTACATTCTGGCATTGATAAATATTCGCTTATACTCACCCACACAGTGGCGTAGATAGGGGGGGGGCGTCAGGGAGATATATCCCCCATTGGGATCGAATAATTGTTCAACACAACTATTCATGAATCAAATAAGTTAAGGAAACACATTTAGTACCTACTTCCTACGTGAATTAAGTCTTATTAGTACTCACAGGATTGTGCATTCTATATCTACATTTTACGGGAAAAGTACAAAGTCAACTTCATCTGAAAGAATTTATTCGGCCCTATCGTGGTAAATGTCGGAGCGGAGTTTTCTCCGCAACGCATCTTTTTTCGGAGATTCAATTTTGCTTCGAAGTTGTTGTCGTCGTAAGAAATTTTTCACAAATGCGGCAATACATTGCATTCCCAAAACTAAAATCTCCGCAACAAAAACTTATCGGAGAGCGTCGGATCGTCCGATCGGAGAACTACCACGAAGCAAAATGTCTCCGATCGGAGAGAATTCCGCTCCGACGGTTACCACGATAGGGACGATTATTTCGGCAAATCACCTAATATTTTGAATTTCTTTTTTTATATCGATTTTCCACAACAGGTATGAGTAAATTTTTTTTCTCTTAAAATCTCTTATACAGCAGTTTACCAAACATTACTGTATTAACAATCCAGGTGATGCTCTTGCGAAGCTTATAATGGAAAATCATTAAAATTGTGATCTGGACATTTTCTTTATGATCGACCAAGGGACGACGGAGCAAGCAATATGTCTGGTCGATACAATGGTGTTCAGGCAATTATTTGCCAAATCTGTACGTCCATTGTGCAGCACGTTCTTTGAACCTTGCTATATCTATATTTACAGCAATATACCAGCCAGTAGAGATTGCCTAACCACAATTGAAGCAGTTTACAATTATTTCAATACACCGAAAAGAAAAGATATGCTGCAAAAAACAATAAGCGAAAGCGGCTGAATGTGAAGCGATAGATCTCAAAACATCAAGCAGTTGAAGATTTTGAGGACCTATTTCCGTTTGTGTTCGAGACTCTTAACCAAATAAGAACATTGGAAAGTGACGCAAAGAACTTAAAAAACGCTATTGATTTCGAGTTATAGATTAGCTTAAAGGTTATAATTATGGTTTACCAACTCTCGTTGCCATTAAGTCGTGAGTTTCAAAGAGCAGATTCAAGCTATGGATCTCGCCAAAGACTTAAGTGATCAACTAAAAATTGAACGGGCAGAAGAAGACTCATTTTCGAAAGTGTTTGAAGATGCGAAAAAAAATAGCCTGAAGTAATTGAAATTGACGTTAAACATAAGAGAGAAGTGAACCAACAAAAGAATAGTTCGAACCCTTCGGTTCAAAGTACTGAAGAATATTTTCGTGTTACTGTTTTCAATCCTTTTCACATAGAAATCGAGAGAAGGATTGAAAACAATGGACCTTGGAGAAAAATTTACAAACCATGAAAACATACTAGAAAGGTTTTTGGTTCTTTTCAAGGATTCTTCGTTAGAAGAATTAAAAACTTGAGAGAGATATTTGATCCGAAGAAATAATACTTCCTCTAACAATTCATTGGAAGCGCTCGATAGCTGCTCCGAAGAAATCTTTCTCAATATATATATTTGGTTATAGCCACACTGCCGGTATCAACGTCAACTCCCGAAAGAACATTCTCCAGTTTAAAGAGAATAAAAACAATACAAAAAGCATAACCAACGAAGTGAGATTCTTAATAAATTATGGGCGAATTCCTAAACGCAATTTTTGCCAAGCAAGTCTAATGCTAAGCAAAAATAATCCCAAATAAAATTTGCAATGCAATTAAAAGTATGCAAGTGTTTTTTGATAGCTGCACAAATTCACTTTAGTGCAGTCAATGAAGCATTTTAGGTCCGAATTTTTTTACTGTGAACCGATTTGCATGAAATTTTATAATTAGGCTCATCTTACCCTTAACTTCAAAAGTGAAAATGATTTGAACACCGCCACCACCCTGGGGGTGGTTGCCACCCCTTTTCGGGGGCGAATTTTTTTTTTCAAAATAACCTCGGATATCGATAGAAGGCTTAATTTTAAGCAAAAAATCAAATATAAAGTTTTTCATTAAGTCCAATACTTTTCGAGTTATTGGCAATTGAAAAGTCGCAATTTTTTCACGTTTTTCATCTATTTATTGCAAATATCTCCAAAACTATACGTTTTATCGAAAATTTTATTAAAAACAAAATTGTAGCAAGTAAAACAATGAACAATTTGGTTTTTCATAAAGTATTCTAAGAACAATAATAAGCTAGATATAAAAGATCAAAGCCATTTTTTATTTTGTCTGAAATTTAATCGTTGTGGTCAATGCCATTTAGCGGCGAGCAGATGCATTTTATGCATTCTAATACATGAAGATGTTTTGTAGTGCTTGAAATAAGCTTTAAAATGAGTACTATTGAAAGTCTTTTGCACGTAAAATAAGTGAGCTGTAGTCCAAATAAGGAGAGCATCTAATGTTTTTTTCTTTTAAATCAATGGGTTTCATAAGTGCCATTTCCACCAAAATTAAATTTAATCGTAGATATTCCGCCTAAAATTAAGTTTGTTATGAAGAGTTTGATAGATAGTATCAGTTTGGATGCTTCAGGACACATATTTTTCAAAAAAGTCACGAAGTCACGAACAACGAATTTTCAAATTTTAAAAAAACCTACTTTTTGAAATATTTTAAAAATTTTATTTTGTGATTTATTTTTTAAATTAGTATTATTTTACTTATTACATCAATATTTGTTTTAGTTCATATTATCTTTAAAAAATATAAGTTTTAGTGGCATACATAACGAATTCAATGAAGTCCTGTAATTTGTTTCTTCTTTAATTATTAATATTTTAAAAAAAATGAGCAACTAGATTTATCCCACCCCATAGCGAAAAGCTATCTACGCCACTGCACGCACATGCACATAAAACAATGTTTCAATAAGTTTAACAGCCTGAGGCAGTTGTGAGCTGTATGTTGCTTTGCAAATTTCATGACACAGGCAATCAATTGTTACCTCTTGGGGAATCATATCCCAATTCCCAATAAATGTGCTACTTACTGTTTCTCAATGAAGGCACGAGTGTACCTATGTATAAGTCATTTCAGCTATCGACAGGACAAACTTTGGCGTAGGATTGGTTGGAAAGAATTCATTCGTTTGAAACTTTTCAATAATCCTTTCAGAGATAAATTTAAGTAGCACAGGGCATTTGCTATGAATCTGAACCGAAATCAATCAAATCAGGGAACTATATTCAATTTTGAATTTTTTAATTTAGTTCAAAGTTTATTTAAGTACAAACTTCATTAAGTTCATTAAGTTTCCACTTTTACTTGCGATTATAGGTCCTATAAGGCAATCGTGCAGAAAAAACTGTTAAGATGACAATAAAACATGGCATTATGGTGACAGAAAATGCGAAAAAAGTGGGTCCTGTAATTTTGTCTGTCTGTCTGTTTGTCTGTCTATCTGTTATCTGTTATACGAATGTACGACCTTAACCGCTCATTGAATTTTCTTACAAATTTACAGTAAAGGTCTGCGGGGCAGCATACAGAAGGCTTTTTGGAATTGTGTCTCTAGGCTTTCCAATAACTTTACCTGCCACACATAAAAAATATGGAAGAAGTCTAAGACCGGAAACTCACATAATACTGTTTTTTTTTTTTTTTTTTTTCAAAATGACTGATTTATACGATTTAATAAAATTTCATGTTTAAGAAGTCCAAAGTTACTTAAAAAATATTGCCCAACAACATTTAGAAGTTTTTTTCGAAACTTTTACTAGTTTTTTTTTTTAATTGTAGTTTTTGAATCTTTTCAAAGCAGCTTTGATACTTTTTTTAATTTTTTGTTAAAATATCTTCTGGCAAGATCATAGGGCTTGAAATCTTGGCTTTTAGAAAACATGTCTTCAAAAAATTTAAATATATGAAACCTATTCTTAAAAACAAGGTCCAACGATTTTTATTGAACTCTAAGCTTAAGCTTTTATATGAATCAGCAATTGGAAGGTATTGGCGCTTCTATGTTATCGCAAAAGCCTTTAGAAAATTTCATAAAATTTTCTTTTTAATATTTAATGTGATTTTATTCAACATCCATAATTAATGTACGGGTGGCAGGCCTTTATCACAAAATATATTACGAAGAGCGAATACCAAAAAACTCTTGATATACTCAAAAGCTTCCAAAACAAATAAACAATTTGTAATTAACTTGAAAATGATACTCAGAAAAAAGCTATGCTATGTAACTCTATCCTGCTTTCGAATCATTCGGAAGCAGTTTTGATACAATGTTTAAATGTCAAAGAGACTTAAAGTAAAATCGGATTAGAATTCTTTCAACTGCTTTCAAGGAAAAATTAATTTTCGTTCAAGTATCCCATTTAGTCCTGCGTCTTTAAGAATTACTGAGAAAGAATTTTGGCCTTTCAAACACTCTTTTTGTAAAATCGAGTTACATAGTAGCACCTCTTGTATTTAGCCTTAAGACTTTAACATTGTACTCAGGAAACAATCGCAAACTCATGTCGTGAACATTTTTCAAAAAGGTTTCACCTTTATACAAAGTTGAGAGTGACAAAACTGTAAACATCAGGTTGTAAATTACTGCAACCGGGTTCGAAATTTGTTTTAAAAAAATTGCCAAGTCGACGAAACAAATTGGTGTAAAAGGGAAGGAGAACAAGAAAACATTTCAACAAGTCGACCAATGTGAACTTGGACAATGTTCCGATAATCGAAGTTTGAAAGAAAAGTAGAAACCGTGCAAATTAATAATACTCATAATACTCACTCCAAAGTCATTTAGAAAGAACTATAATGCCTGCAAACTATTATAATAGGCGATTCGCTTTTATTTATAAATATAGATTATGAGCTTACCCACCCGGCGGGCGGAGCAGTTCAGGTCCTACCAGTGGCGTAGATAGCTTTTCGCTATGGTGGGGATAGACCTAGTTCGCTCATTTTTTTAAGTTTTAATAATTAAAAAAAAACAAATAATAAGACATCATTGAATTCATTATGTATGCCATAAATAATTCAATGAAGTAATAAGCGCATTAATTTGAGTATGAACTAGAATAAATATTGATGTAATAGGTGAATAATATTAATTTAAAAAATAAATCATAGATAAAACACTTATAACCTCGTCTGCTGCTATAAGTATTTCGCGCTGAATAACTAAAGCAGCCAAACCATTCAAACGATCCTGCAAATAAGTAAACATCCAAAGCTTATCACACTGTTATTAAAAAAGACATATTTTTAAGAATCTCACTTCGTTGGTCATGTTTCTTTGTGTTGTTTTTACTCTCTTTAAATAGGAGAAAGTTCTTTTGGGAGTTGACGTTGAAACGGGCAGAGTAGCTAATATTCTGAATAAAATATATCAGTTAGGAAAGTTTTCTTCGGGGCAGCTATCAGCGCTTCTAATTAATTCTTAGAGGAAGTATTATTCCTTCGGATCAAATGTCTCTTCCAAGTTTTTAATTCTTCAAGAACAGAAGGTAGTTCGGCAGCCAAATATGTTTGGTAAAACTCAACAGTTTCATTAATTTTTTAGCTGCTTTGTCTATTTCTGACGAAAAATCTTTGAAAAGAACTGAAAACTCTTCAAGTATGTTTTCATGGCTTGTAAATTTCTCTCCAAGGTTCATTACATAGAAATCGAGAAAATAATTGAAGACAGTAACACGAAAATATTCTTCTGTAGGTACTTGGAACCAAAGGTTTCGAACGATTCTTTTGTCGGTTCACGTTTAACGTCAATACCAAGGACTTATTCAAACACTTTCGAAAATGAGTCATCTTCTGCCCGTTTAATTTTTAGTTGATCCCTTAATTCCTTGGCGAGATCCATAGCTTGGGGGCCGTCCATAAAATACGTTCGCATACAAGGGGAGGGAGGGGTCTCGCTGAGTGTGACAAGATGTGACAAGGGGGGAGGGGGGGTCTACGGCAACGTAACGTTCGCCCTTCATCAAAAAATTTTATTGCAGTATTTCTTTTTTAGACTAGTTTTTTTTAAATCGTTGTCATGATAAAAATCATTCATTTCGTATTAGTAAATATATAGACATTTATATATACATATATTTATATATATTTTTAATACAATAAATTGTAACTCAATATATTTACTAATGTATATTTTTTTAAACATGAGCGCTAGCTCTTCGGTGCGTCTCTAGCGTTTTTGACTTGGCTCTAGCGGCATTGGAATCCGTAAAATATACTTATTTGTTAATTTATTATAAAAAAAAGTTTTAAACTTACAACTGCACTATCAATTAAAATTTATCATGCGCAAGGGGGGGGGGGTCTAAGCTTTTGTGACGTAATATTCATAGGGGGGTCACAGAAAGTGTGACACAGCGTGACACTGGGGGAGGGAGGGTTCAAAAAAACCTAATTTTAGTGTGACGTATTTTATGGACGGCCCCTTGGACAAAGTCTTAATACACTCTTTGAAACTCACGACTTAATGACAAAGAGAGATGGTAAACCATGCTTAAAATATTTAAACAAATCAAAAACTCGAAATCCATAGCGTTTTTTAAGTTCCTTGCGTCTCTTCCCAAAGTTCTCATTTGGTCAAGAGTTTCGAACACAAACGGAAATAGCTCCTCAAAATCTTCAACTGCTTGATATTTTGAGATATTTTGATTTTGAGATTTTGTGATTCAGCCTTTTTAATGTCCTTTTTGTGGAGTCTCTTCGCTTTCGTTTATTGTTTTTTGCAATATATCTTTTCTTTTCGGTGTATTGAAATAATTGTCAACTGCTTCAATTGTGGTTAGGCAATCTCTCAATCTATTATGGCTGTTATTTTGCTGGAAACAGATAAAGCAAGGATTGACAAGGACGTACAGACCATGCGAAGCAAATTGTTGGCGAATAATTGCCGGAACACCATTGTATCGACGATCGACCAGGCATATTGCTTGCTCCGTCGTAGCCTTGGCCGATCAAAAAAGAAATGTCCAGATCACAATTAGGAAGATTTTCCACTATAAGCTTTGCAAGAGCATCGCCTGGATTGTTAATACAGTAATGTGTGGTAAACTGCTATATTAGAGATTTTAAGAGAAAAGATTTTATTTATACCAGTCGTGGAAAATCGATATAAGAAAAGGAATTCAAAAGATTAGGTGATTTGCTGAAATAATAATTTCTTTTAGATGATGTTGACTTTATATTTTCCCCGTAGAATGAAAGTATAGATTGTACAATCCTGTGAGTATACTAATAAGACTTAATTCACGTTGGAAGTAAGTACTAAATTTCACAGTGTGTTTCTTTAACTTTTTTAGTTCATGACTGGTTATGTTGAACAGTTTATCGATCCCAATGGGGGGGATCTATCCCCCTGATCCCCCCCCCCTATCTACGCCACTGGGTCCTACGGTTATCTATTGTATAGCATCGACTCTGCTCGCAATATTCAGATGAAATAAAATTTATCTTACTGAGAAATATTAAAGCATTCTAATGTTGAAATTATTTTGGAAATCTGTTTAGCATTTTTAGGTACCACTATTAAGGCTACTGATACTAACAGTGTCTTTACCAATGCAACAACTTTTCCTATAGTTTGAAATTTGTCTTTTCCCCTTTTCTCTTTAGAAAAAAAATGGACACGACTGGGTCGCACGAACTTGCGATTGTGTGTTAAGCACCATATCAAAGTCTTGAGGCTGAGTCCAAGGCTTCGAGTTCTTCACAATATATTAGGTGGTATAGGATTGCCAACAACACATTAATGATGAAAATATAATAATTTAATCACACAAAATATTGAAAAAAATTAAACTATGTATACTATATTCCAAAGGTTTTAAAAAGGTATTTTTCTTTGCACTGATGAATAAGTTTTTTAAAAATCAAGTATGAAAAATAGTAAAAATATTTATTTTTATTTATATAATATTTCGACAAAAGATTAGAAAAAAATTAAAGACACGCTTTTGAAAATATTCAAAAAAGTAATTTTTTTTTAGTTTTGTAAAAATTTCAAAAATTAAAAATTTTCAAATGTTGACCCACAAATTTTTCTAACTACCTAGGACTTCTTTATTAACAAGAAAGTCGGGTTTTTAGACTTTTTTCAAAAATATATGTTTACATCATAAGAAAGACCTTCAAGAAAAAATCCTTCACTTAAATTTTTATCGAAATCGTTGGAGCCGTTTTCTAGAAAAATATGTGTGTGTGTGGTGTGGCATGGGGGCTGCATGGCAGGTACCGTCATTTCAAAGCCTAGAGACTCAATTTCCAAAAACCCCTCTGTAGACTGCCTCACAGACACTAACTGCAAAATTTGGTCAAGCGTTTGAGGCTGTAGATTCATATTCGGACAGGCAGGCAGACATACAGACAGAATTGCAGGGCCAACTTTTAGTCTATCATCCCAATGTCATATTTAACTGTTGTTATCCCAAATTTTTTTCCTGCACGATTGCAAAACTTACTTTATAGTACCTATGATCGCATGTAAATACGGTTTTATTGCTTGTTATCTTATCTTTCGGGTTCAACATCTGTTTCGCTTTGTAGATAAAGGGTCGTCCAAAAAAAAGAATGTTTCACATTGTATATTAACTCTCACATCTTGGGAGTAGAAACTTGTAAAATTTGGAGTATGCGTAAAATTTATTAAATAAACTGATAAAAACTATGAAACTATTAAAATTCACTAAAAAAACGATGAGAATTTCGCAGTCATATTTTGCACAACCAAGCCATTTTTTTGGTCCTAATGAAGCCACTTATCTACCCAATTGGGTAACTTGTAAAAAAAATTAGAGTTGATGATGTGAAGAATCGAACTTGTACAAGTCGCTGAAGAACGACTGACAATTTTGCTGTTGTAGCCCATTGTATCGAAATTTTTCCAGTTCTCGTCGATCGTAGGAATCGGGACGGGAACTACACAAATGACATTACACCGCATTTTATATAGACTTAAGTTAAGGCTTTTAACCTTCAGTCAACCCAATCAATCCATAAGTGATAAGTACTGCTCTTACCTGCTCCTACTAGTTGAATTGATACATTTCATGAAATAATTTTTAAAAATGGGCGATCAAAAACTATTTTTATGGCCAGAGCAATTATAATAAAAAATGTTAAAATTTATTGCACTATTAGTGCCATATACAGACGGCATCACGTCTTAGTATTAATTCAACAAAAAAATACTCGCTCTAAAATGCAACAAACCCATTCTTAGCCCCTTAATTTTCACTGATTTTATAACAACTTAAATTTGCGTACAATCTTGTGTCATAAGACAAATACGCCCTCATAAATCCATAAACAGAAACAATTAAGGCGAAAGAGGACTCTTAAGGCCTATAAGGATAAACACACATTGCAACAAATGTAAATACAGCTGTTGTGTATCGAGGTGAAACAATGTCAAAATATTATGTCTACTAACTGATGATCCCAACGAAAAAAGGGCTGTAGCACACAAGGAAAAATAATACCTGCCTTTACCCACTAAGAGTTAGTGTTAATTCGAACGTTTTCGTTGAAGCAGCACAAATTGTAATCAATACTTAAGGACATTTGGGTAAGACATACACACCCGAACACAAGCTAATTCGCAACATATACTTACAACGTTCATAAATCGCCATTATTATTTGTGTTATCGATGAAACATTAAGTTCCTGTCCCCGCTCAATATCCTTGTGCCCTAAGGGTCTTTATTTTATTTTATTTTTTATATTTTTACTATTTTTTGATAGCAAAAACACACATAAACACTTCCTTCCATTTTTATTGGCAATTAATCACCATGATTTCCACCATTTAAGCACGTAAGCACAAACCAACCTCTTGAGGGAGGCTTTCACTTAAATTGCACTTCCGGTCGAGAAGCTTCGCACAGGATATCCCTTTGCAAAATCAACAGTTTCGATCTAAATAAAACGAATAAACGAGAAGCAGTTTGTCTGTTGGTCTGGTATGTACCTCGAAGCTACATATTTGTGAGCTAACACGTCCGACACTACACGATGCCCGAAATAGACTAAAGTAAACGTCTTCTCGCAAACTCATATATCCTTGTTTACCATAGCAAATATACGCCAGAGACGCGAACTAAAATTTTTCAAGGATAACGAGCGTTTTTAGTGTAGCCGCGATGATGTTAACAGGAAAACTGAAAGTAACGGTCTTGATTTGTAAGTGCTTACAAAAATAGATCGTAATTATTATGAAAATAATGTCGTAAGAAAGTTTTTTTTATCGTAAAAAGCTTTGCAACTTGTCCTACGCAACTCCCAGTCGCAAGAGGCAAGACTATTCCAGCTAGGTTTTTTGTGATTGTATGGATGCTGTCGTGGTGTCGTGATGTGAAGTGAACTTTGTTTTGTGTTGTTTTGAATTTAGGGATAAGATGCGCTTATGTCTGTAAACGATTCTTGAAATGCCACTTTTTGAAAACAAAAATTTAGTTATTAGAACTGACAGAGTTTGTTTTGAGCTTTTGTGTAAATGTCTGAACTCAACCAGAAAAGAAGTACGTACTTATTAAGGTTCAATGAAAAATCTTGCAACTGAAAACATTTGCGTTTACTATTGTCTAAGTGGGCATTTTATATTTCAATTTGATATAAATCAAAATCCGATAGCTCGGTGGTCGGGGCACAACATAAGTTACAAGTTACAAGTTAACTTTATTGATGCATATTTCACAAGTTCATTACATTGTTATTTAAAAGCTTAATTTAACATTTGGTTGACTTAATGATATGTCTAACTTTATCTAAATTCCTTAAATATTCAAGTGAATATTGATCAATTTTATAATATTACTAGCTGTGCCCGCGACTTCGTCCACGTGGAAGAGTGACTTTCGGCAGCATTTTTAATTTTTTAGGCTACTTATTTTGCAATTGTTATATTTTATTTAAGTACATTTTTGCACACGACGTTCTTACTTTTCCCATCTTTTATCAAATAAAAAAAGTTTTGCGAGTTTGATACACTCTTTTAAACTAAAATGATTAATCAGTGGGAACTAAAGAAATACGGGGAATCAATAATTTTCTTATTTCGCTGTTCCAGTCATCATTAAAACTTTTATAATGCCGCATCCCAGATGTGTAATTTGTAGCTGTGTACAGTTCTAGATTACTCATTATTGGCACTGGAACTCCAACTTGCAGTCACTCCTGATAATTATAAGGCATTGAGAAACTCTATAGGGTGTGATGTGACTTTCTCAGTGTCCATAATATTGTCTACTGATAGACATTCGACAACATCCCCCAATACGTCAAACATAATTTATTAGTTTATTTGGTTAACTATCTCATTAGTCGGGGCCGAAATCGACTTTTCACACAGGCATTACCGATTGCCAAAATTTATTTGAAGATCAAGATAGACACTTCTTCTCAGGTCAACTGTGTAATAGACAATTTGACAGAAATCACCTCACGATGAAAGAACTTTTGAAATCGGTCCAGTAGCTTCAAGGTTCCCGTTTACGTTGCCGTTCCCGTAGCAATATTGGGAAAACAAATACAGACCCTGTCCTTCTTCAGGCTCAATTCAAGACTATCTCGGCACCAAAGTTCATACAAATAGGTACCAAAACAAAACGAGACAGATTGAGTTGATTTCGGATCTATAGTGTCAGTAAGTACTTCCGTTCCCATGGGAATATGGGGATGTATTAAAGTTGATGTTACTTTGAGATAGTGTAGCATTCTAACGGGGAAATACTTCTTGAAATTAGTTCAGCAGTTTCTAGGTTCCCGTTAACGTTTGCATTCTTGTGGGAATACAGGGATAACATACACAGCCTATGTCCTTCCTCAGGCTCTAGACTATCTTTGTACAAAATTTCATTTAAATCGGTTTATTAGTTTGGGCGGGAGATGGTAACATAGAACGACGGACAGACAGAGCTTCTTTCACTCTTATTATATTAGTAAGGACTCCCGTTCCCGTAGGAATATTGGGATGAATTAAAATTTATGTTACTCTGGGATAGTGAAGCATTCTATCGGTGGAAACATTTTTGAAATCGGTGTTGTAGTTTCTAAATTCCCGTATACGTTCCCGTTCCCGTGGGAATTTAGGGATAAAATATATAGCCTATGTCCTTCCTTAAGTCTTAGACTATCTCTGTATCAAGTTTTATTTAAATCGGTTCAGTAGTTTGGGCGGGAGATGGTAACATAGAAAGCCGGACAGACAGAGTGACTTTCACATTTATAATATTAGTTAGGATAATAGTTAAACTATATGTGTACACTTGCTCCCGGTGTACATTCACTGCTCTGCTCTTTTTTGGCATTCTTAACTTAATGACTAGATCTTAAAACTAAACTACTACTAATACATAAAAATTAAACCTAAACGAAACCCATTTAATCAGGGTTTAGCGGGATCTATAGTATGTAGATAGTCTACAAACATACACTCGTTACAGCTGCTTAAAAAATCCTTACTTGTTCATAAACATACTTTATAACAAAAAGGAGATCTTTAGCAGTCTGTATTGAAACAAAGGCTTATGTTCTCAATCAAATTGCATGATTACTAATCACCAATATAATGCCCTATAAAATTTACGGGCGATGCTTTTTCATAAAACGGGGCTAACATTGCGTCGCTTGCATCTGGTCTTAAAAGGGATACTGACCCCTCATTAATTAAATTAAATGGTGACAAATAATAGTGGTCACCCACTCCGTCTTCGATATTAGAATCCATTAATGACCTCATTAGTGGGTTCTGGTGGGAACTTATTCGTTCCATCTTTTTCAAAAGAAGCTCTATTTGATATTTCATTAGAGGTGTAAGCTTAGTTGCGTCATATATTGCTTTGTTAGGGAACCATCTTTTATCAGACCTTCTAAACATTCCACAACAAAATCTTAGAATTTTTCTTTCGAAAACTTCCATTTCTTTTGCTACCGTTGGTGATATGGTGAACCATGTACAGAAACCATGAGTCAAAATGGGCCTAATAAGAGTCTTGTATATTAGAACTTTTGTTTTTCCTAACATTACTCTAGAATTAATTAATTGTTTTAGAGTTCCGGTAACCATTTTTGCTCTATTGAGAACGGCCCGTCCATGCTTGTTGAATTCAAACCTGTTGTGGAAGTTTATTCCGAGATACTTCGTTTCCGAGCGTAGTGGGATAGAAAAATTGTTTATTTTTAAGGAAAGAGACTTGCTCTCCCTAACCGCAAGATAGTGCCCTTTACCACTTGCGTTTCTAAAGCATGTCAACCCACATTTTTGGGTGTTGATTTTAAGTCTCCACTTTTTAAAATAATTTTCCACAAGTGGGAGTGTTTGTTTTATTTTGTTGAGCGCCAACAGTG
The DNA here is from genome assembly GCA_949752695.1 of Melanostoma scalare. Taxonomy (NCBI): domain Eukaryota; kingdom Metazoa; phylum Arthropoda; class Insecta; order Diptera; family Syrphidae; genus Melanostoma; species Melanostoma scalare. Next base: position 141,513,639 of record OX456984.1, on the reverse strand, counting down.
GCCGTATATCACTTGCCAATACCAGAGTGTCATCTGCATAGTGTAGTGATCCTGATTCATTCGATGTAGGGTACGAGAGCGGAAAGTCTTGTAAGTATATATTAAACAAGAATTGGCCCAGTATCGATCCTTGAGGAACGCCCGAGTTCACCGGAAAATAATTCGTATTGTCAGTTCCAATGAAAATTGAGGAAAATCTGTTTGAGAGAAAACTCTCAATCGTTTTGATGAGCCAGTTCGGAAGGCCGAGTCTTATCATTTTAAATAATAGGCCATTATGCCAAATCGAATCAAAAGCCTTTTCGAGGTCGATGTCTAAGATCACCGTGCATATTCCGTTTCTTAAATTTTGAATAACTTAATTCTGAAATAGGAGTAGGGCATGTTCTGTGCAGTTTCCTTTTTTAAACCCGAACTGGTTGTTTGGAATGATGCCTGCATCTTCACAAAAATTATTTAAAGGATTTGCCAATACCCGCTCAAATAACTTTCCAATATTGGACAGTAACGATATAGGACGGAAGTTAATAATTTCTCTAGCAGCCTTCTTTTTTGCACAACATAAGTAGATTTCCATTTAGTAGGATTCATGAGGAGATTAAGTGTTTGGTTTTATTCTTTTATAAATGAAAATGTTACAGCCGAATTGAAGTCACAAAAACAGTTTTTTATATTAGGTTCTTAATCTTCATGAGCCTTATTATTATTACTATTCAGATAATGGTAAATTTTTTTGAAATTAAAGGTTCATTAAAGGGTTAAAAAATAAGTAGTGGAAGTAAGCTTTCGCGTGAGCGTCAAATCCATGTTTGCACTTGAAAGTGTGCCTGCTCTTGCGATATAGAGCAAAGTGCGGGTAAACGTGTAAAACTACTCGTAATCGTGTTAGAACTCACGTGTGCGAGTGGCGTGTAAAGTGCCCTTAAGGACTTGTGAAAATGCGTGTACGAGGCTCAAACTTCGTGCGTAGAAGTTCTATAGGAGGACATGTGGATTTGAACCATGAACTCCCGGTTAACAGGCAGACATGCAAACCAAAATTTTGCTAAAAGTCGTTTAGAATTTAAACGTCCGTCGATACCATGGTGAGGCAACATGTATGGCGCTATTCCCAGATAGATAGAACTCTGAACTATCACTACCCTGAGCTTATTGGCGTGTGAGCGTAGACGGCAAACAAAATCGCTCTTATCATCTAAACACTCAACATCAATAAAAATAGCCCTTCAAATACAATTCAGCTGATTTTTTTCGAACTCGCTTGGCTGCGAGAGTCCTCAAAGATCTCAATATACATAAATACGCTGATCCAGATGGTATCCCCGTCGTTATTATGAAATGGTTGAGCTAGCAAAACCACTGCATATTCTTTTCTATCTATCCAATTCTTCTTGGCTTTTCCCCCAATTGGAAAGCTACATTTGTCCCTAAAAAGGCGAGTCTTCCTCCCCTTCCAATTATCTCCCAATAACACTAACGTTCCTTCTTTCCAAGGTCATGGAAACGTTGATGAACAGTCAACTCATGAAATGTCTTGAGGAAAGCTGCTTAATGACCGACAGAACAACAGATGTCATATCTCACCGAAAAGTGGAACCAATCTTTACACTGTTTTAGAGAAAGTAAGATTATTGCGCTTGATATTTCTAAAGCATTTGATAGAGCTTGGCATCAACCTCTCTTATCGCGCTTTTAGTATAGATGAGTCTCGTCTTTGTTAGATTAGAAACTTCCTTTTCGGCCGCTCGATACAGGTTGTATTGGATGGCCTTAAGTGTGATACCCACTTTATTAATACTGGTGTGCCCCAGAGCTCAGTTTTGCCTCCGACTCTCTTCCTTATTTTCATAAACGATCTCTTGATTAAAACTTCTAATCATGTCAATTTTCAGCTTTTCGTATACGTTTCCTAATTCACGTCCCTGCTCTTCTGATGTGGAACTGGAACGGTTGCTATGATAGGCTCATTGATGGGCTCATCGATGGGAAAAGAATGCAACAGGTAGCAAGATAATATGTTGCCAATGCCAGCTGCTCAGCAAGGGGTGGTTCGTAGGTAGTTTTATTAGTAAATGTCGTGGAATAAAAAGTGAATAAAAGGAATTTAATGAGATAGATAATTTTGTATCAAAACACAAGCAGGGTGTTTCACAAAGTTAAGGGCGCCAGGAAATTTTTGTTTGGAATTTCCAAACCAACTTTAGCACTGAAAATGATCTTCAAATGGAATAATAACAACGCGATTGATTTCCAAAAGGAATAAAATATGTTTTATTCAGGAAACCTTTAAGGGTATAGGTAGAAAACCTGAAATTTTTTCATAACAAATTGGTGTACAAAGTATGCAAAGTCTGACAAAGGGCCAGTTAACAATTTAAATGGTGTGATATTTAATGATCGAAGATGGGTTTTACCCAGGTTAAAACGCAAATAACAAAGTATGTGCACAATGCACCCGCAAACAAACGACTCTTTGGGAATTTTCCCGAACAGACAAAAAGGTTAAATGGAGGTCGCGCGTCCTGCAATCTCAGGATTAATTACGAAAGGCGAAGGGTAACCGATTCAAGCAATATGACTCACTAGTCAAAACAAAACAAACGCACTACTAACACTTTTCCACTTTTATAGGAAAATACTTAGCTTTTTCTGCTGACGAATCCTGCCTGAGTTTTCTTGCACGTACTGGCGCTAACTCTCCTGAATTCCTGCCTGATTGGAGCTTTCCTGCACAGATTCCAAAACAGTGTTGAACTTGGCCTTCCTGTCAAAGTGCAAACACAAACTCTATCACTATTACAAATTTGCGCTACTTGCAAAATTTCAGCACTCGATTATAAAATTTCCGAATAATTTCTCAATCTTCAAAACTCTTTGGCACAGTGTCCTTTTTAGAGGTCAACCAAGATATATGCTTGTCTCAAGTCAGATTGCGCATGAAGATTATTCCAAGATTCTGAGCAGAATCCACATAGTCAACAATGGAGTTATTCAAGATTATTCTAGGGAAGTGTGACAAGTCAAGAATCTTTTTAGATACCACCAAACACTTGGATTTTGTAGGATTTAAGTTCAGTCCATTGATCTGAGCCCAGTGCGAAAGTTTTTCAAGGTCCTGGTTCACTCGGTAAGCACCGTCTTCAATGAGACCAAGAGCGCAGCTGAGGTACAGCTGAACATCGTCGGCATACATTTGTAATGAGCTGTTATGAATGGCAGAGGGAATATCGTTTACATAAATTGAAAAAAGCAATGGAACTAGGATTGATCCCTGTGGCACTCCGCTAGCTACAGGAAGAAAGTCAGATAAACTATTACCTATTTCAACTGCTTGCATTCTGCCGGTTAAATAGGAAGAAATTAACTTTATAGCCTCAGATGAGAAGTTTACTGTGAACCACTGTGTCAAATGCTTTGGAGAATTTGTGATATTTTGAAAGTAAAAATTATTTAACAAAAATGAAAATGAAAACTGAACGATAAATTTTATTGTGTTTTTTGGAGAAGTCTAGAAGAACTAAAAAATTTACTTTATCTTCATCCAATGCTTGTCGAATGTCATCAATGACATTTAGTAGGGCAGTCACACAGCTATGCTTTTCCCGAAAACCACTCTGTCTGGAAGTCAAAAGATTATGAGCCCTAATAAAATCAGTGATTTGCTTTTTTAAGATCTTTTCAAAAACTTTTGAAAGAAATGCGAGGATTGAAATGGGCCTAAATTCAGTGCACTTAGCATTCTTGGGTATGGGTAAGACCTTTGCTAGTTTCCAGTCGGTTGGAAATTCCCCGGTTGTAAAAATGGTGTTGAAAATGTGAGTGATATGAGGCAGTACAATTGGAAGAATTATTTTTAAGAAAGAAGGGTGCATTTGATCGAGACCTATGGCATTTGACCTTACTGAAAGTATACTTTCAACCACTTCAGTACTGTTAACTCTAGTGAGCGCAAAACTAGGGTTAATATTTTCAAATGAGGCTGGAGAGAGGTTAATTGGGGTCAAAGGGTTGAGCGAGCAAGCATCGTACAATATACACTCACAAGTCACAACTCACAGTCACAGTACCTTAACGAATCGATTTCAGTTTTCTGTTTCTGTTGAATTCGTGTCATACATAATATGCTCTCTTCTCCTTTACTTTATCAGTCGTATTTATTATCGCATTTTAAGCTCCGTGAAACTTTAAAATACTCTTATTCATTGATTAAAACAAAATTCGTACTTATAATCATTTTTCGTCAGTGAATAAGGGCTGAATAGCTTAAACGCCGATATACGTTTTTTAAGCTTTTTTTAGCGCATAAATATCATTTGATTTTGAGTATTGAGTTGTCATTCAGTGGTTCATCTACAACTTTGAGAATTTTAAAAATAAATAAAATGGAAATGTACTCAAATTACATTAATTTTATACATGATTTAAGAAATATCTGCTTTTCGTTCCTGGAAGCAAGGCAGGACAAAAAAGTAGGTAATCGCAAAACCAGCTATTGCAAATACACCATACATAACTTATCTGAGGAATCCCAGTTTTCACTCCGAGTCCGTTTTCTTTTGAGTTGTTCCATTTTTCCAAGCTTTATTTGCTGTTTTGCACAATCAGACCCGAAAAATATAAACAATAATAAATTTCTATTGTCAATTTCAACCATTGAGAAACCAAAATTAGACAGTTTCTTTAAAAGTTTGACATAAGGTACGAGTAACTTCAATGGGTGAAAAAAAGGATAATAAATAAGGATTTTTTATTAACTGACTAAAGTTCTAATAAGTTCTCATTCACTGCGTAACTATTATACGTTTAAAGTATGTTTTAGCGAAATCTAATAAATACGACTGTATACACTATATCCAGAGACAATGTCAAGTTATATAGAACAGAAGTAGAAGCAGAAGAAGATGTAACCTTAACCTATAAGCAAGCGCAAGGCAAAAACAAAACAACAATTAGCTTTAGCTGTTAATTTTCGAATGTAATTGTAATACTTCTTATGTTTCATTTTGTATTGTTATATTTTTTGGTTTGCTATTTTTTATATGCTCCCCAAAAAAGAAGAGCGAGGAAAATTAACGAGAAATAGAGAAATAAAAACACACATTTCGTAATTGGTAGTATGTCTAGGTTAGGATAGGATTGCTCAAAAAACATCGATATATCGAAAACATCGATGTTTTTATGCGATGCATCGACAAACATCGATGTAAGGTTACGATGTATCACATCGATTAAAACATCGATGTTTTTTTTCCATGAGCATCCCAAGTGTAAACGCAACTAAAGCAACTGCAACTAGTATGAAGTTTAAATCCGTGTGTTGAAATTTGTATGCTTCCAGCGTTTAAAAGTTCAGTGGCTTGCTTGTCTGTAATTCATGCAGCTTCTACATACAAAAGCCATTATTTTTGGTAGTGAAACACTTATGGCATTAAACTATTCCCAGATAGATAAACTCTGAAGGAACAGAATACTACCCTGATTGTCTTGGCGCAATCTTAAAACAGCTCGATGGTGTTACCAGTGTAAGCAATGCGAGAATAGACGGCAAAAAACCGCTCTTAGCATCTAAGCGCTGGATATTGCAAAAATCGCTCCTTAAATTAGTAGGCATCAAAACGAAAACGAATTAATTTAAAACGTTACTAAGCCCAGGCGAGAGTGTATTTCGAGAAGCTTAAAATCACATTGCGAATGGTGTTAAGCAGTGGAAGCCATATAAATTTGGGTTGCTATAGGATTCAAATAGTGATACGTTGATCGAAAATCCTCTTTTAAGTTCCATATGGGCTCTATAAGTAGGTAAACTCAACATTGTGTGCGGCTTATGAGACTTGAAAATGCGCATTCATAAAAATTCAGTATTTTATACAATCTGATATTTTAAGATTCTGAACAGTAATAAAATTTATTTTCAATAAATCAAACATATAAGAATTAGAACAATTTGATAACAATAAAATAAACAAAGTATTTAAAAACAAAGTATCAAATCTCAACTTTTAACACCCCCACTAGATACTTTTATGCCAATGAGAGTACAACAGTTGTTATGTGTTATTTTAGCAGGGAGTCCTTTGGTTAGAACATCAGCAGGCATCTCTTCAGTTTTCAAATATACTACTTCTAATTTATTTTCTTCTATAAGATCTCGAATAAAATGATGCCTTATATCGATGTGCTTTGAACGTGCGTGATAAACGTTGTTTTTAGATATGTTTTTTTTTTTTTTTTTTTTTTTTTTTCACTATCAGAACAGCTTATTTCAAGCTTGTGAAACAATGTATCTTTTCTTCAAGAGTTTTTTCACCCTTAAGTACTCAGAAATATGTATCACTGTCATCATTTAGCGAGGTGTTAGTTGTTAGTAAGCAAAAATTAAGTCTAACACATCACTAAAGACAACAGAACTAAGAAATATTACAAAATTATTGATAAACATATACAAAAACAAATTAGATAGATAGCAAATGCAAATGTTTATTGCACTCTTATTATCGCATTGCAATATAAGTTCTTGATTCCAATGAATTAGTTCTTGCAATAAAGATTGAAGCCAAAGTGCTTCTTGAGCAGGGAAGGCAGAAGGTATGGGGTGGGTGGGGTATAGACCCCACCTAACTTTTCTGAGCATGGGATGCACCCCACCTTCTGGCCTTGGAAATATACCAATTTTTTTTAGTTAAATGAGGCAAAAAAAATATTATGAACTTATGAATACTGTTATACTAATTTCTGCTTGATTGACTGAGACTGACCAAGTGATTTGAATCATTTATTTATCGGTCACAGACTCAACGTTATGAATTATTTCTTATCCTTTTTTTCTCCTTGATTTTAGTCATTCTTTTTTAAAAATATAATAAAGCGAACGTTTCACGGAATATTCATATATAAGTAGCTAGGGTGGTCCTTATTTCACTTTTTTGCGAAAATTGAGTGCGACGCCCCCTAAATCGATTCTAAAAAATTTTAAAAAAATTCACTAGTTTTTTCATATTTTTATCTCTAACACTTCCTGGCCCTATTTGCCAGTCATTTTTTAACTAATCAACGGAAAGACTTCGAATTAAGCTCAAATGAAGCGTCTTTGAACACTTTACAGCCGAGTGTATGTTTGATAAAATTTGGATCATTTGTTTATACTCTATTGTTAATAAACAAAAAGGCTGATTTCTTATTTCGCTCAATCCGCCAAAAGTAAGCAACATTTTGACATGGATTATTTTTTCAAAGATATCTACGGACATTTTAATGACTTAACATTAAGTTAGATTTTTTTTATTTATCATTTCATTTGTTATTAACAAAAACTCGATAAACAATTTTATAACAGCAGCCGTTCTTGAACGGATGATCGAAAAAACAAAAACTTCTTAATGAAATAGGGTCAGGAAGGGTTAGGAATAAAAATTTGAAAAAATTATGGAATTTTTTTTCCTGATTTAGAAGCAATCTGGGGGGCGTCCCCAATTTTTTTTTTCTAAGGACCACCCTTTGTACACTTACGCGTGAGTTAGGCAGAATTATTGTCGATCCGTTGACGTTCCAGGAAAAACAAATTACGAAAAAACGAAACAAAACGCACTCAGCGGCAGTAGAATATATTTATTGCATTACTATACTGATAATATTAAAAATAATAAAAATAATATTTTTCAAAAGCTACTCTTTTGTTGAAAAATAAAAATATTATATATTCTTTAATTAAACTAAAATAAAACTACCATGACTTATTTTATTCTACAATGCTCCCCACCTAAATAAATAGTGTTCTGCCGCTCCTGTTCTTGAGATGTTGAGGTTAAAGCCATATGCTCAGCCTCTGTGGTGGAGAGAGCGACAGTAGGTTGTTTCTTTGAATTCCACGAAATAGGTCCTCCTTGGTATTTAAAGAGATAACCTGTAGTTGATTTTCTGTCATCTGAGTCACTAGCCCAGTCAGCATCCGAAAATCCTTCTAAACGTCCTTCAATGTTTCGAGTGTATTCTAGCTTGTAGTTTATTGTTCCTTTAATATAACGGAAAAGTCGTTTAACCGCTATCCAGTGAGATTTTGAAGGATTATTATTAAATCTTGATAAAGCCCCCACTGCAAAGGATAAATCTGGGCGACTTACTTGTGCTGCATATATAATACTTCCAATAGCTTCTTGATATGGAACGGTTTTCATGTAGTCAGTTTCGTCTTTGCTTTGTTGATGTGTTTCTTTTAAATGAAAAGATTAGTAAAGTTTTTAACAGTTAAAATACTTATTAGTTAAAATACTTATAAGTGTTTTAACTGTTAAAAACTTTACTAATCTTTTCATTTATTAGATTAAAAAACACGTGGAATATCTCAACTAAAAAACTCATCAATTGTGTTTCTTTTATAAGCTTTTGGTTAATATCTAAGGGTGTGGATACCGGATTACAATCCTCCATATTAAATCGCTTGAGAATATTCTTTAAGTATGTCCGTTGGTCTATCCATAACTTTCCCTTTTCTCGATCGCGAGTTATTTGCATACCAAGCACAAATTTAGCTTCTCCAAAATCTTTCATCTTGAATGATTTAGCCAAATTTTCTTTGATAATTCTTTTTTCATATTTGTTGTTTGTAAAAATCAGTATGTCGTCTACGTAAATAGCGACGAAAGTCTTATCTGTGCTGTTTGTCTTGTAATAAATACACGGATCGGTTTTGGATTGTTTAAGTACAATTTTCTTTAAGATTTCATCCAATTTCTTATTCCAAACTCTGCTAGCTTGTTTGAGGCCTTACAGTGATTTCTTGAGTTTACATACTTTAATTTGAACATTATCAAAACCTTCATGAAGATTCATGTAAATCTCTTCGTTAAGTTTACTTTGCAGGAAAGTAGTCACAACATCCATTTGATTTATATCCAAATCATATCGTACAGCCAAACTTAAAAGTACCCTTATGGACGTGTACCTTACGACTGGAGAAAATGTTTCTTGATAATCGATCCCTTGACGTTGCGAATACCCCTTTACGACCAATCTAGCTTTATATTTTTCGACATTACCACTTGCATCTTTTTTCGTCTTGAATGTCCATTTTGAATTTATGGCTTTCTTTCCTTTTGTTAATGAAACAATTTCCCAAGTGTCATTTTTCAAAAGAGCTGTATATTCATCATTCATTGCTTTTTTCCAGTCAGACATATGTTCGCTCTTCATTGCCTCAGCGACTGTCTTTGGATCTTCATTGTCGTTAGCCATATACGATAGGTAACCGTATCTTTCAGGTGGATTTCTTATTCTGGTAGATCGTCTTATTCCTCTGTCAGATATGATTCCTTCTGAAGATTCTTCAACAATGAAATCATCTTGGGCATCCAAAAAACTGTTTTCACTTGCCGTTTCGTCACTTATTTCGATTGGTATTTCATTGTTTGAATCCACTGATGAAATTTCGTCTTCATTCCCCACTGAATCATATCCAGTAAAAATATCACAATAAAATGTATCGTTTGTCTCACCATCCTTTGGAAAAATTTGCTCATGGAAAACTGCATCTCGACTTATTACGATTTCTTTTTTCTTTACATCATAAAAGCGATATGATTTTGAGTGTGTGCAGTATCCGACAAAAATTACTTCTTTTCCCTTGGCATCGAGTTTCTTCCGCTTTTCTTTTGGAATGTGAATAACTGCTTGACAACCGAAAACCTTAAGATGCTGCAGATTCACTCTTCTTCCACTCCAGATTTCTTCAGGTGTTTTTTCTTTTGTACCTTTGCAAGGTGTTCTGTTTGTTAAATAAACGGCCGTATTTGCAGCTTCGGCCCAAAATCGTTTGTGTAAACCAGACTCGATGAGAAGACAACGTGCTTTTTCGATTATGGTTCTATTCATTCTCTCTGCCAACCCGTTTTGTTGTGGAGAATATGAGACCGTTGTTTGATGTTGAATGCCTACTACTTTGAACCTCCAATTGATTTTTGTTCAATCGGACCACAAAGATCTGTATGTGATTCTGCCCTAGTACCAATTGAGTTAAAAGGCTGGCGTGCCATTTTACCTTTGATACATGTGATGCAATTGATTTTTGAGCTATCGCAATCAATATTCTGCACCACTTTCGGAATCATAGCTTGTGTGGTTTCGATACTTGGATGTCCAACTCGCTTGTGCCAAAGTTCAAAGTGTGAAGTTACATTTTTTGTAACATATGCACTTTGGTTGGGTGGTCTGTTGAGTCGGAACATATTGTTCACCAAGCTTGCAGTTGCAACAACATTACCCCTTTGGTCTTTTACTAAACATCCATTCTTGGAAAAAATCATTGGAAAACCCTTCTTTTTCAAGAGCCGAGACAGAAAAACATCCTTTTCAACACAATCTATTATTATTTTTAATTTATTTATTTATATCTTTACTAGCTGAGCCGCCCGGCGCGGCGTTGCTCGGGTCTGTAGTTATAAGGTTCCCATTCTTGTTCTTCGCTTCCGTGGGAATATGAGGATGAAATGTAATCTTTTTTACTGTGGGACTATGATGCATCCAGTAGTATCGTCGCGTAAATTACATTGTTTCTAAATTTTCTAACCACCAAACACGTACCGTTGCACAGTTTTGGTTGGTTTGTGTTTCGAAGCATGATTACTACGGAGCCAACCTTTAGGCGCAAATTGTGCGGTGGTAAGCCAGGCACATCCAAGGAGTTTAAAAATTTAATTGGATAGTTGGTGACTTCATCTTCATTTGTGACGTAGTCAATAGATTTGAATGAATGCAATGTTCCAATGATCTTATTTTGAATTATGTAGTTCAGGTCATCTACATCTTTATTCTTAGCCGCTTAAATTGTTCGCTCACTCAACCATTCATTATTTTTGTAGTTTGAAATAATGTTCGGAAATACATTGTTGATAAGTTCGTCTTTTGGTGAGACAAAACGACAGAAATGATTTGTAAATGATATCAATCCGCTCGATTCATCGACAGGTACTTGACCATTACCGATAGTCAGCTCAGAAAAATCTTCAGCAGATGTATCATTAAGCAATGCAACTCTGCTTTTGTCAGCTACAGTTTCTTCACATAGCGCCATAGATTCGACGATTTGAGGCAAGCGTTTATTTTGTCGGCAGCCGTAGATCTTGGAATTACTTTCAGTATTTGGCGGAAATCGCCAGACAGTAAAATCATTGCTCCTCCAAAGCATCTCCAGTCATTGCGTAAATCTTTCAATGTTCGGTTAAGTGCTTCTAATGCACGTTTATGCGCCATTGTGCATTCGTCCCAGATGATGATTTTTGATTGGAACTTTGAACTTGAACTTTGGCCATTGCTGATTGTTTTGCAATATAACACGTTGGTTCTTCAATAGTTTGAAGATTCAACGGTAATTTTAATGCTGAATGATCCGTACGGCATTCTTCTAACAATGTGGCTTCCAGAAGAAACAACTGCAACCGCTATGTTGGATCTCGCACGCCCGAACAGTGGCTAAAGCTACTGACTTACAGGGCTGCCAGAAATCATGATTTATCATGATTTTCATGCTTTTTAGACCCAAATCATGTTTTCATGTTTTTGAGTCCAAAATCATGTTTTTTCACACACAGCCTTAATCTTTCTTTCGCCTCGGGCTTTGGAATATTTTTGACAGCTCAGCAATCACTTCGAGTGCTCTACTAACGCAATGATGATGAGTAAAATAGATCAGAGGATGAAACAGTTTTTATATTTTTCTATCGTTCACTTCATTTTCCTGATATTATTTTGCTTTCAACATTGAGAATTGAGTTCAGCTTCAACACATATATTTCGGCTTAAGAAAAATCATGTATGTATTTATTTTATTAAAATCGCTTTTGGCCAATTTCAGTTTTTGTTCTCTAGACAATGGATAAAAAACACAAGAATAAGTACGAAACTGTTTAATGAGTTCTTTTAGTTGAGATAATCGACGTGTTTTTTTATCTAATAAACAGCCCAGTTCACACTGTACAATTAGTTGGACAGACTTCGTTTGATGGAAGTTGGATGGTCTGATGTAGTTTTCGTTTACACCTATCAAGCTTGTCGTCCAACTTTATGTCACATACCCTTCCACTCCATCCAACTTCTAGATTTTCAAAAATTTTTGAAAACCATCCAACAAATTGCACAAGCGGTCGTATAAAGAGTTCACACAGTGTGAACGGGGCTAATAAAAAGACTAGTAAGATTTTTGACAGTTAAAACACAAACTTTTTATATTTCCTCAGACGCACATTTCGGAAGCAATGCTTCCATTGTCAGTGAGATTTATAAATTAAAATAAATTATTTGTCAAAAAAATTAATAAAAAAAAAAAAACAAAAATGTTTCTAAACAAAATTACAATTGAGTTGAGTTGAATCTATTAAAATTTTTTTTTTTAAATTGATTCTTTGATCGGTCCATCATCACTATTCATTAGATTATTTTTGTTTTTAAATATATAAAATGATTCAAAAGCATCTAATTCATAATTGCCATTTACATTTCTTATTAATTTTAAATTTTGCAAACTAAAACTATGACTATTTTCTAGCATACATATGTTCTTTTCATTATATTTTATTCTTTGTACAATCATTCATCCGACAGAATAAATTCCTGATTTTTGAAGATGTTCAATTTTATCTTAAGATCCTTAAATCAATCAGTGCAGCGAAATAAAAATAAAAAATCTGATTGGATGATCTAAAGATAAAATTGAACAACTTCAAAAACTATTCTGTCGGATGTAATGATTGTACAAAAGAATATACAGGACAGACAGGAAGACATATTCTAAAAAAATTTTAAAAAATTTTGCAATCTTAAATATAATGAAAAAGAAAAGTCAAGTGTTGCAGAACATATGCTAGAAAATAGTCATAGTTTTAGTTTGCAAAATTTAAAATTATTAAGAAATGTAAATAGCAATTATGGATTAGATGCTCTTGAATCATTTTATATATTTAAAAACAAAAATAATCTAATGAATAGTGATGATGGACCGATCAAAGAATCAATTTAAAAAAAAAAAATTTTAATAGATTCAACTCAACTCAATTGTAATTTTGTTTAGAAACATTTTTGTTTTTTTTTTTTATTAATTTTTTTGACAAATAATTTATTTTAATTTATATATCTCACTGACGATGGAAGCATTGCTTCCGCAATGTGCACCTGAGGAAATATAAAAAGTGTTTTAACTCTTAAAAATTTTACTAATCTTTTCATTTATCAAAACTGTTTGTTTTTGTTTTAAGTTTCGATACTTTTTTGCTTTTATGTTTTAATTAATAATTTGAACAAACTGTTAATCTATTATATACATTTGTTTTACTCATGGTATGGTTTCCAAATACTCTATTTGAATTCTTTCTTTTATTTTTCATTACGAGATTGGTCCGTCATGTTTTTTTATCCCAAATCATGTTTTTAAACTATGATTTTTTAAATTTCTTAGTGGCAGCACTGTACTGACATGACACATGAGGAATATTTTACCAGTTCCACCAGTGGCATCTAGGAAATATAACCCACCATTTTTATCATCAATTGCCTTCATTAAAGTATCATAGACTTCCTTATTCCTTTTATTGGGAATTCAACAGGGGTATATTCGTTTGAACTACTAACTAAATATAATTCCTGATGATCATATTCACGTTCCCGTTCCAATTCTCGATTAAATGCATCATTTATTTCACGATTTGGCACTGGCATCCCTAACCTGATTAATAAACTACCGCCCATGAGGTAACACATTATCTTCGATCAAGAGTAAAGCACGATTATGTATCTCTTCATTCATCTCAATATCGTAATTTCTGGAACTGACTCGAATTTGATGTAAAATATCTTCTGACATATTATCCTTGTATTTGTGCCACAGGTTACATAGGTTTGATGGAAAGCATATCGAAATTATGATAGCAAATAATGTGCGTATCTGACTTGGAGATGCAGAGATAATGGCTTGAGCGATTGTCGTATCCCAATGGGTATCGTTTTCTAATAAGTTTAGTTCTTCACATGCAGCACGATATGTTGGGAATATTACACCATTAACAGTCCGTAGTGTCTCAAATGACGTTAGCCCACGCACATTTGAAGCATTTGAAGCCGTGAAATATACTCATTGACTATTCTCCAGGTGCACCGCCAAATGCACTTCACTTTATTAAATAGGCAATGGCTTAATTTAAAAGATTATATTATACTTATTTAATATTGATTTCATACAAAAATCAAATTTATTTCTCACGATAAGTATATATTTTTTTTTTTTTTAAGAACAGTGTTTTAAATATATTGAAAGCTAACGCATTGCATTGTTGTCGTTCCCATAGGAATATAGGGATAAGAAGTATCCTATGTCCGTCTTCTGTTCCTATAAGCTCCCTCCCCACCAATTTTCAGACAAATCGGTTCAGCCGTTCTTGAGTTATGAATAGTGTAACTAACACGACTTTCTTTTATATATATAGATTGACACGTAATAAATTACAATGCTGATAATATTGAACGAACATTAGCTAACCAGGACTATCAAACTATCAAACGTATCAAACTAAAAAGAAGGTTAGACTATCTGCAGAACTTAATGCGTTGAATCCCCCAATGTCACAGGAGCGGACGTTTATTTTTTGTAGCTTCAGAATTATGTTTTTTTTTTTGTTAGATAGTGATGTTAATAGTAATCAGAAAAAGGTGAGTTGAACACAAAAAACATTGCAGTAGCCTCTTATTTTTTGTTTTGCCTTTATTTTTGATAAGACCGACGAAAGTCTTTATTTTGGTATATTGAAAAATAAGGCTAGGGATTGAAATTGAATTTATATAATTGGATTTTTTTGTTTTTAAGAACAAACTCTTAAGAATCGTTTCCCAAATATTGACACACAAGAACCAACTGTTGAGCATTCTGTATAATAAGTGTTTCTTGTTCCTAAGCACTAAGAGGTATTTATTTATTATTTTTTGATCTTACAGTTGAGTGACCTGACATGTTACGCTGTCGTCCTTACAACATCTCAATCATCTATAAATAAAAATGCATCATTTGGATGGTTGTTGGCAAACAAAAACCCAATTACCGCTGGACTACATCTACAACTTATTGAATGGTTTAAGTCAACTTTCAAACTGAGAGATCTCCTACCACAGCAATGTTTGGAATGGTTGAAAACTTGTTATACTTATAATCTTTAAAACAATCGATAACACAAAGTCAAATTCATCAAATTACGAGTACTTCAAGCGGACAAATACATTTGAAGTGTAAACACTTCAGAAACAATTTTTTGGAGAGCTGCCTAAAGATCAAAGACTGAAATATATTAGTGCTACCAAAAAAAATTTCATAAATCATCAATTTAAAATCGTCCACTCTCACAAATTCTTAGACTTCGAGAACAACAAGCTCTTGATTAATGCCATCCATGATACTTGACATAGTTTTGTCGATACACTTCTGTAAAGTTTGATTGTTTTTAATGAAACTTGAACCTACAACAACCATCTCTAGTCTCTCATCATCAGTGAAAGGGCAAAATGCCATTTTTAGTAGTAAAAGCCGCACTCTACCGTTTGCCAAAAACTATCTGCACTTGGCATCAAGCTAATATAAGCAAAACAAAAAGGAAGTCAATGACCATGTTTTACGTAAAATACTTGCCTAATGCCTATCCATAGTGTGGTGGTTTGAAAGTTTATGTTAAAATTAATGAGTCACTTACACGCTGCAAGGAAGGAGACTTGAAATTAATTTGGAACACCTAAGTTAATGATTTTCATTTTGAATTTCAATACAACAAGTAGACACGTTTTTCTTAGCAATTAAAACCCCTTGAACCAATTATGTCCTAAAATAATCTTTAAACAAATTTAAAATATTTGTACCCAAGTATCATCTTTGCGTAGGCAGAAGCAAATAGCCAACAAAAGTCCCAATGGTAATATTTTATTTTCTTCATGGGAGACGACTACAAGTTTGAAGTAGTCCCATTGTTGAGATTAGGAGGAGCAACAGAATGTTGAAGACCAAGCAAAAAGTGACAATGATGTTCAATTTGAATTCTAACAAAAAATAATTCTTGCCTTGTATTTCAAAGTTCTCCAGAAGCAACCAAAGTTCTCTCGTGTTGCAAAAGAAACTCTCTTATCGTATTTATTCCATCTCAATTGAGTTTGGGTTCTTTCATGAATGGTGGCAATTCTATTAAAAGGACAACACGAGACATCAATAAAAATAGGAAAAGCATAAAAAAAAAGTCCTGACCGTATCGAAGCGGTTTCTTGAAGTAGCGTGTGCCAACTCTGGCACTCTAAAGGACTGGAAAAACTGCCATATTAGCATATCAAATTGAATTAAATGAAATTTGTATACCCAGTCGTTGTTGGTGATGATTTAAATAAGTATTTTTCAATTTAAACTGTAAATGGATTGATATCGAAGGAGACATACATACTCAAGAAGGTGAATTGATCAATTGTTAGATTAGAAACTTGGGTGAGATTCATACCAGTAACCTTGAAGAATTAAATTTAATCGTCCAAACTTAATCCAATCGGGTTTCGTCATCACAGAATAATTTTGAATGAAAATAAGAGGGCGATGACTGATGAGTATGCGGAAGGAGGGTTTCACAGATTTTGTCTGTTCATTGCAGATGTTTTCGGTATGCAGTATACGTCTTCTAACGGGGCATTTGTGAATTAATTTTAAAATGAAATTAAATCGCAAAAAAAAACTGACACGAAAAATGTTTTTCTTTTCTTCTTTGACAGGACCTTATCACCCTCATTACATTGTCCTTAAGGCTTAATAAAAATTGACAAGAATAATGAAATTATATTTGCGATGTCATCATCACTCATAATGTTCTTGTCGTCTGGCTTTTGCATTAGCCTATCCTTTTCTGTTTACCCATTTAGACGGGTAAGTGGGTCGTCCGTCGTTCGGTAAGTTTTTGTTGGTTTTGAGCTGGTTATTTTCAAGATTAAAGTTTGTATGTGTGTGTATTTATTATATGGTGAACGTTTTTTATTCTGCTCAAAGAAAAAACAAAAAAATATGAACAAGGAATTGGTTTTGACACAACAGGTGAAGTGGCGCAGTAGTTTGTTTTGTGATTACTTTCTTCTTCTTCCTCTTTTTGCAAAGTAATTGAAGTGTTTTAGTAGAATGTAAGCTCCAATGTTTTATTAAGGAAAAGGGAAATGGGTAGTCAATAGTGCAATAAAATGTGCGATTGAATGGTAGCATCTATGGCTCGTATAGCATGTGACAGTTTAGTTATTATAGACGTCAATATGGAACTGTGCTTCAATTGAAGATAACTGTTAAAAGAAACCGGTTATTTATGAATTACTGTTAGAACCAGTTATCCAATATCGATTTTAGCAGTTATTCGACACATTGAAATCGACAGTTATTTGATATCTTAGGTTAGTATTTATATCAATTTAATTTAATTTTGTTTTTAATTTAATTTAATTTTGATTTGTCTTACTTACTTACTTAGGTTGGCATTACAGTTCGGGGTGAACCTGGGCCTCAACCAACATCCTTCTATAACGACTTCGATTTCGGGCGAGCTCTCTCCAGTTTCGCACTCCAAGTCGGTTGAGGTTTTCATCCCCTTGATTGCGCCACCTAAGACGAGGTCTTCCCCTTCCGCGATTTCCCTGCAATATGCTTTCGAACACCCGACGAGCCGGAGCGTTTGGGTCCATCCTCTCGCGATGCGTACTCTTCTGGCTATGCCCATGTCGTGGTACAGCTCATACAGCTCGTTGTTGTATCCAAAGATCATTCGGAGAATTTTTCTTTCGAAACGACCAAGGGTTTCCTCATCCGCTTTCGATAAAGTCCATGCTTCCGCGCCGTAAATCAGGACTGGGATGATCAAGGTCTTATACAAGGTCATCTTGGTTTTTCTAGAGAGGGTTTTGTTTCTCAATTGCCTTCTTAACCCAAAGAAGCAACGGTTGGCGAGAGTTATTCTCCGTTTGATCTCCGCACTGATGTTGTTGTCCGTGTCTACAGCGATTCGTCGATGTTCTGTGTCCCTGTTTGATGACAGCATATACTTCGTTTTGCCCTCATTAACCACCAAACCCATTTTTGTTGCTTCTGTTTCGATACTCGCAAAAGCACCTATGACATTACGCTTTTTTCTTCCCATTACGTCAATATCGTCTGCATAGGCGAGTAATTGCACAGACTTTTGAAAGATTGTTCCTCTGGTGTTGACGTTTGAGTTTCTTACAATCTGTTCAAGTATGATGTTGAAGAAATCGCATGACAGCTTGTCGCCTTGCCTAAAGCCTTTTTCGACATCAAAGGTCTCGGTGAGTTCTTTACCGACCTTGACGGAGCAGCGTGAATTCTCCAAAGTCATCCTGCATAGTCGTACGAGTTTTGCAGGGATACCGAAACTAGACATAGCTCTGTACAGCTCGTCTCTGTAAATGCTGTCATACGCGGCCTTGAAATCGATAAAAAGATGGTGAATATCGATATTACGTTCTCGGGTTTTTTCCAAGATCTGCCGTAATGTGAAAATTTGGTCTATTGTAGACTTCTCTGGTCTAAAACCACATTGATAAGGACCTATCAAGTTGTTGACGTGGGGTTTCAGACGTTCACATATTACAGCAGACAAGATCTTATAAGCGACGTTAAGGAGGCTTATCCCTCTGTAATTAGCGCAATTGTGAGGGTCTCCCTTCTTTAGGATAGGGCATACGATACTGAGGTTCCATTCATCGGGCATGCTTTCGTGACAAAAATGATTTCACCATTAGAGGTGGTCACACTGTACAATTAGTTGGACAGACTTTGGCTTGAACGACCAATGCTTGACAATGTGAACCCTGAGACGACCGCTTGATTTTCAAATATTTTTGAAAACTTTGAAGTTGGATGAAGCGGAGGAACATATGACATAAAGTTGGACGACAAGCTTGATAGTCTGAACGCAAACTACATCCGACCATCCAACATCTGTCAAACGAAGTCTGTCCAACTAATTGTACAGTGTGATCTCGGCTATTGACGACCCAGGCAAACGAAAAAAGACAAAGACCTTTGGATCTGCACGCGGAAGGTAAGATGCCTTAATAGATTACGTGGAGGTGGAAAACTAGTGGAAGCCCTTGACTGCTGCAAAGCAGGTATAACAGCAATCTGTGAAATGCAATTAATGGGCAGGCCATAAAGAAGATGAAAAACTGCGACATCTATTATGGGGAATGCTACAGACAACAGAAACTACGCTTGTTTGGTAGCAGATTTGTCATTAGAAGTAAACTTAGGAGGACGGCTTCGGAAATACTATTGGTAACCACAGTCTGCATAACAAAAACTCCGAAAACGGAATAAGGCTAATCGGTTTTCCTGCGGGGTCAAATCCAGTTGTAAGAAGTAGGTACACGCTGACCGCATCTAAAAAGTCTTAAAGCTACATGGCGATCCCCTGATCAATCAACCGTCAACCAAATTGATCATGTTGCGATCGACGTAAGACACTCTTAAAATGTATGTCCTGAACAATTTCAAAACAAACATGGAAATGGAAGGCTTTAATACTGTATTTTCCTGGCATTGCAGACTGAGTCCAAGTAAGCACAAATAAACGAGCGAAAACTTTGAACCCGTTTTTTCGCTCCAAAACTAATGAATTGATTCCTTGGAAATTTTAAACGAATGCTTTTCAAACTATTTGCTGTTACATGAGCTTAAGATTCGTAATTAATCAATTTTTCAAAAAAAATGCACAATACCGTACTATCATAAAAAAAAAATTTATCGTTGATTATAGATCGTTTCCCAAATCTGGGCTTTGCACGACGCAAACTCGATGAGTCAACTTTGAAGGGCTTTTTCTTCTAAAAAAAATTGTAGTGATAGCTTGTAATTTCAATAAAAAGATGTTTCCTTATTTCAGTTTTCGTAAAAAAAAAATTATTAAAAAACGGTAGTCTACAAAGTTGGCTGGCCCCTTAAGATTGCCATATGCAAACTTAAATCAGATAAGACTGCAGGTGCAGATGGCCTTGACGTCGAACTTTTCAAGGCAACTGAAGATCAGTTGGAAAGAAGCATGCACCAGCTAATCAGGAATAAGCCTCCTCGCGTATAAGATCTTGTCTACTGTTATATGTGAACGTCCAAATCCAATGTCAGCAATTTTATAGGTCCTTATCAATGTGGTTTTAGACCAGAAAAGTCCACACCACAGATCTTGGAAAAAACCGGGAATATAATATCGATATATCACCATATTTTATCGATTTCAAGGACGTCTGTGACAGGATTTACAGAGGCAAGCTTTACAGAGCCACGTTTAGTTTCTGCATCCCGAAACAAGCTTGATGTCATTTTTTGCGAACATTGAAACAGAAGAAAATTTGTTTAATGGTTAATAAGGGCAAAACGATATGCCGTCAGCAAACAAGGACAGAGAACATAATATACGAATTGAACAAAACGTCACAATAGACAGACATAATTTCGAGGTAGTACAGGACTTCGTTTACCTAAGATGCGCTATAGACACGGAAAACAACGTCAGTGCGGAGATCAAACGGGGAACAACTCTTTTCAACCGTTGCTACTTTTTAAGCTAAGAAGTCATTTGGAATGATTAGGTGAATTCAGCTGGACTTCTTTCCTTTGTCCTTGCTCTTTCATATATATTCTCTATCGTCCGCACATAAAATTTCACAAATGATTTTAGGAGATAACCAGCACAACATGCATTCTGGCTTTTTACTGCCATCAGTCGTTGCTGCATTCGCTATCAAATACCTACCCTATACTCGATCATTGATCTGGAAAGCGTGGGGCATCGGCTTGGAATTGTAGTTATCGCAACGTCCTTTATCTCCATCCTCTATTTACATTGGTAGGATTACCTCAAATTTTAAAAGCTAATGTTTCATTTTCTTTCCAACTGTTTACTGCACATGACCCTAAAATTTCTGTGTATAAGTTTCATCTGCTCCCAAAATTTTTCAGTCTAGGAAGGGCGCACCGGTACCTAGTATTTTTTTTTTTCTACAAATTTGAGTTTAGATATTAGAACTTGCCTTTAGGGGGGTAAGGCATTAGGTCTGTTTCTTTACTTTGTGCACAGAAATTCACAATTTGTCATATTTTAAGGAGTGGGCCTAAAATTCTCTCAGAAACTATCTGAAAGAGGGTAATTGTCTAAAAAGTAAAGAAACGCCTTGAACAAAACATTCGCAGCAACGCTTGGAAAAACGTCTGTTTGACAGTTGTTGTATTTGTTTTGGCTGTGCACGATTTCTGCCCACAGAAATTTAGGTGGCAGAAATTCGCAAGGTGGGGAAATTTTTTACTCTCTCGTGAGCACTCTCTTTAGTGCACTGCTACGAAAAATCCCTGTGCTGGAACGGCATTAGACTGACTTTCGCCGAATTTCGGTGCATTTCGTGAGAATTTTCAGTAAAGAAACACACCTATTAAAACGTTTTTTTTTTTATGAGTTTGTTCGACATTTTAAAATTGTTTTATCAACTAAATTTGAAAATTCAAAATAAAACTAACGAAGATACAGAATTTCACTCTAGCCTGCTCTTTTTTTGACAAATTTTTCGAAACTTGTAGTCTTTGAAATCTTCCCGATTCTTTTGAAATTTGGTATGCTTCTTCAGGGATGGTAAATGCGTTACAATTGTACCGAATTCAACACAATTAAGTTTGTATAAGTTCAAAAGAACAATTTGACAGAATTCAGTACAATTTTCCGATTTGCATCTTTCTCGTTTCTCCTGAAAAGAATCAATTAAAAAATTCAAATTAAACTGTTTGTAAACGAATGCATAATTTGTTTAGAAACTAGCCCGTGAAGTCATCGTTTTGAATACATTTGTTTTCATACCCGCAGCCTTTAAATCTTAGCTAACTGACAGCAATGTAGAGTTTTTTTTTTTTAGTGGTTTTTTTTTTAATCATAGGCTAATTTGACTGCTCCCACGCTTTTCGAAAAGAAGCTTTAGCCGAAAAGAAGCACCACGCCACGTTTGCAGACCTTCGATTTTTTCGCCCCTCTAAATGAGGTGCCAGGTGCCCTTAATGGCGGAAATCGGAAATTTCAGATGATCCAGTCAAGAGTTATGCTGTTCATCGGCGGATAGCTTTTTTCGAGGAGCCTTTCAAAATTTTCAACCTTCGAATCAATTCATTAATATTTTTGTTTGAAAGAAAAATTTTCATTTATTCTATAATGACGTCACTGCTTAATTTGTATTACCTGTAGCGTTTCAAAAAATCATAATAATTGGGTTTTTTTTTGCAAAACTAACTTTGCTCTCAGGCAATTTCATTTTTGTTTGACTTATCGCAACCACTCCTTAGTAAAGCTTTTTTTAGATATACCTACCCATCAAATATGAACCTCTTAATGTATTTCTGAGCTTACGGGTGACAAACTCAATCAAAAATTATTAAATGTTCGCACAAAGAGTGTTTGTTTTGATTTGCATCAAACGCCAAATTACCAAAAATCAATACCAATCAGTGTAAATATTTTTGTAATAAAAAAAAAAAAACAAACAGCGAAACTCAAAAGATAGAGTGTTCAACGTTAACTGCATGTAGATTAATAAGGCATATGCATTGATATACATATACGACATGTAGTGCAGTCATTGAAGCGAAAAATACGGTCTTACCTCCGAATTTTTTTACTGTGAACCGATTTGCATGAAATTTTGGAATTAGGCTCATCTTACTCCTAACTTCAAAAGAGAAAATTTTTTGAACACCGCCACCACCCTTGGGGTGGTTACCACCCCTTCTCGGGGGTGAATTTTTTTTTTAAATAACCTCGGATATCGATAGAAGGCCTAATTTTAAGCAAAAAATCATATATATAGTTTTTCATTAAGTAATTCGCAATTTTTTCACGTTTTTCATCTATTTTTTGCAAATATCTCCAAAACTATACGTTTTATCGAAAATTTTAAAAAGAACAAAATTGTAGTAGGTAAAACAATAAACAATTTGGTTTTTATAAAGTACTAGCTGAGCCACCCGGCGTTGCTCGGGTCTATAGTTTTAAGGTTCCCGTTCTGGTTTTTCCGCTTAAGTGAGAACTTGGGGATGAAAAAAAATCGTTTTTACTTTGGAATTATGTGGTATCCCAATGACGAAAGAATTTTTGAGATCTGTCCAGCAGTTTATAAGTTTCCGTTCCCAGCCCCGTTCCTGTGGGAATCTTCCGTTACAGTGGAAATATGTGAAATATAAGCCTATGTCACTGAGGAATGATGTAACATCCTAGAGTTGAAAGAATTTTTGAAATCGGTCAAGTAACTTTAAGGTTTCCGTTCTGGTTCCCGTGGGATTATAGGGATGAAATATAATCTAAGTTACTGATGGAGGGGGATAATGTAGCACTCCTAATGCAGGAAGGGTTATAGAAATCTGTCCAGTAGCTTCTAAGTTTCCGTTCCCAACCCCGTTCCTGTGGGAATATGGGGATCAAACCTTGACAGGAACCATTTTTAAGTCTATGTCACTGAGGGATGATGTAACATCCTAGAGTTGAAAGATTTTTTGAAATCGGTCAAGTAAATTTAAGGTTTCGGTTCTCGTTCCTGTTTCTGTTCCCGTGGGATTATAGGGATGAAATATAATCTAAATTACTGATGGAAGGGGATAATGTAGCACTCCTAATGCAGGAAGAGTTATAGAAATCTGTCCAGTAGTTTCTGAGTTTCCATTCCCAAACCCGTTTCTGTGGGAATATCCGCGCAATTTTTTAATTTTTTAATGTCATAAGAACATTCTCCTGACAATTACAAACACAAAAAAAAAAGAATTGGCCAAATTGGTCCAGGCGTTGTTGAGTTATGCGCTTACCAACACATTTTGCGATTCATTTTTATATATAAGATGATAAGTACAATATTAAGCTATATATTAAAGATCAAAGCTATTTTTTATTTTGTCTAAAATTTAATAGATGTGGTCAATGCCATCTAGCGGCGAGCAGATGCTTTTTATGCATTCTAATATGAAAAGATGTTTTGTAGTGCTTGAAATAAGCTTTAAAATAAGCACTATTAAAAGTCTTTTGCACGTAAAATAAGTGAGCTGTAGTGCAAATAGGTGGAGCATCTAATGTTTTTTTCTTTTAAAACAATGGGTTTTTGGACCATAACTCCTTCAATTTTCATGCTATCACAGTTTATAAAAAACCATTGTAAAGGTAATTAAAAGAGCTAAAACATATTTCATTGCAATATATAGTAAAAAATTGTCATTAGCTTAATATTGTACCAAATTGTTCATTGTTTTACTTTGTAAAATTTTGTTCTTTATAAAATTTTGGATAAAACGTATAGTTTTGGAGATATTTGCAAAAAACAGATGAAAATATATGATTATATGATTTTCTGCTTAAAATTAGGCCTTTTATCTATATTCGAGGTTATTTTGAAGAAAAAAAAATTCGCCCCCGAAAAGGGGTGGCAACCACCCCCAGGGTGGTGGCGGTGTTCAAATCATTTTCACTTTTGAAGTTAAGGGTAAGATGAGCCTAATTCCAAAATTTCATGCAAATCGGTTCACAGTAAAAAAAATTCGGAGTTAAGACCGAATTTTTCGCTTCAATGACTGCACTAATGTTGAGATACAAATTTCAGAATTCGACATATAAAATATATAGAATTTACACTCTCCTTGGTATCATTTGACATTGCTTGTTGAGATTGTTTCAATGAACAATGAGTTGAAATACATAATAATTGTGCCATCCAAACAACGCAACGGCTGCGGACAATAAGCGGGAATGGAATAGGTAGAACTTGCTCCTTTCAAAGCTATCAAAGACAAATCCTTTTTTAATGTTATTTTATATCTTTTTTCTTCAGTTCACTTTGTTTAAGTCTTTTCACATAAAATTCATGACCGCAACAATGGCTTTCAAAACAATTTTTCAATGCCTGAGTAGTGTACGATGAGAAGACAGCGATGGATGTCAACTATTTACTATTTTTATGTTTTGCTTAAGGCTGCCATTAATTCAAAAATATCTGTGCTGAAGCAGATAGACAGAGATATAACCCCCCTTTCTGTAGCCCTTTACTCGTTGTGTTTATAGAATCCCTAATTTCAACAAAAAGGACTCACGTCTATTTATGGACATAGTCTGCCTATACTTAAGCACAAAATTTTAAAACGGAAGATTCCATTGAACCTTACATTAAAAAAATGTGCCCTTCATCCATCCAATCGATAATATATGGTAACGCATGCATCATCAACATCATCATCAAAATGAAATTATTTTCTACACACAACACAGCCTCTAGGCTCTTTGGGTTAAGCCACGTGGATAGACTAGCTTCACCTAACTAATAGTTTTATTAAAGAGTTTGACGTCACCAAAGTCTAGAAGGATAAATAGTCCTCATTTGAGGATATTATTAGAAGGTTATTATTGTATTAGTTTGTGACATATATGAACAAAAAATATAAGTACAAAAAGTTAAACGTGGTGTTGTTGAGCAGAGTAACGGGAGAACATTTAACGAACGCACTTTAAAATATATTTGCAAGAGAAGGGGAGGCAAACACTCCTTACCACCAAGCACCAATGGTATATATAGAATTAGAATACTTTGCTTTTGCCACCTTTATCAACAGATGAACTGACTGTAAGTAGAATCCGCAAGCAATATCGTTTTTAGGCTTTATCGTAGGAAAAAGCTTTCAAAAGGTTCGATTCAAACATGTTGTATTCTTTTAACTTTGCTTTCGCGGCTCGCGACTCGCAAGTCGCGACCTGCGATACGACTTACGATTTTGGTATGAGGGTAATTGTCTATAGTAGGAAAAACATTTTTGGGGATTGGGGTATTGGGGATGGTTTGTCTCAGTTTTCGACTGATCATACGCACACATGAATAGTCGACAGCATTTTAGGATGGGCCAACTTGCGGGTCCCATGGCCCTACCTTTGAAATGTTTTTTTTTTTTTTGAAGCAGTACGCATTTGTAGACTAACTAATGGCTGATGGTCGCTATTCGGTAGTAGCTAGTGCTTGTTTTTTCTTGAAAATGGAAATAATAATTAAAAACGTATTTTTATTGAAACACATTAAAATTTAATTCAATTTGGACATGAGAATAACTCAGCAGTTATTCAAATAAACAAATGCATTCATTTAAAGAAACTAACAATGATAAACAATTGTTAAAGTTTGTGAATATCCTTACTAATATTATAAATGTGAAAGTCACTCTGTCTGTCCGACTTTCTATGTTACCGTCTCCCTCCCAAACTACTAAGCTGATTGATATAAAATTTTGTACAGAGACAGTCTCGAACCTGAGTATGGACATAGGCTACATATTTTATCCCTAAATTCCCACGGGAACGGGAACGTATATGGGAAATTAGAAGTTACTGCACCGATTTAGAAAATTCTTCCACCATTAGAATGCTACATTATCCCCGAGTAACATAAACATTAATTCATCCCCATATTCCTACGGGAACCGGAGTCCTTACTAATATAATAAGTGCGAAAGTAGCTCTGTCTGTTCGTCTTTCTATGTTACCATCTATCGCCCAAGCTACAGAACCGATTTAAATGAAATTTTATATCGAGATGATCTAGAACCTGAAAAAGGACATAGGTTACATTTCATTCGAATATTCCCACGGGAACCAGTCTTCACTAATATTATAAATGCAAAAGTAGCTCTGTCTGTTCGCCTTTCTATGTTACCATCTCCCGATCAAACTACTAAACTGATTGAAATGAAATTTTGTACAGAGATAGTCTTGAACCTGAGGAAGGACATAGGCTATATATTTTATCCCTATATTACCACGGGAACGAGAACGCACACGGGAACTTTGACACTATTGCACCGATTTCAAAAATTTTTCCACCGTTAGAATGCTACACTATCCCTGAGTAACATAAACTGCTGTAAGTCATCCCCATATTTCTACGGGAACGGCCACCATATTCCCACGGGAATGGGAGTCTTTACTTATATCATAGTTCTGTCTGTCTATTTTTAAGCCTATTTATATGAATTTTGGTACAGAGATATAGTCTTGAGCCTGAAATGGCTGGGCTGTATGGACATATAGGCTATATATATTATCCCTGTATTCCCACAAGAACGCAAACGTAAACGGGAACCTAGAAACTACTGAACTGATTTCAAGAATTATTTCCCCGTTAGAATGCTACACTATCTCAAAGTAACATTAAGTTTAATTTATCCCCATATTCCCATGGGAACGGAAGTACGTACTAACATTATAGATCCGAAATCAACTCCGTCTGTCTGTTTTTCTTTGTTACCATCTACCGCCCAAACTATTGAACCTATTTGTATGAATTTCGTGCTGCAGAGATAGTCTTGAGCCTGAAAAAGGACATGGGCTGTATTTTTTATCCCAATATTCCTACGGGAACGGCAACGTGCCTTGAATCTACTGGCTCGACTTCAAAAGTTTTTTCACCGTGAGTTGATTTCTGTCAAATGGTCGATTACACAGTTGACCTGAGCAGAAATGTCTATAAATCTAGAATTGTACCCAGCTACAAATAACACATCTGGGATGCGGCATTATAAAAGTTTTAATAATTATTGTAACAGCGAAATTAGAAAACTATTGATTCCCCGTATTTCTTTAATTCCCACTGATTAGTCATTTTAATTTAAAAGAGTGTATCAAACTCGCAAAACCTTTTTATTTGACAAAAGATGGAAAAAGTAAGAACGTCGTGTGCAAAAATGTACTGAAATAAAATAATATAACAATAGTTTACTACAAAAATGCTGCCGAAAGTCACTATTCCACGCGGACGAAGTCGCGGGCACAGCTAGTGTAATAATATATGTAATAATGTTTTTTATTTAACTTGAATTTCGATTTGCTTTACAATAATTCACAATAGAAAGCATTGGCTTATGCCGTCAGCCCAGAAAAAAAGAGTATATTCTAAACAAAACAAAATTATAATTACTTTTAATCATTTAACATTTTGAGTAAAGGCTCATTTAAAATTCGTGATCTTAATTAATTTTTCTGCGAACTCGAATACCATTTCGTAATGGAAAGAAATCTCACCGTTTGCACTTTAACTTATTTTCAATGTGAATAAACTTGCACAGGGTCGTAACTCCACTAGACATAAGTACATGCTCTGATTGAGGATTATGACATACCAAAGAGGAAAACACGTCCATACGAAATATCTATATTTCGGTCAGTTCACCCGATTTTCTTAAGTTCAACCACAAGCCCGTATTACCCGGAGGCAAATTTTATTCGCTTTGCTTTTTACTCACGGATAGAATAATGAACCTAAAAGCGAAGCGGAAAAAATTTTCTCAATTGAGTATAGATGTGTGGTGTAAAAATAAAGATTAGCGCGAATTTATTCTATAAGTGAGTAAAAAGCGAATCGAATCGAACGAAATTTCCCTTCGGGTAGTACGGGCTTATGGTTGATCATAAAAAAATCATACGAACAGACCAGGAGAAAGTAGCTAAGAGCAAAACAAACATCAAGAAAGTCGATTTAATTATTATGTGGGCATAAGAAAGTGAACTGAGCTTCCATCATCCTATGTCACGAAGTGGGAGACAACGTGAGCTGTGAATTCATATCCATGGAAAGCAGAAATAAGTGCCCAAAATTTGGAGCTTTGTTTTTCGGCACCTCAAAATGTTTTTTCCTTCAAATAAAAAGAAACTAGAATATATGCATTTAGCGCATCCACTATGTTCTTAATCCTTTCTAAGAAGGAAAACTAATTTTAAGATTTAGAGTACCATATAAAAGAGTTGTAGAGATCCTTAAGAAAATGAGAAAAGTTAGTAGCTGAAGAAATGGTTTTGTACAAGCTATGTATATCATCTCCATATTTTCAGGTCATTAATAATAGTAAGAATGTAAAGTAAAGAACCAAAATGAATATCCTGGTAGTTTTCCAAATGAGAAGACATCCATCAAAATAAATGGGTTCGTAGCCGAGGTTTTAAAGGTATGAGTCTATATGGAAAATTATATCAAAGGCTTTGTTGAAATCAATTCTTTTCCTTTATCCTATAACTTTTTCGGGACGCATGGTACACATGTGTACCAGCAAAAGTTCAAACATTCCTGGTTCGATTGTTGTTTAGCCTTTTACAGGGTGAATATTACGCCACTGCTGTGGCGTCGATAGCTTTTCGCTATGGGTGGGGGAGGGTAAGATCTAGTTCCCTCTTTTTTTTAAATATTAATAAATTTAAAAAAAAAAACAAATAATAAGACTTCATTGAATTCATTATACATATATATTTCTGAAAGATAATGTGAACTAAAATAAATATTGATGTAATAAGTAAAATAATATTAATTTAAAAAATGAATCACAAAATTTGTTCCTTTTGGACAAAACACTTATAACCTCGTCTGCTGTTGTATGTATTTTGCGATGAATAGCTAGAGCAGCCAAACCATTCAAACGATCCTGCAAACAAGTAAACATCCAAAGTTGATCACACTTTGTTATTAAAATAGACATATTTTTAAGAATCTCACTTCGTTGACCAAGCTTTTTGTATTGTTAAAGCTCTTTCGGGAGTTGACGTTGATACCGGCAGTGTAGCTAATATCTTTATTAAAAAAAAATTTATACATTGAGTAAGCTTTCTTCAGGGCAGCTATCGCTTCAAAGAATCCTTGAAAGAACCGAAAACCCTTCTAGTATGTTTTCATGGTTTGTAAATTTTCAAATTGAAAACAGTAACACGTAAATACTCTTCTGTACTTTGAACTTAAGGGTTCGAACGATTCTTTTGTTGGTTCACTACTCTCTTATGTTTAACGTCAATGTCAATTAAATTATTTTGAATATAAAAACTAAAAATATTTTTTTATTAGCTATTTTGCTTAATTTCACAAATTAGTTTTGTTAGTTTAATAGGAGACGCGTTTTGGACTCTGTCCATTTTCGAAGCTTGCGCCCGAAGATGGATTTAATGGCATCGAGAGTTGATAAGCTAATCAATAATTCGAAATCCATAGCGTTTTTTAAGTTCTTTGCGTCACTTTTCAATGTTCTTATTTGGTAAGTGTCTCGAACACAAACGGAAATAGGTCCTCAAAATCTTCAACTGCTTGATATTTTGAGATCTATCGCGTCAGATTCAGCCGCTTTCGCTTATTATTTTTTGCAGCATATCTTTTCTTTTCGATGTATTGAAATAATTGTAAACTGCGTCAATTCTAGTTAAGCAATCTCTAATGGCTGGTATTTTGTTAGAATTAGATAAAAACCTGGGTTTTCCAGTCCTCAAAAAACGCTTAACCACAAATCACCACACATCCATATCATTAAAAAAAAAAAATACATGCCATTTGACAGCCCTCAACTCGCCACAGCAAAAAGCTAGGGCGAGTTGATGGAAAACCTAGGTCAACCCTAGGGCTCAAAAAACACTCAATTTGACATTCTGGTCGACTTTAGGTTTCCCAAAAAACGCTTTGTGGTGACCCCAGGGCGACCCTAGGGCTTCAACGAACAAACCTAGTGACACTTATACGTTGAAATAATAATACTGGGTCTATTGATACTTCTTCGTCGTGAACTTTCACAGTGCTACTCACAGCTAAAAGATGAAGTACTTTATCTGTGCGTTTCAGTTTTATATGATTGAAAATTTGACCAGTCATTTTAGACATCGAGGCAATCCCAACTTCAGGAGCTTTATGAAAATTAATCTTATCGTCACCAACGACTCCTGAAGCAATAGATAAGATTTGGTTCTTCTTCTTCTTCTTTTCATTTCCGGCGTTACGAGTAGTGATCTTCAAGCGATCACAACTCTCCCACTTTTCTGCTTCACACTAGTGATCCGCCTGTGGGGTACGCCGCGTTGACCTCAGAAAGCGTCGGCAAGCTTCCCGGTTTTGGATTGTTCCACGTCTGAGGCCAACCAAATGCTGCTGTTTTTGCATTTGCTTGTACCAGGAGTGTTTTGGCCTGCCTTTTCTTTTCCGTCGCGAATTTGTTGAAACGTTGTACGATATTGCCTTTTGGACGGGGTTCTGCGGATCTCTCCGCAAATGGCAATACCAACTGAGCCGGCCGTGCTGAATTTTGTCCAAGATGGTACTTTTGACATGAAGGCTTCCACGGATCTTAGTACTTCTAATTCGATCAAGCTTTGTTACTCCTGCTGTCATCCGAAGCATCTTCATTTCGGCTGCCGTCAATTTGCTCTCATACTTTTTGTACATTGTCCAACATTGTGAACCGTATGTCAGAGCTGGACGAACAACTGCTGTGTAGAGTCTTCCCTTCAGCTTAGGGGGCATTTTTCGATCACAGAAGATAGTGGAGTTTTCTCGCCACTTCATCCACCCTACGCTTACTCGATGATTGATGTCGTCATCACAAGTTGTTTCACTATTGATAATAAGATTCATGAGATGAAAATCATGAGATGAAAACCAGTCAAGAAGTATTTTAATATCTTTAGCATCTTTCTTAACTCTCGAATCACTCGCATCTACATGTTGATCTGTCGTGTCCATTCGAACATTGACAAGAACTTCCAACTACTCACACACTGTGTTATTGCATGCATTCCGTAAACCCATTTGCTTATCACACTTTCTTTTATACTTCGTCCTCGAGAAATACCACCATCTGTTTTCATGGATTTCATCATTGATTGTTCGATAATAATCATATCTGTTGAAGTTCCCCAATATGTTTATTAGAACGTCGAACAATAAAAAATCCTTCAGTAAACCTTCAATAAACACTAAGATCCAGTCACCGACTAGCTTTCGTGCTGTACGCATCGTTCCAAACGGCGGCTTTCTATTGTGTGCAAATACATAAACCACTTTTGTTAAATCCCGTTTAACTCAATAAACAGGTTATATTTCTTCCTCTTTCACTCCTCTGTAAAGCTCTTCTCTTATCTCCGCGAGTGTAAGTTGTTTTTCCCCACCATGGGTACGGCCCCTGGGCCAAGAACTAAACCGGGAAACAGGTTTAGCACACTTTCCGAAGTTGTGCTCTCCGAACCCCGATCTAAAAGAACCAAACCATCATTCCATTCATTTGACCCCTACCCCGAACTCCCTAAAACAAATATAAAAAAAAATCCCAGATTCATTGTCATTGCCCCTGAAAGTGAAAATAAGCCTCTTACATCAGTAAGCATCTTCGCACTGAGAAAAGCCATCGATGCAATAAGTTCCGAGTATGAACAGATTTCACAACTCAGAGACGGTAAAATCTTAATCCTCACAAAAAATCAAACTGTTGCCGATAGATTCATCGCCACGAAAAATCTTTCTAACCTTTGTCCTGTAACGATCACCTTACATAGCCAACTTAATCTGTCCAAAGGCATTGTATACGCCCCCTGGCTTATCAATGTTCCAGAGGCAGAAATTGTTTCAGAAATGAAAACACAAAAAGTGACCGAAGTGTACAAATTTACGAAGCAGATAGATGGTAACCGTCGTTCATCAGGATTAATGCTCTTCACTTTCGACACATACCAAATTCCTAATACTGTCGAAATTGGATGGTACAATGCCAAGGTCACTGAGTATATTCCAAATCCCATGCGGTGCAGGAATTGCCAGTTACTTGGACATACGACCAAAAAATGCAATAATACTCCCATGTGCCATATATGCAATTACCCACCACACACAGACTCTGAGTGCTCCAGGACCATGTGCGCGAATTGTTTAGATCTTCACCCCTCATCATCTAAAGACTGCCCCAAGTTTATACAGATGAAAGAGATCCTGAAAGTTAAAACCCAGAAAAAGTGTAGTATAGCGGATGCTAAACGCATCTATAATGAACAGTTCTCCCAAGTAAGTACAAATGATGGCTCATTTGCCAATATTGCAAAACAAGCTAATCCCATACCTTCTTCCTCTTCCCTCCCAATCGCCCACGGCCATACAAAAACTACGCACTCCGAAAAAACCAACTCTACCACATTAACGGATAATCTCTCAATCTCTACAAATAAAACAAACACCATCGAAAGCAAAAAAACAGAAAAAAACACAACAATATCTTCCAACCACCTTCCCCCTTTCTCAGCACCCACTCAATCTCTTACCACTTCCACACAAGCAGCCGCAGCTGCATTGATAAAAGCAAAAATAAATAACAAAACTACTGCTACTCCCAGCAAATATAATACCAACACAAACCTTTCAACACAACCGTCTATCAAAGAAAAAAACCAAACACAAACATGTGACTCCAACACCAACTCAGCTTCGTCTCTCTCTAATCTACCAATTTCTCAATCCATTTTAACTGATACAAACTCACTTTCTCCGCTAGCTAAAACTACTCAAGATCTTATCGATAACAACAATTACTTTGTTCCCATGGAAGATGATGACAGCCCGTAAACACAATATTAACCTCAAAAACAACGGCTCTCCTGAGCAGGAATTGAATCGTCCGAGCTCCTCCCGGAGCTCGTTGGATTCAGCATCTGCTCAGGGGAGCCCACGTATTCTGAACACCACAAATTTAACAAACGTTAATTCTACACCAAATAATATTTCTTTACCACGTATAAACACAACAAACCAAATCTCTTCTACACTTTCATTGGTTCTACCCAATGGAAGTTCGTGGAAAACTAATGATAAAAATATAGTTCTCGTAACTTTGCAATGGAATATGAAAGGCCTTACAAACAATTACGATGAACTCAATATTTTGATTTCAAGATACAGACCATGCATTGTAAATCTCCAAGAGACTCACTGTCCGTATAACTTTAAACCAATAATTCCTAAAACTTTCGAGGGTTACTTTTTAAACTTTCCCATAAACACAACATGGAAACAGGGTATTGGTATGATGATTAAAAAAAATATTCCGCATCGGCAGGTCCATATAAATTCCAACATTCTAGTGTTAGCACTGGAAATTCAATTAAAATTAAAAATTACATACATAAATTTGTACATTCCACCAGATCAAACTATTACGAGGCATGATCTGGAAAACATTTTAGCACAGGTCCAAGGGCCAATAGTGATTGGAGGAGACATCAATGCTTGGAGTATCCTTTGGGGTTCACCTATCACAAATAAAAGGGGTTCCATCTTAGAAAATTTTATAACCAATTCTAACCTTCTTTTATTAAATGATGGTTCACCAACACACTTCTCCACACACAAAACGCATACACACATAGATATCACATGCTGTTCCCCTGACCTATACCCAAAAATGTATTGGAAAACTTTAGAGGATCTGCACAACAGCGATCATTTTCCCATTCTAAATACTTTAACATTAGGAAAAAATGACAGCCCTGCTCCCCCTTCACTAAAATTCAAGATCGATCAAGCAAACTGGTCCGAATATGCAAAAGCAACTGCCAAAATATCACTTAACCTCGAAACTAATATTAACATCA
Organism: Melanostoma scalare; assembly: GCA_949752695.1. Classification (NCBI taxonomy): domain Eukaryota; kingdom Metazoa; phylum Arthropoda; class Insecta; order Diptera; family Syrphidae; genus Melanostoma; species Melanostoma scalare. Next base: position 141,479,176 of record OX456984.1, on the reverse strand, counting down.
ATAAATCTGCAGCCATTTTCCAAAAATCTATCCGTAAAGCAGCAAACCTAACAATACCACAAACTAGTCCCAAAAAATCCAAACACACTGTTCCTTGGTGGAACGCGGAGCTTAATAATTTAAGAAATGATAAAGTGAAAGCCTGGAAGAAATTTAAAAAAAACTCCTCAACGGAAAACCTTATTTTGTTTAAGAAATCCAATGCTCTCTTCAGAAGAACACTGAAAATAAACAAACTCAAAAGCTTCAACGAATTTACCGCTTCCATAAATCCCAATTCTTCGGTAACCAATATCTGGAATAAAATAAACAGACTTAGTGGTTCAGCTATACCTCGTTCTATAAGATGCATAGAATCTGACTCAGGATCTCTCATTAACCCTCTAGAAATAAGCAATCATTTCGCAGCTACTTGGTCCGAATATTCCAAGGACTCTAATTTTCATATAAATTTCAAAACAAAAAAAGACGAAAGTCTCCGTATCATACCCCATATGTCCACTAATTCTGCAGCTAATCATCTCGAGCAACCCATCTCGCTATCCGAACTTGAATCTTGCCTTAGCAGATTAAAAGGAAAGACACCTGGTAGGGATAGACTTTCATACCCAATGTTTAAAAATTTGCCAGTAGGAACAAAAACTGTTCTTATCAAACTATACAACAAAATCCTCGACTCAAGTTTAATACCGCAATATTGGAAAACAGCCACGGTCATCCCCATCCCCAAACCAAATAAAGAAATCAACAAAATTGACGGATACAGACCAATCTCTCTATTACCATGCATCTCAAAGATTTTGGAAAAAATCATAGCGAAACGCCTCCTTTGGTATACTGAAACGAAAAAACTTATTGCTTTAAATCAAGTAGCATTTAAACCAAAAAGAGGATGCCAAGACGCTTTGCTACATATTGACAGTTATGTCTCAAACGCAATTTCTTGATTTTGAGAAAGCATTTGATAGAATAGGGGTTTATCTTGTGCTATCAAAATTGAATGAATGGAATTTGGGTCCAAAAATGTTTGGGTACATTAAAGCTTTCCTTTCCAACCGACAATTTTGCGTCAAAGTAAATAATACCTACTCCCCGAATTTTCCCCTACACAATGGTATCCCACAGGGATCTCCGCTTTCAGTAATACTCTTCTCGATAGCGTTTAATGAAATCAGCAATATTATAGATAAATATATGATTCTTGATCATTGTTTGTATGCTGATGATGTTTACGTTCTTTGTAAAAACAATGATTTAGAAGTAGCGAAATCCACTTTATTAAATGTATTAAAAGATCTTGAAGAATGGTCCACCTCTTCTGGTGCTAACTTAGCATTACAAAAATGTAAAACATTTCATATATGTAGAAAAAAATCATGCCCTAACTTTAACCTATGTATAAACAATGTAGAGCTACAGGCAGTAAATAATTTAAGTATCTTAGGTTTAACCTTTAACAGTAAATATAATTGGAAAAACCATTGCATTGAATTAAAAAAAAAACTTGCCCCAAGGCTTAATATCATTAAATATCTGTCTTCCAAAAAATGTAAAGTTCATATTAATACACTCTGTTATCTAACCAAAATGTTAATATTAAACAAAATAGATTATGGTCTTGCTATTTACGGAAACTGTCCTAAATCAACCTTTAATATAATTAAGCCTACTTACCATCAAGCTGCAAGAAAATCAATAAACGCATTTCCAACAACTCCAATAAAAAATATATTGGCTGAATCCGGCTTACCAACACTCAACGAGAGATATGAGGAAGTAATTCTAAAACTTTCTGCAAAAATCCTGTTTCCGACTAGATCTATTATAAACAAAGACTCTGTTGCTGCTTATCGATCTACACGCCAGAGAAGAATTCCATCAGCAATATCATGTATTTGGGAGTCCATATTAAAATTTAATCTGCCGACAAAAATAAGAAGTAACCCAACATCAACTTACCCACCTTGGTTATGTAGACAAGACTCTTTCGAGCTTTCGATGTGTGAATACCGAAAGGAACATACTCCAATAAAAGTATACCGTACAATCTTCAATACCATCGAGAATGACCTCAAATCGAAAAAATGGAAATTCATATTCTGTGACGGTTCAAAAACAAAAAACCATACAAGCTTTGCTGTTACAACAGATAATGGTGAATTACTTAGGCAAGGTCTTCTGCCTGAATGTGCATCTGTCTTTTCCGCAGAGGCACTAGCGATTTTTGAATCCTTAAAGTACGCCACTAAAACAAAGGGACATTGGGTAATTTGTACTGACAGTCTGTCAGTTATTCACGCTATCAAGAACCTGAACAATAATACTCCAGCAGTAATTATGCTTAGAGATATTAAAAATTATGTGGGTACCAGCCCACATTGGTATAATAGGCAACGAGCACGCTGACAACGCTGCTAATTCTGCCGGCAAAACACCTACGCTCTTGTTTAACACATATAGTGAGAAAGATCTTTTACGAATAGTTACAACAGTAGTCAAAAATTGTCAGATGAATAGCTGGATCACATATAATCACCATTATTCAAGAATAAACAACAACAAAATAACACCTGTTTATCCCTCTCAAGCACCAAAAGCAACTATCACCAATTTTATACGTCTTCGTCTAGGCCAGTGGTTCCCAAACTTATTTTTCTCGTGGACCACTTTCAAAATTTTACTGGTTTCGGTGGACCCCCTGCTGCTACATTTCTACCACATTCTTAAAGTCACCAAAAAATAAAAATTGTGTCGCTTCTGAGATCTGTCCTTTTATTCCGATAGGTAAAATAAAATCGAAAAATGGTACATTTTATAACACTTAATTTATTAAAAGAATAGAATTACAAGAAAAAATGAATAAGGTAATATAGGTTCAGGTCATTTGATGGAGTTCAGGTGTATTTGATGGAGTGTCAGCAAACGATCAGTTTTTGGCTTTATTTTTGTGAGCAATAACCGCAAATCCCCCGCTCTGTGATGTTTAATTTGCTTCTTTTTTTTGTTAAGAGGTTTTCAACGGCACTTAAACTCCTTTCGCAAAGGTATGACGAGGGAAAAGCTATTCAAAATTTCCTTGCGATTTCCCACAGTCGAGGATATTTTTCGGGTATTTCTGCTTGCAGCCACAATGTTTGGTAGCCTTTTCTAAATTTCACCTTCAGCTTCTCATTGGTGCATAGCTCGAGCAGCTCCTCTTGTAATACAACATTGGGCGCTTCCGTTTCATCAAACGGATTTGTGATCCATGGTGGTACATATATCCATCGTCAGCATATCTTCAAACCTGGTTTTGAAGTCATCATGCAGGGCACTTAAATGTTGACTGTAGGTATGGTTATTCTCATCAATACATTCTATTATTATAGGTATCAGCCTTTGTCAGCACGCGGAAATAGAATTACGGCTTGTAAAGGAACCAACTAATAAACCGCTAGGACGAATTGGTGTACTCAGTATCGAATACTGATCATATTTGTGTAGGAAAAAATAAAAGTCGAAATCCCAAAATTGTCCATAAAAACGATAAATATTTCATCAAATCAATGAGTTCACGCGCTCCGTGTATTTGCGTATTTTTTGTCTTGTTTGCTTCATTGTTAAAACGTGACAAACTGGCATCGAAGCTCAAGCCCCGCTCTTCCGAAAAGGAATAGTTTTGATAAAATAGTTACTTCAACATCAATTTAAAATTATTGTGAAATTACAGTTTTATAAAATTAGTAGTTATTTGCAAGAAAAATTACAAAACTAAATGCTATGAAATATTGCTTATTCGGCCTTTTTAAAGAGGCAGTGATTCTCTCGTGAAAAAAACAATTGAATAAAACATGCTGTGTTTGTTTTCAAATCGAAAGAGGACAAACAAAATATCTGCAAGTTACTAAGTTACCTATCTATACGAGCAGTTGTAATCAAACGATTACTACACGTAAAAAAAATACTTAACTACTATATCAAAAAAAGGCAGGTACTTACTTTTCTCCGGCACTAGCAAACACTGATGATATAAATTTTCTCACACCTTATTTTCTAAATTACGGAAACAAATGAATGAGTTCGCCTTTGGCATCAAGTATTTGTAGTGGTGATCAAGTTCATGTCTGAACAAGCACTAAGCATTGTCGGGCGGATAGCGCTTTGTAAGTCTGTACACGAAATTGTACGTAATATCGAATACGCAAGTTTGGACAAGTAACAGTCGCTTGCCTTATTGAAATATTATCTGATTAGTTAGGTACTTAAAACAATGTAGGTAGTAGGACCTTATAAAAACTATGCTTACATTTTTGCTCTTTACTATCAAAAGCAGATAAATTTTCGTGGACCCCCATTAACATCTTATGGACCCCCATTTTTTGTTCACGCCTATGTAGACCCCCAGCAAGTCTCCCGTGGACCCCTGGGGGTCCACCTGGACCACTTTGGGAAACACTAGTCTAGGCCATACTTTATCAACTCATCAACACCTTCTAAAAAAAGAAAGTCCGCCAACATGTTCTACCTGCTCGGAAACACTAGATATCGAACACCTTATAAGCCACATCAATCGTTCTTTGCCCAACAATAACGACAACATTTACGAAATTCTTAAAAATATCAATATTCAAAATTTAGATATTATTCAAAGTACAATTACAAATCTTAATTTTATATTATAACTTTCTTATATGTAATAATTTTTTATAATAGCGAGCCGAAAGCCTTTGCTGCTTGTGCTCACTAAACTTAGTACTAACCTAGCAATTTAAGATTACTATGTTAGTCTGTATAAATAAATAAAAATAAATAAACACTAAGATCAATTACCTCATCTAATTGAAGCATATCCTGCAAGTATGAGTGCGCAAACTTAGCGTAAGGTAAATGCACCGATGCATGGAAATAAGGAAGCATTTCTGGAATAGGCCTACCGGGGATACCACGTTAAAAAAAAACGCACCAAGTACACTACCTCACAGGTGGGGTGGAAAAGTGTGCGTATTATGCAGAACGTGATTTTTACAAGCGCAATATCTGGGAAATAGTGGGTCTTATAGAAAAAATCATAAGGACCATTTTTATAGAAAATTTTAAGATCTAGGACTTTGTCCTGAAGTACTTTTCCGATAAAACTTACCGTTTTCGATAAAAATCCTAAAAACCTAAAATTTTGACTTTGAGCCCCGAATAAGTGCTTTAGCACACATGGGACTTATTGTGACTTTTGACACTTTATTCCCAGTGGTAAACCTATGGTCTCTACGAAGATTTGGCTCTGTCGGAATTTTCTTTATTTCAATTGTCTAAATTGACCGAACTAATAGAAAGGTTCAGAGAATGTGCTGCACAATGGACGTACAGAGCATGCGGATTGCCTGCTCCGTCGTACCCTGTCCGATCAAAAAGGAAATGTCCAGATCACAATTTTTATGATTTTCCACTATGAGTTTCGCAAGAGCACCACCTAGATTGTTAATACCTACAGTAATGTTTGGTAAACTGCGGTATTAGAGATTTTAAGAGAAAAGATTTTATTCATATCTGGCGATGAAAATCGATATAAAAAAAGAAATTCAAAATGTTATTTGATTTGCCGAAATAATAATTTCTTTCAGATGAAGTTGACTTTGTAGAATGTAGGTATAGAATGTACATGTGCAATCCTGTGAGTACTAATAAGACTTAATTCACGTAGGAAGTAGGTACTAAATTTCAGAGTGTGTTTCCTTAACTTATTTGATTCATGACTGGTTATGTTGAACAATTATCGATCCCAATGGGGGGGATATATCCCCCTGATCCACCTGACACGCCTATCAATAACTTCAACTTTTTTATTAGTACTAATTTTAACCCCATAATTTATTCCAATATGCAAAACTGACAGGTTGCCTGTCACCTAAATTGCGACAAATTCAACAAGGTAAGTGACTGTAAAACTGCCGTTGAGAAACCCATGTCGAAACAAAGTGTGAGATTTACTATTAAAACTCAAAATTTTATACAAAATGCTTTTGAAGATTTTGAGTAGGTATATGCGAACGGTTATATTCAACATCGCTCGATTTTGGCTTTTTGTATAAAGACGTTTTAGAAGAGGTTTTCTATATTTGAGGAAATTTTCTATTTTACTCTCTTCTGAGAGGGGTGTGAAGAGTGAAAGAGAGAACGAATATTTCGTTAGGAATATGGGTCGGGTGGGATATCGTCAGGACCAGGAATGAAATCATCAAAGCAATTATTTGACTTTTTCTCAATGCGAGACGGATCAATACATAACGTAACATTATACGGCTATTTAATTTTTTCCAGAATATGTAGCCCTGATAGTCACTGCATTTACACAGGGTGTCCACTAATTCATATATGCCACCCTTTGGAGTGTAGTTCTTGGTCATATTCTATCGTATGGAAGGGAGGGAAAATCTCATTCCGTTTAGAAAGGAGGAGCGATTTTATAAAAAAAAAATTGTTTTTTTTTTAAATTTCTCAAAAAATAAGAAATATTTCTTCAACCTGTTTTCTATGTTTGATTCAAAACTAATTGAAGCATTAATTCTTTAAAGAAAAAATTACCTTTCATGCGGCAAAATTTTATAAAAAATTAATTTTTAAAGAAAATAAATTGATTTTTTTTGATTGTGAGGAGTGACAGCCACTTCTCGATTTGAAGTGAGAACTCACTCAAGAAGCACTAACACATGTTATTCAAATGTCAAAGGCAATTAGAATTACGTTAAACTGTAAAGAATAAAAGTTGGGTGTTCCATTGGTTTTTAAAATGAGTGCTTCCCCGAGTGAAACCAATGGAGTTTCCGTTCCTGTTCCGGTTAGCGTTCCCGTTTTCTTGGGGATATGAGAATGAATAGTATTCATAATGGTGAAAGAATTTTGAAACCGGCTAAGCAGTTTCCAAGTTCCCATATATGTATGTTCCCGTGTATGTTCCTTGTATATTCCCGTTCACGTGGGACTATAGGGATGAAATATACATATGAACCTTTCTCTTGGATCACTCTATCTAATACAAAAAAAAACGCAACAAAATTTGTTGAGTAGTTTAAAAGCTCTAAGCATACAGACAGACATCGACTTTTTCTTTACTATTCAATGATAATCGAAAGTATCATAGGTATGTTATATAATGTAACATGGGAGATACGAGCTACAATTATATCGCTACACTAAATGTTGGGGGCTGAATAAATGCGCTTTGCTTTTCAGCCTCCCAGATGACTTTCTTTAACTTCTCAAAAAAGATAAACTAAAATTATATTTAGCTTAAAAATCTTAAAAAGTGCTACCTAAATTCATTTGGTCGGAATTTAAAAATTGCTACCTAAATTCATTTGGTCGGAATAACTTTTAAGATCCACAACTTTATTCCGTTCAAGTCCGCAAATGTTCGCAGAAGCAAGCAAAAGTTCTAAATACCCGCAAACGTCCCAAATGTTTGCAAATATCCGTAATGTTAACAAGTAATATTGACAACATAATATTACGAAACAAAAGAAAATATAAAGATTAATCTTAAATTAAATAATAACGAGGTTTCAATTTCTTAAAAAAAAGTAACAAGTAAATGTATTTTCTTAATTTATCCTCGGAAAAGGTCAGCTCAATATGACCACAAGTTTCATTAAAGTCAACAATTAAACTCTCGAATCGATCGAAAATCGAATTTCAAAATGCAATTTTTTCGAATAACTTTCTATCGAAATAGAATTTCAAAATAAGCCTGACAAAATTCACACTTTTACTCATTCTTTTTTCACTCATTTAATCTAGGGCTTATTTCCACACTGCTTTTCTTTACATCTTCGTCTTTTGTAGAAGAATGTAAGCCCAAAATCAAACTTCAATAAATAAGGAAATAAGGAAAACTAGGCTAGGCACTACAGTTCTTTGCATCACACCGAAAAGCTGTCTTCAATTCTGCACTGGTTGAGATAGGTACGTTTCTACTTGTTAGCCTGACGAGATTAATCTGGAATCTTTCATTAAAGTAGAACAAATCACTTTACAGATCTGAAAATCGTACAATCACTAAAATATTTGGTAAAGACTTAAACGTCTTTGAAATTCGTTTATTCGAAATTTGATTGTAAACTCAAATTGAATTGTTCCGGATTTTGTTTTTTATATTTCTGAGACCATGAAACAACAAATGGCAAAACAATCTGATAAATGCATGAGACCCGGACGAGTTACAAGAAATGGATACCTTAATTTCTTGCGCGAATTTCGGAAAACATGTTGTGGCAAGTCTGCCGTGGAGATAGTCAAACAAGGAGCACAAGCTTGGAATTCTATGAAACCCAAGGAAAAGTTAAAATACATAGAGATGGTAAAACTAATTATTATTTACTTTGTAAATACATAAATGTATGCAGTTACTACAATTTCCTCTTTTGCATTAGGCAAAAAATGCTCCAAAAGAAAAGAGACGAAGTCGAAAAAGTATTAACCGCAGAGGAGGCCGCAGCCGCCGTAGCAGTACACGATTACAGAGTCACAGACGCCGACGGTCTCATTAGGCTCGCTAGTTCATAGCGTTTATTTAATACTAAATTTAGTGTGAATTGTAACGAAATTCCTTGTTTATATTGATTTTTTCTCAAATAATGACGCCTTCCTCTTTATTATTTTCATAATTAATAATGTTTCATGTTTTTGTAAAAAATAAATTGGTAAATTGTTTGTGCTCTTCTTTTACGGACGCAGTACTTAAAGTTATGACCCCACATAGTGACCAGTAACGACCAACGGTGGGCGATACCTTGGTCGGTCCTAACTATTATGAAAATGTATGAAAGCGAACACACTATTTTGATTTGGTATCGATCGGTTAGACTTTACATAATTTTGCAGCTCTTACACGCTGGCACAACTAAGGGAGTCGACTTTGTCGATAGCTTCGTTTGCTAAAAACCTTTACTCGCATAAGCTCTGTCTAACTTCTGGATATTCTTATTTAACTTTTTTTTTTATAATTAACGCGCACATCAAGGAGTTATGACTACCCTTATAAGGTCCGTTCGTTGAACTTTCCCCAGGGTTGACCCAGGTTTTCTTGACAACACTATGAGTTGTCAAAAAAACCTGGGTCTTCCAGTCCTCAAAAAACACTACACCACAAATCACCACACATCCCTGTCATTAAAAAAAAAATACATGCCATTTGACAGCCCTCAAATCGCCACAGCAAAAAGCTAGGGCGAGTTTGGGGAAAACCTATGGCAAACCTATGGCTCAAAAAACACTCAATTTGACATTCAGGGCAAATTAGGGTTTCTCAAAAAACGCTTTGTGGCGACCCTAGTGCAACCCCAGGGCTTCAACGAACAAACCTATAATGTTATAAAAACACAGTGCGAGCATTTAGGAAAATAGGAGAGGATTTGAAAGGAGACACCGATGCACGTTGCTTTTGAACCTTTGTGAATCGTAATACAGGGGAAATACAGAGCCAGGTAAAGCATTCCACATTCAGGTGGTGCGAATGAAATACGAATCTCTATACTTGACTGTACGTCCGAAGTTGGGCTCAAGGTGAAACTGATGAGCATTCCTAGCGAGGCGGGTGTTGCGGCTAAATTGTTTCAGTGGAGGAATGCAACTGGCTACTTCACTAGAGCATGTTCAAGAGAGTCAATCGATTCTACGATTGAACTATCACCTATCAATTTAACGCTCTATTTTGTACCCTATCAAGTAGGTGCAAAGATGTTTTAGAAGCACCTGACCAGATATGGGAGTTATACTCCAGTTTTGGGCGGATGAAGGCCTTATAAATTGTAACCAAATCAGAAGGAGTGAAGAACTTCGTGCATCGTCTCAAGAAACCTAAGCATTTAGCAGCGTTTTTGGCGACTTCAAATATGTGGTCGTTCCGACGAAGATCATCGTTTACACACATACCAAGTATTGACAGCTTTTCGGTTTCTTCGATGCAGGTACCATTTATGGATAATGGCAATGGGGGAATGTTAAGCTTCAACGACAAGAGACAGCATTGAGTTTTCGAAGTATTGAATTCTACTCGCTTTTTATCACCCCATGTAACAATGCTGTCAAGGTCAGAATTTAATGAGCTTATCATACGCAACCGTTCCAGTTCCACATCCGAAGAGCAGGGAAGTGAATTTGGAAACGAATACGAAAAGCTGAGGGTCGAGTCGTCAGCAAAACAGTTGAGAGGATTAGAAGTTTCAGACAAGAGATCATTAATGAAAATGAGGAAGAGAGTCGGAGACAAAACTGAGCCCTGGGGCACACCAGCATTTATGAAGTGTGTATCAGACTTGAAGCCATCCAATAAAACTTGTATTGAACGGTCGGAAAGGTAGTTTATTCTAATCCAACGAAGAAGAGACTCATCGATACCAAAAGCACGCATTTTCGATAAAAGAGCCTGATGCCAAACTCTATCAAATGCTTTAGAAATATCAAGTGCAATAATCTTACTTTCTCCAAAACAATGTAAAGATTGGTTCCACTTTTCGGTGAGATATGCCATCAAATCACCAGTGGACCGTTTGCTACGAAAGCCGTACTGACGGTCATTAAGAAGCTTTCGTTCTTCAAGATATTTCATAAGTTGACGGTTTATCAACGTTTCCATGACCTTGGAAAGAAGGGACGTTAGTGCAATTGGACGGGGAGGAAGATTCGCCTTTTTTAGGGACCGCCTGGACAAATGCAGTTTTCCATCTGCTCGGGAAAATTCCAGCAGAATTGGACAGATGGAAAAGTTTACGCAGTGGTTTTGCCAGCGGAGAAGAACACCTCTTCAGAATAACGGCGGTTATATAAAGGAAACCCAATTTTCTTTTAAATTATTTTAGAATTTTATTCAAAATTTTTCGCATTTAAATTATTTCTTATTGCTAAGTATACTATTCATTTAAATCGATACTTTCATTTTGAGTTCTTCAATTGAAATTGAATTCGAAATCAAAAACAAAATCAATTCTTCTTATGAAAATAGCCTTATGACAGTTGCTCTCTTATTATAACTTTTTAATTTATCACTTTAAAGTAAAATAAAAAAATAAATCTTTTGCAATACATAACATCTCTTGTGACACTTATACTTTTTTCTACGTGTACCTTTTTTCATTTTGTTCTGCTTTATCGATTATAACCAGTTTTGGCATGACTTGAGAATTTAGTTTAATCAAAGCTTCAATTTTGTCTTATTTATTTGGTTTCTTAAAGGTTTTTCCAACAAAAATTGTATGACCTATAATAAATTAAATTAAAAACAAGTTTATAACTAAAGCTTTAAACAACAACGAAAGTTTTGGTAAAATCGATTAGAAGAATAAAAAATACAAAATAACACGAGTCCAATAAATACTTGTTCGTTTTCCTATTGAAAAACAAATATTTTTTTAAAATGCTTACAGATTTTATTTAAATAATAAATTCAACAGAATAATTTTAACTTGCTGCAAAAATAATTTATTTACAAAAAAAAATCATTAAAATTGTTTTATGTAGGAACCAGAGAAGCACAGTTACGCTCTCATTATAGGTTTGTAACTTTTCTTTTCGACCCTTTTCAGACTATAATTTTAAGACTTTAAAGGAATAAGGAACTCCTCTTTTTCATTTTGTTTCAACGTTTCTTCATACACCAAACATTAAAAGATTTATGATGCATATTTTATGCACCGAGCAAATAAAAGCTTATTTTGTTGTTGATTTATATAAGAATTGATTCTATATGTTGTAGAGAGAGAGAGTGAAAGAGAGAAGAAGGAAAAGAATCGAAATTGAAGTGTACTATTTTAAGCAAGAACAATTTAAGGAGCTCTATAGAATATCCTCTTCTGTTTTTTTTTAAATAGCTTTAGCAGCTACTTTAATTACTTTTTCTTTCTTCATAGTCATCATCTTCTTCTCGATCTGAGTTATGTGCTGTTGCGGTTGCCGAAGTTTTGCTCTTACGGCTTTCCAATGTCGAGGACGGTGCCACTGTGCGGTAAGACCTCCTCGGTGATGGTGAGTGATCCACACTTGCATCTGCATATTCTTCGTCATCATCAAACTCATCATAGTCTCCATTTACAGATCCACTGGGGCTGCCAGGTGGACTTAGAGCTTGTATTAATTTACCCTTTGATTCGTTCCATAAATGGTTAAGGCGCTCACGTCCAAAAAGTAACAGGAAAGCATCTATGAATTCCCGGGACTTTTCTTCCCATTTGGTTATTATGTCCCCCTTCACTTCAGTCATTACACGACGTCCACGATCTTTGAGTTCATCCATTTTGTTTTGTAACCGAAATTTCTTCTCCGAAAGGAATGATACATTTAGTTCTTTGGCCGAGTAGCCTCGTGCAAGGTTTCGACGAACGTATAAATCGTAGTCTTTGACAATGCGTGCTACAATGTCAGACGTGGAAACACCTGAAATAAAGAAAAACTATTATTAGTTCATTTCTTTCAAAAGTTGCTAATAAATTGAATGATGGCTAGGTATTTTACAGTTTATCAAAAGATAGACATGGTTGTACACTCTAAAATCTGCACACACCCCACACACAACTTACCTTCTGTGCGTTCGGTAGCAACAAACATTCCTCTTGCTTTTAATGGGGCATAGATATCATCAACACCTTCACCGGTATATGGAATGTCATCGTGGGCGACAAAGTCAATTTTATGTTCGTCAATGAACTCATCTGTTAGTTCCCATGGAGCTTCTGGGACAACCTTTAATAAAAATAAGAATTTAATAATTTTATAAACAGAAATACTTTATGAAGGTACAGTGATTTTTTTAAGTACGTCAATAACTTTGATTTCATATTTTTGTTCGAAACATTTCTAACCGAAAACAACTTGGAAGATATGGAGGTGAAATTTACATGCAACAAATTCAAGTGGATCCCAGCTGTTAGAAACAATACAAGAGGAAGAGCAAGTGGAGGGTGCTACTTTGGATTCAAAAAAAACCTAGGAGAAGTAGGAGCTGAATTTATAGCAGTTGCGGAATCATGGACATTTATAATTGTGCCTGTCTACTTAAACGGCAACCATTGGGATTCAGATTTCAACCAATTTCAAGAAGTTCTTCTAAGGATCGATGTCCAAAACACAATCTTCATTGGTGATTTAAATGCTCGCATAGCCGACGCAGCCGGTCACGAAAACACAAAAGCGGGAATAGCTCGAAATTCAAAGGACAAAACATGTAACGCAAGGGGTGTCAAACTACTGGATTTTTGCGACTCATTCGGTTTCCATATATTGAACGGAACTACGTCGGGCGATGCAGCTGGTAATTTCACTTTCATTGGAGCACAAGGTTCATCGGTAATCGATTTTTGTTAAGCAAGGGGAGGCTGGAGTTCTCATATTACAGAGTTTGAAGTAGGTCAACTTCCATATTCAGATCATCAACCACTAGTGCTCGAATTTGGTGTGGAAGCGGCAGATAGAGAAGGATCGATAGAACTGAAACTCTTACCAAAGATTAACTGGAAAAACGTTTACGGTGATACATACATACAGACGAAACTTGGACACGATTCTATCAGCAGAAACAACCACGACATTCAGCCAGTTAGAGGAATGTATAAAAACAGCATACCCGGTGAAAAGACAAGTATCCGGAAAACGAACCTGCACCGTGCAGCCATGGTTTGACTCCGAGTGTTTGCAGGCTAGAAACCACTCATTTGCTTGGCTCAGATTAATGCGAAAGAGTCAAGGTGACGAATTCAAAGTGCACTACATTGAGGCAAACAAACTGTACAAAAACTATGTTGGAATAAGAAGAAGATGTACTTCGAAGAAAAAGCTAGGAACTTAGCTTCCTGTACGAGCTCCGCCGAATTCTGGAAAGATTTCCGTATAATAAACGAGTGTAGACCTACCATAAGCAGAAGCCTGGATGCAATGTACTACTAAATCCTGCTTTTACTGCAAACACCGTCAAATTTGCCGCACCCCGGTTTGAGGATGAATTACTTGACGCGCAAATTACGTTAACCGAAACAAAAGCGGTAATAAGAGAGCTCGACGACGGCAAAGCACCTGGTCTAGACCGAATTCCAGGAGAGTTTTACAAGCACGGTTCGGAAAGACTAATGAGAACTATAACCAAATTGTGCAACGATATTTTGGAGAAAGGAGAAGTTCCTCAAGAAATGAAGAAAGCACTAATATTCCCGATATTCAAGAAAGGCATAAGAATGATCCAAGTAATTATAGAGGCATCTCATTTCTTAATGTGACTTACAAAATTTTCACAACCATTCTCCAACGACGTCTTACTGCCTGGAGCAACCACAACAATCTCCTCAAAGAAAATCAAGCGGGATTCAGAGCTGGCTACTCAATAGTTGATCACATATTCGTCCTTCGTAATATAGTAGAATCTTTTGCAGTGCAGGGGAAGAAGCTCTACGCATTTTTTGTGGATTTTAAAGCTGCGTTTGACACGGTAGATAGGAATTCCCTAATGTACAAGCTTTACAACAAAGGTTTATCGCACAAATTTGGAAGAGTCATCGAAAATCTGTTACAAGACACGTGGGCAGCAGTTTGGGATGGGGAAACAGTATCAGATTGGTTCCAAACGAAGATGGGAGTGAGACAAGGATGTCCTTTGAGTCCCATACTGTTTACGTTATTCATCGACGATATAACGGACGGTTTACCTGGCGGAATCGAAATCGATAGGCTTAAGCTTAAAGCACTGCTCTTTGCGGATGATATAGTGATCCTAGCACAGTCACCCCAAACGCTACAATTGATGATCAACCGACTACAAGAATACTGCGAGATCTGGAACTTAATCGTCAACACAGATAAATCAAAGATCATGATCTTCAATAGAGGGAGAGGTAGAGTAAGATCCAATGAAAACTGGCACTTCAAAAACGTAAATTTGGAGATTGTCAACGATTTTAAGTACCTCGGTGTAATCTTCTCCAGCAATCTTAAACTAGATAACCACCTAGCTGACAAACTGATAAAAGCTAAATCCGCTATTAACTCCACATGGAAGATGTGCTTCTCCAATCAATACATAAGTCATAGCTCAAAATATAAAGTCTTCGAGGCGGTGGCAATATCAATCATGCTCTACGCGTCACAAGTATGGGGGAGCCACCAATTTGAATCAGTAGAAAAGCTTCTACGTTTTTATTTAAAGCGAATATTCAGACTTCCACCTAACTCACCCAACTATGCTTTGAACCTGGAAACTGAATTATCACCGTTGTACATTAAAACTCTGAAACTACAAGCAGACTACGTTGTAAAGGTCTCAAATATGGAAGATTGTAGATTGCCCAAAAAGATTTTAATGAAAACAGTGAGAAGCAAGATCGGTTGGTATGCAGAATGGCTACAACTAGCAAGAGCTAGCAATTTAGAACTAGATCTAGTCCATCTATTGAGCTTAAACTGGAAACAAAAACTCTACAGCATCATAGAAGCAACCGACAACAACATTAGAAACGATTACGAGAGTGAAGCAGAGAGAGAATCCATCTATAGACAGATATATAACAGCCTTAATTATAATCTTCAGCAGACCAACTACTTTCGAGATGAAAATGATGTACAAACAATCTCAATGATTTTTAGACTAAGAGTTGAACTGTTGAGCCTCAACTACAGACCTCATCTAGATGACCTTCCAGTATTGTGCAATATATGTAATGAAGAAGAAAGAGAAGATATATTTCACTTTGTGGGTAAATGTCCAACGCTACGGGAAACAAGACGGTTCTTCCTCGGAAGTAATGTGCTCTCAAGAGACCAAGTCATAAACCTGCTAAATGAACTCAACATCCATTTACTGGAGTACTGTAAAACGGCCTTATCCTATCGCGAACGAATCGTAAATGAAAACTTTTAAACAACACTTTTCGAACAAAATACCAAACAATCAATTCATTAATGATTTTAATTGTATCTTTATAAAAAATACTTTTTTGAATTACTTTTACTATTCAATCATAAACTGTTCCAATCGGCAGACGGCATAGCCAAGCCTAAAGATTTTGTAAATGAAAAATGTAAATTACTTATGAATTGTCTAATAAAATCTTACTTACTTACTTACTTACTTACTTACTTTATGAAAGTAACAAAATACTAACCTCATCGACATAACGGCAATGGCGAACACCTTCATAACGTTCCGAGTCATTCATAACTGTACGTCCTTTTTTACTATGAGTAAGTTCATCACTGCAAACTCCAACAATTAAATAAACGTTAGGGAAGAGGTTCTTAGCCTGCAAAGAACAAAAACAAAAATTAGCCATCTTGGTATAAGTATGTAGTTAACAACAGTTGAAACAACTAAGAATCCTAGACCGAAGGAGTTGTTCTCCGCGTCTTTTTGGCATAGGTTAATCTGTCATGATATCGAATTCAATTGTTTGCCAATTTTGTGAGGATGAGCTATTAACAACTTTTCTTGGAAATCATGTTTTTTACTTTAAGCGAAATTTTAACGGTCACAAAATTATTCAATTGCTGGTCTTAAGCCTAACGGAAAAATTGATTTTCTCATCTGGTTTAGTTGTTTCTTTTCTATGTTCGACTCTATTATTTAGATCGGGAAATTGTTTTTACGCGGTTTCAACGCGTTCATCTAGAGCAGACCAATTTTTCTCAACGAAGCAGTAGTCTCTCCTTGAAATTCTCGTACACATTAAATTTGGTTATACTTCCACAGTAACTAAAAACTTCTTAAGAAATGAAAGGATAGATCTTTGGTCAAGCAACCGAAGAAAGGCGATCACAAGAATCTATAATAAATATCTCAAAAACCGAAATAATTGGAATTTTATTACTGTTTTATAAGCCTTTCCGAATTTAATGACCACTGGAAAGTTCAGTTCTCTATTATTACTTTTCGAATCATCATTAAACTCCGCTATATCTCAAGTCAGCTGAGTGTTGACTTCGGAAATGCTTAGATCTTTTTAATCACATCACGACTTCATCTGGGAATCGTATGGTATTTTATTTGAGGAACCGATGATGAAATTGTTGGTATTATATTCCGGGATGATTCTTTCAAAACTCCGCTTTAAAATGAAAGACGACTAGGTAGCTGAAGAGTAGTGAACCGTGTGCATACAGAGGGAAATAATAGCACCTTTTTCTATATATGGAGAAGTTGAAGCGTTGCTGCCAAATAGCAACCGGAACGTAAGAACAAAAAAAAATTGTTAGATTTTGAGTTTGGTGTCCAAATTATGTTCTTCAGGTCCCACGTACAGAGAAACCGCTGTTCTAAGCTGTTCTATGAAAAAGGCTGGGTATGAGCATGTGGATTAGGGAAAGCAAACTAACGACTTTGGAGTCACTATTTTGCTTACGCTGACGCTGCTACGTCAAGGTCGATAATGACCTTGACACTGCTACGCCAAGGTCGGTAATGAACTCACCGAGACCTTTGATGTCGGAAAAGGCTTTCGACAAGGTAACAAACTCGAATGCGATTTCTTTCAGTTCATACTTGAAAATATTGTACAAAACTCAAAAATCAGTACAGAGTAATAATCTTTTAAGTCTGTTATTACTATTACTAGATTAATCGAAGTAGCAAGCGTGATGTCAAAGGTGCTGGTACTACACTGAAGCAGAATGTGCTTTTGCGAGCATTGAAAGCGAAGCGGTGAAAATAGGTTTGACGGTTAATGACGACAAAACGAAGTATATGTTGTCATCAAACAAGGACACCGAACATCGACGAATTGGACAAAACGTCACAATAGACAGACATAACTTCGAGGCAGTACAGAACTAAACACGGAAAACAACAACAGCGCGGAGATCAAAAGGAGAATAACTCTTGCCAGCCGGTGCTTCTTTGGGTTAAGAAGGCGATTGAGAAACAAAACCTTCTCTAGAAAAACTAAGGTAACCCTTTATAAGACCTTGATCATTACAGTTCTGCTTTACTGAGACATGTAGAACGAATGGTAACCAACGCTCCGGCTCGGCGGAAGTCGTTATCAAAAGATGTTCGTTGAGGCCCAGGTTCACCCCGAACTGTAATAATGGGCATTAAGTACATAAACAAGAAGATTGAAAAATTCCGCAA
This sequence comes from Melanostoma scalare, assembly GCA_949752695.1. Taxonomy (NCBI): domain Eukaryota; kingdom Metazoa; phylum Arthropoda; class Insecta; order Diptera; family Syrphidae; genus Melanostoma; species Melanostoma scalare. The sequence continues at coordinate 141,461,106 of OX456984.1, read as the reverse complement.
ATTTTACTGGACAAAATTTTATGAATTGGCTTTGAAAACGCAAAATACGACAAAACACAATTGTTGGGGGTGAGTATTTATTTCCAGGTAATTGAAAGTTGAGAGCGACAAAAAAGCGCAACAAAGCTCAGGCAACCCTAACGATTTTCTAGGATCTACAATTTTATGCTGACACCAAACGGCTAAGCTAAAAAGCTATTCCATGATGGTGTAATTACTATTGGTGGGCTTACCGATTTCTCGCGAAACGGATGCGAACCTCGAACTCCTACCCAACAGGCAGACATGCTAACCATTACACCACTCATATTTTTGGGCTATTAAATATAAATAAAAAAGTAGATTTAGTACTTCACTGAAGCAGACAATCTACCAGCCCATTGTAGTATTAATTCTTCCTTTTCCTTTGTGGCGCAGTACATGGAAATAATGTGGAGGCTCAAAGAAAAGAAGTCTGAAGACTCTACCAATCCATCACTGCTGCCCTAAAAGAATTTACATTGCCTACGTTATAGAATGAGACAACGGGCGCTGAGATAGTATTAACTCTTTCTTTAATTATTGAGATATTTATTTTGAAAACTTTTGCTTCCTCGAACCTCGATTATTGGGGGAGGATTAAAGTTCATTATATTCACAGTCCTTTGGCCAAATTTCACGTTAATGTAGGTTCATAGTGGTTAATAAGGAAAACGGTTCCACCAGGTCTTGAAAGGCATGAACGATCGATATCTGGGTCGTTGGAATGAGCACATGATGGCTGATAACTGCTCGTGCATCATAAGATATTGTCTTGTAAGAAAATCTCAAAAAAGCATGTTGAATAATGAAGTAAACATAAAAAAAGGCAGATTTGTACTATAAGAACCTGGATAACTTGTAATAATAGAAACGGTTTTCTTTTTTTGCGACACCAAAACTACTCTAGGCTTGTGTAAATGGCTCAAACGATAGCCAGTGCACCAATTTCTTGTTGATGATTTTGCAAACTACTCGTATTAAAAGTGATGCCATTTGTATTTAGCTATTTAATTTCTAGAGCTGAGTACGTAATCAAAACAAATCATGACTAGCGATTGCGATTACATATCTAGGCTTTGACCTCAGACATATTTAAAGAGATGCATGATGTTTTCATATTTGTTTTTATCAATGAGCTTATGATTCATTAAGAATTTTTCTCAGTTTTGAACTCGCTTTTTAAAATTTCTTTTCGATTCTTACCTGCATCAGCTGTCTGGCATGGCCTTGATGAAACAAATCATAGATTCCATCAGCATACACACGAACACGTCTCGGTGTCTGTCCAGCGCGTGCCATTTGGTAAGTGATTCTTTGCGTATAATCACATCGTTCACATTCGAGTATTGCTTCTTCATCTGTCGAGAAAGGTGCTGGCTTGCAAATTGTCTAAAATTATTAAAAAATGTATTATGTGTTTAGTAAATGCTTAATAAATTAATTTTTGTACATAGTACATACATAAGACATTTTAATATAATTTAATTCAATGAATACTATTTCTCAAATAAATCTTAACTTCTGTATTTTATGATAAACACTCTGTATTTTATGATAAACAAGTTTGTTTGTTTGTTTGTTTTTTTTTTTCCTTTTTTGCGAATGTTCTCATTCCACTGGAACGACACGCTGCGAATATTTTCGAGGTCAACTTGAGCTTGGTGGGGAAAGAGGGTGAAAAAGGGGTAGTTTGAGTATCACCTGATTCTTTTCTTCCTCCCACATATTCTTCTTTAGAGACATTTAAAACCACTTAAATTTGAAACGAAAAAGAAACACTTTTCTTTTTATTATTTCGTGTGTGATGTGTACTGTGTACTCGTATGTGCCTATCGACCTCAGGGTATGGTCTTGACAATGATTGTATTTTCTGTGCTCTCTCGACTGCAAAGAAACAGTTTTAGCTGTCTTGCAACGACGACATATCATTTGATCATCCGCAAACTTAAAGTGAATGATTATTCGCCATCCAATTGAAGGTTTGCTTCTCGCAAAATAAAAAAAAGAACAAAAGAAGCGGAAAACTTTTTATTTTTAGACCAAACTACGTAGTAGATGTGCTCTTTTTTATTATTTATAACTATATTTATTTGGTTGTTTATTTTGTTAGCGTTGTATTTCGTATCGCCTGATTCGGAGCAAAGTCTTTGCCACTACTTTGACTGTAATCCCAGGTGATTACAGAATTTATCAAAGTCATTGCATTGCACAAGCATATTATAACGAAAAGATTGGGATCACAGAAAAGTTAATTGAACGTGAAATTGAACAATTTATAAAGAAGATTTAGGCAGTTCAGTTCTGAGAGCCATGTAAGACAGAGGCATGCTCTCAAAACCTGCTGTAGGTATATTATTGATTGATATTGGTAAATGAATTTAAATAAATGAACTCAAAAATTATGTAAGCTTGGTATGTACGAGGTATATTTTTTTTTTTTTGTATTTTTATAACTTGGTCTCCTTTTGACAATGTCGCCTTCTTTGGCCACTATTTTGCAGACTTTATAGTAACGGATTTGTTGATATGTTATGTTAATTTAGTGATGCGATTCGATTGATTTATAGTCACATTGACTGAACATAGGCATGGGTCTTCAGACCTTTCTCTCACTACAATAATCACTAAACGTCGATTCATGGTCAAAGTAAAATTATGGAAGAACAGAGAATAAATTATAGTAACACAATATTACCGTGCCCTTTTTTAAGATCTGTTCAGTAATTACTCGACCCATTTTGTCTTTATTTCTCTTATATGTCACAGTTGCATTAAAAACCTTTTACGAATTCCAAACTTCAGAGAAAGCTATTCAGCTATTTTTTATATGTACTTGTAGAACCGGCGAATGCAAACTTACAACTGATTGTATGCAACGCTTTCAAATCTCGCGATAGTAAACACAATGACTTTTTTTAAGTTTTTGGTTCAGCTGACATTGCATAGTTGCACCGAATATAGCAGAATAAACGAACCAACAGCGCAAATTAATTAGTTGGTGTGGTTCTCCATATAACATGCTAGCTTTATCACTTTAGCTTAAACAAGTATGTTTGCTAAAGAATCTTTTCAGTTGTTTTATAACTTTTCGTACAACTTTTTTTTTTTAGTTTTAATGAAGCAAAGAAACATTTTGAAAGAAATGATAACGAGTGATACATCTACAATTAACAGGTGCAATTGATCTGCAAAAAATAAAATAAAGTGGGAAAACAAAACGAATACACTCGGAAAGTGCGGTTATTTCAATTCATGAATAATCAGATTTCATGTAATCGGATAAGATAGGAAAACAAACAGATTCGTAGTGCAATTCTTGAAGACAATACTTGTCGGGAATGTTTGGCAAGGGATGTTAGCTCCCTTAGATTGAAGTTAGTAAAATACACAGAAAGAAGATGGTTTTGTTATACCAGTATTTGCACTTCAGAGAAAAATTGATAAGAATTCACATTTTTGTATTGGTTGGCACTGAAACAGTAGAATAACTCAATCATAAAAGTACCTGATGATTTTCACTTCTCTAGACAACAAAAAGCGAACAATACACCCGATAATACTTCAATTCTAAGTCCTGCAGCAAAACCGCCTGAGTGGCATCGCAAGTGTTTCTGTGCTTTGCTTAAACCCAAAATGATATTTCTTATTTTAAAGAAATTAAAGTTCTGCTTTTGTTTAGTTTTATGTTAATATTTTATCTTATCATTGAGCTTGCCTAAGGTGAAATAACAAATAAGTTAATAAATCTGACTTTAAAGTGTTTGCAAAGCTAAGCGCAGATAACTTTTAAAAAGAAGCAACGTATCGGGAGTTTGATATAGTTTTTTTCATTTAAATCATTTTCAGGGCATTCTAGTAAAGATATGAATACATATCACGATTTTGTGTTTATTTTTGCCAAAGAGATTTTGATAAAAGTAATCACGATTGGGACACATAAATGACAACGGGTTTATTGATTAAAGCTTGTCTATGAGTACCTGTAGGTTTTTCAATTGAATTTTAATACGCGTGCGATTTCAACATGTTGTACCGATTATTCACACTTCTCTTCCTCTTAAGGTATGTTTCTTTAGTACTTCCCAGTAGATGATTAATGAATGGAACACATTCAAATGAGACAATTTTAAATGAAGAATCGAAAGATAGTGGATAGTAGCGTTTTTTGTTATTAGTCTGTTAGTTCGACCCATACATATGCAGCGTGATCAATGGTTGTTGTATGTAAACTTCAAACGTTCATATCGAATATCCAAGTTTGGCTGTCAGTTCCAAATTATTTTTGAGCGACTCGAGCCCGACACTACGGTGCTTCGAAGTCATAATGAACCTTCGAGATTCTGTATTCAATTTTAGGCTTAGAGTAAACGCTGTCTACACTGTTCATCCATTGCATTAATTTGACGATCTTTTATGTCGATTTCCATTGGTCGTTCGGAAGCCATCTGAAAGCTTCTCAAACCATTACATTGGCATCAAATGACAGTTCCTCTCTTCGAAAAAACAGAAATTTGATTCTTGATTTGAAGAAGGAAGCGAAGCCAGAAGCACTCACACACTGAAACACTGTTGACGTCAAAATTGACAAATATCATTTGGCACCTCTAAAAATTGAAAAAAGTGACCTGAAAACAATATTAATTTTGTGAGATGAGTTCTAAAAACATTTTAAGATATATTCCTGAGGTTTTAAGTGAATTATAAAAAAAATGAAAAAAGTGAATGAAAAAAAATAGCGCTCGACGTTTCACACCGATACACAATACAAGCAACGAAACATCAAAACAAATAAAAGTGTTACTTTGGCATCCCGGATCGGAGCGTTTTTCCGGATTACCAATGGAAATCGACATTAGTTAGCCTGCGAGGAGTGTATCTATATATTTTTACGCCTCATTGGTAGCGTTTTTCGCACCAAATAAAGCATGAAATAAAATCAATTGAATAAACGAAAAACGAACTAAAATCATGCCAAGTTGACGGAGGTCAATTTGCCTCATAATTTAATGTGGATATTGTCATATTTTTCTATTTTATAATAAGCGGGCACATTAAGGGGTTATGAATACCCGTTCCCTTATAATGTTATAGATCACAGTGCGATCATTTAGGAAAACAGGAGAGGATTTAATAGGAGACACCGATTTACATTGCTTTTGAATTTTTGTGTATCGCAATGTGGGGGAAAAATAGAGTCTGGTATAGCATTCCGAATTCGGGTGGTGCGACTAAAATATGAATATCTTTTCTTTACTGTACGTCCGAAATTATGTTCGAAGTAAAACTAATGAGCATTCCTGGCGAGACGGGTGTTGCGATTAAATTGTTTCAGGGTAGGAATGCAACTGGCTATTTCACTATAGAGCACTGTTTGTGGAAAAACCGATAAAAAAGAGAAAGGCAACTACTGTTTCGACGATGTTCAAAAGAATCAATTGATTCTACGATTCAACTGTCACATATCAATCTCAACGCTCTGTTTTGTATATAAGCACTTACGGTATGGATTGTCTTAGGTTTCAAATCGCGACTTCGATCGAGTGAATTAAGGTGAAAAAACACATAGTGTAACTCGTGTTTGTTCGTTTAAAACGAAATCTCATGATGTTGGCAGAATTTTGTGTAAAAGCCGTGTTCATTCATAGAACTGATCGAAGCAGCGGGAATATATCGACAGTCTTATATACAAGATGTCTTTATGAATGGATAAAAGATCGACCACGGACATCACAAGCCGAACATAGCTGACCTACATCGGTCTTGTGATGCCCGAGGAACAAAATATAACTTAACGATTTCCAATTGATAAACATCAGGGAAGCATGTAAAGTTAAATCTAAACCAAATCATGAATGTGCAAGTATAAACCAAAACCTTTACTTTGGACTTCATGACATGACAAAATTATGAAGAGGTTGAGAAACTCCCCAGAACAAGATCAACTCTTCAAAACCTGACTCGCTATACCATTAAGCATTAAGCTTTTCATTTAAAACCGTTGAGGGCGATGTTTTCTCACACTGTTTAGCCCAATCGTATGTGGAAAGTTTATCAAGCTGCGAAGCTTTAAGAAAGAAGTAGTCTACTCGATTTATGGAAATCTTATGCAAATATAAAACTAAAATAGCCATAGCTAAAGTCATTGCAATAAAAGCATGACACAAGAGAACGATTGGTTATCAATTCATTTGCTATGTCACTGCCATGCTTGAGCCAGAACGGTGCTTTGATTACTAGGCAATGCTCACCTCGACGATCTTGATAAGAGTTTATAAATCATAAAGATCAGATGCGTTGTCCATTCTTAACGCAAAAATTTGTTATAAGTGAGGTTTTTCGTCAACTGATACCCTTGTTTCGTAAAAATCTTGAATTTTGTCTTCACGGGCGCTGACTGCGAGTTTCATTCAAAAATGATTATAGATGTTTGGACCAAACTCCGCTAAAAAATGGTCAGATAGCTTCGCCATGGAAGTGACTCTTTCAGAATAGAAGCACTTAAGGACCACCCTTTAACATTCCACCTGATTACAATTTCTTTTATTCACAGTTTGACAGCTTGAACCGCACAATCCAGCACTCAATGGGTTTCTTTGGCTACTCTGCCCAAAAATGGGTTTTTCTATTCATTACATCAAATTATTAAGATATTCAACTCTAAAAATAATTAAAAACTGGTGTTCTTTATTTTCAAGTCCATATTGTAAGTTCAAAAAAAATTTTAGTCCCAATTTGAACTCACCAGTGGTGGGGGTGAGCGACTCAAATATTTTGTTTTTCATGGATGATCTGATCTTATTTTATTTCAGTATTCTAATGGTATCAGTGGCATGAGGGTTAGCATATCTGCCTGATACGCGGGAGGTTCGTGGTTCGAATCACAACAGAAACCAAAAACGTTTTTCCACATGTATCGCACTTCGCTAACGAATTGGCAAGTCCTCCGTTAGTAATTTCATTGCCATTAAAAGCGCTTTCTGAATTAGTCGTTCGGAATCGGTAGAAAATTGTGGAAGGCATGGGTCGGGTGTGGGTCGAAAGCGGCAACACCTCACTCGGATCTCAAAGAATCTGCTGACTGAAGTTTTGGGTTTGAGGAACCTCAAAGCACCTAAGCCTAAATGGACTTTAGGATGCTGTCCAGTGAAAGGCTAACATTTCTACACTACTTTTAAAATAAATTTGATAAACAAAAAAAAATATGGAATACAGTTTTGGATCCAGAGCTCATATCTGCAGAGCAAAAATATCTTTAAAGTCACAGCTCAGGCGATTGAAGAATCACCGCATAAACAGTTTTTTATTCTGCTTTATAACTAATTACCTGTTAACTTTTAAAAAATCACAATAAATTTTCATAAGCTCTGGCGATAATCAGTTTAATTTTTTTAAACCCAATCTAATATCTCCATTCACATTTTTTTTCTCTTTAAACAAAACATGGAATAATCACATCGCCACTTTAGGTTCATTGTCAGAATGTCCAACGATATGCAAGGTAAAGCTTAGTACAAACGACCTCTGTGCATATAGCACATATTTTGTTGAACTAGATGCGCACTAAGCTAAGCAGCTATCTGCATTATGACAATTTTACGATAACTTCACGTGTCATTTGCAACTTAATCTAATTGTAGTAAGTCGATTTCTCTGAGTCATAGACTGCTTTTGTAGGCATTCAGTATTTTTTTTACTGATGATTTATATGATGAGTTAAGATGGTTAACCAGTTTATAATAACCGTCAAAAGTGTTTTAATTTAAAAACAAACTAGACTTTTCAAGTAGGTCTTGTTAACGTATGAGAATGTAAAACTTTATTTGCCTTTTTGTAGGCTGTTGCTTTAAAAATGAACTTGAACTTATTCATTTCACTTTTTGTGCAGCCATTAATAAGCACATTATGTGCTTTTGTAAGAAATCAATTATCACTTGCCTTTCTACTTAGGACAATTTAATATTCAAGCTTAATTTCAAAGATAAGCTTCACATTCAATGAAAAAAGCAAGCTATCAAATTGTGTAAGCTTCATTCGTCCGAGAAAACTGTGCTAGCAAGGTAAGGCAATATTGTGACAGTCCAATATTCTCTTCTTATCTGTTACCAAGCTTAAAAAGCTTAATTTAATCCAAATACTTTGGTATTATAATTCTAATCAATGGAAATATTTTAACCATTGTCATGTTTAGAAAGCAGCAATTATCACCGACTCACCGACTCATTATAATCAATTTATGTCACAGACATACCATCAGTCATGGTTTCATGTCGAAAGTGTCTACACTATTTATAAATAGTTTGTGTGAAAAAAGTTTTTATTTCAATTCAATCAGAGAAACACACCAATACGTAATTGACGGCGACAACGCCAATAAATTGCAGTTTCCTATTTCGAGCATTCACTACTCGCACGCAATCAACACGTGACTAAGAACTACATTTTTTTACAAATACTCACCGGAATTTCAATAGACTTGTAGTTTGTACTTTTGGGTGGAATATACTTCTTCTTGCTACTTGTCCCATTGGGGAATGTACTGGCTACTCCTTTGATCACATCCACATCGTTGGGTAGCTCCAATTCTTCATCACTGTGATGCGTATCCAAATCGAATGTTGATGAGGATTTTGTGTGAAGTCCTGCTTCATCGTCCAAAGATGTGGCCTTCATCGCTGAGGTGGGCATCGAAAGAGCACTTTTGTAAGTCCTCTTACGAGATGACGACGATGACAACGAAGATGTATTCGAAGAAGAAGATAGTTTTGAAGGAGACGAAGATGAAGACGAAGAAGCAGACGCCCCAAGAGTTGAGTGAGTTGTAATCGGATTGTTAGCTATCACCGACGATGATGCCATAGCAGGTTTGAAGATGTCGTGGGTATTCAAATACTATTCTGTCAACCGAAAAGTAATACACTTTGGGAGTGTTTTTGTTTTCTTTGTTTGTTTGATTTTAATAATTTTTTTTTTGTTTTTTTGTCTTGTGCAGTGCTTTGCGCAAGCAAATCTGTTTTGTGAGAGGAGAAGTTCTCTAGTGCGATGTGTTTGAAGTTGATATTGTTTGGGTTTTGTTGAGCACTTCTATTTCTTTATTCTTTGATTTGTTTATTGAAGCCTACGATTAACGATGTAATATGATTCCGTATGGGGACCGCTGACGTCCGACCGTATGATCTTCGACGAAGAATAATGACCCTGCAAACGAATTAAAAGGAAGATTTTTTTTAATTGTCTTTAACCGTTTATTGTTATTGATATACTATGTAAGTTGTTTAGAATTCTTTTTTAATAGATATATTTTTTTGATTTGAATGTTACTTAAAGAATAATTTTTTTTTTTATCTTCTAATAGTCGTCATTTCATATATTGAAATAAACTGTGTACTGGAGAAGACAGAGATAAAAGATGATTTATGTTTTCACAAATACAGAGTGCGGCATGGAAACCGAAAGGATTTTATATCACAATAGTGCCATCTATAGTCAACGTAAAAAAAATAATCTTGATCGCGTCGGAAAGAGGAAAAAAGAGCAATTTTTTCTATATATATTTATTTAAGTCGAAAGCTTGTTAGTCTAGAAGATAACATCGTTTATATGGCGAACCTCATTTCCAATTCAATTAAGAAGGCGCAAAACAAAATTATTGCAGAGTTTAACCAAATGAGTGGACGGAATTGCAGTGGAATGACGTCGAATTTCAGTTTTCGGGGCTTCTGGAGAGATCCGAAGGCCACAAGATTTCGAAAATTTATCAGTAATATCGGCAATGTTTTTTTTTTAGAAAACATAGAACTTTTGAAATTCGCGCAACGTCAATATGTACGAATCATTAATTGTTCTACGAAAAACGCGCGCTGTTCAACCGTCCACTAGAAAAATGGATCTTTTTTAAATAATTATATAAAAAAAAATCCTTTTTCTTCCTAAAATCCTATTTCTTCCTCTTTCTAACGCGACCAACATTGTTTCTCTACGTTGCCAATAGATACCGCTATTACGATTTTAAGTCCTTTCGGTTTACGTGCTGCATCCTGCACAATGCAAGTCACTTGATTTTGGACATTCGTTGTAAGGGGCACCCAAAGTAACTAGTCCACCTTTCGAAACATCGAGACTTATGCTTTCTATCGAGAAACGCGCAAACAAATTCATATCAGGTCATCATCAGTTTTCGGTTGAGTCTTCCCTTCAGTTTACAGTCATCTTTAGATCCCAGAAGTTAGATTTTTACCACATGATCAATATCATTAAAATGATGTTCAAGATCGTCCAAGCATTTACTTAAATAGGAGAGATTGTAAAGGAAGTTCCGATATAGATAGATAAATAAACAGATTGTCTGGTGGTTTTAGAGTTTGCAGATCCTGCACTGCGGCGTTGAAACCTATTATGCCAATCCATGGGAAGTTAGAGATAAGTTCTGTTACTCCTGAATTAGTCTAGGGTGGATGAGTTTGAGTTTGTCCAGAACGGGTCTGACCAGAAGAGTTAAGCCTAGTTTTCTTACATTCTTCCAGAAGGATGTCCTTGGCTATATATATTTGAATTGGATACCGATTTACAAATCTCTGTTAAATCGTGTGAAGCATTCTACATTCCGACTGAGAAAGTATGAACTTCTATACTTGATTAAAAGAGAATGAAACTGATATTAACACTGACATGTTAAAAAGAACCAATCGTTTCTTGAATTGAACTATCATCTATTAGTTATAAAGTTGTAATTGTTTGAGAAGCGTCTGGCCAGCAGGGGATTATTACTTTGGTTTCAAAAGTGGATGAAGACTTTATTAATTTCAGCCAGATCAGAAGAAGCATTAAAATATTAACACATCTTTTCAAGAAACATAGGCATTTTGCTGCATTTTTAGCAGCTTCAAGTCTGTAGTCAGTTCAAAGATGATCATCATTTACACACATACCAAAGGTCGGTACAATTTGGTGCCATTCATGGATAATGGTAACAAGGGCACGTTGAGCTTTAACAAAAAAAGCACTGAATTCTATTTGTTTTTAGCTACACCATGTAAAAATGCTTTCAAGATCAAGTCTCAGGCAAGAGATCATTTAGGAAAATGAAAAAGAGACTCGGATTCAAAACGGAGCCTTTAAAAATATCCATCACAATAATCTTACTTTCGCAAAAACAATTTATATAGATTGTATATAACAATAGTATAGCTCCACTTTTCGGAAAAATAAACCATAAGATTCTCCCAGAAGAAGTTTGTTACAAAAGTTGTACTGTCGTTCATCAAGAAGTTTTCTTTTTCTTGATATTTCATTGACGGGCTATCAACGCAACGGTTCCGTGACACTAGAAACGGAGGACTTTTAAACAATTGGTCAAAAATTAAAAAGGGACAGAGTGGACAAATGTTATTTTCTGTCTACAGAAGAACTCAGAAGAATAGAATGAATAGAAAAGCAGTTGTTTTAACAGTTTAGAAGATAATAGCGCCGCATCGATTAAGACACCATCTGCTTCAGGGGGTCTGTGTATATTAAGTTCTTTTAAGACTCTTACTATCGAGTGGGTACGTAAAAAAATTTTGTTTCCCCCTCATACCCATTACAGTTGGGCCATTCGAAATTAAAGTTCGTTCTTAAAATCGAATAGAAAAATTTGAGTCAAGAAGTTGAATAAAAAATGTCCAAGTTAAGAGTCAACTTCGAGTGACGAAAATGATCCTGTTACCCTGTTTCGACGGTTGACCAACATGTCAATATTTACCGGCATTATATTTACAAGATTACGAATAATTTTTACAATCCCATTTAAATATCAAAGTTCTGCCAAAAATGTCAATAAACATTATCAGTTTGCAAAAAAAAAAATTAAGGGATCATCCCAGTGTGAGTGGATTCTCACTTCAAATCGAGAAATGGCTGTCACTTCTCAGAATCATTAGAAGCGATCTTTTTGTATCAATGGAACGGTTGAGAATGCTCCTGGAAGCTCCTGGGCGGTTCTTTTCGTCCAATGGAAAGCGACATAAATCAGTCGACAGCAAGTAGAACTAGAGACCACAGAGTAGAGCCAAAGAGTCAACTTGTCCTTACCCGAAAACCGTCAAAGTTTTTATTTTAGTGAAAAGGAAACTGCTGAAATTTCTTGCACTCAAAGTGCAAACGTCAAATTAGGTGGAAGGGTAAATATTTCGGTCATGTTGTAAGTGTGGTTTGATAGAAAAAAAAAAAGTCAAAATAAATGGAATTGTACGCAACAAGCAATCGACAATGGTTTATTTAATATTCAGAATGTAAGACGATAGCAACTTACTACCAAAATGTTCTTTTAATTTGTTACTTAAATGAAAAGAAAACTGCTCCACTCAAAGTGGCGTTTTATTGAGGTTGGGCTACGAATGTACTGAACCCTTTAACACAACTTCTTCATTTTATTGTAAACTGGGAATTCAATGGCATTTGCATTTGTAAACTTCGATCCCCTTCACGAAATCTCACCTACACAGATTGCAGGAAAAAATTCATGAGAATTTGTTCAGTTTTGTAAAATTAAATTACACATGAGTTTTTTAAAATGAAATTTCATATGGTATAAAAAAAAAAGGTGATCACATGCTCCACAGTCAGGAAAACATGTGATTCCCATAATCTGTATGAACGGCAATGGCAACACAAAATTGATTTTGAATTAAATACTAATTGCTTTCAATTGATGGATCAAGAAAACTCAAATGAAATAATGCCATCGTGATGCGTCAGTCTCTGCGAATATATTTCAAAGCTTTGTTGATCATTTAGTGAGCTGAATGGTTCAGCATCCAGCAGTTTATTCCTTCGCTGGCATGCTTTCAAAATCAACCTCACTTGTATGAAATAGAACATTCAATTCAGGCCACACTTTCATGCCAATGCATTCGAAGACTATAGATATTACGTCTTAAACTCATTTGATTAGCTCAACATGGGCATACATACCTACTTCATAGAAATATGTTCACACATTTTGAAAATTTTACTGTCAGAGGATAAAAAAGCATAAGCGTTGTTCCATTTGGGAAAAAAACCAGATAAGGTATCAAGAAAAAAGGAAGTAAAGTCGGCATTGGCCCAATAGTGTTTTTGTGATTGACGTTTAAGAACGCAAATTAGAATAGGGTCATATATACATGTGTCATGGTTATGAAGAAGTTGGACTGGCATCTAAAGAACACTCTAAAGAAACTTTACTTCTTTTTCTTTTTCAAGAAGTTTGCTTGCAACTTTCTTGAGCGTAAATGTGTATTGGCTATAAAAATGTTTATAAAAATGTTATCAATTTTCTGGGACATTGATTGCGATTTTCCTTAGTTCAACAATAAGCAGTTACTATATGCATTTCTATAACTAGAAGGTAAAGCAACTTGACAACTTAGGTTTCAATTTGTGAACGCACCCTTTCAGTAATCAGCGTACTGTCATTGTCAATTTATTCAGTAAAATCAATATTTTTATCATGGTAAAGTAAATTTTTTATCGAAACTTCTAATTACAAAGCCCGATATAAAATTATTGAATATAAAAAACTTAACAATTCATAGTTATTCAAAATATAAATAATTAATTAACTTTAATTTAAAAAAAAGAAAAAGTTTACCCATTAGATTTGTTTGACTATCTCTTAAGACATTATTAAACTTCATTTGTTTACTTTTTTGAATAGTTAATCTAACGATCATTGTATTAGTATGACGCAATAGATCTGATCAAAATTCTCCACGGATAATTCGAATCCAATGAAAAATATCATCTGTACACAACAGTCACGATCAATACTTGTACAGGTGTTTCATACTGAGAAGAGAAACTCATTGTTCTCATTTGCATCACCAAAAGATAAATATGGAGATACTCAAAACTCAATTAATAACCTCTTTACCAGCACTAAAGGCCCCTTTAAAATACATTACTATCAATTTAAAAAAAAAAAGTTAAAAAACAATACAACACAACAAAAAATAGAAGCATATCTGCTACCACCAGCATTAAATATTGATAAAATGAAAGGTAAATATATAAATCCGTCTGCTGCGTGTGCTCGCTGCTCGCTTTTGCGAAGTATGTAATATTTTCTCTTTTGATGCCTCGTTCTGTTTACGTTTGAATTTATTAGCAACTCGAAATCACCGCCTGTTTTGCCAAGAATTTCGCTTAATCGGAATTCAGTTGTATTTTTAAATCGTCTATTATAAGAACTATTTTAATCGACTTTACTTGCTTATCTTTGGCTATTGTAAAGAGAAAACATCGTACGATTCGAATCACCAGACCACTTAGTTATAATTTGAAGAACCCGATTGGCTGGTTCCGATGAAAGATAAGAGTTTATAATTTTTATCGGACATTTTCGTCATTTAATTTCTTCAAATCAGTTTTTTTTTGCTAATAACATTGAAGAAGGAAAGTACTTAAAAATGTGTGTTGTAATATGAAAACCTAGACAAACATTCATTTTATTTTGTTATTTCAACTACATAAGATTTCTTCCCAGACTGGACTTTTAGAAAAAAAAAAAACCTAAACGTCTCACTCTAATAGCATTGTGATAATTACAATAATTAACCACACGAGGGGCATTCCGTAAAATGAGTCAAAAAGGCAACTGTTCAAATTAAAGTTACCTACTTACTATGTGAGTTGTTGCTTTGGCTCTTGATGTTGCATTTGTTGTACGAGATGAAACCAATTCCTTTGGAAACCCAAGTGTTTAATAGTCCAAGAAAAATAGTTTCTAATTAAAAACTTTTCAGGTAGCCTTTTCATGATCGCCAGCTTGAAAATTTAAATGAATGAATTAGATAATGTGCAGTTGACCATCAAACATTCAAAGTGTGCATTTAGTACACTAAGTGGAGTGTGTACACTCAGCGCACTGCCAACTCGAAATGCTGTTGGGGTTAGGCGCCTGAACGATTAGGGAAGACGTTCACCCAAGTTATCAAATTTTTATATTTGACTCTTGTCGATTATTTTGATTTCGAAGGCTTTTACACACGTTTGCTTATACTAAAGTTTGCAATCTTCTGTCCCTATTATACCATCATATTTATCGGAGTGATGCCCTTATGTTATAACAAAAAGAACACGTTAATCAAGCCTATATTATGCCTCTACGCATACATTACTCCTTAATGCGAAGGTTGATCAAGAAAAAAAGCTTTTCCACTATTAACTTACTGTTCGGCAGTTTTTGGAGGATATCAACGCAAATAAACTAGACTTAGACTAGATTAAGAAGTCACCTGAATCAACTTACTCCGACACATTCGGATTTTAAGGTCATCACGTACTTTCAATTTGAAAGTACAGAAGAAGCCCGAGCATAGAATTCAAGGCGAGTGGTTTTAAATTCGATATCTTCTCGACTCGTCTCGATTTAAGTAACCAATTACATATAAAATTGGAGGTTTCCAGTCATTGGAAAATATCGTGTGTATGTTTAGTTTCAGCTGAAAAAAAGAAATACAGTTTTTTCCGACAAAGAAATACCAGTCGAATTTCATACGAAAATATACATTTTAAATTCGCTGTCAAATTCGATAATGTGGAAAATATATAACGAAAGAGACGAAAGCGAAAACAATAATACTAAATCTCAATTTCGCCGCCAAAAACGATTCGCCTCGAATCGAAAGACATAATCGGACCCTACGGTATTGAAAACGAAATGGTGACGGATGAGAGCAGCTGCTGGTAGCTACTAAGCACCAACAGCCACGTTGGGTACTTTAACAGAACGCATACCCCGTGATAGAACTACATAGTCAAAGCCGACTATATGATTTGAAAACAAACACTGAAATTGAAATTGGATTCACTACTGACAGTACATCATAAAAACGCTTCAGAAATTACAAGGAGATTTAGCTGTGGCTCCGTCTTGCTGAAACCACACATCCCCTAGGTCCAGTTGTTCAATGTTTGGGAGAAAAAGTTCCTCAGTCAAACGGCTGTAGCGAGCTGAAGTAACTCTCACAATGCGCTCGTTTTCTTCGAAGAAGTAAGGTCCGATTATCTTTCCGCTGAAACTGAAACTGACCCTAAATTTATCCTCCCAAATAAATAATCGATTGACGAACGGGAACACAACCTTCAGGCGGAATATTGAAGTGAGCGCGGAAGGCACGTTGAGTTGCCACGAAGGAGCAGCCATTCGAAAAGAACGTTGCGAATGGCTTTCGAATGAACACGCGTTGCTCACCCATCCACTGCATGATTGTTACTGACGGGGTCAAAAACGAAACTTTAGCTCCTCCCCTTTCTAAAGACACCAACGCTACCCTTCTACGAGCACCACTCTTATCTTGGGGGCCAAGACAGGTCAGCAAAGATAACTGCCAAACGCTGTATACATCAATTTCTAGCTATTTGTCTATTTTTCTTTAATCAAAACCTTGTTGATGGTTTGTGGCTGTAACCAACGAATTTCTTATATGATAGCCTAAAGTGCTTGAATTTTTTTCCGGATTTTTGGAATAAAATCGCCATCGGTTCCAGTTCCCCACAAAAAAAATCGAATGGAGTCAAATCGCAGCTCGGAGGCGACCAATTTCGCTGTGTGCTTCATTTCGACCAAAACTTCTTTTCAAGGAACTCACTATTCACACTTTCTGTCAGATTATGACTTTTGTTTTGCCGGGGCATTCGATAAAAATTGATAAACATCAAATAAACATTGCGTCTTCAAATTGTACGGCAGTTTCAAATTGACGTCCCTGACTAAACGCGCTTTAAAGTTGATTAAGATTGATAAATGAATGAAGAAGTAAGCTATTCTGTTAGCTATTCTGAGTATAAGTACTTTTCGAACTGAAAGAGAATTTTCACATACACCGCCATTGACTGCCTTTAAATGAGTGTAAATCAGTTCTCGGCACTCAGTTTATTACAATTATTTTCTTTAATTCAACTGCATGGTTGCAATAGGTAATGCCTTTAACTTTAAATGTGAGTTATTGCTGCATTAACAATCCAACAATCACTTGCATTTGTTAATTTATTCCATATTGTTCCATTTATTGATATTTCTAATATTAGGTGCATTGTATTAAATATGAATATATATATAACTTTCAACTTTTTTTCAAAGGTTATCGCGACAACTGATAGTCTGGTAAAATTTTGGTTGAGAACCGGAAGTGTTTTATCAAAATCGAGCAAATGTTCTCAACAGTTTCAAGGTTTTTTTTTTCATTCAATGCACCCAAAATAATTTAAAGAAAATAAAAAATTTCTATAATTGGAGGGCTAATTGAAAGTGAAATGATTTATGATCAAATGACACGCATTCTAATCATTATTCAAAATGAATATGGTGTTCACAAACTAAAAATGCTGCTTCTTATTTAGTTTAAGGGATAGCAGAACTGACTAACAGAACTGGATTGAGAATTCGAATATAAGGCATCAAATCCCGCACGGGGTATCTATTATTCTTTTAGCCTACGAGTTTTATCTGGACGCCGCGCCGCCGCCACCCTTGTTTCTATCTACTGCGACACAAAAAGATTGCTACCCTGAGGGAACAATGTACTGGTAATTGGTCTGAGTTCTCCAACTGTTTGCCTGTTACCTGGGAGTTCGATTATTCGAATCCCAAAAACATCCAAATGTTATTCTACGGGTATCACTTTTCGCAAGAAATCCGTATGTCATCCGAGAGTAATTACACTCTAATGAAAAGCTCTTTCTCACTCAGTCGGCGAAAATTTGAAGATCGGCCATACTCTGATATGCCAACCTAATTGTTTTATTTATTTAAGTCAAACTCTACGAAAAACAGATTCTTCACAAATCTGTGTACAACGTCAATAAAAAATTACTATGACTAAGTCTGGATCTTTGAAGATTATTCGCTTTCAGGGAAATCATAATTAAAATTTTATGCTTCACGATTTCAGTAAACAAAAAAATAAGTAAATATACTTTTTAGAAAATCCGTCCTTGTGATGCGTTAGTTAAACTTTATCCAGAGTTAACCAAGGTTTCTGTGGTGCCCGTGGCGTAATGGGTAGCATGTTTGCCCCTTACGCTGGAGTTTCGTTGTTCGAATCTTAACAGAAACCAAAAATGGGTTTACACGGGTGTCGCCTTTCGCAAGGAATTAGCAAGTCCTCGGATATTAAATTCATTGCCATGAAAAGCACTTTCTCGGTAGGTAGAAAATCGTAGTTCGTAGGTCCCCTCCAAGGCATGGTTGTGAGAAACGCTCTAGGCCCCGTGGTAGGGTGTCCCAGATTTTTGAAATTGGCACGGGTTGCCGTCATTATAGCAAAGTGAAATTTGGTATACAAGTAGAGCAGGTGGTTTTTGTATGAAATAAGAGCGTAAGCGTTTCAATATCTTAGTTTGTATGTTAAGTACCAGTCACCTCTGTGATACTTTTGACTCTCTAGGTGTCTGGTATTGAAAGTACAAACTAGTATATCTCAGCGCATACCCTCTCACTTCTTAAAAAACTCCCTGCACTACTTTTATTTCGCTCTGTTGCATCGCCTTTGTGTGAATGTTACTAAGGTTTCTTGACTTTTGGTTCGACTGCACAACAAACTTACATCGTTCGACAATTTCAACATTTAAGTCCCTCTGCAGCAAAGACCTGAAGCTCAACAAACATAATGAAATTGCATCAGGAAAATTTAAAAATACAATTTTAACAGAAAATTTTAGTTCAATTGAATATTTTCTGGGCAAAAAATGTTCTGGGTTGTTTACCATCGATTGGTATAACATTTCTTATTCAATTCTAATGAAAAAATGGCTATTATTCCATTTGATTCGATTTCCTGATCGATATAAACGGCCACTTACACACAACATTTTGTTTACTTATCCTCCACTACTATCGTTTCTTATTCTTCTTCGACCTAAGAAGACAGACGTAAAGTTTTTACAAAATCCTAAGAATAAGTTATATAAAATCCTATCATTGCGGTTCTGCTCTATAGGACAGTGGAATGGATTCTGTCAAAACTGGGTGAACACATGTTGAGGTTGCTTAAAGAGCAAGATTTGTCTGGTAAAATTCGGTCTAGTCGATTTAGACAAATCTTTAGGATAAGTAGAATGTATATGGACACCAAAGCATAGCTTGTCCAGTTATTAATTCTTCAGCTGAGGGAAAACGCAGAAATTAATTGCCAACGTGGCACAAGTGATAGCTCTTCACTTCAATTAGCATAATGTGAGCAACTAAAGTGGTCTAGAAAAAATCATACAAAAAAACACTAGTTTCTCAAATGACACGTTCAACGTTATGCCGCCGAAAATTCCTGACAACTCATCTAGTGAGTCAACAGCATTACAATATAAAAAAATACATGAATCGAAAAGATTCTTATCTTCTTATCGTCCATTAACGTATACACTATTTCTTCAAAATACCGCGAACTTCAGACCTGATCGGATGTTTTACTTTATGTGAAATTGCCTTTTCAAATACAAATAAATTGCAAACAAAAACAATCAAACACTCGCATGAATATGCCAAAAAAAAAAATTATTTGTTTTTATTTTTATAGGCGATACCATCAGAGAGACAAAGTAAGAAAGTAGGTTTCTACCGCTTCGCTTGCTGAACAAATAAAAGATAAGTGAGTTAATGGGCGCGTCATCAATTGACAGACTTTTGGAAAACGTCACAAGTGTTGAATAAATTAAATATAAAAATATCTTAATACACCTTACCTAACTAATGTCGCTTTTATATATCCGCGCGTGTCATAAACGAAAAATATCTTAATAGATTAACTTTTTTTTGAATTAACTTACTGCGCTGTTGGCTTTGATATAATCATTGGGGCAACTTGAGATGAGCTTTCCTTTTTATTTTTATTTTTTTCCACCGCTTTGAGCTTCAGAATACATTCCAATCTTTTTAATTCGAATTCAAAAATTCTTTGTACCGGACTATAGTAAATTAATTCAATCGAGCGTTCCACTCAGAGGTTTATTGAACTTTGAGTAGTTCGTATTTTGTTTGTACTTGAGTTCATTTCATTGCACTCTTGAAAATTATGTTGTATAGAATTGTTTCAGAAGAAAAAATTAAGATTCAGAGATCTCCATGTTCATGGACAAGCGCAACCTTCAAAGTTTGCAATTATCAAACGGGGAAAGACTCTTGACACTATTTCGAATCAAGGTTGTTTTTTTTTTTCATTATTACGTCCGGGTGAAGGTTTTAACTTGGTATATATGCAAGAAACTTTTTTATTAGCCTATGTTGGTTAGCTCAAAGAATTAAATAATCGTATCTATTTAAATATATTAAAAATTGCGGATAGTAATTTTTGCGGAAACTATTTGTGTATATGTATTATGAATATTGTTTTTTTTTGTATGGTGAAAAATATGTAATCCTAATTACGAGGGCAGTCCGATAAGTACTTAACCCACAAAAGAAAAACGAAAATTTTGGAAAAGTGTTGATTTATTTTTCAATATAATTTCGTTTTAGTTCGATACACTTGACCCAGCGATGCTCAAACTTCTTTAACTCATCTGAAAAATACGTTTTCTCGAGTTTAGCAAATTAGGTCTCCGTGGCGGTGATGACCTCCTCATTCGACACAAATTACTGCCCGGCAAGTGATTTTTTCAAGTTTGGAAATAAAAAAAAGTCGCACGGTGCTAAATCTGGAGAATACGGTGGATGGGGCAATAGTTCATAGCCCAACTCGACCAATTTAGCCGCGGCTCTGCAGTGGTCACACGGTTGCGTTTGTTGTCCGGAGTGAGCAAACGCGGCACCCATCGCGCCGACAGTTTTCTCATGCCCAAAATTTCATGCAGGATATGACCCACGCAGTCTTTCGAGATGCCTACTATCTCAGCTATCTCGCGCACCTTCAATCGGCGATCTGCCAATACGAGATTGTGGATTTTTGTCACATTGTCCTCCGTGATAGCCGTTTTCGGGCACCTGGGCGTGGCTCATCAAAAACCGACATGCTACCACGTTGAAACTCGTTGAACCAATTTGTGACGGTCGCCATCGAAGGAGAAGAGTCACCGTACACAGCATCCAACCGCTCTTTGATTTCGCTGCGTGATTTCCCTTCCAAAAACAAGAATCGAATCACTGACCGATCACCGATATTTCTCTTTTTTTTTTAAATCCGCTGACACGTTTGCTTCCACACGCGGTTAAAACAAAACTACGAGTCCAATTTGGCTATAATTTCGACAGTAGCCTTCTACAAAAATGTACTACACTATAGTAAGTTTCTCTTGCGATAGTGGCGCTATTGGGCGGAGAGGCTAAGTACTTATCGGACTGCCCTCGTATTTTGTGGGCCAATCTATATCAGCTATCTATATCAGACTAACACGGAAAATATTTTAATTAAGAAATATTACTTATAATGAGATAAATAAAGAAATTGATTTCAATTGAAAAAAAGTCAACCAACCGATAGCTTCAAGATTTGTGTGGTCCGACTGTTAATTTAGCTCGGAACTTTTTTACTCGTGATCGTTACCCACACGCACTGTAATTTAGTGTTAAGGATAGTGCTGCTTCGCCAAACACATAAAAGTGGTATCATATGAGATGATACCACTAATACGATAACTTCTGCTTTTAATTTTTGCTATTTTTGGTAACTTTTTTTAATTTTTAAGGAACTGTCTACATGTACCCAGAAAAGGTCGTGAAGGTTGGTGTTGGTTCGTTTAACACCGTCCTATTGGCCAATTTAAAATGAGTTCATTGCCCTCGTTTCAGTTGATAATCTCATGACGCTGCCAGAGTTCGTGCGAATTAAAAGATGTTTTTAAGCTACGTGTGCATTATTGCCAGGTCTGCAAATATTGCCGGATCTGTCAGTGAAAAATTTGTCTCGAATGGCTGACAATCGTGTACACACCAAAATAATTTGCAGAAAAATTGTTTGGCTGCTAATTAATTTGTAGATATCTGGCAATTGTCTACACGCAAGCTGACAACCGTGTTCACACCAAATTAATTTGCAGAAAAATTTGTTCATCAATCATTTTGAAGACAAATTAGTTTGCAGATGTGGCAATCGTGTGCACACGTTTTTGCAAATGTCTGGCAATAAATAAGTTTGCAGATCCAGTTTAAAGAACATTTGCAAATTTATTCATTGGCAGACAAGTTTGGCAAAGATTACAAGGCAAATTTTTTGACGGATGCAATGTGACAATGAGCTGAAAATGAATTTGCAGATCCAAAATTTGATTTGGATTTGGTGTGTAGTGTGTACACGCTTTGCAGAAATCTACAAATGTTTTCAAATCTATTGCCAGCTATTTGGTCAAATTAGTTTGTCGACATTTTCAGCCAAATATTTGGCAACAGATTTACAGACGTTTGTAGATTTCACCAAACCGTGTACACACAAATTCAAGTTTCACCTCATTATTCAGCTCAATTTCACACATTGTCAGACTTTTGCAGATCTGATAATGATTGTCAGACCTACCAATCGTAATAATAATCTGCGATTAAAAATAAAATTACTTTAACGTTGCATTTCAATCACAGAACTTACAGTTAAAAAAATAATGGTATAAAATTGGTGCACACGAATTTTAAGCCATAATTTTTCTGGACGTGTCTATATACACCCACGGTGTAGTTGGTGTAGGTGATGTTACAACTCATTTTAGAAAAAATCTCTCAGAAAGAACCAAATACTTTTTTGTAGCTCTACACCACATTTTGTGTTATGACAATATGAGTGAAAAAAAATGCTGTGTATGTGGTGTAGGTTGGTGTTATACCCAGAGTTACCACTGGGACTCATTTGAGTAAAAAAAACTCGTTTTTTTTAACCTTGCATTTCAATAACAGAACTTCCAGTTTTATAATATTATTTTAAGCTATTAATTTCAATGACAAAACTAATAGCACTTAAAACTCGCGCAAATTCCGGCGATGCCATGAGATTTTCAACTTTAACGACTGCAATAAGGCGGTGTTAAACGAACCAATACCAGCCTACACCACCTTTTGCAATCAAAATGCGGTGTTACAGCAACCAACAACACCTACACCGTGGGTGCATATTAAGACATTCCAAGTTTCGATGTGCAGGAAAATATTTTTCTCTGAAGAAAAAATTTTCTATACTAAAGTGTCCAAATATGCCTGGAGGGACGTCGACCTTCTTACATACCGAAAGCCGACCCAAATTCAAATGAAATGAATCAGATAACCGAAGGAGTTACTTTACAACAGTTACAGAAAAAAACAGTTTTTGGTGTTCAATGAGAAATTTTCTTTTCTTTTTTGATATTTTCTGATCCTCGTTGTGTTCAATTTAGGACAGTTTAGCACAGCGTTTTCTGCACCTCCTTTTGAGCAGGACCAAATTTGGTGAAAACTTTCAAAAGCAACTGTTGACTTTTGGTGAAAACTTTCAAAAGCAACTGTTGACTTTTGGCACGCAGTTTTTTCAATGCAAAGTGATTTTAATTTTTTAAAGCTCAAAAATATAAAAAAGAGTCAGAAAAATAGAATCTAATTATGTGCTAAAATTAAAATTACTCATTTATGAAAAAAGAAAATTGTGATGGTTTTCTTTCTGGTTTCTTTTGTTGCTTTTCTGACAATTAGGAAAGCTCTTACTTTTCTGACGTTTTTCACTGCTTCTATATGCTCTGCTGTACTGATCTGAAAAATTGCCCTGTAACACTGTTTATGTAAAATTTGAATGCGTTGTTCTTTTTTGTCGGTTGAAGTCATATTAATTCTAAACTGTTGAAAGTTTTTAATGTTTTGTTTTTCTTCTTTTTTAATAAAAATTATGGAAAAAATACAAATTCCGTGATTTTATTTGGCTTTTATGATTTTGAAATATTTTTGCGATTTCGATTATGTTCGTTCGTTAAACTTTACCCAGGGTTAACCCAGATTTCCTTGAAAACACTATGAGTTGTCAAAAAACCTGGGTTTATCAAGCTTCAAAAAACGCTAGACCACAAAACCACCACACATCCCCGTCATTTGATCTAAACAGATGTTTCAAAAACCGAAGAAGGGGTCGGCTGCGGGGTGTACTCAGACAGACTCAATGTAAGTC
Organism: Melanostoma scalare; assembly: GCA_949752695.1. Taxonomy (NCBI): domain Eukaryota; kingdom Metazoa; phylum Arthropoda; class Insecta; order Diptera; family Syrphidae; genus Melanostoma; species Melanostoma scalare. The sequence continues at coordinate 141,437,026 of OX456984.1, read as the reverse complement.
TCAGATTCCGCCTTCCAAACCATTGTAGCGTGTTCCAAGCGGAAATTTTGGCGATCAAAGAGATCCCATCGCGGCTAAAAAAAACGTGATATCCTCAGTGAGTATCCGGATCTTCTCCAAGAGTCAAGCAGCCTTCAAACCACTCGGTGCTGTTTCTACGAACTCAATAACCGCCTTCAATTGTCGCTTGTCTCTTAGGGAGATAGCTGAGAAGTTTAATATTCACCTTACTTGGTTGGCGTGGCACAGAGATATCCTAGGTAACCGCAAAGCCGATGAACTCGCCAGAAAAGGAACCGTTCTACCGATCTCAACCAGCAGATTGAATATTGGTATACCAATCGCTACATGCAAACTTATGCTAAACCAAGAGGCAATGAACAGAACAAATAATACGTGGTACAACTTCCGCGGAAGCTGTTTAGATCAGGAGGAGGAAGAGACAGTCCTACACCTCCTCTGCTCATGTCATGCGCTCTTCCTCAAAAGAAAACTGTCTCTAAGAAGATATTTTCTTGATGATCTAAGCGATCTGACGAACACAGATATCGTTCATCTATGTCGCTTTATCAAAAGCTTCAAATGGTTTAGTTAAGTGAAGTACTCCCTCACACACGTCTTATGGTATCATAATGGACTTAATATTGGTCTAAGTGTGTCAGTTGTTTTTCCTGACAGCCATTTAAATCTAACCTAACCTAACCTGTCATTTGAACAAAAATACGTCCAATTTGACAGCCCTGTTCATTGCCAAAACTCGTCCATGCAAAAACCTAGTGCGAGTTGAGAGAAAAAGGGAAAACCCAGGTATCAAAAAACATTCAGTTTGGCGTGTTTAGGTTTTTTTTTTTTTTTTATAATATACGCGCACATCAAGGGGTTATTAATACCCTTATAATGTTATTAACACAGTGCGAATGGTTAAGAAGGAAGGAAAGGATTAGAAAGGAGGTGCCGATGCACATTATTTTTAAACTTCTGTGTATTACAATGAGAGGGGAAAACAGAGTCAGGTAAAGCATTCCACATCCGAGTAGTACGGCTAAAGAATGAATCTCTATATTTCACTGTACGACCGAAATTGGGCTGAAGGTAAAACTGATTTGCATTCCTTGCGAGGCGTGTATTGCGGTTAAATTGCTTAAGGGGAGGAACGCAACTGGCTATTTCGTCCGAGCATTGTTTGTAAAAAAACCTATAGAAAAGAGAGAGACATGAAACATTACGACGATGATCAAGACAATCAATTGATTCAACAATTGAACTATCACCTATCATTCTTAATGCTCTGTTTTGAACCTTATCGAGTAGGCACAGTGATGTTTTAGGAGCACCTGACCAGATATGTGAATTGTACTCTAACTTAGGACGGATGTAGGCTTTAAAAATAGTAGCCAGATCAGAAGGGGTGAAAAATTTATTGCACCTTTTAAGGAAACCTAAGCATTTAGCAGCATTTTTAGCGACTTTAAATATGTGGTCATTCCAACGAAGATCATCGTTGACACACATACCAAGAACTGACAGCTTTTAGGTTTCTTCGATGCAGGTACCATTCATGGATAATGGCAATGGGGGAATGTTAAGCTTCAACGACAAGAGACAGCATTGAGTTTTCGAAGCATTGAATTCTACTCGGTTCATAAGACCCCATGAAACAATGCTGCCGAGGTCAGAATTCAATGAGCTTATCATACGCAACGGAACTATTGGTAGTCGACTTTCGTTACTACCGGTACTCGACTACCGGTACTACCGGTACTACCGGTACTACCGGTACTACGGTACTACCGATACTCGACTACCGTTACTACCGGTACTACCGGAACTACCGGTACTACCGGAACTACCGGTAGTCGACTTACTACCGGTACTAGTCGAGTACCGGTAGTACCGCTAGTACCGAAAGTCGACTACCGGCAGTGCCGGTAGTACCGGTACTACCGGACTCGACTAGTACCGGTAGTACCGCTAGTACCGAAAGTCGACTACCGGTAGTACCGGTAGTACCGGTAGTCGAGTACCGGTAGTACCGGTAGTTGCTGTCGAGTACCGGTAGTCGAGTACCGGTAGTACCGGTAGTCGAGTACCGGTAGTACCGGTAGTCGAGTACCGGTAGTACTACCGCTACCGGTACTACCGGTACTACCGGTACTACCGTAGTCGACTACCGGTAGTTCCGGTAGTACCGGTAGTACCGGTACTCGACTACCGGTAGTACCGAAAGTCGACTACCGGTAGTTCCGGTAGTACCGGTAGTACCGGTAGTACCGGTAGTCGAGTATCGGTAGTAACGTAGTACCGGTAGTACCTGTAGTACCGGTAGCGGTAGTACTACCGGTACTCGACAGCAACTACCGGTACTACCGGTACCGGCAAAAATCCTCGATCCTCGCCCGGCACCCCTCCAAGTGGGTGCCGGGCGGGCAATGTTCACTACATATACTTATCAGTGTCTGTACGATGTCAGACGGTGACAGCCAAAGTTAGGTTGGATCGCTGGGTGGTTGTGACTTCTCAATAGCACAATCCTTAGAAATCCAATCTCACCATAGATACGAGGTTCCTAGTTTCAGTGGTGGTGTGAGCATTTATAATCCGTAAAAATATAAAAATCAGAATAGACTAGCCTTACCCCGGTACACGGCTCTGCCGGGGCTGACCTTTTCCTTCCGTAGTTACTCGTGGGACTTTCTATGGAATTTTTTTAAAACTAACAAACAAACAAACAAACAAACAAACAGACAAAAAAACGAACAAAAAGACAAAAAAGAAAACTGGGGGGAGGCAACGAAAGTTGTACACATTCTCCGATTTGGCTGCAAAGTCGAAGCAGGAATGTGAGCCAACGGGCAAACCTTCCACCAGTGGGTTACAAGGTTCGCACACAGGCTCTGAACCAGCTGCAAAGCCAGTTCAGGTCTGTGCAGTGGGAACCAAGAATCCCGACTCTGGCGAGCAGCACAGCCCGCTGGAAACTGGTCAAGAGCATACTGCAAAGCTAGTTCTAGCCAGTGAATCGGAGGGCAAACGGACCGCCACTGCTAATAGAGGGGATGAAGTCCCCAATATTAGCTTTGAAAACAATTCGCCTGCTTTGGTGCTATCATCAAGACAGGACGAGATGAAACTTACAAAGAGGGGAAATGGAGGGGTGATCAACGACTCCGTCTCCACCTTGAATGCCCTTAAAATAAAGGACACGGGGAGGGTCGTTCAGACTGGCAGGGTTGGAGAGGCGATTAGCAACCCTACCTCCGCGGGTCGGTACGTACCCTCGTCGAGTACAATGAATCCTCCAATTGGTGGAGAGGGAGAGGTGATTAACAACTCCAGCTCGGCTGGAGTTAATTCTAGGCGGAATACGATTAATTTTAATTTTGGTGGAAATGGAACTTATGAAACCCATTGATTTAAAAGAAAAAAACATTAGATGCTCCCCTTATTTGCACTACAACTCACTTATTTTATGTGCAAAAGGCTTTTAATAGTGCACATTTTAAAGTTTATTTCAAGCACTACAAAACATCTTCTTGTATTAGAATGCATAAAATGCATCTGCTCGCCGCTAAATGGCATTGACCACAACGATTAAATTTCAGCCAAAATAAAAAATGGCTTTGATCATTTATATCTAGCTTAATATTGTTCTTAGAATACTTTATAAAAAAACCAAATTGTTTATTGTTTTACATGCTACAATTTTGTTCTTTATAAAATTTTCAATAAAACGTATAGTTTTGGAGATATTTGCAATAAATAGATGAAAAACGTGAAAAAATTGTGTGGCAACCACCCCCAGGGTGGTGGCGGTGTTCAAATCATTTTCACTTTTGAAGTTAAGGGTAAGATGAGCCTAATTCCAAAATTTCATGCAAATCGGTTCACAGTAAAAAAATTCGGAGGTAAGGCCCTATTTTTCGCTTCATTGACTGCACTATACCTTTTGGTCATATAAAAACTTGGTCTTCTGTAGGTGAGTATTGCAGGCGTTCCTGGCGCACTTAAATTTATTTCGGTTTTTTTCTGTAGGGTCATTTTTAAAAATCCGAAAACATTTATCTCTTTCCCTAATCATCTCCCTACAGCTCGAATAGAACCACGAATTTTCTTTGGGGATGATGCTCTTTGATCTATGCGGAACAAAGTTAGTCATGCCGTTGAGAATTACGTTAGATATCATATCAGCTGCTGCATCCACGTTACAGTCGAGAAAGCACAATAACCGATTGAAATTTCGAAAGAAATTATTCAGGCCGTCCCAATTGGCTTTCTCATATTGCCATACAGTTCTTTTTGGGACTTTCTCTCTTTTTACTGTGACGGAAACCGGGAAATCTACCGATATGACACAATGGTCCGATGTGCCTAGAGGTGATGACACTTTAACCCGTTATTTTTCGGGATGAGAAGTGAGAAACAAATCTAATGTGTTGGCCGAATGGACAGAAATATCCGGAACCCGAGTGGGCTCATCAACAAGCTCAGTTAAAAGATTTAATTCAGCAAAGATCTCAACACACCTACCTTCGGGTTTTGTCTGGTCAGAATGACGAAGCCACCCAGAATTGTGTACATTGAAATCACCCGCAATGGCGATTTCAGTGCGAGGATAAAGGGAAACAATTCTAGTAATGGAGTCAGATAGCGCATCGAACTCGTTAGAAGTTGAATTACTATCTAAATTGGGGCTTCCATAAATAAAACAGTAATGGATGATATGCTTATTGACGGTGAGTTTTAACCACATGAAGTTAAAGTTCGTATTTGAACAGAGGCCGTACTGTGGTAGAAGTTGATAAGCAACATCATTACGGATATACACGGCGAGGCCATGGGAGAAAAAGAATAATGGCACCAAGCTATACCCAGGAAGGAAAAACTCTGAAGGATCAGAATCCGAACCCACCTGTGTTTCACTCAGTGCCAAAACAGCTGGCCTGCATTTAGCAGTGTGAGCTTACACTGAAAAGAAATTTGATCTCAGCCCCCGGATGTTGCTAAAATCAACACTGAAAATACCCCTCATTACAACACACAGAAATAAAAAAACAAAATACTAACAAAGACAACTAAGTCAAACCATCAGGTGAAGTTCCCAAAAGAAAACCGAAAAAACTACTAGGTTTATCAAAAAACGCTTTGCGGCGACCACAAGGCTTCAACGAACGAACCAATTTTTAAAATCTGACAGCCCTGTTGGAATAGTTTTTCTGAGCCTCAGGTATTAAATAATCCAAAGCCGAAAGACTTGTTGACGAGTGCTGAGTTAAAGGCTTGTAGAACGTAGAGAATCTATTTATATTTTTAGTGACTATGAAACTTAATAAAAAAAACTGGGATATGGACCCCAATGCAACAAAATCGGAAGTTATGTTTTTTGGCAACAAAAAAAATTAACTCAACCTTGCATCTAGCCTAGGACAAACTCATGTCAAAAATGCTCAATTTGACATTTATGGTAAGCTAGGATTTAAATAAAAGCTTTGTGGCGACCACAGCCCAACCCCAGGGCCTAAGCAAATGAAGCAATTGATTGCAGCACACAAAAATATTTAAACTAAATGTCAACAGCTGATTTTGACCGTTTCACAAATCTGTTCTTCCTCAAAATTGGCTCCAGATGCTGTTCTAAACTGTTTTCGACAGAAAGCGAATCAAAGCATTAAGTTTCTTAGTAAATTTAACTAAATTCGATCTGGGATTCGTCAGAAGTTGTCAAATGAAAGTTGACTTATGATCAATTAGAGGTCGCATTTAGTTTGCCATGCCATAGATTCCTTCAAAAACTTGTTAACCTTTTTCGAAATAATAAATAAAAATAAGAATAATAACAATAGTTTGACTATCTGAAAAATTTGATTGTGTAGAACGCGCTCAAAGTCATTAAACTCAATAAATAAAGAAATAGGGTGGCGCCACAGAGCGGGGAGGCCCCGGCGTCTAGCGCATTTCTCATGCCTTGTGAGGAAAAAGAGGGGACCTACAGCTTTTTACCCATTCCGAAAGACAAATCAAGAAATCGCTTTTCATGGCAATAAATTATCTATCGGGAAACTTGCTAATTCCTTCCGAAAGGCGAGTCATTAAACACCAAAGACTTTTGTTCAGAATAGCAAAGTTCATACTGTGCACTTAGTTGGGTAGACTTCGTTTGATGGATTTTGGATGGTCGGATGTATCAGACTTCTCGTCCAACATTATGACATGATATTTTCCCACTCGTGCAACTTCAAAATTTTTAAAAATATTTGAATTCGTCTGAGCGTTCACATAATCAACATTGCGGCGTACCCCACAGGCGGATCACTAGTGTGAAGCAGAAAAGTGGGAGAGTTGTGATCGCTTCAAGATCGTTACTCGTAACGCCGGAAATGAAAAGAAGAAAGAAGAAGGTCGTACAAACCAAAGTCTGCCCAACTATGTAATTGTACAGTGTGAACTCCGCTAATAGAAACTTGGTCATTTGTTTGTTCCGAACAGTTTAGACTAAAGTCTTTAAACAAAGCTGTTGTTTGAGATGTATGAGATAGTCGATCTAAAATAACCAAGACTCAGAGTCTCTTAGTGAGCATCCAACGGATTTTAAAAGAACTTAAATAAGTAAGTAGTCATGTCGTGAGGAAGGGAGGAAATTATGTCAACTTAAAGGAGGACTTACAGAAACAGATCATTTGCATATCATCTCTATTCATCAATTAGGATTTCAATTGATGTACTTAAAGATCTGAACCAAATACCTACCCTAGATAAACTGCCAAACGAAGCCGTATAAAACAGTATGAAAAAATTTGTTCAGAAAAGCGATGCTCATACTGCTTGTGCTTGGACTGCAATGACCTATTGCCTCACGAAATCCTTTGAGGGATTTACAATTGGACTAAAAACAACTTGTTATCTTGTCCTGCAATACTCGTCAATGTCAATGAGTCTATTTTCATGGAACCCGGGCGTCAATTCAAAAATTCTACAAAATAACTAATTAGAAAATTATATAGATAGTATTATGTATTTTTTCTGCTTGTTATGTTAACAATGCAAGTGTGTAAAATTATGAGCGGCCTGACACTTGACCTCAACCTCATTTTTAAAGGGTTTATGCAACTATACAAATGCAAAGAGAAAGTTATTCACACGGCAACTCAGACTATTAGTCACAAATTCAGACACAAAATAAAAACTACTTTCGAACCTTCGGTCTTCATTGATACCGGGTTAAGTTAAAAAAAATACATTTTTTTACATTTAAACTTATTAGAATGGCCCTTGAATATAATTAGCATATGGCAATGGGTATCGAAGATGCAATAATTATGCAAGAAGGTGGGGCTTTTCGTTTTTTAATCTAGAGTCACATCCAACTTCTAACTTACCGTGTTTAACAGAAAAAAAAGAAATACTGATAGCAAAAAATAAGCAAATAAAATTATTTTTACTTTATTTTCACTGGCTTGCACTAAATCAATAAATACGTGTACGTTTTTTGCCCTGATTTGGTTATTTTATTGACGTTCTACGATTTGGTTTCAGTAGGCGGAAGTTTTTGTTCGATTCAGTACTGTCACTTCTAACAAATATCTTGTTTATTTGTTTTTTCACATACAGACTAAATTACGCGAGAAATAAACAAATTAACCGAGATGAAAATACTAATCTTAAATTTCGCGACAAGTATTTTACTACAACTTTCGCTAGTATACTTTGGAACGATGAACAACCGAACGAACAGAAACCAAAATAACGAATAACAAATGAATTTTCTTGAAATCAAGTGGATGGGTATATTTTTTTCTACGTTTTTATATCAGCCAGCTTAAAACACATTGGAGTGAAGAAGATGTTAGTACTTTATTTCTTATTCCTTTTTGACAAATCGGATGACATTTTCGACAGCTCATCGATTTGTTGGTCGTTCATTTTTGGATGAACGTTGTTTTTCAGAGATGGTACATGTACCTTGTTTACACTGGCTTAATCACACTTGAAATCAACCATCCGAATCTGCCAAAAAGCCAAAATTCACAATCAAGTTATGATTGTGAGGTTTCACTGATTTCGGACTAAATCGGGATATTAATGTTCATTTACAAAGTTCACATTGATCGATGTGTTGAAACTTCGTGCGAATAGATGCTATTGTTTTCTTGTTCTCCTACTCTGTTACAACAATTTGTTGGTACTAGCCGAGTTCACACTGTGCAGCTAGTAAACAGACTTCGTTTAATGGAGTTTGGATAGTTGGATGTAGTTTGCGTTCAAACTTATCAGATTTGTCGTAATATTTGAAAATCATCCAACAAGTTGGACAAGCGGTCGTCTGAGGGTTCACATTATCCAACATTGGTCGTTCAAGCCAAAGTCTGTCCAACTAATTGTACAGTGTGAGCTCGGCTATTGACTTGCAGTCGATTCGTTGAACATGTAATCACTTTGGTCGATTTGTTGCTTCAACAAATCGACTAATGTGAACTTCGTCATAGGGAACGTTCAAGAACCTATTGGATAGACTAAACTCGTTTCCACTTAGAATCGGGTAATCGAATCGGATTATGATTCAGATTTCGATGCAGGTATCTACTTACCTCACTGAATCGAGTATTCTAGGTATACAACACATACCTTTCGAGTCGATCCAGCTACAAGAGCTGTATCGGATCGGGTAAGGCCGTGCGCAAACCAGCGCGGTGAGTGCGTGCGATGCGATTGCGTTAAGTCAAACTTCCATGTAACCTTATGGAGGTTTGACTTACAACTTACTTAAACCTACAAATTGGTAACAGAGAAGGAGAAGAAGAAAACAGTCGCATTTATTCGCAGAAGTTTCAACACATCGACCAATGTTAACTTCGTCAAGGAATTCGAGAAATTCTTCTAAGCTCGTATTTTTTTCAGTTTCCACCTTTCATCGCTGGATTGTATCTAGGCAATAGTTACAGAATTGTCAAAAGATCTGTCAAATTTTATATCAAAGGATATTAAGACCAAAGGAAGAAAAAGTAATGCTAAAAAATGGTTCTCAATGCAACAAATGTCATGCAGTTTCTTGGTTTTCTAAATTCGCAAAAATATAAAAAAATGTGAAGTAAAATAAGTTTGTTCTTTTCAACAATGACAGCACTATGAGATTTTTAGATCATGACTCATAAATGAGTATGAGCTTATCGCCAAACGTTTATAAAACGTTGTATACGTTTGACAACTACTGTGACGTAATAAGAAAAATAAACGCAAAAACTCAGTAGTATGTTGTCGACCTTATCCTTATCAGTCTTCAACGTTGAACGTTTAATACCTTCGTTAAGTTTATACAGTTCAGTGGCACATACACATCAAATTTTCAATGGCGTTTTTTGCAAGCACGGAGTAGTAGATGTAAAAGTGAATTTGTATTCGTATTTATTTTATATCAAACGCCGATTAAATTTTTTGCTATAAAAGCACTGAGTTGATAAACGTTGACCATAGAAAGTATATTTACGAAACCTTACTCCACCATGGCGGGAGGAGGAGCAGCATCAGGAGCCAAAGTGATTCAAGTCACTAACATTGCTCCGCAAGCCACCAAGGACCAAATGCAAACTTTGTTCGGAAACATTGGAAAAATTGAAGAAATCCGACTATACCCAACTGTTCGTGATGTTTCGTGTCCTGTGCAGTCTCGCATCTGCTATGTTAAGTACGTTGAAAACTCTTGCGTTCCCGTAGCACAGCACTTGACCAATACAGTGTTTATTGATCGAGCATTAATTGTCATTCCCGTGCTGTCTATACCAGAAGAATATCGTGCGTTAGAAATGTCTAAGAATGGAACTATAGTTCCAGGTTTACAAAAACCTGATTCCAAGCTACCGCCGGAAGTTATTAATCGCATTGAAGGACAGTCACCACAGCAGGTAGGTCGATGCAGTCGTAATAAAGAAACAAAAACAAAAAAACCTTCTTTACAGGTAATAAGGACATACGACCCCAAGTTGTCTGAAAACAACCTTCCTGAATACCCAGCTCTTCCATCATTCTACGATTCTAGAAAGATTGAAGAAATTCGTCGAACCGTAATTGTGTGCGATGTGAAGAACGAGTGGCGTCTAGATGACCTAATGGAGTGCTTTTCGCGAGCTGGTGAGGTTAAGTATGCCCGCTGGGCCGAGAAAGATTCTAAAACGTATTGCATGATTGAGTTTTGTGAACAGCAAAGTGTTATACATGCACTTCGTATGCATAGTATGGAATTCAAGGGTGGATACTTGAGTGTATACCATGCAACCGACTCAATTTCCAAGCCAGAAGCAAAAAGCAACGAAGCTGCACAGGCAGAAATTGAAGAAGCAATGACCATAGTGAAAGAAGCCCAGAATATGATTTCGGCAGCTATTGATCCAGTGATTGGGATGTTAGCTAAGGACAAGCGCCGGCGTTCGAGATCGCGTTCTCGTTCTCGAGATCGACGAGCTTCACGTTCACGCTCGCACCGATCTAGGTCAAGGCGTAGATCGCACTCCAGAACGAGATCGAAACGTTCGCGCAGCAAGTCTAAACGATCACGATCTCGCTCCAGACGTTCGCATTCGCGCAAGCGATCGCGTTCACGTAAGCGGTCGCGATCTCGTCGCAAGAGCCGCTCTCGCTCGCATTCAAAACGTTCGAAATCTCGTGATCGTCGCAAGCGTTCTCGATCCCGTCGCCGCAGCGCTTCCCGAACATCCCGATCACGGCGATCCAGATCAAGAAACGTTAAACGTTCACGTTCTCGTGATCGTAAACGTGCTCATCGTACTCGCGAAGAAAAGGGAAGAACAACTAGGTCGCGCAGTAAGCGACGCTCGCCATCGCGCACAACCTCTAGTCGCACTAAAGAAGTTTCTGTGGCTAAGTCGAGTTCCAAAAGACGCTCTCGTACACCCGATTCTCGCAAACTAAAGAAAATTGTTGAAGATACAGTAGTTCAGCGAGACTACGACGCTGAAGAGAAGATTGGACTTCGGTCGAGTACCGACAAAGCCAGAAAATCGGCCAGTTTGGAGAAGTCGGACAACATGGACATATCCAACTCTCCATAGATGTGCAAAGAGTCGGCGACACTTATCAATCGTAAGATGCAACAAAATAAATATTGAATTGCTTTTTTTCTCAAAAATAAAAGATGACTTATCATACTAATAACTAAAAAATTGTTTTTTTTTTTTTCTTTTTTTTTTAAGGGGAAGATGCTTTTTTGCTGCAATGGTTTTTCAACAGATGCGGAGTCCTTTTCTTTTTTTACTTTCATTTCAGATATCTGCTTTTATTAAAAGGTTAGGTTGGATGGGGTGCAGACTTTCATTAAGTTACTTAGGGACTTTTAATTGGAATTATTCTATAGATCATCGAAGTCTTGTTGGGGCAAAATGAATTGTTTTGCAATAAGCACTTTTTTGAGTAATTATGACATCAAAAAAGATTGTTGGCTATAAGGGATAGCTTCATCTCCTTAACACTGTGCCTTCACTGGCCATGGTTCACATTATGTGGACTCGAATAAACATGAAATGTCCAACAGAGGCGAAACATTTCATGTTATATGTCGATGCTTCCACGTTGCTATCTTCGATTTTGATTCAACAGAGGAGGTCAAAATAAATTTTTAATATGATTGTTTCTGTTTCAGAGTTGTTGCAATAAAAATGAGTCGTCTTTACCAAGTCTCGTTAACCTAAATGCGTGTAAGATGTTTAGCATGAAATGTTAGACAAAAAAAAAAACAGCAAAAATAGCGAAAGTTTTTGCTGTTTTTTGTTTTCGTTTCGTTTCTTGGCAATTATGTTTAACGATACTCGCTGTCATTTACTACTGTTTTTGGTGGTCGTTTTGTATCGTTCTGCCTTTAAATGGATCTATTTTCGTAATGCATAATCGGTCTATGTTGTGACTATCGTGTATTTTAGCTGGTGTTTCGTAATTCGTAATATGGACCCTATGGAGAGCCCGTGTAAAGTTCATGAACTCTTACTTATGGCAATCTATTTTAAAGTACTCTGTTCTCTGTATCTCGTTTCCAAAAAAATTATATTCGAAAGCTTATTTTATTCTAGGAATGGAAATGAGAAGATATACGAAATTCAAAATAAGGTTTTAATTGCTTCTGCAACTTCTCTTTCAAATACCGAATTCAAAAATCAGTTCCACAAAAATTTTTCTAACAGAACTAAGTACCTACATATATGTACATGGTAGAGCCCTGTGGCAGGAAGTTCTATCTTAGAGTGTCGTTAGTGTGACTCAAAAGTCCTTCAATTTAGAAAGTTTCATATATCTCAATCAAACAAACACCATACGAAAATTGTCTTTTTTTATGTTTTATAACGTCTTTTTCTAGCGAGGATAGTAAATTCAGTGTAAAGATTGGTTCCACTTTTCGGTGAGATATGCCATCTATTCACCAATGGACCTTTTGCTACGAAAGCCGTACTGTCGGTCATTAAAAAGCTTTCGTTCTTCAGGATATTTTATGGGAAGATTCGTTTTTTTTTTAGTTGGGCTGGAGAAAGCAGTTTTCCATCTGCTCGGAAAGAGAAGAAACGGATAGATAGCAAAGCTTACACGGATTTATTTATATTAAGATCGTCAAGAACTCCCGCTGCCGATTGAGTTTGAAAAAATATCTGCTTCATTGCAGAGTTTACAGTTTCAAGCTTAGGCGGAGCCAATGTACTATTAGGAAGTGTCTACATGGCAACAAATTGAGCTGCCAGCAAATTGGCTTTATAGATGGGTTTGACATATGAAGAGTCATTGAAGACGAGCGTTGGGACCGATGACGTGGTCGAGTTCTTAATGTTCTTAACAAAAGGCAAAAATTTTTGTTTCCTTTTGGACACAACATTATTTTTTGTCTTACTTTTTGATCATTCAAAAACTTTTTTAGAAAAAAATAAGATTCTTACGGAGTGTTGATTTTTAATAATCAAAATGAAAAGTTCAATTGACCTTCACTCCTTATGCGTTTCGCTCAGGTACAAACAGTGAGCTCATCAGTTAGATGCTGTTTGTACCTTTCTAAGACGCAATGTTTGGTCGATGTTTGTCGACACATATATAAAGTTTACAGTGCAAACACACTGTAAACTTTATATATCTAGGGGAATGGGATTGCATTCTTGCACCTAGAGAAGGTTTGCCCATGGTCTGGCCGATGTTTATTGAAAAAAAGAAAAAATAATAAAAAGAATTTATTCATGCTTATTTTGACATTCTATTCGATAGAAAGTTAGTCAAATTCGAAAGAAGTGCACTTTGAGACTTGAATGATTCGAATGATAAACATGTAAAATTTTCGAATCGTACGAGTTTCAATTTTCAAAATGCACTTCTTTCGAATTCGACTAACTTTCTATCGAATAGAATGTCAAAATAAGCATGATTCTTTTCTTACGGAGTGTTGATTTTTAAAAATCAAAATGAAAAGTTCAATTTATATATGTGTCGACAAACATCAACCAAACATTGCGTCTTAGAAAGGTACAACCAACATCTAACTGATGAGCCCATTGTTTGTACCTGGGCGAAACGCATAAGGAGTGAAGGTCAATTGAACTTTTCATTTTGATTTTTAAAAACTTTTTTAGTTATATAAGCATTCCGGATGTTTCTAGCCCGTTTAAATAAATTTCGCTTCTTTATTAGCCCTATTATGGTACAAGATCGGAACGAAATTCTTTCCTTAATCGGACGTATCTCCGAAAAGAACGAAACAATGCGATGAGAATGTCAAACTCACCGCAACGCGTCTAGAATTCATGCGATGCATGGCGATTAAATGTGAAAATGGTGGGAACGCGTTCGGAATTCATGCGATGCATGCCGATTTCTTGGTTTTCTGATCTATACGATGTCTCCGACAGCAAGGTAGTCGTGGAAGGGTTGTACGTAAACAAAAAAAAAAAACTTATGTCAACTACATGCGTCAGTGTTTCCTTTACAAAATGGATAGGGTAAGGTCGCCTAAATTCGAACACTCCCAGTTGTCGAACACTTTTTGAAAAACATCGCTCAAACTGCATTATTTCTCATTTTTTTAATTTCTTTTAATGCGAAATTGTAAAGGGTGTTATACTCTTGAACCTTCAGAAACAACTCACAAGTACAACCAATGTAAACGTTTAAAAAATAGTAGTTTGTGACTAGCTTTCAAAGATTAGGGCAATTGTTGGTTTCCATATAAGAAGGAGACTGTTGCAAGTGTCGTGAGAAACTATGATTTTAAGGGGCAATTGAAGCTAAATATTTATGTTGTAAGGTTTTTTCGTTATATAATGCTTATTTTAGTTCATTTACGTCAAAACTTTATCTTAAAAGTTTATAGTTTTACTAGATTTTAGCTGTTCGATCAAAGGAAACTAAATTGTTGCGAGTTTCCTGTTCGAACACTAGTGTTCGAATATAGGCAACTTCATCAAAATAGTTTTTTTAAGCTCAGGCCTTACATGTTATAAGAAACTAAATAATTTTTACGTCTTTCTATCAATAAAAGTAGCAAAACCTTTGGGGCCAGTATTCGAACACCTTTTTTCAGTGTTCGAATCAAGGAAACTCAGTACAATTTTAGGTTTCCTTTGTTCGAACAGTTAACAATTTCAATTATGACATAGGTGTCTCATAACTTCTTGCCAAAGAAGATGGCTTAAGAAATATAGGTTGTCACCATTTAGCATAACCATTTAACGTACACCCAACTTTGTGCTCAAAAGAAAGACTTTGTGTGCAACTCTTCAAATCTTATCTGATTTATGTGGTTCAATAAAATTGAGAAAATATAAATATAAAAAAAAATATAAAAAAAAATATTAAATATAAAAAAAAAAAAATATAAAAATAAATATAAAATATAAAAATATAAATAAAAATGTTTGGATAATTTAAAATAGAGAAAACTTTAAAAATGTCTGTTTTGTGTAGTAATTAAATGTTAGTCTTAACCCAAAAAACCATGTTAGAAATAAGGAAACTTGATGTTCGGCTTTAGGAAACAAGTGTTCGATTACTGGGGAATTGGACTGTTTTCCAGTTTATATTGTTTTATAAAAAAACGGTTAAAGTTACAGAATTAAATTTAAGTTTATTAAATAAAGTTTGAGTTTGAGAATCTAATTAATTTAACTTCGTTTATTGAATATCGAAGGTTGTCTGGCAGTGAGCGATTACTTTATTGCAAGTCACTAAGTGTTCGACAACTGGGGACATGACCCTACCATAAACAAAATAAATGTTACGATCGGAGCTTCTCTACGATCGTATGTTTCTCCGATCTGTTACGATGATAGGGCTGTATTTTTACCGTGACGGAATACGTAGAGTCTACTCATG
The DNA here is from genome assembly GCA_949752695.1 of Melanostoma scalare. Taxonomy (NCBI): domain Eukaryota; kingdom Metazoa; phylum Arthropoda; class Insecta; order Diptera; family Syrphidae; genus Melanostoma; species Melanostoma scalare. The sequence goes on along the minus strand of OX456984.1, from coordinate 141,421,687 downwards.
ACACAATGGTCACATTTGCTTAGAGAAAATAATAATACAGTGCTCCCCGGATAAGTACTTCTTAGGTTTTGCTATCTTTTAAGTGCGATTAACCGGGAAAGTTAGTTATTCAAACCTGGTTACGTGCTTGCTGATAAAAGGACCCGATTTATTACCTTAAAAGCGTTCGTAAGTGTGTTGTTCGTTGAAGCCCTGGGGTTGCCACAATGCGTTTTTTGAGAAACCTTAAGTTGCCTGAATGTCAATTTGAGTGTTTTTTGAGCCCTAGGGTTGACCTAGGTTTTCTCTCAAATCGTCCTGGGTTTTTGCTATGGCGATTGGTATGTGTTTGTCAAATGGTATGTGTTTTTATTCAAATGGCAGGGATGTGGTGATTTTGTGGGTAAGCGTTTTTTGAGAACTGGAAATCCCAGGTTTTTTTACAACTCATAGGGTTGTTAAGAAAACCTCGCTTTTTTAAATTTATTTCAAACTAACTTACAATAGAATGGCGACCGAGGGGCCAGGGCCCCCAGTCTCATTTTATAGTTTGTGGACAAAATGACGAGTAGGCTCCCTGCAGAGAGTCAGCTCGTACTCCCTTTGCCTCAAGCACCCTCAATTTTTTTCTGTGGTGAAAACAAAAATAGACAGCCTTATTATGAGTTTCACGTGAACAGCTTTTCGCCCGGAACATTTTTGTTCGCCCGGAATTTTAAAAGCTATTATGGGTTTCACCTGAACAAAATTCCAGACTTAGGTAAGATAAGCGATACGCAATACCAAAAGGAAAATTTATCGAAGCTTTCGACCCTTGTCGCATCGAATGTTAGACGACACTCGTAATAAGGGCCTTACAATTTTTCCGCTTTTGTTGTTCACTTGTTCGCCTCACAAAAATAAGTGAAATAAATTGCTCTCAACGTTTTCACATTTCACGGGGAAAAATAGCTCATAATAAGGGAATTCTTTCGAACATGGAAATTTTTCCCCCGAAACTCATAATAAGGGAAAAGTGAAATGGGATCTTTTTCGAGGGAAATGTTTTTAGGTTAAACTCATAATAAGGCTGAGAGTCTTATTTAAAAACCAACTAAACAATGGCGACAAATGTTCCCGGTCAAAGGCTCACGCTCTAATTTATCATGTGTACAAAATGGCACAATGCGGAAACATTTGACTATCAAATTCTTTTCTGTCCCTCAAATCAAGTTTGGTAGGCAAGTCCTACAGTGTTAAGCCTAGTACGCACTGCTAATGCTGATGCGAAACGAAACTGTTCGTTGGTTGCGAGTTTATGAATTGAATATTTCTCAATTCTTAATTCTCCAACTAGCTTATGAATTGAAATTTCTCAATTCACAATTCTCCAACTAGCTTTTGAATTGATTTTTTTTTTCAATTCACAATTTACAAACTAGCTTGTGAATTGAATCTTTCTCAGTTCATAATTCCCAAACTAGCTTGTGAATTGAATATTCTCCAATTCACAATTCTCAAAATAGCTTGTGAATTAAATCCAGACTTAAGCAATAAATTAGCTTAAGCTTTTACAACCCTGGTCTAGAGAATTTCGTGTATCTCGAACAAAAACAAAATGGCTGTCAGAGGGTCTGTTCACAAATGTGTATCTGAATAAAATCATTGTATGGAATCTATAGTACTAGGTTTGTTCGTTGAAGCCCTAGGGTCGCCATAGGGTCGCCACAAAGCGTTTTTTGAGAAACCTAAATTCACCCTGAATGTCAAATTGAGTGTTTTTTGAGCCATAGGTTTGCCATAGGTTTTCCCCAAACTCGCCCTAGCTTTTTGCTGTGGCGATTTGAGGGCTGTCAAATAGCATGTATTTTTTTTTTAGTGACAGGGATGTGTGGTGATTTGTGGTGTAGTGTTTTTTGAGGACTGGAAAACCCAGGTTTTTTTGACAACTCATAGGGTTGTCAAGAAAACCTGGGTCAACCCTGGGGAAAGTTCAACGAACAGACCTACTATCGAAAACAAAAACGGTCGCTCAAAGCTATCTATTGATCCGCCGGCGTTCTAGAAATTACAGGGGAATGTTAGTACGCCGGCGGATCAATAGATGGCTTTGAGCGACCGTTTTTGTTTTCGATAGTGCTATAGATTCAAGATGTAATGGTTTTCCCTCTTGTTCCTTATTCCTCTAAGCTCTAAGGTTTCAGCAGCTAAACTGTTGTGAACCCTCCTATTCGGAGTGCAAATTGATACTTAAGTTTGTCTCTTTCAAAAAAAACTAAGGTAGGAATGAGACGGTCGTATTATTGTGTAGCCAATCAACACGACCCAGACCCATCTATTCCTACAAAAAAGAAGCGAATTTGTCAGGTGTCACACATCTGACTTGGCTGTCACAATTCACAAAAGAAAACCAAGAGCTGCGTAGTCAAAAAACTATAAATATTGCAAAGCTGGAAGGAATTATTTTTGTTCTGTAACTGTTTCCTAAAAGAAGAAATATTGAAATTGAATTCAAAATTAAAACCGAGCAACAAATTCAATTCTGAATAAAGATTTTATAAGGTAACAGTTCTGTGAACCTACTCCGGGTCGGTCATTTGGACTTGCTGTTTGTGCTTGACAAGTTAGTAAATAAATAAATTACCTGATTTCTAAATTTCTAAAATTCTTTTATTAATATAACTTATCATAAATTTTTCTTATTTATCCATAGGATGCAAATCTCTACGGTATATCTGTCAACGTTGACCCTTGCGTTTACTAGTATCGTTACTGGAAATGCATTTTACAAGAAAAAACAATTCTACCCCTCGGTGGTGTACATCACGAAATCGAATACTTCGATGGCTGTAATATACATCCAGTTTTTTGTTGTAGTTTTTGTTTTTGGAAAATTATTGAGAAAACTCTTTCTGGGAACACTACGTTCAACTGAATTCGAACACTTGTTGGAAAGATTTTGGTACGCACTTACGGAGACTTGTCTAGCGTTCACCGTATTCCGAGACGACTTCAATCCACGATTTGTTGCACTGTTTACAGTTTTGCTTTTCTTGAAGTCATTTCATTGGTTAGCTGAAGAACGGGTTGATTTTATGGAGCGGAGCCCAGTTTTAGGATGGCTGTTTCATGTAAGAGTATTGAGTTTGTTAGTCGTCTTAGGTTGCATGGATTATTGTTTGCTAATGCATGCTTATAACTCAACCATTGTTCGTGGACCAACGGTACAACTTGTCTTTGGATTTGAGTATGGAATACTCTTGACAGTAATTGCAAGTATTGGAATAAAGTATTTACTACACGCCGCTGAAATGCAAACAGAAAATCCTTGGGAAAATAAAGCTGTATTCCTTTTGTATACAGAGTTGGTAATTGGACTGATCAAAGTTCTGCTCTACGTTCTATTTGTGGTGATAATGGCCAAAATATATGCTTTGCCCATGTTTGTTTTTAGACCAATGTTCTTTACAATTAGAAGCTTCAAAAAAGCTTTAAGTGATGTCATCATGTCCAGAAGAGCAATACGTAATATGAATACCCTATACCCAGATGCAACTCCCGAAGAACTAAGATTGTCAGACAATATTTGCATTATATGTCGGGAAGACATGATTGGCAACTCTAAGAAACTACCCTGCGGACATATTTTCCATACAAGCTGTCTACGATCGTGGTTCCAACGACAGCAGACATGCCCAACATGCAGACTAAATATACTACGTAATACCAATGTCAATGCTACTGCTGCAAGAGAGGACGCAGCACCTGTTAATAACGTACCGAATATTGATCCTTCTGTTAGAACAGGTATTGAAGAAACCATTCAAAACACCGGTGTACCAAATGTTCACAATATTCCGATACCTGGAATGCCGATGTCCCAAACACCAATGGTCTTCCCAAGTCCTATACCATTCTTAGCACATTTTTCAGTACCACCGCCTACTATGCCTCCAAATTTGACTTCCCTTTCCGACGAAGAACTAAGAGCGTTAGAAGGTAATGAACGACGCAATATTGAAGAACGCCTGAAACTTTTGGGAAATATAAAACTTCTCATTGATGCTTCTACTGTTCTTATGAATCAGTACTCCTTAGTAACAGCATATAACCCTCACGTTTTACCAACATCTTCCGCTGCTTCAACATCCAACGCTTCGAAAACTGAAAAAGTAGAGCAAGAGGCTCCGTCAACATCAAGTAAAGACGCAACTAAAACTGACGCGTCTGTTGAGGAGCCAACTATTAAAAAGGAACCTGACGAAAAACATCCAAATGTAAATATAAGCGATGTGACTGTTGAAGATATCGGTGTCGAAGAAGATCTCAGCCATTCCACTAATAGTACTGTAGGCGCTGATTCAACGGAACTAAACGAGCTTCGGAAAAGGAGGTTAAAGTATCTGCATGGAACTACTCAGATGTAAATTGGTAATTGATTTTTTTAAATGAAGCAATTAACTGCACCCAGCTTGTGATGGTCAAGGTGGTTGGAATGTATCAGAAAACGAAAAAAACTTAATCTTATTCTAAACGAAATTGATAAATAAAGTAAAATGCTTTAAATTGTAAACATATAAATATGTGTTGTTTCTTTGGAACTGATTTTCGTCGTCAGAATAATATACATGCCTACAGTCTATAACATTTGGATAGCCTCAGGCGGAGTTAATTGTTTGCATGACAAGGTAGAACTCTATTGGTAAGACTAAAATATTAAGCTCACGACAAGTCATTGCGTTATCTACTTCTTAAGTTATTGCATGCAACAAAACTTTAATCATTTCCTAGAATATATGGTGATGAACAGATATTTTCTTCTCTCACAGTTCACAGTTAGAAAAATAATCGGGGTAATCTTCGTAGCCGTGTATAAAAAAGCTCAAATGGCAATCGTCGTTGAAACAAAACGACTAAAATTAAAGTTAAAAGCTCAGGGCGGCGCTGGCGGGCGGCGCGTTGTGTATTATGGCCTTATGTTTTAGTAGTAGTTGTATTTATCTATTGTTCTTTACTTATATGGACGATGGATATCCAGATCAATTTTCCTGTTAGTATTAATTATTGTTCATAATTTTGAATTCTTACCATAATTCATCAAGCACGTATTCGAGTTAAATCTGTTAACCTTTCAAACCTTGTGGCTCAATAAAGGTAGTTTTTGATAATTTTTTAGGAAAATATATCTGGTCGGTAGTAGGTTTGAACAAAACAATATGAAAAAGCCCAAAAAAGTACACATGTCAATAGACAATACGGTTGGCGAGCGTGATATCACGTTGTTAGTTTGTTGGTAGTGTTTCTTTTTCAGTACGAAAAGGTCTAGAACCTTAAAATCGTAGACAACTATTACTTATGATTAGAAAATTTACTTTCTTATTTTGTGTCCTTTACAATGAAAGAGTTATTTATTTGAATATGAGCCAATTTTTTTTGATCGCGTCCACTCAAAAAACAGAATTTCAATAAAGCACTCAACTTGTAATTTTGCATTAAACATAAATTCGCGTGTCCCGACTAGGTTTACTTTATAAGCTAAGATCTAGGAAAAACTATTTGTTAAATATCAAACAATTATTTCACTTTTGCTTGCAAAACTTGGTTAGTTCCGGAGGCCTTGTCTCATGAACTACTAAGAATCGGGATTGGGATTGTTGCCCGTATATTTTTAAATCGATAGAGACTGATTTTGTTATTCATCGCAACCTTAACTTAAATAACGTACATATGTTAGTGGAATCTTCAATGCGATCAACATTTAAACTACATCCGGTGTTCCCCAAGGCAGCCATTTAGGCCCTCTCCTCTTCATTCTCAGTATTAACGACATTGAAATGATCATCAAACACTCCTCTATCTCTCTCTATGCGGACGATACTAAGTTTTACCGGATCATTTCTTCTTCTGAAGACTCTTCCCACCTCCAACTTGACCTCGACAATTTTTCAATATGGTGCTCCAAAAACTGCCGGGAGCTAAATGTTTCTAAGTGCCAATCAATAACCTTCTCACGTAAACGCATCAAATCTACTCCCCGTCTCTATCTTCTAAACGGTCAAATCATTTCCACCGTAGAGGTGATCCGGGACCTTGGGATTATTTGCGACCGTGAGCTGAATTTCCTCAAACATATCGACGATATAATCCTTAAGGCAAATTCAGCACTTGGCTTCGTGAAGCGATGGTCCAAAGAATTTGCAGACCCTTACGTAACCCGATCCCTTTACATTTCATTTGTTCGTCCACTTCTTGAATACGCTTATCAAGTCTGGTCGCCTTTCCAACAAGTGCACATTGCCAGAATTGAGAGCATACAACGCCGTTTCCTCCGTTTAGCTCTTCGAAGTCTTAATTGGAGTAATCCCCTGATATTACCTCCTTATCAAGACCGAATCAAACTCCTTAACCTAAATACGCTGAAAGATCGAAGAGAAATATTTTACGTTCTCTTCATTCACCGAATCCTCACAGGTACCATTGATTGTCCAGCCCTTAACGAATCCATTTTTCTAAATACTAACCCTCGTAACACCCGGAATCCCCGTCTCTTCTATCTTCCCACCCATCGAACCTCTTACGGCTCCAATGAACCCATCTCCCGAATGCTGAGAAATGTCAACTCCCACTCCTCTTGTTTTGACTTCTATATGAGTACTCCCTGCCTAAAACTTCGTCTCCTTAGCCCTCCAACTACTTAGTAAGTCTAAGCTATTAAGTTTCTTAGTTTGTAAGTTAATAGCTTATACTCCCTGCCTCTCCTAAGCCCTCCAACTAGTTAGTAAGTCTTAGCTATTAAGTTTCTTAGTTTGTAAGTTAATAGCTTGTATTAAGCCTAATAAATGGCGGTTTTGCCCCACCAAAATCAAAAATAAACCTGGAACTGATCGTAACTTTAAAGACGACTATCGTATAAATTAAAGGTATTAAAAAAAATGCGTTGAAAAACCTGAAAAGACTATCAACATTTATAAGACAATCGGCCCTATCGAGGTAACCGTCGGAGCGGAGTTTTCTTCGCAACGCATCCTTTTTCGCAGATTCAATTTTGCTTCGAAATAGTTGTCATCGTAAGAATTTTTTCACAAATGCAACAACGCATTGCATTCCCAAAACTAAAACTTTCGGATCGGAGAACTACCACGAAGCAAAATGTCTCCGAATCGTAGGAAATGGGAGAGAATTCCGCTCCGACGTATGAATATTTTGCAGTTGGTTGAAAAATTTGCTATAAATTATAAGGAAGCAAGTAAATAAATAAGAATTCATTAAGGCCCCGGCCCATAGAACGCGTTGCGCGCGGTAGGAGCGGCGCGGCAACTGATGCGGTGGGTTTTGCCGCACGCAACTGATAGGGGTGACCCATAGAATCCGTTGCGGTGTCTCAACTCAACAAGGCCACTCATGTTAACAGAAGAGAAAATTTCAAATTGGTTCTTACTGCGCATGTCATCAGAGAGAAAATTTCAAATTGGTTCTGTGGTTCTGTCACCGCGTGAGAGCCGCGGCAAAATAGAAGTTTGGCTACTCGGCGCGTGCGGCGCGTTGCTCGCGGTGCTTATGGGTCACCTCTCATAAGAACGTGTGTATTTAATCGAGCTGTCAGTTGAAAGCGGTGCCGCACGCACGCACCGCGTTCTATGGGCCGGGGCCTTTAGCCTGCTGAAAAAAAATTTTGTATTGCTATGCTATGTAACATCAGCTTTACCTCCATTACTGGAAAAAAAAGTTGATATCGATTTGAAAGCAAATCTCACGAATTTCAACGAAAAACGCTATTAGGACAGAATCAGCTCGACCTAGGTTGAAAAGTCATATTTGATATCTATTCAGCTGTTTCAGTCAAAATACATACATATTTGCAAACATTGATTAACAAGTGATGTTCAACTGATTCCATATTCTTTTTGATTTCAAATTTATTCAGCCCTATCGTGGTAACCGTCGGAGCGGAATTCTCTCCGATCGGAGACATTTTGCTTCGTGGTAGTTCTCCGATCGGACGATCCGACGTTCTCCGATAAGTTTTTGTTGATTGTACGATTGATTGTAAAACAAAAAAAATATAGGTACACAAAACTCTTTGAAGCAAACACACTTTACTGAGTCTGCTCTTGCTCAAAAGGACATGCAGAACTGCTCTAAATTTATCAAGAGTGAGTCAATAAAAAAACATTCTTGCTTGGAACAGAAAGTTGGTCATTAAATAGAGATTTTACGTAGTACTAAATAGTCGGTAAATATTGACGAATTTGTCAACGGTGTAAATCAGCCATTATTACATGGTCTGAATAACTTCCAAGGATCATTACACTTCGAAATCTTATGAAAACTAGAACTTCACAAATCGGATCAAAACCAGTAACAATCACAGGCAAATGTAAACCTTATTTTACTGCAAATTAACGCCGAGTTAATTTCAGATAGCGTCAGAAAGCTTCCCTGGTTTTGTTTGTTCCATGACTGTGGTCATGGCCAACCGTCTTTTATCTATTAACGGTCAAAACAAAAATGCAAATTGTTCACTTGAGTTTTAAAAATTATTTCGTGGTTTTTTAAAGGAAGTTAACGAACTATCATCAACCTTTTTGAGCTGACAAAAATTAAATAGATAGTCTTATAGAGGAGAAAATTCTCCGATTTTGTACGATTCTGAGGATTTTACTTCGGGGTATTCTTCCGAACAGCTGTTCGTAATCTTTCTCCGACATTATTTTAACACGCGCGCCGAACTTCGTTGAAGTGCAATCAAATGCTTTATTTGGGAAATTCCTGAGAGACTTAATGTAATTGATTTTTCGATTTCGTCCGACGATGCGGACAGTTCTCCGCTATGAACGGATATCTCGATAGGGCCGGGAAACAAGAGTTTGCTTTGACTAGCAGTCAGATAAAAGGTTTTGTTAATGTGTTTGTGTTCACTTTATCACTCCAAAATTTACTTTTGGAAAACTGCATGTTTTTTTTGTTTTTCGAATTCGATCGCCCCTCATAGAATTTGGGTATTAACGAACGACATAACTTCATGAATCATGACCTTTACGAGTATCGACGTACTCGCCATAAATATTAATCAAAAAGTAAAATATTTTGAGGCCGGAAAAGAATTTCTTAAATAAATAAAGTAGAGTACATCAAACTGAGTATTGCATATGTTCCTTTGTACATACGGTCGTATTTTCGTAAACTGACTTCAAAAGTTTATATTCAACTGAATGTATTGAGAATGATTGACCAGCAAATGCAAATGCAAAATGCAAGTGAAAAATATGGAATTGAATCTGATGTTTCGGTTCATAGTGCTATAAATCTGGATGTAAGTGAAAGACGCTATTTAAACGTTTATTTAATAAAAACACATGCAATTGAAATTTTTGATAATTTTTATTTCGTTTTATTCTATTCATTTTTCATTTTCACAGTGAATATTAGAGAACTACATATACGTACATACATTATTATAGTGGTTGTAATTTATTATAATAAATTTTTCTATATAAATTCTCCTTAACTAATGCTTAAGTTATTACAAAACAATCTTAATTCAATCAAAGATACAAGACTTCATATTTATTGAAAAAATTAAGAAAATCAAAGTGAAACCAATTGTTGTACATTGCGAAAGTGTAAGAATTGTATTGATGAAAAAGTCACTAGAATATGTATTTGCTCAGAAACAAAGAATAGCCATCAATTAAAATTGTTTTATGTATTTATTTTAATTAAATATTGTTATGAGTGAAAGTGAGATCAATTAAAATCTATTTTTTACCTTTTTATTTAATGCAGACCTTAAGTTAGTTTTCTGTTCTGGTTTAAAGTTTATTTATCATACTCGTAACGCAAACTTGTTCTTGACTTTAGTATACTTTTCTAAGAATTTTTTATTTTGCTGTAATGTTGGGTTTCTTTTTGACGAAAAAAGAAAACAAAAATGGCATACATGTATTTGTAGCTATTTCAATACATATATTTTTGAATATTATTGCAGCATTGATGCATAAATTTTGTTAAGAAATTTGCAAACAAACATAATTTATGTAGTAAATTAATAAAGCTTAAATGAAAGAGTTCAAAATAAGATTTTGATCGACATATACATATATGTGTATATATATATGATATATGTATATACATAATGTATATTAAAAAAATTTAAAAAAACGTTCCCACGAGAGTTAAGTTTACTCGAAATAAAATCAGTAGCTATTAAACTTGATCTAGATTGAAAGGGGATTGGACAATTAATGACTTTAGTCTAGTATCCTTAGGGGTTTACTTATTTATTCAGTAAAAACATCAAAAGTCTGTTCGAAAAACAAAATTCAATTAAAACTTTGCTTCTATACCACAAATCAATACAAACCTGAAATTGATTGCTTTGTTTGAAAGCAGACGATTGCATTCCGAACTGTCTGGAAGTGGCAGAGGGTAGTAATCGCTTTCAGTGTTCTAAAAAAAAGAGGCAGTTAGTTGTATAACTTAAAAAAAAGCAATTACATAGAATAAATATAAAACAAGATGAAAATGTTAAGATTCATTCGCGTTTAATCAGAAGAGTTTTCCAAATATCTTTTTGGAAATGTTTAGCATTTAAAGGAGTATTGTTCCTGTAGTGTTCTTTATAGCGATCAGGGAAATCCATCAAAGAAATGGAAAATGGAAATTATGATAGTTGATAAGTTTCACAGTCATAAAGTTTGTTCGTTGATCATTCCCCACGGTTAACCCAGGTTTTCTTGACAACCCCATGAGTTGTCAAAAAACCTGGGTTTTCCAGTACTCAAAAAACGCTAAACCACAAATCACACAAAAATACATGCCATTTGACAGGCCTCAACTCGCCACAGCAAAAACCTAGGCCGAGTTGAGGGAAAACATAGGTCAACCCTAGGGTTCAAAAAACACTAAAACTCGGTTTCAAACTGACAGAACTTATTTTAATTTTTGATGTGAAGAAATGAGTTGATACCGATTTGTTTGTTATTTTTATCGTTAGTCCTGTGTGAAGAAATTGATCGTTTGACATTCAGGGCGACTTTAGGTTTCTCGTAAAACGTTTTGTGGCGACCCCACGGTTTCAACGAACAAACCTATATTCTACAGCCTGGCTTTCTTTAAGCGATGCAACTGAAAAAAATCGTGTTCAATTCTTTGCATCAATAATTGTTCTCTTTAATAGCGTTTTCGTTCGTTCTTTCGAGTCTATCAAGACACGCATTCTAAATGCTTCTGAAAGTCCACCACATGGTAGTTTTAACTATTAAAAGAAGAGAGAATCCACAGAATCAAAATAACATGTCAATAAAACCACAACAGCTGTTAATATAATTATATCATCATAATCATAATACAGCGTCAATACGGACCAACTTTTTTGAAAATATTTCACTGCACACAATACAAAATATGAATAGTTATTTGTTGCCTGTTCATAATTGGAAATTCCTTAAGAAAAAAAAATTTCTTGATAGCAACCTGCGTTGGTACTGCATCTATATATAATTTGCGCGCACTCAAGGGTTTGTGACTACCCTTAACATGTTAAGTAACACAGTACGAGCGTTAGGAAAAAGGGAGAGAGTTTAAAAGGAGATACCGATGCACATTAGTTTTAAATTTCTGAAGATTGTAATGAGAGGGAAATAGAGCTGGGCAATACATTCCACATTCGCGTGGTACGGCTGAAGAAGGAATCTCTGTATTTAACAGTACGTCCGAAATTGGACTCAAGAGTAAACTGCATAGTGAATGTGAATTACCTGCGCTTGAGGTTCCACTTATACGCACCGATATACTATGTACTTGAATCAAAAGAGTATTGCGTTTTGAATTTCCAATCTGGTAGTTCCTGAGAGAGAACATCGGCGAATTGGACAAAACGTCACAATAGACAGGTTGTCTTCGAGGTAGTACAGGACTTCGTCTACCTAGGACCCGCTATAGACACGGAAAACAACATCAGTGAAAACAACTTTTGCCAACCGTTGCTTCTTTGGGTTAAGAAGGCAATTGAGAAACAAAGCCCTCTCTAGAAAAACCAAAATAACCCTGTATTAGACCTTGATCATCCCATTCCTGCTTTACGGCGCGGAAGCATGGACCTTATCGAAAAAACCCGAAGAGAGTAATTTAGAGTACCAGCTAAGGGCCTTAATGTTACTCAAGTTATTATTTAAGATAGTTTTACACGTTTTTGTTAGCATGTTAGTAGATTTAAGAAAAAGGAATAAAAAAAAAATTTAAAGTAAAAGTAAAAAGCTAAAAAGGATTCAGATTCTTCAACAATACACACTTACAGCCGTATTTATTAGATTTCCCTAAATAGCTCTGAACAGATGAATAGTTATGTAGTGAATAGCACATTGAATAAATTCTTATTTATAAACCATTATAGTTATGATGTGTATATCTTACCTATCTATAATCTATAATATAATTTATAGCATTGAGCAGTAATACACAGGTGTACTTCACTATCGAAAACAAACCGGTCTCTGAAAGCCATCTATGTATCCGCCGGCGTACTAACATTCCCCTGTCATTTCAAAATAGCGAAGACACAAATTTATTCAGTCACTATACTACCTAAATCGGCGTTCAGCCTATGTTACGTTCAAAAAGTTTTATAAATAGGTTTTTCTGTTCAGAGATATTATAAGAGGAACATAGCGCTATTCACTCCCTATTATGGGTTTATAAATAAGGCTGTTATAGTCTATTATAATCAATATTCTACTGTTCATAAACTAATCTCAAGGACAGCTACTTGTAGATCACGAAAAAGGAAGTTAGTCAAACAGTTAAGAACACAAAAAAGGCAAATGTGCTGGGCCAGAAGAGATTATATAAGAGCGATAGCTAACGTTCATTCAAGCTTATGTCTTACATACACTCTGAAGATCATTGAGCTGGTATTGGGTGGTCGATTGTGCGAAATAAGAAAGCTAACTGATAGTGATAACCAATGCTGCGTTAGGTCAACAACAGGTTCTATCCAAAGTATAAGGATCCTAATGGAAAAACATCGTGATTCCTTAAGAGGATCTGCTGGTTGACTTCGAAAAAGCATTCGATCATTCGAACCACGAGATCTAATATGGCACAACTGCCGTAGTTGGCATTTTCATGTTCAAAGGGGGTATCCAGAGAGCCCAGTCGAAAAGGCAATATCATACAAAGTTCAGAAACGATCGCGAAGAATCAAAAAGAAAGGCAGGACAAAGCACTGCTGGGGTACGGAAAAATGCAACAACATTTGCATTTGGTTGGTCTCATAATAGTAGTAATAATCTCTTTCGAGATCACGATGCTCGTACCGAAAAGAAACATGAATAAGAATTACCAACCTTTTTCAAAATAGAACCTTATGAAATAACAAGTTTGTGCATTAAAAAGAAAAACTATTTCAATTTCTTACTACTCTTAAATGACCTACTTACTAAATAAATAAATAGGGTCGCGCAACAGAGCGGGGAACCCCGAAGCCTAGCGCATTTCTCACAACCATATCTTGTTGAGGAATGGAGAAACCTACAATTTTCTGCCGATTCCAAACGGCTTATCGAGAAAGCTCTTTTTATGTTAGTGAATTTACTATCGAAGGACTGGTTAATTCCTCGCCGAAAGGCGATACCCATGGAAAAATGATTTTTGTTTTCTGTTGGGATTCGAACCACAGAACATCCCGCGGAACAGGCGGACATGCTGTAGCTATTACGCCACGGGTACCATCTGTTTGATCTAATTCCAATAAAAAAATCAACAGACATTCTGTTACAGAAATAAAGAACAAACGACTGGTGTAATTAGAAAAAACGGTTGAAGTTATTCCTTTGTAACTGGCCCCTTATCATCATTGGAGTTTTGGTCTCCAAATTGCGCGTTATTGAATATAAAAACAAAAATTTATATTTTGACAAATTTAGTTTTCAATTTGAATAAAAGTAAAAACATAAAAACAAATGTCTATCCTCGGGAGCTTTGAGTCACCCAGCTCCGAGCTCATCGATATTTGCGTAGACATTTGCTTTTATATTTTTACTTTAATTCAAATTAAAACAAAATTTCAAAATATAAATATTTCTTTTTATTCGCTTTTCAAAAATCGAATACATTCTGATTGTATGGATCGTATCAAAAATACTTACTTGGTCTGTGAAGTCATGTTTGTAGATTTGTGTAGAGACTTTCATATCGGAAAAAGGTCCTTTGAGAGCAAAAAAGTGAATGCTCAACGGAGTGCTTGTTTTGGTTTTTAAGACAAGCTGTAAATGAACCAATGCAATAGCATAAACGGACTATTTAGATAAGATTATTAGGAAAGCCTTACTTGATAAGTAATCGTTCTGTCATTTGATTGGTGTGGATCTCGTTGACTGTTATTTATTCTTGACTTAACAACCCACTGTTGGTTGAATGCTGAAAACCTAGCGGTTTCATAGAAAAGTTTGTGAACATACTCATCGGTACGGTATGTCTTCATTTGAAGGTCTAAAATAAATCATCACATTTATGAAATGAAAATAAAGTATGTACCAGTTCTTACCATTGAAAATGATTTTTTCATAACTCAATAGATCAATAAGAGTGCTGAACATTTTCTTCTCGTCTTTCATCTTAGCATCATAGGCTTCCAAGGCGGACATAACTTCATATCCAGGTTTATGTGGGTGCAAACAAACTCGCTCATGTTGTGTAGCTAATAATATTGGTATTCATTGATATATACTCTTTATTTTATCTCACAAGTTACTTACTTTCATGATTGGGTCCACGCCATTGGCAGCCGATTCTTGAGTACTTGCAATTTGTTGGACGTTCCTGGCATTCATGATGTTCATGCCGTTCCAGAGACTTGTATGGAAATTCTTTGTTGCAATACTAGGCAAATTTTTATTTTTTTTATTATTTCAAGTAAAAGAACAAGTCTTTAACTTACTTGGCATTCGCTGGGAAGCTCTGAAGCTGCCTTTTCTACTGCCAAGTTTCTTGAAGCAGTACTCTTTGAGATTTCCACCCGACAATTGGGGCAAGTAGCTATCTGATCTCTTAAGCTAAATAATACAAAATACATAAATAAAAAAAAATAGCATGAAAAGAAAAAAAAACGATACAAAACAAGAAGTTATTACATATTTGATAAAACAAAAATTGGTCGGTAATTTTAAGAAAGAAACACTTTACATATCCGAATTAATCATTTTAAACTGTTTGAATAAATATCCACCCAATCCCACATACCGTCCATCGGCCAAAAGATGGTTGAAACAAGCAGCGCACATCAAATGACCCATTTGGCACTGTAAAACATTAAAAAGAAAATTAATTTTAAACTAAGCATCAACAATTAATAAAATATATAAAACGTTTTATTTTATATGTTTTGATTTAATTTATTTTCATTTAATTGCAACTCACTACATTATCTGTTAAAAGAATAAAAAAAGAGCAAATTGATTAATATTTGTAGGTATATTTTTATTATTTGAAAGTAAAAATATAAAAAGGTATTTTTGCATAAACTTCCTAGAGTAAAAGAAAAAAAAATGAAATGTAATTTTTGCGAAACAATTTTTGATTGCTTTCTTCGAAAATGTTGGGCGACGTTGATAGAGGAAAGTTTTCAATAAAACAAAAACATTTTCTTGGAAATAATCCAATTTAGATAGCTTTTTATTTGTTATTTTAGATTTTTTTTTATGAATTGAAATACAAAACAAGTTACATAGAACAAAATATATGTAGTTACATTTATTTTTGATTTTCACTCATTTTAACTTTTATCAGCATATATGTATTTTTCTAAATCCTACGTTTTAACATGATATTGACAGACACAAAATAAGTTAAACAATATAGAGCATTCCTATGTATTTATCAAAAAGAAAATTAATGTAGAAACACTTAATCATCTAAATTGTTTTATTGATTTAATGCAGTAACAATAGTACTTATTTTTTACTAAAAATTACTATTTTTTTGATTCTTTACTTAATGTTTGAGTAAAATTTCAGCAGAAACACTTTTCTCATGTTTCGCTTTTTATTTTATTGTTGAATTATCATTTTAAAATCATAATTATTAATTTCAACTTACATTTTAAACTTTTATCGGGGGATTTAATTTAGAAGCCCTTATTTAATGAAAAATAAAAAGAATTCGAAAAATGAATAAAATAAAAACTATAATTGTTAATTTTTTTATGAATGAATAATTTGCTGATGAGATCAAATTTAAAAAAAACTCATAAGTGTCATTGATAATTATTCTTGTTAAGTAACTGTTTTCTTTATTGAAAAGCAAATCAGTATGAATGGTGACGGTATAAATAAAATATATATATGTATATAAATGGGATTTTGAAACTGAAAATGGACGCGTTGAGGATTGTAAGTTTTTACTGAACAATAGCTGCTGGATATTAAAATAGAGTATATACATACATATATTTGCGAAATGAAAAGCAAAATAAAATGAAAAATAAAGCCAGCATATATTTGGATAAACTTAAATTAACGTGTCTATAATGACGATGACTTTATTGCTTTCCTCATAAATTAAGCTAACGATAATTTCAGAAAGAAATGAAGCTAATAAATTTACCAATTTTTAACTATAAGACTTCCTCTTCAATTCTTATGAAGTCTTACTAAAGTAGCAATTTTATCTTCGTAAAAAAAAACCGTTGTAAATGAACCTCTTCAAGGTTGACCAAGATTTCCCTGACAGCTCTAAGAGTTGCCAAAGAAACCTGGGTTTTCGATTGAAAATAAAAAAAGGTAAACCACAAAATCATCAAGAAAAAACACATTCCATTTGACATTCCTGTTCCTAATATAAGCTCGCCCCAATAAAAACATAGTGCAACTTTAACTTGCCTGTACGAACGAAGCTAATGACTTATAAAAACAAAGTATAAAACCAAAGCGATATACATAATAATAAACATAGCACATTTAACATAAGAGCTCATAAAGCCTTTGGGCCTAGCTCATTTCTTTCAACCATACCTGGGTAAGGTATATCTACAGGTTTTTGCCGATTCCGAAATGAGTTTTTTGTATCAGGTAAACAGCTATCGCAGTATTTGCCAATTCCTAACAAAAGAGTACCGTGGTACCCGGGCATGATGGTGTTCATGTTTGCCTGTTACGCAAGAAGTTTGTGGTTCAAATTTCACGAAGAATTGGCAAGTCCTCTGAGAGTAGATTCATTGCTATGAAAATCACCTTCTCGTTTAACCGGTCGGACTCTACAAAAAGTTGTAGGTCCAATCCGTTCCCTTACAAGGAATGGTTGTTGGGGTTGGGGTACCCCACTCTGTTGCGCCATCCTATTTATTTTATTTTATTTAACAAAAAGTTAGAGGTGATTCTCGTGAAAAAAGAATTTGACGTTTCTAGGATTCGAACCTCGTACTCACATTACGCCACAGGTACCATAAAGTGTGTTTAATGACCTGCTCTAGATCGATCTAGAGCAGAAAAAAGCAGCTTTTTGGTGTTTAATGACAATTTTTCTACTCCGAGCAAGAACTTTTTGTGTTTAATGACCCTGCTCTAGAGCTTTTAGAGCAGCATTTTCTGCACTTGCTTTTGAGTAAGAGTAGAGTGGAGCAAAAGTGTCAAAATCAGCTGTTGACATTTGATTCAATCTATTTGAAATCGAATTTAACTTAAAATCAATTGAATTAACATCGCATGTTAGTTAAGTTTTGATTCCAATGTTTCCGAATATAGATTTTTATTATAATAGGATACCAAACATAATTTTGCAAACTAGCTAAGGTCACAAAATGTTTGTTGCTTTCTTATCAGCTGACTTTTGACACCAGCTGTTCTGCTCTAAATTGCCTGACATTTATCTCATTTCTTGCTCTGTTTTGAGCTACGCTGCTCTGCTCTTTTTTTCATTAAACACGCCTATAATCTACTTTGGTTGTCATTTTTTTTTCCTTTTTCTAATATTAACTTTTTTATGTTTTCCTCGCTTATCAAGAATTTGTCCGGTGAAACTCTCATTTTAAACTTTTCGCATATGTACATATAACATAACCTTACCATGTCTGTGACAAACAGATTCGATTGAAAACGACCCTCATGGTTACATGCATATTTTGCTATATCATCGTAACCTACGATTGGAAAGAATACAGACAATGGGATCTTTTCTGCGTGATGTCCGCAACTAATTTGCTGCAGCAGAAAAGTTATCATTTTAATTTTTTCCAAAATACTTTCGATTTATCATTACACAAATATCTTCCGATCGGTTACGATGATATGGCAATTATCATCATCCGATAATTATTGTTGTCATTCTAAATTTTATGCTGAGTAATATTTACAAAATTTTATTTAGGTGCCTACTGAAGCTAAAATGATTTCTTTTACCATTCAAATGATTTGCAAACGTTTCAAAAAAATGTATAAAAAAAGCCATTTGTTATGAAGAGAAAATAATAATTTGTGTCTGCATTCAATATGCATTTACTAGGTTTTGACCTCGTTTATTGCTACCTAATAGTTTACGTGGAATGTGCTTTGTTTTGGTGAAATCTTGTGATGAAATGTTTGTTCAATTTCTGATTTGTTGATTGCTATTGGGATATTTATGTACATACATATATACATACATAGAAAATATAGTACCTATTACAATCTTCTACTCAAAGCATTTTAAAACTGGTTTTAATGCGTAGGTATGTAACTTATACTGAGAAATAAAGGTATAAGAATCACGAAAACTTGTAGGTATGTTGTATGAATATACGTTTGTATATTATAACGAACTCCTTACCGCATTAGTAGAAAACACCTGTGTTTTATCGATGGACAAGTTTAATTTTGAAGTTGAAGTAGGTACAAGTGACGAATACAGTGTATGAACAACGCCACATAAAGTAGTTTCCTAGGAAACTAATCGCCTCCAATGTCAGTAGTTAAGTTAGACCGAAAACCCTTTTATTTTTTGTAAACTAAGGGAAATCTATGTATGTTATCACTTTGATCGATATTCTAAGTAGGTACCTACATACTTGTAAAGATTTAAGCACAGAGTTAATTTATGTTCGTTCTGATACATTTTTTATAAAAGCTCAAATCCCGATTGTCAAAGACAATTGGTTTTTTAATCTGTACATTCAAGGATACAAGTCAAGTGAACAATAGTTAGAGGAATAAAATCAACTTTCGACATTTCTCGTCCGTATACTTGTGAATGCGTTATGAACGTTTGACGATTAAACCGCAATAGGTACCTGGTATCAAAAATTTACTGGCGAGTTACAGATAAAAAACACATTTATTTTTGAAGCAAGAAATATGTTTCGTTGGAAAAACCTTTCACCAAAACACATCTTTATGGTTTACTTTTTGTTTCGATTATATGTACTAATTTTGTTTACAAAATTTGTTATCAAAAAACCTCGTCTTTAGCAGTGAATTAATAATCTTTTTGCCTTTCTTCGCAAACAAACAACATGTCAGATTCATGTCAAACAACAGCTGTTTTGATTCAGAAAGAATGAATTCACAAAATTCTTGTTTCAGAGATTTCTTTAAAAAAAAGTTAGATCATCTTAAATTTTTTTATTTGCTTTTACTTAAAAAAGTTCTCATAGACCTCTTAGGTCCTCTTTGTTGGATACGCATCACTGCTCGTGAACGTGAGCGTGAACGAAAAATTTCCACATTTTCCGAAATGTTGTTTTCCAAAAGTATTTTACTCCTTCACTCCATTTCCATCGACTTCTTCAATTTATTAAAGAAAAATTGACCAATTAAGAGTGATTGCGTTTGCAGTGGGGAAATTGCTAGTTTACTTCTTTTACTTAATAAAGCCTAAAGCAAAACTAAAAACTGTTCCCTTGAATCTTAAAAATTATTTTGTGGTTTGTTAAAGTAGTCATCGTGAATTTCAGAAACATCCAATAATTTTTCTATGGGTAGGTATAACCTTTCTTTTTTTCGCGAGGAATTGTCAAGTCCTCTGATAGTAATTTTCCAAAAACTTATATGTAGGTCCTTTTTGATCCTCGTAGGGTTAAGAGAAATGCCCCACCATAGGTATTTGATATGTTGTCGAAGAAAAGTTATTCGTGCTTATTTTGACATTCTATTCGATAGAAAGTTAGTCTAATTCGAAAGAAGTACATTTTGAAACTCGAACGATTCAAAATTTTTACATGTTTAACATTCGAATCATTCGTGTCTCAAAATGCACTTCTTTCGAATTCGACTAACTTTCTATCGAATAGAATGTCAAAATAAGCATGATTAACTATCATCATCATTTGGAGCTTGCAAATTGCTGAATTAGAGACTTGAAGTGGAAGATCTTTCACTTCAAGTCTCCATACAATTTATTATAAAATTTACTAACGGAAAACCACAAAAGGTACCTGTATACATATGTATTGTTTTTCTAATAAAATTTGAATAAAAAGATATTAGAATTCAAATTTGTAAGCTAAAAATATTGCTAAAAGTAACAACAGAATTGTCACATAATGTGAAAATTATACCTACACTGCATTGAATTCGTCATCCCCAACAAACGCCATCTAATCATGCAATGTTTTTGTAATTGCTACAATGAAACGCGACCGAATCTTTTGAACCCCGTATTCATTGACGAAAAGAATCTCTTTCTATAAAAACATTTATACCTAGACGGCTTTCCAATTCTCAATGTTTCTTTAAAAATAAATTAAGCTAAAGGTGGCTATTAAAGAAGTTCAGGCCAATATTTTCTATTATCAGAAAATTTTACATTCTGTGCAGTCCAATCATGTTGGTAAGTTGTTTTAATCTCTATTACTCAATTTAGGTAGGCACAAAACGCTGAGAAAACGATGTTGTGAACTTAATCATCAATTGGTTTTTAATCGCACTTCCAATTCAACAATACCATTGTTAAATGAACAATTGTAGATAAGTCTAGACAACTTAAAGGTGCTTAATGACCAACTTTCTGTTCCGAACAAACTCTTTCTGGATCAGTTTAGGACAGGATTCTGCACCTCCTATTGAGTAAAACAGATTGGTAAAAAGTAGGTATCAGATGTTAAATTGAATCCAGTATTTACAAAGATACATATAAAAGCAGAAAAATCTACGAACTAGTGGGGTGGCAGCACTATGTATTTTTGCTTGAATATATACCTACCGAATGGACTTTTTTTTAGCAAGGGTAAAAAATTATATTTTAATTTTTAAACTGAAACACTGACTTTTGACGCCAGCTGACTCTCTTGCTTAACATTTTTTATGATTTTGTTACCTGTCTTGGTCTGATCTGTTTCTTTTTTCATTCAACAAAGCTAATCATAAGGTTCGTTCGTTGAACTTTCCCCAGTGTTGACCCAGGTTTTCTTGACAACCCTATGAATTGTCAAAAAAAACCTGGGTTATCCTGTCCTCAAAAAACGCTAAACCAAAAATCACCACACATCCCTGTCATTAAAAAAAAATATATGCCATTTGACAGCACTCAACTCGCCATTGCAAAAACCTATGGCGAGTTGAGGGAAAACCTAGGTCAATCCTAGGGCTCAAACTCATTTTGACATTCAGGGTGACTTTAGGTTTCTCAAAAAACGCTTTGTGGCGACCCCAGGGCGACCCTAGGGCTTCAACGAACAAACCTATAATAGGTTTGTTGGTTGAAGCCTTGCGTTTGCTCTCAAATCACCTTGAAGGCCAGTTCAGGAAACGAAATATATTAACACGCCATTTGATAGCCTTGTTCATAATTATCTTAGAGTAGAGTGCAATACTGGAGAGAGTTCGCCCGAAATCGAAGTCATTATAGAAGGATGTTGGTTGGGGCTCAGGCTCACCCCGAACTGTAATGCCCACCTAAGTAAGTAAGTTCATTATTATCTGAAATCGCCCCAACAAAAACCTAGGGTTAATTCAGCGCGAGTTGTGGGCAAACTCAAAGCTCAGTTTGACATTTAAGGCGAGTCTAGGTTTTTTTAAAAACGCTTTGTGGCGACCAACGAATAAACTTATTAATTCTTTTGTTGCATCGAATATCACTTTAGCCATAGTTTAGACAACAGATTTATTAGATCTCCCCAGACGGCGACGAAAGTGTCAATAAATTTATTTTGGAGTTACACAGTAGGTACACACTCTTCTAATTACTTTCTTAAGAAATATTTTGGAATTTGAATATAAATACCTACGGCTTTACCTACCTATGTGTCTACTAGGGTGGGTCAAAAAAATCAAATTTTTTTTTTTTTTGATCCGACACACGAAAACTTGTTCTTTGGTACCTCTAGAAAGTACTTACAAAATTTGAGCTCTTAATATTAACGGGAAGATGATGCTCATCGTAGTTTTCCATTTTCAGTTTAGTGTCATATAAAAATGGTCATATCTTTTTAAAAATAGATTGTTCAACCAGTCGCAAAAACAGTATTTATAGGAAATTAAACGGTCTACAAAAATGATCTCTTATACTTTTTTCATTAATCTAACCATTTAAAAGATATTCAAGGTCAAAAATTAAAGTATTTTAAAGAAAATAACTTTTTTGTTTTGAATTTTGTGCCTCACTTAAAAATAGTTATTATCAAATGAGCATCAACTATTTCAATAGAAAATTGAACGTTCTACAAAAAAGGTATTTTGTTGTTAATCGATTACTCTTACCATTTAAAAGATATTCGCAGTAGAATTTTAATTCCTACTAATTTTAATAATTTCTTAATAAATATTTCCAATACATCTATTAAAAAAAAAATTTAAAGATATTCGCAGCAGAATTGCAACTCCCACTAATTTTAATAGTTTTTTAATTAATATTTTAAGTTTATCTGTTTAATTTACAAATTTTAAGGTAATTTATGATCTACTGCAAAAAATATCGTTAAAAAATTGAGTCCAATGAAAATATGAAATATATTCTCAAACAAAAGATACGACATAACTTGCAAACTATAATTTTTTTGGAATAAACTCAAGTTCACATGAATATTTTCAAAATTCATATATTAAGTAGATAAATTGGAAATATTTATTAAGAAATTATTAAAACTAGTAGGAATTAAAATTCTACTGCGAATATCTTTTAAATGGTTAGAGTAATCGATTAACAACAAAAGACCTTTTTTGTAGAACGTTCAATTTTCTATTGAAATAGTTGATGCTCATTTGATAATAGCTATTTTTAAGTGAGGTACAAAATTCAAAACAAAAAAGTTATTTTCTTTAAAATACTTTAATTTTTGACCTTGAATATCTTTTAAATGGTTAGATTAATGAAAAAAGTATAAGAGATCATTTTTGTAGACCGTTTAATTTCCTATAAATACTGTTTTTGCGACTGGTTGAACAATCTATTTTTAAAAAGATATGACCATTTTTATATGACACTAAACTGAAAATGGAAAACTACGATGAGCATCATCTTCCCGTTAATATTAAGAGCTCAAATTTTGTAAGTACTTTCTAGAGGTACCAAAGAACAAGTTTTCGTGTGTCGGATCTAAAAAAAAAAAAATTAAATTTTTTTGACCCACCCTAGTGTCTACGTTATTAGTTTGTTTGGGACCTTGTTCTTATTAATTTGGTGAGTCCACCTTACTTGGAATAAAATTATTAAGTCATTTAGCAAAGTCCGTATTTAGCTTTAAGGGCATTTTACTAATTTTTTTTTAAATGGTAAAACGAACTTATATTGAGTTAAATATTTATGTATGTAGGTACATAGGTACCTACATACCTAGGTACATAGGTACCTACATACCTAGGTATACATACTATGACTATGTACCTGCAACACAGGTATGGCATTTTGTAGTAAACGGCAGACAGAAAAGTGTTATTTTCACTCCTATTAATTTATAATTATGTATAGACGTATAGGCATATAGGTATATGAGCGTCCAGCACATGTACCTACGACATTGTACTAATAAGAACCTACCTAACCTTCTCGTATTATGAAGCATAGGTATATTTATGTTTTTGTCCTGAGCTCCTACATGCCAATCTGGCCTTCAGTAATTGCAATTGCATAAAAAAGCTGCTATAGGCCTAAGTATATGTATGTTTGTATGTTGGAATTGCAAGTTGCAAGTTGCAACTGATAACGTTTTTGTTTAAATTCACCTATCACGGTACCACCTAGGTACCTCGTACCTACCAATTTTGTTTAATGATGTCTACATTTGGTAGACGGCATGCATAAGAAACCTTTCAAATAGGTATTTATATGGGTATGTACAATATATGTACACACGTAGCTACATATAAGTATAATTTTTATGTAAAAAAAATGAATCACATTGAGTTTTTAATGGCTTAACTTCCCCTTCATCGATTTTTTTTCTTTTTTCTGTACAAATAAAAACAGATTGATGGAAAACTACAATGAACACTCATATTTTTGAGTACATTGGATATTTACCACTCCCTTGTATGCCATAAAAAGAAAAAAATTCTCGGAAACAAATCCCAAACAAAGAAATTTGTTAAGTTGAAATGAGATAAGTTTATCACTCAGCTGTTTAAGGTGAAAGAAAGAGGTAGCAATAATAACAAATATAAATCTATGAAGCACTTTGTTCATGTTCACTATCGCTAGATTCTCATTCTACATCTACATACACCATGTGATGTGAGCAAAAAATAATTTTCTTCACCCAGCTGATGACGATAAAACCAACACAAGCAAATCGGATTATATATCCATACACATAAAATGTATCGATATTCGAGAACTCAGAAACAGCTGACCCTTTCTATCTTTGCAGTCTGAACTATGTGTGAGTGAAAAACCGATCTGGGAGAATTTATATGTGTATAGAAAATTTGAGTTTCTCTATCTCAAAATCGTAGGTATTCAAGTTTGGTTTTGTATTTGCACATAACAAAGTAAAAACAAAAATAATTGAAATAGGGTCATGTTCCCAGTTGTCGAACACTTAGTGACTTGCAATAAAGTAATCGCTCACTGCCAGACAACCTTCGATATTCAATAAACGAAGTTAAATTAATTAGATTCTCAAACTCAAACTTTTTTTAATAAACTTAAATTTAATTTTGTAACTTTAACCGTTTTTTTATAAAACAATATAAACTGGAAAACAGTCCAATTCCCCAGTAATCGAACACTTGTTTCCTAAAGCCGAACATCAAGTTTCCTTATTTCGAACATGGTTTTTTGGGTTAAGACTAACATTTAATTACTACACAAAACAGACATTTTTAAAGTTTTCTCTATTTTAAATTATCCAAACATTTTTATTTATATTTTTATATTTTATATTTATTTTTATATTTTTTTTTTTATATTTTATATTTTTTTTTATATTTTTTTTTATATTTATATTTTCTCAATTTTATTGAACCACATAAATCAGATAAGATTTGAAGAGTTGCACACAAAGTCTTTCTTTTGAGCACAAAGTTGGGTGTACGTTAAATGGTTATGCTAAATGGTGACAACCTATATTTCTTAAGTCATCTTCTTTGGCAAGAAGTTATGAGACACCTACGTCATAATTGAAATTGTTAACTGTTCGAACAAAGGAAACCTAAAATTGTACTGAGTTTCCTTGATTCGAACACTGAAAAAAGGTGTTCGAATACTGGCCCCAAAGGTTTTGCTACTTTTATTGATAGAAAGACGTAAAAATTATTTAGTTTCTTATAACATGTAAGGCCTGAGCTTAAAAAAACTATTTTGATGAAGTTGCCTATATTCGAACACTAGTGTTCGAACAGGAAACTCACAACAATTTAGTTTCCTTTGATCGAACAGCTAAAATCTAGTAAAACTATTAACTTTTAAGATAAAATTTTGACGTAAATGAACTAAAATAAGCATTATATAACGAAAAAACCTTACAACAAAAATATTTAGCTTCAACTGCCCCTTAAAATCATAGTTTCTCACGACACTTGCAACAGTCTCCTTCTTATATGGAAACCCACAATTGCCCTAATCTTTGAAAGCTAGTCACAAACTACTATTTTTTAAACGTTTACATTGGTTGTACTTGTGAGTTGTTTCTGAGGGTTCAAGAGTATAACACCCTTTACAATTTCGCATTAAAAGAAATTAAAAAAATGAGAAATAATGCAGTTTGAGCGATGTTTTTCAAAAAGTGTTCGACAACTGGGAGTGTTCGAATTTAGGCGACCTTACCCTACGGTTGTTTTCCATTTTAGCTGCTCTTTTTTTATACTAAACAGATGAGTTAATACAGTAGATGCTCCAAAAAGAGATGGCTACACTATTTTAATCTTTTTTTAACTAGATTATCCATTATCGTTAGCAAGCACATCTTCTCATTCGCATACACACTGCGACCTGCGAGTAACTATTTTTATTTTTTTATAAGCGAATGTACTAATGTAAGTAAGTATACTTGAGAGAGGCCAGCGTTTGTTATCATTAACAGAAGGAATTTGTCTGATGCGTCTTGGAAATCGGAACCTCATGCTACTCTTCAAAACTGATATTAGAATGATTTTTTGTTCCATCATATGATTGACCTGTCATATTTATATGATGTATCCTCAGGCCATGATTTAGTAATACCAGCTTTACGTATATGGAACTATCTATCAAATATTTACCAAAACAAACTTTTCATCGAGATCGAGACTGTGTGGAAACAGAGCAGTTTACCTACCTCTGCTCACCGCCAAACTTTTACTTCCCTTCAAGTCCAGTGTTGGGCATATATACATCTATACGTCTATGTCTATGTATATAATACATCAGTATTTTTCTACGACGTAGATTTAACTTTACATATTAAATGCTCTTCGACTATGGTCTTTCAGCTATTCCTTCCCCTGCATTAATTTACAGATTACGTTATTTTTTTTTTAACTGCGCCACACCACTGTTGCGTCGTTGCACTATTTCGTATTTCCCTTTTCTCGCTCTTGCGTCCAAAGACCTCGATAGCAAAAACGGGACGGAGGAAAAAATAAAAACAAGAATTTAGGAGAAGCGCAGTAGGAAAAAAAAATTTCCTGTATTCTAAATTCTATTTACATGACACAGTCTAGCCGTATCTCTTTCTACTATAAAATGCACCCACCGACTTTCCCTACTTTTGTGTTGATTTTATTTTAATCGACAGTTCCACCATCTTGTCTTTCTTGGTAATAAAAAAAAAAGAAAATATGAGTAATTTTCAATCACACCCTTCTTCTATTATAAAATCGACCATCTCAAGGACGTTCTTGTTTATGGAATTGGAATGCAATGGAAGGAAACCTCCTACACGAAATCATAGGGTACACACAAAATCTCGCTACACAAGCCCAACAAAAACAATCCCTCGTACTCACCTGATACATAGCAGTCTTTGGTAGATCCAAACACACAGCGCAACAAAGTATTCCACCCAAACGATATTCCAACTTTTCATGTTGTGTAGTCGTGGCTGAGGTTCCAGCTGTAACCAAGTCCAGCTTGGGTTTCTTTGCTTCTGGCTCATTTGAATCACCACCAACGACAACCGACGAAGTTCTGGTCTGTCCAACACTTGAAACTGATGAGTTAGCTCCAGATGACGACGAGGCGCTAGACGAACCACCAACTCCCGAAGAAGATTGGGGTTGTAATTGCTGTTGCTGAAGGTTTACTTGAGCATTGTTATCTACCATAAGCTCAGCAGCAATCAATGGTATCGAATTTAGGTGACTCGTCGAAGTTGGGGGCTGTTGTACAGCTGAGCTAGACGACTCAACATCCGCCATATTTGATTCGGGAATGACCAAAAAAAATTTTTTCCTCTCTAGGGAGGGTTTGTCTTTTATTCCAAAAGAGATCTCTGATTTTGTATAAGCAAAAAAATTTTAATTCGAACGAAATTCGAATTTCCAACAGCAAACACGAATGGAAACCCCAAAAACTGTTTTACTCTTTGCTTTAACACCACCCACGGGAAGGATCGATCACCTCTTTGCAATTAAGTATTATAGCATTTATTGCTTTCAGTGTTTAAAATAAAGATGTAATAATTAATAATTCAACACAAAATTAAGATGAAAACAAATTGTTAATTTTAAAAAGAGAATTAAATTGAATGAATTTTTTCCTGGTTTGCTTTGCACACAATTCTATAATGAGCGATACGAAGTAATACGTCTCACTTTCACAGAGATTAAACTGAGAATGAGAATTGTGAGAATGAAAAACGAATATTGTATTGAATAAACTTGTGTATGAAGATGAAGGTGAATTTTCAAAGCACACACACGACACACCCATACACCCGAGTGTGATGTGTGATCTCAGGTCTAATCCGTTCATCTCCCTTTTTTTAGTGCACTTGCAATTATATAATTGGTTGTATTTCTCATTTTCACAGGTTTTGGATTTGGGAAATTTGTTTTTGGTACGCATGTGTGGAATTTGAGTGAAATGTAGTAGTAGTTAGTATGTAGCTTGATTGTATTGGATTTGATGGGAAGCGAGTGAAACTGTCGCACTGGTCGCACTAGTTCCGAACGAAGAAGTCAAGTATAGTCTGGCTTTGCTTCTTGGATGAGTGCGACAGCTTGGTGTGGTATTACACCCAGACGGTTTTGCCAAGACGCAAATGAGTGCGAAAGAGAAAGCAGATGAAATAGAAATACTTTACAAAATCTCAACCCGCAAAGTTTTGGGTTGAGGATTGTCCAGTTGTCTTGGATGGTTTTTGACGTTTCTTTTTCTTGTCTTTCTTTGTTTCTTGTCGTTGCTTTATTGTATCTTCTAACGTTCATGAGTAAAGAAGTAGTATGTCTTCGGACAATTTCTTTAATTTTTCATATAATTTTCATGTATTTTCCATATCCATGATGTCAATAATCATTGCTGCAAAATCTAATTAAATTATTTACCACTTCAAATGACATTTTGCTCTTTATGAGACTTTTTTTGTGGATTTATAAATAATGCAGCTGAGCTTCTTTGATTATTTTCACACTTTGACTCTGTGGGTGAGAACAAAAAATGAAAGAGAAGTGTCAAAAAACCCGCAGCCGCAAAACGTCTGAGTGTAATAATGAGAGACTGTCGGGATGAGGGTTCAAAAGAAAATATACGAAACACGCAGCAGGCAAACAGTCTGAATGTAATACGACACTTGGCTACTTTTAGATAAGTGGAAAATGGAAATAAAAGTAACAGCAAAAACAGATGTTTATGTGCGAGAAGGAAGGTTTGATGAGTTCGTTAGGTACAAATAGTGTTGCCATAGTGGTGGCCACAGATTAGATAGACTGCTATTATACGGTGAAATTTGTTGCACGAAACTACTTCGAATTCTTCTTTGTTCTGTCATCCCGTGTCGCAAGTGTTATTACATGATGAAATCCAGTTTCATGAAACTAGTTTCACATTTCTCTTTATCTTTCATTCGGTGTTTTTATTTTTGGGGAAAAATAGTTATCTAGTAGTGCCTGCCTGCCTGGTTGCTTCAAAACCTCTTTTATTGGCAATTGAAAAACAAAAAAGTCATTATTATTAGTATTATTACTTATTACTGAACCAAATGAAACAGAATAAACAGAAACACGAACAAAGACAAATGGGGCGTTCGAGAATCGTATCCGCATAGCTTGTTGTTGTTGTTTACGTGTTAAACTTTTAACAGAGTCACACACACATTTCAACTAAAAAGCTATCTAAAGGTATCCGAGTATTTTTGGTATACCTTTCTAATCAAGTGATCAGCTGATAGAAAATTTATTTTTATTTCTTTTCATGTTGATTTTTTGTTTTAGTGTGCATTTATTTCAGCATAAGAGTCTTTTAAAACGCATGAGAAATTGAAAAAAATAAGTTATAATCGTCTAGCAATGATATTTTAAATGTTTTTCTATTTTCAAAATTCGCATTTTAATATTTCACAGCTGTTGTCTGCAGCAATCTGGAAAAAGATATCTGGATTGTTCAAAAAGGTATCCAAGATACGGCTATCCGAGATAGGCTATCCAAAAGGTTCTCGAACGCGCCCAAAGAGAAACGTCAAAGCTGTTTCACGAAACCATAAACCATGCGACACACGGTAGCACATTGTCCATCTCTGTTTTTCGAGCTTTCGTTCTCTTTTGCACTTATGGTGTTCGAACAGTTTCGTGCAACAAATTTCACCGTATAATAGCAGTCTAAGTAGATACCTGCATCGAAATCTGAATCACAATCCGATTCGATCACCCGATCCTAATGGAAACGAGGTATTTGACATAGAGCTTCCTTCACTGCTGGACGATGCCTCCAAAAATTGTAAAATAAAGCTGTAAGGGAGAATCTTATGTATGCAAATTAAGAAAAAAAGTACAAATGGATTTGTAACGTTACTCATCTGATAAAACAAATAACGAAACAAACTTGGTATGAATTTGATTTTGTTTCTTCTTGAATTTCACAGAGAGCTTTGAAAAGTAACAGCAGTTCAACACCATCTTGTGGCTGAAAATATAACTGAAAATACTGTGGATAGAACGTTTTTTTTAACTCGAATGCTGTACTAGCTACTGGCTTCCAAAAACGCTCCTAGTGTTGTGATTCAATTCCAAGTGAAAACGGGGTAAATAATTCACGAGGCTTAAAACCAGTTCCGCAAACACATCCCTATACTTTTCCTCAGCTGAATGCTTTCATTTGTAAAGTGCTCTTTCTCTTTTTTCTCGGTTGACTGAATCTATTTTATTCATTCGTTCAAGTTTCAAGAAGAAACTGTACACACAATTCAAAATTAAAATAACGAATATCTCAGTAGTTGCAGCCCAAGTTTTCAAGTTTTCGCTACCAAACCTTTAAAAATAATTTTGTTTTTGTAAAATTATATTTAAAGTATATAAATTTGTGTTCTGTTAATTATTGATTTTGTATGTTGCATAGTAAGTATGTCTGATGTATTTAATGAAGCCGAAAAGGACATGCAGAGCTTGACGCAAACTTACGTCCGGGAGTTAACACAAATTTGGATGAAAATATTTGATGAAAATGCTTGTAAGGAAAATCTTGTCAAGCTCACGGATCACACCAAGAATTTCTTTGAAGACTTGGTGTTTGAGTCAATGGAAAAGCAAGAGCAAATCGAAAAAGAGATCGATGATCTTCGGACTGAAGCGGAAAATTTACAAAGACTTCTTAAAGTTGAAATTAGACTGAAACAGCCCGAAGGTATTCCATTGCTTGTGCTACAGTCGGAACTAGATGGAAGTCTCACTGAGTTACGTGAGATTCTACGACTTCGTCGGGAGCAGATTTTCGAACTTCTCCTTGAACAGGACTCTCTTTGTAGCGAATTGGGTGAGGAGCCTCGTTCTCTTGTGGCGGATCCTTTACCATCTGAAGAAGAACTTCTGGCCTTTCGTCAGCATTTGGACGTTCTTAAGGCTGAAAAAGTTGACCGTTTAAATAAGGTATCCACAATGCGTCGAGAAATCAAGAATTTCCTTCAAATACTTGAGGTAAAAATGTTTTCCGAAAACGATGACAGGCTGCTCAATCATCGCGAAATTAAGCTCAACAAAGAAACATTTGACGGACTCCATGAAATGCATGCTCGCTATGGGGATCAAGTCGTTGAACTAGAAGACTCAATCGCAGGAATGAAGAGAAAATTGAACTCCCTATGGGATAGATTGGACACCAGTCCGACAACAAGGAACAAATTTATGCGCTACACAGAATGCTGCCAATCTACTTACGACATTCTATACAAGGAAGTTAATCGTTGTGAAACCTTGAAAAAACAAAACATAAAGCTCTTCGTTCAGCAAATTCGCCAAGAAATTCTTGAATGGTGGGACAAATGTATGAAATCCGAGGTCCAACGAAGTCGTTTCTCAAATTTTTACAGCGACTGTTACACTGATGATCTGCTCATTCTACACGAAATGGAATTGGAAGATTTAAAAACATTTTATCAAAATAACGAGAAAATATTTCAGCTTTTTGAAGACAGACGAATTCTATGGGACCGCATGACTGCTCTCGAACAAAAAGCATCTGAACCTGGTCGCTACAATAATCGAGGAGGTCAACTTCTCAAAGAAGAAAAAGAAAGAAAGACAATTGCAAGTAAGTTGCCAAAAATTGAAGCCCTTCTTACAGAATTGGTCAACGAGTTCGAGCTCAGAGAACATAAAAAGTTTCTCATCTATGGAGAAGACATCCTAGACCTGATTGCTCAAGATTGGGAAAAGAAAAAGATGGAAAAGGAAAAGCTGAGTTGTGCAAGAAAGAACGCACCCACACCGCAGAAAATTCATACTCCGATGTTGCTGCGAAACTGTCCAATGTCTGCGTCGTCGATAAAGAGAACGACTTCAACAACAAATCTGTCTTCCGCCCTGAGTTCGAACAAAAGAAAACTTGCACCAACAGAAAGGCACATACCTTCGGCAAAACGAAGTCTTCTAAATGTGCTCAATAGTCCAAGTGTATTCGCTCAATCCTCAACAAACAATACAAGAACACAATTTAAATCGCCCTTTAAAAAGAACCGAGTATTAGCTACGACAATTCGAAGAAGATCAGGGAGACTAAGCGGGAGCAACAAAAAACGACGATCAACATCATCACGTCTGCCAAAAGGCACACCTAAAATAACTATAACTGAAAGTTCCGACCAATCAGACGCAGATAACTACGAACTCTTCCAGAAATGTATCGAACCTGCATCGCGATCTTCTGTTGTGCCAACATCTACAGCCTCGTCAAGCAAAAGCAATCAGCGCAAAATAGCAAAGGAGAATATACGGCTACCAAATCCTCGACTGGCGAGGGTTCCTTCTAAGTTAAATCTTATGGAGTCAATGCGCAAATCACCAGCGCCGAGTCATCACACATCCAATTCTACACTTTCTACACCCAACGGCAGGAAACTCACAACGAAAAATCTTCCTATCCTCATCTAATTACCAATCTACTTTATACGCTTCTACAACGGATGTAAAACATTTGAAAATTTTATCTTTTAAGATGCTTAATATAAACGTTCTAAGTATGGTAATGGATTGTTTTTCAATAGTCAAGTTAATGTTATATTGTACCTAAGTTTTTGTCTTTTTTATTTTTAATATAATTTTGCAATGACAGCTTCGATTTTGAAAACTAATAAATTAACTGTTTAAAGTAAAAACCGAAGATTTTTGAGTTAATTATTAAAGCATAACAAAAGGGTGAGCTAAGGTAAGTGGTGAAGTGGCGGGCTCCACTATCTCCTTTGATAGAAAATGCCTCGAGTCTACACCGTGCGTGTGCGTCCAGCTTTCACATTGGATGTTTGGGAATGTACAAAAGTGAGAGGGTAAGCTATATTAAAAAAAAAAAAGAGCTTGATTAAGTTACAGAGGAAGAAGAAGACGAAACCTTTCCATAGGGGAAAGGCCAAGCCTTTGTTAAAGACGTAAAATGCATTTGAGAGAGATCTTCTCCAATGACTTCAATGGTTTTATGAGCATGGGTATTCATTTTCTTTATAGCTTTATAGAAAGCTCCAAGTTTGAATATTGAAGTAATTTCTTGCATTTATATGTGGTATCGAAATGGACCTTGGGTCGCGTATGTTGTTTTCCTGACATTTAACCTAGTCTAATCTAATAGGACTAGGATCCGTGGAAGCCTTCGCATTGAAAAAATACCTTCATTCGCAAAATAAAGCAAGACCGGTTGGGCTCCACAAAAGCAAAAAGCGGGAGGGCTGTTAACGTTCACTACATCAGCCCAAACAATGCAAAAAAATCAGAAACCATTGGGCTTGTCAACGTTTTCTAAGCTCAATGCGGCTGATCTGAATGGAAATGTGCATCGCAAATGTCGCACGAGCGGGGAGCGCGGCAACACGATTAGCATATAGACAACTCAACCACTAGCCGTTAAATTCCTTGAACTCTGTCCATGATGCTGCCCAAATATCAATGATTATACGAATGAGAGGAAAGCTCCTTAACAATAATTACATTTAGAGATGCAGTTTATACTACACTGGAGGAAACGAAGGTGTTATGCATTTTTTTAGAATTTGTCCTATTTTAAAAGAAATAAGAAAGAATCAATATGGAGTTGGGGAAATGACGATTGTTAAGTGTTAAATGTAGGTATCCTGGGATAGGGAAAATTGGACCTTGTTAGTTTCCTGTTGTAGTACTGCAGTCTACATATCTATCTTATCTATCTATCTATCTATCTATCTATATATATAAAATAGGATGTATGTATGTTTGTATGTATGTCCTGTATAGACTTCTAATCCACAGGAACGGAGTTGGGAACAGAAACCGAGAAACTACTGGACAGATTCCAAAAATTCTTTTAACATTAGGATGCCACATAACCCCACAGTAAAAAAGATTATCAGCCCTATTCTGCTATTCACCGGGGGGAATTTTTCTTGAATTTTCACTAATCACTATTCTGCTATTCATTCGAAGTGAATCTGTGTATACAGATTGTGTACACAGATTCACTTCGAATGAATAGCAGAATAGTGATTAGTGAAAATTCAAGAAAAATTCTCCCCGATGAATAGCAGAATAGGGCTGTATATGTATTTCATCCCCATATTCCCACGGAAGCGAATGAACGAGAACGGGAACCTTAAAACTACAGACCCGAGCAACGCCGCGCCGGGCGGCTCAGCTAGTATTTTATATAGATGCTAAAAGTTAACAAAGTACATCAATAAATTTCATTTCATTTCTCTTGATATGCATCTATGGTGCATTGGCCAAATAACTTCTTCTTTCCTTAAGTTATGAAAATAAAAGTTGTAACCCTAAAGGTCCCCACAAACCACAAACTTTCTATCGGGCGAGAGTTCGGTCGGGTTGGGCTGTTAGCGCGCACACTACGCCAACTAAACAGTTGGGTTGGTGGTGAGTGCGCAGACTAGAAAACAGTCAGCCGACTATTTTCAGTTTCTAACCAGCGATTCAGTAGAATCGGGAAGCGCCATAATAGAAAAATAAAAATATGCATTACCATCCTCCACGACCAAACTCGGAGCGAAATGAACTATCGGCCCACTAAATAATCGGTCGGCGTGCGCGCTTGCGAGGAGCTAAATACTGATATAGCAGTCGGCCGATAGTTCGCAGATAGTTTAGTTTGGACGCAGTTGAGCCCATCAAATTTATTTATCGGCCGATACCAAATCGTTGTATTATGCGGACTTGCATACATCTTCATACTGATTATAAGCCCGACCAAACTATTTTGTTTGTGGTTTGCGGGGACCCTAATAGATGCACCAACATTGACCTCTTCTTCATTAAAAAAATCAATACTTTTCCATTCATAATGAATGTGAATTTGAAAAAGCAATACATATTCAGAATGTTTTACTTGTAAAGTCTTATTACATATATTTTGTTTTTTTTTCGAAAAATGATCTGAAAAAAAAAACTTGCATAGGAAAAAGCCGTTGGGATAACATAGTACACCTACACATAGTATATGTTAGTTTTTCAAGGTTTTTCGAAGCTTGAATATAATTGAACAGATGCAGAGTTTTTTTTTAAAAAGCCATGCACAAACCAGCGCGATAAGTGCGTGCGATGCGATTGCGTTAAGTCAAACCTCCATAAGGATACACGTATTTCATTTTGACAGAAGTCGCATCGCATTACGTTATCGCACTGGTTTGCGCAAGGCTTTACTCGTGCCTTATTGCCGAGATGTGGAAAGGAGGAATCATTAGTACTCCTAAAACAAACCAAAAGACAATTCAATAAAAATATATATATAAAAATATATATATACTCTTTATTTATAACTAAGGCTTCTTAAAAACTAAAACAAAATCACGCCGCTCCAAAAAGCTTTTGTTGGAAAGCCCCAGGTAGTTGTTCGATCAGTGATAGTGGATTCACACCAACGGCTACAAGTTCATCTCTACTTAACCATGACATGTGAATAAAATGCTAGGGAGAAAAATTATAAAAACTATTGAAAAATATACAATAAGCATAAACAAAATACCTGATAATTTTTCTGAAACTTTAGTCTCAGCCCGTCAACTTTACTAATCGCACTCTTTTTGCTCCTTTTGGATTCGTTATTTATGGCTGCTGGTGAACACTTCTCAAGCACAAAAAAGCTTGCATCATTTTGCAGAATAAATACATTTGGATTTCTGTGATCCAATACGATGCTTTTTATACAATGCGTTTCCGACTCTTTGACAAAGAAATCTTTATCCGTACATGTGAAGCACATCTCCTCCAGGTCATATTCAAAGATTTTCGAGTCTGAAAATGCAGCCACTATGCGTGGCAATCTCTGGTGAATTGATATAGCCGTTGTTGGGGCCGTGTAGCGTGGCAAATTGAAATGATGTTCGTAGTTTTTATCCTTTTTGCACCAAACTGCGATAGTTCGACATGTTCCTGCTGTCACTAAATAGTTACCACACTTGGACACTTCAATTAGGTGAATTGTATCTTTAATGTACTTCCCAGCTTGGATGGTCTGAGAATGATCAATGTCACCATTTGAAAGGATTCTGAAGACTTCAATTGTGTTGTATACTTTAGATAGAAACATGGTGCTGGAGTCATCCGTGAATGTAATATGTTTACAAGCGGTAAACTCTTTGGGTAAATCTTTGATGCGGTGGAGTTGCGCGATGTTTTCATCGTCCCCAGCTGTAAAAGAAAATAGACGAATCTCAGTCATTGTGGAATAAGCGATGAAATTTCCATCAGGCGACAGGGCACTGCAAATTATGTTGTGGCCTTTTATGCTTCTCAGTTCGAGTAGTTTTTGGGGACCTTGTTTGATTCCCAAAAGCTTGCGTTCTTCCTCCAACTTTTGTTCGTCGTTGTTGTCTTCTAAGCTAAACTGTTGTTCTCCGGTAGTTTTCCCTAATCGCCAAATTTCAATTGTTTGAGGGTATCGCAATAGAAGAGTTCTTTTCTCAGCAGCAACAGTTGCTACAGGACTCTGAAGAAAGGGTCCGAGCTTTACTGTAGTTCCACTGCTTCGAGTAATAGAAGAGATGCCTAAATATCCATCCATGCCACCCGACAATATTTTGTCACCTATGCAGACTAGTGCTTTGACATCGTGATCATGAACTCTTCTCTGGCGACATTTGACCCACTTATGGAGGACGACATCTTCTTTTTTGATTTCGGTAAGGGCATATATTCGAACGATGGGGTCGATGCCTGAACAGATTAGCATATTTTCTTTTTCGTTAACAGCCACTGCTAGAACATCAGCTTTCAAAACAACATGCTCCTCTAGATGGGCTGCGTTCTTTCCATCCCAGACGGTTACTATACCACGAGAATCTCCAGTTATGATAGTAAAGTCATTAAGAACTTGAAGAGACCAGACGATGACATCTTTTCTTTTTTCTATTCGACTAAATGACATCTTATGAATAGCATGCCCTGTCTTTACGTCCCATATGCGAATAGCACCTATTCCTCCAGTCACCAGATGGTGCCCATTAAAATCAAATTTACAACACAAAATTCGGCCTTCCTGTTTGTCGAAGAGCTTGCTATATACCAACTGATCTTCTGCTATATCGAATATGTTTATGTAACCTTCTTCGGTTCCGAGGGCTAGTTGGCTTCCTTCGGCATTAACATCAAGGCACCAAATAGAATTTCCAGTTGCATGCTGCGTTCGAAGCTTTGCTGAAGTAGCTAAATCCCATTCAACCAACTGACCACTAAGTCCTACGGTGAAAAATCGTTGTCCTGACCATGCCATACCCTCTATTGAAGCTTCTTCTCCACTGACAATGGTTTTCTCATGAAATGCTGCATATTGCATGTCCCATATTTCGATTGTACCGTCGTTTCTATGTGAAGGAATAGGTAACTAAATGCGTAACACTTTAAAATTATAATAAACGAACCTAGACATTGCAAGTTTTTTGTTGATTTGGTTGTAGGCCATACACAAAATCGACCTTGGAGTTAAATTATAAAATCGAACGTTGTGGATTTGTGTGCTCCCGTCTGCTTCCTGTCCCTCTTCCTTCATTTTCATATCTTAATTTGTTTTAAAAATGTTATCAGAAAATTAAAAGAAATGCTTTTTATAAACAAGTGAATTTCGCTTTTGGATTGCACGTGTTATATGTCTTTAGCCGGGCAGCTGTCAAATTTGGTGACAGTTGACAGATGATGAATGCTACGTTCTTTTTACCAAAAATGTTATGTCGATTTCCTTTGCAAAAACAAAAGCACTCTAAAAAAGTGCTTTTTTTTCGTGCTCACTGGAAACGAAAAGACAAAATTCTTTTTTTATCATTGTATGTGTGCTATTTTTGACAGCCAACTCTTGCCGTTTGTTTTGTTCTGCAATTTATATAGAAAGAATGTTTTCGAAACTTTATTAATAAATGCACTAGTAAGAAACCTCCTCATCCGAATAATTATACACAACACTTTCAACAAAATTATTCACAGAATGCCTTTCGTTTTGTCCAAGCAATTTTAGAACATCAAACACTTCTTCGTCAGAATCGGAACTAGACGACGACTGATTATAATATATATTTTGATAAATTGCAGCTAAAATTGAGCGATCCATTTTCACAAAATAGTTTATTGTTTATTTTTATTATCTCTCTTTCACAGTCCTTTAACCAAAAATGCAAATGCAAAATAATCAGACTTCAAACTGGTAAACGTCAAATGTTTTGTGTTGGTGTGCGTGAAAGTGCGTGTAAATCTTGCCTCTGAATCGAGATTCGTAAAAGTGCTTTTTCGGGGTAAAAAAAAAGTGATCTAGTGCCTCAATGTAACATATTTCGAGCAAAAAAGCACTTTTAAAAGTGCTTTTGTGTACCACTGGAAATCGACATTAGCAAAATCATTTAGCGGGGCTTACATGGTGCAACAAGGTTTGACAACATGGTTGGATGAAAAAAATCAGCCTTGCGTTTACACGAAATTCGATGTTGTCCCACATCAGTTTTGTTATTTTTCGCGAACGAGACGGACACGTTAGAAAATTTTATCTGCTCTATAATGGTGGATTTACATGCATCTGCAAGTGCAGATGAAAATCGGAAAAAGACACAAAATGTAAAATTCATACTTGTCTGATAGAGAGGGAACGCACTATCTGCAGATTGTAGTGCAGATGGTCATCATCATCTTTAAATTATAAAAACTCTACAATAAGAGGAACAAATTTACAGTTTATTTTCTATTTTAGCAGTTCAATATTAGCGTTTTGTTTGATTTCTTTATATTTTGTCAATAAAAATGATGACAGTTTGTTTATGTATTGGTATTCACTCCCTTGCACCCAAAACTGAAACGGGAGTGAAAAATTCACTCCAAAAAGTGTCTCCAAACCGCATTTTGGAACATGTTTGGGAGTGATTTGGAGAATTTATCTGTCAGATCTGACAGATGAAGTCTCCAAATCACTCCCGATTTGGTTTTTGGAAAACGACATAAAAAAAATTCTAATAACCATCCAACATGGTTTGTCAAGCGGTTGTTTTAGCGTTTAGATGATCCAACATTGCTGTTGTCATACCATGTAGTTGTCAAACCATGTTGGACCATGTAAACCCCGCTAATTGAAAATAGAAGATGTTCATACTGGTCCATTTGACAAAGTTAACAATTGGCTCATACAAATTACTTTAAACCCAACTTCGAACGTACACAGTCAAGAATAGAAATTCATATTTTAGTCGAACTAACTGTTTTTCTTCTGCATAAAAATTCAAAAGCAATTCAATTCAGTGCCTCCTATAATCTCCTATTTTTCTAAATGCTCGCACTGTGTTTTACAACATATCAATGTGGATTTGCATTGGTAAAAATAATCAATCTTTTTTTGATTCAAATCTGTTTAAATGTAAATTTTGACACATTTGGGATCCATTGGCAACGGGAAAAAATCACCTATGAAGTTTTCCATTGGTAAAAAGAATCAATCTTTTTTGATCCAAATCTGTCAAAATGGTAGTTTTCATAAACAATAAAGATTTTTTTGAGTCTTTGGATCAGTTTTGCAGATCCCGATTTTTGGATGGATCTGCCTCTCAATCCACCCACACCAACACAATCACCTGTCAGTTCGATGTACACTCCTTTCACCGAGGGGAAAGAACGCTATCGCAATGACCAAAAGCAATAATAGCTGCGTTCCTTTGGGAACATTTATCTACTGCTTAGTACTTCTGGCTGCTTTGAACTACTTTTCCCTTGTGGTCAAAGTAGTTCTTCGAAGTAGTTACGATACTAGTCTACGCCAGATGGCGTCAGTAAAAAGAAATAGAAATTGTTGTTGTTTGATTTGACGTTTCTCAAAAACAATAATTTTGCGAATGTTTTCGGGTGTGAAATTTCTTTCTTTTCAAAGTTTTAAGATTTCTTGCAATGGATTTATTCAATGTGAGTTGTAAAATTGTAATTTATTTAATTGTAATGTAATTTATTTTATTTTGGAGGTTAGATTTTACTTTTTGAAAAATTAAAGCGTTCCATTCAACGTCTACTGCGAAGTACTAAAAAGTAGTTTAAAAGTCCCAAAGGAACGCGCCTTATATCGTTATCATGTTCCAATGGCAACGAGAAAAATTAGTTGTTTTATAGAAATCCTAATTTACCAATAGAAAACCACATGTATTCATAATGCTGGGTTTACATGCATCTGCAACTGCGGAAGTGCAGAAAAGTAAAGCGAGACGGATGAAGATTACAAAGCACAAAAGTTAAAAAGAGAGACGAATAGGATTATGGTTGCAGATGAAAAATTATGGTTGCAGATGAACATGTTCATCTGCAGCCATAATTTTTCATCTGCAACCATAACTAGGAAGTTCGTTCCCTCTCTATCAGACAAGTATGAATTTTACATCTTGTGTCTTTTTCCGACTTTTATCTGCATTTGCAGATGCATGTAAATCCACCATAACCCCGATGTATACGTCGTTAATTTTATAAAAATAAAAATAAATCCATCCCAATTTGCACATATTTTTGTAATCGATAACTGTTGAAATCCAGCACCAGCCAAACAAACTTAAAAAAGTAAAAATCCAAATTGACATGTGTCAAACTTTCAATGAAAAACGCTGTTAACCTCACGTCTCCTGGCCTAAACTTAACAATTGTAATTAATCTTTTAAATTTAAGAAGTTATTAAGAAAATCATTTACTAAAATGGGTGATGCTGAACTTGATGCCATCCGCCAACAGAGAATGGCCCAATTGCAGTCGCAGTATGTAAGTTTACCCAACAAGCTGTACCAAAAGACTCATACGGCAAACGCTTACTAGCTTTTAAAGAATTTATTACCAAAAATGGCAAAAATTGTATAAATAATATAAGCACACACTATAAAAAGCTAGAGAGATACAACACCTCCGGAAAATGTTTTGAATCACAGATATTGATTTTAATACAATTTCTCCTTCCGTTAGGGTGGCGGTGGCAATGACCCAGAGAAACAGAAGCAACAACAAGAACAAATGCGTCAACAAGAAGACATGAAGAATTCTATCCTTTCACAGGTGCTTGATCAACAAGCCAGAGCAAGATGTTGGTTTCTGTTCATACAAAATTAATAATCGCTTACAAATTTCATTTTTATATTATTTTTGATAGTAAACACACTAAAACTCAGCAAGCCAGAGAAGGCACAAATCTTCGAGAACATGGTAATTCGCATGGCACAAATGGGTCAAATAATGGGAAAGCTTGACGATTCTCAGTTTGTTTCTATTTTGGAAAAAGTCAACGCTCAAATGCCGCAAAGTCAGTCCACGGTTAAATATGATCGTCGAAGAGCAGCC
Source organism: Melanostoma scalare (assembly GCA_949752695.1). Taxonomy (NCBI): domain Eukaryota; kingdom Metazoa; phylum Arthropoda; class Insecta; order Diptera; family Syrphidae; genus Melanostoma; species Melanostoma scalare. The sequence goes on along the minus strand of OX456984.1, from coordinate 141,379,964 downwards.
ATCGATTCTGAGGATGATGACGATTACGGGTGCTGATTGCAACTGAAAACAAAAAAACCAATCGCTACTAAAATGAAATTAGGAACAAACTCCTCAATGTTTGGTTAAAATCATTTTTATTTTAAACATTTTTTCGCTATTTTTAAAAATAATTTAATTCTTTTAACTTAAACATTTAACTGAAAGCAACACATTTATAATAACAAAAATGAAAGAAACTTAAGTAAAAGAATCTTTCGAAAATAAATACAAGATTGAAATGAGATCACAACAGAAATGTACAACATTGAAATAAGATATTTGTTTGATTGACAATTTTCAGTAAGAAAGCTACTGAAAGCAAATTTCTATTCCTTCTTTTCATGTTCATCTTCGTCTTCCTCTGACGCATCGAGACAGTCACCACAGAAAATTGAGTATAAAATCAAAGCGAGAAATCCTAGGGGCAAGCCAAACAACACTGTCGTGAGAACAGGGTTGCCCAGCCACATTTCCCTTAACGACTTTTTAGCCTCAAAGCAGGCGCGATATAGCCGTACAAGGAATGTGTCGCCTCCGTACACAATCGCGGTCTGATTGCATATAGATTCGAGAAAAATGTGAAGTGATTGTGGCGTCATCTGCAGAGGATCGTCTTCTGGTATATGATGATGTTGTGTAGTGGAGTTGATGACAATTATGTGAGGTGTTGGCAGTGCGTCCATTACAATCGAATGGGCTATACTCGGGTCACCAATCTAAAAATTGAAAAAAGTTTTCAACAACTATTACTGAAAATTTGAAGCAGAAATAAGATTTACCCATCCAAACTGGAATAAGTCATGATAGCGATCGCGATATTTTCTTATAACTCCCTCAACCATATCGCGGAACTCCAATTCGTGCGTAGCCACTTGGTTAAGTTTGTCTTCTTCAACAACTGCAACAACTAGATACTTCTTAGTCTTCATAAGCTGATGAATATTAAACCTCGTAATCTTGGGGAAAGTTACGAATCGTTCAACATTCACCCAATGAGTAATCGTTGCATTTACATCAGCTGGATTCATTTCATGAGCTACATGCGCATGAGCGTACAAATGCTGTGCCTCCTCTTTATAAACCAACACGGCAGGCAAATGTTCAATGTCGAAATGCTGTTGGGCTATATCTTCAGTCGTTGCATAGAAGAAACCATGTTCCTGATAGCTCTCTGCTGCTCCATAGAACGTATCCCAGACAATTCCTTCTTGTAGACCAACAAACATAAAGAATAAAGTGTGTGCATCTTTAAGCATGTCTACACTTTCAGTTCGAGTAACCAACTGGACTGGAGGCCCACTCATACGCAAAGCATAATCTACTAGATCCTCCTTCGTTCGATCACCACTGTAGACAAACTCCATGTTACCCTTAATAAACATGATTGTTGGATACCCTCGAATGTGAAATTCTCTGGCGGCAGCTGGAAACCTAGTGCAGTCTAATCGACCGACTCTAACATTTGTACTATGTAAAGACTGTGCCACTAGTCCAAAAACTGGTTCGGTGCGCTTACAGTATGCACACCATGGTGCATAGAACATCACTAACCACTGGCCTTCGTGGCGGACATCAATAAAACGATCGCTTAGCTCAAGCACACGTGTTGCATTACCGAACGAAGGAATTGCTAATAGAAGGAAATCAATAAGGTCAATTTTCAATAAAAATATTTTTACCTTGACTCACCATAAACGAAAAGAAACATAAATAAAATAACTCTTGGCATAGGTAGTTCCATCGTATCTTGATTCTTTACCACTGTTACTTGTGATTGATTGATTTGTGACTTAGGTATGGCACATAGTAAATTTATAAACCGATTAGGAGTTAATTATTAGACTAATTGAGTTAAGAAAAGCCTATGAAAATATTTTCAATATAAATACACAAAGTAGAAAAATTTTTCCAATAATTTTGTTGTCAGAAAGAAAGGGATGCAAATAGCTTTGATTTGACACTTTAACGTCAAAACCACAGAGTAGATAATACAGAGTATCCACTTCCACCCCTTCAACCCGAAACACCCGCAAAAAATTTTTCAATATGGCGTCTTATTTCTGAGTTTGAGGCTCTGTGCTCACTAGTATGAACTTTAAAAACTTAACAAGACGCCTGTATCGGTATGAAATTTTTTACTAATTTTTGTCTTTTTCAGTGAAATACTGGTCAAAATGGAAAAAAAAAATATTTCCTGCAACTTAAATTCATTTTTCTAAATTCTAGGCTGTATGAAAATTAAAAATTATCGATTTTTTTTGCAACCAAAAAAAAATTTTTTACTTTTCAAACTCAACTGACTTTGATCTGTGGGAAGTGAAGGCCAGTGCGGTTTTCCGGGTGCGGTTTTCCGGTTTGATTTAGCTTGTAGGCAAAACGCACTACCTTGCTGCAGTGGACTCTCTGGTTATACTCTGTGGTCAAAACTAGGCGTCAGAGAGTCCACTGCAGCAAGGTAGTGCGTTTTGCCTACAAGCTAAATCAAACCGGAAAACCGCACCCGGAAAACCGCACTGGCCGTCACTTACCACAGCCGCCATTGTGTGTGGCCACAGAACAAAGTCAGTTGAGTTTGAAAAGTAAAAAATTTTTTTTTGGTTGCAAAAAAATCGATAATTTTTAATTTTCATACAGCCTAGAACTTAGAAAAATGAATTTAAGTTGCAGGAATTAACTTTTTTTTCCATTTTGACCAGTATTTCACTGAAAAAGACAAAAATTAGTAAAAAATTCCATACCGATGCAGGCGTTGTGTTAAGTTTCACATAATATACCAATGTGCACATAGCCTTAAACTCCCCACACGATAGCACGGTGTGGTAAGTCAAATGTCAGATAGCAAATAAAAATTTAGAAATAATTTCAACAAAGTCGTTTTCATAAAAGCTTCGATTTATTGAAGAAAAGTGACTAAAGTGAAAAATACCAAACAATTCCTTGATTAGTAAATAATAATGGAGCCCTATGATGTCGTAGTAAATCAACCTGTTGTAATAGATAATGGTTCTGGTGTTATCAAGGCTGGCTTTGCCGGTGAGCATATCCCAAAATGCCGATTTCCCAACTATATTGGACGACCAAAACACACGTCCGGGTTATGGCCGGTGCATTGGAAGGTGATTTATTTGTCGGACCAAAAGCGGAGGAAAATCGAGGTCTGCTGAGCATAAGATACCCAATGAAGCATGGATCTCAAAAGATCATCATAAGATTAAACATGTAACACAAGATGAGTGTCCCTACATTAGTGCTGAATGTGGAAAAGGGTAAACATTTCTGTTGGAATGCATATCCACATGAATTAATTTGGTATTTTAAACTAGATTCCCAACAAACTCAACCCTGACGAAACATTTAAATCAAATTCATTCGACGGTTTATAACAAAATGTGTGAAATTTGTGAAAAATTAATTCGTGGCAACGCTGCTTTCGAGCGGCACATGGAAGATCATGAAGGCATTGTTCGACCACAAGTCCAATTCAAGGTGTGTGGATCTTGGTTAAAGGATAAAAATAGTCTCCGAAAGCATATGTACAACCGTGATGGTAAAACACACTTGTAAAGAATGTGGTAAGGTTGCACCAACCAACAGCACTATAAAAAGCCACGAACTGTAAGTGCATCAATTGTCGCGCAAATTCCATTGTTCATTTTGTGAAAAAGCGGTTAATCTCAAGGTACATAGGTTTTAACTTTTGATTCTTGATTCCTTTTATATAAATGTATGTTTGTACAAATATCTTTTCAAGGAACACTTAACAACACACACTGGATAGATCCTGTACACATGCCCGCACTGCCCAAAAACTTTCAATTCCAAGGCAAATATGCACTCACATCGAAAGAAAAAACATCGCTAGGAATCGGAAGCAAATAGAAGTAGTCAGAAAAAGGAAAACACAATCACTGATGAATTGTCCTCCGAAGTGAATTCCATATAGTTACAAGCATTTAACTAGTTTATTAGAGTTTTTTTTTATATTTGTATACAAGAATAAATATACACAAATAGAATTCTGTTTTTTTTTTATTTTTGTATTTTGAATTTTTTATGGATGAAATTTTATTATTTCTGCTAAATGATGCAGAGATTTGACTGACGTTGAGTAGCTTTACTTTGTAGTTATGGGCGAAGAATAAGTTAAAGAAAAGAGCAATCAGTTCATCAAAATAATTCTGAAGATGAAGACAGTGAGATGCGGCAGATTTCTTGGTTGCTGATGATCGGAACTACGAGCCACTGGAAGCATTGCTAGAAGAAGCTGAAGTAGAGTTGCAATGACAACAGGGGCATCATCGTGAGGAAGCTGTTGAGCGTTGCACCGATTAGAAATATATCGTTTGGGGGTCTCTACCAAATACAGCTGCTGAAAAATCAGGTAAGGAAAAATCAGGCAAGATAACTTTGCTGACTGGCCTTCCTTCTCAGGACACAACTGGCTCCCATAGTAGATTGCCTAGAAAATCTGCTGGTTGACCAATTTAAAAATTAATTTAGTTAGAAATACTTACAAGAAATAAAACATTACAAAATTTTGCAATATTTTGCCCCTGTCAAAGATAAGTGTCATTTTGTTTTTTTTTATTTATTGAAGTTTGGAACTTCACCTCGACTCCATTTTTAATAAAGAAATGGGACGCCATATTGAATTCGTGTTGAAAAATTTTTTGCGGGTGTTTCGGGTTGAAGGGGTGGAAGTGGATACTCTGTATTATCTACTCTGTGATGTTATGTACATAACATGATATCCAAAAAAAACGCTTCGTTTTTTTTTTATTTGTGGGTTGGTGTTCTCTATCAGTTGTCAAACCAATAAAAAGGTTTGTTCGTTGAAGCCCTAGGGTCGCCATAGGGTCGCCACAAAGCGTTTTTTGAGAAACCTAAATTCCCCCTGAATGTCAAATTGAGTGTTTTTTGAGCCATAGGTTTGCCATAGGTTTTCCCCAAACTCGCCCTAGCTTTTTGCTGTGGCAATTTGAGGGCTGTCAAATAGCATGTATTTTTTTTTTAATGACATGGATGTGTGGTGATTTGTGGTGTAGTGTTTTTTGAGGCCTGGAAAACCCAGGTTTTTTTGACAACTCATAGGGTTGTCAAGAAAACCTGGGTCAACCCTGGGGAAAGTTCAACGAACAGACCTAAAGTCAACAAATGAATTTTTTTTTGCCAAATTAGCACAAAAACGCAAAAAAAGTTTGTTAAAAACTCAAAGCAATTGTATAGAGTGGAAAATAAAAATATTCCGTAGTGAAATTAATGCAAGTAAACAATTTTTTTTGTCTGTTTTGTGTTAGTTTAGAAATGTCAAAAATAGGTCCGTTCACAAAGGTAACAAGGAATTTCTCTTACTCTGTTTACATGCTGGGGTTGAATTCATATGAGATTGTGATTTATATGCGAGTTGGAAAAAATATTTTGTTACTTGTTCTAAATGAATTAAATTATTAATAATAAAAAAACAAAACCATTTTTATGGCATACTTAACAATCACCTTTGAAAAAAAATGTCAACATTCAAAGAAAAATGTGAAAAGAAATATGCAAAAAGTGCTTTAAGTCACTAAACAGACCTTTTTGAATTGCTATTACGTTGTCTTATGTATCTTTATATAAATTTACAAATCTTACTCTTGAAATCAATAAAATTCTAAAAATCAAAAATTTTCAGCAATTAAATTGCGGAGTGTAAGAGTGGGCATACGATTTTATTCAGTTACACATTTGTGAACAGACCCTTTGCCACCCATTTTGCTTTTGTTCGAGATACATAAAAGTCTCTAGATACACCAACATAAAAAATGAAAAGTCGAAAAACTCATTCGATACTCGACCAAACGTCAAATATCTATCCCCGACCAAATCTTAACCATCCTTTTATTCATAACATCGGTTGTCGGGGATGTTGTTTTTGCTTTGCATGTAAAATGATGTTATGTATATAACAGTCCTGTGAAAAAAACACGCCTACTGTTGCGAGCTGCCGATGGTCGGCGAATTGGTGAACTTACTACACTTTTCCCGTAATAATGGTAATAGCCCCGTTCACACTCTACAATTAGTTGGACAAACCTCGTTTGATGGAAGTTGGATGGTCTGATGTAGTTTGCGTTCACACCTATCAAGCTTGTCGTCCAACTTTATGTCACATACCCTACCCCCGTCAACTTGGCAGCGCTATAACACGAAATTCGATTTTTTTTATGCAAATAATTTGGAAAACATTTGGAAAAATTTGGAAAATGGTTTTCACAATTTGGAAAAGTCCCAAAAAAAAGTTATTAACAATTTAAAATTTGGCGTATACTTGGCAGCGCTAGCAATGAAATTCAGAAATTTTGGTGTCAATCGATCGGGGACGATTTGGAAAAATTTGGAAAACACTTTTCCGAATTTGGAAAACGATAGTTTTGCTAAAAATGCAAAAAAACATAATACTGTTGAGCCGCTGTACATTTTGTTAGCAACAAATGAAAACATGGATACCGTAACGTAACGCAGCTATTAGGACGCGTTCAGAATGTGTGCTAGCCCATAGCGTTCAGGGGCATAAGGCACAAGATGAAAAAATGTATCCGTTGTGTTTATTCTTTTTTTTAACGACTGGATTATTTTCGACATTTTATATTGCACTATTGTCAACAGTAGCATTGTCAGAAAACTGTCTATATATCCAACCGTGGATATATAAACAGCAAATTGATGGTAAAAAAGATTCAAAATTTCTCTTTGATGAATCTTACAGAAAAACATAGAAAATAGCTATAATGATTAAAAGAGAATAGGAAGTATTTTGATCGCATTGATTTCTTTCGAATTGAACGATGCTATTACAATTGATGTTGAGAAGCTTAGAATATTTACTCCAAGAAAAATGTTTATTCCCAAAATAAGAACCAAATCACAGATTTCATAAACTGTTTTGGTTTCCCAAATTCAATCAAGCTCTTTTCGAACTAAAAAAACTAATTTTGTAATTTGGGAAAGTATAGAAAAACAGTTATTAGCATTTTAGTTGTAAAAATTGAATTTTTCATTAAAAAACGCATTACAAAATATTTTTGACTAAAATAGTACCAAAATCAAAGATTTCATAAACTGTTTCGGTTTTCCAAATTCAATCAAGCTTTTTTCGAACTAAAAAAACTTATTTTGTAATTTGGGAAAGTATAGAAAAAAAGTTATTAGCATTTTAGTTGTAAAAATTGAATTTTTCATTAAAAAACGCATTACAAAATATTTTTGACTAAAATAGTACCAAAATCAAAGATTTCATAAACTGTTTCGGTTTTCCAAATTCAATCAAGCTCAAGGGCGAGTTGAGGGAAACCCCAGGTCAACCCTAGGGCTCAAAAAACACTCAAGTTGACATTCTGGGCGAATTTATAAGAAATTATAATTATACTATATAAACATTTATGCCAACTGTCCCAAAGACTTACGTGGGGTACTTTTTTCAAAATATAATATAATATAATTATAATATTCCCGCTCTGACCTGGAGAACAATGTTAACCAAATACTAACACCCAGGGTTGACCCAGGTTTTCTTGACAACCCTATGAGTTGTCAGAAAAACCTGCGCTTTCCACTCCTTAAAAAACGCTAAACCACAAATCACCACACATCCCTGTCATTAAAAAAAAACATGCCATTTGACAGCCCTAAAATCGCCACAGCAAAAAGCTAGGGCGAGTTGGGGGAAAACCTATGGCAAACCTATGGCGCAAAAAACACTAAAGGCCCCGGCCCATAGAACGCGGTGCGTGCGTGCGGCACCGCTTCCAACTGACAGCTCGATTAAATACACACGTTCTTATGAGAGGTGACCCATAAGACTGCTATTATACGGTGCAATTTGTTGCACGAAACTGTTCGAACACCATAAGTGCAAAAGAGAACGAAAGTTCGAAAAACAGAGATGGACAATGTGCTACCGTGTGTCGCATGGGTTATGGTTTCGTGAAACAGCTTTGACGTTTCTCTTTGGGTGGGTTCGAGAACCTATCGGATAGCCTATCTCGGATAGCCGTATCTTGGATACCTTTTTGAACGATCCAGATATCTTTTTCCAGATTGCTGCAGACAACAGCTGTGAAATATTAAAATTCGACTTTTGAAAACAATAAAACATTCAAAATATCATTGCTAGACGATTATAACTTATTTTTTTCGATTTCCCATGCTTTTTGAAAGACTCTTTTGCTGAAATAAATGCACACCAAAACAAAAAATCAACATGGAAAGAAATAAAAATAAATTTTCTATCAGCTGATCACTTGAATAGAAAGGTATACCAAAAATAACAACAATAAAAATAAAAAAAAACAATAAATAACAACAACAACAACAAGCTATCCGGATACGATTCTCGAACGCCCCCTTTGTCTTTGTTCGTGTTTCTGTTTATTCTGTTTCATTTGGTTCAATAATAAGTAATAATACTAATAATAATGACTTTTTTGTTTTTCAATTGCCAATAAAAGAGGTTTTGAAGCAACCAGGCACTACTAGATAACTATTTTTTCCCAAAAATAAAAACACCGAATGAAAGATAAAGAGAAATGTGAAAATAGTTTCATGAAACTGGATTTCATCATGTAATAACACTTGCGACACGGGATGACAGAACAAAGAAGAATTCGAAGTAGTTTCGTGCAACAAATTTCACCGTATAATAGTAGTCTAAGCACCGCGAGCAACGCGCCGCACGCGCCGAGTAGCCGAACTTCTATTTTGCCGCGGCTCTCACGCGGTGACAGAAGAGAGACATGCGCAGTCACAACCAATTTGAAGTTTTCTCTTATTTAGAAAAAATGACAATGGGCGCGTTCAAGAACCTATCGGATAGCCTATCTTGGATAGCCGTGTCTAGATACCTTTTTGAACGATCGACAACAGACAACAGCTGTGAAATATTAAAATTCGACTTTTGAAAACAGAAAAACATTTAAAATATCATTGCTAGACGATTATAACTTATTTTTTTCGATTTCCCACACGTAAACAACAACAACAAGCTATCCGGATGCGATTCTTGAACGCCCCCATTTTGACTAAATTTATCTGTCAAAACACCGCAACGGATTCTATGGGTCACCCCTATCAGTTGCGCGCGGCAAAACCCACCGCATCAGTTGCCGCGCCGCTTCTACCGCACGCACCGCGTTCTATGGGCCGGGGCCTTAAGTTTGACATTCAGGGCGACTTTATGTTTCTTAAAAAACGCTTTGTGACGACCCTAGGGCAACCCCAGGGCTTCAACGAACAAACCTATTATAATCGAAGATTTCTTATTCTACTCCGGTCTTACCCTTCTTAATGACGGCTCTCCAACACATTTCCCAACCCATAACTCCTTCACACATCACCTACCTCACCTATCCTCTACCCTCTCGCATCCTGATTCATATTAGATGACCTTCATAATAGTGACCATTTCCCTATTATAATACCAGATACAAACAAACCCCAGCAATTTAAAAACATTTCGCAGATCAAAATTTAAAACCGATTTGGCTGATTGGCACTGTTAACAAATAACTGTAGAAAAACATTTAAAGCATAAAACCGCATCCTTAAACATATACCTAAACTACACAGCAGTGTCGATACACCTTACCGGCAAGTCATTCCGATTCTGTATGAGCATTTACACACCCTTATGCCGGTGTGGGGCTGTCAAAAGTCAATTGAAAAAATTAAAAAAATAAATTTATTGGAAGAACTTATCAGCCTCGTTCTTTATTTCTATTAATTCAGTAATAAAAAAAATAGCAAACAAAATCGACCAATTTTCTAGAAAACTACAAAAAACCTGTAAAATAAATACAACACCAGAAAAACCAACAACAAAAACATGAAACCGTATCGGTAAAGCATTCCGCTCCCTTTTACACATCACGTCGACATACTTTACCGGTGCAACACACCGCGAAATGCTGTGTCGACATATCTCCTTTTTACACGACCAGAAAACCTTACCGACACCACGCATCGACACAGTGTTTCGGTGCGTGTAGTAAGGGTAATAAACAAAAATCAGCTACCTTGCAAGAAGCTATTCGCTACGCTGCCTACCTCTCAATCCCACAAAGTTCGCCACACCGTACTACCAGAACGCTTCCCTGGTGGAACCCGACTCTCAGTTCCACTGAGTAAACTAAGAGATGAAAAAATGAGACCCGGTTGGTGGAAATTCAAGAAACACCCTTTAGTTTCTAACCTTATTTAATACAAGAAATCAAACGCTCTGTTTAGGAAAGAAACGAAAGGTAGTAATATCAAATATTAAGCTTAATTCACGTCAGCAATCAATCCCAACTCTCCTGTCATAAAAATCTGGCATAATATTCAATGCCTTACTGGCAACTACGCCCCACATTTATTCAAATGTCTCGAAACCCCAACTGGTCCAATTGTTTCGACTACAGACATAAGTATCTTCTTCGCACATTCGTGGTCTGTCCTCTCAAGCGATAGCAATTTCAATTGTAATTATATGTCAATAAATAATAATAATATATAATATGCTTCTTAATCATATTATCAGTATGAAGTGAATATGTTTATAATTGATCCATTTTTTTTATCTTCCTTAGTGCAGTCAAAATTCGTGGCAATATAAAAAAACAACTTGATTGTTGATAGCACGCCTCTTCAAGGACGAGGCTTATTACAGACTTAAACCTGATAATGTAGAACTGGAGATATAAACTAATTGGAATCTTATTTGCATAAAGAAATGGTTTAATATAAATTCATTTTGCTCGGTGATATTTTCCCCAACGAAGTCCCAATTTCGAGATGCCAGCGTGCAATGGAAACTTATCAGTGATTATTAGTGATAATGGAACTTATCAAATAGAAGAAATTTTAACGTGTTTCGAGCTTCCAGGACGTACAGTCTGAATAACATTGTAGTTTTTGATTAAATCAGCTAAATATAAACAAAGCGACCAAGTCTTCATCTTCAGATCTTGATCCTAGTTTTTGTAGAGAAATGAAATAAACAATTTTCATTAATCGCCACAAGAGAACATGTTTAAGAAAGATCGCCCCGAACACGTCGAAATAATCTATAAATATTAATAATGTATCTGTGCGCTTAAATTGCATGGCTTGCACTTGAAATGCGAGCAACATGTCTTAAAATGAAAGAGAAATTGTAAACAATAAAAAAAAAAACCCTGTTTATACAATACAAAAGCTTGAAGAGGTCTGTTAAAGTCAAGAAAATGAGTTATAGAGGTAAACAGTTTCCTTTTCTTATTATTATTGTTATTCATTTTTCATATTTCAACAGATTTTTTTGAAGTTGACTGGGACGTTTACCGACAAAACAAAAAGCATGTATTTAAAAGCAATACTATACTATGTTCAATTGTTCATCAACAAAACCACATATTAAAATTGTATTTTCCTACTTATTTTAAAACAGATAACTCAAATCTAAATAAATCTGGCAGGTTTTTATTCATTTTAGCCTTTAGAAAAATGAAAAAAAACGTTTTAATGTTTTTGTAAAGGAAAAAATAGGCATATATATATATATATACATATATATATAATATGAACAGAACATACATACCTTGATTGAAGAAAATTTGTTTCAAATTCAAAAAACCAAATAAAGTTTTCCAATTCAATTTTTGATTTCAATAAACAATAAATTCACAGAATTTATTTAAACAACACAGTTTAAAAAACTGCACACACAAAATTTATTTTGGATAGTATAAATCACTTTCTGAAACTTTCAAATCTTATATTTACGCACTGCGCACAACAAGGTTCAAATTTCAAAAGCAATTGAATCAAAAATTCAAACGTATTTTTTAGTGCGCGAAAACCGCGAAAAGAGTAGGCGTATGCGTATATGTATAGCGATACTCTTCATTAATAAAAAAAAAGCATTGTTCTGAAACAGTCGCTCAGCGTCATATTGTTGTTTTTTTTTCAAATGATGTTAAGTGATACCACTTTTCTTTAATGGAACAAAGAGTCCGTAACAAATTTCGATAATACGTTTGATATGAAATAATTTGCTTATTACCAAAAACAAGCAAGTTACCAAAAACCAAAAATTGTTAGGAACACGCTACTTGGAATTTTCTAGTTTCACTTGGGAATATGGAGATGAAATATAATCTGAGGGAAAATGTAGTATCAAAATGTTGTTGAAAGAATTTTTGAGATCGGCCAAGCATTTTTAAAGTTTCCGTTTCTGTGCGAATACAATTTTACGGTTGCTCTGAAACCATGAAAATCGATCAAGTTCTTCTCGAGTTGCAAATGTTCGAATAAAACTGACTTTTTTATACATAGATGATATGTATGTACATGGTTGCTGATTTTGTACCGCATTAAAAACGAAAACCGAAATTGAATCCGTACGGATTAAAAAAATGTGTTCTTCTTATTTCCGGATTCGCTACTTATATCATATCATAAAGAAAAAGATTTAAAAATCAAATTTTGATGTTCATTGGACCTGTCTACTATGTATTAAGGTAGATGAAATGTTAACATAGCTCACCATTTATCATGTATAGCAATAAATAGTGTTTTTCATAATTCATCAACCGAAACCAATTCCGTTAACAACAAGGCTGCAATGTGAGGTACGTTTTATCGCAACAGCAACCATATAATCAGTCCAGTAGTGCACTTTACCACAAAAGACAAAAACAAGTCGATACTGAGGTAAACTGTACAGTTAAAGCCAAAACACAATCACGCGTCGCGGCGCGTCGACCTCACGTAGGCTTCACGATACATGAGAAATCCTCAAAGCGCCCTACTGTCATTCATTCGTCTAAGCTTGTGCGAAATTAAGAAAACATATCGATTGAAATATCGAACGACCATCGTCGTTATCAGTAACTATCGATAACAAAAATCGATTTTTTCTTTTGTATTAAGTACGTGGAAAACTAAATCGATTGCTAGTTTAATAATTACTTCTGATAAAGAGATGAATGAGGAGCTTTGTGAAATGTGTAGTGTAATCAGTTTAGTTTGTGAAAACATTTGCTGTTTAAAATGAAAACCTTGTCGATTTTTCAACATAATCGACTTTATATTCATACAAATATCAAAAATGTTATCGCAATGCACGCTATGAAATTATCGCATAAGTTATTGGTCGAGTACCTTAACAAAAATAAAATGATTTAAATGCTTCAATATCGCCCATATTCACTGACTTTATATTCACCCATGCGGTCATGCATCAATAATTAATCGAAATCTACGGCATGATAAATATTTTTAAGAACATCTGTTCAGAATTATAGTAGTTTAAGTGATTAAACATCACCTACGTTAAACAGCCTGGCAAAAGTCAAGTTTAATACAGGTTTAACAACGAGAATTGAAAAACTATCTATTTACTAGTTACAGCGATAAAGTTCTGCTAAAACACACTAAAATTCAGCTTAAGCATACTTCATGCACAAATATGAAGCACAATTTGATTGATTTGTTAACCACAAAAATCTATAATCGACTATAATATACCCTCTCATATATCGAAAATTCATCGAAATCCTCGATATGAAAAATATTACATAAAGTATAAGTCGGTTTTTCAAAACATTATGGCAAATTCATAGTAGTTTAAATGCTTCAACAACACCTACATTGAATAATCCAACAAAAATTAAATTTAATACAGCTGTAACAACGAGAACTTAAATATTTGTTTAGTATTTACATTGATAAATTTCAGCTGAAACACATTTCAACATCGATACCGACATATCGATAATTTGTTTCGTAAATCGATGTTTTGTTTACATCGATTTTATTACTCTTCCCTATTGTAAAACTGAAAAGGAGAGATATGTCAGAAAGCGAGCAAAAGTTCAACATAGCTGAACTTTTTTTGAAGGTTGGTCGCTTTGTTACGTTTGCTTACGTTTGTCAAACGACGCGTTTGAGGACAAAGCGTGATTGTGTGAGACTCTACAGATTTCGTATAGTTGAACTTTTGATTGTTCTGTCAAATGAGGTCGACGCGAGGCAAACGCGCTATTGTGTTATGGCTTTTATTAATTCGTTAACTCGTAACACGGTCCTTGACTAAGTTAAGCATATCATTCCCATCATGCAAAGCATCTGTTGAATCTATCAAAGCAAATTCATGGTAGCCATCATCTCATGGTTGTCATCTTTTCTGCAATTCTGGAAGTTATAGCTGCGATACGAAATATCATAATTATAAATAAAACTAGACCATCTCTGTTCTGTTTCCATTCAAATCGACCCAGTAGTTTTGGAGCCTAATAATTAATAATTAATTTTTACGTATTATTTATAACGAACAAACAGTAATTATTGTAAAGATAAAAACAAGAGAGTCATATTGAAATAGAACCAGAGCTGTGCCATTTTACTGCAATTTTACTTAAATGCCTATCGTCTAAGGGTCAATGAGTGTGGTGATAAGCTGTGAACACTACCCAAAATGCTTTATTTTGTTTTTATTACTTGATGTAAAAATAATCAACGAAAAAGGCTCAATCCCTGGCACAACTATCAATCTATCAAAATCTTCCAATCCCAATCGTTGTTCTGCAAATCATGACTAGGACAAACAATGCTCCCAAAAGTATTCCCTAAAAGCGAAAGCTCGCAATTTGTGGGGCTTGCCAATCAGCTAACGAAGCCAGCCTCAATTTTGGAATTGGAGATTGTAAAGCCCTCACAATAAACAATCGCTTAGCAACTCCTTGAAACTTCGATCAAATTATCATCAATGATACTAGGCATAAAGGAAACCTCATAGCAAACCTTTAGAATTTCAAGGACAAGGTTGTAGAATTTCTCAGCAAGTCATCACAGTTTGTGTTTAGCTGTAGTTTTGATGTGGCTTATATGGCTTGAGATTTTCAGAATCGCATCTTTATTGAAATGAAAATTCAACGAAAACAAAAGTTTATTAGCAATAAAATTATCTTTGGACCTGAATTGACCGATTCTTTCCGTATAAACGACTGAACACAAACAGACCAGTTCTAAATGAAAAGTTTTGCGAAAATGTTTTGGTAGAGAAAGGCTTCTTTTTGTTCTTTTTCATTTTTTTTTTTTTTTTTTGCTTTTCTATTCCATTTTTATGATTCTATAAAATATAACGAAAAACCGAAAAGGAATCGAAGTTCCCAAGAGTTTTTGAATTATGAGGCTTTCTTGGAATTCAGGGGTTCATCGTCTCCGTCCGCAGCAGCATTTGTATCTGCTGCATTGTTTGAGTCATCATCGTGCTGCCTCTTTTGGAATTCATTTTGCTGCGGTCTATTGCCATCCGAACCGTCAAAATCATATATATTATATACATATAGTACACAATAAGAAAGCCTATATTGCCATTAATTAATTTTTTAGGATTAGAAAGCAAATGAATGTAACATTACCTATCTTATTGAATCCATGTATGCAGTAGACACCAACTAAATCAAAAGGACGTTCATTTATAAAGTTATCAACAAATCAATGATGGATCGAGTCTGTTTAATTGATGGAGTCTCGCCATGACCGCGACACTGAAGCTTTATGTAATAGGCTCCTTTGCCTTCAAGCACTTCACGATCATAAAATCATTGCGTTGGTCAAATCTATCCAAAGTCCCAGTTTAAGCTAAAAATCAAGTTAAATGAATTAAGCTGATGGAGAGTGAATTTATTTTACATTTAATTTCAATATCTTACTGTAGCCGAATATCATCTTAGGTGGAAACATACAATCCAAAGGCATTTGGTCATTAAATTTATTGCTAAGAGGAGTCTTGAAAGCGATAAACTTGTCAGCAGTAATATTTTCACTCTTGACTCTTGTGTTTAACAGTAGAATTTTGAACTCCTTGTAATTTACTTTTACGGATTTCCATAATGATTGATTGCTCTTTCTTCCATGATGTGTTTTAATTAAAACAATAGCCGCTGCATTTAAATTTATTCATTTATCTCAAAAGCTACAGAAAATATATCTTTGTTTTCTTAAAAGTAAAAAGAAAAAAACTGTTTTGACTTTCATGAAACAAGATGGAAGTGACATCAATTCCGACAAATTAGTGTAACAGAGAAGGAAAACAGTCGCTTTATTTGCACAAAGTTTCAACAGTTTGAAATAGCCACACATTGGCGATGTTCATACTGGTCGATTTGTTGAAGCAACAAATCGACTAAAGTGTTCACATTGTTCAACGAATCGACCGCAAATCAATACCGACAAATTGGTGAAACAGAGAAGGAGAACAAGAAAACAATCGCATTTCTTCGCACGAAGCTTCAACAAATCGACCAATGTGAACTTCGACATTCTAAACGCGTCCTAGTAGCTGCGTTACGTTACGTTATCCATGTTTTCATTTGTTGCTAATAAAAGGTACAGCGGCTCAACAGTATTATGTTTTTTTGCAATTTTAGCAAAACTATCGTTTTCCAAATTCGGAAAAGTGTTTTCCAAATTTTTCCAAATTGTCCCCGATCGATTGACACCAAAATTTCTGAATTTCATTGCTAGCGCTGCCAAGTATACGCCAAATTTTAAATTGTTAATAACTTTTTTTTGGGACTTTTCCAAATTGTGAAAACCATTTTCCAAATTTTTCCAAATGTTTTCCAAATTATTTGCATAAAAAAAATCGAATTTCATGTTATAGCCACAGAGTATAACCAGAGAGTCCACTTCAGCAAGGTAGTGCGTTTTGCCTACAAGCTAAATTAAACCGGATGACCCCACCCGGATGATCTCACTGGCTTTCACTTCCCACAGATCAAAGTCAGTTGAGTTTGAAAAGTAAAAATTTTTTTTTTGGTTGCAAAAAAAATCGATAATTTTTAATTTTCACACAGCCTAGAATTTAGAAAAATGAATTTAAGTTGCAGGAAATAAAATCGGTATAAAATTAATAAAAAATTTTATACCGATGCAGGCGTTTTGTTAAGTTTTTAGAGTTCATACTAGTGAGCGCAGACCCGCAAACTCAGAAATAGGACGCCATATTGAAAAATTTTTTGCGGGTGTTTCGGGTTGAAGGGGTGGAAGTGGATACTCTGTATTATCTACTCTGTGGTTATAGCGCTGCCAAGTTGACGGGGGTACATACCCTTCCACTCCATCCAACTTCTAGATTTTCAAAAATTTTTAAAAACCATCCAACAAGTTGGACAAGCGGTCGTCTGAAGGGTTCACACTATCAAGCATTGGTCGTTCAAGCCCAAGTCTGTCCAACTAATTGTACAGTGTGAACAGGGCTAATAAGTGGATCGAATAATTATAATCGGAGACAAGGAAGAATTGCTGAAGCAACAAATCGACCATAGTGATAACATTTTTCAACGAAACGAGCTCAATCCAATACTGACCAACTGAAAACAGTTGCTTGTTGCACGAAATTTCTATAAATCAACCAATGTGAACTTCGTCAAAGAGTACAACCAGAGAGTCAGCTCCGCAAGGTTTTTCCTACAAGCTAAATTCAACCGGTAACCATCGACCGAATACCCTCGCCGCCATTTTGTTGATGTTTGAATTACAACTAATTTAAAAAATTTAACGTTTTCTTCGAAACCGACTTTAAGCCTTGCCCAAACCAATGCGGTGAGTGCGTGCGATGCGATTGCGTTAAGTCAAATCCCTATGCATTAAGTCAAACGTCCATACGATTACATAGGGATTTGACTTAACGCAATCGCATCGCAGGCACTCACCGCATTGGTTTGCGCAAGGCTTTATAGATACTGCTTTTCAAGCGAAAACTACACTAGTGTTAATAATAACACCCAACTGTAGGCGAATAAAGCCAATAATTAAAAAAAATATATTTACAGCCCGATTCTGACAAAAAGTCACAAGTCACAAAGTTGTGACCTGCTGAGAACCACATCACAACTAGAGTGTTTAGTGGAAATTTTTTAAACTCTACTGGATAGTTGTGAGGCATCAGTGACTTTGGACAGACCCAGTCTATTCATTTTATTAAGGAAAGAGTTGAAGGTGTTTCAGGAAAAAAGGGGTAGAAGTGTACCCCCTGTATTACTTACACTGTGGCACATAGGAGATATAAGAAGAGGGACAGTTTCACACACGCAACGGCATCTGTCCATATGTTATGATATTACAAAACACCACTTTACATTCATTGAGTAAGCGTATCACAGATAGATTTCGTGTTACAAATGCAAAAACGGAAGTTGCGGGGGCAAGAGATAGAGAAGTAAAGGTTTTGCCTCTTTGTTCTATATTCCTCTATGTTCTTTGGCATACCCCGGGGCTACACGATCAAGATATGGTAAGCCATTCACAATACATTTCAACTTTTTTACATAAACAACCAAATTTTTCGAAATTGAAACCCAACTGGTATGGAATATTGAAAGCCACCCGAGAAGCAGTTTCAGTAGCCACGAAATTGACAGCTTCGTCAAATACATTCAAAAAGAGAAAAAAGTGCCTGAAAAAAACTTTGAATTTAAAATTTCTTGTTTATGTCCTTTTGAAAATATATAATGACATGTCGATTGAAAGCCAGTTGCCTGGCAAATTGTAAGTCGCCTACTTCACAACCGAAACACGGACAGGAATTTGAAAGATTGTTTGTGTGAGCCGTTGGCTTGTCATTTGTTGATCGTAGCCGCAGGGATACGTAGAACTTCGATCCCAGTCCTACTCGATTACCGGATCTGCCTTGGAATCGGGGTGTATTTGTTCTTTGACTGGAAGTACGGCGAACGACACACGGCGAGTTTTTTGACTGCAGCTGTCACTTTTTGCCTATCAAAGTATATATTTTTTTTTTTACATTTTGATTTTCGGTTTCGTGTTTGGTTTGGTAAATTGAGCTCGCTTAAATGTTTAAAAAGTAACAAGCAAAGCTATATTTTCTGTTATTAAGTAATGAAACTGAAAATCAGCTCAGGAGTAAATGATTAATTTGATTAAACATATTTACAAAGAAATACAACTCTCCTAAAAAGTGATCATCACCAAGCGCACAAAATTAGATATCACAATGGAACCATCTGCATGTGAAGGTAATCAAAGTACGAAACTAAAAACAAAATAATGTGATTCGCTGCTCAAATATAATCTTATCATAAATCGATTGTATACTGTTCCTCACAGATCTGAAAGCATTTGAACGCCGTCTCACTGAAGTTGTTTCATCATATCGGCCTTCAACATTGCGATGGAGAAGTAAGTTTAAATTGTATACTATTTTATTGGTTGTAATTGAAAATGGTTTTTATAGTCGTTTTGGCAGTAATATCTATGTGCACAGCTATTGGAGCTTGGTATTGGTTACGTGATCCAAAGACGTCAGTAGTTCCGCTCACAGAATCGCTTCTCATACACCCAATATTTTCATTTGCAACTTTAACACTTAGTAAGTAATTTTGTTCTTTGCACAGATGTATTTTTATGTTAACATTTTTTCAGTTTTACTATTCTTGTTTGGAATTCACAAGCTTGTTATAGCACCCCAAATAATAACCTCACGCATGAGACTCGTACTGGGTGACTTTAACATGAGCTGTGACGATACTGGAAAATTAATTTTAAAACCAAGGCCAAATAATAACTGAGGTACAGAGAAAAAGCCACGACGGCGAACTAGTCTTTAAAAAACTTAGATTAAAGATGACAAATGAATTCAGAGGATTTAGATTGTAAGACTTTCGTTAAAATGGAAGAAAATGACCGAAAGACATAGTGACGATCAGAGTTGTAAATACATAACACATAAATATTTATTCAAGTTTTCTCATATTGTTGATCGTGGAAAGCTTAAATCACAGTCCTTATTTTCTCTAGAAGTTTGTTGTTAATTTTCACAACACAAATAAAAGTTAGTGAATAGATCTCATTTATTTCATTCAAATAGGGAATTTAATCATAATGAGAACAAGGACCAAACTATAACCATGGTCCATTGGGCATCGCGAAGCACTTTTTAGTATATCCCTGCAGATGAAGTAACGTTATGTGAACTATCTGGAATATCGATATGTACGAACGTTATATACTGATGGGACCCCGTTTAGAACACCCTTTTAAAGTCATAGACCAAGAGCAGACAGTAAGTTATGGGATAACCAAAATTCATACAAATGTATGTGTAGATCCTGTAGATCACTACATCAAAGCCTGAAGGAATAGTTAGGCATTTAACTGCATGCAGACCAATACGGAATCGAAAGATACTCCTATGTCTCACTTCACAATGCAAGATGCAAACAAGAATCCACTCGGCGTCAATGTTTCCCCAAAATATCTATAATTTTTGTATAGTTCAAAGCCTAAGGGGTCTTCGACAATGCCTAGTCGCAGAACTTATCGAAAGCAGCGGCATCCATGTCATACATCAAATATTGATCCCTTTTTTCTTGTCAAATTCAGATATTGCAAACACCGCGCACCATCTCAAATCTCTTAAGGCTGGGTGCCCGTTTTTTTTTTTGACAAATATTATATAAAATTATTTGCTTTCGCCTGGAACAATTGGCTTTGTATTTGGGCAGTATAATATCTCTCTTTAGTAGATGCTATTTGAAAATGCAGTGATAAGTAGTTCCATTGGTTGAAAATTTTTTCCACAGCATTTAATCTTGTAAGCCAACTAGTTCCCGAGAGCTTGTTGGTTTTCAACGGTGACTTATTTTCAATAAGTTTATAGATTTCCGAATACTCTAGTTGTCGCTTCGTACTATTTGAAAACCAATTGTGAGTATCTTTGATCATGAAATCTTTAGACTAGAAGAAATTATCTGTGTTTTATGGGCTATAGGTCCATAAAACAAACAAATTAAATACCCAATAAAGGTCAAAAACACAAACTATAAGAAATTATGGAAATTTTGACACAGCAATAAAATTTTTGAGTCTGGCTTTACATTAGGTTTGTTCGTTGAAGCCCTAGGGTCGCCCTGGGGTCGCCACAAAGCGTTTTTTGAGAAACCTAAAGTCACACTTATCGTCAATTATCTACATATTTGTAGCCGTGTTTTATTGGGAATTTCTATATTCACTCCACTTGCGAGTCTCAATAAAACGCTTTTTTGGCTATATTCACTTACCAAGTTCACTTTCACATAAACTCCATTTACCAACCATCCCTGTTGTTCACTTCTGCAAGTTAGTTATTTTTGTCCACTTACGCTATTCACTTTAGAGTTGTTGTTTTTCCATGAGCGATGTTTTGCTGAAGTGAATATAAATTCCCAATAAAACACGGCTTGTAATGGTCCACACGTTTTTTCGCAGGACACCCGGCCATAACTCATCGGTTCAATTTCATAATTTATTATTATGGTTTTCAATGGCCTCCTAAATTTTGTGAGTTACACTAATGTTGCCAACTAAACAGATCAAATAATTGGGTTAAATTCTTTGATCTAGTCTAGACTTTTGTAACGTAACTGAGGTTTGCATCCGTGGTGTAATGGATAGAAAGTCATATGACTTATGAGAAATCCAATAGGGTCTAAACCAATCCTGTTATTTCTTAATTCTTTATTTTATCCAATCAAAGCTTATAAACTCCGGATGTTTTGAGCAGTTGTTACGAGATTAGAAAATACCCAATGCTGACATCAAACAATCTCAGAATTGGGTATCGTCTGAATATAGATTTGATGCTACTGACTATAATCTCTTATCTTAATGGTGCAGAGGCAAGAACTTTGTCAAAGATGACATAGGTTGCTCTAAATTCTTTTGATAATTGTATTTTTAGAAGATTTTTGCTCCCATAAGCCTAAAAAGTGAATGGATCAAACTGCAGTTTGTAAAAACAAACGATTGAGTGGCTGGGTAATAGGTAGACAGTATCGAAAAGAGAAGACAGCTAGCTATAATTTTTTCTTATGCGAGTCGAGCCTCTTAAATAGCCGTAAAGTTTATAAATTTTACTAGAAGTGTACCATGCAATGTAGAAAACTGCTAGAAAAGCACTCTTTCGAAAATTGGACGTTAGCAAGAATTGAAGGCCCCTAAAATTTGTTTGGCACAGAGTCTGCGCCTTATTTTTTATTTATTTTACAAGTTTGAATGTAGATCCGAACATTTACCAAACTGATCACCGGTTAGGTAAATTACAGACCAATCTAAAAATGGAGCATACGAGTGTCAAGAAATTCAAAGCTGAAATTCTGTTGAAATTCGAACATTGTGGAATGAAGTATGTACATATATATGTATTTGCAAATTTTAATGGCACTAATCTTTGGTTAGAGCTGGTTTCAAAGACTACAAAAAAAAAGAAATCAGTTGTCTTAGGACAACTATATGGAACGAAATTACTTACTTCCAATATTCAAAATGATTTGAAATCAAAAAAATTAGTGTTAAATAAGACAAAATCATTAAAGTGTGAAAAATATATTGTGCTCATTTTAACTGAAGAAAAATTAATACTAAACGAAAAGATTGTGGTGTTTCTTTTTGAAATAAATCACAATTAAAATCACTGCATAAGATAAATCTGAATAGAGGGTAGAAAAAGTTTTGATAAATCGATAAAACTGCTGGAGTCCGTCGGGTAGCCGAATCTACACATATAGAGGAAGATTCTATTTGAGGTGGATGACGACGTTTACCAATTCAAATTGAATTAAATTTGAAATTGATTTTTCGAGCCGCCATGAATACAGAGGTGCCCTACTCTGTAATACAATAATAAAATACAGTGCAGGTTTCATATAATTCAACTTTTGGCAGTTGTCAAAATATGTACTTCTAACGTTTGATTGTGCTTCAGCTTTCATGCCTTAGCACGTGTAAAAGAAAGGCGGCTGTTGACTTAAATAATTAATTTTTATCTTTATTTTAATACTTGTTTTTTTTGGTATTTTAAAATTGGTTTGACTATAGTCGTTCTCGATGGCTGGTCAATTTACAAAAGAACTTCTCTTCTCGAAAAGCGGAAAAGCCGACCAAACTCAACATGGCTGCCAAAAACTTCAACACAGCTGCCAACAGCCAAAAACTTCATCACAGCTGCCAACAGCCAAAAACCCAAAGTTTCCTATGGTGCCATCTACAACCTCAAAGCGATGACATCCCACCCCCCGTGAACTCCTGAGGGGATTCACTCTTTACTGGCAAAACAGCGAGCTTTGAGGCTGGACGTCGGAGAGTTCCACTCGTTGTTTTGATGTCAGCACTCCTGACTTGGCCATCCTTCCCCGGGAATACTTCTGCTACTACCCCTCGTTGCCATTTACTCCGCGGTTGGCTAGCGTCGCAAATGATGACTATATCGTTTATTTTCAATGGCTGGCTTCGGTCATACCATTTACTCCTTCGAGTTAGTTCGGGCAAGTATTCTAGGATCCATCGTTTCCAGAATCGGTCTTTTAATTGTTGCGAGATCCTCCACTGCTTGCGGCTGCATATCGGCGTCTCCTCTAAGTTTGGCGTTTGAGTCGAGTTAGTGCCTCCGATTAGGAAGTGGTTCGGAGTGAGTGGTTCATCATCTTCGGCGTTGATTGGCAAGTCGGTCAGAGGTCTGGAATTGATGATATTTTCTGCTTCGAATAGTAAGCTGCGGAGCGTTTCTACACGAGGAGCTTCTTCCTGAAGAGTGATCTTAAGAATCTTTTTCACGGATTGGACCATTCTCTCCCAGATCCCACCTTCGCTGGGGTTAAGTGGACAGTTGAACTTCCAATCGATTCCTTTGTTCGTCATCTCGTCTTGGATGCTGTTGAAGTCGAAGAGCTGACTTTCTTTCACCAACATCTTCTTCGCACCAATGAAATTTGTACCATTGTCCGACCGTATACATGCTGGGACTCCTCGTCTGTTTACGAAATTACGGAGGCATAAAATAAATGCATCCGTTGACAAATCTGCAGCTAGCTCTAAGTGTATGGCTCTTATGGTTAGGCAAGTAAACAGTGCGACCCATCTTTTTTCTCTTCGTCGGCCTACTGCTACGTTCACAGGCCCAAAGTAATCGAGCCCCGTATAGGTGAAAGGTCGAACATAAGGAGTCACACGGTCAACAGGCAGCTGTCCCATGAGCGGTGTATTTGGTTTGACACGATCCAGTTTACATTTTTGGCAATCTCTTTTGACTTTCTTGATGGCTGATCGGATGTGTGGAACCCAAAATCGCTGGCGGATTTGGTTGATAATTAATGCGTCGTTCTGATGATGGCAAGAGATATGGTAGTGTCGTAGTATTAATTGGGTTAGATGGTGGTTCTTTGGAAGGATTATGGGGCGTCTGGCTTCTTCCGGCAAACAGGTGGCGAAATTTAAACGTCCGTCGACACGAAGTAAACTGTCTTCGTCTAGGCATGGTGTTAGTTGATATATTTGGCTTTTTCTTGATAAGGGCAGGTTTTTTCGAAGCTGTTGTAATTCTTCGCTGAGACATTCCTCTTGGGCAAGCTTCAACAGGTATTTCTCGGCTGCTTTCACCTCTTCGATGGTAAGTGAAGATATTAATGATCCGTGGACACAAGGTGACTTCGATGGTTTCGTTGGCCGTTCACTTTGTTGTTTTGTGGCGATTCTTTGTCTAGCTCTATACAGCCAGGTTTTACTTCGAAGCACGTAAGCTATAGTCCTCCTTAACCTGTTGAAAGAGGAAAACTTTTCAATTTGGATACTTTTGTTTAGCGTATGAATGTGAAGGACTTTTGGACGGATTTCTTCTTCTTGAGGCTCATTCGAGGTTTCCAATTCGAGAAGTCGTGGCCATTGATCCTCAGGCAAGAGTAAAAAAGGTGGACCAGTCAACCATCGGCTGTTTTCTGTGAATTTGGGTGGGTTCACGGCTCTGGTGGCATCATCGGCAACGTTCAAATTAGTTGGAAGCCAGTGCCAGTCTGTAGGTTCTGTAGACTCGAGGATTTCGGCAATTCTATGCGCAACAAATGGCTTGAATCGTCGCTGGGATGAATTTATCCACGCTAGGGTAGTCTTGGAGTCACTCCAAAAGACTACTTTTGAGATGCTAATGCGGTGGTTGGTCCTGATCATCTTGCTTAGGCGGCTTCCAAGAACTGCAGCTTGCAGCTCCAAGCGCGGAATGGAAAGAATCTTTTTGGGTGCGCATCTTGTTTTCCCAGACACGAAAGCGATGTCCAATTGTTTTTGGCGCAGAATTCGAAAGTATCCAACAGCTGCAAAGGCTGTTTCACTGGCATCCGTAAAAATGTGAAGCTCTACTGTATCTGCGTGTTGTAGATTTGCTGAGTAACAACGTGGCATACAGAAGTTCGTGATGTTTGGTAATTCCGTCCACCATAGCTTCCAGTGGTTTAAAATTTCATCTGGTAATGGATCGTCCCAGTCCATGTTGTAGTCCCAGGTTTTTTGAAGAAGGATTTTCGAATACAGCAGGAAGTTAGCCAGGAAACCATAAGGATCGAAGACCGCCATAACTATGCTCAGCATTTCTCTTTTCGTAGGTGATCTTACTAGGTTCTGTACGTCGGCGTTAATGCGATGAAATTTGAGGTGGAAACGAAAGGTGTCGTCGTCGGTCCTCCAATACATCCCCAGAACCTTCTCTCCACCTTCGTGAGTTCCTAAGTCTACGGCAAAATTCTTTCCTCCATCGTCATTAAATTCGGTTTCTATATTTTTGCTGTTGGACACGAAATTCCGTAATACGAAACCTCCTTCGGCATGTATTTTTCTTACCTCCCTGCAAATCCTTTCTGCTTCGTCCTGATTGTCGAAGCTGGCAACCATATCGTCCACGTAATGGTTTTCTACGATGACCCTTGCTGCTTCCGGCGAACTGGCTTTAAAAGACTGTGCGTTTTTATTCTTCACGTATTCCGCAGTGCATGGTGAGCACGCTGCACCGAAGATCATCGATGTCATCACGTAGATGCGCACTGGCTGGTTTTCCTCACTTCGCCAGAGGAACCTCTGGGCATTCTGATCGTTGATGCGTATTTTAATTTGGGAGAACATCTCTTTGATGTCAGCTGCTACGCCTATTATGCCTTGACGAAACTGCAAAAGCACTGTTAGTAATGGTTGGGCTTGCTCTGGTCCTTTCAACAACAAACTATTCAACGACGACCCATTAAAATCGGCGGCTGCATCAAAAACGATGCGTAACTTTTGGGGTTTATGCGGATTGATCACTCCGAAATGGGGCAGATACCATGTTCGTGGGCAATATAATTTCAGTTCCCATGGTAGGAGCTCTCGAGCGTATCCTTTACTGACGTAATCTGTCATTTGGGCTTTGTATGTCTCGGCGAACACTGGGTTTTTCTTCATCTTTGCCTCAAGGTTGAAAAGTCGTTTTAAAGCCATCTGATAAGTATTAGGTGTACGGATATTGTCGCGGCACCATAGCAAACCTGATTCGAATCGTTGGCCAATCCTTTTCGTTGTTTCTTCTAATATTTTTCTCCCCCGGGCATCTTCAGCGGATTCAAAAACTTTCTCTGGCTTCTGTACTCCAAAACTTTCTGTTGTGTAGTAGTTTTCTACTAGTTTGCTGATCTCATCTAACGAACTAGCTTCTCTAACGCACAAAATGAATGGTTGCGCATTCGGCTGGGCGTGCGTTGGACCATACGCTAGCCAACCGAGCTTGGTTCTGGCGGCTATTGGTTGATTGGCTTCCCCTTCGATGATGTCCCTGGCGACTCCGAGGTGGCAATTATCCAATCCAATCATCAAGGTTGGTTTGGCGTCGTGAAGATCGAATAGTGGTATTTCTTTCAGATGACTAAGATGATTCTTCTCGAAGGACTGAGAAGGCAAATTCAGATCCCTAATTGTACGGACATTCTTCAATACAAAGCTGGAGTCATGCTGTCCGGAGCCCTTAATTTCGAACGTTACTTTTCTTGATGGCTCGGTGGTGATCTTTGTTCCATACCATTGGAGTGTTAGAGGTTGTACTTGGCCCTTTAGACCAAGTTTGTTTGCTATTGCTTCGTCCAGGATGCTGATCGATGAGCCTTCATCGAACATAGCAAATGTTTCGATCTGTCCTTCCGGCCCAGTTATGGTGACTGGCAGGATTCGGAAGAGTTGTTCCGTGCATGAGGCTTGACAGGTTTGTATTCTGGCTGACGTTGGTTGGGCGGCTGGTAAATTGGCTTCCGGCTGTCGTCTTTCGTGCAGCATTTTGTTGTGTAGTCTTGGGCATCCATCCACGTTGCATCTCCTTTTGTTTCTGCATACTGCCGTTCCGTGCCCTTGTCGCAAGCATGAAAAGCACAAATGTCTTGTCTTCACAAACTCCCACCTTTGCTCCGTGGTCAGACCTTGGAAACTCCGGCATTCAGGTAGCTGGTGATTCGCCCCGCAGCTCACACAGCTATGTGCGGTCACATCTCTTGACCGGTCGTTGACGTGTAACAGTCTACGAGGATTCGACAAATGGCCCCTTACGGCAATTGAATTTCCCACGTGTGGGAGCATCTGCACGATCTTGGCCTCGCTGGTTAACCATGCTGCAAAATCTGAAATTGTTGGGTAGGGTCTAATTTCGAGAGCCCTTTTGGCCCATTCGTACCGTCTCGAAGCTGGCAACTTCACAATCATTTCTTCCAGAAGCATAGGGTTGGCAAGATGATGCTCACATTTCGCAGCCGTGAGAAAAGCCACCACATTGTTCACAGTGGAACTGAAAGTCAGAATCCCTTCAATTCGGTTCTCGAGTATTCCTTGAAATTGTTGAATTTTGGCTAACTGTGCTTTCACCATAAGATCTGGGCGTCCAAAGCGGAAAGTAAGCGTTTCTATTACTTTAAGAACGTTGTTTGGGTGGATCAACAAAGCAGCGACTGCTTCTCTAGCCTCCCCTTGCAGGCATTTTTGCAGGCGGATATTGTTTTCCATTAACGAATACCCGAAGTTGGCTGTGGTCTCTTCATAATTTGCTAAAAACAAGGGCCATTCTTCGGGGGTACCACTAAAGCTGGGCAAATCATACAGCTTTTTGTGAGGCTGTGCTAGTGCTGTCGATGTTGTTGCTGGTGGAGAATTCCTTTCAGGTTCATGAGACATCTCTAACATGCGCATGTTGTGTACGTCGTGCATGTCCATGGCTCTACGTAAACGCTCGGTTTCTACCTGGTTCTCGTTAGATTCTTCCCTCAAATGATCAACCGACTCTTTAAGCGCCTGCAGCTGCGCTACCAGAGCCGTTAAAAGTTGATTTTGTTGGTCGTGAGGAGGTTCTTGCTGTGGCAAGACTTGAACGGGGGGCAATTGTCTTGGCTGTGACTGGAGTACTCGTTCTGGTTGAGAGAGAGCAGGCTGTGACGAAGACCGAGGATCTGGCTGGGTATGACTTGGCTGTGACGATGATCGTTGGTTTGGCTGAATGTGTCCTGGCTGAGTGTGTTCTGGCTGTGACGATGACTGTGGCTCTGGCTGAGTGTGTCTTGGCTGTGACGATGACTGTGGCTCTGGCTGAGTGTGTCTTGGCTGTGACGATGACTGTGGCTCTGGCTGAGTGTGTCTTGGCTGTGACGATGACTGTGGCTCTGGCTGAGTGTGTCTTGGCTGCGACGATGAACGTGGATCTGGCTGAGTATGTCTTGGCTGCGACGATGAACGTGGATCTGGCTGAGTATGTCTTGTCTGTGACGATAACCGTGGATCTGGCTGTACCTGCTGTAATGTTGACTGATGTTCTGGCTGAATATTTACTGGCTGAACTTGCTGTGCTGTTGATTGATGTTCTGGCTGAATATTTACTGGCTGAACTTGCTGTGCTGTTGATTGATGTTCTGGCTGGCTTGTCACCAGCCGCTGTTGTTGCTGTCGAGTAGATTGACGGGTCTTTTGAGCATCCATCGCTGGATATTATCTGTCGAGGCGAAGTTCGATGGCAATAATTGTTTCTTCGTGATATTATGGGTACTTACGCGATTGCTGCAGCTAATTTGGCTGTAGCAAAAATGAAGAGATAGCTGGCGACAAGTTCTTAAAATGTCCACGTGTAATTTTCTTTTTACGAGAACAGAGACAAATAGCCTTAATTTTAAGAATAAAAACAATTTTAAAACTTTGTAAAAGAAAGGCGGCTGTTGACTTAAATAATTAATTTTTATCTTTATTTTAATACTTGTTTTTTTTGGTATTTTAAAATTGGTTTGACTATAGTCGTTCTCGATGGCTGGTCAATTTACAAAAGAACTTCTCTTCTCGAAAAGCGGAAAAGCCGACCAAACTCAACATGGCTGCCAAAAACTTCAACACAGCTGCCAACAGCCAAAAACTTCATCACAGCTGCCAACAGCCAAAAACCCAAAGTTTCCTATGGTGCCATCTACAACCTCAAAGCGATGACAGCACGTTTTATTGAACCTCCGATTGCAGACGTTAAAACTTTGCGGTATTAGTTAAAAAAAAATGCGAAAACTTGTTTTGCCCGCATTTTGATCCAGGCATTAATTTGAATGTAGTGCCGGTGCGGTGGCGGAATAGTAAGCATGTTTGCTTGTTACGTGGGAGTTGAGGTTCGAATCTCAGAAACATAGAAACTGTTTTTCCACTCTGTAATTACACAGCCATGAAAAGTGGACTTTAAATAGCCGTTCTGAATCGCAAGGCTCACGAACTCTGTTGCGCACCCTATTTCATCAATTTGAATTAAAGTATTCAGTTTGAAAAGTTAAAATGCGTATGTTGGAAATATGATTTTAAAAGAAGCAACAAAATATATGAAAATAGGTTTACGACAGTGTAGATATATATGCTTGTTTGTATGACAGCAAGAGCAGTAGACAAATCTTGATGGTATCAGAAGTATTCAGGGATGTTAAAGCCTTGACGTCAAAATAACAATCTCGCAAAAAAGTGCACGACCTACCTGTCACAAATACAGCACAACGTTCCGATACGATCAAGAAGAAAATAGACTAAATGCAGATCTAAAAACTGCGTTTGTACCACACTAATACAATTACATTGGGTAATTGATTCGTATAGACGAATAATTTCAATTCAATAAAATAATTGGGGCTTTCAATGAACGTACCCGGATATCTTTCTGTTGTTGTTTTTACGTGTTAAACATCTAGCAGACTTGCAAACCTAAATCTACCCTAAACTATCTAACGGTACCCGAGAATTTTCTTGGTATACGCTTTCTATCCAAATGATCTGCTCATAGAAAATTAACTTTTTTCCAATCATCAAGAAACGATATTTTAATTATTTGTCTGTTTTTTGAAAGAGGAACTTTTATGTTTCACAGCTGTTGTCAGCATCAATCTGAAACAAAAGATATCTTAATCGTCCAAAGGTATCCCAGATACAGGTACAGACATTATCTTAGATAGCCTATCCAAATGGTTTTTGTATGCGCTCAATGAAAAAAAAAAAACTATTTCGTCAGCCAAAACTTTTATTTTTTTCTCTCAAAAAAATCATTCTACAACAAAATGTTTGCATTCATTTATTCAGTTTAAATTTTTTTGGTACAAAAAACGCAAAACAAAATCTCTTTTTTTAGTTGTGTATAATTTAATAATAAATGCATTTATATTTTGTGGTATTTGTTTTAAGAGAAATTGTTCATGTACATGTTCTATACACTATATGTGTTTTATTTTAAATATATATTTTTGTTTTTTTTTATCAATTTCGTTATCTTTTCCTTATTATTCGCGATAATAATTACGCTAGATATCTTTGTATATTTTTGTGTTTACTTTCCCACCCTTTATATTTTTTTTGTTGATCTAGAGTTTACTGAAATTAATTTTTGTTTTACTAAAAATGCTTTGCTGTATCTTGTGTGTAATAAACTACTTTAAGAGGTGATTTTTTTAAAGTTATGCGCAGTTAATTTGAAGTAAGACTATGTTTCTATCTTTATCGAAAGAATAGCATTTTATAAAAAACAAGCTTTACTCAATGAAAAATAAATAAATAAAAAATAGAGCACGAGGGTGTCTACAACTTAACTCTTTTTCTTTGTCAAAAATTGGATTTAAATTCACACTTTTTTAAGCTTAATATTTTTTTAAGGGTCTACACAATGCATAATATTCTACTTATTAATTAAAAATATTTTGATATAATAAAATAAAGTTTACATACTTATTTTTATATATGTTAAAAGTTAAAATGAATTTAAAATCTACAAACGAAAATAATTAAAAAAAAAAACGATGCATAGTTTTGTTTGGGATCATTCTTATGCAATAAGCACTCTTTCAAAGTTGCTAGGGGTCGTGTGATACATATGCGGTTTATTATGCCGCCAATAGGTTCCGAATGTTTTTCGGCGTATTTTCCTCGTTGAGATGTTTGGTTGTGTAGCGCAGAGCGTTTAAAAGGGGTTCAGCCTTGATAGCTGGTTGTGCCTGGAGTAATCGAACACATCCTTTGACGTCAACATGTGCTCCCCTCGCGAATGCTCCAACTGGATGAACATGATCGTAGAGGATGACAAGGCCAACCATCACTCGAAGGACTAGAAGATGAGTTTCCTCACGTTCAATTTGTGATAGTAGTTTTCTATAAACGAATAGAGCAAATAAAGTATTTTAGTTTGAAGCTAAATATTTTAGTATGTATTCTTTTTTTGTAAACTTACGGATTCTCTAACATTCTAAGACACACTTTCGCCATTGTGCCTAGAGTCTCTGTGGTATTTTCAACATCTTGGGCATTATCGTCCACGAATTTTGAAGTTGCTTCGCTAAGTACCTTGAGCATTGGTGTTGCGTGGGCATAAAATAAAGACATTCGATTGGCTAATTCCGTGCTCACTAAAAGATTGTTAGTGCTATCGATACGTTGGCGACTAACAATGCGTCTGTAGTAACTAAAATCATTCTGTATCGCTGGCGTCTTCATCTAAGGAAAGAAGCAAAATAATTGAAATATTGCAAAATATTTATTAAACAATAGAAGCTTTAAGTGAGTGGGTGTCTTAAGATGTCTTATGTGTAGCTGTACATACATTTATTTATTTATTTATTTTAGTTATGACTTTTGAATTTTCAATTGGTTTTGAGTTTTGGAAAACCGTCAGTTGTTTTTAATTGAAATTTTCTTCACATATTTGTAAATACGTCAGACAAGGAATTACATCTAAGAAGACATGTCATGTATGGAACGAATTAAGCACTCATAACTAATGGAAAGTCTACCAACTTGGATAACTTTAGGAATTCAAATATTCAAAAGACACGAGTAAAAGACTTAATTCAAGCTATCAAAATTTTTAGAAGCAAAGAACACACCTAAATTCTTGTAAAAAGTCCTAAAGCCTCAATAATTTTTTTTTGTTAATTTACTTTAGATAGGGATCCCTATTTCTTTCAAAAGAACATCATCCGTTTCATTGCCTTAGAAAGAAGAATTACATGTTGTAATCTCATCGGCTTTTTTGGTCACTTCGGCGGAATCAAAGGACTACTATAGAAGTGGATTTCGCTATTTAAAGCTAATAAATGGCCACCAATATCAAAATATTTTTATTTTTATAAGCATGCAAAAATATATTGATTTTTTTTTGTTTATATGGTTAAAAGTAGAACCTAGTGGAAAAGAGAAGAGGAAGTGTGAAAAATTAATTTTCATTTCGACTCGGGGTGTGTATATGATACCAGAAATATATCACACGTTATACCTTTGCAGGGTTGGTAAAGATATTGGGCAAGGTTAAAAATCAATAAACACACCTTTAATGCGTGTAATCGAGATTAACTTTTGTTACTATGAAATGTTTTGACACGACAGAGTTAGTTTCTGATAATAAATACTTTAAGTAAGACAAACGGTTATGATGACACCAAATACTTTGATAAAGCCATAGTAGTTTTGATAGACAAAAGTTAATTAGTTTAATAACTATGCAAACAAAATTTATTAACATTATTGGTATTCGAGCCTATAAACTCTTTCATAGAAGTCCAACGACATAATATCTACTCAATGCGTATTCAAAAACTTTTCTAATTTGAATTATGGATTGGTATGGTTATGATCAGCTGTGATGTACCCCGCATTGACCGCAGAAAGCGTCAGCAAGACTCCTGTTCTTGGATTTTTAAATCTCTGAGGCCAACAAAATGGTGATGTCGTTGTATTAGTTTGTACTAGTAGAGTAGTAGTCTGCATTTCTTTTTTATTCTTGGAAATTGTACCTGACTGTTGTATACTATTGCTTTTTTGACGGAGTTCTATGGATCTCTGCTTTGAACATGACAATACCAACCGAGCTGGTCGTGTTCTATTTTTTTTGGCAGATCGTATTTTTGAAGTGAAGGCTTCCATGGATATAAATGCTTCTAATACGGTTAAGCTTTGTTACTTTTGTTGTTATATGAAACAGCTTAATTGGCCATTAAAACAAAAACGAACTATGGGAGTGACAGCGTATGGAAAAATGGTCAAATTTTCGTCAGATTCTTTGCACGAATAAAAGTTTCGTTTCCGTTACGAACTTTTTGCTCCGGTTTTATTTAACCTGAAAGCTTTCGGAGCGAGAGTGAGCCCCTCTTACTAAATTCTTGAAACCATAGTTTTCGTAAAATTTTTTTTTGTGGTGCAGTTTAAAAAAGGAGATCAAAAACTGATTGCGCTCAGTGTTCAGCTGATATACAGGGTGTCCCGTAATTCGTGTTACATACTTTGGGATGTGATTCTTGGTCATATTCTAAGAAAAAAATTGTTCTGCAGTAAAGTCTGTTTCTCAACTTTGACATCACTTTTTAACAATTTAAAAAAAGGCTAACTTTGGTGTACCCTGACCTGTGTTAAATTCGATATCTATGTCAATACTGATGATAGAGACCTAATCTTAGACTTAATATTTTGTAGAAATAACAACCTTTAAGACTGTATTTAAGTTGAGCTTCCATAGGTTTAGGGTTGCTAGATTTTCAATTTTAAATGGTGTTCAAATTTTCTTCCCCAAGCAAAGTTTTGATTTTGAGGTCATTTTTTTCAGAAAATGCCTGGTAAATATAGAGTTTCTTTATTTTTTACAGATGAACAAAACAATAATAAAAAAAAATCATAAATAAGTGCACTTAAAAACCCATACGTTTTATGATACTTAAAAAAATACAAAATGGGTAAAATTAAAAAAATTTTAGCTTTGAAGTTTGTTTGAATAAAACAGTAAACTTTTAGTAGTTTTTTTTATGTATTTTATACAAATACAATTATAACAAGAGCTCAAAGTGCCCTCCTTCGTTTTGAATGGATGTCAGAGCCCATTTTTGAATTTCATTGTGGGTGATAACAATTTGGACAAGCGAACTTTTGAGCGTTCGCATTATCCAACATTGGTCGTGAAGACCAAGGTCTGTTCAATTCATTGTTCAATGTATGCCGCATATTTAAAAGGAATCGATTACACTTAAAAAATGATTGTATTTGGATTTGCCAATAACGCAGAACAACTAGTTACAAAAATGTTTGCCAAACGACCGATTTCAGTCGTTGTCCAACGTGGTGGATGATTCCTTAAAAACTAATTGAGTGGTGGATGATTATCAAATATTATATATTATAATTTTGTTTTAGAAAAAAGTCTGACAAATGTGTACCCAAACTACATCCGACGATCCAACATTCATCACACCAAGTCTATACAGCTAATTCTACAGTGCGAACCGCCCTCATACTAACTTGAACCTAAATATAATCGAAGAAAATCTAATAGACTTTTTGAGAACAAGTTTATTTTAAATAAAACAAAAATTTCACAAGTGGTCATATTCCACTGGCTCCATGGGATCGTGTCTGTATTCCCTTGAATCGTAGTTAGTTAGGGAATCTAAGGGAATCACTCGGCTCACATCCAAAGGTTGTTGTTGGTAAAACTGCCTAGGACCTTCTAAATTATTGGTAAGACTTCGCTGTCTCACTTGTTGGCCACGATACATATTTCCGTTAGAAAATTGAAAATACCTAGGGAAATTAAGTTCTTGAAATTGTCCTTGTTGTTCCTCTGGTTGGAGTTTTTCTTGAAAAATTGTGAAGCTCTGTTGGGAAATAGCGTCTGGAACATCTTGAACAACTATTGGCGATCCAAAATAAGGTGATTGACCACACACAAAAGCGGTCCACAAAAATGCAATGAACTATAAATATACAGAAAAAAAGGTTTGTCGAATCTTAAGTATAAACCGAATATGTTCTATCTTACAAGACGCAGCATCGTTGAAACAACAATAAAATTCGCGAATGAGGTACAACTTTGAACAACAAGTGACTTTTATACAAAAAATTTTAAGCTTTCTACAAAAAAAAACATCATCACGTTTTTTTTGTTTTCTTCCAATTAGTTTTTATTGCTCTCGTTAATTTTGAGCAACAAATGGTGAATAATATGCAAACAATTAATACTGATCATTGTATGCCGCCACTGACTCAAAAACCTTTAAAACGCACTCGATTTAGATTTTGATAGATAAGTGTGTTTTCTTTTCCTATTTCGATTATTCTTTGTAAAGAATAAAATAATTCAAATCAAATTAATTTTGATTCTAGTCAGGTAATTCTGACTATGATGCCATTGCTCATGACCTGAAGGGAAAATGTTAATCATTAAATGCAGTCAAATTGAATGAACGTGATATCTTTTCATCGAAACTAACAGACTGACTCAAGTAGTTTTGTTTGAAGTTGTTCTTAATTACTTGATGTTCGAAACAGTGTTCAGATTGAGAACTATGAGTTCAATGCGGGTTTGTCAATGTCCGCACATAACATTTATGAGTACACATTCAAAAAATTATTGTGAAACGGGATCCAATGTTAACTAAGTCGCAATTTTAAGTTTGTATAAAAATAATACATCTAACGAAAATTATACCAGTGCGCCAGTTTATTCTCTCGGCAAAGTAAGTTTAAAATGTCATAATTCATCCAAAATCAATCAGGTAAATCAAACACCAAATAAAGAAAAGCGATGCTCGGATATTTTGAGCTTTGCTCCTTTTTGTCCAAAGAATTAAATATTGCTGATGGTAGAGACTTCATAAGCATCAAGGATCTCATATCCCTGCAACGAGCACCTCACTTATGGGTACGTGCTCAAGAAAGAAGTGGGTAGCGTATTAATCAAAAAAAAAGAACGAAACTTGTGTTGCGAGTAGCGAGACAAGACAATATTTGTGATGAAGTGGCAATAGAACTCGAC
Source organism: Melanostoma scalare (assembly GCA_949752695.1). Classification (NCBI taxonomy): domain Eukaryota; kingdom Metazoa; phylum Arthropoda; class Insecta; order Diptera; family Syrphidae; genus Melanostoma; species Melanostoma scalare. The sequence goes on along the minus strand of OX456984.1, from coordinate 141,343,828 downwards.
TATCTTCAGTGTAAAATAAATGCTCTCCAAATTAAAAGAAAGACGCAGTTGTGTGCCCAGCTCTTACTTACGGTTCATAATGTTGGGCAACATATAAAAAGTATGAGCGAAGTTTGACTTTAGCTGAAATGAAGATGCTTTGTACGAAGGGTTGAGGTACCAAACTATGTCGAATTAGGAATACAAGGAATAATGGAAGCCTAAAAGCCATGCTAAAAAAAGACATCCTGAGTAAGCTGTCAAAAAGACAACATCAAACGACGTGACGTTCAGATTTCGACACTATAGCGAGGAGTGAAGAAGAGTCATACTCAAAAGCTATTGGGACCAGGAATGAGACTGTGATTGGTATGCCTCTGGCATGTAACCTCGGGCATGTGCCGACGCGACGCTGTCTGAGGGCATTACACCAAACCCTATACAAAATACATATGCTTCACTATAGAGAATTCTGACGTGCTTTCTAGTAAATCTCAATACTATTAGCAATGGCTGATTCAGCGAAAAAAGATCAAGGCAAATCCACAAAATAATAGTTCCAGCTCAATAGAAACAACAAAATCGAAAAAAGCCCAACATCGGGTAAGGTATCAGTAAAGTTTTCCCCTTTAATTTTGTCTTAAAATTTTCGGGAGTCTTGAATCAAAATTCCTAATCTAAGCACGGGGCAAGGTATACTTTTCGATTCTTTTTTTCTTTCTAACTAATAAAGTGGTGCCCGTTATGGTTAACGTGTCTGACTGTTACGTGGGAAGTTCGACGTTCTTATAACAGAAACATCTAGAAAAAAATGTTTCTCCACGGATATTGAACTTTTGCGAGGAATTGGCAGGCATTTCATGCCACGAAAAGCGCTTTAATTCGGCCGAAAAAACGCATATTTTTAAGATTCTTTTTTTGGCGTAACGGGTAGTGTTTGCATTGCAAAATATTCAAAATTAAGCGAGTGAAAATTAAACTCCGGAGGCGCCTCGAAAAAAAGTTGGTTTGCGTGTGCACCATAACTCGCAACAGAATCTTCTGAAACATAAAAATCAAACTGCATTCGTTGAAGGAGATGTTTCTCGATGTAATGAAAAACGGTTTGAAAAATGCAGAAGAGTTTGGTCGTTTAGCGCTTATTGTACATTAGTTTGAGAACACTTCTCTATTGCATAAAAATCTGAGAAAATTCATGCATATCAAAGGTACTCAAAAGATTAGTTTTGCATAGTAATAATTCCAAAATGTTACTAACAAAATGAAGAAAAAATTAGGAGCAATAGACGCTCAAACATTCATAACATCGTCAATTTTACTAGGATCGACTTGAAATTTTAACACAATATTCTTGAGATAGTAAGCATTCAATTAAAAAATGGGCACGACTGGGTCGCACGATTTTGCGATTGTGTGCTAAAGTACAATACCAAAATATTAAATATTAAGGCTGAGTATAAGGTTTTAGTATTCGCCCCAGATATATTTGGTTGTTTCAGGGTTGCCAACTACACATTAATTATGAAAATTGAATTAAATCACGCAAAGTATTGAAAAAATTCAATTAAATATTCCAAAGGTTTCATGCGAAAATCTAAAAACGCCATTCTTTTGCAGTTGCTAAAACATATAAACGTTGAAAATCTAACCAAAATCGTTAGAGCAGCTTTTTTAAAAACCGACTTTTTATTTTTCATTTTTATCAAAAAAAGTTTTTTGAAAGTTAGGTATGCAAGTATTAAGATCTTGCCAGAAAATGCTTTGACAAAAAAATTTAAATAAATCAGCAATACCGTTTTTCTCGTCTTAACTTAACATATCCGTCCAGGGCTTTGGTCGCATCTTATGCAAAACACCTTATATAACAAATAGCTTCAATTTGTGATATTCATGTCTGCTACTTTGAAACTTTTTACTCGTTGTTTATTTTTTTCTAACAAAATACAAAATTTAACAATAAGAAAAAACCAAAAAGAAAAAATTCGACAGCATAGTCTCTATTCCTAAATGATTTGAATATTACAACCAGCTAATCAACTACTTCTAAGGCATATGTAAAAGACCCCAGAAAGCATAACCAAACTTCAATAAATTACCTTCAACCTCTACACAAAACCAATCCTCACAATTCGGTCCCACACATTAAAGAGCCTCTTAGAGTAGGAAGCGTATACATGATTCGATTTCTATGTGAATGCGTGAATTACTTTTATCGCATCGCGAATGTTAAAGCCATAGTAAAAAAAAACCTGTTCGTATAGAATTACCCATATAAGACGATAGTATGTCCGCAATCCGCATACGCACAACGCCTTTGCACGAGTTAGCTTCTTCACGCCGATTGCTTCACGTAATAATACTAAAGAATCACCATCAGAACACCCACTGAATGATTGTATGGCGATGCAACGATGCATAAAAAAACTTAAAAAACATTCAAGTCTACCTTCAACTCAGAGATAAACAGTGAGCACTCTTCCTCCGCACTTACCTTGTATTCATCAAACTTAAGCACGAATTCCAGTATCTCCGCCAACTGTTTGACTAGCGCCTGTTGTGTCTCTAAATGCTGAGTAGGATTCAGTTTACCGCCAACCAATTGGCCCAATAGTTTCGGTACAATTTTTTCTAGTTCCAATGAATGTTCGTAGCAACGTTTTAGTTTAATAACTAGCGGCAGGACAGCGTTCCAGGCTTTTTCTTGGCATTGTGGCGATGGGTCAGCTATAGCCTCCCGAATTTCTTTTCCAGCACCCTGCAATGAAAGGAAAAAAAGAAGAAAATTCTTGAGTACATAGCAATTAATTTCAAATCAAATTTATAACGATGACATGAAGAATAATGTTTTAAATACATTTCCGTAGAGAACAAGGAGGAGGTCTCCCTTAGGCTGTTTGCCCATATAAAAGGGACTAAGAACAAATATGGAACTGTCCTTAGTTTGTGTTATTAACACGAAAGATAATAAAGTGGAGGGTGAACAAGTGAATGAACGACAGAAAGCAGAGGTAAACTAGTCGAATAAGGAAGTTGTTAGAAATACATGTGCGTGAAATGTGTGCCGTGCGTAGCGTAGTCGTTTGTTGTTGTGAACTGTGCGACTTCTCCCATTTAATTAATGCTATTTTTATTTTATTTTTGTTCTTCATTCGCTGCAATTCACTTATTTAGTTCGAGTGAGAGGAATTTTAATTAGTTAAGAGAACATTCGTTGATTGGAAGGAATGCATTGTGACTTTTGCGTGAAGAATCCCAAAGAGATGACAGCAGTTTGTTATGATGGAGACGGAAGTGTAAGGCGTGACAGCTGATTCAATAAAAGGACATGCACATTGAGGTTACAAGTGAATGAAATTTTAAAGATGGGCACATGCAAAAACTATAATGAATGAATCAGAATTGCTGAATAGAATTCTTATTATAGTCGAAGTAAGTTGATGTCCCACACTTTGAAGATCGTTGAGTAGGTAGGTATTGGGTAGCCGACTGCGAAAAATTATAAAGTTGTCTGGGTTTGTCACGGCTTAGTCAACAACAGATGCAATCCAAAGTATAATGGAAAGACATCGTGATTCCTTAGAAGAATTGCTGGTTGAATTCGAAAAAGCATTCGATCGACTACCATAAGATCTAATATCGGTGGCCCTCAGACAAAGAGGAGCTCCAGAGACTAATGTACGGATGATTGAACATGATGTAGCTATAAAAGAGCAGTCACGAGTCCAGTTTGAGTCACCTAAGCATTCCAAGTCACAGTAGGCGTACACCAAGGAAACGTCTTGGGTCCTTTGCTCTTTATTACAGTCTAACATGCTTGAAGATAAAAAAACTTTTGCTGACGATGGAGCCGTCATAAAAGAGGACCATGCAGATACATCCGTGAAAGAAGCACTAAATGTATGTGTTAAAGTTTTAGAACAAGTATTAGTTTAAAAAAGTTTGAGTATACCTTTCTGATCCAGACATGGGGCTATTCCAAATGATGCCTTGAAGATCGATTCTAATACAAATTCATAAAAATATAATTCTGTTAGACTCATGTTACCTCAGAGGCGCATGTTTTTTATTTATTTTCGCCATGTGTGGTGGTTAGCGTCACGTCCTGTTGTTTCACCATTCTAGCGAAAAAGATGTGTTCGCAAAAATTTTTTTAAACTAACTTTAAGAACTATTGGTACAATAAAAAAAAAGTACCTCTCAGGTGCAACGCAATTATCGGTGTGTGTAACAGAGACGCGCTTAACTAAAGGCCAAAGAAATAACTAATGGCACCTGTTGGTAGAAACATAATCGTATACATATCTTCTCGCACATTACCAAAAAAAGGTAACTTTTCCTCTTTAAGCAGACTATAGGCCCTTATAAACATTGACATGAGAATAATGGAGCGTTTATATGGTATGCGATATCGAATACTTAAAGCTAAGGTTTTTTTTTTTTTTTTTTTTTTTTTTTTTTTTTTTTTTTTTTTTTTTTTTTTTTTTTTTTTTTTTTAATAAATTAACGCGCACATCAAGGGGTTACGACTAATAATAATGTAATAGAACACATAGAACACAGTGCGAGCATAGGAGAGGATAGGAGAGGATTTGAAAGGAGACACCGATGCACGTTGCTTTTGAACCTTTGTGAATTGTAATGAAGAGGAAATACAGACCCAGGTAAAGCATTCCACATTCGGGTGGTGCGACTGAAATACGAATCTCTATACTTGACTGTACGCCCGAAATTGGGCTCAAGATAAAACTGATGAGCATTCCTAGCGAGGCGGGTGTTGCGGCTCAATTGTTTCAGGGGAGGAATGCAACTGGCTATTTCACTAGAGCATACTGTTTGTGAAAAAAGCGATAAAAGAGACTGAGACAGGTGACGTTTCGACGATGTTCAAGAGAATCAATCGATTCTACGATTGAACTATCACCTATCAATTTTAACGCTCTATTTTGTACCCTATCAAGCAGATGCAAAGATGTTTGAGCGGCACCTGACCAGATATGGGAGTTATACTCCAGTTTTGCGCGGATGAAGGCCTTATAAATTGTAGCCAGATCAGAAGGGGTGAAGAACTTCCTGCATCGTCTCAAGAAACCTAGGCATTTAGCAGCGTTTTTGGCGACTTCAAATATGTGGTCGAAGATCATCGTTTACACACATACCAAGTACTGACAGCTTTTCGGTTTCTTCGATGCAGGTACCATTCATGGATAATGGCAATGGGGGAATGTTAAGCTTCAACGACAAGAGACAGCATTGAGTTTTCGAAGCATTGAATTCTACTCGGTTCATAAGACCCCAAGAAACAATGCTGTCAAGGTCAGAATTCAATGAGCTTATCATACGCAACCGTTCCAGTTCCACATCCGAAGAGCAGGGACGTGAATTTGGAAACGAATAAGAAAAGCTGAGGGTCGAGTCGTCAGCAAAACAGTTAAGCGGATTAGAAGTTTCAGACAAGAGATCATTGATGAAAATGAGGAAGAGAGTCGGAGACAAAACGGAGCCCTGGGGCACACCAGCATTTATGAAGTGGGTATCAGACTTGAAGCCATCCAACACAACTTGTATTGAACGGTCGGAAAGGTAATTTCTAATCGAACGAAGAAGAGACTCATCGATACCAAAAGCACGCATTTTCGATAAAAGAGCCTGATGCCAAACTCTATCAAATGCTTTAGAAATATCAAGCGCAATAATCTTACTTTCTCCAAAACAATGTAAAGATTGGTTCCACTTTTCGGTGAGATATGCCATCAAATCACCAGTGGACCGTTTGCTACGAAAGCCGTACTGACGTTAGTGCAATTGGACGGTAATTGGAAGGGGAGGAAGATTCGCCTTTTTTAGGGACCAACTGGACAAATGCAGTTTTCCATCTGCTCGGAAAAATCCCAGCAGAATAGGAAAGATGGAATAGTTTACGCAGTGGTTTTGCCAGCGTAGAAGAACACCTCTTCAGAATAATGGCGGGGATACCATCTGGACCAGCGGATTTATGTATGTTGAGATCTTTAAGGACTCTCGCAACCGAGCGAGTTCGAAAAAATATCTGCTTCATATTGCGAGTGTCGTTTGGCTGTCGATAAACGACAATTATTGTCGATAGTCGAACGTCGAAAATGAAATTCGGTATTGCGTATTCTTATTTTTCGATACTTTCAATTTTGAATTCGGTCGTTATCGTCTGTATTTTTGCGTTCGACTATAACTGAAACTAACTCAAATGTCAAATTATAGGATTTATTCACAATGACTACTTTCATAATTCACAGTAACAGAAATCCTTGTCGATAGAGATACGCAATACCAAAAGGAAAATTTATCGAAGCTTTCGATCCTTTTCGCATCGAATGTTAGACGACACTCGCAATAAGGGCCTAAGTATGTGCAACAGTTGGAAAGTGCAACCGAGAAAACTTTTCGTTCAAAAGCTAATCACAATACTGTCGCATTCTATTCTAGAGCACCTATTCCAATTTATTGGAATCAATAAATTTGTCGAAGCCATATCCTGAGCATTATAAAAGTTGAATTTTTAAGCGGAGTTTTTTTTCAAAAATCAAATAAAACAATCAAATTTGCATCATGTATTCAAAATTTATTGGAATCGTTTTAAAGATAGCTTCATGTAAATGAATTGCCCGCGGCTTCGTTTTCAAATGGTACAATTTTGTGTCAGTTTTTTTTTTTAGCATTTCGAGCTGTATTCCACGAATTACGCGTGTTATGTCATCCTGTAAGGTTTCCCCCCCCCCCCCCCCCGCAGAAGAAATAATCAAGAGGCATTAAATCGCATGATCTTGGTGTCCAACTCACGGGGCCATTTCGAGAGATAAGCTGCCCACCCAATTAATCCTTCAACATATCCATTGTTTACCGATATGTATGGCATGTGGCACCGTCTTGGTGAAATCACATGTCAACCAAGTTCAAATCAACCAATTGGGACAAAAAACGGTCGCGTATCATGGCTCGATATCGTTCGCCGTTGATGGTAACGTTTTTTCCACGGCCTTTGAAGAAAAATGTACCGATGATGCCACCAGCCCAGAAACCATACCAAACTGTCGTTCTTATTTCGGGATGTATCGGCAGTTCTTGTATGGCATGTGGCTGTGTATCAATCCAGATGCGACAGTTTGCTTATTTACGTATCCGTTGAATAGTGAGCCGCATCGCTGAACACAATTTTTCGATAAAACAGCGGATTTTCATGGCGCTGTTCTATGGTTAATCCACCAAAAATTAGACGTTGTGGTAGGTCATCCAGCTTCAATTCTTGCAGAAGTTGAATTTTATAGGCTTGAAATTTTTAAATGTTGTTGAGTAACACATGCCCAATTGCTGAGAACGGCGGCGAATTGGCATTTCACGATCCTTTAACACTGAGCGCTGCAATATTCTCTTCGTAACGCGCTGTACGCATGTGAGACGACTGTTTAATGTCCAACAAAGTAAATTTGGTGCGAAATTTGGTGATTACAGCACTAGGACTACTATGAAAACCATAATATGATCGTAACAAACGATGCACACTTTTCACAGAAAACGAATATTGATAGTAAATTTGTTAGCCTTTCCATGATGAAATGGTATTAAACTGAATTAGCTTTGACAAATGACACTTGGACGCCATTCCAACCCGTGCAGCCAACCTGTCTAAAAACCATAATTCTTAAAAAATCACCATTTGTTTTGCACCTTTAGGTGAGGTGGTTTGTCGCACCTCTCGAAGAGTTTGGCTTATATTAGCAGCCAGGCCGAAATTTTTATAAAGCTCTCGGATACAGGACCTTCGCGTTTTTTGATTAAAGTTGGGTGCACTTCTTTTTCGGTTGTTTCTTGCCGATTCTATATTTTACTTTGAGGTGTGATTTTTCAGTCCATGTTATGTGAGAGCGATGGTTATTCGATCAAGCTTCAAAAGCCACCTTTTTCGTAACTACTTAAAGCTACATAATTCCAAACAAAGGTTTCTTTCACTAATTGGCAATAATGTGGGTCGCTCTAAACTTCTAGATCGTATCACTTAGTTTCCTAGTAGCATATCTGATTTTGTTTAACGCATCCATAAAAAATTCTGTCAACATAATTAAGACAGTGTTTTTCTTACGGTAACGGCCTTTCAAAGTATAACTTTGCAGCCCTTTACCACAGACTTCATGAAATTAGTTACCAAATGGAAATATTGGGGTTTAACTTTAAATCGATAATTAAAGTTGTAGTATGGTAACACTTGACAGCTCTTCTTTTTCATAAGTTTTGTGTTCGTACACCGAAAGAAAAAACCTTGGTTGATTCAAACATGTTTCATTTTTAATCAACAATTCATCTAAAGTTGTGAAATTAACCAAGTTTCGTGATGAATACAAATAAGAACGCATTTTCAAATCAAGTATGCTGCCGTGATCAATTTTTTTTTAAGTAAGTATCATAAAAATGTTTAAATTAAGTATGTTCGTAGTTGATTTGAATATTTTCTAATTTTTAACCAACAACGTGATTGTTGATTTGATACTTGATCAACAACAAACATATTTAACTAACAATTAAGGCTGAAATTACAAAAACTATCACGTTTGTGATTGAAATACCAAATACACTGTTGAACTATCACCAATATGTTTGATCAACAATGTTCATACTTCTTTAATCAATAAAGAATAGTTAAAGTATCAGTAACATTTTGAATTCCAATATTTTTCATACTTAAGCCCACAGAAAACGTGAAGTCGCATAACGGAACTTCAATTCATTATGATAAGTTTCGTGACCATTACCCCTGTTCTATAACTATCGCCTTGGCGATAAACGGTGGAAAATGGAACGAAATTCTATGAATTTAGTAAGATTTCGTTCCATTTTCCACCGTTTATCGCCTGATTTTATCGAGGCGATAGTTACAGAACAGGGCCACATATTATCTTAAGGGATAATTAATTATTCTTTAATGTTGATCAAGTATGTTCGTGAGAATTCAGCCACGTTTTTATTTGATCAACAGTTTTAATGTAAAATTTCTATGATAAATGCTTGAATTGAAGTTTGACCTATCAAATGTATAGGTCAAACTTCAATTCAGGCATTTATCATAGAAATTTTACATTAAAACTGTTGAGCAAATAAAAACGTGGCTGAATTCTCACGAACATACTTGATCAACAATGTTCATATTTTACCAACAATTCAGAATTGTTGACGAAACACAAACGTTGTTAAAGTATCATGGACATGTATGTTTCTAGTATCACAACCGTTGTTGGTTAACAATGAAATTGAAAATGACGTTGTTGATTTGAGCAATGAAAATTGTAGCATTTAAATAAATAAAATGAAAATGCCAGCTTGTTCAATTTAAGTATGTTCGTGCTTGACGCAAAAACAAACAAGCTTCATGTTTGATTTTACCAAGGTTTTTCTTTAGGTGTAAAAACAACAATATGTATATGTATATCGATTTAAAGTATGTTAGTAGTCACACATCCAAGTAAAGGACCTTACAGAGCTATTTCTTAGTTTTAAGTTCTTCTATCTCAAATTCAAATAAAATTCTTTTATTTATGTACTCTTCCGAGTTATGCAAACATTCCACTGTTTTATTTAATTTAGTCCTTGAAAAAGAAAAATGGGGAAACATTGCCTCAACGCTTATAAAGTTCAGGGATAGAAAAGTCTCTTTTATTATTCAACACAAATATGAGAAAAATAAGAACAGTTGCATCCCGAATGAGTTTGGGGCCACTCATCGTCTGTTTCTGTAGACTTTTTGTTATATTTAAGATGAGCTCTTATAGCCTTTAAAGGAAAACTCTAAAGAAAAGGATATGAATACTCTAGTCAGGAATTTACACAATACATACTATGTCTCCTTCGAAAACCGAACAAACAGTTGTTGTTGTTGCTGCTTTAAGTCACTAGTCATGTAGTGCAGCCACTCATGTTGTTGGCATTTTGTCATGCACCACTAAATGAAGTCGAGCAATGTTTTTATATGAGATGATTGTTAGATTATACTTTTTTAATTTTCTCTTTCAAATTCGAAAGCAAGACGGAAAATAATTGAAACGAGAAGTCCCTCTTGTGAGATGGTGAAGAAAAAAAAACCCGTCAGGAAGCGTGAAGGACCACGACATTGGTTGAATGTTAACGTCCTTTTGCCCTAAAGGCAACAATATGTACGTTCAACTCTTTAAAAAATTCCTATACAACGGATGAGGAATTGTTGAGTGTATGGTCTTTCTTCTTTTTTTTTTTGCGCCAGGGGGTTTAAAATTGTTGAAAGGCTTAGAATAAGTACTGTTTGGTGGTTGCATGTCAAACAAAAGCTATTGCCGGAGTCTCTTTTGAAATAATTACGCTCTCACAAAGAAAGTTATCTCTAAAATCATGTATTTAGTTTGCAGTCTCGAATAAGAAAACATCTAAGACAAAATTGTTTGCTTCTTTTTAAACAACAAGTAAACATAGTGTAGAACGAACTTCAAAAATAAAAATAAAACTTTAAAAATAACTCGTGTTTCTTCTTCTTTACTTGTGCTCACGGCGTAGTACGTGAGGTCATATATACAAGTAGACGATACATTAAAAATTCCTATATACCTATGGAAACAAAGAGGTGTTTTAAAGGACCATGATCAAATAAGCGCTGACAGGTCAGGCAGAGCTTTATGAATGAGAGAACCATTTTTCACAGAATATAATAATTTTTGGCAAAGCCATCCTTCAATTCTCAGTGTATGTCCGTATTTTCTCAGACAACCAGGCAAACTTTAAATCACTCGGTGCCACTTCAACGAACTCAATAACCTTCAGCAACTGTCTCATATAGAGATGGTGTAACAGTTCAACATTCACTTGTTTTGGGTGCAGGAGGACAGATATATTTTGAGAATTTGAAAAGCCCATGAATTCACCAGGAGTGGAAACATTGCACAGATTTCAACCAGCGGGATTAACATTACGTGTAAACTCATGTTAAGGCAAGATGCAATGGATAAAACAATCTCACAAAAACGGATCTAAAATATTAGCTCCGTATACGGTGTGATAACTGGATACGGCTTCATAGGTAGACACACCGCAAGATTAGTGTTCTATCGAATGACCTCTGCAGAAGCTGAATAGACAAAGTGAAAATTGAGACAATCCCACACCTCCTCTGTTTATGATCTGCTTTATTCCATTGACGTAAGCTCCATCTAGGAGATCTAAACGACCTGATGAACAGAGACATCCAATGACTTTGTCGATTCATTAAAAGTTCAAAAAGGTTTAGTCAAACGAGGTACTCCCTCTCATTTTTACTTGCGATTATAGGTTCTATAAGGCAAGCCTTGCAATCGTGCAGAAAAAAATAAAAAAAAAAAATTTGAGATAATAACTAAATATTACATTACGATGATAGAGAATACGAAAAAAGTGGGTCCTACAATTCTGTCTGTCTGTCTGTCCGTATATGGATCTACAGCCTGAACCGCTAGACCGATCTTCTTCAAAAATTGCAGTTATGGTCTCTGGAGTAGCCTACAGAGGGGTTTTTGGAATTGGGTTTCTAGGTCTTGAAATACCTGCCATACAACCGATATGATAATACCTATTTTTCTCGATAACGGCTCTAACGATTCTGCTAAAATTTTACGTGAGATATTATTTTTGAATAACTGTTCTAATAATGTAAAAAAATTTTATGGAAAAAGTTTAAAAATCGTACCCCCCATAGTACCGTTTTTTTCAAAACCGACTTTCTCGCTAATGGCTAACACGATTTTGACGAAATTTCATATGTAAGAAGTCCTAAGATGTCTAAGAAAGATTGCATAAATTCATCTGAAAAATTTAGTTTTTTCGAATTTTCATTAATTTAAAAAAAAAAAATTTGTTTTTTCGAATATTTTCTAAACGGTATCTTTGATTTATTTAAAATTTTTTGTCAATACATCTTTTAGCAAGATTTTAAAATTTGTGTACTTGAATTCTTAAAACCTCCTTTTTTAAAAAAATTAAAAGTAAAAAACCGTTTTTTGAAAAAATGGTTCCAACGATTTTGATTAAATTTTAAGGGTTTATATGTATTAGCAATTGCAAAAAATGGCGTCTTTAGATTTTCGCTTGAAACTTTTGGAATATTTAATTTAATTTTTTTCAATATTTCGCGTGATTTAATTCAATTTTCATAATTAATGTGAAGTTGGCAACCCTGTACCACCAAATATATTAAGAACGAATACTAAAACCTTTTAGTCAGTCTTAAGATTTTGGTATTGCACTTAGCAAACGATCGCAAGTTCGTGCGACCCAGTCGTGCCCATTTTTTATTTGTGGTATCACAATGGATCTATTATTGGGCTAAGTGTGTCAATTGTTTTTCTGGCAGCCACTTAAACCTATGACCTATGACGATCCTTAAATTATGGTAGAAACCAAAGTTTTGTTTTTGACTACGCTTGCTTTTAAGACCGGATTTGACTTTAAACAGTCTATCTACGTGGGCATCATCATGTTTATTTTGCAAGAAAACTGATCGAATGACCTAAGATGAGATGGAGGTCAGAGATCATTGATAATAAAAATGTCTTTAGTGATTTAATCACTTTATGGAACATACTAACGTAGGCATGAAAGTATTTTCCTTGTAAGAGAACGGTTTCGTTGGTACAAAATGAGAGAAAGAAAAAGAATAAAAAATAAAACAATTCACGAAAAAAACAATAACTTCATGGAAAGGAAATAAAAAAAAATATATTTTGCCAAAGAAGCTCTGGGCGAGACAAGGTCAAAGCACAAATAAATTAAATAAATAAAATTTTTATGAATTTTTTTTTTGACGACGTATCGATTTGTTAAATTTGTTAGGCCCAGGGGCCTAGCGCAATCCTCACAACCATTACTTTTGTGAGCGAATGGAGGGGACCTACAATTTTCTGCCGATTCCGAACGGGTAATCGAGAAAGCACTTTATTTTGGTAATGAATTTAGTATCAGAGGACTTGAGAATTCCTCGTGAGATTCGATACCCGTGGAAACATTTTTTAGCTTCTGTTGGGATTCAAACCACGAACCTTCCGGTTAACAGGCAGACATGTTAACCATCATGCCACGGGTATCACATATTTAAAGAATACTGTGTAAAAATTTTATAAAGAAATATCAAAAAATACGGAAATGGCAGCAGTTGTTGTAAAAAGTAGAGTTGCGGTGGCCCCACATGACTCCGTCCAAAAATATCCAAAGTTGTTTCTTTAGATAAATCGTTTTCCCCATGTAAAGTTGGAAGGGTCTTTCGAAACTTAAATTTTTTTGGGAACACTTTGAAGAAAAAGATGTGATTGAGAAAAAAATCGGGGCATTTGTTATTCAGATAAAAAATATTGACGAATTTAAAAAAAAAAATTTAAAACAACTGTTCGAGACGTCTATATTAATATATACCGACGCGATGGCTCGAAAATGGAAGTTGGAGCAGGTGCAGTTTTCTTTTCAGAAAGCCTGAACCTATAGCCAGTTCATTCAAACTTCCAAAGCACAGTAGTGTCTTCCAAGCCGAGGTCTTGGTTGTTACAAACGCTGCAAAACAGGTGTCCATGATGGCGCTATCACAAGCTGATATCATTTTTTTCATTGATAGCCAACAGCAATAAAAGCGATTTCTGTCACTCTTGTCAAATCAAAGCTTGTTTCTTGCTGTCACAAAGAACTAAGGGTTCTTGGCACACAGCATAACGTTAGACCCTGCTGGGTTCCCGGTCACAGTGGCATACCGGGAAACGAAAAAGCGGACAAACTAGCGAGAAAAGGATCAGCACTTGACCTTTCTCTCATTGATCAATCAATCAGGTTTCCACCCTGTGAAATTAAGCAGATCATTGGTAACAAAATAATACAAAAATCCAATGAAAGATGGGAATGCCTAGATTCCTGTGTCACTTACAGGAAACTATGGCCAAAATACGATAAGAACGGATCTGAAAAGCTACTATCCTTGAATAGGCTTTCATTACGAAGGCTTATCAGTATTATAGCAGGACACAACCTACTAGGCTACCACAAAATGAAAATGGGTTTTTGCACCGATGACTTATCCCAGAGCATGCAATGATGAAGATGAACATGAGGATACCACCCACTTGCTTTGTCACTGCCCAGCAATCTGCCAAATCAGGAACACATTTTTAGGCAATTACTTCTTCAACGAACTAGAAGAATTATCAGACAAACCCAGAAACAGCCAGTTGAACTTCATTAAGGCCACAAAATGATTAAAAACTGACCAACCATAAACTCATAGGTTTTTAGGACGTTACAATACTCCAAGGTATCACAATGGATATATGTACATTGATCTAAGCGTGGGGGAAATAAGATCAACCGTCAGCATATTCTACTTCTAACCTAAGGCAACTGTAGGGTCTTCCAATTAAAAGTTATTTTTCGAGATTTAAAAAACCAATATGTTTAGAGAAAAATGTAGAAATAGAATTATGACTTCATTTTAAAGAGGAGGGTATGCTAATATTGAAAAACAGTTCTTGTCTTGAGAATTTTCATCACCAATACACACATTTTCGTAGGTATGTCGTTGATAACTTCAAGTTTTTCGTCTTTGACGTCTTGAATCAACTGTGAGCTATAAGCATAGATCTCATCTTTTACATAGCCAAAAAAAAAGCTAACGCACAAGGTCATCTCTTCGAGAAACCCCACAATCTGGAAGCTATTGACGCAAAGGAGCGATGGTGTCGTTTCTTGTGTAGCACATATAGCTGTCTCGTTAAAAATAAACGTTGTTGACATCAATGTATATATTCCAATAATTCGGGCCATAGTGCCTGTCCAGACGGGTTATGCTGTTAACGTTATGCTGTTAACACCTAGTGTCCAGACGTTGTTATACTTCCTCACACAAATTCTCCATTTTGTGTTGGGAATTTAATTGAAAAAAGCATAACGTTATGAGCATAACCCGTCTGGACACGCCAAGTGTACTGCTTAGGCAGATAAATCAAATTTCATTTTGCGCATCCAGCTTCTTTCTTCCTCACCCCTTTTGCCCAGAAACGACCGATATAACGTTATTGGAATAACACGTGTGGACAGGGACATACAAAATCATCATACAATCATTAATCATCTTGCGATATCACTCAGCCAGACCAGAGGTTGGAGAGGCTGTTCCACAATAGTTCTTGAGTTTCTCAGCTTGTTATAGTTACTTTCGATGTGAAAATGAGCCTCATCACTCAAGCTGATTTTTCGATGAAATTCTGGACCATTTAATACATTTGAAGGACTTAAAGACATGACATTGTGGATGGTGTGGAAGTTTGGGTTCTTGTGCTAACTGAACATCAACAGCCTTAAGACCTTAGCCAATACTAAATTCGGTGTAATGTTGTTTATGGAAAGCCCAGTTCCAAAATAGAGGAGAAATGGACAAATCTTCCTTTTTGGTCAGCACTATGGGCTGTAACAGCAATTTCCTCAATTTTTCTTGTGTTTTTTTTCACATCACTAACTTGACCCGTCAGTTCAAATTTGTCCATCAGCTTCAAAATTGCTGGTAGAGATGGCCCATCACGACTACCAAAATATACCTTACCTAGTTTGGCGTATTGTGGCCGTGGTTTAATGCGTTGTTGAAGCGTATATTTTTATTAATGTCATAATTTACTTCTCATCTATCAAGCAGTGAGGAGTGACACCTTGAATAATGAGAACTCTTAAAATAACAAGCCATTCAAAATGAAACTTCGTATTGGAAGCTTCTCTATAAAATTTATGCAATGTTTTCAATTTCACACAGTAACCTTACGAGCACACAATTTCAGTGGTTTTTGAATGAAAAAATATCGGAAAATACTGTTTAAAAAATCAGTTGTTGTCAAAAACCACTTATATGTATAATAATGTGGCAATCCCTCTTTAGTCGTTGATGAAAACCATAGATACTCAGGTTGAATAGTTAGTTGGATGCACATTTAAAATGCATTTCTGTTATGTGTGTTTATCTCTGGATTGCTTCTTGTTTACGGAACCTTGAATTTTTAATTGTTTGGAGTGAATATTTATTCTCAAAGATGGTTTATGTTTATAAGCTGCAAAACAAACATTCAGGTTGTTTGAAAAAAGTGAACAATTTTTTTTTGCTTAAATATTTAAAATCATTTCCCAGACATCATGTATGTATGTATATTGTATAATTTTTGGATCTTAGTTATTAAAACGAATTCGCTGCAAAACGAACGTCTTGCCGTAATAAATATAGCTTTTGCTTATACTGGGTCTGGACTGCTTGCTGACATGAGTCCAATAAAAAAAACCGAAATGTGTTTACATCACTTAGCGTCATCTGCATTTTGATAAATGATTCTTCATGGCTCGACCTTCTATATAGATGTATGAATGTATGATCATTTGTAAGTCTCCAAATCTTCATCAGTTTGTGTATCGTAGTTTTTTTTTAAGGAAAAGGGAGTACAACAGCTGCAGCTGCATAATGTTGTTTGTGTCAGTGTATCCTCAAAAGTTTTGCACCTGTCTGTGGATTTGAGCAATAAGAAAAGAAACTAAGGAAACAATGACCAATATTAAATTAAAACCCTTTGATGGAGAAATAACTGTAATAAATTGTGGTTTTTTGTATTCGAAAATTAACCCTCTTATATTCCTTGGCATTTGATATGTGAATTTTATTTGAGGTGGCACAGTCGAAAGGTTGAACATCGCATCTGTGGCAAAAAAACTAGAATAATAATTCTTTTCGATATTTTTTTTTTTACAGAAAAGGGTGAGCTATTCGTTTTTATACCTAGTATACAGATTCATTTAGATGAATAAATAAAAAAGATTTAAACCAGATCCTACACTTTCTAATGTGAACAATTTTGTTTTGTTGTGTGTCGTCTAGGTATGAAATTTTCGAAACTGGAAAGGCTGCTGATTTTTTCCCAAAAGAAAATTATACAGTGGACAAATAAAATTTTTACAGTCTGTAATTAGCAACCGCATCATACTTAGTAATTTTATTAATAAACGACGCTTCTCATTATCCATTATTGTTTTTTCGTAAAATTGTTTTAGTTTGCTTGTTTATGATTAATGGGTACATCAAGGGGATAAGACAACCTAACAATGATAGGGGTATTCCCGCACCGTCGTAGAACCCTTGTAATGCGGTGTAGTCTGTGTAAGCTTACCAGTTGGTAGAAAACCTGCTAAATTTTGTATGGGAAATATTTTACACAGATTCGATAAGACTACAACAAAAATTCGATGTGTAAACAGAGACGCAAACTTACACAAACGTCAACAACATAAAAACCTTGAAGAATTTGACTTTCGACAAGGAACTGATCGGTTTACATAGCATTTATGGAACAGTTTTATAAAACGAAGTGCGAGCATTTACGAAAGTAATATCTTATTCATAACGCCTAAAAAACGAGATCCGTTTAAGTAAACATGATTAGGTGTTCAGACCAAATGTTTACATTTTTTTATTTGAGTCTCGACCACTCCGAACTCTTTTTTTCTAAAAAAAAATAATCACTTTTAATTGTATTGTTACAGTTATTATAACATAAAGAGTTTAAGTTGAAAAACAATAAATTGTTCTGCATTAAGCGAAGGCAAAAGAAAGCTGTTTTGGGCGAACAAATTCAGCTATTCAGCACACAAAACACTATACTTTTAGTTTTGCTATGGGTTTTATCATAAGAAAGAAACTTGACAACATCTCGTTTATGAAAACGAGTCGTCCAAGAAAAATTTATGGGACTACTTGTTAGGTTATGGGAATTTTTGATTAAACCGCGTTTTTGTCCAGGACCTGAATAGGTTCTAAGAGTGGATTAAGTAGGAGATAGCGACGCACATGATTTTGAGTTTTTGTGACTCATAATTCAAACAGAGGGTGATAGTAGTAAAGCATACCATACGGGTAGTGCAACTAAAATTTGAATCTCCCTGCTTGACTGTACGACCGGACTTCGGCTGGAGGTGAAAATGTAAGCATTAAGGAAGGGAACTAAAAATAAAAAAAAATAAATAGGGTGGCGCTACAGAGCAAGGAGCCCTGGGCCTAGCGCATATCTCACAACCATGCCTTGTGGGGGAATGGAGGGGACCTACAATTTTCTGCCGGTTCCGAACGGCTAATCGAGAAAGCTCTTTTTATGGCATTGAATACTAACGGAGGACTTGCCAATTCCTCGCGAAAGGCGATACCCGTGGAAAAAACATTTTTGCCTCTGTTGGGATTCGAACTCGAACCTCTGAATTAACAGGCGGACATGCTATCCATCGCACCACGGGTACCTACACCAAGGAAGGGAAGTGGCTATTTATATAAAGCAATGTTTGCAAAATGGAGAAAAAGAAAGTGAGACAAATAACGCTTTGACAATGTTCAAAAAAAAATCAACCAATTTACAAAATACTCTCATATTGCCACTCAGTTTGCGGGGACCAAAAACTCAACAGAAATCGAAAAAATAATAATGAGACATTATTGTTGAGTATTTGGCATAACTTAAATGATATTTTTGTTTACTCCTTCTTAAAAGCAAGAAGTATTAATTGTTAGAGAACACACGTGAATTCCAATAAAGACAGGATTTCAAAATTCGGGATTTCGATACTAACCCGAAACTAACCACACCAACCCTTGGGAGGATTTCGAGCAGTTCTTTCTCTGTTGATTTATACTCAAAGTTAAGGATAATCACACGCTGCAAATAAAACCCCGCAGCAAAAACAACAAATCAATGAATGGAATTTTCCATTCGAGTTTACTCAACAGCGGGTCGCCCAAAAGTCGCCCAAAAAGATAAAAAGAGAACAGATTACATCTGACAAAATCAGTCTGCACCGTGGCAGTTATGCCCTTATGCGCTCATCTAAGAGAGGTACAGGTGAGCATGATAGTGTCCACTGCCCAGTCCTATCTCGCTGTGAATTAAGAGGGGAGACCACTTTAAAATTTAAAAAAAAAAAAACAATTTTTTATTACATATTTCGAAAGTATGATATCCAAAGAATGTTATGACCAAAGGAAAACTCAAAATATCGAACAGATGCAGAGTTATCGCATTTAGAGCCCGAGAACAACATGCGGTCGGGTGACGAGACAGGTAGCACGGGTTGTTAGAGGAGGAGCGACCTTTAATTCTGCTACACAATACCCTGTACAGTTGACCATTTGTATGGTCAGGCAGCTGTTTCGGGAAAGGAAGTCGAAGGTTTATTGTACGCGCCTGGAATCGCCGATTGATCCGTAAGTTACTACAATTAATAATTTTCTAGTGGTGAAACTTTAAACGCAATTATCTCGAAACCACTTTCTCAAAAACTGCTCGTGTTTTAGCTCAAAAAATAAGCGACCGATTTAGATGAAATTTTGGGTGATTACTCTCAGTAATATTATCGAAAGGATATACCTAAAGTTTGAAAGGTAGTGTGTAAATAAATATTTTTTCGGGGGTCAAATATGTCGAAAAAGTTGCCGAAAAATCAACATTTTGGATTAAAAAGGTTCCCAAATTTAGAATTTTGTACCTTTTCATTCTATTTTAAGTATATCCTTCCCCTTAATATGTTAGTAAAAGAACGAAATTTGGTAAATCTTTCTCAGATCAACCGAAAAAGAGTAACAACTGCAGCAGTTTTCGATGTCGCCGGAAACAGGCGCCCGGAAAACTTCAATAACGCCGCCATTTTGTTAGTCATCGAAAAGATACATTTTTTTTGGAATACTGGGCAGCTCTTATAAACATTTCTCCTAATTTTTAAAATGATTAAGTTATTTTATTCTCTCTAAAAGAAATTCTAAAGTGGTCTCCCCCTTAAGTATTCAGTGCTATCCTGCTGTGTATTTAGCGGTGGCTATCTCAGAGCAGAACCCTTATCAACGTTCTAGTATCATTTCTGGAATCGCCATGCCGGGAGAGAGTTGCACAAAGTCAAGTTGCAAAGCCGAAACCCAATGTCGCCAGTGCGACACGCCGCGCCGGTCGTTGTGACTTCGAAGCCGATAGAACCAAGTCAGGAAGCCAAGATTCACCGTCTTCATCGTTTAAGTCCCAAACCCAAGTCTTGAAACCCAGAATTATACCCAGCCAGACGTCAAAGTCAAATCTTCTCTCACCGAACGAGACTTTCGCCTAAGCTTAATAGACTTACCAAACCCCACTAAATTATGAGACTGAATTAAATTAAATATGAATATCACTGCATATTAAAAAAAAATATAAAATTCAGAAATAAAATATTCCCTTTTTAATTAGAAAGTATACTAATGAGCAAAAGAATTTGAATACACTCAACCATTCAATTAAAGCGAGTATAAAATGAAAAGCAAATGACTTTTCCAAAAATATAAAGTTTCATAAAAACAAAAGAAAAATTCAGAAAATTTTTGGCTGAAATTTGATCAAAAGTTAGAAGATCGCATATCGTTTTGTCCTTTAAAACAAATTGAATTGTTGAAATTAGTCGTATATTCGGCAATACTTTTTACTAATGACTTGTACGTACCGCTAAAATATCTTCAAAATGCATAAATAAAATAAGCACACAAACTTTTTTTTACACTTTATACCTATTGATTGAATTGAAATGTTCAGATGCTCTAATTAACAACACATAAGTACTGAAATTTGTCAAAATAAATAAACCACAAACTAACTGACATTTATAGGCCAGTAAAGTGCTGCTCTAACTGAACACAAAGCGCACCGGCACGGCCGTTGGAATGCACCGACATTCTAGTGCACTCTTTATGTCGAGTCACTCACTCGTCACAGAAGATTCACAGTTGTTTGCATTATTTTTAGCTTCAAGATCTTCACTTGTTTTTGATTCTTTTTCATTCCGTTCGTTGGCAGCGGTCGACGGCAAACCAGGCTTTTCAACACCCAAAAGTTAAAGAGGTTCCTTCTTCCGCCGCCGCAGCCGCTACGCTAATTGCACTTTTCCACAAATCTCAAACCAAAATAAACATGAAAAATGCCTTCAAATTGAGTGCGCTAATCGCAGCTAAAAGATAGACAGCACGATAAACAGCTGCGTGAAAAAATTGTCTTAATTGCTTAGCAATTAATCGTAAATAGATTGCGTCTGAGAGTATCGCTTTGGATGAATTCGCATTTGCAAGTCGAGAAACATTGCTTGTATTTTATTTTATACAAATTATTTTTTTTTTTTAAATTTGTCTTTTTACATTTTTCGTCTAAAAGAACAAGAGAAATCCCCTCATGAATTGCAATTTTCCGTTGCATTGCAATTTGCAATGCAATATGCAACCCCTTATTGTCTGTCAAATGTGTCGAAGAATGAGATGACGGGGACAGTGATGTTGTTATTTTCTCTTCTTTTTTTTGTAACATATTCGTATGAGCAAAACAATTCAACCGTCTCGTGTGTGTTGGAATATTGCTTTTTTTAAGTCGGAAATTTATGCATTCATTCATGCCTTAGAAATGCCAAGAAACCCTGGTGGATTTTTAAAACTCTTATTTTGTTTATTTTATCATAATTCTTTTTTTTGCTTTAAATCTGGATTTTATTGTCTTGGCATGAGATGGTTTGCACAGTGCTTGTGCATGAGTACATTGTGCATCTAATGTGAGGATTGATTTCAGGGCGGGTTTTGTCGTATTGTGTGTTGTTCGTATGGCAAAATGTTTTCTTGTGAACTATGGGATAATTTGAAACATTTGCGAACATGTGCTTCCTGCAAAATAAGATTCTTGTTACCAAACAACAATGGGGATGAGATTGAATTGGTGTCACTACACTGTAAATTTTACTTAACATAAGCTCCTCTTTAAAGCAAAAAAAGAACATACAAATTTCTGTATAAGTGGTGGTCTTTCAAATCAGGTTGAGTAGCATTTTGAGATTATCGTTCTAAGATTGAGTATAATTTTCATATCTGGGGTGGAGCGACTTCAACTTACTTTTTGAATGAATAATATTCGGAGATGAGTCTTTAAAATGATCGGAGAAACAAAACTAGGAGAATATCGTACATCGTTGTTGTTTACTGTCTTTCTTTGTTTATATCATCATTTATGCTTTTTTAACACAGAGCCGCACTACACGAATGTGGATACATACATAGCTCAGCTTTATCAATTCATTTTGGTGTAATATTAAGAGATTCACTTGCAATGTGGATGCACATCTCTTCTCTTTATCCTGTCATACTTTTTCTTATTTTGTTTGGGAAAAAGCTTGAACTTAAAATTTCTTGTTCTATAGGAATTTAAACTTTTGCTAGCTAATTTTTTCACACGCATCTCATGTGTTGTTGTAAGTAGTTCACAATTCCTACATTTCGAAATTCATAGGCCATTCCCAGATCAATTAACCGTCAAATAAATTGAACATGTAGCGATCGACGTAAGTCACTCTTCTAGTGTGATAAATGTCTGAGCTTGCCGAGAGGCCAAATTTGACTGGGACCACTACCTTGTTGCAGCCAAGGTACTGGTTCACGAACTCGCACGAACCAACGCTGTGAAACGATATGACTTCAGATTGCTTGTGCTTTTCCAATCGAGTGCCCCTCCAACTATCCTTGAATTCTATGCAGTCAGAATTAAGCATTCAAAACCAGTGGCCATATGCAAGTTTAAATCAAATGAGAAAAAGCCTGCTTAATGTCGGGTATAAAATTTTGTCTGCTGTAATATGTGAAGTTCTGAAGCCCCACGTCAACAATTTGACAGGTCCTTATCAATGTGGTTTTAGACCAGAAAAGT
Organism: Melanostoma scalare; assembly: GCA_949752695.1. Lineage (NCBI taxonomy): Eukaryota > Metazoa > Arthropoda > Insecta > Diptera > Syrphidae > Melanostoma > Melanostoma scalare. Next base: position 141,321,092 of record OX456984.1, on the reverse strand, counting down.
TCACAATCGACCAAATTTTCACATCACTGCAGATCTTCGTAAAAGCCCAGTTATACAGGGTGTCCCGTAATTCGTGTTACATACTTTGGGATGTGATTCTTGGTCATATTCTAAGAAAAAAATTGTTCTACAGTAAAGTCCATTTCTCAACTTTGACACCACTTTTTGACAATTTAAAAAAAGGCTAACTTTGGTGTACCCTGACCTGTGTTAAACTCGATATCTCTGTCAATACTGATGATAGAGACCTTATATTAGACTTAATTTTTTGTAGAAATAACAACCTTTAAGACTGTATTTAAGTTAAGCTTCCATAGGCTTAGGGTTGCCAAATTTTAAATTTTAAATGATGTTCAAATTTTCTTCTCCAAACAAAGTTTTGACTTTGAGGTCATTTTTTTCAGAAAATGCCTGGTGAACATAGAGCTTCTTTATTTTTTAAAAACTTAGAGTTCTTAGAGTCTCCTAGAGTCCCAAACTAGAGAGAGCTCGCCAAATATCGAAGTTGTTATCGAAAAATTTTTGTTGAGGTCCAGGGTCACCCCGCACTGTAATACAGACAGACGAAGTTTTACAGGGCGTGGAATAGTTTTTTAGCGACCTGCACAACCAGACTGATTAATGTTCGCCTCAGGAATTCGAGCTACAAAATCAAACTAAGCTTATAGCTTTTCGATGCCCTTGGAAATAGGACAGCTGCTAAATTTGCTGCTGCATTTAAAGCAACCAATTGCAGCGATTTCTCTGCATGTAACTTATTAAGACTTATAGAGCAACATTACCCTCATAATGGAGTCCCCCACACGGATCGAAAGCCTTGACAATAAACAATTTCGACAGAAAACAACGGAGTCAGCTAATACCTTTTTTAAGGAGCCCATTATTTAAATTTCCCAGGAAAGGAACACAGGGAATGAATAAGCTTCTCTGACATAAAATCGAACACGCTTTTTCGACTATTACGGATAATACTGCACATGACAGACCCTGTTATGTACTTTTGCCTCAACTAAGTAAACTAAAGAACTATAAACAATCTGTCAGTTCCCATTTTTGATAGCAGAATAACTGTCTACTGTCCTATTTAACGAAGTTCAAAGTGTGCTTTCAATACAGAACAACAGCAAAAATTATACAAGAACAACAAACATTCCTTACACTACACAGCAACTGCATCCGTTTTCCAACAAACTTCGACGTTATCCTCTTACACTTCCTTCGCTATAATCAAGTTGACGAGTTGGTATGCTTCCATTGTCCAAAGCGAATGAAAACAATAAAGAGACTGCAAGTGTAAGCGTAGTGGCGTCAGATCGTCTCCATACGATACAACCCCGTTGGCCCCCTTTTTTTATTTGTGTTGTTTTCCACCATACTTCCTTCAATATAAATCGGGAACAAAAGCACTGCAGTTTTCTTCTTTAAACTTTTTATAGTTAGTTAAATTCAAATGACAATCTTCAGTATTGGGGTCACTGAATTCCTTACATATTCCGAGCAATTTTTCCCTAAGCATATAATATGTAGTGTGTATTTAGTAATAAGGAAGAAATTCCTTCCTTACGACCAACGACATGAGACGCGACGAGCTGGTTCGACCTACCCGAAAGCCCTAGACTTTCTTTACTTGAAGAGGATAAATTGCAGTCATAAAGGAAGGAAAACATCGTAGAGGCTGAATGGTTGCTGTGCCCGTGATTGTGTACTAGACGCGGTTGTTGTTAATCATGCTTCTTTGCGTGCAAACATTTTCCGTGTCATGAATATTTCTGCCAATGTTTATAAGAAGGTGGAACATATCGAGAAAAAAAAAAAACAGCAGGTGTGGAAGGTATGCATTAAAATTCTAACCAACAAAACAACCACTGATTGACGTTTGTCCATCGTTGCCTTGTACAAATTTTTAATGACTTGCATTTTGATTGAACTCGCGATATTTTTAGACAAATGAAAGTAGCGCTAAAAACAACACTTCTCATTCAGATGAAAATACAAGTGAGGAGTGAAGATGGTCGTCATTACCCGTACACTCGAAAAAATTATGTGATTGCACATCCGGTTAGACTAATATACTGTTTCTGGTGTCGGCCAGGTATCTAAGTCTTGATAGCTTGTTTAAAAATAATTAAATTGCCAGTATCACACGACAAAGACGACCGACGGGAGAGTTTATTAATCGATGCAGTACATGTTCCTTATGCGATGATGGAGAGATTTTCTCTCTTTTCATGAAGCCGACAAGTTGCAAATGTAATTAGTTTTAATGATTTATACATGCACTTGGTAGAATAAATATGATAAATGTGTGAGGAGAGTTAAGGATTGCTGTTTAATGTTAATGTGAAATAATAAGTAGGAAGTAGGATTGATTAACTGTTAAAATGATATTGTGTTCCTGACACGACTACGATGATGACGGCCCAATTTTCAAGCTATGAGCGAAAAAAACTAAAATTCAAAACTTCAAAAAACAAAAACAAAGCGACAATCAATTGCGTACTCCACTTTTTTTTTGTGCTAACTTGGCCGTCAAGTACATTTTTGCACCAACATTTCAAGAAGCTATTGCAGTTAGCTCTCAGAAACGACCAATGACCAGATGGTAATATGAACTAAAATTGCTTTTAAATGAAACAGAAATAAGGATGCGAAATACAGAAAACAAAACAATAGGCACCCCAAATCCTAACACAGCTTATAATACTTCCACATACTTCTTTATTCAAAAAAGAGATTTTCTTTCTATGCTTCTTTAGTTATTTTATAGCCGCTCGAGGTTTTTCTTATTATTTTATTTCTATTTTAATCAGACACACTTTAAAAGTAAACAGATCCAAATCATAATTACAGGAATCTCGAAAGCCCACTAAGTAACAGGGTCCTTTTTCCGGATCCACTTTCTTGTGTGCCTGTATTATCATTTTTCTCCAACATACCAACTGCAGGAAATGGCACACGACAGCCATGACAATGACGACCCCGGCATGAGGCACACAGATTTGCTATGTCTGTGCATAAAAAAATTCCAATTAAGAAATGCTTTCTTCCAACATATAGCTGTTGTTTACTACTACTGTATGTATGTTGACGACGAGGATAATGATGCCTAGTGGTTTTCGGAACTAGCCCAGTAGGGGTTGAAAGTTGAATATAGTCTGTCTTTTGTTGGGCTCATGGGGCATTAATGGTCTATTCAATGTCAAAAACTGAATGAAAGAACTCTGAGAAAAGACTTTTTGTTTTTAATGTAATTTGACCATTTCAAAAAAAAAAAAACTAGTTGCAAAGGGTGTTCTTTTAGCGGCATAAGAGCATTGGTTGTTATCTATGGTTTGAGAGATGAGAATGTGAAACTGATTTATATCATGATCGTTTAACGCGTTTTTAAAATTCGGAAATTTACTATGAACAAAAAAAATCTGTTCGCGAAGTTAATAGAGCACTTTGTCCACTTCACGGTCAACAACCGGTATAGTGAGCAAGAAGTTCGTCCTGTTATTAATCGTTTTCAATCTCAATATACTCTTTTCGATTCAAAATCACCAACAAGACAAAGAAATGTGGGTTTGCACGCTGGCGGCATCGTCGAACCATATTTCTTTCGAAATGAGGAAGGAGATGTCGCTACAGCGAATGGCGAACGCTATCGAGCCATGTTTACCGATTTTTTGTTTCCAAAAATTTTAATTAGCAAAGTATTGACGACCATCAAGATGGCACAACTTTCAGCGCTTTTTGTAAAATCAATTTGGTGACAACTCCATTTATAGTAAACTGGCCACCTTGTTCATGGGAATTAAAGCCGCCCGATAATTTTTTGTGGGGATATGTTTCAGTCATTGATTTATCCCCACAAACTAGCAAATATTAAAGCATTGGAAGTCAATATTCAAGTCACCATTGACGCCATATGATATTTAAAATCTCAATGCCATGATATTACCAATCAGTTTTTTATAATAATAGATTCATTACAACATTTATCATTTCAAAATAAATTAAAATTTTGACTTTGGTTGAACAAATGTAACACCGAATCGATGGAATGACCCAATATTAGATTCATTACAACATTATTATTTGTCTCTTAAAGAGTGTTTTTTTAAACGTGTGGTTTTCAAGAAGAAATAAAACTATGAAATCAAATGTTTTGGCAAGAGCTTAACTTATAAGGATAAGGATATGTTTAAAAAATAATTTAGGGCAAGTGACCGCCGCGCATAGCTCGAATAAAGTCCAATCACAAGGAAAAATTTTCGACTTCTTTTTAAAGCATTAAGGGCCGTATGTCAGCAATAACGATCCGAATATTCTCTTCCAAGGCATCAATCATCTCGTGCTTATCTGCGTAGACAAGCGACTTCGCATAGCACACAAAAAATAGTCGAGCGGTGTTAAATCGCCCGATCTTGGAGGTAACTCACAGACTTTAAACCAGAAACTATATAAAAATCGGTGTCAAATGCCATTTCGCTTCGAGACATTTTACCTAACGCTGTGCGGTTTCTATTTATCCAATGAAATAACAAACCAAACTAAGCATAAATCAAGTTGCAGTTAGTCAGAAAGACCAACTACGGAGAAAGGATTGTCTGTTTGAAAACCACACTTCCAAAAACACACCCCTTAATTATTATTAAGGTTCTCAAAAATATTTAAAAAAGCAACTATTATAATATGCTAAGCAAGCATTTGAAATTAAATTCAAACTAAAAATACACGAATTAAAATTTTTACAAAGAAAAAAGAATAAATCTGTCGAGTAATTGGCTTTTTTTATTTTGCAGCTCACTTTATCTATGATATTGAAAAAGGACTTGGATAATGTAGCGGTACCATGCTTTGCAGTCCGTCGTTTCCGTTCAATTAAAATGAGTTTAGGCTGGTGACTATGTTTGCCGAATCTGAAAGCATCACATCGACTGAATCGAAGCAGTTCATTAAAACAATAGTTGAGGGGATCCCAATTTCAACCCCTCAACCTTAATGAACATATTTTTGATCAGGCGCCGCACATGCGTGAGCGAAAGTTGAGGTCATTCTAGTCTATCATCTTTTAAAACAATTAGTTAGTCAAAATAAAATATTTTATTTTCTATCTAATACAAAAAACAAAAACATCAAAATTATTTAAATGTTTTTTTTTTTTTTTATTGTAGCGTTGCAACAATTGGTGCGCCACCCTGTATTACACATAAAATTCACTAAAAGTTTTGGTATAAAAATTGACGAAAAGACAGGTTACCAAAACTGTAACAGTCGCCTTTTGAACTAAAATAAAATTTTTGGATAAAAAACTACCAGGCATTGCGGCGTATGTTGATTTAAAAAACTATACTATTTGTTCCAAACAGAAACGCTCAATGGGCACATGAAAACGTTTGAACTGAACTCATAATAAAGGGTTTTCCAATAGCTATGATATGATTTTGCAGTGGCATTTCGGCCATTTGTAGTATGTCATGATCTCTCATTTGTTTTTTATTGCATTCAGAAGTGTTAACATTTCACCATTAGAACACCGTAAACGTCGTGAACTTTCTGATTTTGCCTTGGAACAACTTGAAATCGATAAAGATTTTTTTAAGAAAATCACCTTTTCCGAAGAAGCTTACTTTTATTTGACTAGTGCGTTAAATAAACAAAACTGGCGACGAAAATCCACAAAATATTCATGAAAGACCATTACATTAACCTAAATTGACAGTTTGGTGTGGTTTTTGGGCTGGTGGAATCATCGATCCGTACTTCTTTCAAAATGAAGCTGGTAACACCATTACTGTCAATGGAGAGCGGTAAAGACCGATGATAACCAACTTTTTATGGGTGAAATTGGAAGAAATTGATTTTGACAACATTTGGTTTCAACAAGACGGGGCTACGTGCCACACAGCAAAAAGAGTGTTCAATGACCTGATCTAGAACAGTTTCAGACAGAAAAGATCAGCCTTTTGGTGTTCAATGAGAAATTTTCTGTTCTTTTCTGATCTTTTCTGATCTTTTTTGTGTTCAATGAGCTGTTCTAGAACAGTTTAGCACAGCATTTTCTGCACCTCCTCTTGAGCAAGTGCAAGTTTGGTGAAAACTTGGTCAAAAGCAGCTGTTGATTTTTTGCTCGTAGTATTTTAAGCGCATTGTAATTTTAATTTGTTGTGAAAAGTTCAAAAAATTTTTAAAAAATCAGGAAATCAACACCTAACCTTGTGCTGAAAATAAAATTACTTACTCGTGACGAAAATACGCTAAATTAAATTGATATCAGAAAAAGAAAAATTGGTGGTTGTTTTTTTTTCGTTTTTGTTGTTGCTTTTTTTGACAAGTTTGCTTGTTCTAACTTGCCTGACGTTTTTCACTGCTTCTGTGCTGTGCTGTGCTGTTCTGATCTAAAAAAAAGCCATTGAACACATCTAAATTCAACAATTGAATTATTGCGAGAAAAATTAGGAGATTCGATTATTTCAAGAAATGGTGATATTGAATGGCCTCCAAGAAGTCGTGATTTAACACCATTAGACTATTTCTTGGTTATTTGAAGTCATTAAAATAAATAAATAGGGTGACGCAACAGAGCGAGGATCCCTTGGGCCTAGCGCATTTCTCACAACCATCCCTTGTGAGGGAATGGAGGGGACCTACAATTTTCTGCCGGTTCCGAACGGCTAATCGAGAAAGCGCTTTTCATGGCAATGAATACTAACGGAGGACTTGCCAATTCCTCGCGAAAGGCGATACGGCGATACCCGTAGAAAAAACATTTTTGGCTCTGGTGGGATTCGAACTCAAACCTCTGGATTAACAGGCGGACAAGCTATCCATCACACCTCGGGTACCACATTTGAAGTCATTGGTCTTTCAAAATATACCAGATTCTCTTCAAGCTTTACAAGTCAATATTGAACGTGCTATTCATGATATACGACTTGATTTAGTGGAAAAGGTGCTCGAAAATTAGGTTCATCGAATTTGTTGCTGCAGAAGAAAACGTGGTGGCCATTTGAATTACGATTTATTTAAAACTTAATTGTATTGATTGAACTTGCACATTAAATAAAAAATATTTGAATTTCCTTAACGAAAAGTGTGTTTTTTTCAAAAAAGAAATCATATCACTCTTATTGGAAAACCCTTTATAAAACAGGCTTTCGAACATGAATACAGTCTAATAAAGTTCATTCTTATATTGGCCTTATATTGGATATCATACAATATATTTGTTGCAATTGCAAAAGCATGTGACATTTTACGATATGTGCAGTAAGAATCGTTGTTATCTTATCTTATTCAATTTTCTTCTAATTTGTGTGCATGATTTAACTTTAAACTGCATTTACCTTATTATCTTATCGTTGTGTATATGAGTAAGCTTGTCATGCAGTTTATTAAGTGTTGTTAATTACCTAGGTTCTCATTTGAAGTTACATCAGCTCACAAACAAAAAGCCTTCTCTTCTTGAGTCTTTAAAACAAAGTTCTCTAATTTCTTAATCATGAACTTTCTATTTTAAGAATGATTTTCGTATTACGCAGGATTGCAAAAGAAAAATTCCCATGCGACACTTAAGTTATTTGTTTTCATCACATGTCACCACAGCAGAAACAGCAAGTTATTTTCAAACAAGAGAAAACGATTTTCTATCAAACTAAAATGTATGGTGGCAAAATAAGTGGTTTGCTTAGCCAGTCAATGAGTTTAGATTGTTTGGATTGGATATTGGAAACAAATCCATCATCTAGCTAAGCAAAGGCAACAGCTTAATATAAAGAAAAAGATGCTACCGGATGAAAGATGTATGTTGCATTTCCATTTTAAATATACAGGAGGTTTGCATAAGATGCGACAAAAGCTCAGCACGGATAGGTTGGCTTAAGACCAGAGGGGGGGAGGGGAGTATTTCTCCGTCCGTTTAGGCGGAAAAGGCAATTTTATTAAAGAATTGAATTCAAACTGAGTTCAATGTAAATTAGTGAGTGGTTTTTGAGCAATCATGTTTTAAAGTAAAATTTAAAAAAAAAATTGATTTTTTGCAAATTTTGATTTTGAAACTTGAATACTCTCTTGATACTCCTGAGGTGAAAGGTGATACTTCAATCGTAGAATCTCTTGAACATCGTCGAAACGTCACCTGTATGTCTCTTTTTGTATCGCTTTTGCCACAAGCAGTGTTCTAATGAAATAGCCAGATGCGTTCTCCCCCTGAAACAATTCAGCCGCAACACCCGCCTTGCTAGGAATGCACATTAGTTTTACCAACTTCGGATGTAAGTTAAAGTATAGAAATTCAAATTTTAGCCTCTTACTTCACTCTATCTTGTTTTTCCAACGCTCACACTTATAAGGGTATTGAAAAAAATAAAATAATAATAATAAATAAAAAATCACTTAAAACGGTAAAAAAATTATTTAAAAATAACGGTAATACCTACAGAGTCGTGCTATAGCATTTTATAGAGCCAAAAACCTATACATTAATTTAAATTTTAAAATAAGTTGTTCAAATGAATAGTTTTTGAAATATTAACTTTCAAAGACAAAATTTTGAAAAAAAAAACATAATTTTTTTTTTAAACCATTTTTCTTCAAAATTTTACGTAATTAAGTAGTATTTTTCTGGCTTATTTTCAATGCTCTTATTTATTTTTGATCAAACACAAAAAACCTAATGTCAAAATAACATGTAGTTTTTAAGAAAACCAAAAATTACAAAAACGACTTTTTAAAATTTTTTTTTAAGTTTTTTTTCGTTATTGGATTCTTAAGTGAATTTACGAAATAAAGGATGAATTTTCTCTTTACTTCTTTTTATTGAGAACACCTGCGTGAGAACTTAGGGTTATAATTAGCTTGTGATTGTTTTTTTAATCATGCAACATAACGCGCTACCTAGCCAGTGGAAGAAAAATGCAATTGCGAAATAAGAAAGCCTTAATCTTGAAATCAATCCAAATTGAAATACTTGCGTATTCATATAAAAATACTAAGTTACTATTTATTATAAGTTACTATCTAAAGCTTTTTATAAAAAATTTTCAATATGATCCCCATTTCGAAGAAGGCAAAGACTATAGTGCCTTCTTATTTCTGCACATAAATTTATACCTGATAAATTTTCCTGTAATTTGACTACAGCCGTTTCAATCCGTTGTTTCAGTTCAGCCAAAGATTCTATATCCTTTTCGTAAACATAGCCTTTAAAAAAATTAATGTATAGGTTTTTGGCTTTTCAAAATGCTATAGCACGACTCTGTAGGTATTACCGTTATTTTTAAATAATTTTTTTTCCGTTTTAAGTGATTTTTTTCTTAAGCTGCCCCTACCGCCTAAACGGGGGAAAATGGACCCCCTTCCTCCCATACGATTTTTTGCTAGACTAAGTCCAACCTAAACACCCTTTCTTTTTGTCACACCTTATGCAAATCACCCTGTGTAATATATACCTAAAATAACCATTGCCACGGGAAACACCCTAGAAACGTTCACTGAACTGTGAATCAGCCAGGACACTTCCTAGAAAAGATCTAGAGGCTCTCATTGCGGGGATTTGAATTGATGGTAAATATTTTTAAAAGATGATATATTTTTTTTATTATTTTCCAACAAAAGTTCATTCAACTAACCAAAGACTACATTTCTGGCGATGATGACTTTCAAACACCAATATGAAAATGTATCACTTTTGGTATATGTATTTTGAATCCGATGATTCTTTTTTACTATCTGTTTTTTTTTTTTTGCATTGTGTCTTAAATATATTTTTCCTTTGATAGATCCACTACCTACTACAAGGCCAGACAGGGGCGCATCTTTTACAATCTTCTGTGAGAAGTTTTTCACATCTCAGCTTACACCTAGTCTATTTGTATTTTTCCTCAGAACAGTTTAGCTCTGAAACGGTTTTATGATTTTAATGACGGGGTTACCATAGAATTTGAGCTTGAATTATCTGGAACATTCCATTTCTATACCTCACAGGGCTCGAAGATTGTGAATATAAATTTTTAATTTTAACTTAAGTACGAATTCTGCTATTAGAATGATTGCTCCAAATTCAGATAGCACCCATATAAATGGCGATCTAAGCAAAATTTAAACAATTATACTTTATTGGGAATTTCAAAAATAAATATCGATAGCACTTTTCACTCGAAAGATAGAAGACACTTTGAGCAAAATTAAATGAAATATTAAAATTTCGATGGAATCGGCTAGCAGAATAGGGTTCAACATTCAATTGAGTTTAAAATGAAAAAAAATGTAAGAATTTAATATGATATTGGCTGTCGGCATTAGCTTTTTGATTGCCTATGACGCACATCATTGCCCCTTAACCTTGTACAACATGAAGAAATTATTAGTTCCGTGTTGAAAAGATCTTGTTTGTAATCCGACTTCTCTTAAATTGATATTCGTTCATTTTAACATTCAATTAAAACTTAAGAGATAAACTCACCACACCTCTTCACTGATTTCTAGACACTTGTTCCCAATCTCTAATTCAATTGACCGCTCTCGTCTCGACTCGAGTTTACTTTTAACATTTCTTTGGAAGTACGAACATCTTTCAATGCCTAAGTAAATATGTAACGAAAACGATAGCAAGAGCAACAATGACGGCAAGTCTCTGTGTCATTAATATTTATGAGAATGAATATGTGAATGATAACTCGCCGCCGTTCGTCGCGTGTTCCCGTCTACGGTACAGATCAGTATGGCATGTGTCATTGAAGAAAACAACAGTGCCTTTCTTGTTTTTATTTTTTTTATTAAGCTCCCCCTCAGTTAAAGATAAGTGAAGTTTTATTTTAGTGCAAGTACACTTAAGTCACTTCCACAACGCACGCCTGTCTAGTGCTCACAGTGGTTTTTGTGCTTGCCTTTTGTATGTCAATTGCATGTTGTGTATTAACTTAGGTGAATGGATCTTGGTTTTACTCGTCATGAATGAACATTGTCGGGAGCGGCAGGAGCGAGTGCAGAAAGATCGTTTATAGTTTTCACCTTGGATGGGACACGGTAGTAACTAGTAAGGCACATATACGATTTCATTGGCATGGCATACGAGAGCACTTGGATAATAAAAACGGTGAGAAGTCTGATGTGGTTTTATGGTTAAAGTAATTGCATTAATAACAAAACGTTGCTGGTACATCAAAAAGGTCTTCGAGAGGAGTCAAGTTATTATTTTTCTTTTACATTAAATTTCGCTTGGCAAAAAAAAAAGTATCCTGCAAAAAAAAGGAAGTTAGTTTTTATGGCATGAGAGACAAAACTAAAAGTCAATACAGTGTGAGTTGCAACTTCAGAATAAAACGGCAATGCGTTATTCAGTTAAGGAAGAGGCACACCTACCCACGCTCCTAAAAATAAGGTGCGTACCTACCAGTAACAACCCAGTCTGTTTACGGAAAACCGATTTAAGTGGCACATACCTCTTCGAATTAATTGTTCAATGTTGTAATCATAAATACACCAAATGATTAAATTCATGCTCTCATGTCCAATTGGATTTAATGAGCAGCCAAACAAGCACCAGTGTTCTTTGTCTTGGACGATGTTAAAACCAGATTAATGCACGCAACTCGAATGCCAATGCCATTCTAACTGAAGTCAATTACTGTATGTTGTGTTCTATTCAAATGTGCAGCAGAAATTTTGCATTTAAATTGTGTTGGTATATACCTAGCCATGCAAGTTGGTTTCTTCACCTGGTTACCTTTTGGTTAAAGCGAATTAAGTCGATTCTAGACATTGGGTGAATGAACGGCTATAGCTTTGCACAACGTTGATCCGCATTCCGGGTAATGCACCAGTTGTGTTTTTTTTCGTTCGACATGACTTTTTTTAAATTTATTTTTGCAGGAAAACATAAGTACGAGTATACACGAACAAGAGTGACTTGATATGTAAAACGAAAACGTAAAATCAAGGATATTGACATTTACAGTTGCTTTATGAAATTGAAACTCAAGAATGAATTTAAAAAAATTACTTCACCAGCAACAGATAAAATTGATTTAAATAATATTGGAAAGGTTTTTAAAGCCTTATTCGCAATCAATTGAAGCGTTGAGATGAAGAAGGAGTTTAGTGCATTTTCAATTATTTTTTGTGTTTTTTTGCCAATGAATATAATTTGTGAAAATTTAAATTCCTGACTATTCCTTTACAGTCCTTAGTAATCACTTGGTTCGAAATAACATGTTTTTAAGAATTCGGCGGAATTTCGACGTTCGGGAGATTCACTCAGAAAACTTCAATCGCTGTACAAATATCACTTGACTCCATCTTCAACTGAAAGCTTCAAGTAGAAGTATTACAAAAAATTCCTTTCTGCTTGAGAAGGTTTTACATGTTTTATTGGCAAAAGGTATATTTTTTTAAAAATATATTTGCTACCCAGTTTGAAAAGAAAATTATTTAGATGACTACACATCTTGATGAACATGATCCTAAGCCAACATACTACCAATTCAAGTTGGTAAAGGTTCCCTTCAACTTGATTGATCCACTAAGACGAGGTCTAATCATTTTGCGATCAGAAAAGAAAGTCAATACCTGTATAATCACTTTTCAATCTTACTGTAGTTAATTTCAATTAAATAGATAGAAACTTTTTTATATCGGGTTTTGTAATAAGGATAAGACAACTTTTTGATAAAACGCAAACAATTTCAGATATTTCAAAAACATTATAATCAGCTTGAAGTACAATCAAAACAACAGGGACGCCAGCGATACTTCGACTGACCTGCTGTCTCAATGACACGGCATCATACAACGAAAATGTATATTCAAATTTTTGAACTAATCTTGTTATTGCCTGTCTACTAAAGCCAGAATTACAACCGAAAATTGGTGTTAACGCTCTTAAAATTGCGGTTACGGAAAATTTTTTTTTTGTTTGCAGTCGTTGCATCTTTCTATACTGTACCGTGATGAAAATGTTGAGTTTTCTGAATAAATAATAAATAAGAAAAGAGTTCGATGATCAGTTAAGAACTGCGTTCAAAAATTGAATTCAAAGTTGCCAAGTCCCCATTGAAGAACCCTTTATATTATTGTTTCAGTAAACCGGTGCTACTGACTACGAAAAGGTTCTCCCATAAAGCTGATAAGTACTGAAAATCTTATTTGAACAGAGCATACTTGTAGTGTGTTTTCCAAACTCATCGAAATGTCGAGGTGTATAAAGCTATGTGCACACCATTGCCAGGTCTGCAAATATTGCCGGATCTGTCAGTTAAAAATTTGTCTCGAATAAGTGACAATCGTGTACACCCCAAATTAATTTGCAGATAAATTTGATCATCAATCATTTTGTAAAAAAAATTAATTTGCACATCTGGCAATCGTGTGTACACAAATTTTTAGATTTTTGCCTACCGTGTACAACACACAAATTCAGTTTTCACCTCATTGTCAGATCTGACAATGATTGTCAGACCTACCAATCGTGTACACTTAGTTTAAGTGTAGATATTTCTTAAAAGCCCAATTTATCTATGTGATTTCGCAATTCATACTCTTTTAGCTCATGTCGCGCGCATTACAGTTTTTTTACAGAAAAAAGGAAATAGTGTTCAGTGAAAACTCAAACACTTATCAACTATTTAATTCTCAGGCGCCTGACTCATAGAAAAAGTCTCACAGCATATCGAGTTTCATTAGAAAAAAAATGTTATTTTTATCGTTTCTAAGCTAGTAGCGAGGTATGCTGATGAAAATGTTTTTATTTGACAACATAGGCGTCCCTTACTGCCACAGAAATTAAATTAAGTTCTTCAGGCTCAGGGGCATTGCTATGATGTACTTATATTTGGTATCAGAATTCCTGCGACCTAAGAAAACTACATATCTTTATGCGTTTCGCCCAGGTACAAACAGTGGGCAGTGAAGGTCACTTGAACTTTTCATTTTGATTTTAAAAATCAACACTCCGTAAGAAAACAATAAATTCTTTTATTATTTTTCTTTTTTTCAAAAAACTACATATCGTCGGCGTCAATTCAAAACCTTTCATATGCAAAAAATATTTTTCAGCAGGAGACAAAAAAAAAAACATTCTTAAAAGCTGTATACAGTTTTTAATTGTACTGTTTTGCCGACTGATTGTACATACAAACTAGTTTTTTTTGATAAAATTTCCAATTAGAATAGAAGGTCCTGCACTGACGCCGACGATATGAAATTTCGCAAAATGTTTTTACATGAAACAGTCTTAGAAGCGGGAGTAACACAAATCCTTTTTGCCACACCAAAATTTAGAATTAAATAGTATACCACATCATATCAGCAATAGCATTATATCAGCAAAAATTCATCCAATTTTTAGCATTTAACTAACTTAGAATTAAGTTAAAAAAATAAAGCTAATAAAATTGGTAAATTGGTTTAAATAAAAATTTTCTGCTTCCACACTTTTTAAGCACTTGGCAACCATGAATCAACAAAGAAAATGTCTTAATTTATCAAAATAAACATTAAACTTAGTACACAAGAACAACTTCTTGTTACCTGAATATTTAAATATGCATTTCAAAACAAATAACTTAAATTTTCTCTAAGACACCTGAAACATTCATTTGATCTTTTGAACACGTCAGTTAGACGGGTCTAAAGACAAAAGCCTAGGTCTAGATCTAGACTGTAGAATTGGCAAAGAAAGTTTTTAACAAAGAAAATATTTGTAGAGTTTATAGATAGAAAAAATCTGCCGTTAACAATTAAATAAGTTAAAAAATCAACGAGAGCGTTTTCAAATTTGGAAGAAAGGATATAACTCCAATTTTTTTTTTAACATTACAAATAAGTTCTTTGAAACCAGAAAAAAACTGATGAGTTTAAAGGTTTAATTTTAGAGCGTTTGGCGATTATTAAGCGATCCATTTTCGCAAATGGCAAACATTCAACTAATCTTATGACATTTCAAATGTCAGCTGTCAAATGCCACCAGTGCTACCAACTATGTAATAAAACCGCGAATGACCAGCCAAAGATGAGCTTTGCTCGTTTTTACTTAATTATAGGAGCGACTAAAACTTGAAAAAAAAAACTTATGAATGACATTCCAAATGACAGGTGTCAAATGCCAGTGCTAAAACTTGAAATCACGAAATGAATGACCCAGCCGAAGGTGAGTTTTTTTTATAGAAGGTATCAGAGATTCATAAGGGTCTCAATCAAGCCAATCTCATTTAAAAAAAATATAAGCATAAATGGGGAACATTGTGCAAAAACATAGACCAACCAATCATCAAGCCAAATCGAAATTGGTTTCATTTTATTCTTTCACAATTTATTTATTTATGTTACATATACAAAATTTTTACAAACACACATGTAAGTATACAATCCATCTAAGGGTCGTTTGAGATTAAGAACTAGAGTTTTGTGTAAGCAAATTAGTCAAAAATGAAAAAATGCCACTTTAAAGTTAATATAAAATTTACATAGCAAGAAACTTTAAACGAAAAAATAAATGTTCACAGTTTGCTAACAGTTTAAACAACAAAAGGGAAACTATATAGCCGCCATTCTTATAACATTATTGACAAATTTGCACACTGCAGCTGCAACATGGGCACTTGTTTGCTCTTGCCTTCGTATTTTCGTTTGTCTGTTGCTTACCCCAACTATTTGTCTATATTTATGACATTTTCTTAGAATTCCATTTCCCTTCTCTCATCACAATCCCCTTAATTTAACACCTGTCTAACAAAAAGTTCCTCTTCAACTGCCACAAATTAAACATGCACCCAACATCAAAGCTCGCCATCGAATGCTTAGCCAAACACGCTAGCGGATTATTTAATGGCACTTAAATCTACACAACTAACCAATGTTTCCACCCAGTATGTATAAACATTAACCCATCGACTGAAACACAATCCATCCTAAAATGGTGACAATTTGTTGTGATGTTTTTTTTTGTACATAACGAATTAACGACAAGCTTAACTCTCTTCTATCATCGAAGTCCGAACAACAAATATTCTTGCTGTGGGATTTCAAACAAATTTCACAGACGACCAAATACATCATTAAATTGAACCTCAAATCGTGCATAACGTGCGACCATGTAAATGATTTGTTAAGGAATCTAATGCACTGTTGAACAAATTCGATGTGTGCATGGATTTGTGTACGAGTGTGTTTAAATTCGCCCCCTAAATTGATTGAAAAAATAATATTTTGTTCACTAGAAAAATAATGCGCTACTTCCGGTCACACAAAAATGCCAACTGGGAGCGTTGAAGTTTATGCAAACACACTAATGTATGTGAATAACAGTAAATACTCTCATGCAACTAGACATTTTTCAATGATAGACTTGGCACAGTACTCTCTCCACTACAGGGTGTCTCCGTGAGAGCTTTTCAGTTCTCATTATGAGAGGAAACCCTCCTTTCAAAGTTGAAAATTAACTATTTTGCCTGTTCAACAAGAAAACTTTAGAATATATTGCTTTTTTTCGTTTTAGTAAAATATAGTTTTGATATTGAGCTGGAGCACTGAGACGAATGGCGTTTTAAAGTACTATCAGGGTAGCAATCGCCTGCTTTTGAGAATACAGTGAAATCTCCCTAGGGCGGACAGTCATGGTGCAGAAGTTTTTGTCCGCCTGAGGGAGTTGTTCGTTTAAGGGAAATCAAACAAAAACACCAAAATTTTAAAATGAATGGCTGATGCTTTAAAAATCTGTGATTCCTAAGCGTTATCCGTCTAAGGGAGGTGTCCGCCTAAAGGAGGTGTCCGCAAAGTGAGATTTCACTGTATATGTAAATAAAGGGCAAGTATTATTTATCGCAATTTGGGGAAAATGGATCTTGTAAACATTTTAACAACGATTTACGTAACATTTTTAATTAAAATCTCCAAAGTTGGCAATCATTTTCGCTTATACTTTACGGAGATTCCCTCAATTGGTAAACCTTTTCGTTCCTGTTTTTGTTTCGAAGTGGTCACTTCGATGTTACGTAACGTTACGATGCGTTTCATGTAGGAATGGGGTCTTTCAAAACTGCGCTATGTAATACTTGAACGCCCTCTTATAACACCAAGAGCTGGAACGCTGAAAGAAAAGAAACTAATGAAGGGATTCAAGCCAAAGCGTCTTGAGGGCACCGGCATATCAACTAAACAGTCGAATACCTGTATTAGATTGGAACATAAGTATAAATATGTTGCTTTAATATAATCCAAGGGGTCGACTAAAGATGAGTTTCCAAAAAACAAATAAAATAGAGCACTGATTTAATCGAAAATTTAATAGAATAATTCAAAAATTGGATTAACTTGAAACAAAAAAGAATGCAATTCAAAACTATTTTGAGAACACCCGCTAGTTGGAACGATGTCAAATGCAAAAAAAAACTTAGGGTAGTCATCATCCGTTTCCCAACTAAAACATCACAACATATCTACATGTTTTGTCATTTTAAATTATTCGGCGAGGGTCTGCTTCTGCAATCCCCTTTGGCAGGCACATTGAGTGTTCAGTTCATGTAGTCTTTTAAGTGTGGTGAAAACATTTGTAAATTATTAATGTAAGCACTTCCGTTTTTTATTAAGAGACAACAAATCACCCGCCGGATACGCAGATATGGAAAGAGAAATCGCAGCGAATGAGGTAAAACTGAATATCGTCCAAACATGTTTGTGCCCATGTTTATTTCGCTGGCCTTGAAATCTAAAACGCGGTTAATGTTTCTCATGCTTTAAAATAAACACAGTATCATAACGATAAACCACAGTTCATATTTTGTTGTTTTTTCTTTTCTCCTAAAATGTGACTTATGGTTGGTGTTATCTTTGGCGTTTCAAGTTTTTTAGGGGCGGCAGTTTTTGTGATGCCCAATTGGTTTGTACTGGATCCATGACATGACCACCAAAACTCTTATCTTCAAGTGGAATGTTTTACATATCTGATTTAGCGCTCATTTTATTATTTGTTAATATATTTTGCGCATTTAAAAATTTACTTTCTAAGCTTCAGCATAGAATGTAGTTCGAAATATCAGGATAAAACTAAATGCATTGAATTGAAGAAGCCATCAGAATATGCGTGGCATGTTGGTTGAAAAAAAAAAAAAAAACAGGAAGGACCGATTTCTTTAAATTTAATGGACAGTTGGTGTCGTATTAAAAAGGATTGATATCGGATCTTCACGGTTAGTTCTTGAACCGATGATTCATCGAGCGATAGTGCACTTGAAGAGATCGAAAATATACGACTACGCATCGTTAGCCAATAGGCACATACGCGTCTGACTTCCAAGCTATAAGAATGGCCGAATGGGAAGAAGCATTTGTGTCTGTTGCGACAGTCAAGCTGTAATTTGGGCTCACTTCAGCCAAGAATGAATCAACGATTGTTCTGCTGGGGATCTCAGTAAGGGCATCCATCAACGAATGGATCTGTCAAAAGCACAACAACAAGCTTAAGGGATACCATTCTCTGTGAATCCTGTGGAGAAGATGATGACACTGTGGAACACTTCCTCTGTGACCGTGCAATTTCAATCAGTTCACAGATACTTTCCGCAGACATGGTGAGAGCTGGCAAATTCTGTTCATTACCATGGCAACATCCTCTGGCATTTCTACCAACATCTGGAAAGCTATATAATAAAAAAAAGGTTGCTTACAAGGGACCAGTATGTAGGTCTGAGTGCTCCACTTAGTATCTATAAAATCTCACAAAAATATTAAATAAAGTAACCAATGACACATTGTCATACCGGGTAGTGAATTTGTCCTATTTTGTTTTTAATCTTTAGTAACCTTATATTTGGTTGAGCTTTTGCAAGAGAGAGTCATCCCTTTGTGGATTGTTTTCACGATTCTTATAAAATGGCCCAGATTTTAAATAAAAACAAATAAAATTTCAACATAAATATCAATATATACATATATGTATATAAAATATCAATAAGCCTGCTTTTTCTTTCATAATTAAAAATTGTCTACAACAGGGAGCGGTGAACTCGACTATCCTATTTAGTATTTACACCAGACATCTTATTGGACCTCTCTACCACACGAACAGAGAAGGTCCAAAGATTGAAGTCATTAGAGTTCTTTTGCAGTGGGACTTTGATAAGATTCAGCAATATTGCCATGACTCAACTCTGCTCGGGCCTCATGAGATACGAGAAAGAACGGGCGAAAGCTGGTGATCGTTGATCTAAATGTAAACCCAGTTCCAAGCTAAGTAGTAGTCAAGTACATCGGCATCTGGCTAGATCAGTATCTATATTTCAACAATCATATTGATTCGGTTCTAGCCAGGGCTAGAGGAGATTTGCACTAACAGGGCGTCTCTTTTATAGCAGACAACTTGAGAGCATAGTGAAAGTGATTTGCTACATGTCGCTCATAAGGTTTACGCGTGTTTCAATGTCACAGCGTCCCAAATGGAAAAGATTCGAGTGTTTGAGAGACAGTGTCTGGGAACCTGCTTTGGATTGCACATAACTCCAGAATCGGAGTACAAACACCATTATCCTAATGGGGTTCTTTACATCGGGGCTCATATAAACAGATTCGATAACTTTATTATCAAGCTCATTCGCGGTCACACTGCAAGCTGGAAGGGCGACGAATTCGACCACTGGCCTAATATTCGGGGTTCAATACCGCAATGTAGAGTATTAGAGAAAACTGGTTCCAGTGGACTCGTTCCTCCGGAAGTTTTCCTCTATTTTGATATGGAAGGGCTGATACTAGATTGGCGGTACCGTTAATCTACCACGTCAGCCGTAAGTTCGTAGAGCGGCGGTTACCTTATAACCGAGACGAGACGGTTTAGTAGAGTGCAGTTTCAAATCCTGATCATCTTGAAATTGCACATTCTAACAACATAGAAAGATCGGATGAAATTGCAACCGAAATTTTAGTGTGTAAGACGCAGGGTCAGTTTGTCCACGTTTAACTATCATTAATCAATGATGATTCCAGGTGATAATCATGGCCTCGAATTGTTCATGAGATTTTCCTTGGTTAGCTCCATCTAATCAACGATTAACTGAAATTCAGTTCAGTAGTATAAATTACTTGAATAAGGGTCAAAAAATTTATGTAAAATATTATTTAAGCTAGTTTTATACATTTTTGTCAGCATGCTAGTAGATGTTTTTTTTATTACATATTTCGAAAGTATGATATCCAAAGAATGTTTGAAAATATCGAATAGATGCAGAGTTATCGCATTTAGAGCGCCAGAACTACATGCATTCGGGGACAAGTTAGGTAGCTCGGGCCGTTAGAGGAGCAACCTTCGCTTCGCAATACCCTCTACTGTTGACCTTTTGTATGTTCAGGCAGTTGTTTGGGAGAAGTAAGTCGAAGGCCTATTGTACGTGCCTGGAATCGCCGATTAATCCGTAAATTACTACAATTAATAATTTCCTCGTGGTGAAACTTTAAACGCAATTATCTCGATACCACTTTTTCAAAAACTGCTCGTGTTGTAGCTCAAAAAATTAGCGACCGATTTAGAAGAAATTTTGGGAGGTTACGCTCAGTAATATTATCAATAAGATACACTTTAAGTTTGAAAGGTAGCGTGTAAATAAATAACTTTTCGGGGGTCAAATGTGTCGAAAAAATTGCCAAAAATTCAAGTTTTGGCGTAAAAAGGCTCTCAAATTTAGAATTTTGAACTTTTTTATTTTATTCTTTTTTAGGTATATCCTTCCCCTTATTATGTCAAGAAAAGAATGAACTTTAATAAATCTTTTTCAGATCAACCGAAAAAGAGTGGTAACTGCAGCAGTTTTCGATGTCGCCGGAAACAGGCGTCCGGAGAACTTCAATAACGCCGCAATTTTGTTGGTCATCCCATAGATAAAATTTTTTGTGAATACTGGACAGTTCTAATAAAAATTTCTCCTAATTTTGAAAATGATTGGGTTATTTTATTCCCTCTAAAGAAAATCCCAAATCTCCTGCCTTAAGATCTTCTTACAATTTTTTCAGTCTTGAATTGGATTCAAATTCAATGTTATACAGATTCCAAAGTTTAGACTTAATCCGAAATATCGTTCCAAAAATACTGACTCGCAGTCAAAACTGTTCATTTTGAGGTACAAACTACAAATATTTTGAGCAATATTTATTTCTATCAGAAGCAGAATAAGAAACGCATTTATAATTTTGAATAAATCGAAATGACAGAAGATGTTTATTGCATTTTGTGTGGGTGTGATCAATTTTTACATGCCTCCACGTTAAATTCAATGGATATGAAACTCAAATTTCCCAATTTTCTAAAAAAACCCATAAAATAATTTGATTTGCATTAGATTAAATAAAAATTCAATAAATATCTCATCGCCATCATCATCGACATCAGACGTTATGAAATGTGCGCAAATGACACAATCCAATGCACCCACGTGTCTTGTGTGTTTTCTTCTCCATTTTCAATCTGATGAACGCAAAACGAACATATCCAGTAGTATGAAGTAATCTATACACATCATGGCAGAAAAATCATTACACATAGTTATGGTGAAAAAAAAAAAAACGTTGCAAGGAAGATTATGTGTAGACATGTAGACGTGTGGAGTAAAAAAAGAAGCTTCCACTATAACAAATTACATTAACGGCTATGGACAAGAGTTCATAAGCGGAAAATCAATAACAGGACGAACGATTTTAGCACCATAGCTGGCAAATAAAAATTGCGATAGTTAAATAGGTTACTTGCCCCTTGGGGATACTTTGCAGCACTTTGAAAATCCTTCTGATTCTCATAACTATGAGCGAAGTACCTTTAAGTATGTGTTTAATGGAAGAGATAAGAACCTTATAGGAATCCTTTGTTCAGAAGCTCTTTGAAAATAAAAAAAAATGTTTGCTTCCGGGTCTATTCTATATGATGGTGTTAGCTTCTCAAGTTTTCTTGATCATACGTTTTTCGTGATTGAAACGCTTATTCACTTCAAAAGATTGAATTTCTGAAGCAGCAATTTGAATGTGACAATGCTTTCATGCTTTTTTCTCTTTGAAGTGAAGTTTCAGATAACGTTTTTTTTAGTCAGTGATGAGATTCATGTCCTAAAGCTCAATGATCTTTGCGAACGAACGAAAAAGCGTGGGAAAGTTGTTATTTTCTATGGCGCTCATTAAACTGGCAACCGGCAACTGTATTTAAAAAGTCATCGCTTAATAGCTTTTGTGGCTAGTTCACAAGATATTGAAGTAGGTGTTTATCCTGAATACAGAGTCCCCGAAAATTCATGAAATTCAAATCCAGATTTTCAACCACTGCATCATCAACTCATTCAGTAACAGCAGCTCATATATTGAAACACCCATTTCACGTGATTTAATGTGAAAAAAAACAAGTTATGCAGGTGTTCCAAATATTCGAACAGTAAGAGAAGTACTTACCTACTCAGCAGGTAAATACACGACCTAGACCTAGGGGTTGCAAAATGGGCAACAAAGATCATACGGCTGATACACCATAAGAGACAAACTTACAAGACAGAAACTGCATAGAACAAACAATAAACGGCAACAAACGCGGTTGGGCGTACAAACTGGTCCCCATATCTACCCACTACGACGCTCAACTCGACTATATGTATATTTGGTGGGCTTTCTGGGACATTTACATTTCGATGTCTGCTACATTAAATGAAACTCTTGCAGACTGTGAAATAATACAGGATGAAAGACAACATACCGCTGTCAGGAAGACTTATCCTTTAGACTAGAGGATGATGGGAAAAACTTGGTTACACCTGAGAAAATAGAGGACGATGAGCAAAACTTGGTTCCACATGACAAACAAGAAGCCATCCCAAAGATAATAGTAGAAAGAAAACGGAGACTAGTGTAATGTTTCCTCCAAGCGGACACAATGTGCGATTTACACATAGTCGCAGTGCACTTAAGCTGCGATTTTTACGTACCCACCAAAAAGTGAACGAAAACTGAACAGTCTGACATTATGGGTGAACACTGTACAGTATTTAACGAAGCATACACCAACATATTTACGAAATTTGTTCGTAGTGAAGTATTTCCGTCGAATGGAACATTGACAACGTTCACAAAAATTCACAAAAAAGAGCAATCGGAGGTGTTAAAGTTGGGACAGCAAAAATGGTTTGGGTATTGATCAAGACAAAACTAATTTTATGTTGTCATCATGGAATCAAGTTCAACATCAACGACTCTTTAAGAATATCACGATGAAAAGATTAAAATTCGAAGAAGCAGATCATGCAATATAGACGCTATTTGATACCTACTTTATAAAGGGTGTTTTTTTTTTATGTATGGTTTCCAATAAGAAATAAAACGCATATTATTTACTGTTATGGCCAAGAATTTGACTTCACATAACTCACAAAAAATAGTCCAGCCATGTGTTAAATCGCAGGTAACTCACAGGTTTAAAAATCGAAATTATGTAAAAATTATCGTTAACAGCGATTTCGTTTCGGGACAATTTACCGGAAGTATGCGGTGCCCAAGGGTTTGCATTCTTCCACGATGAAATGGCAAACCAAACTGAGTATAAATCAAGTGACAGGACAGCTGTCAAAAAGACCAACTCCGAAAAAAGTGTTGCCACATGAAAACCACACGTTCTAAGCACTGTTTACTAAAATTAGATATAACTAAAACCAAGAGTCTTTTTTAAAGATCCGTAAAGATTTTTACCTAAAACATCGTACATACGTAGGTGTATCTTTGTCAAGCTATGTCTTCGAGATATTTTTCGTCGCTTGATACATAGAGAAATTTAGGTAATTGAGTGCTCTATAAAAACATGTATAGATTTTTCTTTGTTTAAATGAATATAAGTAGGGTAGGGATTGTGGGTGCAGCAGAAAGCTCAATCGGATTACAGAGATTAGGGGTAACTGATTGGTGGTGATCGGACTTTCAGGATTGAGGAACCTCAACAAAACCATCTAAGGTTTCGGTTGAATCTTAGGATGTTATACATTGATAGGTTTGACATATTCGTCAAAAAAGTATTCTCCGAGGGCATTTTTTTCAACCATTTCTGTGACAAAAAACACATATATATTTCGGTTCTCAGCGGCTATTTTATGTAACTTTCCATGACAGTTTTACTTTTGGAGGAAGATTCCACACGGTAGCCAATAACCTCGAAAGTGCATTTTCGGATCAACTTAGATTCGAATTCCGATCTCCAAAGTAATAGTCTCATTATCCATTTCATTATTGATATCAAGTTTTGCAATCGTGCAGAAAAAAAATGTTGAGATAACAACTAAACATGACATTACGATGATAGAAAATACGAAAAAAGTGGGTCCTACAATTCTGTCTGTCTGTCTATATGTCCGTCTGTCTGTATATGGATATACAGCCTGAACCGCTTGACCGATTTTCTTCAAAAATTTGCAGTTAGGCTCCAACGACTTCGATAAAATTTTGTTTGAAGTATAAATTTTAGATTGTCTTTCTTATGATGTAAATTTTTTTTTTTTAAGTCTCAAACCGATACCTCCCATAGTACGGTTTTTTTATTTCAAAACCGACTTTCTCGTTAATGGCTTACACGATGTTGACGAAATTTTGTATTGAAGAAGTCCTAAGAAAGATTGCATATCAACCTTTAAAAAAAATTTGATTTTTGAAGTTTTTACACATTTTTTCTAAAAATTTTGATTTTTTGAAATAACTTCAAAATGATATCTTTGACTTTTAACCTATGCTATGTTCTGTCCCCATACTCCTCTGAGAACAAAACTCATAAACTACTGGAAAAATGTTTGCCACTCTTCATTTGAAAATTGTTAAAAAATGCTAACTTTTGTCACTCCTATTACTCCTATACGAAAGTGTTTTTCCCCCAGGTTTTTATACAAAAAGTACAAGAATGGTTTATCGAAAATGCCACTATCTATAACTTAATCTTCGTACTGCAAAATTTAAGAATTTGTATTACCTTAGGCTTTGTGAAAGTTGGGTGTCAGGAAAACCACTGACGCAACTTAGACCAATATAATAGGTGAATTGTTTTACCACATAGAATGCAAGGAATTACCTCACTATTGCAACCATTTTAAGTTGTCTATAAAGCGATGGAAACTGTGAATGTGTATGCTCATAAAACCCCTTTGATCATTGAAGAAGAGCTCTCCCATATGCATTTTACGTATTTGAAGTTTTATCTTCTTTTTCGTCCTAGCTGTTTGCGCAAAACTGGACAATGAGCGTTGCAACATGTCTACCTATGAAACAGTGTCCGGTTTTAACACCGATTACAGAGCTAAGGTGCAGTCTTCTTAGGCATAGTAACCTTCTGATATACGTTTTGTATCCAGGTTTGGTCAATTCCTTTTGGTAGCTAGACAGGTGGTGATCTTTCTACAAACCAAACAAAACCTGGTCAAAAGTACCATGATTGAGAGTCTAAAATAAGGATTTTTCGGATTAATATTGGTCACAAATAGTCCACTTTTCGTTTTGCACAAACACATAGAAAAATACGGCTTTGCTTCTCTTTCCAACGCGAAACTACCAAAAAAAAATTGGTAGTTTCGCGTTGGCTTCAACAAAAAATTAGACTTGACCGTTGATATGTCCAAAGCAGGAGACGGCAATTCGAAGGACGGAAATACGGCGCTAGCTTTTTCGAAATTCACAAATTTTAGCGTAAATTGCTGGTTTGGACAAATATCTTATCTATCCTATGTTATGAAATTGAAATTAAGATTTATCATAAGTATACTTTAGAAACAGCTCTCGAATATATGGCATTATATGCCTACTGCTGTGCACAAGCTATGGAATGGACACATGGAAAAGATACAATTGGAAACTTCATTTTGCTTAGCTTTCCGAAGAGGCCCAAGGGGTTTGCATAAAAAATGATTTAGAGAATTCCGGAAAATTCTGGGAAAAAACCATGGAAAATCTATTTAAGTGGTTTTTATAAATTAGTGATCCACTCATTTCTTTTTGTAGACATGTACCACAAAAACCAATTACATCTTTATCAAAGAATGTTTTAGAGCCACAGAAAGCTCCAACCGCACCTCTATTTGAAAATATTTTTGGCCAAGTAGAAGATAGCAGTACTGATGAGTCAGAGACATCGAACGCTGATTCGGATTACAAGAAAATATTCACTAAAATTTTATCACGAAAACTTTTATTTTTATTATTATACTGACTTACTAGTTTCCATGAAATTTCAGGTGGAGACGTGCGTCAATACTATCCACCCTGGCCCCTAGAAGAAGGTTCCGTCACAATATTCCTGCTTAACGACTAAAAAACCCTTAGTGCCGAGTCTCCAATTTCCACAAAACTCACAAAACTCCAAAAGAAGACGTAGGATCCGTCGTGATATTCGTGTTTAAAATCAAATACTTGAATTTGAAACAAAAAACTCTCTAGAAAAACCAAGGTAATTTTTATAAGACCTTAAACATGCCTGTCCTGCTTTAAGGTGCGGAAGCGTGGACTTTATCAAAAGCGGATGAGGAAACCCTTGGTCGCTTCGAAAGAAAAATACTCCAAATGATCTTTGGTCCCGTATGCGAAGAAAATATGTGGAGAAGAATATTAACCAACGAGCTGTATGAGCTGGACCGCGAAATGGGCATAGCCAGAAAAGTACGCAAACGCTCCGGCTCTGAGGGGTTTCGAAAGCACATTGCAGGGAATTTGTGGAAATGGAGGACCTCGTCTTAGGTGACGCAATCAAGTGCAAGAAGACCTCAACCGACTTAGGGTGCAAAACTGGAACTGTAATGCCCACCTAAGTAGTAATTTTAGAATTTTGGTCGGGTTTTTTGGATTTGGCCCTACAGTGCGCCGCCACCATCATTGATCCGAATGAATTCAGAATGTTAGAATGCCCAATCGAGTTATTGATACGTCGTGGGGTTGCCACTTCCCTTTTTTATCCACTTTACTAGTTTACTTAGAACGATAAGCTCAACTAGGACTAAAGCATATTTTCTGATATGCGATCACTTCCAGCCAGCCTCCAGGTTCATTATAAGTTAGTTGAAGAGTGTATTCCAAAAAGTGAGGATAAAACTCCACCTTGCGGTGTGTGTCTGCTGAAAGTTCATTTTGTAGAGAGGCCTCCTAGGGTTGAGTTGATTATCTTGATTTTTAAGTAGAGATTAATCATTTCACCGTTGTAAGGATATTGACGTTTCCTCTATATCGAGAAATGCAACCAGAGCACCTATACTCTCTATGATTTGTTAAGCTTTTTTGCAACTTTATCCTACCTGAATTAGATAAAGAGCCAGAAGTAATGGCCCTATCACCAGGCCCGTCGCGTCCGTCGTAGCGATTTCGGACTACGAATACCAAAATGGAAGCATCACAGACGCCCTGTATTGAATGTTTTTCCACAAAATTTGCTACTGTTAATAAAGTTATTAACAAGTCACAATATATCATTTCGAAGATGTTTTTAGTCATTTCTATTTGACATTCGTAGTCCGAAATAGCTACGACCGACGGGCCCTGTGATAGGGGTGAATAAGAAACTATAAACTCAAAAAAACCAAAAATTTAAGTAATTTCGCTTTTCTAGTACTGCCAACTGATGCTTTAGTGCTTAGGACCCTAACGACAAAAACTATGTTTACTATCTTATGAAAATGTTAGATTTCGTGTACTTTTAGGCTGGATACTTATCTAGATATGCCAAAAAGCAAAACTATGCACTACCACTTTAAGTTAGTTAATAGAATTTAATTGCAACATCGAACTTTTCTAAAGAGCGAGGCTATACCTAGTTTTCCCCATTTTTCAGTGCATCCATAAACCGGAAGAATAATGTTAATTACCTCCCTGCATCGATGGTGATGGGTATCTTCAATGTAATCCTCTACTGTGTGACCTAAAAAATTTGTTTTCAAAAACAACAACAAAAGCAATTAAAAATAAAAAAAGAAAAGTATTTTCATACACAGCCTCTTCTTTTTTTTTTAATTTCGTTTCTACTAGAGTGATACGTTTTGCACGAAAAACACGAGAGAAGGCGCAGTTTTTCTCATTTTTTGTCACGCCCCAAATTAATGTCAGTCATCATTTATTCGATGCAGTTTGATCACAACACCACAGTTGACCCCAGATAAAACGAGCAACGAAACAACAAACAACACGAACGATGCACAACAATCTACAAAAAGTTCACCATGCGGATAGATAACCAGTTCACGATACTGTGCAATCGTATTTCATTCAAATCGGGAAAAAAAGAGGCGGAAAAAATAGATGTGAAAGCATATGGAAGCAACAACTCCCATAAATCAATAATAGTTGATTAGACACAGGAAAAACTAAGCAGAGCAGAGCATAGTCAAAAAGGGTTACAAAATCTACCATTGCATGGTTCTACATGTTTTATTTTTAGACCTGGTTGCTTTCCTGTGACCTATAAACCGAGTTTATTGCTTGCTATTTGTTAAATCCCGAAAATGCTTCCCATTTTATATTCTGTTTTTGGGTTGCTATATGAACATAGAGTTCTGGTGATGATGCTGTTTTATCGAAAACTGGAATTTTGCCAAAAGAATAAACTGTAAACGTGAGAACTTTCTGCAGATTGCTGTTAATTGGCTCACCTCCTGTGTGTTGGCAGTTGTAGGCATTTTAACTTGGTCTTTTGTTTTATCGGAGGTTAAACAGTGCGCCTAAAAGGTCTGAAAACAAATTCAATTTTTTGAACAGGAACTTTACATTAGTTTGTGCTTTACTTGGAATTAATTTAAATTGACCACACAGAAAGAAAAATATCAAAGGTTCACTGGAAACTCTTTTCCTAACTTATTGCAGTTTTAACAAAAAAGAAATCTAAAATCCTTCAAAATTAAGAATTCAAAGTAGTTCTTGTTCTTAGTTTACATTGCACGAGTAAAGATAACTATTACTAAGAGTGTGTGTGACTACGTTTTTATTCATTAACAGATGGTTATTTACGATATGGCCTTGACTTGTGATGAGTTTCTTCAGTGTCTGCATGCAGATTACACACAGCCTTTAAAACAAAGACTTCTTTTATCCAAAAATGTATATTTAGCAGTTCTACAAGACAAAACAACGAAATCATTCCGTCACAAAGTAAATTCGTCATTGAACTCCATTCTACTCGATTAGGCGATATTGTTCTGCATAAGTAATGAGTCAATTTAAATTCGATCTTTGACCCTTCAATTAAGCCGCTCAGATGAGTGTCGGTGGGAATAGGGCAATCAGGAGTACTGTCTCAATTACAATCACATCAAAACACAACAACGAAGTCACACAATGGTTGTTTCTATGTATTCGAATAAATGTTTCCAAAATTCATGTAATAATTTCTGTCCTATCAGCAATAAAAGACAAACGCTCTGACACCACATGCTCCAAACTCTAAGGCAAACATAATCCGTTTAATTAATTCATTCGTTTCACAAAAAAGGCTTAAGATAATAACTTTGATCTATGAACAAGCACACAACACAATCCGAGTTTTGTGCTGTGCTTTGCTTCTAAGAACGACTTAGTCACCCGCAATATTCTGAGTCATGAATATAGGTAAGCCCCGAAGCCGGTTTTTCGGACCCTATTTTATATACAGTGATGCATACGATTTTGGAGAATGGACAGGAGTTTCATTGTCTGACGTGGTTAGGCAAAAATAAAAATTATAATAATAATTTTGCTTTGTTGCTCGCACCTTCACTGCACCACACAGATAAATGTTTGCGGCCAATGCACGGGTGAACACTGAACAGTGAGTTTTTTTTTCTTTGCTCAGATTATCTGTAGAATTTTAATTAGAAGAATGCAGTAGGCCATGTGGATATTGTTAGTGATTCATGTCAAAGACTTTTTTTTTGCTTTTTCTCGATTTACAGAACATATTTGGTTGAAACTTGGGGGACTTTTGTTAGGAAGTTCTTTTGATAGTCATTTTTTAACATCCGATTAGAAATACTCGTAGCTGTTTTAAACTTTTGAAGGGACTTTTTATTGGAAGGTTTGTTCTGCTAAAAAATCAGTTCACATTAAGTCTGGTAGTTTTATGTTAAACATGGGAAATCTCTTACATTTGCAAAACTCCTCTTATTCCTTTATATCAATCATTTGTAGTAAACTTGGTTTAACAATTTTAAAACTAAAATTAAGGCTTTAGGTGGGTTAGAAATTTTTTTTATATTGTTATCCAGAGCAAATCTGAACTAATTATCCCAAAAATTTAATTCGTTTAGAGTAAATGTTGCATGCCACTTCTAAGGGCTACCAAGCTCGGTAAAACAATGACCAAGTTTACATTTGTCGATTTGTTGCTGATTACGTTGTTCAACGAATCGACCACAAATCGGAATAACAGAGAAGGAAAACAGTCGCTTTATTCGCACAAGCTATGAACAACACTATCTTACCTCTTGCCT
Organism: Melanostoma scalare; assembly: GCA_949752695.1. NCBI lineage: Eukaryota > Metazoa > Arthropoda > Insecta > Diptera > Syrphidae > Melanostoma > Melanostoma scalare. The sequence continues at coordinate 141,290,688 of OX456984.1, read as the reverse complement.
ACAAACTGTTCAATACTCTGTCCCAATAAGAAAACAATAATCGAGCAATAATACACAGTAATTTGGTAAAAAAGATGGAAGACGAGACGCTTTATGGACAACTTACTTTTATTGATCGTGATTTTTTCAAGCCAGTAGATAGTGTAAAAAAAAATTATCTTGCCGAACAACAACAAATCTTTTTAAGTCCAACAATATCATAGCAAGGCCAGGGATAGTTTAAATGGTTGTTAAAAAGTTTTTTTTATTACAATAAAAATGCTGAGTTTGAACTTCTTTTTCAACTCGAATACTGTAATAGCTAGTGGCTTCGAAAAAACACGGCAACCCAATGAACTTCCAAGCGACCATGGCTCATTTTGCGCTTGGCAGTATTCTTCAGCTGTTGGTTGTTTCGGAACCAGATGTTTTTTACGTGGTTGGGTAGTTAACCCCACGCACAACCACCAACCTGGAGGGCCAGGTCCTTTTGGGATCCCTTCGGACTTAAAGGGCCGGTATATTCAGTGCCAATACCCTGCTGCAGCAGTGTGAGAGCTGGCGTTGGGTCACCAGGAGCTTATCCGCCACCATCTCTACTTCAATACCCTGTCCTAGCATTGAAAGACCCTCAAAGACTTTTAAGCCAAATATGTTGGAGCAGCTCCTTCAGGTGTTCTGCTTTTCTGATTGTTGTATTCCACCGTTGTAACGTACGTAATCGAAATGTAATGAAATGTAATGTAAATTAAAAAGACACACAACCTCTCGTTTCGGTGGTTAACAATAGACTCACCATATTTCCGTTGACCTGGCTGGAACTTTTGATTGAACTCCAGAATGCATTGCTTAACTTGCATTCTGGAATTCAGCTTGACCTACTTAGCCATGTCGCAATAAGTGCGGCCGGAAACTGTTAGTATGCATAATATTGATAAAGCAATAATATGCATAATAACAGTTATGCTTACTGGCATAGTAGGTAAAGGTGAAGGAACCAAATTTAGGTGTATAACATCCCTCCGCCGTTGGATAGTTCAAGCCAGGTCTCCAGAAATAGGTTTGTCTTCTTTTATTCATTAAAATGTTAAATTTATTCTAAAATAACAGATTAAATCACAATGTCTATTCGTTATTAATTCAAATCAAATAATATTAAACTAGAAACTTAAACACACAGACAAAACATTACACATACATTTATAGTGAGTAAAGCTTAACAATATTTCACGTAGTATGATTATGTGTAAATAATATTTTTTTTTTTTAGTTTAGCTATGTATATTAACTCGAAATCTTATACAATATATATTGGCTTAAATATAACACTGAAAAATAGGCATTTGCTTATAAATCTACATAAGATGTCATATTCACATGTTTATTTTTAAAATTTTTTTTTTTTTTATTCAGAACATGATTTTTGCTTGCTTTGTAGTAAGTATATGCGTTATGTGTACATACTAATCATTTCAATAATAAAAATAATTACATATTTATAGATCTATTTTTTTTTTTTTTTTTTTTTTAAATTAAATGTTTATTGGATTGATTTATATGCGTTCATAGTTAGTGTTGCTTGTCTGATTTTAAGGAAATTATTAACTTATGGGGCTTTGTTTTTTCGGAAGTATTTACGTTAATTTACATTTAAGTTGATATAATTCTACGATTTTAAATTAAATAACAGTTTTTTGAAAAGAATATTTTTTTTTTCTTACACCCGAGCATAGGTGACTCCGTAGACTGTTGAACTTTTGTTGTCGGTCTGTACTGGTGGTGGTGGTGGTCGTGTTACGGGCGCTCTTCTTTTTGGTAGATAAGCTGGCATTTCTATCACTTCGGAATTCGCTATATATTTTCGTTGGGCCGGAATGGTTGGTGGTCCTTTTCGTAGACAGCGGATCAAAAATACTACTGCGGTTACTACTGCTACTAACGAAACGAAGGACATCATGGAATATCGATGAATACTCAGTTCCCAGTCCTGGCTGTCTGCTTTACGTTCTGCCTCCAGGCCGTCCCAAGATTGAATTAGATCGTCAATACTCTTCTTCCCTTCATTTAAAATATTGGCAAAATTTTTATGATTGCCAATTTTTATCGGAAGTAACTCTGGTACAGGTGCTGATTTCGAGACGCTAACTTTTCTCAACAGTGCTTCTTTGAGTCCTGAGTGGTCTACCATGGGCTGTTTGTACTCAGTTATTGCTTCAGCACGAAATTCATAAAACAGTTTGAACCCTTTTGCAATTGCTTCGCATGGCTGCTTCATTTGCAATATTCCCGAATCGCTCAGTGTTACTGCGTAATTTTGGGTTTCACACTTCACGTTCAATGACATCGTTTCCTTAACTTTGAAAAGCCATTCGTTGGCGGACGTCATCTTAAGGAATATCGCCTCCGTTGCGGGAATCGCAGCATATTTACAAGAGTTCTTAGATGATGGCGCGTGCTGTATAAGCTCTACCAGACACTCATTAGATCCCGATGTAAGGATGGGTCTTTCATGCCGACAAATAGCCGTCCTGGTGAGGGAACCTCCTGTCAATACCATTGCACATTGTGCGTACTCTGTTTCGCTCATGATGACAAAACGATCATGGTTTTCTGCTTCGGCAATGTACTCATGCTTGGTGTCTAGCACAAGGTCCCAGTTCTCGTTAAAGGATGTTGGTAGGGGGTATATTTTCTGGACCTTGTACCGAACATATTCGGGTAAAGGTAGTATAATTTTTACCATAAAATTTCCCCCGTCAAGGTACACCGAGGTTTTGGCGACTTGGTTTATTATGAGGGGGTTGTCCAACAAAAATCTTCCTTTACTCGTTATGTTCCGCAATAGTCCGGTGATATTTCCCTCGTCTAATACCAAAGGATGTATCTTATTTTGGTACAGGTCATCCAAAATTGAAGTTCCAAGGATTGTCGGTTTTGGACTTCTAAAACTTTTGTGGTTATGACTGAAGTCATTGCAGTCGCTTCACTTGTCGCTTTCAGCATCGCGATTTCCTTGTTCGTGACTTGACTGTACGTTCGGAAAGTGGCACTAAGGTTACCCATGCTCACAGCCATATTTTCGATTTCGTCTGTCAGTTGTGAAATGGGTTTGGATAACGTGTCGAAGTTTGATTTCATGACACTTAACTGTCGGTGCATTAATTCGAACGAGCTCGCATCCTGTTTGTGGAGAACTTCCAACTGGTGGTAAACGCTCCTAGCATCTTTGCTATCCATAGTACCGAAGGCCCATTTTGAAAATCCTCCTATGAACTCCAGTGCGCGTTTTTGACGTTTAGCATGTGTAAGTTGTTTCATACGAAAGGCAGTTCGTCGTAAGTTGTCGATGTTTGTCTCAGTCTCTTGAGCGATCAATTGACAGTAACGTTTGAAATCGTCGTCCGGAATGCTTCTGCACAGGGTTTCCAGTTTTTGTTCGCACTTTTCCACCATTTGAATAACCATTCCGGAGTCCAGTGGTGTGAACTTCGTAAATATTGTCCACGTATCACTATAAAATACAGCATTTTCCACCGCTTCGAACACCACTGGTGAGGTCAGCTTCAGTTGTTGGACGTTGAATGGCTGTTCACTATTCGTCTGCCCGGGGTAAATGCTTATAACTAATAACGCAACTGCTACTAAATTTATATTAAGATTAAACATTTTATTTTAATTTTAATGCAACTATTGAAAAGTTGTTGCAAATAAGGAAACACTCTTTTTTTTACAGTTTAAATTAGGTTAAGATATTTTTTTTTTTTTTTGGTTCTTTGGGCTTCTTTTAGTGAATCCTTTTCTTCAAATTCTGGAAAGACAAAAAGAATTAATAAGACTGTACGGATTGATGATAATAAATTCTCATTAAAATTAGATCATAAATGATGGAAAGCTTTTAGCTGGTTGTTGTGAACCCGCTTCGTTTTTCTACCCATTTTAATGGTTGTGTTGACGTCACCTCTAACCGAAACTACCTCATAGGGTCCTAACCAAATTTGTGAAAACTTGTTTTTTCGAACAGGATTTCTAAGCAACACCTTTTGCCCTGTTGTAAAGGACGTGGGATTAACCTTTCGGTCAAACTGTTTTTTCGCTGCTATTTTGGCTTTTTCTAGATTGTTTCTAGCTATCTCATGCGACCTTTGGAGTTGAAACCTTAACTGTTGCGGATAGTCTTCGATATTATATAATGGAGTAGTTTTACCTTTTAGATTTGTAGGCATAACAAAATCGAGGCCAAACAAACTGTGAAGTGGTGTCAGTTTGGTGGATGTATGCTGAGTATTATTATGGACATGCATAGCCTGCCTAAGCCATTGGTCCCAATTTTGGCTGTCATTATCAACAAAACTCCTTAGATATTCCGCTAAGGGTCTGTGACTTCGCTCTAGTGAACCATTGGCCTGTGGATGGTAGGCTGTTATATGGATTTTCTTGACTCTCAAAAGTTTACATGTTTCAGAAAACAGTTTTGAAGTAAAGTTAGATCCATTATCCGTTATGAGCTTTTTCGGTATGAGAAAACGTGTTATGATTTCCTCATAAAAGGCTCTAGCAACAGTGGCTGCTTCAGCATCCGGAATTGCTACACAAGCCATGTACTTAGTCAAGTCGTCTTGGAACGTTAAAATATACCTGTTTCCGGAATGCGTTAGTGGAAGGGGCCCTACCATGTCCATATATAGTTTTCGAAAGGGGAACATGGAGTATCCGTTAATTCCATTGGCATCTTCGTTAGATTTCCAGATTTATTCTTTTGGCATTTTTCACAGTTCCTTATATAGCTTGCGACGTCTTTGTGCATGTTCTTCCATCGAAACTGACAGCGAATGCGTGCTAACGTCTTTGATGTTCCCTGATGTCCGCCAAGTGGAGAGTCATGGAAATCACGGAGAACTGTTAAAATATCAGCAGGATCCGTTAAAGTGACAACCCTTTTGTTTGGGGCAGTGACTATTTTGTCATTGAGTTGGTTATTATTTTCTTTCCTGTTTTTAGAGTCTTGTGATGACTTTAGATTGAATTCTAAGTCTCCTGAATTGTTAGCGTTAAGAGCTTTAAGTCCCGATTGAAATATCTTTCGGCATTTTTCATAGTCTGGCGTCTCATTGTATTCCAGAGCAGAGACGTATTTCATGAATTCCATTATTGGATTTGGCACTCCTCTGGGGTATAGTTTTTCCAAACCAGTACTTACATCTCTCATAAAAGTTTCCTTAGACTTCTGGACTTTAATGGGAACCTTAAGGACGTTTTCTTGTTCCCAAGGCAGCCTCACGCCTGACCAATCGATTAGATTATACCCAAGGATCTCAAAGTCTCCTCGCATTGTTGCTACTCCGAGATGTGCATCTCTAGATGTGTATTCAATTGTACCATTGTGCATTTTCTTTGGATCTGGCTTGAAATCCTTTTGGGTGTAGTGACTAGCTAAACCAAAGTCTACCAAATATGCTTGGGAAGCACCGCCTTTCCCATAGCCTAATAAGATGTTGGCTCCTTTTAAATCGGCATGGACATACGTTCGGCCGTGGATGTACTCATACACATCCAACATCTGTAAGGCAAGACGATAAATTGTGTGTTCTGGAATCCTTCTTCCGTTTTCCAAGAAAAGCTTCCAAATATCGTCTCCATAACGTGGCATTACAACGAAGCGATGTTTCACATCGTTAATGTCGTGTGATCCCTTACCAACTAGATAAGGCATCCCAAAAGATTTAAGTCCGCGCTGCTGTTTGAACTGTGTAATGTCTTCAGAACGAGCATTGTGCATACAAAAATGCATTTCAACAAACAACGTCCCGTTGCCATGTGGTTCAATTTTGACGACATATTCATAGTCGGACGGATTCTTTGGTGAACTCGATGCCTTACACGCTGAATATATTTGACCATGACTTCCCATGCCTATAGACGGTCCGATTTTCCATGATGTTTTGGACAAATCAGTTATTATTTCACCTTCAGGAATTTGTTCTGATATGGCATGGTCGTTCTTCTTTTCCTCTATAGGTACCTTTGTACTCTCTATGTTCAACTTGTCCTTAGAGGTTGTTTTTTGTTTAGGAGCCACAGTTGCTTTTGCTTGAATATTATCTTCGAACTGTCTTTGTTTTTGCCCTCGTGTTACAACCAATATATTATTTTTTTGAGGTTTTTTGTTCTCACTTATTTTTGCCTTGCTCCTAGTTTGTACAGCTTGTATTGGATGTGTATCTATTGGGATCCTACTGAGTGCATCCGCATTGCAGTTTGTTTTGCCCGCCTTATACATTATCTTATAATCATAATCCGACAGCTTATGATGGAACCTAACTAGTCTTGTTGTTGGGTCCTTAACATTAAAAACACCAATCAGGGGGCGATGATCCGTATAGATAGTAAAATTACGACCAAGGAGGTATGTTCGGAAATGCTTACAGGCCCAAACTATGGCAAGCAATTCTTTTTCTATGGTTGAGTAATTTTTTTCGGCCTGATTTAAAGATCGACTAGCAAAAGCTATAGGTTTATCTTCACTAACTTTGCCCTGAGACAAAACGGCTCCCAAAGCTTCGTTACTCGCATCGGTTGTCAAGATAAACGGCAACGAAAAATCTGGATATATCAATATAGGTGGTGAGGAAATAGCTTTTTTAAGAAATCTAAATGATTTTTCGCAATCTGGGGACCATTGGAACACCTCCCCTTTTCTCAATAGCTTCGTGATTGGAGCGGCTATTTGAGAGAAATTGGGTATGAACTTTCTATAGTAGTTCGCAAGCCCCAAAAATGATTGTACCTGCTTTACTGTCTTTGGGGTGGGAAAATTGGAGACACATTGAATTTTTGATGGGTCTGGAGTAGCTCCGTTTTCAGAGCACACGTGTCCTAAATACGTTACTTCACGGCGAAGAAAATTACATTTTTCAATATTTAACTTCAGGTTGTGTTGCCTTAACTTAGCTAAAACGTTTGCAAGCTTTTCGTTGTGTTGTTCAAGATTTTTGCCATACACGACAATATCATCCAAATAAACAAAACAATCGATGCCATGCAAACCAGTCAGGATGTGATTCATGATCCTTTGGAATGTTGCTGGGGCACCGGTTAGCCCAAACGGCATTCTATTGAATTCGTAATGCCCTTTGCTAGTGCTAAACGCGGTTTTTGCCTTGTCAGCCGGATCGATCATTACCTGGTGGTAGCCGCTTGCCAAATCCAATGTGGTAAAAAATTGGCAGTGTCCCAATTGGTCAAGAATTTCTTCGATTCTTGGTAAGGGAAAGGCATCTTTTATCGTTATTTCGTTTAGTTTTCTGAAATCCACAACGACCCTCCACCTTTTCTGACCTTCAATGGATTTCTTAGGTACAATAAGCAATGGTGAATTCCATGGAGATTTACTTTCCGAAATTATGTTTTGATCAAGCATCTCTTGTACTTGTCTTTCAATTTCTTTCTTATGAATCTCCGGAGTTCGATATTGCTTAGTGTTAATCGGTCCTTGGTCAGATTTAGTGGGTATACTGTGTGCTAAGACAGGTGTGAAGCTTAAGTTATCACCCTTCAGTAAGAAAACGTCATTAAATTTGGAGCATAATTTTTCTACTGACTCCTTCTCTTCCCTATTCAGGTTTTCATCTAACTTTAAGGAACTAATCAGAGTACTGACCCGTTCACTAAGCTGTTGTCTTGGAAAATTAGCCAATATTCTGTTTTCCGCACTCTGGTTAATAATTTTAAAGTTTTTGAAATTCGAATGCTTTGGAACAAAATTTCCGTCCAAACAGTAGTCTTGTGTGGTACAATTCATGATAGGAACATGGACGTAGCTATTGTTTGCTTTTACTATTGCATTTCCCAAGTAGATTCCGCAATCAATCTCTTGTGAATGTATTAGCAATTCATTTGATTTTGAGTTGGGAATATAAAGCTTAACAGCTGTTTGTGTCCGAGCTCCTATTTTGAACTTCTCTTGTGTTTCCTGTATTGCAGATATTTTAGAAGGTAAACACTTTAGAGGTAATTCGATTATAACTTCTCTTTTCCTATTAAATAATGTTATTCTTTTTGAAACAGCGTCGATGATTGTTTGATTCCATAGGATATCACGTCCTAGGATACCGTCAGCAGGTATTTCATCTAAACCATCGACAACGTTCCACTTAGTACAGAACTTATTGTTGGGGAATGATAAGGAAGTTTTGATTGTGCCTTTTGTCATACCTACTCCACCGAAAACACCACCCAGTTGCTTTGTTTCATTTATATTTATATTGGTAGCATTTTTTAATGAGCTTCTTTTTAGTAAGCTCGAGTCTGCTCCTGTGTCGACCAGAAGAAGTACCTTTTCGGACTTGGCCATTGACATAGGCAGCTCGACGAACACGTCATGCTTACGAAGATTCCTAAATGCATATAATATTTTTTTCTTACTTTTCGGCAAAGCATACTGGTTGAAACACTTCAAAACAAAACACTTAAAATAATCATTCAAAAAGTTATAGACGAATTTCACCTTTGAATAGCACTTACTCCAAACGAAACGAAGATTGAAAATCAGAAATAAGAAACCAAACTGACCTAGGTTTATTTTTGTCCCAGAAACTAGTGGCCTTGATTTCTGCTTCGTTTTACGAATCGACTCAAAAGTAAAGAAATTTAACTCCTCCGAGTCAATGTTTTGTGTTCTTTTTTCTTTTTGTCGATCGTTTAATACAGGCGCTAATGGCTTTACTTCGTCTACATTGCTTTTTTTTGCTTTGTTTTTTTTATTTTTCGTTGTTGATTTTGTGGAGAGCGAATTTTCTGGGGCACAATTTAGTGATTCAAATTGGCCCCCAGGGCGTTTCCCGACTGGTCTTTGAGGTAATTTCTCTTAGAGAAACAATCGTCCTCCACATGACCCACCCTAGAACACCACTTGCATTTGACTCTAGGCCTTTGACTTATTGTCTGAGTAGCTCGTATTTGTGAGCGGGGACAACTGTTTTGAGCATGCCCATAGTCCTCGCAAGTGTCGCAGTATGGCGTTCTTTTACGAATATTACAATCAACATAGCTGTGATTTTTCTTGCCACAGAATCCACAGGTTTTAATGGGATTTGCAGACCTTGTTGACTGTCTATTGCTGGAGTGGGGAGGGTCTTGAAAATTCTGGATGTATTGAGGTGTTTCATTATGTGTGATGTGTGAAGGATGTTGTGCGGGTTTAGATGTGTAGTCTTGTGTCACTTGAGGTAAATTGTGAGGTAGTGTAGTATAATTGTTAAAAAGATGAGGCATGGAAGGCATAGATGGATATGCTTGAGTCAGGCTATTGTAATTTTGTTGGAAAGTACCGGGAATTTGGTACATTGAGCTAATACGATCAAAAGGTAAGTTTGGTGTTGTTCCAACTCCCATATAGCCCATCGAGTTTGGCTGTAGTAGCAAGGAAGTTTTCAAGGCTTCCTCAGAGATTTCGTTGAGATCTTTGCTTTTGCTCCCCAGCATAAACTGTCGAAGAGCTTGATCGACTAGCCCTTTTTTAAAAATTGTCAACACCGTGTTTTCAACTTCTTTTTTGAGGCCTACTGACTCAGTTGCGGAATATCTTGAGTCAATAATTTCAACAGATGTAGCTTTCAGTTTCGCTAGACGTCTAGCGAACGCTTTTACATCTTCGCCTAACAATTGATGGCATTGTTTTAATTCGTTCATCACATTGTCCAGAGTTTTTGGCACTAAATAACTGTCTTTAAACAGTTTTGCCAAACCCTCTATTGTGTTCACATTGTTTGAACGAATTAACTCAAACGCATCGCCTTGCAATCGGGTTGAGATTAGAGACACTAAGATCCCCTCTTCTTCTGGCTTTACCATTTTCAAAGCCAGATCGCATGCGTTTAAGAATTCATGAACTCTTTGTGAAAGTTCATGATTTCTCTCCCCGTTGAATATGGGGACTAACCTTGAAACTACCTTGCTTATACTCTCAAGTGGCATTTCGCAATTTTCTTCTATTTCTACCTGAGTGATTTTATTTGATTTAAATACTTCCACAACTGTGGTTTGAACTCCTGTGTTGACCAGGTTTCTTTCCAGAGACGATTTTGGTGTAGAAGTATGTTGAGGAGTGAGCAACGGAATAAGGTGTTTTGAACTGTCAGGATAAGGTGATGATTTACCTTTTTCCCTTAGCTCCCTTTGAGTTGTTAAACTTTTGTTTAACTCAATAGTGAGCTGGTCTATTTCCTGGTCAGCTTCTTCTGTTGTTTTCAGAAGTTGTTTTTCAGCTTCCTTACGCCTAAACTCGCTCTTTTTAAGCTGTTTTCTAAGGTCTTCTGCCTCTTTAGCGTGGTTTTCTACTAGAGCGTGAACGGCTTTGACGTATTCGTTAACGATTTCGTCAGTCGATTCTACTCTAGTTAATTTACCCCACTGAGACGTTAGCTGAAAACTTACCAGTTTGTAAACCTCAGGATTCAAAATATCCCTTAATTCTGTGAAAAGAAATTCATTCACCGACTTTAATTGTCGTTGATTTTCTTTCTTTTCTTTTTTAAAATACTCTAACTCCTCTATTATATCGTTAAGTTGGGCTTCAACTTGGGTGCGGGCCATTAACTAACGCCAACCAACAGATCTAATTTTTTTTTCTTTTTTAAATCAAATAAAATCAAACGACCACCTCAACTAAAGTTACTACGAAAAACAAATGAAAGAAACGAAACTTGACTAAGAACTTGACTTGAAAAACTAAACCGAGAAAAAAAAAATAAATAAAATTTATAGGTACACAACTTTGTCACTTATGATCTAAAAAATAAAACATAGGTACATACGTTAAAGTATACTCACCTGTATTTCTCCCTTTGTATCTACTTTTAATTGTTCAGATATACAGTATCAGTAGTATGTTTCAAGTTTCTTTCCAATTCTTCTTTTGGCAAGTTGATTTTGGTGTAACTTATTTTATCCAAGTTTAAGAAAAAACCAAAGGTAGACGACAATTAAATGAATCCACAGAGCACTGCACACAAAAATACGAGTATTTTCCTTCACTTTTCCAATCACTTTTTCAATCACGACAACGTACGATAAGGTGTTTTATTCAATTTAAAAACACAAATTACTTTTTTTTTTTAAAGGTTCGCGAACCGGCTGCGCCAAATGTAACGTACGTAATCGAAATGTAATGAAATGTAATGTAAATTAAAAAGACACACAACCTCTCGTTTCGGTGGTTAACAATAGACTCACCATATTTCCGTTGACCTGGCTGGAACTTTTGATTGAACTCCAGAATGCATTGCTTAACTTGCATTCTGGAATTCAGCTTGACCTACTTAGCCATGTCGCAATAAGTGCGGCCGGAAACTGTTAGTATGCATAATATTGATAAAGCAATAATATGCATAATAACAGTTATGCTTACTGGCATAGTAGGTAAAGGTGAAGGAACCAAATTTAGGTGTATAACACCGTTGATTCTGTCATTCGAATTATCCGCTGGGACATTTCCGAAAAGCTCTGGTAGACCACTGAGATTCGGGCAGTTAGTCATTATCGAAAGCGGATGAGGAAACCCTTGGTGGTTTCGAAAGAAAAATTCTCTAAATGATCTTTGGTCCCATATGTGAAGACACTGTGTTGAGAAGAAGATACAACTACGAGCTGTATGAGCTGTACCGCGACATGGGCACTTGGGCAGAGCCAGAAGAGTACGCATAGCGAGGCTACGATGGGACGATGGCTGGGCCATGTAGAGCGGATGGATCCAAACGCTCCGTCTCGGCAGGTTTACGAAAGCACATTGCAGGGAAATTGCGGTAGGGGAAGACCTCAACCGACTTAGAGTGCAAAACTGGAGAGAGCTCGTCCGAAATCGAAGTCGTCATAGAAGGATGTTGGTTGAGGCCCAGGTTCACCCCGAACTGTAATGCCCACCTAAGTAAGTAAGTTAAGTGTGCTTCAGCTATGAACTCTCTTTCATCATTTAAATGTGATTTTCAGCTTTTGCCATGTAATTTCCCATAGCTACTTAGGTTATTTATTAAGAAAAGCAATTAAATTAAATAAATAATAAGGTGGCCCAACAGAGTGAGGAGCCCCGGGTCCTAGCGCATTTCTCACAACCATGTCTTGCTAGGGATTGAAGTTTTTTAGCCGACTCCCAACGACTAATGGAAAATACGCGCTAATTATGGCAATGAAATTACTATCGGAGGACTTGCCAATTCCTAGCGAAAGGCTAAACCCGTTGAAAACATTTTTGACTTCTGTTGGGATCCGAACCACGAACCTTCCGGTTAACATGCAGTCATGCTAACCATCACGCCACGGGTACCATAAGAAAAGAAATACTCTTAGATGAAAAGGGGGTCACAACAGAGCCCAGGGGGAGTTACATTGGAGAAGTTGAGTTTGAAGTTGTACATGACTGTCCATTATCGTCAAGTGTCCTTTCGGGTTTGGGTACGATGTGATGTGTCTTCGATGGAGGAGACGGTGAATTGCCAGTCTTGCTTCCATTTTTATGAAGAGGTAAGTTGGTGGTAGTCCTAAAATGACGTTTAGAGCGACAACATTTACATATTACTGTATCCAGTAATATGTAAATGTTGTTGCTAATCTTTAAACCCTTTTTAGTTTCTGCATTGTCATTATTTCCTTTGCTTTTGACAAATATACTACAGCTGCTTACGTTATTGTTGGCCTGACTACCAACGTATAGAGATCGTACATCTTTTTAGGTTTCAGGCCGTAGTTTTCCCGCATTTGCTGCGACAAGTCCATTGGGACTTGGTTGCGCTGTTGGAAATGCGTTCTAGTTGTGGGTTACATGACATTTTGCTTAAGGATGATCCCAAATTATTTTGATTCTTTTGAGAATGGTATTGTTTCCCCATAAAGAGAGGATGGTATAAGAAGACAAGACTAACAATGTGAACGCTAAACAACATCCGGCTATCCAATCCATCAAACCAAATCTGTTCAAGAATCTGAATGCGGTGAAGCAGCTCAATGTCCTTACATTGGTAAGGACGGAACTTGTCTTGAATCTTAAGTTTATATTCTCGGTCTTAAGACGGTAGGTATGCTTGGATTAGATTACCTACAACATTCATTTGAAAGCAAAAAATTAAAGAAAAAAAACTGTCACAGCACAAATGTAAAGAGAAAATCAATTAGACTTGGAAAAAAATGTTAAATCCTGGATCGTTAAGCAACGAAGTGGAATTGCAAAGAAGACAAAACACATAAGTGCAAAAAATCGTTTCAAAAAAGGGTAGAATCATGAGCTAAACTGATCTCGGGACAGTATCATTTGTCTGGTCTCCCCAAGACGAAAACCGTGTGTACACGAGCTTATTACTTCTCAGAAAGTAAGAGAGGCGGTTGGAAAAAATTTTCGGATGAACTTCATCGTATTTGCATGTTAACAATGTGTGTTATGCTATGCCCCTGAAAGCAAGGCCATTCGAACACAAAAAAAACTTCTCTCTGAACATTAAAAAGCTGATTTTGTTTTTCTCTGGAACAGTTTAGAACAGAGTCAAGTGCTGCTATTCAAGTGAAAACTGTATCTAAGTTGTGTATTGTGACTACATACGTATAACATAAAAAAGATTAAAATATGTATTTATATATCGTCGATTCAAAGATTAAACCCGAAACTACAGTTTTTTTTTTTTGGGAAGAAGAGAGGTCTGGTCATCACTTTTACATGGAAAATTTTTATTTGGTATTGGCAGTAAGCAAAGATATTCACTCTCAGAATATACCTAACGTTCTAATTCAATGATTTAATTTGTGACGTTTGTCCTTGGATAGACGAATCCGTATTTTAAATAAGACCAGCCAAAAAGTAGGTAAGTATGAGCACAAATTTAAGTGAAATTGAGCTCAGAATAATCAAATCTCAGTGCAAAAATCAGTTTTGTTATTGTTGTCATTAAACCCAATTTCAGATAGGTGGGCATAAGTTTCATATCCATTTACTTAACCTTTTAGATTCTTACAATGGTAAGTGTTATTACAGCACCATTAAGGCTATACAACAGCTTGATATTTCCAATACAGTTTCCAAAAAGAAAAAAGAAAAATCAAAACAAAGCACTTAAAGGGCAAAATCGTGCCATGCGCTAAAAAGGCTCTTGGGTGTTGAGATAAGAAAAGCCAATGTTGGACCCTTCTTAGTCCAATCCCTGTGTAATGTTTGATCTTGTATACGAAGCAAACCTAGGCAGATACTTAAAAATAAAAAGATGCATCCTAAATTCACTTACCTTATAAACTTGAATTTCATCTAGCACCGCATCTGACTCCTTAAGCACCCGGTCAACTTCAACATACACCTCTCGTTCTGTGTCGGTAGGGGCAGCGTTTTCAAAGTCTAAGAACACGTCGTATGACTTTGCTGTACAACAATTCGAATCATCCCGTGCAAGTAGACTCAAAAGTTTTCCCATTTTAAATGTTTTTCCTTTGAAATCCTTCAACAAAACCTAAAAGTTCAATAGCACCAATGAAAAACAAGTCTTCTTTTGAAAGAAAAAACTGTTTGCTTTGAAAGACCACCGCGTAGGCAAGCGATCGCTTCGTTATTATTTTATTTTTCTCACAAGCTGTTTCCTTTCTCTTCACCGAAAATTGATAAACAAATCCCAACGTCCCGATACCGTTTTGCAGAAACCAAGGAAAAAATGCTAGGGGAGAGCTCTTTTTAGAGAACGAAGCGCATATTCTTGTGGCGTTTTGTTCGTTTGTCTCCCGGGGGCAGTGAATAGGTTTTTTTTTGTTTGTTTGGCAAAGTTTTGAACACAATAAATGCAAAATTATTCACTAAAAATATCAAGTTAATGCGATGATTCAGATATGTACAATCACTTTTTCAACGCGCGATAAGAAAAAAACTTTGTTGGGGAGGAAGAGATTGCTTGCAAAATAAATTTGTTAATAAATTGTTTTCAATGTAAGCACAAGGGATGGTATGGCCAGACAGGCACAGGGGCAACTCAAATTTTATTGTAAACAGATAAAGATCGCAGCAGTGGAGGCGGGCAGGAGACACGAAGAACGACGACAAGGAAGCAAATCGAATCGTTGTTGTGTGATGAACAACAGAATATTTTCGCCAGCGATTTATTATTCCAATGGGGCGCGTTTGATGATTTTTCTTTATACCTACAATAAAATTATCCAGATGTTTTATTGAAAACACACACGAATTTTCACAATACAGTTTCTACATTTACAAAGTTTAAGAAAATAAGAAATTTACTTGCGCGAACGAAAACCAGGAACACACCAGAGACCAGACACCAAGAACGAGGGGAACACACTGTTGTAGAGAAATTTGCGCGTATGAAAAGATAAACGAACTAACGAAAACGAACAAGAGAACCCAGCCAGAACCCCAATTGGAGATTACAGATTTGAATTTGTTAGTGCAAAAGAATATTTATCATAAAATGAAACGATAACAAGCGTTTTATCATTCGAAGTAGAGATAAATATTGTTTAATAAATTTGTGGGTTTTCTTTATAAAAATCTAAAAATTTCACGACAGACGTTAAACGAGCAGCCGAATTCGACTATTGCACCAGAAGTGAAAAGAGATTATTGAGTGGACAAGTGAAGAGTGAACTGAAAAATGGTGGAGAATGGAGAAAAAAAAATTGTTGTTTGAAAATGAAAGAGTACAGAACAGGGCTTAAGAGAAATTTGGATATGTCAAATTATGAAATTATGTCGGACAAGTAGTTCGTGAATATGTCAAACCAATTACGCCAATGACGCTGTTCAGACTGGGCAAGTAACACGAGTAATTTTGACATTCCACCACCCCGTCGTGTTCAGACTAATTAATGTAAAGGCGATGGATTTATTTTGCCTTCAGATTTGGGAAAAAGTCTCAGAAATTGAACTGAACTGAAAAAATAAATTATTTTTTTTCGAATTTAAGCTTCAGAAACAAGAAAAAGAACATTTATTTTTCAAACAACAGCGTCTTTACGTCTCTAACAACTATGTGGGGAAGAAAAAAAAACACATAGACGTCAATTTTGCCCGGTTGACTTGCATCAGAGATAAGAAAGCCATACTATGTACAAAGTGTATTTTCGAAGTTTGAGAAAAATCATTCAAAATTTAGAAAGAAAAAGGTGTAATTGTGACTTCTAGAGGCTTTTTCTTGTGATTTTAAAATCACAAAATATTTTCTCAATTGGAAAAAACTTATTAAAATTTGGAAAACAAATGTGGTTTTTTAAAACTAGCGTGGTAGTTCTTTGGTAGAGAGAATCAACTTTTTATGATCTAAATTTGTAAAAATGGTAAGAGTCGTATAACACTCATGTCGATTTCCAAAAACAATTTCACTCTTTCACGCCTTTCTCGTTTATTTTGGAATTCGTTTAAGCGAAGTGACAGATTTAGAGTAGGTAGTGGTAAACTTGCTAGACTTTTTGTTTCACGTTAAGGTAGAAAACAAGACGAAAAATTGTTCACTTGAATTTTAAAAATTATTTAATGGTCTTCTAAAGAAAATTTAATAACTATTGCGTCTTTTGGAGCTGACAAAAATTAAATAAAAACTGCGGCTTGCTTTGACAAGCAGTCAGATGACAGTTCGATTATGTATTGCTGTTCACTCCCTTGCACCTATACAGAAACGGGAGTGAAAAAATCCCTCCCAAAATTCACTTCAAACCGCATTTTGGAAAACGTTTGGGAGTGAATTGGAGACTTTATCTGTCAGATCTGACACTCCAACTCTCCATTTCACTCCGGATTTTCATTTTGGAAAACGTATGCAGCGTGTTTCACATATTCTCTTTTAAACCCTCATCCCATCAACCACGCATTATTGCACTCAGATGTTTCTCGGTTGCGTTTTTTTTGACACTTCTCTTTCATTTTTTGTTCTCACCCACAAAGTCAAAGTGTGAAAATAATCAAAGAAGCTCAGCTGCATTTTTTATAAGTATATCAATAACAAAAACTCATAAGAAGCAAAATGTCATTTGAAGTGGTAAATAATAATTTAATTAGATTCTGCAGCGACATCATGGATACTAAAAATACATGAAAAATTAAAGAAATTGTCCGACGAACTTTTTTTCAATGGTTAATTTTTTGTTTTTTTTTAGGGAAAAATGATACTCATGCATTTTGTCAAATATACATTTTTTTGCAATTACAGTAGACGCTCGATATAGTGAAGTAATAAAAACCAGCCATGTTCACTATTTGGAGATTGTTCACGGAAGGCTAGAGAGATTGTTCACGGAAGGCTAGAAACGCTTTCCCAATTTAAATTTGATCGAAAATGCACATTTTGTTCAGTTTCAAGATACTTATATTTATTTAATCGATAAACAAACATTTTAATCAAGTTGAAACAGCTAAAAACAAACAAAATTCATAATACATACTTATACAGGGTGTCCCGTAATTCGTTTTACATACTTTGGGATATGATTCTTGGTCATATTCTAACAAAAAAATTGTTCTACAGTAAGGTCCGTTTCTCAAGTTTGACATCTTTTTTTGACAATTTAAAAAAAGGCTAACTTTGGTGTACCCTGACATTTGTTAAATTCGATATCTCTGTCAATACTGATGATAGAGAGCACAGAGCCTCAAACTCAGAAATAGGACGCCATATTGAAAAATTTTTTGCGGGTGTTTCGGGCTGAAGGGGTGGAAGTGGATGCTCTGTATTATCTACTCTGTGCTCTGTGCCTTCAGCCCGAAACACCCGCAAAAAATTTTTCAATATGGCGTCCTATTTCTGAGTTTGAGGCTCTGTGCTCACTAGTATGAACTGAAAAAACTTAACAAAACGCCTGCATCGGTACGAAATTTTTTACTAATTTTTGTCTTTTACAGTGAAATACTGGTCAAAATGGAAAAAAAAGTTAATTCCTGCAACTTAAATTCATTTTTCTAAGTTCTAGGCTGTATGAAAATTTAAAATTATCGATTTTTTTTGCAACCAAAAAAAAATTTTTTACTTTTCAAACTCAACTGACTGACGGCAGTGGTAAGTGAAGGCCAGTGAGATCATCCGGTTGGGGTCATCCGGTTTAGTTTAGCTTGTAGGCAAAACGCACTACCTTGCTGCAGTGGACTCTCTGGTTATACTCTGTGACTTTTCCCTTGTGGTCAAAGTAGTTCTTCGAAGTAGTTACGATACTAGTCTACACCAGATGGCGTCAGTAAAAAGAAATAGAAATTGTTGTTGTTTGATTTGACGTTTCTCAAAAACAATAATTTTGCGAATGTTTTCGGGTGTGAAATTTCTTTCTTTTCAAAGTTTTAAGATTTCTTGCAATGGATTTATTCAATGTGAGTTGTAAAATTGTAATTTATTTAATTGTAATGTAATTTATTTTATTTTGGAGGTTAGATTTTACTTTTTGAAAAATTAACGCGTTCCATTCAACGTCTACTGCGAAGTACTAAAAAGTAGTTTAAAAGTCCCAAAGGAACGCGCCTATTAATAGGTCTGTTCGTTGAACTTTCCCCAGGGTTGACCCAGGTTTTCTTGACAACCCCATGAGTTGCCAAAAAAACCTGGGTTTTCCAGTCCTCAAAAAACGCTAAACCACAAATCGCCACACATCTCTGTCATTTAAATAAAAACACATGCCATTTGACAGCCCTCAAATCGCCACAGCAAAAAGCTAGGGCGAGTTTGGGGAAAACCTATGGCAAACCTATGGCTCAAAAAACACTCAATTTGACATTCAGGGTGAATTTAGGTTTCTCAAAAAACGCTTTGTGGCGACCCTAGGGCAACCCCAGGGCTTCAACGAACAAACCTAATACTACGACAAAACTGTTGAAAAATGTTTCATTCCTCGCATTCAACGCACCAGATCTTCGAAAACTACTGTCAGTTTTCGTCGCTCTGATTGGTCAAAAAAGTCAGAAGTTTCAGCTGACATTTAGCTGACAGTTAGATTTTTCAGATTTTCGAACATAGATTTTCAGATGGAAAAAGCAGTCTGAAAATTCTTAAAAAAAGTTCTAGTTGTCAAAACAAGGAAAACAACGTATATGACAATCGGACTTTACTCGGTATTCTTGGGTTAGTTTTTTGTTTTACTAGTTTTCGCTTAATTGTTGAATTGAATTGATTATTATTGATGTTCGGATATTCTGTTTTGTAAATTGGTATTGAAAGTGAATTTATCAACAACGAAAATATATTTTTGAGGGCACATGATTTTAATTTTTTTTATCAAAATTGATTGAAGTGAATTTAATTTCCATACTACCTTGCACAAAAACGTGGAAATCGAATTCCTTAATTTCAAAGTGGGAAAATCTGTATGTTTTCCAATTCCTTTTACCACTAACCATGTAGAACCGAAAGGTGAATCACAGTACAATTTTATATATAACACAGAGCTTAATTTGCATTCAAGAACTGACAGATTGAATATCGAAGATTCGAAATTGCTGTGAATGCGGGCATTGAAAAGAGTAGTTCTACATTTGAGAGTAGTTCTTTCGGATTTCAATGAAAAACGCTATTAGATTCCATATACAATGGCAGCACTTAGATATACAAAGCTCTCATTCATTTTGAAAGTTTGCCGGCCAATCTTGATTTTCAGTTCGAAAGCTTAAAGCAAATTATGTGTTGAGAAGAAATGAATAATTGTGCTTTCTGGTTAGGAAGTATGTAGCGCCATCTTACTTGTGAAACCAAAAAACTCTTATAAAAGAACCACAAAAAATTCTCTTAGCGGTGATAAATAAATATACAAACAATATACGAGTATCACAAAAACTAGTTTCCATCCACAGAAAGTTTGTTTGCCAATTTAGTCAATCTTGACATGCAAACTACTGGCAAGAGCGGTAGACATTGATTGCTGCTATGTGAAGTTACACCCCCTATGAGTTGACCTTGTCGTGGTGGGGGTGCTTAAGTACATCTTCTCCAGCAATCCAGCTATAGAACCCGACCCATTGTATATAAAAGGTATAGTAACACCATGAACACTTCCGATGCTATAGCCACGGGAATTACTGTAGAAGAAATAAAAAACGAACGGGGATATACGTTCAAAAGTCGGCAGGTGTCGCGACGGCCGACTTGGCTTCGAAAGAGGATAAGTCGCCAGTGACAATTTTACTAACGAAGACGGAAAAAGCGATTAGCGGAAGGGCTGGGGAGCCTATAACTATTACAGCAAGTAGAGGGACAGAGACTTTCGGCACTGATGCGAACTGCGATGTATAGGCAAAAGGGCCACCTTCGTCAAAAACTCAATTTCTCCAACTTCCCACCCCATCCCATCAAATGTCCAAGGACTCGAGTTTGACCAATCAAGACGGTACGGGTGCCGAGAAAATCGGCTCCTTGGCTGAAAGGGGAGGACTTCCTTCGTGCTCCTCAAACGCTCCTTCCCTCCCCCAAGTTGTAGGTTTCACCTGTGCCTGACAGTGAAACTGACAACGAAAGGGTTTCCAATCCCCTTACCGCCAAAAGTTGTTCTAATTCTTCTAATTTATAAGTAAGGGTTTCCAATCCTCTTACCCTCCAAGTTGTAGGTGAAACTGTGCCTAACAGTGGAACTGAAAACGAAGGGGATTCCAACGAGGCACGGAAGGAAGAATTGCCAAGGTATTAGGGTCCGGTTATAGCGATCAGGAAAACGAATCAGGAAAAATTTCCAAATGGAAAAATAACTATGTTTTCGTTACAATGAACATTTTCTGGGCAAAAAAAGTTCTCTGGGTTATTTACTATCGATTGGCATAACATTTGTTGTAAAATTCTAGCGAAAAAATATTGATTATTCTCGTGATTAACTTTGGCTAGCTTCGGTTGTACTTTGTTATCTCTAAAATGTCTAAGACTTGTTCTAAGTGCAATCTTGCAATAAAACGTTCAAAAAGTTCTGAAGTTGTCGAATGTGGTTTTTACTGCGGCCGTCTTTTTCATAAAAATTGTGTGAACTTAACTGATGACAGTTTTAAAGCGCTAAACAATCGCAATTTAGTTTGGAAATGTGACTCTTGCGTGAATATTAACTTCTCCACCTTAATAAATAATTTTCAAGAGCTCTCCTCAAGTGTCTGTGAGATTAAAAACGATTTAAGTGCTCTCATAAAATCGATGTCTAATAACTCTCCTCCCCGCAAATCTGCGAAAAGGAATCATAAAATCTCTGAGGGAGACTCTAACATACTTGCCCTCAACACTACTAAATCGATCGTATCTCAAAAACCCAAACCGCCATCGTCGATCCCTAGTGAATCAATACAAACAGTAGAAACTGAAATCCAAATGGAAATAAGTAATCCAGCTTCATCTAGTTTACCTGATTCTAATCCATCAAACAATGTAATAATAGATTCACAACTTCCTTTAATAAAAAATAACAATGTAGATTGGAAATCTGTAAATTCAAAAAAAAATTCCTCAAAGGCAAAAAAAAAAATTGGTTCTGACTCTTCATCATTTTTGTGTGCTTTGCCCGTGTATAAGTGGGTTCACTTGGCTAAGTTCAATAAAGAAACTACATCCAATGATATAATTAGCCATATCTCTCAAAAAACTAGCATACCAGCAGACCAATTTAAATGCTATTCCTTAGTAAAGAAAGACTGTGATTTAACAAAACTTAAATTTGTAACTTTTAAATTAAGTGTACCAGCCCCTAAATTCTCTCTTATAATGGACTCTTCAGTATGGCCATGCTTTGTTCAAATAAAAAAATTTGTTTCACGCGAAAGCAACAACAGCGGAATGATCTCAATGCCTCTCACTCAGCCTACGGGAATTTTTCCCTCAACATCAACATCACACCCACCACTGCCACCACCTCCAACACAGCTACAACAACCATCTATCCAACACCCGACAATACCTTTGGCGTCTCTTAATTGACAGTCAATTTTACCATCTTCCCTCACCCCTTCTATATATTACCAAAACACTGGAGGGCTTCGGACTAAACTGCAACAGGTGCTTCTTTTTTCGTCATCGTCGCAATTTAATATCATCGCCTTTACTGAAGCTTGGCTTAATAAAGAGCATAATGATGCTGAGATGTTTAATACGAATCAGTATGCTGTTTTTCGGAAAGATCGTGATTATGAACTTCTTAATTGTGAGAGAGGAGGTGGAGTGCTCGTTGCAGTGCGCACTACACACCAATGCACTAGAATTGATTTGTCGCCAGCAGCCGATGCTCTTGATGTGGCCCAAATAGCTCTTCATATTAAGTTTGATTGTGTTAATGAAATCATTTTAATTATCTCTTACATTCCACCTGATTATAAAGAATTGATATATAAAAAACTAACTCTGTCCTTAAAAAATATTATTTCTCCATATCAACATGGCTTTGTTACCGGTAGAACAACCAGCACTAATCTTTTAAAATTTTCAAACTTTGTAGTTAAAGGCTTCCAGAAAGGGTATCAATGCGATGTTGTTTATACTGATTTCTCAAAAGCATTTGATCGGGTTGATTTTGATGTACTTCTTTTGAAACTTAATAAAATAGGTTTCCACGCAAAATTTTTAAAATGGATAAATTCTTATTTGAGAGATCGTACCCAGTTTTTAGAATAAAAAATGTGCTCTCTTCACCTATATATGCCACCTCTGGTGTGCCACAAGGGAATCATCTCGGTCCGCTTTTTTTCTTATTATTTGTCAATGACATTCCCAGTGTGTTTTCAAATTCTGAATGCCTTATGTATGCAGATGATCTGAAAGTTTTCCGTTATATAAAAACTCATAATGATTGTATCTTACTGCAAGACGACCTTGAGAAACTATCGAATTGGTGTTCGCTAAACTCTTTATCCCTTAACATAAGTAAATGTCAGAATTTAATCTTCTGTCGGAATCGTACTCCAATAGATTTTGCTTCACTTTTGTCAAAAGTAACTTTCAAAAAAGATCTTGGAGTTATTTTTGACCAAAAACTGGATTTTATTAAACATATTGATTTTTTAGTTGCAAAAGGAAATTCAATGCTGGGTTTAATTTTGCGCAATTCAAGAGAATTCAGTGATCCTCACACATTAAAAAGTCTGTACTATGCGTTTGTAAGGTCTAACTTGGAGTATTGCAATATTATTTGGAATCCTATGTATGAAGTTCACTCGTTTAGAATTGAGAAAATCCAAAAACGCTTTACAAGAGTTTTAGTAAAAAAGCTTCGCTGGGAAATAGATATGCCTTCTTATGAGATCAGGTGTAAGTTATTTGGAATTTTGCCTCTTAAAACCCGAAGAAAGTTATCTGAAGTGATGTTCATTCGTGACTTGTTGACTAGCCGTATTGATTGCTCTGACATTTTGGCGTTGATAGGGTTCAGTATTCCTGCGAGAATGCTTAGAAACCAAGTTTTCTTTAATATTCCATTCCACAAAACAAATTATGCAGCCAATGAACCACTGACTAGATGTTTAAGAACTGTTAATTCATTTCATGCAATGATTGATTTTAGTTTGAGTAGGTTTTCATTTAAAAATAAATTTCTTTTGTTATTAAATAATTTTTAAAGGTGGTAATGTTGTTAACTATTTTATCTATTATTTAATTATCCAACTATTGTTATGTTCTAGTAATCACTAAAGTTTATATCTTTGTATGATGAAATATATATACTAAACTACATATTCCATTTGAAAATTTTTCCTGATTCGTTTTCTTGGTCGCTATAACTGGCACCTAAGGTGACGTACCTAAACCTAAGCTTGACTCAACGCAATCTGCCAAACTTGAATGGGCATTGAAAATCATTGCCATTACTGAAAAAAAATAGCGTAGACTTAACGTCTAAGCGCCAACGTTCGTTCGACGAGTCAACTCCGAACCCCAAAAAGGCCTAAAGTGCATAAATCAAGCACCCTCAGCACCAAAAAAGACATGTCCTACAGTGATGCACTGAAGGACAAGACCATAGCCGCTGTCATTGCCAGGAGTAATGCAGATGTGCGATCTCTTTCGATCTATGGACCATTATCTTGAACAAGCTCCAAGCCTCCTACTGGACTCTTATGATGGAAGACCCAGAGGAACCTGCCATCTTTGAGGACGCAGGATGGTGACAGATCGCGTGATCTGCATAAGCTCGCGGAGGAAATCTTGCAGACCTAGGGCACGCGCTAGACTACCAGCAGAGCTCTCCTGCAAAGAAACCATCATGAAAATGATCCAATTTGGCAATACGAAGAAGGAAGAGCCGGAAGGTCACTATAGATCGGCTATAATAGTCATCAATAGGGATTCTCTGGCTGCGATAAAAGGCGTGATTCGGTTCGTCTGGTCAAATATTGCCTGATGAAGAATATAACATCGCTTCATCTCCAGACATCCCAAGTGCGTCTTCAGTGGAAGAACCCGCAGGGCACGTCGACTCTCCATCCATGTATCAATCGAATCCCACTTGAGCTTTCAGACGAAGCTAAATATCTAGTTATAATCCTAGAAAAAAAAGCTAAACTGGAAAGCCAATATACAGGAAAGAATCAGGAAATCCACCGTAGACCTCTTTTCCTGTAAAAAAGCCATTGGTAATAAATGGGGTTTCTCCCCCCAAATCACACACTGGCTCTACACCGCGGTCATCAGACCAATACTCACATACGCAGTGGTGGTATGGTGAACCGCTCTTAAAAACAAAGACCTACTGCGATAATCTAAGCCAGGTCCAACGAACAGCCTGCCTGTGTATAAGCAGAGCACTGAGATCAACACCCTCAGCTGCCCTAAGCATACTCCCTACTCTCACACTAGATATCTTTAGCAAACAAATGGCCGCCAGTACAGCCATTCGGAACAGAGCTATCTCCCAATGGGCCGATAATAGCATCGGTCACGCTTCAATCCTGAATCTATTCAGATCATCCTCTGTCACTCCGACAATGGCATCACCTGATTGGTTTTTGATAATAAGTTCCAAGTCTCAATCCCACTGAGAACTATCTTGGAAGACGAAGAATTCTTGAGTGATTATTCAATTCATTTCTTTACAGATGGTTCAAAAACCGAAGAAGGGGTCGGCTGCTGGGTGTACTCAAATCTCAAACCGACTTTAAGTAAGCCTCTCATTCCACCGTCCAAACCATTGTAGCGTGTTCCAAGCGGAAATTCGGACGATCAAAGAGGTCCTATAGTGGCTAAAAGAAAACGTGATTTCCTCAGCAAATATCCGGATTTTCTCAGACAGTCAAGCAGCCCTCAAATCACTCGGCGCTGTTTCTACGAATTCTGTAACCGCCCTTAACAGTCCTATCTTTTAAGGAGATGAAAAAAACAATGCAAATTAAAATGTTGCTTTTAAAGAATGAAGATATAGCATAACGCACATGTACTTCACACGCAGCATGCAGAAACAGCAAATATGTAAAAGGTGTGTTCGTTGAAGTCCTAGGGTCGCCCTAGGGTCGCCACATAGCATTTTTTGAGAAACCTAAAGTCACCCTGAACGTCAAACTGAGCGTTCTTTGAGCTGGTTGACCTAGGTTTTCCATCAACTCGCCCTAGGTTTATGCTGTGGCGAGATGAAAGCTGTCAAAAGGCATGCATTGTTTTTTAATGACAGGGATGTTTGGGTGATTTGCGGTTTAGCGTTTTTTGAGGACTGGAAAACCCAGGTTTTTTTGACAACTCATAGGGTTGTCAAGAAAACCTGGGTCAACCCTGGGGAAAGTTCAACGAACGGACTTAAAAAGTTATTACGACAAAAAACAACAAAGGATAGAAAGAGAGAAACTAGTACGAGAAATGGAAAGTATTGATGTGGAGATGGTTTAATATGCTCAAAAAAATAGAGCTACATCATGCTTTGATTAATTACATCTGAACGACTCTACTGCTTGTAAAAAAAATGGACAGAACAGAGTGCTCTACTAAAGCATAGCCACCTAGTGAAGATAAAACCAAGATTGAGACTTACTTTTTCTTTTAAATTTGACTACATATGTATTTTATCTTATGTATTGACTATTTCGTGCATAAGACTTCGCTGTCGAATTTGAAGCATGCAACCTCGTCTTGTGAGGGATTAGAGGGGACCTAAAATTTTCTGCATAATCCGAATGGCTTATAGAAAAGACGTTTTTAATGGCAAAGAATATACTGTCGGAGGACTTACCAATTCCTCGCGAAAGGCGATACGCGTAGAAAAACTTTTACTTCTTGTTGTCTGTTGGAATTCGAGCCACAAAACCTTCCACGCAACAGGCGGACATGCCTGTTGTGCCACGAATACCTAAGTGAAAAGCCTCGAATTAAAAAAAAAATACTTACTCTTCAAATGCGAAGGTTTCAAAATAGTAAAAAAAAATAAGCAATTTTACTGGAATTTTTAAGAGACGTTTTCTTGGTATCTTTATTTATTTTTGTTTTCTTGTTTTTGTTTTTGTATTTCTCACAGTTCACAACCTTACAAATTGAAAATTGATATAACCAATACTAAGTTTTAAGAATATATATATATATATACTTTTTAATTAATTTTTATTTGCAAATAAAAACAAAAACAAAAATGTCCCCTTTATTTATGTTTCAGTTTTGTTCCTGTTTCTTTCTTTGTTTTATCTCATCTGTTTTTGAAATTAATAACTAAAAAAATTGTGACTTATTTTGCGTGTTGTAAATGTGTTGTTTTGTGTGTGTTTGTTCTCGGTTGACTTTTGTTCGTAATACTTTTTCTTTTAAATTGTGATGTTGTTTTTATTAAAATATTTATTCTTGTTTTTTAAATATATTTGTTTGTATATTGGTAAATATATATATATACATGTACATATATATTTAATAATGTGTATATGATTTCCTATATAATTTACTTATGCGGTGTTTTTATTCAGAATTTAGCGATGGTTTTTTATTTTGCTTTTTTCTCTCGTGATGTTACAGAAACGTTCTATTTGAAAAGTTTAAAAATGGAAAAGAAAATTGATTTTCTGATCAAATGGCATGTGGGTTTGACTTGATTTTTATTTAAATATCAGCTATTTACATTGTTGTTGGTAAAAAAAAATTTTAACAAAAATGAAAGTAAACAATCGAAATCAACGTTCTTGTTTGTGTTTTACCTGTGAATCTTTGAGTTTTCTTTGTAAGGAAGTTTTTTTTTTTTTTTCAAAAATCATACATACATTTTCAGCGTTTATTTTAATATATATTTTTATAGTTTAATGGATACATCGTACAATTTGGCACATTTTACTTAAAATTTTAATATTATTTTTAAAAACGTGTGTGTCTGTGTGTATGATTTTTATTTTTGTTTTTGTTCCAAAGATTTTATTTGTGTCTCCTTTAAACTATGGATTTTTGTGTTTTCTTTTTTCTTTTTAATTTTAAACTGGTATTCATATTCACTCTACAAAATATTTATAATTTTAAAATTTATTTACCACTAAGCTTAAAAGTAAATACGATATTTTGTTGGTTTTAATTATTTTTTTTTTCTGTTTTTAATTAAAGACTTTTTAGCATTGCTACATGTTTTTTCTTTTATTGATAGCTGGTAGTTGAAAACAAAAATATAGATTTAATTTTATAGCTGCAGTGAGTGATTCAGTCAATACACTGGTTAATTCATATATGTATATATTTTTTTACAAGAAGACAAAAATACATTTTTGGGGTGAATTATGTTATTTTTATAAAGTTTTACTTTTTTTTCCAGAAAAATGATATACACTACCATCTATTGCTTAGTGCGTTATTTTTTGTATTGGTATACGCTTGTTTTTCTTTTTGTTTAAATTTTTATTCTTCAAAAGCTATACATTTGGCAATATTTGGATTTTTTGTTCAAAAATATTTTTGATTTGAAATATTTTATTTTGCGTGGTTAAGAGAATTATTATTTTTTCTTCAACTAGATTCTAAACACTTAAAAGCATAAAAACACAACTATTCAAAAACGATATCAACTACAGAGAAAATAATAAAAAAAAAATTATTTAAAAGTAATCCTTTGGCTTCATATATGTTAAAAGAGAGTATTCTTTTTTCAATTTAATTTTATTGCTAACATCTACTCAAAATATATATTCATATATATATATTTTATATTTTAAAAAATTCACTCAAATTGTAAAGAGTGACAATGTAATATTGATATACAATTTATTTTCATTAAGATTTCATTTATTTATTCATGTGCGCGAAAATTCATGAAGATGTGCGGATTTTTTCTTTTTTAAATTTTTATTTTGGAAATCAATGATTTATCTATATTTAAGGACAGAATTAGTTATCCGATTAAAAATATAATTTAATTATATTTCTTTTCCTGTTTATGCTAAAAGGTATTTATTTTTAAAAATATTTATTTTTGAGCAAACACTACATCAAACAAATAGATGTAGAAACATGGGTTTTGTAATATGTATAATTTTTTTTTGTTTTTTTTTTTTACTTCTTGTAATGGACTAATTCAATATTATGCGTAAGTACTAAAGTTTTAGTATTTACTCAATTCAATGTGACAAAAATAGTCAGTGATTTCAAATATTTATAAGATTCTTTTGCTTTTTTTTTGTTCCTTCCTCTTAATTTTGGATTTTGTTTTTGATTATTTAAAAATTATTTGATTATAAGCAAAAATAGATGTAAGCCTATATTTTGTCTTTCTTTCTGAGTCCTTTTTTTGTGCATTCATTTCAATACCTTTGTTGAATGATTATTATATAGTTATCTAATGGAAAACAAGGAGAACAGAAGAAAACCTTCTAAAGTGTAAATATATATCATTAAAAAGTCTTTCTATTTAAAAGGATAACCAAAACAAAAAACGAAAATAATAAAATATATATAGTGCGTTTACGTTTGGATGTACTTGCTTCTTTATTTTTAACTACAATATTTGTTTGAGCATTAATTCAGCATTTATGAGTATATTAATATTTTTTACTATAAATATGAGTAGAACAAAAAATAGATTTGTCATGATTTATAAAACAATTCAAACGAGAATTCAGATTAGCTGCCAAACAAGATTAACATGAAAATCGTAGAAATAATAATAAGCTAAATTGTAAAATTAACAGAAAACTATGATTGTGCGCTGAAATTCTTTTTAGGAGGCTTTAGCCTTTTAGCCATTTTTACAGAACATTAGAATTATGTTTTGCAATCTAATTATAATGAAGACAAGTAAATAAAAATGACTATAATATCTTGTGCGTTACAAGAATTTGTGATAGTTTTTACGTATCTACTACAACTAATATAATAATATATATAAAAAAAATATAATAACTGACACTGCATTTACTTTTGGCTTTGCTAGTAAAACTTGTTTTCATTATCTTTATACATGTTTTTTTTTTTTAACTTTAACGCAGTCATGAATGATGGGGAAAGGTAAAACTTACTCTTTTTTTTGTATTTTTTGTTCTTTTTTGTTTAAGATAATAACTTTTAAAGATTCTAAGATCCTAGTCATGGATGTTATTTGATTGTATCTTATTTTTAAGAATAATAATTGTGTTTTTGTAATTTAATTCTTCTTCTTTTTTTTTTTTTTTTTGGTTCTTATAAACCTACACTCAATATCATTTTTTTCTTTGTCATGGCAAAAATGTTCCTTTGCAAGTGAAATATTTTTGTGAGGAAATTGCATTTTGTTCCTATCTTTTCAAAATACATGAGTTGTTGTCCTTAGATATCTATGCTGAGTATTTAGTTACATGAGTATTGTTTGTGTTAATTCAGATAGATACTTTGTGTATGCTTAGTATGGCGTAAAACGATTGTATCCTCCACGATACATTTGTGCCTGGAAATAAAGAATTCAAAAAATTGGTTAGGAATTTTTATTTGGATGTGAATAACATTACGTACCCCATATCCAGGAACGGGTCCAAT
The DNA here is from genome assembly GCA_949752695.1 of Melanostoma scalare. Classification (NCBI taxonomy): domain Eukaryota; kingdom Metazoa; phylum Arthropoda; class Insecta; order Diptera; family Syrphidae; genus Melanostoma; species Melanostoma scalare. The sequence goes on along the minus strand of OX456984.1, from coordinate 141,260,860 downwards.
ACCATGTCCCAAGTAAGGATCGGCATACTCCCTTGCATAACTATTTTAAGGATAAATGGAATAAATGTTAGAATTAATAATTTCTGCATAAGTTAGCGAAGAAAAACTCGAGATTGAGATTGATTTTTCTTGAATTTCTTGAAAGGTTTGAATCTTGATAGTAGAGCTTGGTGTTTTTGTTAAAAAATCTTGATAAGCTTTATTCTTTGAATTGAAAGGATTTCTTTGGGATATCATCCGATTTCGGTTGCTGTGAAAAAACATCAAATTTGGTTTTATAGTATACATTGGGATTAAAAAAAAGCTTATTCAAAGGATGTTTACTTCTTAAATGGAAAGGTTAACCGATATAGGCAGCAACCCAAAATGCAAATTTTCTACGCAGTATAAATGATGTTGGGGGAGGTTCTAAATTAATAGTTGTTGGACTTATGTTTGAAATATGAATAATTTTCTACAAGAAATATTAAAGGTAGAATTGAATTTTTAAAATATACAAAAAATTTTGTTTCTTTTGGGGGAAAACTGTTTTCCTATGACGAGGAAAAATGAACTAAAGTATACACTGCAAGTCACTTGATTGATGCCACACTTTTTGCAACTGTTTTTATTGTTTAAAAACGATGCCCCTACATGCGAGTCCATCGGTGTTCAGGTTTCCTTTGTATTACCTTCCTAACTAAATTGGGCATTACAGTTCAGGTTGAACCTGGCCCTCAACCAACACCAAACAAATACAATAGCAAGGAGTAACATCTCAATACGATGAAAAAAAGAAAGTTTTAATGGTTAAGTTCGAGGGTTTTAACATAATACTTTCCATATCTGCTGTTCGTGTAGTTTCTTAAATGTTCAAAGAAAAAAGCATCCGCCCGATTGTAAACTCAGGTAAGAGTGTTTTGAAATATGTTTGCCTATTACGCGGGAGGTACGTGGCTCGAATCCCAATAGAAGCCAAAAATGTTTTTCCACGGGTATCGTTTTTCTCGAGGAATTGGCAAGTCCTCCGTTAGTACATTCATTGCTATGAAAAGCGCTTTCTCGATAAATCCGTTCGGAATTGGCAGAAAATTGTAGGTCCCTCCATTCCCTCACAAGGCATGGTTGTGAGAAATGCACTAGGCCCTGGGGGCACCCCGCTCTGTTGCGCCACGCTATTTATTTTTATTATTTACCAATTCGTTAGCTAATCGTTTTGAAATCTATATTTCTAAGGTCTACATTTGTACGTAGAATACATGTGGGTGAATCTAAATTCTTATTCAACTTCTGAGCTCATATACATATACTCCAATAATTAGCTTTTATCCAATAATTTGCTTCAATTCTGCTTATGTCCAAACCGTTCGATTTATTTAAACAAAAAGAGCAAAATTTTATATTTATGACGTGATGATAACAGAACTCAAATTATAGTCCATAACCAAAAATAGGGATGAAATGAGAAGATGCTTAGAAAGAAAATTGGGCACATTTACGATAAAAGTATTGGAAAAAACTTTATAAATTTCTGTTTTTGGTAAATTTCGTGAACAATTTCATAAGCATACAGTTAATATCTGCTCAAAAGACAACTAAGAGTGAAAGTTTCGGGGTTGTTGACTCATTCGATTCTTCGTCCAATTTAAATTTTTAATATCAAGAAGTCAATATTATCGCCATGGCGCATAGTAATTTCGGTTTGAATTAGAGAGCTGAAAACAGTCCGCAAACGGAACTACAAAACTGATACGATACAAATCAATATTGGCAAACATGTTAAAATATAAATTTTTTAGCAGAATTTGGGTGAGCAAAAATTTTCAAAAAGAAAGTCATTGACATTTGTCATGCGTAAGATCCGCTGACTTGACATTCTCATTTATATTTCTTTTTCATATTTCTATTTGCTCATCTATCTTTGCGTTTGATGTTCCGTCGTTTGTTTCGCTGTTGCACTCTATTATCAAAGAGTAATTTGATGCCATGCATCTCCTCAGATGAACAACTGAGACACTTAGATCAATATTAGGACCATTGTGATACCATGTGAAGTGTGTGAGGGAGTACCTCAAATTTACTAAATCATTTGGAGCTTTTAATTACTCAAATTTACTAAATCATTTGGAGCTTTTAATTAAGCGGTGGAAGTGAAGGGTATCTGTGTTCATCAGGTCGCTGGGATCATTGAAGAAGTAATCTGCTAAATGCAGTTTTCATTTGAGGGAGAGTATAGAAGATGAACAGAGGAGGTGTGCGATTGCCCCATCTTCCGCCTCGTCTCAGCAGCTTTTGCAGAAGCCGTTTGATGGAACGCCGAGTCTTGGTGCGAGTCTAGCCATGAGGCGATGTCCGGTATTACGGAGCCAATGTGCAATCAGCTTATGGATATCAAATGAATTATGCGTTTTTAGTAGGTGTTACTCCACCTGTGGTTTGTTTTATTTACGGTATTTTGCTTTAGCATGATTTTGCATGTAGCGATTGGTATACCAATGTAAAACTTGCTCGTTGATATAGGTATACCGGTTCCATTTCTATCGAGTTCATCGACTTTGCAGTTACCTAGAATATCTCTGTGTCCCGGCACCCAAAAAAGGCGAATGTTGAACTGTTCAGCCATCTCCATTAGAGATAGTTGACAATTGAGGGCGGTAACATGATTCGCGTAGACTGTGTCGAGTGATTTAAGGGCTTCTTGGCTGTCTGAAAAGATACGGATATTCACTGAGTATATCACGTTTCTTTCTTTTAGCCACGATAGGAACTTTTTGATTGCCAAAATTTCAACCTGGAACACGTTAGAGTGGTTTGGAAGACGGAATGAGAGACTTACGATTAGTCTGTCTGATTACAGCCCGCATCCAACCCCTTCTTCGGTCTTTGAACGATCTTTATAAAAATGAATTGAAGTGAATTGAATTAGATCGTTTTTAAATGTAAAGCTTATTGAGGTTGTAGAGGAATTTAATTATTTGGGTATAATGTCACACCCATTTTGAGCACAACAGTAGTGTGATTGGTAGAAAAACTGCACCCATTTTTCCTCAAAAATTTAAGTTACGACAGTATACTCTTCTTCTTGAAACTGGTCTCCCGCCTATATCATTCTCAGAAATAATGTGGATTCATTTTTACTAAGAAAATGGACAAAGCTGTATGCATTTTTTTCGACCTAAAATCTTTTGACTTTGTCAAACCACATATGCAAAATAACGTATGCCTTGTACTTGTAGCCAACACAGGTATGGATTTACTAGCAGATTCTTAGACCAATCATTAATCTCAGTCAGGTACACAATCGCAAAGACAGCCATGAAGTTGTTGGCAAGAAAATTTCTGAGGGTATGCACGGGGTTGTTCTTCGACCATCAGCGATGGGGATACCACAGCAACTGCAACTCAATGAAGAAACCAGGATCATACCGTTGGATCAATTACCACGATTCTACTGAGAATTGAATCACACTGAAATTCGAATTAGGATCCATCTCTACTTAGATCGCATCGAAAAGGGATTACCCGAAGGCGGATCGAACCGAAACAATGCAAAAAAAAAAAACCAGTGCTCATCCGGTGTAGTCAAAAACCAGGATTGAATTTTCATTTTTAATCGATTAGACTACCCGATCACGTATAGTGTATAGTGGGTTGACACCATACGTGATCCGGTAATCTAATCGAATCAGAATGAAAAATAAATAACATAGGTAAAAACTTGTCACACATAGCAAATTATCGCGATCCACTAATGAGAAAGATCACGAAACAAGTTTCCTGAGCGCAAAGGAAACCCTGGACAAGGTAGTTTTTCAAACGAACGAAGAAGATGAGAGCTTCCACAAATACTCCAATGAACCCATTACCGTTTCTAAATGACATATTTTTCACCACTATCATATATATCAGCCAAGTCAACTGAAATCAATTTACTTATCCCTTGGAAAATCATTTACTTTTATACTTATTATAATTATTTAAGTTAAAATTATTATAACTATTTAAACTTAAAGCATTGCATAAGGTTAGGCTCTCCAGGTCAACAAGTATTAATTTTCATTCATCTTATCAGATCCAAGCAAGCAAGCAACTGCATACATTTTTTGCTTAATAAAAATCGTTGAATCGCTAGATCTGGACATATGATGTCTTGCGATAATCGTCTCTGAGTTCTTCAACATCCTCCTGTATTACTTAAATTAAATGCCTGAGAATGATAAATCGAAGGAAAGAAAAACTGTTCTTCTTCAAATATTTGTAAGATAATGATAACATAAAATATTTATAGATTCAGCTACTACTATACGTATGTATATTTATACATCAACAAGAAAATGTACCACAGTCAAGAAATATCAAAACAGCAATCTTTCTCTGAAATTTGAACTTCTAACTTACCCTGCAACTGTTGCATAGCCAGCCAAAGTAGGCTGTGCAGCTGCTGCAGCGGCAGCATTATACGCACGAGCTGCTACCGCTGTATACGTTGTTGCTGCGGTATATGCTTGTTGAGCCTGTGATAAAGGCGTCTTTAACAGTGGTGCAGTTGCCTGTTTATGTAAAAAGAAAATTATTTTCAAATATAATTCTTATTTTCTCTTATTCAACATTTATTTTACTTTCTGTTATTTAAAATTTTTCTTTTTTTTTGCGTATCAAATAAATAGCACTAATTTTAAGATGGAAAATGAATCTACGGTGAGTGAGAGAAAGATATCAGAAGGAAGTGTGAAAAAGTTAAAGAATTCTTTTTTTTTTAATAAAGGAATGAAAAAACAATGATACGTAAACAAGAAAATAAATACAACAAGAAACGTGTTCCGCTCTATGCAACAACACAAAGGACATAGCGTGAACAATACAAAAATTGCAATTGCAGTCAAAGGAACCAAAACCGCTGTATACGTTATTTGTGTTATTCTTTTTTTTTTTGCTTTTACTTTTGCATGCTATGAAAATATTCGCTAAAAACACTTTACCTAAAAAAATAAAAGGAAAACAGGAAATTAACAACTTGCTTTACACAATGAAAAAAATAAAACAAGAGTATTTTTCTGCTATGTCTCTCAGATACAATTGAGGCCTGCCGGAAATTTATTTCTATAAATTCCAAGAGAAAAACACTCTAGGGATATTTTTGTATGAAGGAATGGTATTCTGGGACGTAGATGTAGTGTGTAGTATATGTTACAAACAATCTAGGACTCCACTGATACATAAGGGTTAACTAATGCAAACCATAACATCAAGTCTACATAAAAATACTAATAATATAATTTAACACACGCATACACTCAAATACAAACACCATTTGCAAAACTGAATCAACTTAATTTAATCATAAAACAAACTGGATATACAAATCAAAAATTTCAAAAACAGTTGCTGTTAATTGCACGATATTCAAGAACAATCAAAAACAAAACAAATATTGAAAAAAAAAAACTCGTAGGTAATGTTTTAATTTGGTTACCAAAACATTTTGAGGAACCTGGATGCGGTTGATCGAATGTGGATTACTGTTTAGCGTTGTCACTGTGCGGCGCTGTAATTTGAATTTCGAACACATTGTTTTTACCGTTTCAAATACCAAATTTTGTAAAATAAATTTTTGTTATGTATTTTGTTATTTTTTTTATTGTTAAAAATTTGGAAAACAAATCAGATTTTAATAATTTGGCTTCGAAAAACAAAAGAAAATGTTATCTTTGGTGTATGTTTTTTCTTTGAAGTTGGGAAATTTCTGTGTTTGTTTTAGGTGGTAGGTTTGATTATGCGTTCGAATATATTAAAAGTAGCATTGGAAGAAATTAAACGAAAAGAAAACCATCAACTCAGCTACCTTTTTTCCAAACTTTCTAAATAACCGAAGAGAGATTTGATAACGATACAAAAAGCTTTTAGACATCGGAGCAGTCACGTGCAATACTTCTGTGATGAGTGAATTTTTTTTAAATTGGGAGAATTTGAAAAAAAAGATACAAATAAGATAATTTCGACTGAGCCGAAGAAGTCTTTTGAGATTAACTTAAACTGTCTTTTTGAGGGAGGACTCAAAGATAACTTGGAAAAGCCAACTAATACTTCTTCGTCGTACGTATACTAGAGTTGAGTCGTTCCGGACCTATATAGTTCCAGGAACTATGTCTTTACTCGGACACATTTCCTTTCGTTCCACAAACTGAATTCAAACATGTTCATAGTTCCGACAGCGATACACAAAAGAACGAGATAATAAAGTACAGCGAACATGTCTCTGTTTAGTTACAAAATGAAATAATCAAACACTCGCATGTGTATTGTGTTTGTGTCTCACATTTCCTATAACAATTCTTCGTAGTTTCACACATTTTGCTAGGTGTGGAGTATAGTGGACTTGTCATAGTTCCTAGTTCCTTCATGTCCGGCTGAATGTAAATCGTTCCGATCATGCTCATAGTTCTTAATAGTTCCACGGACATGGTTCCAGGAACTAGTTCCGACCGGAAAATGAACCGTTCCATTTTCGTTCCGCCTTTGGAACTGTTTTGCACAACTCTAACGTATACAGAAGAAATGGTTAAGGAAAAACACATAGCTACATTGTATGATATAAAATCATAAATAAAATCTCATTTAAACAATAACAGCCGTATTTATTAGATTTCCCTAAATAGCTCTGAACAGATGAATAGTTATGTAGTGAATAGCACTCTATTCTACGTTGAATAAATTCTTATTTATAAACCATTATAGCTATGATGTGTATATCTTACCTATCTATAATCTATAATATTGAGCGGTAATATCCAGGTGTACTTCACTATCGAAAACAAACCGGTCTCTGAAAGCCATCTATGTATTTGCCGGCGTACCAACACTCCCTTGTCATTTCACAGTAGCGATGACAAAAACCTATTCAGTCGCTATACTACCTAAATCGGCGTTCAGCATATTTTAGTTTTATAAATAAGGTTTCCTGTTCAGAGATATTATAAGAGGAACATAGCGCTATTCACTCCCTATTATGGGTTTATAAATAAGGCTGTAAGTATTTAGACCCTAGTTAACTTATAACAGTTTAATTATTGGCCTCGTAATGTTCACTCATATGGATACTCAAGGAGTTCTACTTCGTATTCATGCTCAATACCATACAAATTTCAGCTTTTGATTATAAAGTTAATAGTAAAAAACAATCTAACATCAATGACTAAGTCATCCAAATGTTTCATTGCTACTCCCCACCAGAGGTAAGAAGCAATTCGAGATAAAGGAATCGCCAATCAGCCTGTGGCGACTATGCTGTTTTGTTGTAATCTCTAAAATTTGTTGTTTGTTATTACTGATCCCATATCACAATAGTAAGTTATATGAGTGAACGTGATATTCAAGGGAATTAATTATGAAAAAGAGTATCCGTTAAGACTCAAATTTCGGTTGAAAAGCCATCTGTATCGACAAAACGTATTTTCGGGCGAATGGTTTTATAAATATAAATATGTAGATGAAAGTGTCCTTTCAAAAAACAAGCGTTTAATTTGAATTTTGAGCCCGCTAGCGGCGTCTTTGGTCTGTATTTTGAGGGAAAACATCTTTGGTGATGCGGCCAACATAAATGGCGAGCGCTACAGAACGACTATAACTAATTTCTCAATACCCAAATTAAACCGTGCGGACCTAGGCGACAAGGCTATCTCTCACAAAAGTAACGAAATTAGCCACCAAGGTCATGCGATTTAACTCCGCTGTACTTTTCTTGTCGAGATTCGAAAATCGTACTTCTATGCGAATAAATCACAATCGACGGATTATCTTCAGGTGAAAGAAGGCTATAACTCAAAATCAGCCCGCTCTATTCGAAAGTCATTGAAGATTGGACAACTCGGATCCATGGATGATATCAAAGGTTGCTGTAACTTTTTTATATCTTCCTTACCACCACTAGACTGTCGATACTCTATTTCTAAATTCATTAGATTTCTTTCCAAACTCGCTTCTGGTAGGGAATTTGAAGGAGACTCGGAGCTCAAAATCGCAGCGTACTTCAATGTACGTGAGGATTTGAGCTTAGACTCGACTCGGTACTCCATATAGGCTTTATAAATATTTAGCAATGCCTAAGTATTACTTAAAATAGCTGTATTATTATTGACTATTAAAGACAAGGTATTTTCTAATAGCTGCTTGGCGCTTTCACATGCAGTAGCTGCAATCCAGGATTGGCAGGCATCTTTTCTCTCAGCTTGCTTGGTGCACATTCGGTACCGAAAGCTCACTGAATACAAATTTTTCAATACTGATTTGTGCGGTATGGGCGGAATGCATACGAGAATTCAAATCCACCCACCAAAAGTTTTTTTGGCTGTAGCTAAAAAACGACAGCATATACTTCTTTCGATGCATGGGTGTCGCCAGTACTTCCTACTTTTTTGTGCAAACGCCATAAGGAATAACAAGCAATTAGGTACATTCTCATTTTCTGATGATGGCGTTCTATATATATGTACTTCAAATAAGGTTTTCATAATTCTCAGCAAAAAGTGAGGAAGATGAGATCAGTAACATTCGATAAAGCGGCAAATACCGATCACAGAAACTGACAAAACGAGAAAGCGGAATTAGTAAGTCGTAAAATTAAATTCTACAAATTTGCGGAACTATATTCCATTGGTCACATTTACTTGCATCTCTCTCTCCCTCTCTTCATTTTAAGTCGAAAATGCTTCTACGAAAAAGAGCACACTAAAATATATGAGCATAGAAGACTAGACTATGATTTAAGGAGATTTTTTTGGCTATGATCTACATTTCTGAGAAACGAATGAACTTGAGATGATGATTAGATTTTAAAATAACAATGCTCAGTTCCAATCATCAGAAAATAGTCAGGTAGTACCAGTACTTCGCATTTTTTCCGACTTTAAAGTGTTTTGTCTATTAATACCCAGAAATGTTTAAACAAAACATTTCATGTTACATTAAGTATGCACACATATTGTAAAGCAAATATTTCATTTAGTTGATGTTTACCTACATCAATTTAAATTTTCGTGTTGCTTGCTAAATAAACACAGGCCCTAGGTAATGAACCTCTATCTCGCTGGTCGCTGCTACCCTCATAACTCATACTCGTAATATCTAATGTATTCACCTTTTAATTCAACCAAAGTGAAAAGTTCCATTAATGACATCACATCGGACCCCGGGGATAATTCACATTACAAAAGCTGGTGCATACATTTATGTTTGCTTTTATCCCACATGTGCCAGAAATGCACTCTGGCAAAATCTGTGGAACAAAACAAAACAAAAAAATGCTTCCGCAGCCTGAGCTGCAATTTGCATGATTTTATGGAATTTATTATATTCTTTCCTTCTGCTGATGAGGCAGTAAAAATTATTATACGTTTCCTGAAAAAATAATATTCCCACAAATATGTACGTATGTTTTTGCCTTAAAGGCTGTTAAACTATACAGAGCATTATTTACGCTCTATGCATTTCATTCAACAAAAAAGAAAAAAGAAAAAGTCGGATGTTGCTATTTTAAGGCTATCTAGTTGCAAAATCAAATCAAACCATTTTTCTCCAATTTACCATCAATTCTGCGTGTAACAGAATATATATAGTTTAAAAAAAGCTAACAATACACATAAATAATAAGAGAAAAAAGTTATTGTAAATATCTACTTTGTTATGAAAATGTTTTAAATCATTCTCTAGAGAAAAAACTTATATTTTACAGTATTAATTTGAAGTAAATTATTTTTTAAGGTTTCAGTATTATCAAAAAAAAAAAAAATTATTTTTGCTTTTATCCATGTGTGTAAGTTTTCAAACGTTGCACTATTTTAAAAACCACAACCAAAAAACAAATATTGATTAAAATTATGGGTAGGAATTATATATTTATATATTCTGTTTTGTTTTGAATGAGCTGAGAATGATGAATGATGAATATTATATTCATATACATTTTAGTCATAGAAAAAAGGAAGAGTTTGTAAAAAAAAATATTAAATCAAGACATGGAATCTAAAAGAAAGACTTGCTAACCCGTATCCACCATAGAATACAAAGAAATTAACACTAAGGCCACAATATCTTTAAACGAGTTAAATTAAAAAAATTAATAAAATTTAGAGTTCTCATTATCCGCAAAATTAGACCAGGTTAAAAAAAAATTTAAATAATTTAATTGCAAATTTTTGTAAGAAATTTTTTAAAATTACATTTAAGATTGTTGGCTGTGCGGGAACCTCCGTGACTGGTTTGGCTGCCTGAAAGAAATATTTATTTTTTCATGGACTTTCATTTTTAGGTTTTGTAAACAAATTTACAAATGTTAATTAAACGAAACAAAGCAAAAAGGACAAGGGGACCTATGCATATATATCTAACATATTATCAACTACGAGTGAGACATACAAAGATACGCTAGTATTTTCATCAATTTTCAGTCATTTTCTTTCAAATAAATCATAAATTATGTAAATATTACCTGGAAGCGCAGATTTGGATCAGCTGTTGCAGCGGCTGCGGCTAAGAATGGATCATAGTACATGCTAAATGGAAAGAAAAAATTTAAAACATGATTAATTTTAAAGAAACCAACAAATTTGTTTCGTAATATGTGGAGAGCGATTCAATAAAAGCAAAATTCAATATATCCTTTTCTTTTCTCAGGATTTTTCGATGTATCGCATAAAAAAAAAAACAAACAAAAAAAAGTAACTATGATTGCATTTCTTATCCCTCCCCTTATCGAACTTTTTTATGTTTCCCTTTTCATATTTATGGCTAAGGGATTCTGGTTTATCGGGGAAAAAGTTGTTGTTTTGGGATAAGGAAAGAATTATTATTTAGGGTCGATACCTTTTTCTCAAAGTTATTACATTTATATATCATAGAGATGAAATAAGTTATTCCCTAGACGTGTTCTCTGTAAGTACAATCATTTCTTTCAAATGCTTACAGCGTTTTTGATAGATAATCAATTTTGATTTCAACATTATTTGAAAATACGACCCTTTTCTAAACAGCGACAATTTTAATAGCCTACTGAGATGCAATTCGAAAGGTAATGACGCGATTTCGAATGTTTTAAGGGAAAACATACAAAATACTTGTGAACGACTTAATGTTATACAATAGAAGCTCGATGAAATGCAATTTTTAAAAAGCCAAACACGAAGGTCAAAATTGTATGTTATGTATGCAGTCGTCTGCGATAGACTACTTCACTCTTAATTTGTCTACGACAATTGCAGGAAAACGAAATTGGATTCTGTAATCCTAACTAGAGTCAACTTTCTTGCACCTAAGCATATGTAGTACTTTTTCAAAGAGAAATAGGTTGTAAAACGAACAAAATAAAAAGAAGCAGCAAAAGTTTACACTTCTCTCCAGCTGGTTTTGGTCGACAAGTAGATGTAAATAAAACTGCGTAGAGTGAGGTAGAGAGTCTCACTTTGAACTTATTTAAATTGATTGAAGACAGTAACAAATAAACTTATAATGCGAGTCGAATCGCAAAGTGAATTGCATGGAGTTTCATCTGCAGAACCAACATAAAATCAATATTTTGTTTTATTTTATTTTTGATGCAATTTTTAGTTATCATAGATTGAAATTATTAAGTCTTTAGTCTGTCTTTGCTTGGATTCCATGTCCATTGCTTCTCACTATGGCATTCGAATGGACTCAATAAATGGTTGAAATAAAAACAGCTGTTTGCGATATATGTTGTTAGAGAGTGTTTCATTCTTTAGGTGAAGAAAAAAGTCCATGACAGACACCGTAGACATTTTTAAAAACCGATACCGATCGCCCATAGAAAAGATTCTTTTAAGGATCAAAAATCGACAGTTACCTAAGTCAACCGATTAGATGCTTCATTAATTAGCCGTGTTTATTGGTAAATGCATACAAAGGTTATCCCAATTTCCCGTACTGAGTAAAATAAATAAGGAACAACTGTTCGATTTTATGATTACGTTTAGTGGCTAAGTAAATTCCAAATTTAATATGAGATGCGTTTTTATCGCAGCTCAGCAAATGTTTGTTTATCTCAATAATGCACATTAGTACCGACAGCTAAAAAATTGATCTAACCAAAACTAAACTAGCAATCTCAGCGAATTGCTGAAAAAAGATTGGAAGCATTTATAAGAAAATGTTGGTTGTGAATACAACGACCACATAATTCCCAAATAATAGCAACAAATCTATGGAAACTTCGAGGTCTAGCGCATTTCATGGACGTGCAATTTGATGCCGATTCTGAACGGCTATGTAAGAAAAGCCTTTCCTTTCCGGTAGTGTGTCTCAGAGGACTTGCTAATTCCTCACGATACCATTGAAAGACGATACATTTGAAAAAATTTTATGATATTTCTTGAACTTGAGGAACCCATAACTCAAACTTTATAATCATAAATAGTTTCGTTATGCATGGAATTTTTCATTTGAATTTGAAATTATAATAAATTCATGCTCGACTCAGCCAGCACTGGAAAGAAAAGCTGGGGCCCAACGCTGTATTTCGTTTCGTAGGCTAAAAATTCCAAAAACGAATATTTCTTAATCGGACTCGAATCAACTATTTTGGAATGGTAATCCGAAAAAGGATTTTTCAAAAACGAAGAATTTGTTTCGAAAACAAAGAAGGTTAAGTATTTTGATCACTATTTTTACAGTGAGTGACACTGTTAAAACAGTGGTTGTGTTGATTGGACACATTTTTCAACCAACTAATATTTTGAGTGAAGAAATATTAAGCGGTCCAAACCAAGTTAAGTTTATTCCATAAATAAATAAAATGTAAGATTTCATCACAGGACACAGGGAATAGATAGGAAAATAAGATCACACAAAACAAAAACAGTTCGTAATGAATGCTAGAGTTCATTTTTGATTATTCCGACTTAGCTAAAAGACATTTGAACACCTCAGACGCCAAGCAAACTTCGTACAAAGAATAGTTAAAAAGTGAAATGAATCTTTGTCAACTATGAAGTTCACCTTCTGTCATGCATTTCAAAAACATTAGATTTTGACAGATATAATCACCTCTATCAAAAGACCAATCGCAACAATTTCGGACTACGAATGCCAATTAGAAATGTCTAAAAACATCTTCGAAATGAATGTTTTGCCACAGATATTTAGAACTTGTTAATAATTTTATCAACAGTGACAAATTTCGTAGCAAAACATTTACTACAAGAGTATCTATGGTGCTTCCTTTTTGGCATTCTTAGTCCAAAAATTGATACCATACGCACGGGCTATTGTGATACGCACGGGCTATTGTGATTGGGGCCATTATCGGAGATATGCAACATGAATTTCTATTGTTGCGAAACAAGAAAAATGCTCCATAAGTCTATTTCTTTGATTTCAAAAACTTTTTAACCGAATTTTCAGTTGATGTCTTGAAAAACAGGAGGGTTATAAAAAAAAATATATGCATGTTAAGCCAGTAGAAAGCACAATAAAAATAACACTTTGACAAACAACATCATTCCTTTTTGCTGCTGAGAAATGTCATAGTAAGAACTGCTGATAAAAAGTTGGAAGTGTTAACATGAAGATGACTGGGTATGAGCGCTTTTTTACGCCTGACATTAAAAAAAATTATTACAGTTACAGGATCTTTTTCTCAAAAATACGTTCAACGTAAGTATACAAGCATACATACGTATTTTTAATTATGAAATTTAAAACCTAAAAAACGAATATAGAAACAGACAGTCCTTTTCTCTTTAAATTGATAAGTGAACAGAAATTGGTTCGCAATGGTTCGTGAAATCTATAAGCGGAGCAGTTTTAATTATATTTTTCTAGATGCGAATGTGTACCATTTATACACTCACAAAAGTAGATATAGCACATATTTTGTTCCGGACAGTGATATGCATGTGCATCTACTCCGAAACGGGTAAATATTGAATCGACGGAAACGATTTCGAGTCATCTACGGTAGTTGTTCATTAAATTTTAGAAAGCAGCAAATAAATCCAAATTTACAAAGAGATCAAATGTTCCGTCAATTTAATGACAATTTTATTTTTTATGTTTGATCAAAACCTTTTTGACTCACATTCAATTACTACTTCCATTGCGCTGTTTTATTAATTACTTTTTGTATGAGATATTCTTTGAATGCATTTCACATCATCAATGAAGATATATAATTTGGGAGAGAATTTGTTTCAATGACATCGTTTTCTCTTTAGCGTGTTGAGTATTGCAGATACATCAAATTGTTTTCCACGGGTATCGCCTTTCGCGAGGAATTTACAAGTTTTCCGAGACTTATGCCCAATAAAACCGCATGGAAGTGCTTTTTTACAAAGCAAACATTTTTTCCCGACAAAATAGGATAAAGATAGAATTTATTTCCAAACCGGTCCTTCCCTCCTTGTTGTGTCCACCTAATTACACTATTTTAAATTATCGCTTTTTCAAACATGTATTTCAAATGAAATATTCATTAAAATTTTGAAGACAAAAAAAAAAAAAAATCGCAAATGTTGCTTAAACGTAAAAGTAGCTATCTCTTATAGGCTAGGTATGCCATGAATACTAAGGCAAGACGATAAAAATCTATTCTTTTTACTCAGAGACTAATGTCTCAGAAAATTAGAAAAACAAAGCAAACTCACGTATATTTACTTATTCCTTAGTTTTTTCCTTGAAAAAGAAATTTAATAGATCCAAGTAATTATGACAACATTTTTTTACTTTAGCTGGGACCGGAAGTGACACACACGAAACAAACCAAAACAAGGTCGAAAAAGAATTTATTTCTATTTTTTCTTTTTTAACAAAACAATTATTAACTTTAATGCTTGAATCGTGCGTTGGGATTCTTTTCACGTTGATGTCATTGAAAAATTAAACAAATCTGAAAAGAAGAAACGCTGAGCTTCTCTCTCGCGTTCTTCACTTAATGAATACAACAACCACTTATTTCTGGACTATTTGAATGAATAGATGAAAGCAAAAGCAATAATTGTAGACTTGCAAAAAGTTTTTGACTAATTTCTAAAAATTTTCAACGAAGTTGAATATGAATTACATACATAGGGTGGCGCAATAGAACTGTGAAACGCGACGCCAAGCGTATTTTTCACAACCATTCCTTGTTAGCGAATGGAGGGGCTCTACAATTTTCTGCCGGTTCCGAACGTCTAATCGAAAAAGCGCTTTTTATGACAATGAATTTACTATCGCAGGGTTTGCCAATTCCTCGCGAAAGTTGATATTCGTGCAAAAATACTTTTGGTTACTTACTTTTTGATTCATTTTCATTTACTGTAGGGATGATTTGAATTAGCACAGAAAAGAGCCAATAACCTGTTAAAAATGAAACTCGTAGTCCACTCGCCACCGACATGAGACTGTAATAAGCTATTCACACTGCATCAAAAACGATATAAGTTTACGTGAACATGTTTAGCTATTCACACGAAAAGTTTACAGGTTTTCGTTTGACATCTCGACCACTTTTGGACTCATATTTTGAGAAAAATCACTTTTTTAGTGGAAAAGAGTGATTTGCAATTAAAGAGATTGAGTTCAACACAAATTAATTTAATTAAGTACTTCAAAACTATGTGCTTGAAGTGAAAGGAAAATAATTTGTTACCACAGCTGTTTTGGATGAACTAATTCAGCTTCTATCCTGTACATCCACCACTCGTTTTGCTGTTTTGGGTTTTATTATAAACGATTTGAAAACATCTCTATGAAAATTTGTGCTTTGAGAAAAATGTATGGGAAAACTTGTTAAATTTTTGGAATTTCTGTGGAAACCGCCTCGGTGTGAATAAGTTATTAACCGCTTAGTCGTTTGAGCAGAGTTCGGTGTTATGTTGTTACTTTATAACTCAACGATTGAAAATAGAAAAAGAGTAGTAGACTATCTTCTTTACTGAACTTTTTCTTTCGGTATATTAAACCACTTGTGGTACGCGTGGTGTGATGGATAGCATGTCCGCCTGTCAATCCAGAGGTTCGTGGTTCGAATCCCAACAGAGGCAAAAATGTGTTTTCCACGGGTATCGCCTTTCGCGAGGAATTGGCAAATCCTCCGTTAGTATTCATTGCCATGAAAAGCGCTTTCTCGATTAGCCGTTCGGAACCGGCAGAAAATTGTAGGTCCCCTCCATTCCCTCACAAGGCATGGTTGTGAGAAATGCGCTAGGCCCAGGGGCTCTTCGCTCTGTTGCGCCACCCTATTTATTTATTTATTTATATTAAATAAACTTATTTATCAAGCTAAGGTTCAGCCCAAATTATTCCAAATTTTCTCTCCCAAAAAATGGATGTGCTGCATTTGTATATGCTGCAGTGCCATCTAGTGGTGAGCTACAACATACAAATTCCATTTCACATGGTGATCGGTGTTAAATGGCAGAGAAACTGATTTTTACAGTGCGCCATCTTGCTGTGAGTTTTATATTAAAAGCTTACACATATACACATGCTTTCAAATCACACTAAAAATAGGAAGTTTCGATTGCTATTTTTGTAAGTCTAAAACGTTCAACGCAAACAGTTTTTATAGCAAAACATTTCATTCACTCTAAGCACTTCTTTTTTTCTCAAATGTTTTCAAAAGTTGTCACTATAAAAATTATTGGCATTTGATAAACTAAAGGGTTATCCATTTTGCGGTTTCAAAAGTATAGGGTTGGAATTCGACATCTGTCAAACTAAGTTGTTAAACCAATTATTTTCTTTCAGCTAAAACCTACTACAAAAATGGTGTTTCTGCCACAGCTACATATCGTGCTTTAAGAAGAGATTACGGTTTACATAATCGTCCAAATACGGTGGGTATGTTTAATAAACAAAACTGTCGTATTTGGGGTTCCGAGAATCCTCAAGTAATTGAAGAGAGGCCATTACATCCACAAAAAGTCAGGAGTGATTGGACGTTACTTCTTCGAAAACGACGATGGAACGTCGAAAATTACCTCAAAAGAATCGATGCTTGCAACAATTCGCGTGGTGATCATTTAAATGATGTAGTGTTTCACACATAATGTCAACGTTCAAACTTTATAATAAAAAAAAAATATGTATCGTGAAAAACAATATTTTATATTTTTACGTTTGATTTTGAAACTGCAAAATGGATAACTCGTTTCATTCATCGAGTTATCAATAACTCATCGCATTTAAGTTACTGTTCAACCATAACATAGCTATTTTACAGTGTTTTAATATAGCGATATATGAGAGTACCCACACTGACGAGGCAAGACACCGCGTTTTCATACATTTGCTGTTGTCACCACGGCAGAAATTCTGTTATAAGCGTTTCTGCCGCTGCGCTGGCGCAACTGCAAAATTGCTTTGGTTTGGAAAAACTTTGCATCTCTATTTTTACTTGCGATTATAGGTACTATAAGGCAAGTCTTGCAATCGTGCAGAAAAAAAAATTTGAGATAACAACTAAATATGACATTACGATGATAGAGAATACGAAAAAAGTCGGTCCTACAATTCTGTCTGTCTGTCTGTGTGTCTGTCTGTCTGTCTGTCTGTCTGTCCGTATATGGATCTACAGCCTGAACCGCTTGACCGATTTTCTTCAAAATTTGCAGTTATGGTCTCTGGAATAGCCTACAGAGGGGTTTTTGAAATTGGGTCTCTAGGTCTTGAAATAACGGTACCTGCCATACAACCGATATGACAATACCTATTTTTCTCGAAAACGGCTCTAACGATTTTGATAAAATTTTACGTGAGCTATTATTTTTTAATAACTGTTCTAATGATGTAAAAAATTTTTTTGGAGAAAGCCTAAAGACGGTACCCCCATAGTACCGTTTTTTTCAAAACCGACTTTCTCGGTAATGGCTAACACGATTTTGACGAAATTTTATATTTAAGAAGTCCTAAGTTGTTTGAGAAAGATTGCATATCTTTGTTTGAAAAATCTAGTTTTTTCGAATTTTCATTAATTTTTTTAAAAAAAATTTGTTTTTCCGAATATTTTCCAAACGATATATTTGATTTATTTCAAATTTTTTGTCAATACATCTTTTAGCAAGATCTTAAAACTTGTGTACTTGAATTTTGAAAACCTAATTTTTTAAAAAATGGCTCTAACGATTTTGATTAAATTTTAAGGGTTTATATGTATAAGCAATTGCAAAAAAATGGCGTTTTTAGATTTTCGCTTGAAACTTTTGGAATATTTAATTTAATTTTTTTCAATACTTTTCGTGATTTAATTCAATTTTCACAATTAATGTGTAGTTGGCAACCCTGTAAAACCAAATATATTAAGATTGAATACTGAAACCTTTTGCTCAGTCTTAAGATTTTGGTAGTTTACTTAGCAAACGATCGCAAGTTCGTGCGACCCAGTCGTGCCCATTTTTTTTATAAGCTTGTGATATTTAAACATCGACAAATATTTTTGAAGCTTATAAAGTATACTAATTGAAAAAAAAACTCACCTAATGCTTTAAATTGTTTTAAGGAAAAGATAAATTTACATTCAACTCGACAAACGTTGAAAAAATATCCTTTTCATGGAACATTTGTTTACAGTTCTATTGGGAGGCAAACACTTTGAACCAAAGAAATGCAAAGTTGAAAATATAAATCAATAACCATTCTCCATTTCAATTATACTTTAAGGAGAAATAAAGGTTACGGAATATATTTACAGTTGCCAATCAAAACGTTTTATGGGGATGCACTGGCAATATAAGAATTTATCATAATTCTTCTTCAGAAAATAGCTCAGTAATGTTACTGAAAAGGTTAAGTTCAAAAGCTGTCTGCAAGTACCTACCTAAAGATTAAATCTAAGCAAAAAGGAAAGTATTCAATCGAAAATAGTTCGTTCCAGTTAATTCTATGAATGTTTTGACAAACGATGAGATAAGACAGTTGAGAGTTTACTTACTGACTTGCATTTTGTTCCAGAACTAGAAATAAGACTCTGACCATACAGAAATATCAGTTTTCAACATTAAGACTGTTTTGAATTGCTTTTAAATGCTCATCGGTGGAAACAAAATTTTAAGGATTAAATAAACTCATTCGGGATTAGTTTTCCCAAATAGAAAAATCTGTACTTCAAGACCTTTTCCTTTAATCGGCATGGACTGAAATGATGTTTAATGTTTTCAAAGTAAGAAGATTTGTATTTGATGTTGTAATGAGATGTTGGCTTTTCATAAAAAACGTTTATAAACAACACCTTTGAACAGAATGACGGAATTCATAGAACTTATGCCGGTATTCTTATATATAAATTGGAGTTCTGATGTACCTACAAAGTGTCGGATCCGTGTTATTTGTGTGAGGTGATTTGGTAAACCTAATTTAAGCAAAAACAAATACATACATGTTTTATACGAAAAAGTAAAATCAATAGTCTCTTGTATGCAAATGATGCTATTTCAAATTCATCAAAACACACACTTTACATAATACATACACAGTTATTTATGACCAAAAATATAAAATAAGAACTTTATCATGCACACCACCAGATCATCAACTATGTGCAATTGTTTGGATTTAATTTCGTGCTTTCTAGTTCAAATCACAAAGTTCTCTACAACAATTATTGTAAGGCTGAAAGCTTTCTCTTATTGTCATAGTTTTCAGTAAATCGAGCGTGCTAGCAAGTATTTAAACAAATTTATAGAGTATGAGTGATGGTGAGTTTACTTACGGAGTGAATCCATGCAAAGCATTAGCTGCCGCTGCTGCTGCTGCAGCATTCAATGGCGTTTGTAATCTCCCGGTTGCTGCTGCAAATGCTGCAGCAGCTGCAGTTGTAGCTGAAGAAGAATTTGGCGTAGGAAAGAGAGCCCTCGAACCTCCAGGTCTTTGTATCGGTACTCCGCGCATTGCAGCAGCTAATTAATTTTTTCGTGTTCATGTTCATGTTCATTTTTTTGTAGGTATTGGATTCATCAGGTTTTTTTTATGAAAAACAATCGTGCAGGTGTTAAGAAGGATAGGCGCAACATAAAAAAGAAGAAGAAAAAAAAAATAACACATGGAAAACAATTAGTTACATGCAAAAGTCAAACAAAATATACAATAAACTTATTTGAAGAAAATATATGAGTTTATAAAAAGCTTGAAAAAATTGGCAATGCTAAGTGAGTTTGTGTGTAGATAAAAGTGTGTTTGTGTATATTGTAGTTTTTCATTGAACAGTTTAACACTTCTAAATGCAGTTTCTTCGGGCGCTTTAACCCTAGACCCGTGTACTGGGCACTGAGTGCCCATTAAAATTTTAAAATATAAAAAAAACGTATAAATTGCTATGTAATACGCCTAAAGGTTTTTTTCTCACAAGCATACAGTGTTAAAGTACACGAAAATTAACTAATCGAATTGATTTTGTTGATATTCGGGGTAGGCCATGGTCGCGAAAGATAAAAGCCGATATCGTGTATGTGGGCACTCAGTGCCCATATTAGTTTGGAGTGCATTTTTATATTAGATTATGTGAGAATTATTCTTTTTCAACGGTTTTTTATGTTTTACAGTGATATTTTCATCAAGTTTGTTGTTGTTTTTATTGTTTATTAGATTTAGGCTGCAAATAAATCAAATAATTTGTGCTATAGCAAGAAAAAGGCAAAAGAAATGTTTTTCGTTTCATATAAAGTGATTTTGTATTATATCTTATAAATTATTTTGAAGTAAGTAAAAAAACTTGTGTAAGGTTAGTTACTTTTCGTTAGTCATGGATTTTTTTTTAGAATATGGATGATATGAGTCGCATACTATTCCTGCTAAATGCATCATCAAGTCGGGGTTTGACTAATGCAGAGCAGGCATTTTTTGACGAAAATTCGCGTTATGGATGAAGTAGTTGATGAAGGAGAAAGAGTTCATGAAAATAACTCTGAAGACGACCACAGTGATGCTGGTGCAGATTTCTCAAATGCTGATGATCCGAACTACGAACCAAACGAAGCTTTGCTTGACTTTCGCGCTTAGCAGGCTGGTTTTGATGGAAAGATCTTTTCCATCAGAGCAACATGGCCTTTTACCGGGCAGTTATGTCATTAGAGAGGTTTGAGGAAATAAGCAGATTTATTCGATTTGATGATGGAAGAACCCGAGCATTCCTGATAAGCTAGCTGCGTTTAGGCATGTATGGAACTTGTTTCAAAGCAACCTGGTTATTTTCTATCATCCTTCGAATGAGCTTACCAGCGATAAGCAACTCATTGGTACAAGGGGAAGATGCCCATTCAAAATGTACATGCCCAATAAGCCTGGCAAATACTGAGTAAAAATATTTTGGATTGTGGATGCTAAAACTAACTACCCCTTCAAAGTGAAGTATATGTCGGTCAGCAACCGGATGAAAATCGAACTGAGGGTATATCTCATAAACTCGTGATGCGACTAGCGGACAAGTATCTGGACAAATGAAACAACATAACGACGGACAATTACTGAGGGATTATGTGGCATCCCAGTGCTGAAAGAATTTTTGAAATCTGTCCAGTAGTTTCTAAGTTTCCGTTTCCAACCCCGTTCCTGTGGGAATCTTCCGTTCCCATGGAAATATGTGAATGAAATGTAAGTCTATCTCATTGAGGCTGAGGGATAATGTAACATCCTAGAGTTGAAAGAATTTTTGAAATCGGTCAAGTAACTTTATGGTTCCCGTTCTCGTTCCCGTTTCTGTTCCTGTGGGATTATAGGGATGAGATATAGTCTAAGTTACTGATGAAAGGAGATAGTGTAGCACCCTTAGTGCTGAAAGAATTTTTGAAATCTGTGGAGTAGTTTCTAATTTTCCGTTCCCAACCACGTTCCTGTGGGAATATGAGGATCAAACCTTGACAGGAACCATCTCTGGACTAAACTTTGTCTACCCTGAAAAGTTCATAAAAATCCACATACATACATCCTATTTTATATATATGTATAGATTTATCTCATTTTTCAATAAAAATTTATCAAATAATTTGTAAAAACTTAATTTCCATGCTTATTCATTATTCATTCCATATGTTTTATATACTTAAATTACTTTTTCAATAAACTTAATCAAATATTTTGTTGTTTTTTTAATTAAATACGCCCTTCTCAGCACACCTGCCTCACATTTTGTATGAAAACTACACTTGGGCACACAGTCCCCAAGTGCACGATATGTAGAAATTTTATAGTACACGGGTCTAGGGTTAAGGATCATGATCTCTAAGCGATCATAATTCTATCACTTATCAGCTTTACACTAATGAAAATGATACGCCAGTAGGGTGCACAATTTCGCTGTTTTCTTTCATGAAATTCTGATTAATTTTGAAAAACGCGCTCAGGTTTTCTAACTTACTTAAGAAATATTTATTCTAAAACTACGCGAATTTCTATCATCAAATAATTATTTGGTTCAGATTGATAATAACCTGCCAGTTTCGGACTGTCAAAAAAGCATTACCACTAACAACACTTATTGATTGTTGTAGGATTTTCAAACACTTATGACCAATTTTGAACTAAAAGTGAAGCTAGCTTTTGATTAGAAATACAAAACTCGTCGATTAGTTAACAAAAACGAGATTGCATTCGCAAGATTTGGGACTTGATGTTTTGCTTTTCTTTATACCTTCCTTGTGTAGCTCCAGTCGAAATCAAATATACATTTAAACAATAGTAGCATTATCTTCAATCACAATTAAAAAAACTTATTTGAAGTAAAATTGCAGACCCAGTCCAAAATCTCTACGTTTCTTGAGTCGCTAAAGGAACGCGTTATAATAAAGAAAAAATCTATTCGAATTCAGAGTGGTCAAGTGAGTAAAATATGCGATGAATGAAGTTTTGCTCGCTAGTTTCTCGATATATAAAAGCAATAAAGTATAAAGAGTATTCGAGTTAACTATTTCAAATAAACAAACTTGATAACTTTGTCGTACACGTTATTGATATCATAAGTTATAGCGATTGATCAGAATTTTTTTCAATTAGGCCCTCGATGCGACAAGGATCGAAAGCTTCGATAAATTTTCCTTTTGGTATTGCGTATCTCTATCGACAAGAATTTTCAAGGAAAGTAGTCATTGTGAATAAATCCTAAAATTTGACATTTGAGTTAGTTTCAGTTATAGTCGAACGCAAAAATACAGACGATAACGACCGAATTCAAAATTGAAAGTATCGAACAATAAGAATACGCAATACCAAATTTCATTTTCGACGTTCGACTATCGACAACCGTCGTTTATCGACAGCCAAACGACACTCGCAATAAGGGCCTTAGTTTATTTTATCATTAAAAGACATGGAACAAATGCTTCAATCGTTGTCGAAACTGAAAATTTGTAAGCGCTGAAGTCGAGATAATGGGCCTTTCCAATAGTTAAATTAAGAAATAGTTTAAATTTTTAATTAGAAACAAAATATTGAACAACGCTTATAACGTATAAGTTTAACGCAATCTTTTATACCAAGTACGCTGCTGCTCTGCGAAAAGGGTATCATATTTGGATAATTCTTTGACGTTAGACAAAAAGTCCTAAGTCAAAAACTGCAGTGTTTTTCGCGAAACTGTATTGAAAATATAACTATTATTTGCAAATTTGTTTGAAAAAGAAATGAGGGTAAATAAGAGACCTTTATAATATAACTTTTCTAAATTTTTAACCATATTTATAAAGGGCAACAATTTCTGAAATTTTTCACACTTTTTCGTCCAGCATTTATCTCCCGGGACAATAAATACTTGCGCGAAATTTTGACAGTTCTAATTTTTTTGTTTTGTGCATTTATTGTGCCATTTCAATTGAATTTTGTAAAATAGAAAATGAAAGAATTTTATTTAGATGAGTTTATTGAATACGAAGATGAAAAAGCAACTGAAAAAAAGAAAATAGCTTCATTGCTGAAAATAAAAGAGCCAATCGGTCATGAAACGTCCTTTGGTTTGCCTTTGCTGCAGATATGGGTTTACTCGAATTGAAGGAAGTTTTCCTTTCTTCTCAAAAGCTTCATCAAAAGTGCAGATGATGAGCAAATTACTGTCTGTCTGTCTGAAAGAAGTAATTCTTCTCCATAGTTATTTAAACTCATTTAATGGTAAAAACTCTAATTTGGTTTATTGCTTTATATTGTGACACTTTTGACTTGACTTTGATTGTCACTTTTTCTAAACAGCTGATAATCCTCTACTCAAATATTTTCCCTTGAGTATTCGTTCAAGATTTCGTCGTGCTTGTGGAGACCAACGAAAAAATCAGCAGCGTACTAGGCTTAAGACTAGTAGGCTGCTGAAACGAAAAGAAAAATCCCATACAATACGGAACCTTAAACGGAAAATTTCGTTCTCCTTTTCGTTGTGCAGTTCGCTGTTGCTTTGCGAAATGGGTTCTACGGGTGGACAGTTTTAGTTGTGTTCATAATAGTACTACAGAAACCTCACTTTCAAAGGACATCCCCTTTATGTGGACGGATAGTATAATTAATAAATCTTTCAAACCGTGACGCATTTTGCACATACTTTTGATATTTCTGAACATTTAAAATGTGATGCAATCTTCCAAGCGAAAATGAAATAATTAAAAACTAATTATGTAATTCTTTTCCCCCGACAAACTATAAAATAAATTACAAAACATTATTTCATAAGCTTATTACATAAATGTATTAAATTGCTGCTTACTCCATTAATATGCTTTAATTAAATAGGCAATTGCGATAATTAAATCGAAATTAACTGCCCGACTTAAGTCTTAAAAACTAAACGAAAATTAAAGCTTTTAAGCATTCAGTATTCCCCCACAACGTTTTCAGGGCTTAACGTTAAATATGTATGTAAATGTTTATGAAACTCTCCACAAAAACCACAAAGCCGATCAATCTCAATTTGTCCTCATTTTAAATAAAGTATGAAGTTTAATGCTTAAAAAGGTATGTGTAATAATATTAAATTGCATTTACATTCTATAGTTCAATCGCTTCAATCAAAATCGTTTATAGAACAATATTTATATATGTTTAAGTTTTTTTTTTTCAATTACCATGCAATCGTGCATATTTCATAGATATATGAATGTATGTATATAATATTTATTTAAATCCATCATTTAAAATGGGGAATCACACAGAACACTATTCATTATTTAAGTATATATTTATATTTTATCTTGCTGGCGATGCTCTACTTGTAAATTTTTAATGGAGAGCGTGCAAAATGGGCTATAACATTGTTCCTTATTCAGTACAGTCAAAAAAAGAAAAAAAAACTTGTATAGACCACACAATATATTTCTTTTTTTTTTTTTTGTATAGTAGGTATTCATTACAATAAAGCTTCATATTCACGTCGATGATAACAATACAAATAAAATCAAAACGAAAAACGATTCAAAAACTTTTTCATTCAACATACGACAGGGGGTTAGAAATGCAATCATAACAATCCTTTTTTTTATTTAGTTTTATGCGAAAAATTTAAATTTAAACCAAACGAAATAAACAGAAATCATAAGGAAAAAAATAATTCAAATGATATAATAAAAATAATAATTCAAAAAAAATAGGTTTAGTTTATTTCTTTGCTTTTGCTGAAAGTATTGAATTTTGCTTTCGTCTCGCTTGAGCGCTCTTGTTTTGTATTTTTTTTTTTATTTTTCTACTCATGTACCTCCGTCTCTGTGTGGCGGCACGTGGTGCTAATACTAGTGGTGTTGATGGAGCTAAAGGAGCTGCAGCTGGAGCAGCTGTTGGATTCATTGGTGAAGCACCGACGGTGGCACCTAAGAATGGCCATGTCATCGGTAGTCGGTAACCTTTTTTTAAAACACATTGACATATTTTAATTGACACATTTTTTTTTTTCGAAAAACAAAAATACAAATTAAAAAAAAAGCAGAGAAATTCCTCACGAAAAAAGTACGTATTCGCCGTGTAGTCCTATTCTTTTATCCTGCTTATAGCTTTTACCGGATCGTTAATTGTGTTAGAAAATTTTCAGAAAAATAAAGGAAATTGTGGATGTTCCGTTCCTTCCAAATTAAACTCAGGTTCACCTACTTGAATAAGTTAATTACAGTCGAACTTCTTTATATCGAGCCTTTGACAACAAACAATTGTTTCCTTATATAGAAGTTTCAATCAAAGCTTCAGTTTAGTTGGTCTTATAAACATATTTTCAGTAAAAATATGGTAAGATATTTAACAAATGGAAAAGATGTTTGTATTTTTTTTTAGATTTTATTCAAAAACGAATCAATTTTCGATTGGACATGTAAGCATTCTTTTTTGTTCGAATTTCAATTGGGTCACTTTTAAATATTGTGGAAAACTACTAAACGACACACCAAATACTTTTGCAACATTTTTCTCATTTCCACCCTTTCAACTTTACTCAATGATCGAATTTTTGTGAAAGGAGGAATAGCCGTACGCTTCAGCATTCTCGCAATCCTAACACGCAGTGGTAAAATTTAAATTGAAACTGTCGACTGTTGTGCAATGTGTAAATTTTCCAAGTATTAGTTCGGTCAGGTTAGAGACTTGAAAAAAAACTCTCGCGGAACCGACATTAGCTTGGGCTCTAAATTATAAACAAAGTGTTAAAACTCCCCATTGATCCCATGTGAGCATCCAAAGTTCTTCGGAATCAAAGACCACATTTTGAGGTTTTTTTTCGAAAACGGTATGTTGTAGAAGTTTCTGGAACAAAGTCGCAGATTTTAAAATCACATACAAAAATGGTAATTATGATTTTTTTTCTAAGAGTCACCATGTCTGAGATATCCTGATTGGAAGATTCACGTTACACATGACATGCACATATATTCCAGGTATTTACCACCCCTATTACAGATGACAACCCAACTGAAGATTGGGTTGTGTGCCCGTGTTATATATATGAGAAGACAACCCAATTTCAGTTGAGTTGTCATCCATAATAGGGGTATACATTGTCAGGCACTTAACACAAGTAAACATTAATAAACATCCACATCATTAATAAGATCCTCTCCTTTTCAAACATGGTTTGTTGTAAGAAATAAGGAATCTGAGTCGTTTTAGCGATGATCAATCTGTGAAGTTTCTGGAGTGAAACTTCAACATGCAGTCGTGCGTTGTATTTTGGCTTTATTATAAAACTTACTTTTTAAGTGTCCCAATTACAGAAGCACATATTCTCAGATAACCTTGGCATAGTCATTCCAAAACTGTCATGGTATTTTGCAACAGCATAGATTATTTCATACTAAAAATTCATACATTCAAAAATAGCCTTGGAAAAACCATCATAAGGATCTTTGGCTAATTTCTACAGGGATTCTATGAGTTTTAGGGCCGGTTTGTTGAGAGCGGGTTAAATAAGCAATTTGGTTATCAAGAATTCTTCTTAATCTATGATTAAGAATCTGTGATCACCAAAGAGTGTTTGTTCACCTTTTTCATAGCTTGGTTAGCAAATCATGGGATATTCAAAAATCGTTCCATTTTCCAGTCTATATGTCAAAACTTAATCAAGGAAATTATTGACAATTGTACATAAATTTTTTTATGATAG
Organism: Melanostoma scalare; assembly: GCA_949752695.1. NCBI lineage: Eukaryota > Metazoa > Arthropoda > Insecta > Diptera > Syrphidae > Melanostoma > Melanostoma scalare. The sequence goes on along the minus strand of OX456984.1, from coordinate 141,233,349 downwards.
TCAGTTCTTTTGTCGGTTGTCAAAACTATCGAGATTTGAATTTAATTTCATTTTAGTTTCAAATATATTTAGGTATGCCGACTCGGAAGACCTAAATAAAGAGCCCCAAATTAATTGCCAATTTAACAGAACTATGAGTGGGTCATCAAAGCAAAAAGCATTTAGCATAGCTCTCAAAGCTGCACAAGATGCAAAACCAGCATCAAATGCTCAAACCACAGCCGGACAACAGGCTTCCCATCAGGTTAAAGCTGAGTTGGCTGAAAAGAATTAACAAGCTGCTCGTGCTGCAGAAGCTGCATTGGTTGGAAAACAGCGAATTGTAGAACAATTTGAAAAAGAAGTTCACGAAGCTGAAGTTGTAGTACAAGAAGAAACTGCTTCCATACAAAACACCTTAATCAATGTAAATGCTGCCATGCAAGCTGCTCAACAAGCAACCACATAACTGAGAACATTGACTTAAGCATTGCAGAACAAAAAAAAAGAGGTCAAGATGAAGAAATTGTAAGTTTTAAAAAAGAAATACCTATTACGGTAGCAGCTGGCACAAAATAAGGAGGCGCATTAAACAAAAAGTTAAACACGCCGCTGAGGAACATCGCCAAAAAACTAAAATTCTCGAAGCGGAGTTAAAAAGAAAATTCTGCCATTTATGAGTAAATAAAATACCACTTCAGTCAAACCTACACTTTTTTTTATTTATTTTACTTATAAAAAAAAAACTAAAACTACAGCCAGAAGAGTACGCACCGCGAGGCTACGATGCGATGGTTGGGCCATGTAGAGCGGATGGACTCAAACGCTCCGGCTCGTCGGGTTTTCGAAAGCACATTGCAGGGAAATCGCTGAAGGGGAAGACCTCGTCTTAGGTGGCGCAATCAAGTGGATGAAGACCTCAACCGACTTAGAGTGCAAAACTGGAGAGAGCTCGCCCGAAATCGAAATCGTTATAGAAGGATGTTGGTTGAGGCCCAGGTTCACCCCGAACTGTAATGCCCATCTAAGTAAGTAAGTAAAAGTTTATTGTAAATAAAGCAAAACTGAGACACTTTTTTGAGCTACAGAATAGCACAAATAACCTAAATTGTAAACGCTTGTAATAACTACGTATATTCCCTAAGACTGAAAACCCTTAGCACTAAAAGAAACAGTTATATGGACGAAACCTACTGACAATGGAATAGCCAGATGTTTTTCAAAACCATGTGGGTAGAAGGGACTCAGTTGGACACTGACTTTTCAGAAAAATACTTCAGGTGGCAAGGTTACAGAAGTTATGCATATTGGAATAAATTATGGGGTTGAAAATAGCATCAATAAAAAAAAGTTGAAATTATTGATAGGCGTGACAGATAGGCGTACAATTTCTGACGTTTTGTGGTACAGCGGCACAATACTCGTCCTGTAAAAGACAAAATACAACACCAAGCAGAGATGGACTGGTACATATTATCACAGTCATATCAAATTCTAGGAATGTTTCAACTTTTTATAGTACACATGTGTACCATGCGTCCCGAAAATGTCAAGTGACTGATTATGTAAATACGTGGCTTAAATATGCATACTATGCAAAATGTGACTCTTAAAATTTCGATATCTCAGGAATGATAACTCTTAGGAAAAAAATCATAACGACCATTTACGTAGAGAATTTTAAGATCTACAACTTTGGAAACTTTCCAACTTTCAAGAAAAATTCAAAAATTATCAAATTTTGACTTTTGATCTCAAATAACCTTTGTAGCACAAAGAAGATGAATGGAGATTTTAAAAACTTTACTTGTAATACCAAACCCAAACTCTCCACCAATGGTTGGCTCTTCGGAAGTTTTTGCTATTTGACCACTAGTTTTATGTCTAGATTGACTGGATTATATAGAAACAGATACACAAATCTTCCTTAAAATGCGGAGTTCCCTAACATCACTATTAAAAAAAAAATTACATCGAAAAAGGCTTTTATAACGAGAAAAATGTGCCTACAATAAGTTATTTGAAAGAGAATTCCGCCATAGAACAACTCGTTAAAGATAATCTCTTGAAAATATGAAATTTAAAAGAGAGAGTTTCGTTACTGGAATGCTTAACTGTATACGCTTTAGCTTTTCATTGATTGCAGCCCTGTTTTTTAATGAATAAGATTTATAATCAAGTAAATTCAACACAAACTTTTGGGTGCGGCTGAAAATTAAAAAAATACTCTTAACTCTCGGCTTAAGTAACCTGATACAACGCCTGCAATTTAATGTGAACTGTAGTCTATAAAACTATCTATCAAGGGGCGTTGAAAAGTATTTCAGGATTGAAGTCAGTTAAATAAAGGGAACCCCACGTTGCGCATCAGTACTCTACCACACTATGCCAAGTGTAGTTCGCTATTGTTTAAACATATTTAAACTTTAACTGATTATTGGTTTAACTCGGATAAGAAACTTCACAATAAAGGTCAAAAAAATATATTTTTGAAGCTTCAAACACAAAACACAAGGGAAATTGTGGGATTAAAACAGTTTGCTATTCAATCTCTTCGACAATTTGATCCGATAAAAGCCAGTTCCTAGCTAACTATTTTTTTTTAAATAAACGGAAACCGAAAAATAACAACACTTTCGTTTATAACAAATGACAAATCAACACACAAAACAAAAGAAACACAAAATACAATTCGACCAAAAAAAACAATATTCATAGTTTTCTCAATTCAAAGAATGCAGTAGAGAAACGCAACTCGATTTGTAAATTCATTAGAAAGAGTAAAACAAATTCTCCAAATCATAATACGAAAACAAAAGAAACAATAACATACGATTAATTTAATTTTTATGCCACCTACAAAGGAACTTTACAACTTGTATATAACAATTAATTAATATATTAAAAGCAGTTCATATTTAAGTAAATTATTTTGTTTTTCTTTAATTATTTTAATTCTTTCATTAAATTGAAAATTTTAACACAACCAAACAGTTTTGACTTAGTAGTGAAAAAAAAACGAAAGAAAAAAAGTGAAACCTAAGAAACATGATAAAAAACTTGGTTTTTTTCTTCAAAAAATAAAAAAATTTAAATAAAAGAACGAAATTTTGAAATTCAATTAAAGAAAAATCAACGGATGAAATATATTTATATGAACATATATGTATAGTATATATATATATATTTATTTATTATGCTGCTCAACAAATCGATGCTTTTTCTGAATTTTTATTTAAAAAAAGAATGCTTGTCTAAAAGAAAATTTATTTCAAAAAAAGTCAAATGAAATAAAATTGATTTTAAAAAGAAAACGGAAAACTGTTTTTATTTTTTTTCAAAACACAACTTTCATATTGGCTTCTGTCACGGTGCAAAAAAGTTCAAATAAAACATTAAGATTGCTTTTTGAAAATAAAATCAAAAAAAGTAAAACAATATCTACATATTTTTCTTCCAAAAAATTTTGAGTGTTAATTTAAGCCTACGGTAAAGTCTGAAAAGTGTTAGCATTGCCCTGTTTTTTTTTTCATCTTGTACAATCATTTTACAAGAAAACCCTTCAATAAAATAAACATAACACTAAAAATATAGATTTTCAATCAAAAATTAGCATGACTTACCTTCGGGCCATTGTACGCAAACTGTCATTCGGCAAAAGAATTAAAAGAGAAAAAAAGAATGCATTTCGATTATTAGTTTTTTGGTGAAATTAAGATATGATCACGCATTTAAAATTTATATATTTGTATATAAAAAAACAAAACATTCAAGGAGTGTTAGTTTTTTTTTTTGGTAAATATCTTAACGTTCAATAGCAATTAACAACATACTCTTCTAATGTGGTCTACAGCATTTAACTTAAAATCAAAGTTTTCCTCAACATAAAAACATAAACCAATACAATATACGTAAGTTCCCGATATTTGAAACCAATGTCCCCAGTGTGAGAACGAAAAATAGATCGAATGTTATGTCCACTAGAAGCAACGACACCAGTGTCAGGTGTGAAAGGTCAATTTAACCATAAAGTTTCAAAAAGATTGAACCACACATTCTACTTGTGGTTCAACTGACTATCAACTATTTGCAGAACTATTTTATGACTTTAACCTCGATTATAAGCCATTATTCAACAGACTGGCTTAAAACGTATTCAATTAAAAGAAAAAAAAATTTAACAGCTATAGTGATACACATTCCATGCATATACCTCATTTATAAATCCGATTATCAGCATGCTCATTTCATAAAAGGACATTTTTTCTTCTTCTAAGAATCCATCTTTGAATGTAACGTATTACTATCGCAGTAAGACTGCATTTGCAAAATGCAAGTAAAACTAATGTCACGTGATCTGAGAAAAATTATATTGAAAAAAGAAAATGAAGACGAGAAGAATAAAATGAAACTCTAATCCATTTTTTTTTTTTCTTTTTTTGCAATAATACATATCTTGCGCGCAATTTTATATTCAACGTCACAAGCCTGTCGGGCTTCTGAATCAACTCGATTCTCCTCATTTTCAGTTAAGCTGAGAAGCTCTCATATCCTTTTTATATATTCTCCGAAGAAAGTTAAAATATGATCTTCTAAAAGTATTATGAAAATAGCATTAGCCCAAAGGACAATTTCCGTAGATTTTACTAACGTCATAAACTTCTTTGGCAACTGATGTTGCTCTGGAAACTGGAATCTTTTCATATTTTTAAATCCTTTCACAACGAATGAAAAGCAAAAGGTGTGAATTTAAGAGGAGTATCTAACTTTAGTTTTGTAACAAGCGCCAGCACATATACGTTAAAGAAGTAGGATCTGCTATATCCTGCTGTACTTTGTAGCCCCGCACACCTAGATTAAGACCGAATTTTTATAACTGAAAGAGAGCAAGTTTCAAAATATGAATATCACACAAAGGCGAGAAAAAGCTCCAATAGCAGCAGCAGCAGCTAACATAACATATGATAGGATTAGACGAGGAAATGATGTTGCTTATAATATTTTTCTAAGGACACCTTGCAGCAAGTGGTAATTTAGATTGCAGAGTAAAATCGTAACGTCACTCTTCTAAAGAACGACTTAATACCTTTGAAAAATATGAATGAGCAGCAGCTGTGTCATTTTGGAAAACATAAGGAAAAGATAAGCTCTCGTGAACGGGGAAGCTCCTGTATAAATAAAGAACAAATTCTAAGGAGAAGAAATGAGGTAATCTCTTACCTCACTTCTTCAGCTTAGCTTATTTATTAATTTTAATCAGAATAAATTTTTGTACTTGAAAATGGTGGGAAATTATTAAATGCTTGACTTTGTATGTTGGCATTTTTGTTCCATACTTTTAAAAGTTTTTTCTCCCAACACTAAATTTTTGAAAGTAATCATGACGAGGTTGAGATTATTTCAGGTACCTAATTAAGAAGTCTTGTATTTAAATTTTCTGAGTTAACATCAAAAAAAGGACATGAGATGGCAAGGTATTCAATACTTTTCTTCCAAATTCAACTATACAACAAGACTAAAACTCTGAGGTTTGTTTCGGTTTGAGTCAATCGTTTTTATTTTCTCTTCCATTTTTCATTCATTACATACTCGTAAGTTAAATAAGAAAAGAAAAGTTGAGCAACATTGCTGTTCGAAACAACCCCTGATATGAATATTTGAAAATTTTTTAACAATGTTAACAGTTTTCAAAAACTCTGCGTATTGAAGATATCACAAACGTATAACTTTGTTAAATGTTTTTCTGCCTAAATAGTCTATTGAATGTGTCATTTCTAAAGGAACTCGAAATTGAATGGACTTTTATTGCATGAATCGATTAATGAGCTAATTTTAAAGAAAAAACCGAAAGTGCTATTAAATTAGAGGGTGCAAATCGGAGATATGGGTTCTAAACCATCTTCATTCGTTTTTTCAATATATCTCGAAAACGAAGCAAAATTTTGGTTCAATTTTGAGTTTCTTTATATTATATGACATAATCAATAGACTAAAATATTTCAGATCATGTTTAGTGTTTATTTTTTTTCAAAGCACATTTTTCAAATGCTTAAGTTATTGAAAGAGGATTTTCATACGAAATAAGTACACTAAGGTAACATGTAATATGGAAATAAGGTGGTTGCCATCTCAAAACCCAATGGGTTATACCTATTAGACTTGTAGAAAAGCAAGCAAACTTGTGAATTTTTGCTAGAGAAGTTTTTTACACTTGTCAAAATTCACTTGCATTAAAATACTTGTAGTTTCATGTTACAGGCCTCAGATGAAACAGAGGGGCATCACTGCAAGCTGCCATCTAAAAGTTTGTGATATTATGAAATGGGGTTTTGTCTTAATAGTTCATATACACGTATTTTATTGTGCCGTTGAAAGCTATGGTTTGAGAATGAGAATTGAGCCTACAAGTAAATAGCTTTTTAGTCTACAAGAGGGACTAGCGTGAGTACAAAATTGCTCACATTTAATATTTTGAAAGAGCGGTGACCACGAACAATGTAGCTTTTACCGAAACTATCGTTTGAGTACAACATTGCACACATATTTTCAGTATTAATGCGACTTATCCGAAAAATCTTTCAACCCCGAAAGCCTTAAAATGAATGCATCACTTATACGGAAGCCTTAAAATTTAAAGAGGGAATGGTTGTAACGTGGCCCTCACATGTAAATTGACCCCCACCAGTATTTCAATGACTTAACAACGCCACATAGTATGACAACGGGATGCTCGCACCATGCTTCTAATTTAGGCCCTTATTGCGAGTGTCGTCTAACATTCGATGCGACAAGGATCGAAAGCTTCGATAAATTTTCCTTTTGGTATTGCGTATCTCTATCGACAAGAATTTCTGTTACTGTGAATAATGAAAGTGGCCATTGTGAATAAATGCTATAATTTGACATTTGAGTGAGTTTCAGTGATAGTCGAACGCAAAAATACAGACGATAACGACAGAATTCAAAATTTGAACGTATCGAACAATAAGAATACGCAATACCAAATTTCATTTTCGACGTTCGACTATCGACAACCGTCGTTTATCGACAGCCAAACGACACTCGCAATAAGGGCCTTAGTATCGAACAAATGCAGCAGAGAGTATCGCGTTTGATTGTCATTTTTTTGAGTACTGTGATTTTATTTCGATAGTTGTTTCAAAATAGAAAGTTTTGGCTTTTGTGTTCGAACATCGGGTATATTAAACTGTTCGCCTATGGAAATTGAAAGGTAAAATATGTAATTACGCTTTTCATAAATATTTTGGGTATGTTTGCTTAAATATTCGTAATAGTTGTAATTTGGCCCTCTCACAATGGTTGAATCGCGGTCCCGGGGGTCACATTACATGACAGAGTAACTCGTTTACAAATATGGTTTCATAAAACGCAGACATGCAGTGTATTATCTGCGAAATTATTTATTTCAATGCAGACCTTGAGATGGAGAGCCATGGGTACAGTGCAAGAGTTGCGACATATGAGCTCGTGTAGTCTGTGCTCTGTGGAGACTCTGAAGGGGACTATTACATTAGTGATTTTCGCCGTTGCAGTTGTGCAATACATTTAATATGACCCTCCAGGGGGACACATAGCCATCACGTGATCTTTAGAAACCAAATTTGACTAATTAAGAATTAATAATGCTTTCGATTATACTGTGTTAGCTTCAATCTATTCCTTAATGAAACATGGTTAAACAAATGAATAAGAAGTCCTATATTGTATTTCTTAGGTCCCTAACTCCTGCATTTTTTAATTAAAGCTTCAAAAACAGAGTGGAGGGCCACATTACCACATTCTCCTTTACATCTTTTATTAAATACATAAAATAAGACACACCCTAAAACTCAACCTTGTGGGACCCCAATTTGCAGATTAGCTCCAGGCTTCGGTTTTATACTTCACTTCCATAACAGTGTCTTAACAACAACAGTTTAACAATGCAATGCCTTGAAAAACAGCAAAAAACAGAAACTTTGACAACGTATTTGGAAACAGCAATAAAAATGAAGTCGTTTCTTTTCTTCTATTTGCATCAGATTAAACCTATAGGACGAATTGAAGATGAATCGTAAAACGATTCGTTAATGATACATTGAAGTTAGCCCCATTATGTTCCGACTTAATCAACATTTACAAGAGGCGTATATACGACGTACTGCCCGCGCGCGGCATCTCATGACGACTTCGCTCGAAAAGAAAATGAGGAATATGTTTTTTTTTTCGAGCGAAGTCGTGAATAAACTCAAAAGCGGAAACTACTAGTAATATCATGTATGTTTATGTAAAATGTATAAACCTCACACAAAAACATAACAATAATTATTTGCTGTGGAATACGGTTACATCAAAGCATGACCACGGGCATAAAGAAGTTAAACTTCGAAAAATTATGAAAATTATGGAAACTCTAATACCCATTAATGACCGACAAGAAAGTAACTAGCTGAAATATTTCGCTGCACTTTTACCTAACCATCACCTTTATTCATAAACCCAAACCAAAAAAATAGTTTTATAAGTTTCCTACAACATGCTTTATTTACTTGCATTACCATTCCCAAAAAAACAGATATGAAATTTGTTCGTGCTGAATATTTGAGGATGCACATGCCGAATGTTTTAATTTCAAAACTAGCACATTTATTTTGAAACATAAAACCTACTTATGTAAGCTACTTTATTTATGTGTTAATAACTTCAGTAATTTATACATTAGCATTGTATATATATTATTATATATGTGTTCTTTTTTAGTATTTTTATTTTTAATTTGAGTTCCATTCTAAGAATAACAAAATTTGAATTACAGTAATATTGTTGTTTGCTTTGCTCACCTAGAGCTGGAGCCGCAACGGCACCTTCTTTTGTTAGACAAACTGATGTAAGGTGATCAACGAAGATAAAAATGGAAAAATTAAGAGAAAAAAAGAATACAAATAAAATTAAATTAAAATAACATTTAAAAACATGGTTTTCTTAATTTTAAATAAAAAAAAATAGTAAAATTGATAATGAACGTTGGATATTATTCCAAGCGCAAAGAATCGGTTTAAAATATTAGTTTCATAGGCAGATAGAATTTTCTTTTAGATTAATTAATCAGCAGCATCAAACTTACTTACTAACTAAATAAAGGCTACTAAATCTAAAGCGAAATTAAAAGCTATTGTTTGTAGAATTTTCAAGAACCCTGCCATAGTGGTTTTCATCTTTCAATAAATTCAAAGTAGCGCTTCTTTGTCTTTAAAGTGTCGCAAACATTTTTGATATCTTTAATAGTTTGAATAAATTTTAACGTAATGAGCTTTGATTCATTAAAAAAATGCGCAAAAGAGAAAAGTTCATTCACTCTAATAACTATGAAAGTCACTTTCATTAAAACGAAAATAAGGACAAGAATTCTAGCGAAAAAAGGAAAATAGTTATACACATAATCACACACAAAATGAGTCAAAGCTTTTATCTAATTTAAAGAAAAAACTGGCCAGAATAAAAGCTGAGATGAACTCTAAAGCCGGATGATTTGAAGAGAACGAAAAATGTGAAAGTGTGCAGTGTTTTTCGAAAAGTTTCAAAGTGCTATATGGCAGCATTCGTTAAGGAAAAAGGTACTGTCGAAAGTAGGCGCTGTTTGAAAGCCGCCATTTTAAAAAAGTTTTTTCGTTATTTCGGAGTAATAGAACTTTTGGTTGGCAGCAATGTTTCCATTGACAGCCATTTTGTCATCTGCCATGTGATTTATCTTTAGTTGTGCTTGCCGTATCACTATGAATCGTCTAATGCCTGAACAACACATGCAATTGTGCAGATTATTTACAAAAAACATGGTTCCATATTATGGTGAACACAATCGTTGATTAATTCGATTAACGATGGAACAATTTATTTCAAATAATAATCCTCACCATCTGAGGCGTTGAACAGGGCGTACAGAATTGCTGATGAAGCGCAGCATCGGGACAAAACCGAATTATTTCTTCCGCTTTCGTGAACAACAATCACGAACAATTTCAGTGCAAGAACTTGGGTTTCTGCCTTACAAAATCAAACTCTTGCAAAAACTGAAGCCGCACAACAACATGGGGCACGGAATTCAATCAGTGAATGAGCTCGAGTAATCGAAAAGTTTTAGGCAAGGTGATGCACTGTCATGCGACTTCTTCAACATCGTTCTTGAAAGAATAGTGCAAAACTCCCACTTCAACACAAGAGGCACAATCTTTCAAAGATCCGTTCAATTGCTCGGATATGCCGACGATATTGACATAATTGGAAAAACGCAGCGTGAGGTGAAGTGGAAATCTGTTTCTGAACGCAGCGTGATGTCAATGGCGCGTTTATGAGCATTGAGACGGAAGCGAAGAAGATGGGTTTAGTGGTAAATGAGGGCAAGACCAAGTATATGCTGTCATCAAGAAAGGACACCCAACACCGACGTCTTGGACAGAACGTCACGATAGACAGCTATAACTTTGAGGTAGTTAAGGACTTTATCTACCTAGGCGCTGCTATTAATTCAGACAACGACACCAGCGCTGAAATCAAACGAAGAATAACTCTTGCCAATCGCTGTTTCTTCGGACTAAGAAGGCAATTGAGTAGTAAAGTCCTCTCTCGAGCGACTTAAGTGTCCCTGTATAAGACACTTATCATCCCGGTTCGTATATATGGCGCAGAGGCATGGACCTTGTCAAAGGCAGACGAGAACGCTTTAGGATGCTTTGAGAGAAAAATTCTTCGGGTGATTTTTGGTCCCGTCTGCATAGATGGAGAGTGGAGAAGAAGATTTAACGACGAATTGTACGGGCTGTACAGCGACACTGACCTTGTCAAACGAGTCAAGGTCCAGCGGCTTAGATGGCTGGGTCATGTAGAGCGAATTAACACCAACGCTCCGGCCCGGAAAGTCTTCGAATCCAATCCCGAGGGACGTCGCAGTAGAGGAAGACCGCGACTCAGGTGGCACACGCAAGTAGGAGAGGACCTCAACCAACTTTGCGTGTAAAACTGGAGGCAGCTAGCTAGGGACCGAGCTGGCTGGAGAAGCATGTTGGTTGAGGCCCTAGTCCAACCCGGACTGTAGCGCCACCTTAAGTAAGGAAGTAAGTAAGTAAGAATGAGCTCAAGACGAGATTGCTATTGATACCGCTTTTAACAAGAACATTTTATTAAAGGGAAAAATCATTTTTAATTGAATGGCTACTTCAATAAGCAAAACGGACTCTTTTTCGACCCATACATTTTTTTTCCTCACAACTTATCTTCTATTGAAAGCCTATGATAAGTTCCGCATAGACGAATTAGATTTTTTTATTCTGCCGTGTAGTTACCGGTTTCAAATGAGCACTACATATTTTTCTGTCTTCTCAAAATAAATTATTACTAAAAAGCAACAATTAGCAACGTATCCAGTCTATACTTATTTATTTGTTTTTGAAAGAAGTAGTGCCAACCTGAAACAATTCATTCAACCGATTTCTCTAGCAGGAAGTTTTTTGTAAGCTTGTCCTTCCCAAGAGCTTTTTCAACGCGATTTCCTGTGCTAATTTGAAATTAAATGCTTTGAGTATCGGAAGTGCACCCACGGCGCGGGTGGGGGATGTTGGTTTGTGTAACACGAACTCAATCTACTCATTTGAGCGCTGTCATTCTACGATTGAATATATAGACACAAGGCTGACACCAAAATAGCTTTTAGGCTTTACCAATCAAAGGCGATATCACAGAGATTATAGTCCAGACAATTAGAAAAATGTGTTTCTTAAGGTGCGTCCACACTATGCCGAGTGGCAATACCGACTTAGTGTGGACGTCCCGATCGGCCTTCCTCCTTACCGAAAGCCGAACCGAATTCGAACCGAATGAAATGGATCCGTATGCCGGTCGGCATAGTATGGACGCACCTTTAGAGGTTTGCTTTTTAATTTATAGCACTGTCTCTAATGATAATCATAATCACTTTGACAAAAGGGAGTACATTTTTACGTTTTGCTGTTTCACTTCAGAACAACGCTGCAAATTGTGCAAATTTGTTTTGAAAATCATAGTTCAGTTCACAAAGCTTCCCGATTATGCTTCTTGTTATTTTATACGTTCAGTTTTTAAATTGGCAACACTGGTTCTAGTGATTGTCAATTTGACAACTAGTGGTATATTTATGTCAAGTGCATTTTTCTACTTCACAAGGAATAGACTAACTTCAGAACAAAGCTTGTAATATTTTTTTTCGATATACGGCCAGTTTCCCGAAAAAGTGATCGAAAATTTGACCCCCCGGTTACCATACATTAGAGACAGCGGTAGGGCCCGTATGCCCGATATCGTTTCTGTTTCTAACCACTTTCCAGTATTTTTGAAGCACAAATGTTTTCCTGTACTTAAATGAGAATGGCTTTATAAATGTCTTGAAATTTTAAGAGTATTTTCCTTCTACGACCTCTAACGATCGCTTATTCCGCCTTTATCACAAAAAGCAAAAATTAATTTAGATTTTGTATGAACTGCTTTCAATAAAATTAAATTTTACCTTTTGTAAACATCAATTCAAAATATAATTATGTAAAGTTCAAATGACATACAGGTTATGAAATTATTGAAAGAAAAACCACTGCGTTGAGCTCCTGATTATTTTCAATTACCAATTTTAACCAATCCATGAACAAATCTAAGCTCATACCTACATTTTAAAGCTAATATAACATTTAATTATCAATTCCATTAACTCGCTGCACAAATAAAATATATGAACTTAACTACAAAAAAAGGAACGTACACACACCATTCTTTAGTCCTTCATGTAAATTACCAACCACACAGACAATACAACACAAGGAGACTGGCGAACACATTTTCAAAATTATTTGAATATTTTAAAACAAATTAAATGTGAAATTTTAAGGGTGAGAACTTACTGCCGTCAATTTTGAAAACTTACTAATTATGCGAATGATAATAACAAAAATGACGTGACGAAACCGAAACGCTTTAATTAGGCACACGATGTAAATTCAAATTAATTTCAAATATAATTCCGGATGATGGTTTCCTCTTTACAAAAACTCATCACCACGCGTGGCAAAGCAGAAAAAATAATAATAATTTAAACACAAACACAACGCATTTCATTCGCTGATGATTGGTGTGATAGGTAAGACGTCCTGTTTAAAATTCAAATTGCAAAATTCTATTCGTATACTAATAATTTAATCACGAAAGGAAACAGCAACAACAAACATTGAAACAAAACGCAAAAAATTGCTGATTTCAAATCTCTCTTCTTTCCTGTAAAAGTGAGGAATGAGGAATGAGAAATGAGAAATGCGAAATGGAAATGATTTCATTTCCTTTAGCAAAGAATATCCCTTTTCAAGCGCTATAAGCACAGACACGGAAAGTTTTAGTGGACTACAGACTGTTTGGAAGTGTCTGTCCCCTTAAGGCTGCCGCCATCCCATTTAAATTGCTTTCGTCTTCGATAAATGCTCGGTACACCATGTACATATATTCCCAAAGAAACTGTAAATGAGCGCATTGATGCATGAATCCTTTTGTGTTAACTTTTGAGGAGGTCTCATTGCGGCTGTCATAGTTAAAACGTAGCTTATTAGGATTCGGAGGGTGCTATTAGTTTTTGTCATTTACATCGGACATTGGGCTTCGCCTTTGGGGAAATTGACTATTATTTTATAAGGAGTATGTATAGTAAGTTCGTTTCAATTTAGAAGAGAGTGTGCTTTGGTTAATTAATTGAATGTCATTTGGGACAATGTTGTCATTAAGATATTTTGGCAATGTGCAAGGTTCTACTTACTGGACAAGAAAGTGATTTATGAAACGGAATTGGTGTACTTATGACAAGAATATTTATTGAAGGGTTTTATTTTGCGGTGATATAATTAATCGAAGTCGGTATACTTTGGGAACATGCCACCGAAAGGGTTAACGAAGTGTTTGATTTAATTTATTATTATTTATTACACCTATTTGACTTTGATTAACCAATAAAAAGGAGAAAAATTTTGTTTAACAGTTTTTACACAATATACACACTTGATTCATTCAAAATCAGTAGAAAATAAAGTCAAACTCTCCCATGGGCCGTACTTTTTAAATAGAATTTTTTACTATATTGAGTAAACTACTATTAAACTAGCAATTGTTTAAACTCAACTTGTACTTTAAGTTCAATATATGAACTGTGCAGCAAGTTATAAATCTATGTCAAATTTTAGTTAGTGATTGCATTTAAAATACTATTAAAAACAAAATGGCAATTATTGAAAAAACAATTTTTCAGATAAAAACTATATAAACCAATTTAAGAGTTAAAAATTTAACTGACAGCAAAAAACTGCATCCGATTCAAGAAACTAAACATAAAATATTATATACAACAAAGTTTAATATTAACTTGAGGGACAAAAAATTCAAATTCAAGCATTAAAAGCAGACTCTTTTAACAAAAGTAAATAAATTTTTGAAAAATATCATTTGGAAAAATGCATGAAATTCTTTATTTTTTGCTTTAAGGAAAATAACTGCTTTTCTCTTTTTGAAAAGCAATTTTCTTAAGAAAAAAAACAAAAAAAACAAACAACTTAAGTAAAAATAAAATAATTTTTTATTTATTCAACTTACCATTTGGGACTGTTGGCACTTTTTTGGTTTGTACACGAGCTGTTGCATTGTTCACCTATATTGTTTATTTTATTTTTTGGTTTATGTGTATATTTATTAATTTTTGGTTATTTGAAGGAGAAGAAATATAAATAGATTAGTGAGTTGATAAATAATATAATTTTGTTAAAAGTACTTTAAGAAATAAACAAAAAATATAAATTTAGTATATCGGACGGATACAACAAACTTATACACATATACTCGAATTTCTTAGCCTCTGTTTCAATATTCTAATCAGGGTTGCGAGTTTGTGAATTAAAAAATCCGTATAAGCTATAAGCTAATAGTAAGCTTCAGAATTGAAAAATATTAAATTCACAAGCTAGTTTATGCATTACGAATTAATAAACATTCAATTCATAAGCTAATTTGAGAACTATGAAGTATATTTAATATTATTCAATTCGCAAGCTAGTTTGTAAATTAAGAATAGAGAACGATTCAATTCATAAGCTAGCTTGTAAATTGATATATTCAATTCACATGATAGCTTATGTATTATCCGGATTATGAATTGGAAAACATTGTGTTGTGAATCGATTTTTTCCAATTCATAATAAACTCATAAGCTAGCTTATGAATTGGATATTTTTAATTCATAATTCACAAATTAGCTAATGAATTGAATTTTTCTCAATTCATAATTCTCGGACTAGCTTGTGAATTGAATATTTTCCATTCACAATTCACAAAATAGCTTGTGAATTAAATCTACACTTAAACTATAAATTAGCATAAGCTTTTACAACCCTGATTCCAATACAACAAGTTTTCATTTCAGTGTCGTTGAACGGCTAATTTTTATTTGTCGTTGAAAAGAAAAAAATTGTAGGTCAAACAGAGCGGGGAGCCTAGGGCACTACCTTATTTTTGTCAACACAAATAAAAGTTAGATTTTCTAATTTGGAGCTCAAATTTTTTTCTTTGAATAAGGAAATTTTTCCTTAGTCGTAGACTGCTCCTAAAAAAATATCTGTAGAATCTTGTCTGAGGTGTCCGCATAATCGCGCAAGATTTTTTTTACTGAATGAAGAAAGTTTATTCTACGCCGTAGACTGCAACTAAAAAATAAAAGCTGATTTTTGTCTGAGGTGTCCGTATAAGAGAAAATGCTATGATTTATGCCGCCATTTTTAAACGTGTCCATTAAAGTGAAAGCGATTCAGAAGAATTCTTGCTGTTATGAGTCTTTGTCGATATTTAGATTTCGATCTTGATGCACTTCTTCCCTGCAAAATGACAGTGACATTTATGAACTCTTCATTCGCCCCACTATCCTTGGAAGGCAGTTTACATTCTTAAACAAATTCTTTCATTGGTTTCAATTTCTCTTGGTGAATATACGCTTCTATGTACACTAAAGTGACTGCAAAAATCGAATTGTGGAAATAGGCCGGTGAACCTCAAAATTTGAGCTCGATTGAATAATGGAGGACGGTATCCTCTTAGTTTCGCAAAAAGACTCTTTTCATTGCGCCAGTGAATTTTCGTAGTGCAAGTTTGTTTTTGCATTGAAAAGGGTTTGTTCAAATTCCAATTTGAAAAAATTTGCACTGATAGGGTGAGTGGTTTCAAAGATAATGAAACCATAAGGAAAATTTTTGTCGTGTGGTATTGTTGAAAGGTCGTCAAATCAGATAAAAATCTGTAGCGAAAATTAGAACATAGTTTGAGTCTTCAAATGCTATTGAAATATAAGATTGTGTCAACTAGGTTCGCTTACAGTGAAATGATCGATTTGATATAAGGTACTATAGATATTATATACAAAGGTTTGGCGTTGGTTACAAAGAACCAAACTTGAAAGATCTATCTGTCTCAATAATTTGATGTAATATGGCATTTCTCATTTCGTTTTGTGTACTTGATTTCGGCATCAAAACCAAAGCTGACCAGGGCCCTACTCCACAAAAAAATTTATCAACTTTTCAATTATTGCGCTTATAAAATTATGTACATCGTTTTGCAAAGTGAAAAGTATTTACGTTCCACAAAATTCTTTGCCAATTTTAATTTGCACTTTGTAGAAGAGAACTTACGTGGAACAGAAATGGCAAAGAGAATATAAAAATTGCAAAGACTTTTCAAATTACGCTTATCAAATTCAAGTTATCACTTTTCGAATTTTATAGTTCAGCTTTGCAAACTGACGAAAAATTTGATGAACGCAAAGCGAAAAGAATATAAGTTGTTTCGTGGAATAGGGCCCAGGTTAGCAGTTTGGGAGACAAAGCTAATTTACTTCGCAGCGGGTATAAGCATAATCAAGTGATATACCCAATCCAGCTAAAATGTTGACTATCCAAAAATCCGCAAAGGGTCAACATTTTATGGGACTCGGCCCATTTCCGAAATACAATTTCCTGCGGATACTGTAGTGCCCATACAAGAGAATATAATAGGAACAATTTATTAAAAAAAAAACTATTCTTCCAAGGATAGTAAGCCGAATGACGAGTTCATACATGAAACAATCGTTGTTCTGGAAAGAAATCAAATATTTTATTGCTCTTTATTTCAATTTTCAAGAACTCATTGACAAACTACCGAACTGAGAGCATTTTATCTTATCTCATTGTCAAAAAGTGCTGTTATCAACTTGCTACTGAACAAAATTGAGAAAATAAACAGAGTTTCTTCGGTGTCTTTTATCATTCCAACATTCCAAAAACTATCAAAACAATATTCAAGATCTGTTCTAATTTTGTGCATGTGTACAAATCCACAAAAGGTTGTTTTGTTCGTGATTTCGAAAGGAAACATAATCTCTATTAGAAGATTCTTGTGAATAACTGTTCAAGTTCAGGTAAAAAATTTTCAAAATTGCAACGTCTCCAAAGCGTATTTGAAAATTTCAGTATGCATAACTTCAATTTGTTGAACCATCCTGCGAGGAAATGAAAGTTCTTCAATATTGCCACTTGTTTGCAAAAACTCAAAAGAGAAAAGACATATGTACATAAGAAAATAATTATACATTCATAGGCCTCCTTCAATTCCAGATCCTCAGCATGTTCTGTCCACACACTCCAATAAAGATAATTGAATAGCATTGAAAATTTTCTTGGAATAAATGAATTTTGTTGACCGTATCATGAACATGAAACACATTTTCATTTTATATCGTTGCATTTGTTGGATACCATCCAACTAAAATTTCACTCTGCACCATAGGCTGTAGAAAAAGCAGAATCAAAACGAACCCCTACAGAAAACCACATACTCCTTTGTTATTAAAATAGCCATCATTGAATGTATTTGGAATATAGACTAACCAAATAATGAATACACTGCTGTTGCTGCACAGCCTCTCTAAAATTGCAAAACACATTCCATACACGCAATTTCCATATTTTCCTCCCACCTGCAAAAATACACAGTATCCATAGTCTTTTCAAAGTTCGGCTTTTAGTCGAACTTCCTGCTTCTGAGGTTGGAAGGTTACACAGTGCAACCATCAGTAGCTACAGTGGTCAACCACAAATGATTTTTTGTTTTTGCTAAAGTTACAGTATCGTATCGGGCTAATCGCCTGTCACTGTTGTAAGAGCCACATCGAAACTCAAATACCCTACTCTTTATTATAAATAAAACTTAATTTAACCAACAACCAGTGTGAGAGGAGGAATGGTGAGCTCAGTCTAGAAATACTCGTACATCGCACTACAATAATCGTAAGGCTCTCGCCAATACCGACTTCGAATTTATCGAGTTCACAAAACATTTTACTGATATTATATAAATTTAGGTATTTGTCATTCTATTGCGGCTGAGCGGATTCAATGGGATGCACAAAATGTGTGTTTCATCTTCCATACGACACATTGTTGTACATCCTAAAAGTGTAGAGATTCGTAAAATGTTCAATTTGGTTATTGTGGCAACAATGAGAGCAGATATTTTGTATTCTCCTGTGTGTTGCGTAATTTATTTAGCTCAGAGGCACAATTTTGTGTGTTTCGGGAAGGATGATCCTTTTTTTGTATTTATTTATTTGAATTTCACTGGAACAGTTTTTAGAGGGGACTTTGATATGAGATTTTATTGCGAATATACTGTGTGAGAATAGAGAAATTTAGGAATCCATACATCAATCACGTCGCGCGCACCGCAAAGCTTTGCCACTCTGGTTAAATTATTTCTCATCATACTGCACTAGAGAACAGATTTGATGATATGGTAATTGAAACAAATGACAACATGACATTCAACATGATTATTTGGCGGTTATAGTTATTGGACATAAGTGTGCAAACGACATGACACTCTAGTAGGAGGATGTGATTGTAAATTAAAAATTATATTTTAATTGAGAGAGAGAGAGATATTTGAATTTACTAAAAGATAGATCCTATTTCAATGTTCTCAACATTGGATGCGGTGTTTCGATGTCCCTCAGTCTCTGGGGGGACAGCAATACACCTGATGAACTAATATTTGTGTCACTAAAAACTGAATATTTGTCTGAAATTATTAATTATTCAGCGTCGATTGATTTGATTTGACAACTAAACAGAAACATTAAAATTTCAGTTCGAACTCGCCTTTTAACTCAATTTTGACATCACAGACACGCTCTTATATTTTCAAATGCATAAAACCAACGCAACGAAGGGAAAATTTCAAATTTGACGTTGTTGTGACTGCCAACTAATAACTTGCATTGAACGTCAAAAACACAAATGAAAATTACACTGTGCACTTTTTGATAGTAAAACGTTTCCAAAAATATAAAATTTATGTAAATATATTAGGTTCACAGCAAATAAAAGGGTTTCATGTGCTTCCGCCTCAGGCGTTAATTCGAATTTTGAAAACGAGCGATAATTTTTAAAGATTTTACTGCATAAGCTCGACGTTTTTATTGGTTTAATATCTATTTGACTTAATCAAGTTTACCTTACAATTCAAAAAGAACATTTTTAAAAAGACAGATTTCAACCATACAGCCAGCTTCAAGTGTCCTTCTTATGCATCAATTTGCACAGTACGAAGATAGGTTTGTTCAAAACGTGTTCCTTTCTTCTCAATTATGGTAAGCACTTGTGTAATAGTCTAAACTCTTAAGATTGGTACTCCCAGCTCTTTACTTTGTTGAATTTCATGAAACTTATAGTTGTAATATATAACGACGCAGAGGGGGATTTTTTTTTTGCTGGAAGTTTTTTAACACTCACTGAGCACTCAGATCTAAAAAACGGTAAATTGAACTACCAGATAAAAATATTTTTTTGTTATAATTATTTCGTTTGTACAAAACCAGAAGACGCATAATAAGGATCCTAGGTCAGCTCTCACCATGTCTGTGCCGAATGTCATTAACCCGATAAGAGAAACTGCAGGACAGGCACAGAGGAAGTGCTCCACGGTATCTTAATTTTTTCTACAGGATTCACAGAATAAGGTATGGCATAGTATGGTATGGTATGTAAGCCGCTACCTTCTCTCCAACGTTTTAGGCAGGAAGGAGTTAAGACTAAATAGCGAGTGAGTAGTCTGCTTTCCAATTTTTGATAAAAAATTGATTCGGACATTCTGCCAAGGGATTGAAATATAAGCTAAAGCCAGACTGAAATTGGAAACATTTTTCAAAGTAGCTAGCAATAATAGCGGAATAGATACCGCCAGTGCCAGGTGACTTAAAGATATCAAAACATGTCACATAATATGTGATAGCTTCATCAGTAGCAGCTAATATTGACGTGTACCAGATACGTCAAGTGGAATTAGCAAATTACGTGGTCTAGGAATAATAAATTCTTGCGAGCTCAATATCTGGTATTCACGGCAATGAGTTTTCAACATAAGATTATGTTTCTCTGCTTTCGACTATAGGTATTGAAACTATATCTGGTTGTCTCAGTTCGTTTATAATTATGTCGTTTAACAAGCTTTAAAAAGCCAACTGGTCTCACGGAGAGTGTTGACAATTTCATAGAACTTTACTTCACCTACGAGCAATGAGCTCAACAGATTACATAATAATATAAATAAATAAGTTTCAATTTCTTAAAAATAAGTAATACAATTTATTTCGAAATTTATCTCTGGAGAAGGCTAAATCAATAAGACAACAAATTTCATTGAACTCTCTAATTGATCTTTAAATTGGTTCACTCATGCCATAATTAGTTCTGTGCCTTGATTGAAAAAGAAGATTTCTATCCCCCAAACTGCCTCTCTGGAGCATAAATACAAATTAAGGACAACAAGGAAGGACACTTCATATGAAAACATAAAATATCTCACACAAAAACTATGTCATGCCTAGTTCTACGTGATTTGAGCGACTACAAACCTAGAAGATTCTGACTAGCTGTGGAATTTGGATGAAAACACCATCGCATTTTGGAAAATGCATACTTCGTAAACCAATTCTGAACTTTCTGAATTCGATTTGAAAAAGATTGTTGATGAGGGTTCCAGACGATGCCTGCATACTCTAGGTTGAGTCTTACTAGTGAAGAGACACAAGGGTGTAAGGTCTGTTGAGTTCCTCTTGATAAATCCTAACATTGAGTTAGCTTTTGATACAATAGCTTCTATATGTGGTGTAAAAGAGAATTTGAAGTCAAAAAGTACGCCTAAATCTTTAAATTTTTCAGTTCTCTGAAGAGGGTTGTAATCAAGATAACATGAAAACTCTTGCGTATGATTCTTTCTTGATAGAGAAATCACAAAACATTTCTTGGCGTTAAGATTCAAGCGGTTTAACACACACCAGCGAGATAGATTATCAAGATCCAATTGGAGTTTTTAGCAATCACTAATAGAGGTTACTTTCAGAAAAAGTTTCAGATCATCTGCGTATATGAGACATAATAAATATCATAAAAAGTAGAGGACCTAGATGACTACCCTGTGGAACACCAGAGGTACATTTTATCTGCCTTGACGTAAATTCGTCAATTTTGACTTTTTGAACCCTTTTTATGGGGAAGGAACAGATCCATTGAAGGAGGCTTGAGTGGAAACCAAATGATTCCCATTTTTGAAGCAGTATTTTGTGACAAACCGAATTTGCAGTATTTTGTGACAAACCGAATCAAACGCTTTGCTTAAATCGGTATAAAATAACATCCACTTGATCTTTGCTTTGAATAGCGTCAACAACGAAAGAAGAGATACACGTTAAATTGGTGTTTGTTGATCTTCCCGAGATGAACCCATGTTGGGTATCACTTATATGTTCCATCACTAGGATTGTGAACAAGTACTAACCCGCTTACCAACCTACTCTTACCGATAAAAAAAATTAGAAGTTTAAACTATCGAATGTACTTTTGAATTGTCGTTAAGCCGAAACCAATTGGCAAACCAGTTACCCCAGAACTTTTGGAAATGTTCTTACTCCTTGCTGATGAAGGATCATTTTTTTCGTACAGGAGTGCCTATGAACACTTTCATCACACATATGACACAATAATTTACGTAGACGAATAGTAAAATACAAGGAATTTCATTGATCTTCCATATAATCCAGGGCAAAATTACCTTGTTTCAGGTGCCCCTACATTAAGGAGTCACAGATTTTTCCGGTTTTTCCCAACTGCTACTTTGATTCTATTTCATCTGAAAATAGTACTTATTAAAAACTAAGATATTTAAACGTTCTCTCAATTCATTAAAAAAAAATCTCTAAGCTACTTGTATACCAAATTGCACTTTATTACGATGACGGCAATTCGTGCCGACTTACATTTTTGTACATTTGTCGGTAGTTGGCAACTTAGCACATTTCGAAGGGAAACCAGTGACGTTTTCGACAGTTTAAAGCTTTCTTTAAATAACCTCAAACTCGGTATTTTAGTAATAACTGCTATTTTCAGATGCTATAAAATCAAAGCAGCAGTTGAGAAAACCCTAAAACAATCTGGGACACCCTACTCTGCACGCTCTCAAAGCTTCTTCACTTGCTGTATGTATTGAAAAATTACCCATCAAGAAAGGCTACCAAAACCACACACGAGCAAAAAATATTTGTTGGCCTTGCAACAGGCTTTGGAGTTACTGCTTTTCTTGGTAGCTTTTGAAAACAAATACAGTCAAACTTCTTTATAACGTAATTCTCTCTATAGCGAATTTCATTTCGTTCCCCTTTACCCTAAAAAAATATCCCCATACGAATTAGGTTCTTTATAACGAAGGTCCAAATAACGAAATTCTCTTTACAAGAAACTAATTTTTTTGACCCAAAAGCAAATTTGTTTCTTTATAACAACATGTCAATTTTCAAATTTGAAAACAAAGCTTACTAAGATTTTTATTGCTACATTTAATAGGGAACTCCCCGTTTTGGCAAGAATTTTCGAAAAGTTAATGTACATATGTAATGCATGGATGCATGAAAAAGGTTACATATGTTGTAGAAGCTTTACGAATAAGGACATAGACAGGTGAATCGCTTAATTTTTTTAATTTTAAGTTCGCGAATCACTTATGTATACATAAATGTCGAAACGCAAGGCTATTTCGCTTTCAGAGAAATTGGCGATTATTGAAAAAGTTAAAAGTGGAGAAAAGAAAAAAGATGTGACTGAAAAATTTGGTGTGTCGTTTAGTACACTATCAACATGTTCAATCAAAAATTGATATTTTTTAACTAAAAAATAAAAATTAATCAATTTCCTTAAAATGAGTTCTTTTTTGTACCATTGTTTTTTTTTAATAAAAAAGAATACTTACAGTGTTAAAAAAATAAATACAGTAAAACCTGGATAAGTGAGAAAACTCTATAAGTGAGAATAATAGCCAGGACCCGACATTTTAAGCTCCCCAAACCTCTATTAGCGAGAAACAGAAACCACTGTAAGAGAGAGTCGTTTTTCCCTCATTGACCATTCTTCCATTGTTTTTGTATTGTTTTCTCGTCAATATTGTACCCATTCTATTTCGTGGAACTAAAAATTTTTTGTTATTTTTTCGCATTCTTTTCGAATGGACACGTCTACCGTCCTGTTTGTCGGACTTACTCAGTTTATAATTATCAATTGCGAAGGAAAGTTCAGTTCTGCATCATGTCAAAACGGAAAATTCTCTATTTTTCCTCTATAAGTGAAAAACGCTACCCATGTACCTGCATTAGCTAGAAAATCGGGTTAGTGAGAAACCTCTATAAGCGAGAATGAGATTGTGCTCCCTTGAACTCTCGCTTATCCAGGTTTGACTGTATTCTATTTAACGAATTTTTTATAAAACTTCTTTATATCGAAGCAATTTCTTGTTCCCTTGAAGGGTTTTTATAAAGAAGTTTGACTGTAACTTCATTTGGGAGATTTATTCTAATTTTTGTTTTAAGTATGGAAAAACGTTAAGATGTAATGTTGCTCATGGCTTTCTGAAGTGAACATAAGAACCAAAGCGTTTTAAAACAGTCACGCGCATCACGGTACCTCTATTATGATTTGCAATGATGATTTTTTCTGCAAACTATGGAAACCCTAAGGGAGCTTTCATAGCAACAGTTTATTGGAATCTATTCCAATTAAATTAAAATGCAAATATCCTGTTTTCCCTTTGTCTTTCGATCAAAGTTTAGTTTGAGTACTGATACAAAATTTAACCCTCTTAACGGCGCTTTACGCAGATACACAGAGCTCACCCCAGCGACCGGCAATTTACATAAAAAATTTAGCATCGACATTGTAATACTGACAAGATATCAACATACATAATAAACTTTTCCCAAAAATTGACAATTCTGAGATAAAGGGATAGCACAAAATCAATACTCTTTCACGCATCACTGATTCCGAAGAAAATATTCAGATTGCTTTTCTATTTCAGCAGTGAAAAAGGTTTTTCATAAAAAAAAGTAGCATTTCCAACATTAAATATACATCTCAGATACACAGCCATACACCATAAGTCTGACAAACAACCCGAAAAGAGTATCACAAGAAACAACCGGGTGCAAAAGGTTGTGTCTCTCAGTCGGATTTCGGAAACATTTCGCTTTCTAGTTTATACATATTTACAAGTTCGTATATTTTTCTATACGGAATATACATGATTCCGCTTTGCACATCTCTCCTTTGCAGTTGCACATTCTACATCATTCATTCATTCTATGTAAATCCTTTAAACTAGAATATGACTTTGAATGTAGGCAGCAAAAACTAATTAAAAATAAAACATTCATTTCCAGTTGTTAGAGAGTGAAACTTCGCCGAGAGGAGCAGCTGGAGAATCGTCCGTACCAGTTGCAAAACAGAACTTTTATTTTGGATAAATGTTAGAAAACAATTTTCATTTTACCCTTCGGAGTAAAGTTCCTTCCTTTTCCAATGCTCTCCCTCAAAATGTTGAAAAACATCAACATTGTTTTACAAGACTTTTATCTCGTTTAAATGAGAAACGGATATTATCGTGTCATCGAAGGTGGGGCTACATCCAAATGAGTAGATAGTCCTTTTTAAAGTTTAAGGTAACAAGAAAATCTCGTTGCGCCACAAGGGTGTAGTCCTTGTCATGAGTCTTTTAAACACCAGTCAGAAGACCAACAAAAGAATTGGAACTTTTCAAATTAAAGTAGCCAAATGGAAGTTCCGCATTAGAAACTTGATGTTGATTACACCATTAAGAAGTTCATAAATGTTTAATTCTGTTCTAATTGACAGGCAAATCGCCGATGGAAACAAATGTGAGTCCGGAATTGGAAACAAAGTACACTTTCCCCTTTTTTAAATGAAATTCTTATTTGAAACCAACAACAGTTTTCATAGAATCCCTTTATTTGGCCTATCGGCTGCATTAAACGTAAAAAAAAAAAAAAAAAATGAAAAGGGAACCCAGCTCTGTGAAAAAAGCGCTGAGCTCTTTGATTGACTTTGTAGTTTAACGGAAATGAGAGAGCTGTTCTTAAATTTCAGCAATGATTTTTTTGTTTTTGACTAAGAGTAGAATTTCAAATTAGAATAGAAAAACGGATTTGCTTTGACGTCGCGGCTCTCTACGGGGCTCTACAGAAATCGATACTCCCAACAAAAGTTAATTCCTCATTTCCATGTGAATTCGAAATTGACGAAACGATGACTGCGAGAGCGAAACCACCATTTTGTTTTATAAACAATCAAATACAGAAAACAAAGAAGCGGATTGTCGGGAGCAAAGACTATGCCTTACATGAGTTGAAGGACAATCTAAAATGATTTTCCAAAATTTAATCAGATAAGAATGAAACGCGCAATTAAAATATCACTGAAAGGGAAGATTATTCCAACTGTGACATGGTTATCCGAAGACAATAGCCGCAAAAAAGCTGGTTGGTATTCTAAGGTAAGATCAGCCAAGGAAGAATAAGCCAAAGGATTAGAAAAACGAACATTAATAATACGAAATCAAAGGCAACCACCAAACCATAGAAAAACGTATCCATGAACCCAAAACATTTGTCAGTGAGAACCGAGGTTGCTGAAACTTGTAAATGCAGAAAATATATCGACCTTATTAAGGTGTAAGGCATTCGTTGAAGTTAATTAAAGTTTTAAGACCTTTTCAACAATTTGATTACCTTACATTCAAGTTTCAATCTGTTTTATCCAATGGGCATTCATCTGAAAATAGAACAACACATTGTCATGAGCGAATGGCCAACGCAATCTACCACTCGAACACCTCTAGAAATGATATAAGCAATAACATCACCTTATTAAGTTCCATGGATTTCTATACTCAACTCAATCAACATCACACCAAGTGATTCAATTTTATTTACTCTCAACAAAGTAAAAAAAAGGTGTGTGTTCAGGACAAGTATTGAATGAGAAAATAAAGAACAAAAAAAACTCCATTAAGGATAACCAAGCTTTCAGTGTTAATTGACTTGTGAGTTATTGAAATAGTCTTTATTGTTTGAAAATTCTCTATTCGTTGTGTGTGGGTATAAATGTTCAGGTCTCCATTAGACTTAAATTGCGAAAATAGTGCATAGCGACTTCATTAGGAGTAACAGCGGGTATGGTGGAACAAACTTCTTCTGCTGTCAGACACTGTGACAGCTTAACCTAATTGCAGTCAAGTAATGTGTATCCTTATTAGAAGGTTCTATACAAAAAAAGGAAACAAGAAGCAACGAAGAAAAGGATTCTTAACTTTAGAAACTCGTAAAATGGCTTAATTATAAAAACGTTACAAGTAGTGGTCCATGTGTGCGTGTGACATAACAAAGAACAGATTGTAAAGAGAATCACTCCAGAACTTAAATTCATTGTTATGGGAATTTGTAAGACTTATTTCGATGATTAAAAATTACAGTATGGACAAAAGGAGAGGGTCGAAATAAATATAAATGTGTGGTAAGAAAAAGAAAATCTTTCGAACATGGTCAGGAAAAAACAGCAACCAAAAGTCTCCTTACAACATAATTAAGTGATCCACAGAATTAATTTTATTTAAAATAGAATTTCTTCGGCGAAGCTGTGCAAATAAACTTGACAACGAGAGAAGAGCAGAACCAGAGATAATTAAAAAAAAAACATCAGCTAAATGGAGCTCTAAGCATTTCAGGATTGGAAGTTATACGGAGAAAGTTATTTAGCAGACCAAGAGGTGCGACGTCGCCGTCGCCGTCGTCGAAGTACCTACGAGTGGTGCGAAAGAGCTTTTTATTTTTAAATGAAAAATGGCAACGAAAGTAGAGCCCATTGGTATAAAAAAGAGAGAACAAAAGTAATTCAAAAACAGCACTCGATGGGCTGAGAAAATGCAACCAAGATTCAAAGACACACTCTTCTTTAATATTTTGAAAGAAGTAAAAATGTATATTTTGAACTTGCCAACGCATAAGCGAACACTGGTCTCATCAAAGCAAAAGATTTTTAGTTTCGGCGAATAGTCTTGCCACGGCCCGACTTTACATTGTCAGAAGACCAACAGTGATGTCAGTTATCGACTCGACATGTTTAGTTCAAAAAGCTTGCTATTACAAATCACACCAATATGTTTTGAGATTCTGAACCCGCAACTTCAGGGTTCGAGAACTCATATCTAATATTTTAGTTCACCAGCTCTCAGGCATGTTAAGGATTGCCGGCGCCAACAGCTGAGAAGCTGGAATCAATTAGAAGAACGAGGATATCGTCGGCTAATGAAGAGTGTTTATTTTTAGACATGTGGTTCCAAATTGACAATACTATTTTTCGGAGTTGATATTTTTGACAGCTGTCACTTGCTTTATGCTCAATTTGGTTTGCCATTTCATCGTGGAAGAATTGAAGCCGGACGACCACCGGACCCTGCGTACGTTCGGTAATAAAGCGCCTAAAATAAGACTGAGTGTATTGTTTGCATTTTCAATAGATCAGCAAACAAGTTCTGTATAGATTTCAAAGGGCCAATTGCCTGAGTTACACAATCACTCTTCGGCTTCAACCACGTTACGTGCTAGCTCTTTTGTTCGCTTTGAATTGACATTACGACTGTTGTTGTTTTTTACTGTCAAAGTGAACAAATTTTCAACCAAACTGAACCTTTTCTTTAAGTTGGAATCACGTTACGTGGTCTTATACACAAACCAACGTAAGATTTAAATCAATGTACTGATTTCCAATGATTGAACTTCTAAACGTCAGACGAAACAGAAGCCAAAGCTGCATTGTGAATCAGCTATATGTGAGATCGCATCACTACCTTCAGATATGAATTACCAATTAAGTTCTAAGGCGATCAATAAAAAAGACGAGGTAATGCAACTTCGAACGCTTACAATTGCAAACGTGTATCATAGGCTGTGCCGCTCGAGTAAGAAGGTATCTCTGGAGCTTCCAAGATTTTGAACGACACCTTAAACATTGCATATAATCGGAAGAAAACTAGAGCTTCACGAGGGCGAACTGAAGAAATTAGAAGGAGCGTTTGCTCATGATGGTACCCGTGGCGTGATGGTCAGCATGTCTGCTGTTAACCTAGAGGTTCGCGGTTCGAATGCCAACTGAGGCAAAAATGTTTTTCCACGGATAAAGCCTTTCGCGAAGAATTGGCAAAGTCCTCCGATCCGATAGTAAATTCATTGCCATGAAAAGCGCTTTCTCGATTAGCCGTTCGGAACCGGCAGACAATTGTAGGTCTCCTCCATTCCCGCACCCCTAGGGCTACTCGCTCTGTTGCGCCACCCCATTTATTTATTTATTTGTTTGCTCAGGAAAAATAACCCGAAGGAACTCAATACTTTAAGCAATTGCTAAATAGGTATGACGTACAAGATCCCACCTTACTAAGATCTCAGATCTTGGAGAAAGTGTATAAATTCAACACTGAGACCAGCCACATGTTAAATTTCCCCTTAAGACAGTGTTGACAGGAAGAAAATGTTAATGCTAAACTGATACGTTTTATCAGCATGACTTTGGAGGGTGCTCGCCGAAAGTGGAAGGGATTAAACTACGAGCACCTTCAACATTTTGGAAGGGTTAAGACGAGGCGACTACACAGACGCACTGTTACCATTCTGTTTTAATATTATGTTTAAAAAGGTAGTACGCAACATCCACAAAAGCACATCAGGCACTATTTTTAAGAAATGAAGACAATAACTGACCACACTGTCGTAATAAAAAGCTTCAATGGAGTCAGTAGCAAAACAGAAATCGTTCTGGTTATCAACATAACCAAGTTTACACTTTTATAACCAAAAAGCCGACTTCCAATGCAAACTACACCAGAATACCACTATTGATAGTTATAACTCGAGGTAGTCAGTGAAAAAGTGGTACTCGTGGCGTGATGGTAAGCATGTCCACCTTCTAAAACCCAGAGGTTCGAGGTTTGAATCCCAGCAGAGGCAAAAATGTTTTTACACGGGTATCGCCTTTTGCGAGGAATTGGCAAGTCCTCCGTTAGTAAATTCATTGCCATGAAAAGCGCTTTCTCAATTAGCTGTTCCTTTGGCTTGGGTAGCAACTGAATATGAAAAACTCAATTGAAAAGAGTGGGGCGATCTAAGATAGGTCCACGATCGCCACGCTAAAATAAAATAAGTAATATGGGCAGGCTTACAATACACAGATTCCCGAGAAAATAAATAAACTGACATATCTAATTTTACAATTTGTTGTGCTTAATTATACGTGCAAACGATCATGTATCTTACCTTACAACGTTTCTGTCATCATGAGTTCGCGGTAATTAAAAACGGGTTTCAAAATATTCAGTTTTGCTGAATTGAATACACAATTCGAAGGAAGATTCTGATTAAACCCAAATAAACACACATTTGCTTGTTCCTCACCACTAAATAAAACGAAACAAATTGGAAGAAAAAATAAAAATTGGTTTTTCCTTCTTTTAATCAATTAAAAAAAAAAGTATTGACTTTGTATCTTTAAACCTACACAAAAAACTGTTAGTAGTTTTGAAAATGTTAAAAATATTATGTTGCAAAAAAGCTAAAATTAAAATGAGAAATGTTTAGTAAAGATGGAAAACAAATTCTTTGCAACATAATTTCATCAATGCAATGTACACGTACATGAGTTTTGTTCAGGCACATTCCACTTACATAACGAACAATACGAAAACAAATTAAACTTTGAAAATATAAACTTATTACAATTTGAATTATTATTTTTGTTTCATTTGCTTTTCCGAGTGCAACACATGTAGGCACGTTTATATATGCTCTACTCTTTAGCGCTTAAACACTCACAAGTCACAAAACAAAGCTCTAAAGTAAGTAACTAAGGTAAATTTGTGTTTTGAACAGGCAATGTATACATTTACACGATACTACACGCTCTAAAATTTTGTAATTCAATTATTTTTGTTTCAGTTGTATAACAGTAATTCCAGGATCATCCACCAAACAACTAAGTATATATGTTAGTTAGAACATTTCCTTTTTTTGTTTTTTGTTTACTTTTCTATCAAAATCGATAACGCATACCATTACATGGGTGAACCTATACAATTTAAGGACTTTTGAAAAATACTTCTTGAATTTTCGAAACGAAAGCAATGGTTTGGTTAATAATTAAATTGCTTTCACAACGTTTTACAGCGATACGATACGTAAGTGTATAAAGAAATTATTTGGAAATATTACCCGCCACAACCCAGAGTCAAATTATTTCAGACTTAACTATTCATGCTAAACAAGTCAAGGATTAACATTTTAAACAGAAATTTGCAATGCGTAGCGATTGACAACAGGAAGATTTATTTTGTTAATTAATTTAATGTGGATAAATTATTATGTGTCAAAACAACAGATGGCAGTTTATTACTTTAGGCTTTCTAAGGCTCAACACATAACATGACTAAATTACTTTCATTGTGTTAACAAACAAAACAAAATTTGATAACATTTCAGAATTAATGGATAAAATTTTCTTTTGTTGTGTGTACCAAAAGCGGGCCTTCCACGATAACTCATGAAGTACACTATTGCCTTGGACACAACACGCTCATGAACGCCGCCGCCGGCCGGCGAATGAGGCATATTGACAAAATGCGCCTTCATAGTTTACTGAGTCCTAAAAATTTTGAATTTATTCTCGACGACGGAAGTGACGCTTGATCGCCAATACACAGCATAGTACATAGAGAAAGAATACTCGTATACATGTGCTCTACTGCGCACGCCGATAGCTGTAACTTGGAACTACAAAAACCTATGAATGATAAATATTATACAAAATTAACGTGTCAAGATATTTGTCCGGGACGAACACCGGTTTCTTGATGAAATTCTTTTCGAAATTCTATGCAAAATTTTGAAAACAATTGACACCTCCGGGAACAAACGTTTAAACATTTTTTGAAATCTGTGTTTTGTTTATTCAACGCAAAACCGAAGATTTTCATATTTCGAGGAATGCAACAAGGTAGCAGACTAAAAGTTCTCGTTTTGAGCGCTACAACGTATTGCAACGTACATTTTACTTTGTTTATGCAAGTGCTGTGCTCATGAATTACGTACTTTTAGAAAATTGAGAAAATTATGTTGGGTACAACATATTTTTAAAAGCGATTTTCGTGGTCGACAATAGTTGGATTGAATTTAGCAATTTATTTTCAAAACTTCAAGCGTTTGAGCATTTTAATAAGTTAAAGTAAATTTAAAACATCTGCAAACATTTGACTCGAAAGCTAGTGATATGAAGTTTTTTTTTACATTCAAAACCGTAATACCAAAGCTGAAATTACAGAGTTAGGCGATTTGACTAGTCTACATTTTCATTCTGTCAACGCTGTTGTGCATTTGGAGAATGATAAACGAGTAGGTGTTGTAAAAATGCAGCATTTTTGCGATTTGTTAAATCTATCCGTTTGCAAGAACGGTGGTTAGAAAAGATATGATATTATTATTATTTATTACACTTGCAGTGAGTGTTCCAAAAAATGCTTCTGCATTGTACTGATGCTTTTGGGCGCTAAGCAGTTCATCCGATGAATGAAGAGCCGTTAAGGGTATAGTGACCCAAAATTTCGTGAAAGTGCATATGATCGACATGAATTAAACCAATTAGTGAAAAAGTTTTACAAAACAAAACATATATTCGTGAAATTAATAAGAATTAGTGCAAAGAAATGTATATTTGACAAAGTGCATGAGTATCATTTTTCCCTAAAAAAAAGAACAAAAAATTAACCACTGAAAAAAAAGTTCGTAGGGCAACTCTGCAACTCTTTTGAAATGTCAGTTGAAAGAGCGAGTTTCTCACAGCTTCCAACTGGAAATAATAAAAAATATGATGATCTAATCTAATGCTATGTCCGCACCTGAAGATAAACTGGGTTTCATTCCAAAATGGTTTGAGTTAACCAAGTAGTGTCCGCATATGCAAAAAAGTTTTGAGTTTATCTTTTAGTCTTAAGTTAAAAAGAGACAGATATAAAGTGTGTGGAGAACGTCAACGACGTATGAGAGAATTCATTCTCTCTCCACTCACTTCCACTCTCTTAAATGTCAAATTCAATGGAATATTGGAATTGGAAGTAGTGCATTCAGCGCACTTGGTTTCGAGGAGGTTTTATCACGAAACCCAGTGACTAAAAAGTATTCATTTTGTATGGCAAACCACTTGGTCATCATGTTGGTTTGGGATTGTTTTGAGTTAAACAAGTTCAACTCTCAGGTGCGACATAGCATAAAGCTGTTTTATTATCAAGATCCGATCCGGATTGGATCATTGTGTTAATAAAACACGGCTAATGAAAGCGATCGATAATGGAAATGGCGGTCTGTTTTCCTAATATGTCTTAGGTGAAATTGGGAAGACATTTCTTATTTCATTGATTTCGGAAATTGCTCAGGTATTGCGGTAGTAGTTGCTTTACGTTAATAAAATGCTAGATTAAGTTTAGCTAAAAGTTGACACTGTAATCATTGGCTACGAATTTCGTTTGGTCAACTAGTATTTCATAAAACTAAAAAGTTTGTGGAGAAACTTCTATAAAAACAAATGATGATAATTTTGGAAAAAAATTTGTTTTGAGTCAAACTTTTTAAGAATCGCTGTGATTTGAAACTCAATGGAACGAAAATGCAACACAATAAAGAAACAAACACAAAAATTTATAGGATCAAGTCAAAGACAGAAATACACAACTTATTGCTTAAATTTTATGTCTACTTTTTGTGCGATGACTTGTAAAGTCTGAGCATTCATAAGTCTGAAGTCTGTATGAAAATCTGTACGAAGGGTCTGAATAGAAGTCGGTCAAGCTGTCGTGCAGACAAATATCATACAGATAATCTTCGGAACTCAGAGACAGTCCAACTGAAACTATCGCGACGAACGATAATAAAAAAAATAGTTAACAGTTTGAGTTTATTACATGTGTGCTAGCGCCACGTACATTTCAATACTTCAGCACCGTTTGAAAATCCGATGAAACGAAAAAGCGACAAAAAAGAAGAGTTTTCAATCTGAAAGAGAATGTGACATATTACAAGAATTTCCTATAATACTCCTCTTCTCTTTGCTCGGGCTGTAGTAGTCGCCTTGTCTTTTCTCAAATTCCACTCCTGCCGTGTTTGAATCAGCACACCCATTTATTTCTATGTATTTGTGGCCTAATATTAAGATCTTTGAAGACAACAACAAAAAAAAATTGGTGGGTAAGAGAAAATCGATAAAGAGTCAGGCTCGCACAATTAGAATTCCGAATTAACACTAACAGGGAAAACGTAAGGTTTTTATATTTCTACACATTTTGGGTAAATCATTGAAACTTTCGAGTTCAACTTAAGTATAAGTTATCAAATATTTTCTGATCGTCCTTTCAATTCACACGATAATGCACAGCCAGTTATCAATATTCAACGTACTCTAGAAGTAGAGAAAAGTCATTATTACAGATAGACGGAAACCACAGAGGCTGCGTTGTCGGTAGTAAATTCTGTACGGTACCAGAAGCCAGAACCCAAAACTACCAACAAAAGGTCCCATTTTTTTTCTACTGGGTGCCACCAACGAAATTGAAAAGCAATATGGAAAGACTTGGAAATTCTAACTTCATCACATCAAACGGAGTCTAAAAATTTAAAATGTTATAATTTTTGGTTTGGTCAATAAGCTAAAAGGGAATTTTTTTTTTTCAAATGATTAGAGGAGTTCAGTTTGTTGCTTTCTCAAGCATGATCTACATTGGAAATAAATCTGTACAACTATTTTGTAGGCGCAATTACTGTTGCTTTAGAAACGATATCTGATTATCTTTTATTTGAATGCAGCACAATCAAAAAGTGCCATTTTCAATATTTGTGTGCCACAAAAAGCCACTCCAAATACAAAAAAGAACACTCTGATTCTAATAACTTTTGCGAACTATGAAATATGAAATTCTTACTTATTCCATCCATAAACTATACAAACACCTGACAATTCAACTCGAATACAAAAATACTTTCAAAAACAGTTGAAAATGAAAAGCATCTCACCGACATTGTTTTAAAGTCCAGAAATCCTCTTTTGCACCTTGAATTTGTTTTTCTCATCCCCAATAGGATCTACTTCAACAAATAAACATCACAAAGTGGCATAACCAACTAGATTGACTGTCCTCGAAAAAATAATCCTTTTTTCTTCAATTTCTCAGACTAAGAAAAACCACTTCAAAGCGTATTTTCACCATAACTCATAAGCCTGGCTAGCTTTATGGTTTTCCTTTAGACTTTTTAACAAGAGGAAAACCCAGAGAAAAAAAACACAAATAATTCCATAAAACAAAACGAAAAACAGGGTCGTTAACCTTTTTTTTTTGCACCACACAAACCAAAACAAAACACACTCCGGAGACGAGGTACGAGTATTTAAGTGAATTAAATATTGTGTACCAAAGTACGATGAAGCTATCATTTATGCAAAAACGATTTCAGTTTGAAGTTAAACGAAACAATAATGAACGTAGAAAAAGACAGAGAGAAAACAAGAAAGGAGGGGCATGAAAAACATAAACTGAAAAAGAGAAGCTGGTAATCCATGGAAGGTTGTTATCCTGTTGTTGCTTTCTCAAGAACTACGCCCGAACTCTTTTCAAAAACAAACCATAAGCTGGCAGTAAATATCAATCTGTGGTAATAAGATGCTTAAGTTGCTTTAGCAACTGCGGCTGCTACTAGTTTAACCAATGAAAAAGCTATTCCTTGATGTAGTCAAAGATATATGTAGGTATGCGCCTTTGCGGAAGCAGAACACACCTGCATCAGCCGCACCAGATAATTCCGAAATAATTAAAAATAGCTCCTGTTAAAGTTCGTTGTAATGGTTTTTTTTCCTGTGCTTCGTAAGATCCAGTCAGATTTTTTCGAACAAAAAAAAAAAAAAAAATAAAGAATTTAAAAAAGGCAAATTTACAACAGCTGAAGCAATAACTGAGATAATTTTAAAAGAATAATGAAAGTGCAGTGAGTCCTGGCCATTACAACAAAAAAGAAAAGGAAATGAGTCTACTTCGTGAATGCAAACGCTAAAAGGAATATTTATTTCTTCTCATAAAATGCAGGTAATGCAACGATATCGTAAATTGTAGAGCAAACGTGAATAAAGCAATTGAGGGTATGCACAATGTGCGAAAGATCTCCTAAGAACTGAAGATAAAACGTATACAATGTGTACTGGGGTTAAATACAGGTAGCACCAGCTCATGTGCATAGAATAAAGGACAACGAAAGTATAACAATGCAAATTTATAGTTTCAACTTCAGAAGTTCTTATTTATGTTTTAAGAATATGCAACATTTTACTTTCCAATTCAAGTCACGAAAATTGCAGAAGATTTGTTTTGTAGAATTAATAGTTGTGGAGTTATGAGATATTAGTTTTCGATGACAAAGGACATAAACGATATGCGATGATCTTTATAGAGTGAAATAAGTGAATTCAATTAATTTAACCTACACCGATGGTTTGGCATTATTGTTGCAGTATAAGTACTTGCCGATTTACTTTAATTTTTAATTTTATGTTTAAGGAATAAACCGAAAAAATTCATTAAATTCAGTGTTTACCTCACAGTAGAAAAAAAAAATTCAAAAGCCAGGAAGCGATAGGAATAGGGTGAGCCATTTTCAGTATTGACATCTGGTGTGCTAGGAACGGTCTCTCAGTCAATCAGTGCAACAGTTGTTTGTTGGAAAAACAATCACTTAAATACGTTCGCTAAATTTAAACGAACAAGATGTTGACTGAATGCTGCTCTCGACGCACTGCTGAATCTTACTCCTTTTGATACCTACATGATGGGGATGTTGTATACTCTCAAGATCACTTCTCGTTTAAAAAGATGTGGTCTCGCAAGCAGCATATCTTTTGACTCTCGTATAATGGATATTCCTTTCGACACGATGATCCCATGGCTCAAACTGCGTCGAAAGTACATGGTCCACTCTAGAATCTGAACCAGAATAGGATTGCTATCGCATCTTCAAGGATTGTTCCAAAAACAAAGATAAATATGTCGCAAATGCATTTGTGAAGAGCGATACGTCACCACTGCACCGCTAGGAGGAGCCGTAAGCTATCGAAATGACTATAAGCTTCATTACGAACAATGGCTGGATAAGGAGAAATATTTGTGTTTGCAGTGACAGCCAAGCTGTGCTTAAGGCTCTATTAAGCGCTCATACTACTTCGAAAGTGATCCAGGAGTTCAATACCTCTTTGAATACGGTCGGAAACCTTAATTCTTTGAGTTTCGTTGGGGTTACAGGTCATCACGGCGAGGCAAGAACCTCACACAGCTTTTCAGACCTCAATCAAGGCTTCAATGCAACGATTGGATCTGTCAAGAGCACAACTGTAAATGGCCTGCCTCAATTGGATACAGACAGACACCCTAAACGTATGCTTCCCATGAAAGCTGCAATATTTTTGCTATTTCGTAGCAGAAAAGGCTGTAGAAAGCTTGTTTGCGTTGCCACGGTGCACTTCTCTTTTGCCAAGCATTTAAACGTGTTAAGCTTTGTGAATCCTATGGAGTTGATGATGACACCGCAGAGCACTTTCTTTTTTTAATATAAGGTTGCATAAAGTCGGTGCAGACATCGTGGAGTTGGTAACCCAGGCCCCTTATCATGGGAGCGTCTTTTGACTTTTATCCGAACATCTAGAAAGCTATAACAAAAGAGGGTTGTTATCTTGTAATACAATAGATCGGTATTGAGGTCTGAGTGCTCCAGTTAGTATTTTAAAAACCTCACACAGAAAAAAAATGGAAAGAAATCATCTCTATACCCACCGAGATGTGCAAAAGTGCAGTCAAAAACTTCAAAATTTACAGTGACTAATCTATCGCTGCTACGTCCATCATTCTAAGGACTGATTTGATGCTTAAAACGGAATGATTTACCAATTTAAGTAAAGTAAACTGAATTTCCGTCAGCAAACTGTAACACGGAAGAAGTGCTATTTTTTAATATATCGATGAAGAGAACTCGTATCGTCAAAAAGTCAACAAGGTGCCCGTGTCGTATTGGTAAGCATGGCCGACTGTTACTTGGTAGATTCGCGGTTGAAATTCCAGAAACTAAAGAAAATAAATCTCGCGGGCATCACCCGTCGCAAGGAATTTGCCAGGACTCCGAGAGTAAATATACACACTGCCATCAAGAACGTTTTTTAAGTTTTTCGGCGTTCGGAAACGGTATATAGTTGTAGGTTCTTGAAATGCGTTAGACCCCGAGGGTCAAATAGATTTGTTGAGCCAACTTTTTATTTATTTATTCAAGTCAACGAACTCCGACATAAACGCATAAACGAATTCCGACAACAAATACAAGAGGCTTCTTTGGAAAGCACAAGGAACATGAGACCCCGTATAAATATAAACTCTAACCGTTATTGACTGAACAGTAAGAATTAAGACATGTATGCTCAATTTATTCCTATTCGGCGTTAAACGTTAAATTTGCGTGATTTGCGACTGATCCATCCAAAAGAATGGCTCCTGAAGCACCTCTGATTCACTTAAGACCAGAATCACGGACTATAATACGAATGTTAGAGGTTCTAAGCTGCTGCAAGTTGATTTGAAGCAGCAATTTCGTCAAGCTTATAATGCTTTTTTTCTTTTAGACAAAGATTTATCACTAATATGGATTTTTGGATGGAAAAATAAATTAATCACATTTTAATTCACATCGTTCAATTGTATTAAAGTTTAATAAGACTATCAGATAAAGCTACAAAGCTGCGTTGTAAAATAAACTTCAAAATTCAATCCAACATTATTGAACCACAATACAACACTTGACAGTTCATGTTCTGCTTTAAATTTCCAAAATATTCGACTACCTACAGGCAGTAGATGCATTCAATTCAAACCAACTCGTCTAAAAAGTTGATCCTATATGAGCCTAGAGCCCCAGTGACATTGCATTTATCGTTTCTTCCAATCTTTATTTAACTCTCTACACTAAAATCGTTTATTTAGGCTCGATTGAGCCCTACAGAATCCCTATGACTATGAATGATCCCAAAAACACACCGAACAAAAAAATAAAAAATACCATCATTGTATAGAATGGACTGCATTTACATTTCAAATAAACCCTCAGAACATGCATGTACAGTGTTATTTCTCATATCAGCAACTTTTTATGGAGAATACAAAATCATTCGGTACAGATGCGGCAGCCTCCAATAACCACTACTGCTACCACCGCCAACGTTTCGCTTAGCTTGCCACACGAAACAACTTGTGTGCAACACAGCAGCAATAAGTTGAGCTAAGTGCATTTTATGCATGGCTCATGGGGGTGGAGAAACAGCGGCGGCGGGCGCTTGGGAGAATTTAGGGATAAAGTAGTTTATCCCTCGGATCTTTTTTGTTTTTTTTTGTGTGTCTTTTTGTTGCTAGCCAACTCCCACTGTATATATTTTTCCAGTATCGAATACAATAGATTATATGCTCCAGTTTGTGTGGTAGAACGTAGAAGAGGAACATGGTGGCGTTGCATTTGCATATTTTAAGTTTTCATCTCAAAAAGGCAGGAGATGAGTTTAATTTATTTCGCTCACCGCCCAAAGTTCTCTTTTTAGTGGTCATTAGCAATGCAAGAGCATTAGCTGTATGTATACTTCATTTTTGAAATCAAACAAACTTGGACTTAATACACCTGGACTGAAACTTTTCACTTTGTTAGCTATCAAGTTTTAAAGTACAGTGGACGAAATTGAGTGAGTTGTATAGACATTATTTACATTTCTTGAAGAAAACAATGTGTTTCTTTGTCAGACTAGTTTTATTCGACGCACAATAATCCAACGAATGACTCATTTTAAGGCCAGAAATTTGAAGTTTAAAGATTTTTTGTTTGTGGAAAAATAACTTAAACATCATATTCATAATTAACATATAACATATTCATAATCTAAGTTTTTTAGATTATGAATATGTTGCTGCAGCTGAATTCCGACTTCACATCAGTATCATTTAAAGCAGGTAGTAATACTTAGTTTGAACTATCAAATGGGATCTAATGGGATCATGGACACCACTCATATCTGGACATTCTCTTTACCGGACCAGATATAGTGAAATGGTTAGTAAGAAAATTTTGTTTATATCTAAGCCGCTTGAGTACCAATTCTTTTAAGCGGACATACAAAATATTTTCACATTCATTCAATTAAAATGTTATCTTAAATGGACACTTTGAGTAACTTACACCACTTGACTTTTTGCACGGTTTGCTTTTGGTAATTTGGGAAATATGATTTCATACTCATGCATTTGTTTTTCAGTCACGTACGAACATATTGCACATGAGGATCGTGATTCGTGAATGTGCTTTGCAATTTGTTATTGCTTTATACACTCAATACAACAGACACCTTTTTTGAGACGTACATGCGTAAAGTTATGTTTCGCGGAGCATAAAAGCAAATTAAGTGCTCCTCCCAAACAGATGGTGGTGACGATAGGGTCATAGAGCTTTGGGCTAAGTATCACAGTTTATACAGTTAGGATTTTAGCGCATAAGATTTTATTTACCCTTTCGAAATCATAACGAAAAATTTTCGTTTCAGAACAAAATGGCTGTAAAAAAAATCATTTGGTCAGGCTAATAAGGCAAATAAAAACTTAAGCTACGTTCGAATATTCATCAACAACCAAGCTGTACCTTACGCCAATACGGCCAAATACTTTGGGATGAATTTGGATGCAAAGCTAAAATGGAAAGAGCATATCGAAAAGAAAAGGGAATAGCTCCACTTGAAGTATAGAAAAATGTACTGGTTACTCGGTAGAAATTCTGACTTATCTGTCGAAAATAAAATAATGCTTTATAAACAAGCACTTAAACCAGTTTGGACCTATGGAATCCAATTATGGGGCTGTACAAAGAAAACAAATACTGAAATCATCCAAAAGTTCGAAAAAAAGTCCTTCGTGGAATAGTTTACGAACCATGGTGTATAAGAAATAACGATTGACATCGTGGACTACAAATAGAAATGGTT
This sequence comes from Melanostoma scalare, assembly GCA_949752695.1. Taxonomy (NCBI): domain Eukaryota; kingdom Metazoa; phylum Arthropoda; class Insecta; order Diptera; family Syrphidae; genus Melanostoma; species Melanostoma scalare. The sequence continues at coordinate 141,192,778 of OX456984.1, read as the reverse complement.
ACAGAAGTTGTAAGAAAACAAGCTGTATCACACAATCAGCGACTGCATAGTCATATCAACTCTGAGATTAAGAAGAACCAAGCCACACGAGCTAATGGTCTAAAAGTCATGGGAAGCATTAAAAGCTTAAGCTTACCCTAAAGCGATTATATTATTAAGAAAGAAAAATCTGTTGTCGATGTTGTCTTTTGAAGATTTCCTCCTGTCAAAAAAAAAAATTTGTCAGTTGCATTCAAGTTTGTAGAGAGAAATTTTCCCTACAAAGAGTCCTCAATCGCAGTTTTTAAAAAAACTGTTAAGAATAAAAAACATTTCGCTTGTTAGCAGCAGCCACAGAAAATGAGACTGCTTAAGCTTTTATTCTGGCTGAGTGAACAGTCAAAGTTCATTTAATGTCAAAACTCAAAGATGGATGGCAAATATCCGATGTTTTGCTAATTTTAGTTACTAGGTACCTTATTACAAACGTCGTCATAAAACTATTTATCTAAGGCCTATAAGAATATTTTATGAAAATTGTACTAAAGTGTTCAATTACAGTGGTTGTTTTTTTTAGAGGTGTGATTTTGAAGAAAAAAAAAATTTAATATAATTCAATGCTATGGCCAGGAATTCAGAATTATTATAAAAATAAGGGTTTGCCATTATGTCTCGAAAATGTTTTCGGGCAAGTAGCCACCGCGCGCCGGTTGGCTCGAATAAATTTAAGTCGAGAGGCTAAATTTCGAACTTCTCTTTTCAGCATTTGGGGTCCTATGTCAGCAATAGCTCGCCGAATATTGTCTTCCATCTCGAGCTTATCCGAGTTGCCAATAACCGGCTTCACACCACAAAAAATAGTCTAGCGTTGTTATATCGCCCGATCTTGGAGGCAACTCACAAGTTAAAAACTAGTAATGATGTAAAAATCGGAGTCAACAGCGATATCGTTTCGACACAATCAACCGAACGTACGCAGTGCCCAGTTTTCGTGTGACTTCAATTTCTCCACGATAAAACCGCAAAATAAACTGATCATCAGCCAAGAAACAGCTGTCAAAAAAACCCACTTTGAAAAAAGTATTGCCAGATTCAAACTACATGTCTAAAAAAACACACTTTAAGTGTTCAATAAGTGTAGTGTTTTCTGAATTCTTTAAATTATTCCTCTTGAGCGGACACTCTCTTAGGTGGACAGAAACATAAATTTCACTGTAATTTGAGTATCAGTCTGATGACAAGTAACTTTATCCAATATAAGAATTTAAGTGAATATCGTGTATTGCCTTTTACATATTTATGCAACGAGCTCTATGTCACGGCTTGACAAAAAACTCAAAAACTAAGATAGGAAAACAAAAATGAATATTTCCATTCTATTGGTCATTTAAAAGGCAAAAGCCATGAGAAATGCATTGAAAAATTAAATTTTGGATTGGAAAGTAATATTAACAAAAGCAATGAATCGGTTATCAGTCATGATTAATGCACAAAAAAGTTATAGTTCAAAAAATTACTTTCAAAGCTTACACAGCTTCTAACCTACAATATTACAAAGTGTTTCCTTTTATCCGAACCAAAAGTGCACCAGAGTGTACTTCAGTCTTTCCTATCTTTCCCAACATATTTCTGGCAAATTATATATTCGAAACGCATACCGATCCAATCGTACCTGAAGCTATCAGCGTGTATTGGCTTTATTGAATTCGCTGGTTGCATATGAAGACGACAGGAACCAAAGCGCCCCATCAAATATGCATTCCTAACAAAGTCGTTGAAATGGAATATACACACGTTGCCTTTCTTATCTTAGCTTCATATATTGGTTCGTGTTTGAATAGTAAAGGTACTCGTGCCTGTGGGATATAACACTTTCCTCCCACCCCCCCTCTCTCTGTAATGTGACATTTTTCATTTTACCTGACATGGTTAAGGACGCATAGAGCAAAAAATGAAATAAAAATGTTTTGTACGAAGGAAAAAAAAGTAAATAAATGAGTTTTCACATCAAACTCAGAAAAGTGATGTGTGATTGAATCTAAATCAGTGGCAATGCCCTTTAGTAAATAAAAACGATGAAGAAACCTAACGTACATACATAGATACCTACTGATAGATGAGGAAGTGAGGTCGACAGGGTAATATCAAACCAATCACCAGAGAAGAGAAAATTGAGGAAATTGACTTTTTAAAGTACTTGAGGCTATATATTCGATACAAGGATATGAATGTTATCGATAGCATTTGGTATGTTGGCGAGTATAGTTGAGAACAGATTTAGGAGAAAACATTAAAAAAAAAAAAGAAGAAGAAAAAACGAAATTAGCAAAATAAATTGAGTATGAAGTAAAAAACTCTGCTCAAACACGTAAAACTTGATCAGGGCAAATGACCAGATTTTTAGCTTAATAAAACTCTGTTGCTCTTAGAGCGAGGAAAAAATAACTAAAATATTAAAAGCACACCTTAATAAACTAATATTGTACTCAAACGAAAAACACCGCAAAAAATGCATTAAAAATAAAATACTCGTAATTTTATTTTTACATTTGACCCATTTGAGACGTTTCGGCCACGGTAACCGCACCACCACAACTGACTGCATTTCATCAACTTGAATTACCCCAGTGTTTGTTAAGCCAAAAGAACAAGTGGCATGTTCTTTTGAAAAAAAAAATCATATATGCGATAGGATTTCTTAAAAAAACGTATCGGCGATATCCTGTTTGTCCTATTTTGTTTCACGGTTGGTAATCTTTACTTACCATCAAATGCTAAAACAACAAATGAAACTTTTTGCTCAACAAAATGGAACAAAGAAAACTTAATTTTACTCATCCTCCAAGATCCAAATACCAGAACAAAATAAATTGATAATTACCTACTCTACGAACATGCCCTCAATATTCTATATGTTCGTAGAGTAGGCAAAAGTCATTTCGACTTCATTTGGTGTGGTGATTATATTACTTGCCGTTTTTTAAGTGTAGGCAAATGAAAAAAGTTTTTGTGACCAAATAAAAGAATGGCATGGCGAATTTACACACCTAAAAAAAATCGATGAAATGCCAAACCGAACTGAGCATAAATCAAGTGAGAGCTGGCAAAAATACCAACTCCAAAAAAAGTATTGCCAGATTGAACCCTTTATGAGATTTAAATATGAAAAAAATGTGGTTAAAACCGATCAAAAAACTGTTTATCAGTGTTTTTTTTTACTTTAAAGCTATAAAAATCCACTAACCACTAACTAATTGGTTAAAGAAAAGTCAAAGAAATGCCCGTGCTGCCCAAAGGAAAGTGGTCCTACAAGCGGATATACAAATTGCCTGCAAAAATAATGCAATGCTGAGTAAAGACTAGATAAATGTCATAGAAACTTGGTTAACTTAACGACGACAGTTGTTTTCACAAGTTTTTCTTTGCAAATTTACACATTTAGGAGTTATATCTATCACTCTATTCAGTTTTTATTAATACTTCCTACTACTACTTATACTAACTTTACAAACACTACTTTGCTTTCGCTATGCATGTTAGGACTTATGATATATGCGATAGCTTATAGCAATGCTCATTGTGTTTTTCCCAAAACTAAAGAAAAAAAACATAGCATCAAAGATTCGAATTGGTGACTTAACCAACTAAAGATGTAAACAGTGCATTAACAGGAACAAAAAACCAGTAAACCATGAGTGAACTTTGTCTCATTAAAAAGGGCTATTTGGAGCGAAACCTGTCTCCCCAAGAGACACTATCTTGGTGTGGATCTAGTTTGTGTCAAGACATTTCTTTGGAGCGAAGCCCGTCTCGGTAAAACAAGTTGTTATCGAGGTAACCATAATCTTAAATGGTAAATTTGTTTATTTTAAATAAGAAAAACTATAAACAATAGCCGCGTTTTATTGAAAATTTTCTATGTGCACTTATGTACACTTTCAATAAAACGATTTTTTGGTTTATATTCACTTCGGACGTCACTTTCAATTTTCACTTTCAGTGTTGGCACCCTTTGCAATTGTTCTAAGGATAAGAAACATTAAAAATTTGCATTCTAAGGATATAAATGCATACCTTTTACTTTCCATTTGTATTTTTCTCTATTTAATTCTCGATTCTCAATTTATTTGCCGCATTTCAACTTTTTACTTTCGAGGTAAACAAACAAATGTCACTTTAATTTTTTTTCGCAATGGCTGTGTTCAATTAGATTCATTTTGTGACTCATGTTTTTGGTTGTCTTGGTTCTGATGTTCTTATGTGTTCTGTCTGATGTTCTTTTTTTCTGACCGATTGCGAAACTTCCCTTGTGTGTGTGTGTGTGTGTTAGTAACTGCGTGTCTATTTATGTCCCCACTAAGTCACCACCTGACTCTTCTATTAGCCATTAGGTGTGTTTCTTTACTGAAAATTCGCACGAAATGCACCGAAATTCGGCGAAAGTCAGTCTAATCCCGTTCCGATTTTTCGTAGCAGTGCACAAAAAAGAGAGTGCTCTCGAGAGAATAAAAAAATTTCCCCGTCCTGCGAATTTCCGGCACCAAAATTTCTGTGGACAGAAATCGTGCACAGCCAAAACAAATACAAAAACTGTCAAACAGACGTTTTTCCAAGTGTTGCGTTGCTGCGAATGGTTTGTTCAAGGCGTTTCTTTACTTTTAAGACAATTACGCTCTTTAATAGATTTTCTGAAAGAATTTTACAACCACTCCTTAAAAAAAAAATTTCTGTGCACAAAAAGTAAAGAAACAGACTTATTCAATCTGTTGTCGAAAATCAGAAATATGAACGAACACAACCCAAAGACTGCCAACCTCTGGGTGCCAAAAAAAGAAATTTACCAACCATCCCTGTGTGCAGTTAGCTTACTGCGATATTTATGTGCACTTAGGCTATTGACATAAGGAGTTGTTGTTTTCCCATGAGCGATGTTTTACTGAAGTGTACATAAGTGCACATAGAATTTCGATAAAACGCGCCTAATTAAAATTAAGGTTAGACACCTCAAAAATAGTCAGAGCTCCTTTTTCACCCTGAACCCGATGAGCTTAACTCAGCCTAACATAAAATTATCTTTACAGTATGTCATGTCAAGCCGCATAACAATTGGTATATAAACCAGACATTTCACTAGAACAGACCAGACAGTTTCTAATTTAATTAAAATTTTAATTCAAATAACAGATGCATAGACACACTCTGAATTCATCAAAAAGCTGCCACAAGCAATTAAAATAACGAATCCCAACAGAGCTACACGAGGAAAAAAATTCTTTTTATTCCTACAGAGTGCAGACCGAATTGAAATACAACGATCATAATTAATACATTGAAAACAAAATTCATCCCTTTTTTTCAAGCCGGTCGGTCTGAGGGTGTGTTGTGTGGAATTTTTCGATGGAAGCAAGATGCAACACACCGGAAACAGAGTCCATCATTGGGCGCACAAATAAGATAAATAAAATGCAACGAACTGTCTGTTTTATGATGGAAGAGGTAGTTATCTCCAAAGTATATTGATGCAATGGAAGTACCCTGAAGCATGAAAGAAATAATTAAAAACAATCGCACAACACAAACATATTAAGCTTTTCAGAAAATTTTTGCATTTTCCTTTTTATACTTTTCAAAAAAAAAAAAGTTTATATGAAGGAATATTTTCTCATTTCAATGCAAATTAATGTTTCAACCAATCTTGCACACCTACCTACATATATGTACGAGTAGTTAATTGTAATTTCGTAGAATATTCCAATTAAAGTTGAACGAGAAATTCTTTATCTCTCCACCTTCAATAGCAGATCGCGAATTATAAACTTTATACAAATTTTCATGAATGAAAAGTGAAACTCCGGTAGCTGATGGAAAAATAAAGTTGATCCTTCAGGAAAATTGTTAAAAGGGCAGACGGTAAAAGGGTATTGTTCAATGGGCAGTCAGGCGTTATACAAATTAAAAAAACGAAATAAAAGCCGGTAAAAGCACTCCTCGACTTCTTTTGGAAATGCATAAAAGCTGCGAACGTGTGTTAAGTATTTCAAGTGGCATATTCAACCTTCAAACCGACATCAACTACATTCAAAAGTATATTTTTCAAAGTATATGTGTATAACTTTTTTTTTTTTACTTCAAACAAATTTGTTTTGTTTGTTTTTTTTTTTTTTTTAAATTGTTTGCAATGTTTGTCAACAGTAGTACTAAAAACAAAAATTTAAAGAGATTATATCAAAGTAAACACTATTTATATATATTTATATTGTATGTAAATATTTAAGTAAAAATGTTCATGCACACCTCAATCTTGCGTCCCTCAACCACAGTGCCGTGAAGACGTTCGCGTGCTCTCTCCGCATCGCTACTATTAGCGAATGTTACAAAACCGAATCCCTACATGCAAAGGACAGAACAAAGATACATGCAATTTTGATTGGTTGATTTTTTAAAAACAATTTTTCTTTTGCAAATACTTAAACTATATCGATAATTATTAATATTATTACTACATATTTTCGTCGTATTCAATAAGTGATATTAATTAATTTAAATTCTTATTTGCATTTGTAATACATATTCTTAAAGACGTACAATAACATATACGTAAATAAACAGGATTTTGCTCAAAAACAACATGCATTTCAAATTATTCAAGGTTGTCATTATAAATGTTTCGTATCATAAATTGAAATAAAATTTTTAAAAAATGTTTACGGTTGTCATTATAAGCTGGCTTACTTCTATTTTTTCATAACTTAAAATTTTTTTAAGATGTTTTGTATAAAATAATCCAAATCGGGTTTTTTAATTGGTTGCAGGTTTATTTTTGCTCAGTTATAACTTTTATCAATGGACTTAATTCAGCAGTCCTCGTTTAAATTGTTTATCAACATTGTATTTCGGAATTTAAGTTAACCCGTTGAAACCAATAATCATAAATGTTAGAATAGGCAGTACTTGGTGACCTGATTTTTAATAATAGTAAGACACATCTCTTTTGGTTGGTCAATATATCCATTACCTTCTCAATAATTTCAGAAAAAAATGGGTACGACTGGGTCGCACGAACTTGGTATTGTGAGCTAAATACAATAACAAAATCTTAAGGCTGACTAAAAGGCTTTAGTATTCGCTCTTCATAATACATTTGGTGGCGCAAGGTCATTTTTTTTATAATTTGCGCGCACTCAAGGGGTTGTGACTACCCTTAACATGTTAAGTAACACAGTACGAGCGTTAGGAAAAAACGAGAGTTTAAAAGGAGATACCGATGCACATTAGTTTTAAATTTCTGAAGATTGTAATGAGAGGGAAAAATAGAGCTGGGCAATACAATCGTGGTACGGCTGAAGAAGGAATCTCTGTATTTAACAGTACGTCCGAAATTGGACTCAAGGGTAAACTGATGGGCATTCCTGGAAGCGCGAGTATTACGGTTGAAGAGCACTGTCTGTAGAAAAAACGATAAAATAAGGAGAGACAAGAAACATTACGACGATGTTCGAGTGTCGTGAAATTTTCGATCCAATCATTTTAAAGGCTCTTCTCTGAACACTGTCCAAAAGAATGAGGTGGGTTGAAGGAGCACCTGCCCAAATATGGGAGTTATACTCCATCTTAGGACGAATGTACGTTTTGTAGATGACTGCCAGGTCATTGGGTGAAAAAAAATTCTTGCATCGTCGAAGAAAGCCTAAGCACTTTGCAGCGTTTTTGGCGATTTCAAGTATGTGGTTATTCCACAAGAGGTGGTTGGTAATGCACATACCGAGGATTGAAAGCTGTTCTGTTTCAACAATGCAATAGCCACTCATGGATAGTGGCAAGGAAGGTAGGTTTCGCTTCAACGACAAAAGACAGCATTGAGTTTTTGAAGCATTAAATTCTACGCGGTTTTTTATTCCCCACTGGACAATGCTGTCTAGATCAGAATTTAATGAACTTAACATACGTTGCCGCCCTAATTCCACGTCCGAAGATGAGGGATGTGAACTTAAGAACGAATATGAAAAGCTGAGGGTACTGTCGTCGGCAAAACAATTTAGTGGATTAGTAGTTTCAGACAGAAGATCGTTAATGAAAATAAGAAAAAGTGTCGGAGACAAAACGGCACGCATTTTAGATAAAAGAGCTTGATGTCAAACTCTATCGAATGCTTTTGAAATATCAAGCGCAATAATTTTACTTTCACCAAATCGATGTAAAGACTTGTGCCACTATTCGGTGAGATATACCATCAAATCACCAGTGGACCTATTGCAACGAAAGCCATACTGTCGGTCATTAAGAAGCTTTCGTTCTTCGAGATATTTCTTAAGCTGATAGTTGATCAGCGTTTCCATGACCTTAGAAAGAAGGGAAGTAAGTGCAATTGGACGGTAGTTCGAGGGTGAGGAAGATTCGCCTTTTTTAGGGATTGGCTGGACAAAAGCTGTTTTCCATCCACTCGGGAAGAGACCTGTAGAGTAGGACAGATGGAAAAGCTTACGCAGTGGTTTTGACAGCGTGGAAGAACACCTCTTCAGAACTACCCATGGTTGGGATTGTCAACTACACATTGAAAATTGAATTAAATCACGTAAAATATTGAAATATAAAATAAATAATTCAAAGGTTTCAAGCGATAATCTAGGTTAGGTTGGATGTGACTCTCAGTAATACGGAGAACGACACACTTCGACCACAGAGCGTCCATTTTGATACCACTGAAACCAGAAGGTTGATCACCCTCTGGTTCCTATTTAGGGGATTAGAGAGTTGAAAAACCCTCTAATCGAATCTGGACTAAGTCAAACCATCCAGAACTTCGTACGAAAAGGGAGAGACTTTTAGGATCTTTATTAGCTAAATCGCTGGTGTCGTCGAAAAAGTAATCACCTAGGTGAGTTTTCCGTCAAGTGCAGGGCATGAGCAAAAGAGATGTTGGATTGTCTCCCCTTCATCCTCATCCATGCAGTTTCTGCAGAAGTCATCATTTGAGTAGACACCAAGTCTTTTAGCACGTCTACCTATTATGCACTGTCCTGTTAGGTCATCTAAAGTGGACCTAATGTGTAGACGACTTAGGTTCAATAAGCTTTTTGAATGTTTCGATTTCACACATGGCCAGATTCGTTTCGTCATAAGACTTGTATTACTCTGCGTCCATATAGTGCTCATCATCTCAGAGGCGTCCTGCTTTAACAAAAGTTTACATGTAGCGATAGGTATACCTATATTGTTTCTTTCAGGTCGAAGATGAGAAGTCGTTTCGTTTTTGGCGAGTTCGTCTGCCATGCAGTTGCCTGGTATATCCCTGTGACCCGGCACCGATCAAAGGCAATGTTGAACTGTTCTGACATCTCCTTTAGAGATAGTGCGATAGTTATGGATCGTATTAAATGAGCTTTGAGAGCAGCCTGACAGCAGTAGTATTCGGGAGGTAGGCGGAAGAAAAAGCTTAAATTCAGCCCTTTCGAGAAAATTCTACTACTTATATACCATCACAGGTTTTGGATCCGCCATTGTAGAAGTGTAAGGCTTCATTATCCAAGAGAGTACCATTCTCCCAAGCTTCTCTTGAGGGTATGATTATTTAGAAATTATTATCAAACACCAACTTTGGAATGATTTAGTCTGACTGTTTGCCGAAAATGGCTAGGGGCGTAAGGTTTAGTAGTACGGCTAGGGCAACCGAAGAAAAAGTCCCTAGCGCGCCGCTGATGCACAGACTTTCCGTTCGCTGGACTTGGAGAAAACTTTGAAACAGAAGCGACAAAAATGGGTTTGATTGTTAATTAGGGCAAAACGAAGTATGTAAATATATGCTGTCATAAAAAAGGGACACAGAACATCGACGAATTGGACAAAACGTCACAAAAGACAGACATAAGTTCGAGGAAGTACAGGACTTCGTCTACCTAGGATCCGCTATACAGACTCGGAAAACAGCATCAGTGCGGAGAGCAAACAAAGAATAACTCTTGCCAACTGTTGCTTCTTTGGGTTGAGAATGCAATTGAGGACCAAAACCCTCTCCAGAAAAACCAACGTAACCCTGTATAAGACCAAAGAGCAGGACCATCCGTCAATATCATGTAAGTCAAACGGTACTAGGGGTGGTACCGTTTTTAAACTTTTTCCAATTTTTTTACATCTATAAGAAAGACAATCTTAAACTAATCAGTCACACAAAATTTTATTGAAATCGTTGAAGGCGCTTTCGAGCTAAATAAGTACATATTATCATATCGGTTGCATGGTAGGTACCGTTATTTCAAGACTAAGAGACTCAATTCCAAAGACCCCTCTGTAGGCTGGCCCAAAGGCTTATGGTTTATTGTGATGCCACATAAGAGGACGAAAATTCACTTCTTAAAATTTCAGTTCTCTATAAAGTGATACAGACAGTAAATGTCCATGTTCACTAAGATCTTTGATGAAGAGCTCTTCTACGAATGTGTCGTACGCCTTTGATATAGGACGGGACATGTACAGAGAAGATGCGGAACGGATTCCTATTCCACTTTTACAGAAGCTAATTGATGGGTTATTGAGCCTTGCGGCGTCTACATAAATAAGAAAATGTTGGGCAATAACACCATTACGGAGCTAAGGAAACAAGCACATAGGACTAGAATTGGTCAGATTCTTTTGGTAGCCAGACCATTGGTGTTTGTTCATCTCTTATTTGATTTCTCCATAATATTTTGCCGAAGCATGAATTTGCACGTAGCGCTCGGTTCATTCAACTGGGTGAAGTGGGTATGGTAGTTGCGATATGTCGAGTTCTCTGTGATCCGGAACCCATATATGTTTAGTGTTCTGTCATCTCCATAGCAAAAAGACGAAAGTTGAAGGTGGTTACAGAGTTTGTGGAAGAAACATTGCTGAATGATTTTATGATTAGAAGACTACTTGGCTATCCCCAAAGATGCGTATATTTTACGTGAATATTACGATTTCCCTGAGCCATGATAGAACCTCTTTGGTCGCTATAGGAACATGATGTAAGGAGAAGAAGGAATGAGCGACTAGGATTTAGTTGGTCTGAGTACGCGACAAAAGACGCACCCCGCCGCCGTCAACCCCAGCATCGATTTTTAAACCATCGGCATTGGTATGACTAGGATCACGCCACAAGTTTTTGTCAAGTTTTGAAGTTACAGACCAATTCGAGAAATACTTCTTGAAATTGGAAATGGATTTGAGCCACCAGATCGCACGAACTTGGAAGAGCAAGGAAATGTTCTTGGTTTGGAATACCAATAGAGGACGATATTTAGTAAAAAGATATTGGCAAGGACTGTGGTCTAAATTAACAAGCAATTTAAATGGAAATTGTATTTTACTGTATAAAATAAAAAAACATGTTATTGCTTTTATCATTGAGCTGGACTCAGAGAACACTATGCATTTAGGAAACAGGTGTGATATTCAAAGCTTCTATAAATGGAACCAGACTTGCAACCATAATCAATCGGAACAATCAGGTCAGCTTTGGACTCCATAAAAAAATAGATGGCTACGAGAGAAGATTTATTGAAATGTTGCGAATCAGTTGGTGCGACAATAAACTAAACGGCAAAATTGAAAGTGATAAGCAAGGACACTTCACAACGACGTTCTCTTCTATTAAAGATTTATTGCCAAATTGTGTGGGAATCAACAACATATCAACCTCTCTACCTAAGCTAACCTATCAACACAGAAATGGACAGTGGACACCACTGTTCCAAAACACAGTTTTGTTTCAAGAACTTTGATTTATTAAAGAAAAAACAAACGAATAACAGTTTTTTTTGCTAGCTTATCTCCTGTTCTAAACTTTCTTTGCAATTTTCCACGTACCATAAGAAAAAATTATAATTCCATCCTTAAAACCCCTTATTTGTTTCTTTCGGGTTCTTTAAGCTTTGATTTCAAAAGCGATCCATAGCAAAGAATACATCGATAAGAAGACATAAGATCAAGGACCGTCTCCAAAAGTTCGAAACTAATCCTGAGACAATTGAAACACCAAACAAGACCATTGTTTTTGTTCTTTTTTTTTTTGCAGTGAATACGTATGATAAAATGATTTTGTTTTCGGTCCTAAGGACAGCTTTGCAAATTAATCTTCCTGCAAAAACAAAAAATAAGCAACTATTGCATTTCTGTTTATCTATTTCCAGTGCACATTCTCCGACAAAACTTCAATACGTGAAGAGTATTACGTATGTACATTTTTGGTTGCCATTTTGTTTTGAGGATATGTTCTAAAGTTTTTGCGGCAATCTGGCTCCTTGCACACTTTTACCGGTGATTGTAGGATTAAGATTTCCTAGCAAATTTTCATGTCCTTCTTAATTCCCATAACAACCCTCTGCTTCGTTTGGTTGTACATATATCTTCTGACTCTGACTAAGTTTGTTTTTATTTTGGAATTTTTCGGTCAGGATTTTGGTTGTTTCGTCGCATTTCCATTTGCATCGCGTGTGTTGGGCGACAGAGAACTACAAGGAATTTTTCCTTTGTTCTCTGTTCTTTTTATTAAAGATTATAAAACAAACGGATAAAGCATGTCCCAGCTCCAGCTCCAGGATGTACGAAACTTTCTTTTTATTCTTTATTCAGCTTTTTCGGTTGTCCGTTGCAGGATACGAGCTTAGGTGATTAAGTACACATAAATACAAAAACTTGATGTATGTCTTTTGGAGATAACAATTTTAGTTGGCTTAAAAAAAACATTGTTTGTATGTAAACTGGCTTCTGATAGGTAATCATGTGGAAAACGGAATGGATAATGAGAAAATCGTATGTAGTCGTCTTTGCAAATCGGATATTTTCTATCCCTTTTTTGTCTACCCGACTCCCGCATTTGGAAGGAAATTTAATTTTCTGTAATGCCCTTAACAGTTTATTCTGGAGGTAAATTGAAAGCGGGGCAAAGCGCACTGGTTTTGATTTAGGAATGTTCTCAATCCGAGTAAATGTAATGTGTAACAAGAAGGACAATCGACCTGATATGTGTAAGACTCTCGACTGGATGTGTCTGAAAAACAGGCACAATGGTATTTATACATATATCTATAGTTTCAAGATGACTGCGAGACATGACCTCAATGTGCAGAGAACACATAGTCAAGATTATCAACATAGAGTGAAGTGGTGTAGGAGCAGCAGCAGGATACTTGACAGGGAGTGGAAAATGTATATTCACCTACTATCCTGTTCATAGCCTGTGAACTTTCTGAATGCCCTGCTAGGCAATTGAATATTCATAAAGCTTTTCCACTCTGCTCTGTTGGTGTTGTGTGCTTGTTTTGCAACTTCCTGACATTGATGGTTGCAAGGAAATGTGTAATTTGAAATGCATGGGCACATGCACATTGCACAAGGCACAAAGTTTGTGTCACAGAGATTTTTTTTATATATACATATATGGATGGCAATATACCTGCGATTAATGGTGAAAAAGAAGAGTGTGAGGTTCAGACATCAAGCAAACAGAGCTGACATAAAGCTATCAATTTATTAAATTTTAATGAGAGCTTTGTGAAGCTGTCTCAAGATTATAATTAACCGGGTAGCAGTACAGTCATGAACTTTTAGATAAACAATGAGAATTTCTTTTCATAGGAAAAACCCATAATTATCACAAACCTGTGAAAGGTGACAGAATTTGCAGAAATGGGGTGCTGTTGGTGTAATCAGTAACTTCCAAGGGTTTATCTATCATATTTTATTGACACAACATCAATTGAATCTGTTCTCTGTAGGTATACACAAAAGCCTTCAATAAAGGATTGCATTTATATTAAGGATTTATTTCAAATTTTCATAGATTAGTTGGAATATTAACGAGACAGACCAAATTTTATTTTATTTTTTAACAAATAATCGGATTGCTTGATTGAAATGTTTAAATAAAATAACCAACACAAGGACAAACCAGCGTGTCTTTGAATTAAAAAAGATTAGCGGAGAAAAGAATACTACCGGTTGAGACAGTATTGTCACCTTCAAAGGATAGATCCGAAGAACCCCGTCAAAAAGGCAAAATCATACGAAATTCCGATACGATCACGAAAAGGAAAGAAGAAAGCCCAGCCTAAGAACTCCAGCACAAACAAAAAATGCTACTACGCCAGCAAAACTTTGGTCACAGACATGGAATATATTTAAAATGCTTGTCGACGGACGGACCACTAGTGTGGAATAGAGGTGTGAAGAGGGGTTTGTAGTTCCTATCAGACCTCAAAGCGCCATTAAAAAAAAAAAAAAAAACAAGTTAGTTCTCAATTTTCAAATCAAGTTGAAAATAAGTTCTAAATGATTCCCAATCATCTTCTTTAGATACAAATACATAAAAGTTCCATAGTAGCAATTCAAAAATCAATCCCACACTTGGGGTCGTGGCTCTTCAATTGAATTGAAAAATATTTCCAAGTAAAAAAAAAGCAAAAGCATCCCTAAGTAGAGTTTGAAGTTCATCAGGATAACGTATTCCTATCTTTTGAAAAACCATTAGCAATTCCATAAAATAAGGTTTGAAATATTCCATTCTCTAAAGGGTGTAAGAGTAGTGTTGGCATTGTGACAGAAGGGGACAAGTCTTTCCATTTCACATGATTATCATCAGTTTGAGTCGCAATGAAACGAGAAACTTTTCACTCGAAAGTTAATATTTTCTTTAGAAACCCCTCTCAAATCAAATAAGACCACTCATACACATCTGTTCTGGTTTACTTTTCTGATAAGCAGCACGACGAGGACTGCTTCCCATTTCAATTTTTTGAAAGAGTCCACAGAAAACCCAATGATCACCAGAGCACATCCCAATTCCTTACTCCAAGAAAGTGACTTTTGCTTCTTTGCACCAAGAAGTTCTCTAAAGTTGCCATGCTTGGTAGTTCCTAAAGTGACACACCAGCGCAACGCTTTTATAAGTTTTAAAGTTGAACTTTTTACTCTTCTCAGCAAAAAAAAAATTTAAAACAAGAGTAACAGTAAGAGTGGATGAGAAGAGAGTACTTTTTAATTTCGCAATTAAATTTTCTGCCAAAAAGGAAAAGCATGTATAGGCTTTGGCTGAGAGCTTGTCGCATCCATTGCTAAAAACAAGACGAGGGAATAAAATAGGACTCATAGCACACTAATTTCATTTGCTGGCTTTTTGCAGAAGAATATTAAAATGACGATAAAGACGTTTGCATAAAATGTCAGAAGAAAATATCCATTCAGGATGATTTCGCCTTTTTATTATTTTAGAGCGGATCCAAAGAGGGTGGGTGAGATGCGGGAGTTGGTTGCACGACAACTTGTGGAAGTATGATCGTAAAATTTTATTAAACTATTAACATCTAAGATGATTCTTGCGTTACGAGTTTTCGTGGGTGTGTGTTTTTGGGAAGTTAATAAAATTAAACATGAAAGCGCAAGGATGCTATAATTACCGCTTCCCTAAAACAGCGCATACAAAGTTGATAATATTATATGCAGCATTATACAATGAGTTTTTCAAACCCAATAGGAGGGACGTCAAGGCTGCTAGGGTTGTGATCCATTTAAGTGAAGGTTCTATTTCAACGAGAATATAAGGCTATGCTACAGCGGTAAAGTGAAAATTAAAGATGAAACTTATCCATCGCTTTGGGAGGACAAAAGTATTGTTCTTTGGTTGTTTCGCAAAAGTTTCACGGGATATATTCTTTTGTAGTGGTAATATTGAAATAGACATGACATAAAACTTACGTATCAAACTCAAAACCTGAGAGAATTGAAGGGCTTAAGGCATTTTTAATTGGTTGACGGCAAAGATTATGAAGTTTTGATTCATGAAATAATTTTTAAGACGAGTGTCTGTTTTTGCTGCCTATGCAAAGCAAAAGAAATCGAAGAGGAGGCACTGATAGTCTCAATACGGCCGCTCTTAGAAGGAGAAATGCTCAGGGAAGCTTTGTGATATTTAAAAGAAATTCGCTTCATATTCCAATTCTATTTCAACTGCTTCTGAAACCAAGCAAGTTATTCAAGAGCTGCAACAAAACAAGCTGAATGAGGAGCAATCATTTTTCGAAACGGCCGACCAAAGAATGAGAGCAGCTCAGGAAATTATTGAGTATAATCAAGGATAGCTACAGAGTTTGACAAAATTCGTCCACAATGACTACAACTTTCCACTGCTGCGCTTTAAAAAAGCTGCATAGCTGCGTAGTCGAAAAAGTTGCTGAGACCCAGACGGTTTCAAAGTAAAAAAAGGCGAATCGAATACTTCAGCGAAAAAATATGTTAGCGCTCGTTGAGACTCCGCACGATTCCTGACTCTAAGCTTATAAGAGCTCATGGGCTGCACAATCAATGTGAAGGAAATATCTAAGAAAGGGGAGGGGGGGGGGGAAGGAAATTATTGACTGTCGATTGCTGCGACACGAAAAGTGCGCATTGATCAAATCACGAGAACTTATATACGCTGTCCTTAGACAAAAAAAAAAAAAGTTCCAGAAATCTTTGTTCGGATAGTCATGGATATGTTTCACAACAGTAAACTGTTTAGCTAGGGCTGCCGAAAAATCGAAGAGAATGTAAGTTTTAGACTAATGCAACTTCAAGTCTTTCGAATCCAATGACTTCTAAGCGGGGAATACACGATACAACTATCGTACCGATAATAATCGTTCATCGCATGGGATGATTGTATAGTGTGTCTGTGTATGCAAAAAATTTTGATTGTTTCGATATCGATGTCAAATGCCTTGAATTGAAAACCAAATTCGATCGTATGCGATCCATGTCGCATTCGACGATTGTATCGTGTATTCCCCGTTTTACAGTTCTTGACGATCAGACGAGAAGGCTACGACCTTGAAACGGGGGTAGAGTTTTAATAGCCAAATGGGAGCTTTACAATTTCAGAAAAGGCAGAATATTTGCACTGTCGGTTTTCTTATTCAGACTTTAAACTATTCGTGAAATTGTTTTGAATCGAGCAGTGCTTCAGTTTGAGTATTAAATGGTGGATAAAATGCAGGGAAAACCACAATAAAATAAGTGCAGCAAAAATGCCTACTGAGCCAAAAGACATTCTTTACACCGCCGTTCGACATCTAGTCCCATACATGGTTTACAGCTTAAAAGCCTCATCAAATAAGCAACACCAAGATTAGTCGGTGTACCCCATATGCAAATCACTAGTGAGAACGGATAAGTGGAAGTACTGTAATCCCTTAGAGATTAAGTAGAGAAATGTAAAGGAAAAAGAAGTTACTAAGATTCTTGGTAGCTGTCACGTCAACTGGTATTAAAGAAGGGAGCACCCTGGAACCGTATTAGCAATTACAAAATGCGAGCCAAAAAACCAAACCAAAAACAACTAGAAAACAATAAAAACCGCACAAACCAATTATGAATTACTAGAACGGATCCATGAAAATGTCAGCCAAAAAACGATAACTAAAAATCACGAGAACCACTTCATAGACCGAATATAAATTACAAGAATGGATCCATGAAAATGTCAGAACGATAACAAAACGACCACCAAAAGCAGTCGTAAGTGATAGCGCGTATCGTGAAATGTAATTGCAGAGTAACGATAACGCGGGGATATCGCGAGTATCGTTATTTGTTACACGGGCCCTAAATCCCTGAGTACTCTAGTAAAAGGGCAACTTTGTCAACTCAATGAATAAAAAAGAAAGCGAAACCATGCAACATAATTTTTGAGATCGTAAGCATCATGGCGGATCACTAGCCAACAAATACTCGTTCTATTCATAACCTTTTTTCTTTCTGAAACATTTACTAGAAAGGTTGCAGTCAAATTCAGTCATTTTGCTAAATTTTTTCACAACATTATACGAGTAATATGGATCGTAGATCTCTGATCTGAAATAATCCGGTAAGGGAAGGTTGAACGCTACTCATCAAGTTGAAGACTTTTTTTTTTACTGCACCCACAAAAGCTCACAAAATTGATGCAGATGTAATTAAACAGAACTTGTCAAAGCTTTCCACAAATTTCTCTTATATTTTTACTGCTGTTAAGCTTTCTTCTTCCGCCTAAAGTGGGAAGATGAAGCCGCAAGGCAGCCATCTTGGACCCCTCTTATTTGTCCTTGCTATTGAAAACCTCAATTTCCCTTTATACAAATAGTGTCGACATTTTCAAACTCAATACTTTAAGTCACGTTTCTACTCTATTTTAGCTCAAAATGACAGTAACACAGTTTTTATCCACATTTTTTTCTCTAGGATTTAGAGTATCACTTTTTATAACATTTTTTCTGAATTATAGTTTATATTAAATTAAATCAATTTAATTATATAGTTTCTTAAGTAAAGTGACGTTTAAAATGTATTTTTACCCAAAAATTTCATCGAGAGCATTGTAAAACTAAACATTTGAACATATTTCCCAACGTGTTAATAATTCTGACATCTTATAATCGAGAATCAAGCTAACTTTCTTAAAATGCGGAGTTTGCGTAGTAATAAAATAAATCTCAAGACATGAAACTAAAAGCCTTAGCAAGTAAGCCACCGTTAATAAATATACTTAACATATTTCTTTCTTGCCATGATCATAATCAAATATTAAGTATGCAAATACTTTTGAAATCGAAAAACTTATAAATAACAACCATTTATAAAAATAAGGACATTTAACAAATAATCTTACATAAAAACAAACGAATATTAAATCAAGAGACAAATTTTGATACTTTAACTAAAAAATTGGTTAAAGTTAAAACGAAACAATATCAATTCCATTGATTCACAAACTTAAAATTATTACAAAACAACACTATAATATAAACATTGGTTTGTAGTTATTGTTATAAAAAAAAATTCATAATCACAAATTTCTCATAAATTCTTCTTTTACTTGTTGTTTTTCAGCAAAACTGTTCATTTTAACTAAATATAAAAACGAAAATACAATTCACATAGTTTTCAAGTACAAGTGTTTATAAGTTAATTTAAATCTATTTGTCTTATTTCATTGCTAGGATTGTGTTTTTCTTTGAGTGAAAAGGACATAGGGTCAAATAAAACTCATGAGTTTGTAAGTTAAAAAAAAGTTTTCTATGAAATAGCCTTAAGATACATTGAGATGTTGCTGGTGGAAGTTTCAAAATAGATGAAATGCAGCCTGGAATTTCTTTCCATATCAACTTTTGCTAAATCAGAATTTTACATGTCTATTTTTTCTTTTCCCTTCTCAAAAACTGCATTTCCCTATTTCAAAACAAACCGTGAACAGACGGACGACTTTATTATTCAAAATAAACCTAATTTTATCTCAGTTAGAATTAACATTAAAAAAATTTTTAACTTAATTAGAGGATTTCATTTCAATTGAACAACATAAAACAATACATACCTTGCTGCCACGCTCATTGAATATAATTTCTACATCAAGTATTGTTCCAAATTGCTAATATATTTGGTTTTTGGACACATTGCGGTTTTGTTTTGAGGGATTTTTTTTATGGATGTGTAAACGGATGCAAAACGACCACAAATCAAAGGGTTGGTTTTGTTTTTTTTTTCGATATATATTTCAATTATTTCAGTTGAGGGAGGAACGATCAAAAAAAGAAAAAAAAAGAAAATAGTTTCGATATATTAAAACGAATGGTATACAATCAAGAGCGAGTAAGAAAAAAACTAACTAAAAAACAATAAGAAACAAAATGTTTAAATTCAACTCCGAATGCAACAAAACATTCAAAAGTCCCAAAGAAAACATTTGTAACTCTATGTACTCTCTAGTAACTAAATAAATAAGCGGGACGCTACTTGGCGATAACTTACCCCAAACATAGCTCTCAAATCGGGATCACGAAATCTGAATGGAATATTCGAGACATGTAGTCTCTTTGGCTGACTCTTGTGATCGATGGGGACTAGAGCTGAGGCCAGCGATACGGCGGGAGTTGTTTGTACAGCGGATGTCATGATTCCACTGGCAGCCGCATTTAAGCACGCTATGACCTGTGATGTTGTCTGTGATGCTACTGTACTGGAGGACACGGCTGTCTGGCCGGAGATGTTTGCCTGCAAACTGGATGGAAGACCACTGACAATGGATGACACAATTGTGGCAGTATCGAGTCCTGACGATGTCGTGGCTGAGCTTCCAGGCACAGATCCAACGCCTGCGATCCCGCTTGCAACAACTGGTGCCAACTGCTGGGTACTGGTTGTTGCTGTTGACATATTGCTACTCTGCGAAGCGGCAACGGCAGCGGCCATAGCAGCGGCGGCAGCATTTGTGTTGTTGAGAATCATCTGTGTAGTAACAGCTGATTGATTCGCACTGTTCATGTCGAGCATGCCTCCAGCTGCTGCACTAGTGGCTATGCCATTTGTTGTGGATGTAGCTGAAGTACCAGCAGCTGCTTGAGATGTATTGTTTGCACTCGAAATGGCAGCATTCACTCCGAGAGTGATGCCAGTCACGAGACTTGTACTGCCAACCGGTGTAGTAGCTGCTGCTGATATGCTAATTGGTGTTGATCCACCTCCACCGCCGCCACCGCCAGCCGAACCTGCGGTACTGTTTTGTCCAGGATTAAGCTCTGGTTCTGTTTTGATCAATACTGATGACTATGGAGATATAAAAGAAAAAAGAAAACCATTAGACTCCCTTCATCAAAAATTTTTCAAATAAAAATGTAATTGGAAGATAAAAGCGTAACATTTCATTGCTGGAAAACGCACACACACAAACGAAAAACAAAACAGTTTCAATATTTTGAAATTCATTGAAAACATAAACTCTAGAAAATGCATGCGTTTTTCAAAAAAATACAATACAATCCTCATTTTCCCAACCACCACGAATTGTTTTGTTTTTAAATAATCACATATCGCAAGACTTTAGCTCTACACATTGCAAACTTAAAAATTAAAATTCAATTTTCAAACATTAACTGAAGCTTAGGTATTTAACCTTTAGTTAAAACACATTATGTATAAGTAAAATAGAAGAAAAGAAAACACATACAAATGAGGTGTGTTCTGCCGGCAAACTACAAAGTGTCTTGAGATATTGTTTCGACTCTTACAGTTGGACAGTTCTCTAACGCGGTATTAAATAATTCCTCTTACTCCCATTAATTTGTCGTTCGTAGCTGACTTAAATAACACTTGGAGGCTACTTGTAAAAATCAGCAAGTCACAACTTCATGTCAAAGTTAAACATAAGTCAAATAATTAAATGCTTCTGTTTTGAATACTGAGTTAACATGTTCTATATGACCAGTGGAAAGAATGTCAAAACACTTTTCAGGTTCAGGTGTATGCAGAATTGTAATCGAGGATCTGCTATAAGAAAATGAGTGTCTTCTATTCCCCACAATCTAAATTAAAGTTTTCAAAAACGGCTGAAGAAATAAATAAAAGGATCGACTTATTTAAAAGAAAAGCACTCCGACGCACGGGCGCCTTCGTGGTAATTTTGGAGTATGAATGTAAAATAGAATGAAATTAAAACATCTCCGTTATACAACAGATATTTAGAATTTTTTAACAAATCTACCAACAGTGACAAATTCCGTTGCAAATTATCCCACCACGAGGGCGTCTGCGATGCATCCTGTTTGGCTATTGTACACCGGAATTATTTTGACGGGCCTTGTAATAGGGGCATGTCATTCTGAATGCTCGATTTCGTTTCAATTATTTCCACTTAAAGAAAAGGAAAAAAACTTAAGTAATTTGATTCTGTTTAGGATCGAAAACCTTAAATTAAAACACAAAGTATTTTTTTTGATTGGGAAAACCGCACTGGTAAAAAACCCAATATTTATTACTTGCTCTGGTGACTTGCTGAAGTAGACTAAAAAACAATAGCTAAAAAATTCAATTATCTCCTTTTCTCCTCGTACAATACATATATAAATTATAGTATAATATATGAAATAGATCGTACGATACAGATTCACAAAATTTAACCTTTTAATTCATGAATGCAAAAAATATTATGTGAGAGACAGTTTTTTTGAAGGTTTACTTATAGAGAGATTCGAGTTTACAAAACTAAAAGAAAAATGTGTTTTATCGGCCTTTTGGAAAAGCTAAACGTTCCAAATAACGCATATCAGTAATCTTTCGTTCACATTTACGAAAGAAAATGAGTACCAGATACTCCACCAGTGTTAAGCTTAAAAAGCCACCAAGATAAGACCATTTGCCTCAAGGGAAAACTAATAACTAATCTAATGCTGTATTTAGTCGAGTGAAAGCAAAAATTCAGAGAAGCTTTCGTTGCCCAATTTATAAGAAGGGAGTTGTATAACAATCTAAATTCATAACTTTCAATAATACTCCTCCATTGCCTATTGAAGTGAGCGACGGAAAATATACTCGTAGGCTTCGAAGAAAGTACTCAATATTTCGACACCATACAAAATAGTGAAAGTGTTTTTTCTATAAACGAAAATAGCGTGATACACAAGTGTTTTTTACAAACTTCAAGTCCTCCGATAGTGATTTCATTGTCATGAAAAGCGCTTTGTCGATAATCCTTTCGGAATCGGCGAGTAGGTCCCCTCCATTTGCTCACAAGGCATGGGCGTGAGAAATGCGCTAGGCCTTGGGACTCTCTGTTTTGTTGCGCCACTCTATTTATATACAGGGTTTTCTAATAAGAGTGATATGATTTCTCTTTTGAAAAAAAACACACTTTTTGTTAAGGAAATTCAAATATTTTTTATTTAATGCACAGTTCAATCAATACAATTAAGTTTTAAATAAATCGTCATTCAAATGGCCACCACGACTTCTTCTGCAGCAACAAATTAGATGAACCCGATTTTCGAGCACTTTTTCCACTAAATCAAGTCAAAAATGAAAAGATTAGTAAAGTTTTTAACAGTTAAAACACTTTTCATATTTCCTCAGATGTACTCAGATTTATAAATCTCACTGACGATGGAAGCATTGCTTCTGAAATGTACATCTGAGGAAATATAAAAAGTGTTTTAGCTGTTAAAAACTTTACTAATCTTTTCATTTATTAGATTAAAAAACACGTGGAATATCTCAACTAAAAAACTCATAAATCAAGTCGTATATCATGAATGGCACGTTCAATATTGACTTGTAAAGCTTGAAAAGAATCTGGTTTATTTTGAAAGACCAATGACTTCAAATAACCCTACAAGGAACAGTTTGATGCTTGAGTTGGTTATAATCGATCGAAACCGCTCTCCATTGACAGTAATGGTGCTACCAGCTTCATTTTGAAAGAAGTACGGAACGATTCCAGCAGCCCAAAAGCCACACCAAACTGTCAATTTAGGAAAGTAATGGTTTAGAAGAATGTAATGGTTTTTCATGAACATTTTGTGGATTTTCATCACCAGTTTTGTTTATTTAACGCACTAGTCAAATAAAAGTAAGCCTCTTCGGAAAAGATGATTTTCTTAAAAAAACGTTATCGATTTTAAGTTGTTCCAAGGCAAAATCAGAAAGTTCACGACGTTTACGGTGGTTCAATGGTGAAATTGTAAACACTTATGAATGCAATAAAGAGCAAATAAGAGTTCATGACATATACTACAAATGGCCGAAACTCCACAGCAAAATCATATCATACCTATTGAAAAACCCTTTACATGTATGAAAGCAACCAAGTGGCAATGTGAGGTTGAAAACCCTTTCGGAAACTGGCACTATACTTAAATAAATATGAAGAAGCTAAGTAGACCCTTAACTTTTTTCACAACTTCTCATGAAATGACTTCCGTCTTAGTAGGATTCATGTAAGACGGGAACATCAAATGCTTTTCAATTTATGCTGACTCAAGCAGATCTCAGCTCGAAAATGCTAAAACTGCCATCGCTGTTAACTTACCAAGAACAATAAAGCTAACTTTTTGAAGCTGCCATATGAACAAAATACAATGCGTTAGCAGCACAGTCCTGGACTGTTTTCAAGCGCAAAGACGCACTTGTTTTACTTTGAAATCAGATTACCGTCCTTTAATTGTACATTATTAAGATTCATTTTAGCTACATTACACAAATTTCAGAGTGATTGAGTCTAAAGAGCTTCAGCACACTACCGAAGCAATCACTTCGACAGACGATGAAATCTAAGGAATACCACTGATTTACCAATGAGGTATTATTATGATATCTTCAAAGTTCAAATAAATGTACATATTCCCACATGACACGCTTGCCACGAATTCTCAAGGCAAAATGAGCTCATTCTTCAATATTCCGTCAAAGCAGCCTCTATCAATCGCCGTATGTGTATATTAACATTTTATATTAGACCAGAGTTACCAGCACCACGCAGGAGCAATTCGGATGTTTTGAACTGTGGGCTTCGTTGAAGAGTTTTTGGTAAACAAATCAATTAATTTTGAGTATGTGTGTGTTTAACTTTCATATAAATAAGACTTTTTCTGATCACGCCAATTTCCGCTTCTGTGTGGTTATAGCGACAGTTTTTCAGTCTATTGCATATTTATTTTTATATGAAATAAGTTGCGCTTCTGAAATCCAAAGTACTCTTGGATTATATAGAAAGCGGCACGGAAATCGAAAAGTTTCTAAATCGAGTTTTAACAAAGAAGAAACAGCAATTTTTTTTTGATATATTTATTTTAAAAAGAACAAGGACTGAAAAGTTCAGGAACGAACCAATATAGGTGGGATGGCGGTTGAAGCCATTGCGATCACCCGTCTGCGATCTTTTTATACGGGGCTCCTTGCAGTATACGCAAATAAGCCTCGGGGCCTAGAAGCCCTGAAGATCGAAATTCGACGTCATTCCGTTGAAACTCCGTGCAATATGTTGGCTAAAGCGTACGATAACTTTATTTTGTGCCCTGGTAATTCTATAGAAAATGAGAGTCGCCATCTAAACGATGTCATCATTAAGACTAATTCAGCTTGAATAAATATATCAAAAAAATTACTCTTTTTTCTTCTTTCCAACGCGACCAAAATGATTTCCCTACGTGATCTTGAAAACTAAGTGTCATATAAAACATTTCAACAGAGACGCTACAACAGTTGAGCAACAGGGACAGCAAACGACGCCATATTTCTTGCCGCTCTTTCATTCCTCTTCAGTAAGGTTTGCCATTTCATAGGGGAAAGATATTCGATCCGACAACGAGTCGAAATTATTAAAATTTACTACCGAAATTCGGAGTCAGTGGCCTCAACGTTAAGAGCGCTACATCAAATTTATGGTCGGTCGTCAGAACCGTCCTAGCAGATCAACAATTGAGCGTTTAGTGGAAAAATTTGAATCCACAGTACAAAATGTTCCCGTGCCAGTGAGACAAAGAAGTACCCGTAGTGTCGAGAATATTGCTGCCGCTGAGGCTTCAGTTGCAGAAAGCCCAAATGTGTCTCTCACAACTCACAAGTCGTTCTCAAGCGTTGGGCATCTCTGTGACGTCGTTGTGGCAAGTTGGCGAGAAAAGATCTTGGCCAACATCCTTACAAGATTAAATTGACGCAAGAACTGCAGACGCTTGACCACCAGAAGCGTCGTATGTTCGTGAATTGGGCTGAGCAACAACTTGAAAATGATTCGGATTTTCATCGAAAAATCATCTTCAGCGATGAGGCTCATATCTGGCTGAATGGCTTCGTCAATAAACAAAATATGCGGTATTGGTCAGGCAGCAATCCACACGTACTCCATGAGTCATCATTGTATCCCGAAAAAATTACGGTTTGGTGTGGTTTATGGGCCGGCCGGCCGGCGGCGTCATTGGGCCGTACTTCTTCCGTGATGATCAAGACCGGTACGTTACTGTGAATGGGGATCGCTATCTTTCAATGATAACCGAATATTCTTGGCCCCAATTGGATGATATGGACTTGGAGGACATGTGTTTCCAACAGGACGGCGGCGGGCGCCCCAAGCCACACAGCGAATGTCACAATCAATTTATTGGAAACCAAGTTTGGAGAACGAGTTATCTCACGAAATGGTCCAGTCGCTTGGCCGCCTCGGTCGTGCGATTTGACGCCGTTAGACTATTTCCTATGAGGCTACGTCAAGTCTATGGTCTATGCCAATAAGCCAGCGACGATTGATGAACTTCGTATGAATATCCAACGTGAAATTGCAGCAGTATCGGTTGATTTATGCTTGAAAACCGTCGAAAATTGGGTTCAGCGTCTGGACTACTGCAAGCGTGCCCGTGGTGGCCATGCAAAAAAAAAAATCGAGTCTCAAACATAACGTACTTTCACAAAAATAAAGAATTTCATTGATATTCAAGACCGTTTCTGTTTTATTTAAAAAAAACCTTTGTAGCGCTTTTATTGAAAAACCCTTTAGCAAATGAAACAAAAAAATATTCAAAAATCGACTTACATGATTACATGATCATCATCGATATCTCTTAGTTATTTTCTTTTGGTTTGCGTTAAGTGGCAAGTTAGTGTTGATAAACCACCAATAATAATTGACAACGCATTTACGGCCAATATTATTCGTGTTACTAAGAACATACGTCAACAAATGCTTGGAAAAGTGATCGAAAACTTTGACTCCCGCAAAACTTTTATCAGATCCATCAATGCCCTGAGTTGTGCTTAATAACAAACTGCAAAACGTATTCTACGGTTCAATTTAAATAAATACCTATTTTATTACAGCCAAACTAGTTCCAAAGGCCAAATTAGGCACTGGGTTGAAATTGTGTCGAATCAAAGTAAAATAATTTTTCAAAAAACCAATCTTCATTCCTCCAAGGGTTTGACCCTTAGTTACAGCAGCCATTACGAACGAAATTCCAGTCCCAACTTGTTTATATTCAATTTGAGCTCATTCCCATTCTTAGATGAGATGGTATTACATAAAGATCTACCCAACAAAACTACATTCTTCATCCCTAACAACAACAGTATAACTTGCTAAAGTTTGTCCGTTTTAGTTTCGCATCTACAATGTTAATAAATTAAGCTACATTTCTGTCAGAGGTTACTACGAACTCTCTTAATATAATCGTCTTTTTACAAGAATAACCTTGCCTGACAAACAACAAAAGCAAACCCTATAACCAAGTACCTATTACCTCGGAATTCCGAACTTCTCCAAAACAATTTGAGTAGGAAAAATATTTGAAAAACCCACACAGTCAAACAACGCAACGTCTATTGGGATTATACTTATCGCAAATTAGAATATCCATTAACACCAAGCTGCATATAAAATGTCTTTCCCCAGATAGGGAATAAGGGAAATAAGACAGCACCAAACATAAAAGTAAAATTTTTTTCACCCTCCACACATAAGAGTTGCAAAAAGAGAAGAGCTAAAAAGATACAGATACACATTCAATTCTTATTACACACTTTTATCCGAATGACTACGAACAATACATGTCACAGCAAGGATCTGAGATCCGACCTCTATCCAACCGCAAGAACCCATAATGATATGCTAACATTCAAGCATTTTAATTAAACTGAAACAATGTTGCTTCAGTGGCGTTCGTATTGTTTCGTTCTTGAAACAGGATGACAGAAGCTGTATTGTGTTATACGGATAGAAATGACGTTTTGACGAGGGCGAGGGCTGACGCGACCCCTATCAAGGGACCATCAAGAGCTTTTCTATTACGCGGTTTTCCTTTCGTTTGTATATTTTTTCTTTCTAATACCACCATCATCACCATCACCCATGGATGTGTGCCAGAGTATATGCTTTATTTAACTATTTCGAGTCGTTGACGATGCAAGCTGGGTTATGTTATAGATTTAGGGATGTATGATATGACAATATCCATGAATCCGTGATGACGGATGATGGCAATTCTTTGAAAAAAAAAAAAATATAAAAAATTCAGTGCGCTTCACTGGCTTAATGCGGATAAAGTAAGGCATCCACCATATTCATTTTGCCCGTTTTTGCAATTATTTTCCTCTATTTTTCTGAATGAAAATAAAGAAAATGTGGTGGCAAAAACATATCTGTCACGATGCCAGGACTAGTTGAGTGTTTTAATGGGGTGGTTGAAACTTTTATGACTGTGATGTGAAAAGTGAAATGAAAAGAAATCGTTTTTTGTAATTCAAATAATTTGCTTATTTGCCAAAAACAAAAGTCATCGAGAAATAAAAGCAACCAATTCCACAACAAGACAGGCACGTCTAAGCTATGAGTGTTAAGTATAGCAGCGTTGAATGGCAATAAAACGTTGACACTGTTAAATTTATCACTGCTGCTGATACTCTTATTAAAGGAACAAGTCTAATTGGAGAAAAAACCTCCAGAAAAAAAACCACCTTCTAACTTCACATATCATTTCGTTAGTCGATTTTCCTTTGCTCAGTCATTAGTCGAAATCACTATGCGAACAGAAGTCTAACCGCCCCTTCTATTGTGCGACTTACATTTGTCAAACTAGACAAATCTACAATTTTTACGTCTAATTAACTTCTAAAACATTTCATTTGGAGATAACGCCCTCTGCAAACATAATCACAAGGTGAACACTGAACAAACATTAGGGTAATGCTGCATGCTACACTTTTGCCATTTGTCTTCCAAGAAGAATTCATTTCTAGGTAATTCTATCTTAGTAAATGTATGTTTCTTTGTATCAATCTTCTAAGTTCATTCCACGTGGCAATAAAATCCTGAGTAATTGACTAGATTCGCTATAATGCTCACCTGTTTTGTTAAATAAATTTTTATTGCTCTTGTGACTTTGTATCTTTGTGAGTTAGGAATGACGTTAAAACAACTCAATGAATACAATGAGATACTGATTTTACCTAAATACATACATCCATTAAATCGTAAGCCGCACGGAGATTGTATGTTGGTTGGAATAGCTATTTTCGATGTCACCCCGCAAAAGGCAACCCAAATTAAATCTCACTTTTGAAGTGTGTACTTTCATTATAACCAAGAGAAGGAAGGAATGTTAAAAGGATATTTCATTTAAGAACATCAATATTGGCACAGGAGCGCTAAGATAAAGACAATGCTCGAGAAAACAAAAGGACATTGCCTGAAATCTCTTTTTTTGTTTCTACACAAATTTTTTGTGTGGCAAATCCAAAGAAATAGGAAAAAAAACTTCATTGGATTGACCTTTTCGATCGACACAGTGACAGAGAGCGAAAGAGAGAGGGAGGGAGAGACAAATGGAAATAGTAGCTTCAGGCGAAAAGGACCAATAACTAGATTAATCCTTATTCCAAACACGTTCCACAAGGCATTTTGCTTGAATGCGGTTTTTGCCTTCTTGTTCACCGTTTCTTGGAGCGACTTCAAACATCATCCTGGTCCTCCTTTTTTTTTGTGGGCTGCTTTCTATTATGTGCTTTCATCGGCATGTTCAAACAATTGTTAAATAATCCTATATCCGATAATTTTTCTCGCTTTGCAAGCACAAAAGTGTGGCTATGGGATTTAGGCGATTTTTGTTGCTTGAAAGCACAAAATAAATTGGAAAATTAGGCAGGGGACACAAAAAAAAAAAGGCAAACTATTTGTACTCCGTGAGAAGGAAGACACATTACATTATCATTTTCCTTTTTTTTAGACACTGCTGAGAGCGGTAACATTACAATTTCGATAGCTTAAGATTCCTTTCGATAATTTTGAGGTGACAGGTAGTATCTTCTATAGCTGTTTTGCAAAAAATTTCAAAAGGATCAAGATTCGTGTTTAATATATTTGCTTTAAGTGGATGACGAGAAAAAAGAATACATGTCATTTTTGACATCTACAGCAAGGTAAATATAAGGATTTAAGATTAGGTTCGCAACTATAGCTCGGTTAGGGATAGGCTTTCAGGCTAATTACCCTTAGCCTTGCTTCGTGCCTACTACAAGAAATTGCACATATTGTAGCAAAGATGAAAGTCCTGTTGAGAGTGACTGTACAGCGATCTTAAATTGGTTGAAATCAGTAGCTCGATAGAGAGCTGTGCCCCTGCAACTCACTTGTGTAAAAGAGCTGGAGGTCGGTAGGTACATAGATAAACTAGCCATCTGAACCCAAACAACTTTGATTTCCGCAGTTCTGATTCAACAAACTAGTTCGACCAATGAAAAACAATGGTAACATGTGAAGAACGATGAATCAACTCTAGCGTAAAGTTTTCATCATAGCCATTTTCTCGGTTTGGTAAAAAAAGCAAATCTTTGATTGACCTTTTTGATGATTCATCCAGGGGTTTGATCGTTACTCCGCCTTGTAATGTCTAGGGCATAGCAGTGGCATGAAAGTAGAACAACAGTTTCTTTCTACGACAATCTGTGCAGTCCCTTAAAATAAATACTGACGAGTAATCATAAGAGACACCTAATCTGCAATAGCCCATCGTTCAATGGGTTCAAACTTAGCGTGCCCCAAATCGCTGTAGATGCTATGCTTTCATAAATTTATCTACATGATGACAGGTATAGTAAATACATAAACCATTTACTTTTCGAGGTGAAATGCTCAAAGTGTTTTTAAGTGAGCGGTATAGTTCGTTTGTAACTTCATTTCACTGAGACCATTCCGTCTCAAAAAAAAATCGGAATAATTTGTACGAAAATTGACTAAGCTGAGATGTTGTCCTTTCAATGTCGGCTAGTTCAAGGAGTTTCGGTTAACTTTGCATAAAAAAAGAGATTAAAAAAGTTTCTGATAGCTGAGCCACACTGATGTATTGCTAAAGTCCCCGGTGAAATTTTTAATTTTTTTTTGCCAGAAGCAAATTTTTAAAAGACACTTGGCAGTAGTGTGGGAATCTTATCACACTAAAAACTCCTCGTTATCAGAACCAATCAATGAATGATCGACAACTGATTTTTCTTTCTCAATAATATAATCGCTTTAGGGGAATTATGACCATTAGCTCATAAATACATAAAAAAAAATAAATGGGCGCAACAGAGCGAGGAGCCCCAGGGTCTAGTGAACTTCTCACAACCATTCCCTTGTGAGGGAATGGAAGGGACCTACAATTTTCTGCCGGTTCCTAACGGTTAATCGAGAAAGCGCTTTTCATGGCAATGAATTTACTAACGCAGGACTTGCCAATTCCTCGCGAAAGGCGATACCCATAGAAAAACATTTTTGCCTCTGTTGGGATTCGAACTAAAAACCTCCTTTAACAGGCAGACATGCTAACCATCACTCCACGGGTACCATTAGCTCATGAGGCTTGGTTAATCGTAATCTCCGAATGTATTTAATACGGACTCTATGTCAGAGTTGATACGACTGTGCAGGGGTGCACTCGATTGTGTTTTCTTACGACTTCTGTAACCATTTCTATAAGGCCAGGTTACTCCAAACAATTTTGAAAAAATCGATTTTTTTTTCATAAATTACTATTGTATACTCGTAGAAATAGTATAGAATTAATCCCGAAGATCAACAAGGCCGAAAAACAGGTATAAAAGAGTAAGGAGCGCTGTGGTAAGTCCGGCCGCTCGAGCCTTCGAATTTTTCTCCGAACCACGTTTTTTTTGCATGGATGACACTCTCATTTCAAAACTATTGCACTTATCGATATGAACCAAACGGCATTTTAATCTTAAGATGTCTGGCTATGGCCTCAAGCAGAACCAGAAATATTCATTTATACTTAAAAAAGTTATAAGCAATTAAAAGTGAAAAAAATTGTAAAAAAAATTTCAAAAATCCGCCATATTTTTTTTTTTTCATTGAAAATGTTTTAGAACATGAAACCGTTTTGTCATTGTCATGTCATCCATCTACGAATCAGATGAGTTTCAGTAGCCATTTTCAGGATCGTCATTTAAAAAAAAAAACAAATTTGTTTTCAAGTAATTTCATATATGTACATATGTGCTTTCTTCATAAGTAAAAAAATTGATTACTCAACATTTTTGACAATAATTAATCCATTTTAATATCAAGTGGTTTTTAATTTTAAAGTGCGTGAATGAATTTAATAAAATCTTGAACAAGCAAGCAACGAGTAAATTTATACACCTAGCGAGTAAGCTTACAACACACACACTTCGAGTAAACTGGCACACTAGTTCAAGAAAAGATGTAAAAAGATAAAAAAGTGTTTCTGTGGGCAGTACACAGAAAATGTTTTTTTTTTTCATTAGCCCAGTTCACACTGTACAATTAGTTGGACAGACTTCGTTTGATGGAAGTTGGATGGTCTGATGTAGTTTTCGTTCACACCTATCAAGCTTGTCTTCCAACTTTATGTCACATACCCTTCCACTCCATCCAACTTCTAGGTTTTCAAAAATTTTTGAAAACCATCCAACAAATTGGACAAGCGGTCGTATGAAGAGTTCACACTATCAAGCATTGGTTTGTCAAACCTAGGTTTGTCCAACCAATTGTACAGTGTGAACGGGGCTATTGCCAAGTTATATAGTAAACTTACACACTTGTTGAGTAAGTTTATAAATTGTATATGCGATTTCTTAAGCTTTTTGCTTTTGATAACAAGACCAGCCTTGACAACTATTATCAATTTTGTGTAAAATATATACCAAACGATTGATTACATTTTGTGGTTATCATTAGCCGAAAATTAAGCCTTTAGTCCACCCTATTCAACAAAGCTTAAAAAAATGTTTTGATAAACATTACAGCGCTTTTTGTTTTTATCTTTTATTGATACAATCAACCGAAGGACTAACGAATTTCCGGTTCTCTACCATTCCGTTTTCTCTTCCAATGCACCACCAAAGATTTCTTATTATCAACCTTTTCCAACAAATGAGGTATAAGTTCATCTAAAACGACAAATTTGCATCATCAAACTAGAAAATAAAATGTAAAAAAAAAACCTCCCCGCAATCAATTTTCTTTCTTAGCAAAACGAAATTCAATTCAAAACTCTTGAATTCTTTTTACAGCTCCAAGAGGAAATTTTCTCATCGCAGCTGAGTGGATTAGTTTAATAAAGTGCATAATCTTCTGTGCTGTCATTTTGCTGGGGATTTTTATTTTATCACTGCGCACTTCTTCCACCAGAATAAGAACGGTCTTTTAACGCTGCTCTGATGTAAAACTTTTACCGGCAACGGCGAGTGAGAATATAGAAATAATCAGTTGAAACACAGTTGAGGGATTTTCCTCACTTTCTTTCTTTTGTTAAATGGGATTTCTTTTTTTTCAATTCGTTTAATGGATATCACCTTAGCACAGAATAAAATATACGATGACGAAGCACACCATGTGGCATGTTTTGTATTGAAAAAATCTATACCGAAATGATTTACAAAAATTCTATAGAATCATAAGTTTACGTCGCAAATTGAAGAACATTACATTTAGATGGCTGGATACATTGCAGTTTGTGTCGGGCAAAAATGGCGGCCATCAAATTTAAAATCAAAGTACGTCGTCATGACAAAAGTGGGCCACTTAAAGTTCATCTAACCACAATACTGTAAAATGCGTCACATTTTGGTATAATAATTTCCCATGCACTTTCGTGCTCAGGTTAACTTAGTAGGAGAAAAGAATTTTATTTTTAATATCCAAAGTAGATTTCATTCATCTAACTGCTGCCTTTGCTGTGCTTTTACTTCACAACCAAACAAACTTACGCCTCAGGACACAAACAAAGTTATTCAACTGAGTGGGATTTGTCACTGCATTTTCATGCTCCACTTGCCATCCAAATGATGTAGATGGAAGGAGCAACCAACAACACGGGCCTGGAAGTGTAATGTGGCTTGACGCTTCTCTGAATAGAATAAGTTTAAATTTATGCTAAGCAAAAAATGAGATGGAAGGACAAGAGTACAAAATAGCATGGCATTTATTTTTAGCTATTCGAAAGTTCCAACTAAGCGACAGAATGAAAGGTCCTTGGAATAAATTTCTACACCTTAAGGGTGTGAAATGGTCAATTGTACAGGAATAAAAATCTCTTTGGCAATTTATTTTTTGTATTTTTATTTAGCACACAAGAAGCTTTAAGGATTTTATTTCGCTAAAACCTCATGAATTTGACTGCATCTGTGAGTTGTCTACTTGAGTTTCTAATTGAAAGAAACACATAAATCGGCAAAGTTACTTAATATTTTTTTTCGGGGACAACACAACTTATGCATACCATCTCAAGGCAGACTAGGTATACTTCAATATGCCAGAAATTTGTAAAAAGAAGTGCAACAGAAATTGTGGAGAAGAGCGAATGTATAAACAACATCCCTGATAAGGAGAAGCTACCGTTTTTTAATCAAAAATCCAAAAGATCTTATAATTTTTTGCCAAGAGTTGAACGAAATTTTATTAAATAGTATCGAAATATGGGAGAATATGATAGCAATATCTGTTCATACAGAGAAAAGCGTACTTCTACCAAAATTTAGGTCGCACATTTCTGTGTTTTTGGAAGCGAAATTCATTGACCTGAATTAATCATCAAAATGAAATATCCCCAGTGCTACAGCCCATCGTATAATTATCAGCGCTTTACTATGTACAACACAGCCTTTTATGTCTCATTATAAATTTTTAACTTGTTGAAAACATCAGGAACAAGCTGGAAAGCATATTGTGCACATCCTCTGCACAATACCTTTCCAACAATATAAAATTCATTTTAATACCATGGGTATAAGGCAACTAACAGGGTTTCACCCGTTTTCGTCTCAATTGTCATTATAATGATATTGAACAAGGTGGACGATAGAATTCATCAATTACTTAAGGTTAAAATGACTACGACACGTTTTTTGGTAGTTTTGAAAGAGGGAAAAGAAAAATGGTCTCTTATCGTAACTTTTCTGGAGTAAAGTAAACCAAGCAAAAACTTTGCTCTTGATGTTGTTATTACTTAAGGTTAAAATGACTACGACACGTTTTTTGGTAGTTTTGAAAGAGAATAAGGAAAAATGGTCTCTTATCGTAACTTTTCTGAAGTAAAGTAAACCAATAAAGTAAATAAATCCTCGCTCAACAATGGATTCATTTGTCATGCCTCTGGCACAGAGTTTACAACTGTTAAATGTTCTCATTTTGATGTGGAAACAAAGATGGTCTTAAAGCAAACACCATAAATGAAAAACATTGTCGTTTCTAATTCGATTTGAGACCAGTACAATCTTTTGAAGATCCCTCAATTCCGCTATTATCCAAAGATAAAATCCATCTCCAAGGAGTTTGTTACCATCGGGAACACTTTCGAAAACGAGTTTTCATATTCCCCGGCAGCTATGAATTTTTTAAAGTCTATAAGTCTTTAAAAATTCAATTCACGAAGTATCGTGAAAGTTTTGCCTCCAGGTTAACAATAGGTTAAGCAAACCAGCAAAATTTTCCCCACAGTACCCTTCAAATACACTTTTATATAATTTTTCCTTTTTCCTTCTGCCAAAACCACTTGAGACTACAAAAATTATTTTTTCTTCAAATTAAAAACAAACATTTTTCTATCTTCAATTCGAAAGGTTTTTTTCCATTTATTTCCTCTTCAATCTCCTTCAGGTGTCTGGGGATTGTACTATGTACAAAGTCACTGGTAAGAGATTGGCATCTCCTTTTTACAACCCCTGTCCCCTATTCAGATTGTGCTTTGCTTGTTTAAAGGTCAATATTTACCCTAAAAGAGAAATGTATGTTACATTTGATGTCCTCGAACAATGTTTACAGGATAACAAGCTTTTAAATCGCAATCATGTCACAAAAGTTTAACAAATCTAGAATTGAGTCATTGGACTTCTTGATTGAATTCGATTTATGTATTTTACCAGACAAAGGACTAAGGAACCATTACTTCTCAAAAGAAGCCCAAGTTTGTATCTCTCAAAGGACACAATAGAAACATCTCCGGGTAGTGTCTTTTGTGACCGAAACATACACACACACACACACAAAATTCAAATGCCTTTATTGTTGTGTATTCCTTTTGGTGATGCATATTGGAGAATGGACTTCAAAAAGCAAAACTGCTGACCCTTGAATACAGAAGCAAGCAACAGGATTATTACTTTGTTCAGGACAGTGAAGTTCAAAGACTTAATCTAAGCACTATCAAGAAGAAAACGAAAGGTCAGTCCAAATTAAAACTCACATACATATTCTGGGTAAATACTGGTACATTATTTTCCTTGATCCTGTTAAGGTAAAGCAATTAGAATAAATTGCTTAAGCCTCAGGATATTTTGAGTTTGTAATCTAAAAACTGTTTAGTCAACCGTAATTTGTTTTGCTTCTTGGTGTGTTCCATTCATAAAAAGGATAAACATTTGTGGTTTTCAAAAAAGCCTTAACCTCTATTTAAAGTATAAGCTTCCAAGAAAATAATTATTATTAATTCAAACACAACCTGCTGGTTTCGGTAGAGTGTTCGGTATCATACCTAGTTGAAGTTGTGTTGGTGAGGTAGAGTTAAAAAAAGTTCATCCAATATAATAACAAAGACTTCATGGAATGTAAGAGCATGCATTCCTTTGTTGCTTAGCCACAGCTATCCTGTGCCACTTTGGAATGTAGTTACTCAACTTTAAATTGAAATTCTAGAGCTTGGCTTGAGTGTCGTTCTCTTCAGTGCATTGCGAATGGAATTAAATGCAGGACATTTTTATTAAACTTTTTCCTTGAATTCTCAATGATTGGGAGTGGGGGTGGGATAAGAGGGAGTCTTGGAAATGGAATTGAATGAATGAGGTGAAAGTTTATGTTCAACATTGATTCTCTTGTGCATACAGAAGGATAAGGTTCCTTTCTTTCTCAGTAAGTCCTAGTTTGGTTCTTTGAAAGTGCTTGTCAGTTTGAAATAAGGTTTTACAGTGTAAATTCATAAGTTCTGTATGAATATTCCGGAGGATGTGTGTTAAAAAGCCAAACGACTTCCAGCAGATAGTTAAACTTCAACCGTAATTTACTCAAGGATATTAAACTATTCAAATTCGAGACATCAGAGCAGCAATGCCACTATGTACAGTCCTTAGGAGCTCAAAGAAAAGTAAAACAAGTGGTAATCGAAGAAAATTTAAATCAGAACGCATACTTTTTAGGCTACCAACGTTAATCTCAAACTCAACCTTTTAGTTTAAAAACAAAGTTTTTTGATTTAATTCAAATAGTTTAAGGTTTAATGTTTAATAAGATTGAATGTGGATGAGGGTCTTTATTTGAAATAGTTATGCTGGGACGAGTAGTCACAATCTAGCGCACAACCGAACCGAATATTCGCTTATGCATCAGCAGTAAACTTAAACTTTAAATTAATATCAAAAACTGCTAAAATTGATTCAACTGAATCGGCTACTGATTTAAGAAGTTCAATACGCAAAACAAATACCAAGTTGTATTCACCGTGGGCCGCACAGAGCTAACCTCATTATAAGAAAAAAAAACATCAAAATGTGTTTATTAGTAAACTTGTTTAGCGGAAACTTTGGTACTTCCGAAAACCGAAGATCAGATAGTTTAATTAGTTAGATTGTTATGGCGGATTGAGCTGTTGAGCATATGCAGCTTTGTTTACTGCGGTGTCTTATTGAAATCGATTATACGAATAGTTTAATTAATCAGATGCTGATTAAAACAGCTTACAAAGCTTACAAAAAACAAGTTATGGCCTTCCTGCCGCGAACACTCACTCAAACTCGTTCTGCCAAATTCAAATTGAAAAGAACTTATCTCCGATTAAGTGCACAACTCTCTCAGGAATCTGAATGTACATAATTTGATAAGAATCTAATCGACCAGGAAAGCAAAACACTATTTTATAATTCGCTTTACGAGCCACTCACTCTATTGCATTGAATATGACATTAAAGATCTGTTTTCAATCTTTGAGCTTTGATGAAGCTTTGAAGAATTCAACTTAGCAAGAGTCAGAAGTTCTTGAGAACAGAAACCAAAAACAAAGAGGAATTCATTCTCATGCAAAGTTTATTAGTTGCTAAGGAGCAACGTGAATAACTCTCCGCAGATGAGAGGCAACATGAACTATGTGAGACATCCCGAGCCGGGCATAATCTCCATCACATCCAACAACGCAATACTCTTTTATGAAGAAGCAGCCACAGCCTGCCAAAATCACAAAAGAAGTTGAGGCTAGCATTTTGCATTTTGGTGTATTCCAATACAAGGTCTATGTTCTTCCCAAACGGGTTGGTGAAAAACAAATTTTGATTTCTTATTTAGGGAAACAATCTGAAAACCTTGACACAGGAAAAGAAGAACCTGTTCTTCTGAAGAAAAACGACCGATTCCATTCATCTTCTTCCAACCTGAAGCAACACTACAAAATCGATTTTCTCGCAACTCTGTGCAGGAGTCCTATGAACGAATGTATTCAGACAATGCCAGGCTAATTAAAAACTGATTAAATTCAGTCGGCTAGCGAAAAGCAAGCCTCAATATATATACAAAACAAAAAAAAAAAAACATCAAAACTTAAATAAATCCAAATCTAGCTGCCAATATTGAACAATAAGCTGCAATTTTGTTTGAGCCGCTGAATGAGGACCATGAGTTGGTTTATTATCAAATTAAGGGTTCGCCATTATGTTTTAAAAATGATTTCGGACAAGTGGCAACTGAGAGGCCCGATTTTCGAATACTATTTTGCAATAATAACAATAACGCGCCGAATATTCTCTTCCAAGGCGTAAATCATCTTGGGCTTATCAGCGTAGACAAGCAACTTTACATAACCCCACAAAACACAGTCCAGCGGTATTGAATCGCCCGATCTTGTAGCTGACTCACAAGCTTAAAATTGAAATTATATAAAAATCGTGAGGCTTCATGTGTTCCACGACAAAATATAGCAATAACCAAACTGAGCATAAATCAAGTGATAGCTGTCAAAAAGACCAATTCGAAATAAATGATAGCCAATTGAAAACCATACTAATAAAGGGTGTTATCTTAGTATTCAATGACATGGCAGTGTTTCATTCGTCCGTCGTTTTGATCGTCTTTCCTCTAATCAATATCACAGCAGAGTTCATACTTGTTAACAATCAAATCCGCAAACAGTTTCTGATTCAGAATCAACTGACTAAATAAACTACCTCGTCGTTGTCCGCCATAAGACAACTGATATACGAACACAGAAATTAATTTAGTTCAAACAAATAAACATTCCGTGTGGCACTGCTATGTGGAATTTGATAAACTTTAAACAAACTTCTGTGAGATCGCTTTGGGTTAGTTGGGCCAGGACTATTCATTGTTTCATCCTCGCTGGTATAACAATTTTCATTTTGTCAATACCCCTAACAGCATTCTTGCGAAAATGTACTCTCCTTTCGACGGAATTCCCTTTCAATTCTATCTCTATAATTACTCATGTTATAAGATGGTCAATTGAATAGAATCATCATAGCTCTTCCAGACATTGTGGTATTCAATCTACATGGGCCATTGTCAAACCCGAGAATGTAGTAACTATGATCGATGATGGCGCACGGTACATGTTTTAGCGCTCATAAATATTATTACACACCCTTTTTACATATTTCAGTTATTTTTGGGTTCCACATAATTTAACACAGAAATTAAGTGAAGCGGGCCCCATTATTGCAGCCACCAACTGTATATCTAAAAAGCCATCTTTCCAGCGCGTTGAGCTTCTTCCTGTTGCTTGCTCGCATCCTTTTTGTACAACAAATGGATT
Organism: Melanostoma scalare; assembly: GCA_949752695.1. NCBI lineage: Eukaryota > Metazoa > Arthropoda > Insecta > Diptera > Syrphidae > Melanostoma > Melanostoma scalare. Next base: position 141,153,260 of record OX456984.1, on the reverse strand, counting down.
TTCTATTCAGGATTTACACACAAAATTCGGTTTAATTGAGTGTATGAACATAATTCTTACGATATAATTTTGTGGCGTCTAGTTGCGAGAGGGATGTTTTATTGTTTGTAATTCACTCATCCAAAGGACTGACTGTTCAACCAAAAATTCCTAAAGTTTTTGGTATGAAAGTATACGATGCAGGTAGAGTGCTGACGGGAAAGAATTTGTCGTGCATCCGTCCCCTTTTTCAAAAATAATGGAGCTTTTCAATTTTGCTGTAAAATTGTTTTGACAGCCAGTGTTATTAATTTGGCTTAGTTAATGTTTTGGAAAATTGTTGAATTTCCTTCATTTGAGTGAACGCCCACACAACGAAACAAGCGCATCGAGTCGATTGAAACATGTTCAAGCTCCAAGGTAATTAAAAACTCGTTGGTTTAAAGTAAAATAAAAAAAAAAAACTCTATGGGAACTTGGTTATGGGCGAACACTGAAAACGCAATCAACGGCAACTGAAAATGAAAATTTCAGCTTCAAATGAAAAATATTTATTTAATTACCTACATCTGCGACAACATGGTTAAAGGACAAAAATGTAGTTTATGTGCAAATAAACAATAGAACGAAGCAAAAAACATATAATTAAATTTGAGTTTATTAAAACACACTTTTCACCTAGGGGAACCTTAGATCCTCCGATGTTAAAAAAACCACCTACAAATGAGTTTTTGTATAGAAGAAAATACAAACAGGCGATGCCAAAGTTTTTCCTTATTCCCCCAATATATCATTAAAACTTGTGCAGTACTGCTAATTACCATACTACAGGTGTATGTACATTCGCTATTGTGCTCTTAACTCATAATGAGACCACTTCGGACATAACGAAAAATTAATTTAAACCTATTTTATAGTTCGTCAGGAAAAGGAAGTTATTATTTTAGAGTAACTTTGTACTGACATTACGAAATACAGAAATTCGAACTAATGTAAAAGTTGGTTTATTAAAGTTCTCTTTGGTGTTTATCAAACGTGGGTTGTGCAATTTCTACAAATAATAATGTGATTTATGTTGGAAATCGAAGAACAGCAGATTTAATTTTTTTTTCGCTGTGGTGCCAAATTTATGATACCAAACTTATGTATTTCTGAAAAACATTCAGACGCCATTCTAGCAGTCGGATATGGCTGAGGAGAGATCGAGGAAAGTCTGGAGCATAAGATTTTGTGGATTAACAGAACCAACGAGTTCGGTTTAGACCAAGGGTAATTCAAAAAACTATGATTATTGAACTGTTGCTATAAGTTACCATTAGTGCTTCAAAGTATCCGGATATTTCGGTTATCCGGATATCCGAAACAGAATACAGATCCGTATCCATGATCCGTTATCCGACCTATTCGGATAGTATAGGATATCCGGATAGTGTCGGATATCCGGATGGTGTCGCATATCCGGATATCCGGATCTCAAAATAAATCGATACATATACAGTCTGCTATACCTTTTGTGTAGTTTGCAAAAGTTATGTGATATTTGATACGATTTTTAGCTGCGCCATTAAAATTTTTTCTTTGTCAGCCCCAAAAGTCTTTGAAAACCGTCTGGTTAGAGACTTAAAGGCGACGTGTAGATTTTTCAATGCATAGGTCAGTGTGAATAACAAAGATGTATTCAAATGCTACAAGAAAATAATTTTTCAGTTTGGGTCTGGATATCCGGATATCCGAATTATCCGTATATCCATTTATCCGGATATCCGAAATATCCAACTATCCGGATATCCGAAATATCCAACTATCCGGATACCCGGATATCAGAAACTATCCGGATATCAGCTGTCTCAAAACATTCCTGTTCGGATATCCGGATAGTTTGAAGATCCGGATATGAACTGAAGCACTAGTTACCATACTATAAAAAGAAACCATACTTTTTTTGTTTTAACTATGACTACAAACTTTCACTTATACATGTGTCTTGATGGTTAGGATGTCTGCCTGTTAGCCTAGAGGTTCGTGCTTCGAATCCCAACGGAAGCAAACATGTTTTTCAAGGGTATCGTCGTTCGCGAGGAATTGGCAAGCCCTCCCGATAGTAAATTTATTGCCATGAAAAGAGCTTTCTCAATACGCCGTTCGGAATCGGCAGAATATTGTAGGTCCCCTCCAATCAGTCACAAAGTCAATAATTGTGAGAAATGTGTTAGGCCCCGGGACTAAATATTTATTTTTTTAATTTCTGAGTATAACAACATAAAATACGACTGCAACGTAATTGATTTTGCGTGAATTTCCAATCTCCCCTACCACAGGTATGGAGCTATTCGCTGACCCATCAACAACATATTCACAAGTTTGTCATCAGCATCACTGTGAAGTAGGAAATAAAAGATATTCGGAGCCGAAAACTGTCTCCAACGTCGGACGAAATCGGAAAAACAATTTCATTCAGCTGTCAAAAATTTCACAAATAAAAAACTTGATCGCACAACACAGAATTTCCCCCTAACATCTGAAACCTCGATAGGGTAGATTATCATCACGGCTAGAGAGATAGCCATTTCTGATTGGCTTCAAAAGGCTACATATGTATAAAAAAAAAAAAGTTTTAACCGAACCAATATCGAGGACAAGAAACAAAATTCACGAAAATATCAAGAAATAGGTGAATGAATAGAAGCACTTTATATGTGCGAATGAGCCATCTAGTGGCTTCTTTTAAAATCAAAGGTTATTTCGACATTGTCAATTTCAGGTCTAAATTTTTACAGAAAGTCAGAATCATGCCTCAGCGGAATGAAATAATTCGCTTTACGCTAGAAAAACAACGTTGGGTAAGATTGAAAACTTATTTTCAAAGATCAAAGTGAGTGGTGTGAAGCTCAAACAGTGCGTTTTTTGACACGAACCTTGTTCGAAATAAAACATCCACCGTGTGACTCAGTTCGCGAACATTAAGCGAATGACTCATGAATTGAAAGTTGGATTTTCAGTTTGGGCTTGAAAGCAGCTTGAATTGGACAAAGGTTTTGAGCGGAACATCATCAGTTTTTTGTGACCACACGGATTTTCTTCTGAATGGTTAATTTAACAAACAAAATTGTCGCATATTGGCTTGGAAAACCCTCACGTCAAAGTTTCATGTGTAGTGGACCATATATATTCAAAAATTGGGTGGGGAACAACGATTCGGTCATCGGTTGTCGTTACAGAGCCGTGTAAACCAACTTTTTTCTACTGAAATCGATGACAAGCATTTAGAAGACCTTTTGTTTATGCAAGATGGCACACTGGCCATTACAAATCTTTTGCGGACCAAATTCACAAATCGTCTCATCAGCCGTTTTGGCGATGTAAGTTTTACCGGAAGACATCAAAAACAATCTTGAGAATTAACTCCTGGCACAAAAACCCAGTCCTACATAGACAATTATCAACATTGTGGACGACGAGAAGAAAGAGGTGCTGGGACTGGTAAAAGGGCTGCGAAGACAGAACACATCTAAAAATCAATGCAGTAGTTGTTGTTTAAAGAATTTAGAGTCCAAAATTCTGCTACAATAAACAACGCTGATGACGGATGGCAAAAATCGTCATCATCACATTAGCTAAGGCCGAACTTTAAGACTTTACTTTACAATGAAAGTATTCGGATAAGGACAATTCCTCCTACGTATTACAATTTATAGGACTTATTAGGTATGTTGAAAGGCGGTGCTTTTACATAAAGTGATATTTTGAGAAAAATCTATACATAGTTAGGTCCTTCAACATTCAATTAGTCGGTATGGTATTCTGAAACTCCCTCTAGGAAATGAATCCATCGAAGGTCTAGGCTCTAGGGTAAGCCCGCACACGAGTTGTGGTCCATATATCTCTAAAACACAATGGCGAAGCTCATAAGGTTTCTTAGTTTAAATAAGAAGTGTGTCCTCAGAGGGTATAAGCGAGACCCATACACGGATTGTGGAGTTTTACCTAGATTGCCGACTAAATCATAGGTTTGTAGACTTTTTTTTTTTAATATAACTACTTGAATCTTCGTAACGACTGAGCTGAGTAAGATGACATACTTAATTTTTCACATTTGATGATAAATACGATAACATGACATCGAAAGGACACAAATGCGCACCTTCTGTTTCAAAAATGTGTTCGTCACTGATTACATGTGTATAGTCATTGTTACGGTGTTCTTATTAATGTCAGTGGAATTTCATGATGCACATGGTCTCCTCATTTTATCGAATTCCTATTTATGCTCCTGCTCGTTGAACAATTAAAAGAGCTTCGAATGAAGCGAAAGAGAAACAGGACATCTATATGAGTGATACAAACCAAATGAACTAAATATGAACACAGTTCACATTCAATAATATCAAACTGTTTGAAAAGTAGTGGTATCCGCTTTCACTTGCACTGCATTAAAAAATCGGATATAAAATTTAACACTCAAGTAGAATGCTTTTATGAGCATGAAGTTGAACAAATATATTACCTAGCAACATTAATTATTATCTGATGAACAATACCTTTTGAAAAATATTAATTGAAGTGATTAATTAATTGGCCACTTTAAATGTTCGATTGTATGATTATTTTGTTAATTACAATAAACACGCAAATAATTAAAATTAATTAGAGGCTCTTCTGCGCCGAGATTTTATAATACATTTATCACCTGAACCGTGTTTTTGTCTGAGAAGAGACCAGGTTATAGCTTCGAAAACAGATACACTCGCAACTAAAACTAGAATCTAATTATTTCGAAATGATGCAAAAGTCGGTACACGATGATTACATTTAAATAAAAGAACTCTTCAAATGTATGTACAACAAAAAGCTTTTGTTCAACTTCCAATACTAGAGTCCTAAAATTTTTGCATCTTCATTCTTTAACTTAAAAACAAAACTCTGCGAAAACATTATCTGTGTCCACTGCAACGTACATGGCTTTTGGCCTTTTCATTTATAAAAACGAATTTGAACCAAACAAATTATTTAACGAACAAACAATATTGCTGTAGAAGTGCCAGTTCAAAAAAATAAATCTCCGCTTGCAAAATTTATGGCGTTATTTTCAGAGAACTCACAGCAGCTGATGCTAAAGTTATAATTCATAAAATTCTTCTCTCTCCCTCTCTCTGTGATTTTGTTTTGTCATCTATTCCACAGAAAAGGACATAGCAAAATGGGGGTTACAAAAAATCACTTCCGAGGCACTTTCCTCTCGATAAAACTTTGCACACAATTTTAACTTTATGTTTGCCGTTTATTTATTTAAAACGTAAATCATATTCTACATTTAATCGTTTAATATTCAATAATATAAAAAAAAAATTTCCTGGCTACACAAAATCAAAAAAAAAAAAAAAAAAAAATGGAAAGAATAAATGTACGGCAGTTGTATAAGCTTCTTAAGTGAATTGCATTCACAATAATCAAATGAATATTTCAATTGCAACTGCGGCTATTGTGGTCTTTAGACATTATCGTCATCCCTGAGCCTTGTTCTCTCTTTCCCCAAGGATAAATGGTAATCTGTGTATCTATCATTTGTGAGGCAGCATACTTCGCATCAATTTGCACAAAGGATAAGAAGAACAAAGAACAACAGAACAAAAAAGTATTTAAAAATCGAGATACATCCGCACAATTCTCTCGTTCTAGGGTTGTAGAGTGCGTCAGAGATTTTGATTGTTGAAAAATTTAAATCAGGGTAAATATTTAATGAATCGAAGGACAGCGCATGCAGTGAAAATAGCAAACAGATATCACTTCCCTATCCGCCATCCGGTTCCGCTTCAATCCAAAAACCCAACAAAAAGGAATTTTATATGCCTCTGTGATTTAATCTAAAAGGATGATTTCGAAACGGATATGTTTGTATGTATGGTCGTTGGGCAGGATATTGTTGTCCTTGCTATAAAATAGCAACATTCGTAAACTGCAAATTGATTTACGCTTCCAGTTGTTTCACTAGGAAGGTACACACTCTGTATACGCAGCAGTGTCTATGAGATATGAGGGTTTTTTGAATGGCCGTCAGCTAGCGGTTGATGAAACGGACATTTTGAGGGCGGGCAGCCGTCTGGGTTTTTTTTTAAGGATGTGATTGATTGTAGATTTAATTTATGATAGAAGACTCTTGTTTTGTGTGTTTCAATTAGCAGGCGTAGTTTGTGTTTAGTAAAGAAATTAAAAAAAAACCACGCGGGTAATTTTGCTACAAACCAAAACATTTATCAGACAGGCTGCGGAATGACAACAAACGTTGACTAGAATTTCGAAATTAGCATTTCAAACCAAGTGACCATCTCTCGTAGTGGATGTGTCAGCATCAACTTGTAGTGACAAAAAAGCACATGGTAGCTGCTGTCGCTGCTTATTGGTGAATTGCTGACATAAAATGTTATGAATACATACTCATAAAAGTGATCGTATGCACTTACTCGCAATAAAACCTTTTCAACAAAATAATATTCGTGTAAGGACATTGCTCTAAAATCAGTTTAAAGGGTTTCATTTGGCGAAATGGTAAGAATGTCAGCTTGGGAAGTTAGAGATTTGAATCCCAGCAGAAAACAGAAAATGTTTTTAAATGGCTATCGCCATTCGCGTGGAAACGACAAGTCCTCCAATGATAAATTCATTGACACGAAAAGCGCTTTCTTAATCAGTCGTTCGGAAAAACTGTAGCTCGAGTCCATTCCTCACAAGGTATGGTTGTGAGAAATGCAATAGATCCCAGGGCTCTCCGCTCCGCTTTTTATATTTTTATCAAACACTTAAACGCGTTTAGACACCCGTTGTGGACATTTGATTTTCAGATCAGCAAAATTTAAAAAATTTTCCATAATGACTCACTCACTTAATGAAAATAAATTTCACTAGCTGACATCAAAAATTACCCTTTTCGATAATCATCACTCTAGTGTGTGATGTACTTGGTAAAACTCTGAAAATTAACAGAGATCTTCTCATAAAATCATTTTCTGGAACATATAAGGTTAAATTCAGGACAGCTCTCTTAAGTGGACAAACTTATCACTTCCATGGCATCACTTCTATGGCCGCCATCGATAGTTTCAACAATTATTTTCAGGATTTAAGGTGCAATGGTGTGAGCTATGTTAACAGGCGTGAGTTGTGGCAACAACGAATTGAAACCAATAACTTTTGCTGCAATAAATGAAACAGGTACAAATGTTGCCGAAAACGGAATTTTGAAAACTAAAAAACATTTTTGGCCCTAACTTTTACTTGAAAGGCTGCTTGAAACAAGATTCAGTAGGAAACCTTAAGTTTCTGAATACGCTCCCAAAATCATTAGTGGAAAACTTTTCGACCATTTTGAAAAATTTATGAAGCCGAGAGAACTTGAAGTAAAAACGTTTAAAACAAAAAATCCTCGGTCCCTAGAGCTAGATTTCAATAAACTTTTTGATAAAGATTTTGTCAAGAAATTGTAGTCGCACTAATTAATGATAAATTCTCAATCAGAAAAGAACCCAAAGATTCTTAAAATGTATTTTATTCAGGTGACCTCAACAACTGTCGTAAGTTATTAGTTTCATCAATAGAAAAAAAGGGTGGCACAATAAAGCTCGGGAAGCAGCGGGACATTATTCACTTCAGAGACTTTTTTGCTTGCCACGGCAGTGTAATTGTTTTCAGAAGACTTGTCAATTTCTCGGAAAATAGGAAATATTTTCGGAAAAACAATTGGATGACTCAGGAATTCGAACGCCAAACCCACACTTAATAGGAAAACATGCTAAGCACGCGGTTGGAACTTTTAAAGGGTTATATGGGTTTCCAGGAGGGAAACGCGCTATTTTCAACAATTTGTTTTTTATATAAGAAAATGAATATTTTATCAAACTTATTAAGGTTAATAAACAGTTTCTGAAATGTTCATAGCATATTCAATACCCCGCATTTGCGACATCATTTCCGGCGACCCATTGGAAAAAAATGCGTCCACGTTAACAGCAGAATTTTTTACAGGACCATCAGAAGTGAAAAAAACTAGATCTTGACATAAGGTAAAATAAAAAAAAATTCGGTTAGTATATGTGTACATTTTTTCTGTTAAAAATAGCTGCTAACGAAAAAACTAGAATTTTTTCGAAGTCCAGCTTTAAATTTCATCAAGATCGGTTGAGTAATTCTCGAGAAATCCACATATTTTAAACCGCTAAGGCTAACTGACATCGAGTATGTGACTTCTAAGGTCTGTGCCTCCCAAAACTATTAATCGGATCAACTTGAGATACTAAAAAAATTTTGATTCTTTGAAGTCAACACACATAACGACTTGTTCTTATTTTCAAATAGAAAACATTGTATTACTTTTTTTTTTATAATTAACGCGAACATCAAGGGGTTATGACTACCCTTATAATGTCGTTAAACACAGTGCGAGCATTTAGGAAAATAGGAGAGGATTTGAAAGGAGACATCGATGCACGTTGCTTTTGAACTTTTGTGAATCATAATGCAGGGGAAAAACAGGGCCAGGTAGAGCATTCCACATTCGGGTGGTGCGACTAAAATACGAATCTCTATACTTGACTGTACGCCCGAAGTTGGGCTCAAGGTAAAACTGATGAGCATTCCTAGCGAGGCGGGCTAAATTGTTTCAGGGAAGGAATGCAACTGGTTATTTCACTAGAGCAATGTTTATAGAAAAAGCGATAAAAGAGAGTGTTATTATTTATTATTATTATAAATTCTTTATTAAAGTTCTCGATATTTTACAAGATTAAAGAGTGAGACAGGTAACATTTCGACGATGTTCAAGAGAATCAATCGATTCTACAATTGAACTATCACCTATTAATTTTAACGCTCTATTTTGTACCCTATCAAGCAGGTGCAGAGATGTTTGAGCAGCACCTGACCAGATATGGGAGTTATACTCCAGTTTTGGGCGGATGAAGGCCTTATAAATTGTAGCCAGATCAGAAGGGGTGAAGAACTTCCTGCATCGTCTCAAGAAACCTAAGCATTTAGCAGCGTTTTTGGCGACTTCAAATAAATGTGATCATTCCAACGAAGATCATCGTTTACACACATACCAAGTACTGACAGCTTTTCGGTTTCTTCGATGCAGGTACCATTCATGGATAATGGCAATGGGGGAATGTTAAGCTTCAACGACAAGAGACATCATTGAGTTTTCGAAGCATTGAAATCTACTCGGTTTATAAGACCCCATGAAACAATGCTGTCAAGGTCAGAATTCAATGAGTTTATCATACGCAACCGTTCCAATTCCACATCTGAAGAGCAGGGACGTGAATTTCGAAACGAATATGAAAAGCTGAGGGTTGAGTCGTCAGCAAAACAGTTAAGCGGATTAGAAGTTTCAGACAAGAGATCATTTATGAAAATGAGGAAGAAAGTCGGAGACAAAACGGAGCCCTGGGGCACACCAGCATTTATGAAGTGGGTATCAGACTTGAAGCCATCCAACACAACTTGTATTGAACGGTCGGAAAGGTAATTTCTAATCCAACGAAAAAGAGACTCATCGATACCAAAAGCACGCATTTTCGATAAAAGAGCCTGATGCCAAACTCTATCAAATGCTTTAGAAATATCAAGCGCAATAATCTTACTTTCTCCAAAACAATGTAAAGATTGGTTCCACTTTTCGGTGGGATAAGCCATCAAATCACCTGTGGACCGTTTGCTACGAAAGCCGTAATGACGGTCATTAAGAAGCTTTCGTTCTTCAAGATATTTCATAAGTTGACGGTTTATCAACGTTCCCATGACCTGGGAAAGAAGGGACGTTAGTGCAATTGGACGGTAATTGGAAGGGGAGGAAGATTCGCCTTTTTTAGGGACCGGCTGGACAAATGCAGTTTTCCATCTGCCCGGAAAAATCCCAGCAGAATAGGAAAGATGGAAAAGTTTACGCAGTGGTTTTGCCAGCGTATAGAAGAACACCTCTTCAGAATAACGGCGGGGATACCATCTGGACCAGCGGATTTGTGTATGTTGAGATCTTTGAGGACTCTCGCAACCGAGCGAGTTCGAAAAAATATCTGCTTTATCAAAGAATTTGCAGACTCGAGCTCAGGTGGAGCCAATATGCTATGAGGAAGTGTCGAGTTGGCAGCAAATTAAGCTGTCAGCAAATTGGCTTTGTCGATGGAGCTGACATACGGACAGTTATTGAAGACGAGCGTTGGGACCGATGACGTGGTCGAGTTCTTAATGTTCTTGACAAAAAACCAAAAGTTTTTACTTCCTTTTGGACACAATAGTATTTTTTGCCTTACTTTTTGGTCATGTAAAAACTTAACCCTTTGTATTTGAGCACTACAGATATTTCTGGCCCGTTTAAACAAATTTCGGTTTTCTGCAGTAGGGTTGTCTTTTAATTTACGAAAACTACTTTCTCGATTCCTAATCGCCTCTACTTTCCCAACTGTTAAGTGCTGGGAAAGAAGATTGCAGACAGAAAAGCCCAAATCATGAAGCCTGATTAAAACTGACGAAATTTGAATTACAAACAACGTCTACTGCAAACGTAAAATCTGTGTTCGAAATGCCATTTAAATACCTAATCATCAACATCGGCATTTACGGTGTCAAAGAAAAAAAAATACCCCTTATTGAAGTTCCCTTCAATGGACCACCAACTGACAAGACAAATACTTTATAATTAGAGACTAAATATTTTATCTCGCCATACAAATTTAGCTTTTGATAACAAAATACCACCAGAACACACCTTTACATTTTTTGATTACTTTTTTTTTCTTTTTCAAATATACTTACGCCACAATCAAATTCAAGCTTTCTTTTTTTTTAAACACTTATTTCGGTGCGTAAAAGACAACACAATTCATATAAATAAATTCGCAGTGCCATTAACATTGTTATCATCATGCGCTTCTATTGCTCTAAGTTTATATAAAAATATTCAATTATTTTCTCTTACAACTTTACCATAACAGGAAAATGAAAACAAAACAATCCCTCAACCAAACAAAAAATAATCTTCAATTCTTAATCTAGTTCATAATAATTTTTATTTGTCATGCTGTTGCTTTCAAAAAAGAAAATTATAATCTCGTTCGTAGAGAAACACAAATTTTAAAAATCATTTAAATTTGTTTTTTTGCTTTATATATATATGTATATGTAAAATTACATCATGCTTTTTGTTACCTAGGTTTTCCTTAAAAAATTGTCTTAAACAAAACTCAACCAAAATAAAAATGGATACATGAAGTTTTACAAACAATTTTCGATGTATCATACACACAACTACAATAATTTGTCAAAAAATCCTCTGCAAATACTTTTGCTATTTTTACGAGATGAAGATGCAAACTCCAGCCAGCACAAATGGCAAAATTGTAAACAAACAAGTAAAAAGCAATAAGGAAAGAATGAAGGAAACAAAAATGATAGTAGGTAAATAAAAACAAACAAAACCAAGTTCCAACCAACTTTTAAAGCAAATTACAATCCCACGACCAAACAACATGTGCAGAGTCCTTTGAAATTAGGACATACTTTCCAAAATGGATTAAGAAAAAATAAATAAATAAGTAACAACAGAGATGCGTTGCAAAGAGCAAAATGTACAGGCCACACAAGACAAAGGTTTTTGTTTTGTTTTGTTTTTTGTTTTGGTTGCTAAATTATTGTTAAATCATTCTTGTGTTGTGTTGGGACTCACTATGCTGACAGATGGTTGGTGCTGTTGCTGTTGTTGTGCCTGTTGTTGCATTTGCTGCTGCACATTGGACGTCTGTTGTTGTTGTTGTTGCTGAGAATCAATTCCATTTGTAATACTATTGGCAACCGAAAGTGGAAGAGTTAATGTGGTGGGCTGAGCCGATGATGGCACTGTTGAGGTTGCAGCAATATTGTTTAATTGTTGCTGTGGAGGGATTCCTAGAACTGATGTGGAACTGCTGTATTGTGATACTGATTGTTGTTGCTGTTGTTGTTGTTGCTGCTGCTGTTGTTGCTGCTGTTGCTGTTGTTGCTGCTGCTGCTGCTGCTGGTGGTGGTGTTGCTGTTGTTGCTGTTGAAGGCTTGCCTATTGTAAACAATACCAATGAACACAAACTGGTGTTTCAAAATTTAATTTTCTATTTTAATAATTTTTTTTTTTTTTTCAATAACACCAACTAAAATAATTCTCATCGATAACCAGCACCATTTTTGCTGAAATACAATTTTTTTCAAACAGTCAAGTAACTGACCTTAACATGCACTTTGAACATTTTTGTGTTTGATTAAATCTGTGTGAGTTTCAATCGAAGACTGATATTAGATGTTTTGTGTATTAGCATTGTGTAAGCAAAAATATTCAATCAAATAAGAAATTTCAAAACTGATATCAGTCGTGCGCGAAAAAAGAATACATCACTTGCTTTTTAATTGGCATTTTCCAACACAAAGGCGCTTTGCATTTAGAACGAATACTAGTTAAGCCCTACTAGCTAGTACGTAAGTTTTCAGGGTAACGAACTTTAAGTCTGAAGATACACCGAATAGATCAAAACGGTTTTGATTCAATATCAATTCAAACACTTTTTGTTTAGAAAAACGATGATCCGGCTACGAAAAGCGAGATTTTTTGTTTCAGTTTGTTTTATCGGGTATACCTCGCTAAGAAGAAGCATAAGTTTCGACACCGATGCTGACATGAAATGCTCTTGTTGCCACCGGGGTGAGTAGCCTTCACGTAAAGTTATTCGTATATTCGGAAGGAACTCAAGATACATATTGAACCGAAAACAATTGATGCTTTATAAAACTTCTTAGATGTACGAGTTTGGTGTCTTTTCAGCCTCATTTCAGATGCAAAAATGACTTATAACACAGATAGATAAAAATGGTTTCAATCGAAAGTTCAGAAGAGTTGAGGGGTATTTGGTTGACACCTAATATATCTCGAAAACACAGGTCGCATGACCTAAATTGGATTAAAATGCATTAACTGCTGTCTGATACATAAGAGTTCTATATGAACTTAAGGATGTTGTTTAGTGGATGTTATTTTCCTGACAAATATTTGGACATTCAATTCATGAAATCTATAAAGATTACATTGCTTTGATGATGATGTCGTTGGCGGCTTTAAGGCAGTATTAATATTCATCTTTTACAGCGTCACGAGCATCGTGTACCTAAAGGATCACAACTTTTCCACATTTCGCCCTTTTTCCGGCGCTACGAGCATCGTGATCTCGAAGGAATCACAACTCTTCCATTTATCTGGTTCACAATAGTGAATCGCCTCGCATGTAGCGATGAAGTATCGAGACATTTTCTTTTGTCTTGCTCTAGTAGCAAACATATTGGAGTTATGTCTGTGGCGTCAAGCACTATTAGATTGCATAAGGTGCATTCTCATAAGCTAGACTTTTTAACAATGGAGGAAATGGCTTTCCTTCTTTGCGGCATAAACTGCAAGTATACTTCATTTTGAAGACGTCGAAAAAATCCGGAAGCTTTATTGATCTTCTGTAGAAGAGTAGTTAGACCAGATACCTGACCCAACCAACTCCTTTTCTGACTTTGGAAACGTCTATGCAAAGACTTTGTATACACAATAGGACGTTTACTAGGGCAACTGGGTTGAAATATATGTACGGAAAAGTTTTGTCAGGAGTATTATTTATGTGAAGCTTATAAAACTTATATGACAATTCTCTAAGCATTTCCAAGTTTTCATTTGTTAAAGTGCAGAAACCAAGGTTTTTGAATCCTTTTACCTCCAAACTTTAACTTAACCCTCTTTTCATCTCAACTATTTTTGCTTCAGTCATAGATCGCCTTAAGTCGCCACTTATATCAAAAACACGCCACGACACTAGTTGTGCCAATTCAGTCGAGTCATTATGAGTTGTTAGGTTACCTTCTTTTCATTTTTAAAATTTTTTTTTATAGAAAAAGAGGAGGCTTATATGCTAATCTGGAGAACTCAGACCTAATTTCCGGTCCATTGTACTACAAGGGTAGCAGCCTTCCCTTTTTTTGTGTAGCAGTAGTTGGAAATAAGGTGTTAGTAATTTCACATATAACCCCAAGGGCGGCGGCGGCGTCCATATGAAAATGGGAGGCTGAAAGAAAAGTAGATGCACAGAGCGGGATTCGAAACCACGCGCCCGTCCTATCTACTGAACACTCTACCACTGCACCACGGCAGCCCTTACCTTCTTTTCATACTCTTACGAATAATTTCTGTCTAAGTTTGGTTAAACTAGATTAATCTGGCAGCTAGCGGTAATGCTATTACTAAGCCAATTAAGGTCTGTTTTTTCGAAAGAAGAATACTTCGAATGATCTTTGAACCTATTCGTGAAAATAGTTTGTGGAAAAGAGTATTCAACAACGAAGTGTATGAGCTGTAACGCGACATGGAGATAGGCAGTAGAGTACGTATTAAGAAACTACGATGACTGGAATATGTAAAGCGGATGAACATCAACGCTCAGGCTCGACTGGTTTTCGAAAGCACATTATAGGGAAATCGTGTAAGGGCAAATCATGTAAGGGGAAACCCTTGTCTTAGATGCCGCAATCAAGGGGCAGAAGACCTCAACCAACTTAGAGTTCAAAACGAAATCGAAATCGAAGTCGTTATCGAAAGATGTTGGTTGAGGTCCAGCTTCACCCGCCTTAACCTATTTTGCGGTCGTTATACATATGAGAGAGATGTGTGGTGGAGACACAACCTAGAAAGTGGGTTTTTAAAAGCTGGAGTCAGTGCAGGCGTTATGCGGCTTTTTAAAGAACCCTGGGACAATGTGAACTTCGACTCTACTGAGCTTCATCATTCTGCATTCTGCATTTGAATAAATTAATATAATTGTTCTAATTGTGTAGGGTGTTCTGTTTCACTGAGCTTATAATACTTAGTTGTGATGTATAGCTTTTTTCCGAGAATGACACCAAACGGGGTTTGATTTACCTTTGCTTGGATAGAGGGTGTAGATTCCCGTAGATATTATATAAATTGATCGCGTTAGTTTTTCACTTTCTCAACTTATAAGCAGCTTAACAATTGGTGGTACATACCATTGTAGCACCAATGATATAACGAAAAAAGCATTGGTAGCAATAGTACCATTACTAGGCTTCAATAGAACCAAGCTCTCGATTATCCGTTCGAAACTAAAAGAAAAAGTACATTCTCTCAATTCCTCAGACTTAACAACGTGTTCTCTTGGAAATAGTTGAGGAGCAATGCACTAGACCTTGGCTCACGGTTGCCAGTTTGGCCATCTATGTCCAAATCTGTTAATTATTTTTTCACTTGGTCAAATGGTCACTTTTTATTCCATTTGGTAATTTTTTCAACGAAATGAAATAAGAGAAACACTTCAGTTTATGTGTCCTTAAAATTGAAATGTACACGTAAAGCAGTTTTCTTATCGAATAATGTAAAAAGTGCATCAACAAGTTCTTTCGTCCAAGCCCAACGATTGCTCTGAGGTAGCCGCAATGAGTTCTCTTGAAGAACCTCAGTTTACTCTTAATACCAAGCTAGATGTTTTTTGAGTTCTGCGCTTGCCCTGAAGTAGAACTAGGATTTTGTCGGGGAGAATTCAGGTAGCAAACACTGATATCAAATAACACGTGCTTTTCTTCTTGAGCTAACATACGAGTTGCAACCCTAATTTCATCTGATCTAGAGTATGGCATTCTTGATAATCGTCTAAGTTGAGTCGGCATAATTAACTTTTCAAGATCCTCAGAGATGAATGCGGTTCTACAGCTATGTTTTCTTGGTGGTCTTTACGGGCTAGGTTCTTAGTTTTCCACCCTGGCATGATTTTTTAACTTTTGGTGCAAACTTTGAAGCTCATACTTTCATGAAATTTCTATATATTTCCTCAAACAAGCGCTTCTCATGCTGCTTTTTCCGTTTGAAAACTTGGTGTTCTTCCCTACTTTCTTCGTCGGAATCAATCATAGTTTTGGTCATTTCAAGCTACGTTTGGTCATTTTTATTTTCATTTTTGGACACATATTTTTTTGCCAGGTGGCAACCGTGCCTTGGCTTCGTCACGCTATGCTCTCTCTCTTTCCTAACTTTGAGACTATTTGGGTAAAGAGACGGAGAGAGAAAATCGCCAACTTTTTGAATATTGAAACCTTTACTTCAAAACATTCGAACATTCGATTGAAACTCACACAAACAAAAAAATACTCTCATTTTACACACACATGTCTTCCTTATTTCTGTGTTGAGAGCCTCATTTGTGATCAATGAAACCATTTTTCAAACTTAAATATGATGCAATCCAAGCATTTAAAAAACGAACACTAACTTAAAGTACATTTTATTCTTTTGTTACAAAATTCATGCAATGATTTCAATCCCACACAATTTGAATTTTATTCAAAGCCTTTCAAATATCCTTTTTTACGTTTTCGTTTACATTATTCTCACACCAAAAACAAAGACTAAATTAAAACAGCATTCTTCATAACATTTTTCTAGTTTTGTTCTTTTTTATGTATTGATTCAGCCAGCATTGGACAAAAGTTCAAAAATTTACAAATATTAACTCAGGTCACATACAAATAAACTAAAACAACAGCGGGATATACCAACTAACTCCCTTCGCATGCATTTTCTAGCTCGGTGTTATTTAAAATTGTGCAGTTTTTTTTCTTTTATTCTCAAACAAAATAAAAATAAAATAGAAAACCAGCAAAGGGGGATGCATCCTTTCAACCATCTTATATTTTTATATTTTCATATTTTATTTTATTTTTTTCTTGCTTGTGTTTTAGTCTCGTTTATAATTTACTAAACGAGCTAGCGAAAGAGTGGACATAAAATATAAAACTTTTCTTCGTTTTCAAATCTAAAGTGTCCTTGAGGACAAACATTTTCATTTTTTACTTTGTTTTCATATTTCCAAACTTCAACGTGACAGAAAGAAAAAGAAACTTTCTGACTTTGGGAAAAATGAAATAAAAAGAAGAATAAAAAAAAATCAAAACTTCACAAATACTCACTTTTTTCTGCTGCATATAAATCTGTGCTGCTGCTGCAGCTGATGTTACGGGCGGCGGTGCACCATCTGGCTTCATTTGTGATGCTTGCTCGGCTTTGACGGCAGCCACGGCCATTGAGAGGCTATCAGCAGCTCCAACATTAGCCGGTGCCGGTGGATATCCTGTCGGGGCACCTGGATATGGGCCCACTCCAGCCTGCACCATGTGCTGTAAGAAGAAAATAAAAGTAGAGCAACCATTAGAACGAACGACAGAGAGAGCTGAATGTTGAAATAGAGTATCATAGGCAAATACAAATAAGTAAAACTAATGCCATTGAGTTTCGACCACCGTATGGTGGCTTTTAAACTTGACAGGATATGAAAATTTAATATGAATTCGTATGTCCTCTTATCGCCGTTGAAAGCCAGCCATACATATTCACAGTGAAAGATGCTTTAAGCTGTTCAACCACATCCCTAAATAAATTCACATGTACCATAGTCAGACAACTTCCAATTAATATATGACCGAGGGTATATTTACACCAACCATGTGTAGATGTTGTGTTGGATGAGAATTTGGGACAAAAAGCCCCGGGGAGGACCATTTCTCCCTTACACCACCATTCCCAATAGTTGGAGTCCCTTCGTAAACGGGTGTCTGGGTGTGTCATATAATTCCCTAAGAGGCTTTCGTGTGTGTTTTTTTAAATGGGTTGCTGTCGAATGGGCCATAACAGATTTTGAAAGACTAGCCCGGATAACAGTTTTATTATTTGGCCATTAGGGGGTACTGTACAACTTTCAAAATGCTCATATCGAATATCTTGCTTAAAGCAGTTCTACCCTAATTGACGCAAATTGGTCCCATGATAATTGCGTCTGTGCTAAAAAATAAATCCTTTGCAGTAATAAGTAATTTCAGATACGAGTATTATGAAAAAGATATTTAATATCATGACGAGCAGATTATTGTTATTACTACTCTTTTCTTTTTTTGTTGCTAGGTTATGTACCCACCTACTGCGATACCCGCGGAAGGGAATTCAATAAACTTCTGTTTCTATGACAGCTAAAACACAACGTAGGTAGTTACAAGTAATACACTGTGAGTGAAAGGAAGTGGGTGGTTGTAAAGCAGAAGTTACTTTAACAAGCAATGAGATTTGATCCTCATTTAGGTAGCAAATATGTTATGAGTTTTCTCAAAATATTTGTAACAAACACGAATGAAGCTGTGTTTTTTAACAGGAAAATATTTTGAATAATTTCCAGGACGACAAGGCGGAGAGTTATTTTTGTACCAATGTTTTCTCGCTGTTGGTATTATTAGTATAAGAATATAACGGGAGGGCAAAATGAATTTGAATTCAATTTCAAGGAATTCAACTGTTTTATTTTCAGATGTTTGAGTGCGTGTAGGTGAGTGGTAGGATGTGAAATGATTGGGTTTTTTTTTTTGATTCGATAAGGATCGATGCATGATTAACATAAGTCGAGCATGATTAACAAACAAAATCTATAAAATACGAGGTATTGACAAAAGCAATTGTAGAACAACTTGGTTAGTTTTTAATTGAAATTTAACCGATAAACTAGCGAACAAAAAAACTGATTATGAAGATTTTTGTTTTCTTTTGTTTAAAAGCTATTGCCATACAAAAAATTGGCACAGTTTAAAAAAAAAAAAATCATCGAAATCGGATCAGCCGTTTAGGAGTTTATCTCGTAACTGAATTTCTACATTTGTATAGCTGTACGACTTATAGCTAGTAATAATAAATAACTGATGAGCCCATTGTTGTACCTGGGCGAAGCACAGAACGGAGCGAAGGTCACTTGAACTTTTCATTTTGATTTTAAAATCATAACACTCCGTTTAAAGTGGTACCCGTGGCGTAATGGTTAGCATGTCCACCTGCTAACCCAGAGGTTCGAAGTTCGAATCCCAGCAGAGGCAAAAATGTTTTTTCACGGGTATCGCCTTTCGCGAGGAATTGGCAAGTCCTCCGTTAGTATTCAATTGCCATGAAAAGCGCTTTCTCAATTAGCCGTTCGGAACCGGCAGAAAATTGTAGGTCCCCTCCATTCCCTCACAAGGCATGGTTGTGAGAAATGCGCTAGGCCCAGGGGCTCCTCGCTCTGTTGCGTCACCCTATTTATTTATTTATTAACACTCCGTTTAAAATATTTAAAATATAAAATTCTTTTATTAGTTTTCTTTTGCTTTATAAAAAAAGACAAAGTGTTTAGATTTCCTAAATATTAAGTCACAATTACAAATACTGCCTCTAGAGCCAGAAAAAAGTGGCTAAGCTATTTGATTATCACAGCAGAATACAGTAAGGTTAATTTGTTTCTGGAAGTGCTTTTCAGTATTTCAGCTCTAGATAAGATTAGGGTTAACTTATACAGATATCAGCACAGCGCATTGTGAAAATACATGGAAGTCTTCAGAGCTGTTCACTTGCTCCTCAGTTGGACCAAAAATTTATGATTCTCTGTGATTGGATAACTTTAGAGTTTATCTAGTGGAATGATCTCGCAGAGATGTTTCTCCACTTTCGAAGCATAATCTCTAAATAAGGTCTGCTGCCAGCCTAATTAGTTGCAGATTTTTTTGAGAACAGTGGCCGGCTAATAACTAGTCCGGCCCAAGTTTTGAGGAATTTTTTTAATGAAGTTTAATAGGAATTTCAATGTTTTTCGAGTTCACTTTGATATGAAAGCTTTTGAACAGATTTGACCAGAAAAGGTTACGTCAAGTTTCTATGCTTCTTCAAATAAGACGTTCTTGGCTGAGTATTTAAAGTGGTTTTTGTTTACATCACAGAACGGTTCAGGGCCGACTGACGGTGATTGCATTCTCCATGGACGACGAATGGTTTATATGCATGTCCTTTTGTTAAGGTGGCTACATTCTCGTTACCATCATAGCCCTTGTCTACTGTAATCCAATGTAAAATAACAGAGTTTTTCTTCCAGCCAGTCCGAAGAGTAACATGATTGTCTCCTGTCCTAGTAAGGAAATTATGACAGGTAAACTCAATAATTTTTGGGCATATTGGTTTTCAGAGAGGATGAAGATGGTTTTATTATTTTGTGTTTGGTAAATTTATCACTTTCGGACATTGGTTGCCACCAAAAACATCGGCCTGGAATATAGACGAATGATTACTAAGACTTACTGTGTGAAAAGTTCGTCCTAGGTGAGTAGCTGAAAATGTCGGAAGAGTATTTTAGCAAAAGGTGATTTGATTATTCTAAAATTTTCGACACTTTACAGAAATTTGTATCTCTAACAATCAAGTCATTTCATTTTGATATTTAAAATGGCAATTCGTGAAAACTAAGCACCCTCCATTTTTTTCTCTCTTAAACTAGGAATCGCGGTACATAGCAAGGTTTGACTTGTGCAAAAAAAAAAAAACCAAATGTCGCTACCCAAACTTACTTAGGCAACAACAGTGATAAACAACACAAATTCAAAAGTATTATAAAAATAAAAAAAGATTTGACACGTTTAAAAAAGGGTTTATGAGTTTTAATGCGAAGGAATGAAAGAGATTGGAATATGGACTCGATATGACAACTTGTTTTAACGTTTGACTTCTTTTAAATGTTAAAAAGAGTATCAGCAATACAATTTTCATAATAGCTTGAAGATACTAAGCGTCACCAAAGCGCCTCATTTTCTTCAACTCAAAACCCATACAAAGTCGCATTTACTTTTTGTTTATTTTTTTTATTTATCGGGTATTAAAACAATACCCGATAGATTTGTTTCCAAATGTGTTTGAAAAAAATAAAAAATTAAAAACAAAAACCGTGACGGCAATGACAGTGTAAATATAATGTTGATGAGTTAGTTGCTTGTCACGTAAATACGTTGGCCAAATTACCCTTCGATACATACAGGCGCTGTATTCTCAAGACCATTTCCATTGAAAAAAGAAGTGGTCTCTGGCACAATTTGCACTTAAGTGTTGAGAATCTTGCAAGCAGCCTAACTTTCAACTCACGCCTTATGAAGATGCCGTCTGATACGGTGATCCCAAGGCTCAACCGACCGACGTCACAAAAACACAGTCACCTTTCAGTTCCTTCAGGACTAGTTCACTTTAGAATCTGAACCAGGAAAGGATTGATTTCTTATCTATACGGATGGTTCGAAGACTAATGATGGATCTGGTGCTGGTGTTTCAGTGGAAAGCCAAGGCATACTAACTACTGGCACACACGCATCTCGCGACAGCCAAGCTGTGCTTAACCCCTAGGCTACACGACCAGGAAATGACATGCTTAGAACTTAAATTTTTTTTACACACAATAAAACTAGTATGGAATTTTCAAAGCCAGCCGTGCGGCAATTTGTGTGCCAATCAAATAGACAGCTTCGTCAAAAGGTGATGTGCCAAAAGAAAGTAAAAATTGCTCAAACAGCAACAAAGACTGCTCACATAAATAATAACATTGCTTGAATCAAGTTGCGAACAAAAATTTGACAGATTGTTTATGCAGGCCAATAGCTTGCCATATCCTGGTCATGTAGATGCAGGTTTAGGCTCTATTCAACCCACTAGCTACTTCGAGAGTGATCCAGGAATGTAAGACCTCGCTGAATGCGGTTGGTATTCTTTGAGTCTCGTTTGGTTTTCAGTCCATTACAGTATATTACGGCATAACTGGAAACGAGATCGCCGATGACTTGTTAAGCAAAGATCTCAAACAGCTTTTTCAGGACCTGAACCAACCCATGACCAACCGGGTTTCTCGTGGAGAAGATGACGACAAAGCGGTGCACTTCTCTTTTTTCTGTTGTCCTTGAGCGAAACGATTTCGGGAATCGGGATCACTTGAACTTGCAATAGGTCACTTAAAATTTCAAAGCCAAAAACAACTTAACTTTTTATGGAACCGAATATGTTGTTTGAATCCACGGTAGGTACTTTAAAGAGCATTCATATTTCTTTTTTTTTTTTACTTAATATTCTACAACACAAAGTCAAGTTCTTTAAAAAATTTGCTTCAAATTCACTCGGCGAATATCACTTTTGTCGTTCATAGCTGCCCCAATTTGTATTCACGACTTTTTGGGCCTAAAACTTATAATTATGTTTAATTAAGATTACGCTCATTTCAACTCTTTCCAAAGGTTTAACCGCTCTCAATTAAAAACATTTTGCATATTTAAGTTTGCAGTATTGCTTTAATAACTTCCAAGCTTTATTCTACATTAATTAAAAACTTTTCAGACTTCACAACCAACTTTGAATATTCCTCACCATCTAACAAAAAAAAAAACCTATACAGGACACTCGGTGAACATCAATATGCAAATAAGAAAACCCTGCTTCCTATCCCAGAGCATTTTTCTTTTGAGCTTAACTGTACCGAGCTTAACTACATTGTTATATCCTTCAGTGTCTGAATAAATCACCTTATTAGCGAAGGATATTTCTTCGTCGAGTTATATTATCTTCCTGAAATAATGCATAATTTTAATGGCAAGGGCGAGGCAGTCCATCCCACACCGTGTCGTAATAAAATTCAGCAATAAATTCTATTTTATGTTTATAAACGATTTCAAGAAAACATTTAACTTTGTTTTATATTCCATTTCACGCTTGCTTTCCAGGATCAGTCAAAAATAATTAGGACTAAGATTAATGGCCAGAATATGGAGTCTCTCCTCTGGAGCAGCTGCAGAGATTGTCAACTAAATTCTATTAAAGCATTTTTAGTACCAAATAAAAACGCAATCATTTGATTAATTTCAACATCATTTGGCAAATAAGTGATTGCAAATGGAGGAATTCAAAATATGCATTGCACAGTAAGTTATTTATTTACCCAAGCCAAGATGCATGTATGATATATGACAGATAGATTGTCGTAATTGAGAAATTGTGCGGTTGATTAATTTTAATTAGCATGAGGTTATACGCTCGTTGTTCATTAATATTACTGCCAGTTATAATTGCTAGCAACCAACGCGTATGGCATACCATATTGAAATTGATTGATGAAAAATTTGATGAATGCCGGCTTCGAAAAACGTATATCATATTGGGCCATGAAAATTTGTTACAATTAAAAGCAAGAATAGATACATAAATGCATCAATTACAAATAATGAATAGCGTGCGGGTGGGAGTGGGAAGTAGACTATAAACATCACAGACGGTTTTCACCATTTTTGTATATGACTTTTGGACTTTTGATAAATGGTTAACCACTAAATCAATGCACCGCAGTATTTTTAAACAGCCACACAAACAGACAAAAGTTAAATGAATTTTGGCCTTTCCAAGTTCCTCTTCGTTCCACTTCAATGTTACAGAATTTTTATGTTTATGGGACAAGGTTCAAAATTTTGACAAAAAAATTTATTCTAATAAAGCTCAATGAAAACATTGCAAGTTTTGGTAGTAAACAGTTCGTAGTGTCTTATAAAGAAATTCAAAATGCGTTTGTAATAGTTTAGGAAGTTGAGCTAAGGCCGAAAATGAAAAGAAATATTACACTCGATGATGTTAAGCTTCCTACTGAAACCAGAAACATCATCATGAACACTAATTTTTGATAGTTCTTCAAAATCCTTTATGCCAATAACCCTGACAGACCAATTTTCACCGAACAGTAGCCAGGTGGATTTTAACAACATGGCTAACATTTTAAGACTAAAAATCAACACCAAAATCTCTTTTCTGTACCCAGGCTTGGCTAATTTAATTTTCATCAGTCATAGCCTGTAGGGCGATAAAAACTGTAACATTGCCCTTTAGAAAATACCGAATGTTTTGTATCGTATATTTTGCCTTCATTTGATGTTATTTTTTTCTAAGGGGGTAGTAATTAATTACATTCTGATGGAAAGCTTTTAGCTTTGTTTTTGCTAAGGAGTAAATTCACTTCACCGACCGCAGGAGCAGATGATAAGAAAATAAAACAACAACTTCCAAATGAGGATTTATTTTTTGGCGGTTGGGATGCCGAGAGACCGAAAGTTAAACAGATACACAAAATTAAAATAATACTTTGGCAACAGCCGAAGTGAAATGTGTGGGTTGTTTTATTTTATTTTCCTCAAATTAAGGAAAATGTTTTCGGAATCGAGTAAAGAGAAAATTGCTTTTAAAAATGCTTTTTAAGAAAAAAAAAAAAAAAATTAAGGGATGCCTCTTACGTAAAGTTTTCGTTAGGGAGCACGATTTTGACTACCAAAATAAGGAAATGGTAGGAACTGTTTAATTGTGTATAAAAGGAATGTCTTTTCGAGCTTTGAAGAAACATATTTTTTTTAATTCTTCTAGCGCTGTCTATCTATGAGGCTTAGTGTTGGGGTATTACTAGGGTCATAGAACTACATCAAAAAATGAAACCTTATGAATCTTGTTTCATACAAATCTGTAATGTTATTACTTTGTGGAAAGAGCAGCTATTACGTTTCTTGGGACATTGGAAAACTTCTTCTTCTTCTTCTTTTTTCGACGTTACGAGTATCGTGGTCTCAAAGGGATCACAGCTCTTCCAATTAACTGCTTTATACTAGTGATCCGCTCATGGGGTACGTTGTGTTGAACTCAGACTGCGTTGGCAAACCTCCTGGCTTTGGACTCTTCTATGTCTGAGACCAACCAAATGCAGTGTATGTTGCATTTGTCTGTAACAGGAGTGTTTTAATCTGCTTTTCTGCATTGGAGAGTTTCTCATATGTGCAAAGGAAAAGTAAATAAATAAATAAATTTTGAAATCATTTCGGTATCACTTCGGGCAGAAACACTTCATTGTCTGAAGCAATCAAAAAGATATTTTATATTCACCATGTGCTTCAATTTAGAAAAACAGTTTTCTATCGTTTTTCTGAATCTAGTGGACACGAATCCCATGACCGAACTTGTTCGAAGTTCATTTTGCCATATTTACTCAGGTAGGCTTTACAGGGATGAACCTTGGCTACACCCAACATATTCGCGAAAAATTTCGATTTCGGGCGGGCTTTCTCCAGTTTTGCACTCTTAGTCGTTTGAGGTCTTCTTCCACTTAATTACGTCTAATATGAGGTTTTCACCTTCAGTGACTTTCCTGCAAAGTGCTTTCAAAAATCAGTTGGGACGGAGCGTTGATTTCAATCAGCTCTACATGTCCGATACTCATGTCACGGTACTGACATGCTCATACTGCTCGTCTTCTCCACACATTGACATCATACGAAACGCCCAAGGGATTACTCATCTACTTTCAATAAGGACTATACTTCCGCGTCGTAAAGCAGAACTGGGATGATCAAGGTCTTATTAAAGATTACCTTGGTTTTTCTAGAGAGGGTTTTGTTTCTCAATTGCCTTCTTAAACCCAAAGAATCAGCAGTTTGCAATAGTTATTCATCTTCACACTGATGTTGTTTTCCGTGTCTGTAGCGTATCTTTGGTATCCTCCATTACCTCGAAGATATTTCTTTCTACTGTGCCGTTTTGTCAACGTTCTCTGTCTTTGTTTGATGACAACATTTACATTTCGTTTTGCCCTCATTAACTATTGAACCCATTTTTGAGGCTTCTATTCCAATACTTCCAAAAGCACCTATGACATTACACTTGCTTGTCCCCTTAGGCCAATGTAGTCTGCATAAGAGAGTAATTGTACAGAGCTTTGAAGGACTAGCTATGTTTCTGTTGCTGATGATTGTCAATTTTTTCAAGTATGATGTTAAGAAATTCGTATGACAGTGTGTCCCGTCAAAAGCCTTTTTCGATATCCATGGTTTCAGTAATCCTTACCGTCTTTGACGGACCAGCGTGGTTTCTTCAAAGTCATCTTTGTTAGTCGTACGAGTTTTGCAGGAAAGTCGTAAATAAAAATATGTCAGCATAGCTCGTCTCGGTAGACACTGACATGGGATGCCTCGAAATCGAAAAAAACATGATGTATATCGATATTATATTCCCACCATTTTTTCAAGATCTACCGTAGTGTGAAAAATTTGGTCGATTGTGGACTTTCTAGAGGGTCTTCCTGTATTAGGAGCGAATGTACGGTGGTACTGAATTTACCTTCATTGGGCATGCTTTTTCCTACCAATAATCCTGGTTGTGAATGTGACATGTCCGGACGTGGCATATCTGTCAGAAACGCGGCAGTTTCATGGTTCGAAACCAACCAACAGAAAAAAGAAATGTGCCATACTCCGGAGCTCTCCGCTCTGTTGCTCCACCCGTATATACTCGCATAATCCAAGTCTTACATGTCGAAACCTAAATGCATTACAATTTACAATATCGACAAACAGCTTTCAAAGTTCTAAAGTCGAACGAGATATCGGCAGTCGTTGTTGGATCTTATCTGAATGCCAATCGTTCGTACCGAGATAGCCCTCTCGGTTGACGGTTTTGTCGATACTAGAACTGAGAGGGTAGAACTCAACTATTTCTCTAGTTCCCGTCATATTTGATCAATTTGACAAATAAAGTAGGAACTGCTCAAGTTCATACTTTAGTTGCCAAAAAAATTTTGTTTACAATTTTCTTTAGCTTAACTAACTCGGTAAGCGAGATGTCGGCTTGAGTCTAATATTTCGACGTTTTACTGTCGCCAATTATCAAAATTTGTTTCCAACCCAAACCTTCTCCATACGAATCTAAACATCGTTCCAGTCGTTTTCTTGAAGAAGTCCCATGCCTTTTCAGCTGTATCGTTTTCAACAAGTTATTCGCACCAAATGTTATGGAACACTGAAAAACTTCATTGGGTTTGTATTTAAAGACAGCCAAATATTCCTGTGGAATCTTTAACCGGTTCAGCTTTTGAACACACTGTGAGCAATAATAACGTAATCGTTTGAAATTGTTGCAATATTAGCCATCTTATGACCATTGATCCGAAGAACTGCTTTAATAATGTTTCGAACCAGTTTTATGGATATAGAACTCTGTTGGTATTTAGCATCATTTGCTCTCATTCCATTACATCATTTCATTTTACATTTCATGTGAGGAATCAGAATTTCCAAAACTTTCTTTTCTTCTTCGGTTTTTTTGTTCATTTTCAACTCTGAAATGGAGTCCGTATTAAATACGAGAGGCAATGTTCGGAGTTTAAGAAGAACCAAGCCACACGAGCTAATGGCCTAAAAGTCATGGGAAGCATTAAAAGTTTAAGCTTCCCTTAAAGAGATAATATTATTGAGAAAGAAAAATCTGTTGTCGATCGTTATAGATTGGTTCTGATTATGAGGAGTTTTTAGTGGGTAAGAATCCCACACTACTTGGTATCGAATACTACTAAGTGTCTTTTGAAGATTTACTCCTGACAAAAAAAAAAAAAAAAAAATTTCCCAGAAAAAAAAGCTTCGTACAAACACGAAGTTCACTCTCATTTTTTAAGATTGTCCCCCAAGCCAATCGAATGAATTCCACTATAACGGTTATGGAACGAGGACATTTTGATTTTGACATGACAGACT
The DNA here is from genome assembly GCA_949752695.1 of Melanostoma scalare. NCBI lineage: Eukaryota > Metazoa > Arthropoda > Insecta > Diptera > Syrphidae > Melanostoma > Melanostoma scalare. The sequence goes on along the minus strand of OX456984.1, from coordinate 141,125,813 downwards.
TAAAAAGACTCTTTAAAAAAAGAGCATTGAGTTCGATTGAAACGTTTATTTAAAGATTATATGTACTTGTATTTTGTGTTAACCAAGAGGAACACCTCTTTTCATAAAGCACTTCGTTTCGAAAGTATTTATTGTACGTTACTTTCGTTCAGCTTCATTTTTTAAAATAGAAACAATTTCGTCCTTTTTGCTTATACAGTCGACTCTCGTTAATTCGAAACTGGAGGGACTCTTAAAATACTACGAATTATCGAATGTTTGAATTATCAAATGGTTCGAAATTTGTGAGGGAAAATAAATAAAGCTTCGAATTGCTATGTATTGATCAATAAACTATTATTAATTAACTGCTATTCTATAGCTATGGAAAAAAATTTGAGTGTACATGTACATTCGTAAACATTAATAAACAAAAACATATTAATAATGTGAATTGATTAATGTTTCGAAAGAACTCTGTAATACTCGTTTGATTCAAAACACATTGCTGCTGCTCAGACTGTTCAATAACTTTTTTTAAGAGAAAAAGTGCCTGAAATGAGTTTTCATCACTTTCGTTTTGTAGACAGAAGCGTTGTAAGGTATCGAATGAGGATCGTGCTTCGTTAACTGACACCTCTGTTAAAGGTTCAGATGTATTGTCCTCATCTTCACCGTTGCTTTTTTCATTCGTATCTGTCGCAAAAACAAAAGCTCGTGTACGTTGGTATAAGTTTGAACTTGTCGCAAAATGTTATGTAATTACAATCATTCGACCTCTTTCTCTCTGCAACTTCTAATTGTCGAGTGTTGGCCGCCGATGAGTTCGAATTACCGCGTCGTTTTGTTATATAGCAATGACTTTTTCGTTCGAATTACCAAGTGTATAAAAATGTACTGATTTAGTTCGAAATATCAAGAGATTTTGTAGGGAACTCGTGATAACTTTGAATTATTGAGAGGTTCGAATTATCGCAAGTTTGAATTAACGAGAGTCGACTGTATATCAATTTCAAGTGGGAAATTTAAGTTGGCGAAATTCTATAGCCTCACAATCACTCAGAGCAAAAAATATTCGTTAATCGAATATTTTTGTAATGGAATCAGACACATAATATGAAAGAGTCAAAAGCACTCCACATGATGTATAATATGCTGTAATTCAATCAAATAGTTTGCAGAATTTTATACCCAACTAGAAGCTACAAATTTTACCCGTTTTAATGCTTCGAAATTTATTTTATATCATTTTACTCTTTTAAAGCTTTCGAAGGACAAAAACAAAAGTCTATAAAATCACAAAAAGTTCAACAAAGCCATTATTCGAACCCTTGAACTAATTCAATGTAACTATAAACAACCGAGAGTATCTCACATTCCCAACCATAATGCTACAGACCAAGGGGATTAAATTCTTATTTCAAAAACGAAAATTCAATTAACTACTTCCTAACTGCTATGTCTCTGCTTTGTCGTTGTTGGCAATGCTTGAAAATTGCAATTGCTCTCAAGCGAGAGCAAACACACAGTTATGTACCAAGAGCACCAACAGCATCACAATACAAAACCCTAAGCAAACTATTTTTAATTAAACCAAAGGCAAGTACCATCAGAGGGAGCATACATATATAGAATCATCAATACAAATTCATCTGAAACAGAAAGCACATTCAAGAACACGCAAGAAAGGAGAGGACAGAGCAGAGAATGAGCGAGATACCTATAATCAAAAAGAACGTGCGGAATGCACCAACTATCGTTAAAGTACTCTACACGCTGCTGGTGTATTCTGTGTGTGAAGGTGATAAACGATCACGTAATTAATTCAATTCACAAAATTAAGATATTTCTAGACGCCGCCAATGCCAATTGCACAACACCATCATTTCCCTTGGGTTGTGCATCTGCATTTCGGTCGTTTGATAGAAAACTTCTCTAAACATCACAGCTAGCGAATGAAGTGGAAACAGTTGTAAATTTACATATATGCGCATTTACACAACTGAAACCACAAACAATTTCAAATTTCTTCTGCCTTTGTCAGTGCAAAGTATATCCTACTGAACTGTCTGTCAGTTTATTTTTTGCTTAGTAAGCAAATAAATGAAGCAGTAACGTCAGTTCTTGAAAATAAGTTTGGGTGAAGAAAGTAGTTGAAATTTGAAAGTGTTTTATATAAACCATCCTATTTTCATTACCGTTAGCTATCTAAATGTGTTGTTTGGGATAACAAGGACCAACTGTATTCGGCTTTCGAGAATTATTTGAACGAATTTTTAATTACCAATTTGCATTTTGCTAATGATGCTGGTCCCTGGCTGGTAGTTAGGAGGAATTTATTTAGTCATTTTCGTTTATTATCAACACAATAGCTTCTATTTGTGTAGGTACTCTTAGAGCAGTAAGTATGATACGATCAAAAACAAATGCTTTTGGCGGTTCAGCTATCACAGTAGAAATATTCAACAACATTGGTGTCTGTTTTAAATTCTAAACGATGGATTCATCCCTCTCTGATTGAGGAAAGATTAAAAGAAAAGATTAAAAATGCTGTAAAATGAGATAAGCAACAGGAATTGAAATCCTGTAAGGAAAGTAAGATAAAATAAGCAACCCTAATACCTAAGTTCTTTGAAGATTTTTAATTTAATAATGGTGTTAAGAAAAGAAGTAGGTAAATGTAAGTGAAATTAGATTTTAAATTTATATAACTTAAATTTACTTCATTTACAAAATAAAAATGTTGTTGCTGGCAAATAGTTTTGAATGATATTCGCAATATTAACTTTATTTATTCTGCAGGAACAGACTCGGTACATTTGAATCAAAATGGAAACATAGCCCATTCTCAGACACGGAAAAATTGATGATCGTAACGCCGAAAAGGAAGAAGAAGGACAAATAGGAAGTGGTAAATGGATACATAACCCATTCGCAGGCTGGCCTTAAACACGGAAAAATCAATGATCTTAACTCCGAAAAGGAAGAAGGAAAATAGGAAGTTTGGAGCTATTTGATCAGAAATGAACCTCGGTTTCGTTTGAAACGAAACAACACGAATGGCACGATGCGTTTTTTTTCGTCGGTCGTGTTACACAATCTCAACAACCAACACGGTGGGCGTATATGGGTGATTCTTATATAACTGTGATTTTTTATGTCTAGTACTGTATTTATTGCTTGGCATGTTTTTTTTTATTAAAAAATGATAATTATGATAAATTTGATAGTATTTTACTGTCGACAATGTATATTGAAGCATAAGTATTCATGGATCACGAATAATTTGCAAAATTATATCCAAAATGTCAGTACCGTCGTGGCATGTCTGAATTTCGTTTTTCGAACTAAATACATAAAATTCTATAAATAATCGTATTATAATCTAAAGTTTTGCTTTTATAACTAAAACGTATTGTACATTTCATCAAATTATGCTACAATTGTATCCCAATATTGACTAGTAGAAAGGAATAATGGTCATTGGTTCATGTCCCGGAATTTTCTTCAATTTTTAAATTTAAAATATTTTCCCCTTAAGCGCCATCTTTTATTCAGTTTCTGTTGCTCGCTCTAGTGGCATTCTGAAGAATGACTTTTTGTGTACAATTCATAGCTGTGTGGTTGTTTTTAGACTCGATGTTAAAACAGAAATAATTTGTTGTGTTTTTTAAAAGGTATGTCATAAAATTACCGGTTAGTACCATGGTATTGAAATTCACGCGTGTTAATACAATGTTTAGGTCAATTATACTGAATAATTATTCAAAATTATTTGGCCAATCATTTGCCAGTACCGTGGATGTCAGTACCATGGAAAACAAAGCAAATAATATTTAAACGAATATTTCCTTGATGTTTTAATTTATTATCATGTTTAATTGATCTAGTGTTATAAAATTTAAATTTTAATTTGTTAAAAACTTCAGTAAATTTCAATATTTAACTAATGTTAAACTTTGTTTTATTCTTAGACTATTATAAAAACTGATATTTTAATTCTACTGTTAATAAATTTTAAAGATTGCTAAAATCAAGAAAGAAAATCAAAATCCTATAATTTATCATTTGGTTTATTATTTTAAGAGATTTAGCCAAATATTCGAAATATTTCATTTTGATGTCAGTACCGTGGTAGTGAAATTTCTAATTTTTGTTCTAGCTTCTTTTCTATTGCAGTTGTGGTAGAGCTACGTTACAGGCTTAGTTTTGAGCATGATAAAAGACAAATAGCACCCAGATCACAAGTTTTAAAGCATTTTTGATTTTAAAAAATTTTGAGTTGTAAAAATCACAGTTATATAAGAATCACCCATATATCTATTCTATATAGTCATCAAGTATAGTCTATCAAGTCATTTGAGAAGAAAAAAAACGCATCGTGTAATTTGTGTTGCTTCGTTTTAAACGATCAAATCAGTCAGTCATTTCTGATGAAATAGGTTTCTTAAACTTTAAGATTGGCCGATACCAAACTTTTTTTATTAGAAATGGCTGTGTGGTTTCCTTTTAAACGAATCAGTACGAGTCACATGATTTTTTCCTTCCTCAAATTTCCCAAAAAAAGTCAAGTTAAACGAACGAGCAATAAATACACGACCCCTTTCTACCCCTCAAATAACTCGTGTAAGCTCGTGCTGGGCGCTTACAGAGACGCCTAAAACATAAACTATTTAAGTGCTATAAAATATGTAATCTTATTAAGAAATGTATGCCGTTACCTAAAACAAAATACCTTGAATACAGTCAAAGTATGGGACTTCAACTATTTATACCAACTGCGACTTTGCACTCGTACATAAAAATTACCCAAGTATTTTAAAATTGCCCTTGTAAAAATGCATACTGCGTGAGAGTTCGATGTTCGAATCTAAGAAGCATCCCATGCTTTATACGAGCATAAACTTAAGCGAGGAATTGGTGAGTTCTACAAGATTCGGCAATAAACTGTACACTTAAAATACGTTGGGCCCAAGTTTTCCCAAGCTTTTTACTCGCACAATATCTATTTATTTATAAAATTGCCTTCTTCAAGGGATATCCAAGTTGGTGGATTTAGAAAAGCTCCGAATGAAATGAAACAGATAGAAAAACAGCTCATTATTTTTCAAAATTTAGTATAAGCGCTTAACTTTCTTTACAAGACGACTACCACCAGTTTTTCCTCTACATTTGGATAAATGATAAATTATTCCAAGCTTAAAAAAGAAAAAATAATAAAGAATTCACAGAAAGACATCGAATTTAAGAATAAATATGAAAAAAGCAGCCCCTAATTTTTTACGTCAAGCTCGTTCCTCTCCAATTCTTGGCTTTTTAACCAATTAATTAAATTAAATTTTAGTGTTCAAAAACGAATACTTTTTCGCTCGATAGAAGTACCTAATGTCAAACATAATTTGGACTTTTAGTTCATAATCACTCCCCCCCATATTATTACATAAAAACGCAATCACAATAACAAAGCGCGAGAGGAAAATTAGTTAGCGTCAAGCTATAACCCTCATCGTGCGCACTTTACTTAAAAAATTGAAAACGACTTGAGGGTCTAACAACTATCGTAAAAAAAAACAATTGAAAAAAATAACTACTTTAACAAAATTTTAAAGAAAAGCGAAAAGCTTCATGGCGTTTGAAAAGTTTTAGTTTTTAAATAAGAAAAAAAAGGAATTTAGACATCAATAAAAAAAAACCTCAAATAATGGCTACAGTATACTTAGCAAATTCCATCAATTTCAAGAATTGGAGAGATTTGCTTGCTGCAGTTCGATTTTAACACATCATGGGTCACGGAACTTACCTGCAAAGAAAAAAAAGAAAGAAATGTTGAAAATTCTTATATTTGCAGAAATTTATAAAAAAATATAGAAAAAAGTACGAACTAAAATTTATTTCGAAATAAAAAAAAGAACTATTCTGATTTGGTTGGTTCGCTATATAGGTTCCTGTTTTTTGGGCTCCTCATCAACAATTTGAAATGATTTATTCCGTTTATTTGCTCTTATATTGTGTAATCTTATTTAATTTTATGTACCGAAGCACACAATACCTGTTAGGCATCGTTAGATGCTCAATCTTCACGGCAATGCCTTTTGTTTTTCAAGCAAAGCAACAGTGTTTTCTATTTATAGGTTTCATTCTTTTATTTTTCAAGTATCATTTCCGGCAACCGATATACCAACAAAACCCAAAACTAAATACATGTCTCAGAGTACATCACATTACAAAAAAAAAGATACAAATAAATTACCGAGATGGATTAAAAGTCCCATAATAGAGATAAATGCATTTGTAAAGATATTGCACAGCTTCGTCATTTGGTAATAACACAGAACAGAGAAAACAATTTTCAAACAAAAAAATAAACAGAAACACACCAAAATGAAATGAAAAAATGCATATAAATGAAACATTGGACGCGCACGGTGTAAATATTTCATTCGCATTGACTGACATTTCCATTTCATGTTCGCAATCCCTTGTGTTCTTAATTTAATTGATGTCATGTCAAGAGACAACACACGTTCATACATTTACAGAATATATGCGAAGAAAACAGATTCCACCATTTTGATTTCATAACAAGAGTACGTTAATTTCTTTTTTTTTTGCGGTAAATTAATTTAATGCCAAGATTCAGAATTACCAGCACATGTGATTTTATTATGAAGCCAGGAGGTTGGAAAAGGAGTGAGAATGCTCACGAAAAGGGATCCAATGAAAGATTGAAACAATTGCTGTCATACATTTTTCAATGTCCCCCTTCATACTCGCTCAGTTATCAGTCGATGACAGTCATTTACACTCGGGCGTATACGCAACCTTTTTTTTCATTTTAAAGAGCCAATTTAATAAATGAGCAAAATGAGTTTGGCGCACAATTTAATTAGAACAACTTTTGACATTTTTATTGGATGCACGTAATGAGCTACGGCGGCAATTTATTCTGCAAAATGGGGTGGTATATTTAGCCGCAAAACAACCTTTGCTGGCTGCTCGTCGGCGTCGGTGGCGCGGCGTTTGGCTGCCATGGTTTCAACGCTTTTACGCCTGCATGCCACATTTGAAATGAAAACACACAAGGATAACATGCTGGTTTGGGTGCTGGTGATGGCTCTGCACCCACACGCGCACAGATATTTAACAAAAAACAGAAAAGGAAAAAAAAAATAACATCAAAAGGATTGGAAAAGAGTATTAAACGAAATACAGCCCACATCCCTGTGCACAAGCTCTCATATAAACTAGGGGAGTGATGGAATTCCATTTTAATTTTAAATTGGTTAACCATACCCTTTTATCCCTAAAATAGGCGCCATTTTCACTTTGCCTAAAGTAATCGATTTTGTTTTAAGCCAGAAAAGAGAGAGAAAGAGAGAGAAAGCAAAAAGGATTTTCATTCTTCTTCCCACCCACAGACCATACAAGGGATTATTTTGTTTTATTTTTGTTGTTCTTGCTTTTGCTTTTGGATGAACGACGACAGAGTAGCAGAGGACAGGTGAGTGAATTTGTGTTTCGAGAAGGATTTTGACTTGGCTTTACAGGGTAATACAAAAAGGATGAAGATCTCATCAAGTGGAAATGGTGTGAGTTTAACATCGTAAAAGGGGATATTTATTTTTAATGTAATGCCAGGGGAGATGTTTTTTCGGATCAAGTAACCCATTATCCTTAATGTCGTCATGGCAACAATAAAATGCTAATGCTAAAGTTTTGATGTCCTTAAAATTTGTTTCGGCCGTAATTTTGTTGGAATTTGAAAAAGGTTTCAAGTGCTACGGCCTGAGAGACTCTTGCATTTGTTTTTTTTTGTTAAAAGTTTCCTTACTCAGGGATGTGATATTATCGAATAGGAAGAAAAGATATCGACAGATGAGACATAAACTATTGAAATTCGTTTGGGGGATAAACGTTGTCAGTTTATTGAATATTCTGTTGAGCGGGATCTGACCTTGAAAACTTAAAACGGATAAACCCTTGACAATTAAGAAGAGAGCTTATCCTATAAGTATAAAACTAAAGAAACAATAAAATTAATTGAAGGAGAGCCTTATGTTGCTCTATGCAAATTGAGTTTAAGTATCCGACGTATTTACAATTGGAACAATTTAACTTAAATAACCACTTTTCTAAATGCCAACAGTTGAGTACTTGGGAACTAATCTGTTAATCTGTTCTCAATGATTTAAAATTTACAACCAAACAAAATAATGACGAAGGAAAGCAGTTTAAAAATAATAAAATAAAAAAGAAAACAAAACAAAAAAGCCCAAAAAAAAAAAACAGTAAAATCTGCACAAGAAACCAAAAATGAAGTCTACTCAGAAAAAAAGAAAGAATATTTGTAGATTTTACGTATTTGAATTTGATTATTTTCAGAGTAAAAACGATTGTTTACTACTTGTGAGAAGGACACCACAGATTATATCGAATAAAAATAAAAGAAAAAAGTGAAACGAGTGTATCGAAGAATAAAGTGAGGAAATATTTAATAAAATATATTCGACACAATGTACCGTTACGTTTCACATTTCAAAAAAGTATCCGAAATGAAGTTCTATTTGAAAGCATCTCCACTGACTTTGTCTGGCTAACCTACAAATGGTGCATTCAAATCTTTTCGGAGTTTTTGACATTACTATCGAAGCTCAAGATAAAGGAGGTAGTGAATGAGAAACTAGTGACAAAATGTTTGCTCAAAATTAGCCCTCTACTCTTATGTAAATTGCAAAGCCTATCGACATCTCGTTATTCGCAAAAATTAGAGCTAACTTACTTTTCAGACAACACGTCGCGACGGGATGATGACTGTCTCAAAGGACTCATTTCGTCAGTACTTTACTCAAACAATACTGAACTCAAACGAATTAAAACTAAATTAAAACTATGATTATGATAAGGAGAACTTTTACACAGATACTTGGAAGGTTCAGGTCGAAAAGAAAAGGGACAGAATTACTCTTAATCAGCATGTCGGTTAAAGGTTCGTTGAGACCATAAGGTGTACTAGAGCAGAAAGGAAAGGCGGGCCGAACTTACATTTCGAAGATTAGGGTTAAAGTAGATGAGGTCTAAAGGGCGAGCAGTCAGAGTCACCAGTAAGAAGCCGCTGAATGAAGATGATGTGAAACACCACTAAAGTTCTAGGGAGTGGAGATTAATTAATTGAGAGAAAGCCAAAGAGCAGAAAAGACGTTGACTTGTTATGAAGCGAACACTTGCGATCTATATTCAAAGAGAGGGGATGCGGAAGTCTTTTGACCATCTTTTCATAACACCAAGGGCGGAATTAGCTCTTGATATTGCTTCGTCAATATGAGAGCTAATATTTAATTAGCAGTCATAGATACATACTTAAATCACGGTTTATTGGAAGATTCTAAAGATGATACGATCGATCTGGTTCTTTTAGCTTTTCGAGAAAGGGTTATTGTCTAGAATTTGGCAATGTTCAAGTCTAATGAATATTTACTACATCAAGTGACGTATGATTTGAGGTCAGTTTGTAGCACTACAGAATACCGATGAGAGAAGATAAATTTCAAAAACTTTGCGTAATCAGTATAAAGTGAGACAGTAGATTTTTGGATGATCTTTTCGACTTCACCAATGGCAAGGGTGAAAAAGAGGGATACAAGAGGACCACTTTGGGGTACACTGAAGGTTGCCACAAATAGAAAAGAGTAGAAATGAAACGAACTACACATCGGCAGTCCTCTAGATATGAAGACATCCATTTAAGTAGACTGCATCAGAAGAAGGAAAGTTCAAAGAGGATTACAGTGTGAGCGATTTTGCCGAAAGCCTTGCTGAAATCTTTGCTAATGAGGGCTACACCGTTTTCTTTTTTCTTCGCAGAGAGTGAGGAGGAAACAAACTCCAACTAGATTAGTGTTGGTAGACCCTACAAAATGCATGCTCCTTGGAGGATATCATTGATTTGCATTGGAATGAAAGGATTTCATGAATCTTGAATGCTTTCTAAAGGCTTAGGGAGAGAATTTAACTCTGGGTCTATCATCCAACTTTCGAAAGATGAAAATAGTTTTTAAAAATTAATTTGAATAAAAAAAAAAAACACATAGCGATAAGTAGGACTGTGCAAAACGAATGTACAATAGTTTTCCAAACACGGAAAGCACCAACTTCCTTACCAAATGAAATTAGTGATACCAGTTTATTGACATTTTATACCAACTTCCGTTTTACGAATTAACACTTTGAATGCCAAACTTAAGGGTACATATTTTTTTAAATGTGTGGTTCTCAAAAAAAAAAAAAACGCATGCCATTTCATCTTGTGGCCGCCTGTTTTTGTGGTCGTTTTCTGATGTAGGAGGAAATTCAATTGAAGACGTGTGGCACGCAAAAAAAAATCTTAGCCTGGGGCCACAAAAGTTTTTGGAGACGTCAAGCAAAGGCTGAATAATACGAACCCCAATTGAAAACCTTTATTCCGTCACACGAAAAAGGGCAAGCTTTTTAATGCTTCGAACGAGGACAACTTGAACAATGCCGCTCTAATGACAGGAAATTTTATAGGAATTCAATAGATTTCTCAACTTACAAAAAAAATGCTTCACTAACAAAAAGTAACAAATATATGCTCCAAATCCGCTTTCTTCAAATTTATTGACACACAACAAACAACTTTGAACTATACTGATACAGATCATAACTCATTTTTTCTTCTTAAAAGATTAAAATATTTCTCAAAAAAAAAAGTTACACTGTGCTTGAAACACTATCCTCGTTTCTTAAGTAGTAACTAACTCAGATTTGACATGAAAACCAAACAGAACTACTGTATGAATTTTTTTTATTTAACTGGACACAGATTTTATTTACACACTTTCTCACAAATCTTTGATGACTCCACTTCAAACATATCCTCACTCAATCATAAGCTAATCAATCCCCTTTAAAGCTCTATATGGACTCACCCAGGTCACATTTCGTTCATCTTAAAAATGCGATCTGTGATAAATGTCAAACCAAGAAAAGCGCATGTATAAATATTTAAATATTTTGTCAACTATCATCGGACTTTGAGGTCAAAACCAATGAAAACACCAGTCGATGACGATGATGATTGCAAATAGCAGCACAGAGTACAAAGTGGCAGAAAGCTCAATAACCATAAAACAAACGATGACAGCAAAGACAAAAAGCAAACAAATGTCATTTTAAGTTTTTCCTTGCCACATTCAGCGGCCACTGGTCGCTAGATGGCTTCGTGTTGGTGCAGCGACACACATTTTCCAATGAGAAATTGGTCAAAACAAGTTGTAGATAAATTCAAGTGTCTCTTTGGGTACTTGTCTTCTCGAATTGGAAGCTTGTCATGCGGCAAATAAGTCTGTGGACTGACTGACCGCGCTCTACTACAACTAGTTATGGAATCTATTGGAGGCACATTGTGCACGGCTTCGTTTTTGATATACGGTTTGTTTTGCTTTATACTAACACAAATGCCTGCATCATTGGCAATTGGAGGCAGCTTCGTGATATTGAACCAATACGCATGAGATATGCGATTCTCTCAGGAGATAACTTTGATATGATTATCTAGATGAATGCGTATTCAACAGCTATTAAACAATTTAGTTTTGAAGATGCCTTTGCTGGGGTATTCAACTGCACAAAGCACGCAGCATTGCGTAAGCTTCGCAACAAAGTTATTTTCTCACATTTCATTCGATGAACGATGGTTTAATGCAGATGCATGCCATGTGAAGACAATGCTTCAATTAGCGCACAGCGCGACTTTACTACTTTGTTAAGAAGACTAAGCTCTTTATAAATTACGTGTTCACTTCGCACCACTAAGAAATATTCGATATTTTGCAACTGAGAAAGTTGTTAGCCTAAGTTTGGTGATGTGAGATTAGATTTCATTCAGCTTTAAGTTACTCAAGGACTATAACCGAGAAAAATACGTTTATTTTAATCAAAACATCCAAATAAGTTCAAGATGGTGGAAAACCGTGATAATTTCACTCACGGTCGGGAGATCAAGAAGAGCATCCTCATTTCTCTTTTTTTATATATACGTATGACTACTTATAATAATAATTTTATGATACACAGTGCGAGCAGCTTGGAAAAAAAGAGAACTTTTAATAGGAGACATCGATGCACAATAGCACAATGCATTACTTTTGAATTTTATCATTCTGCTGGGGAAAAACAATGTCTGGCACAGCATTTTGCATTCAGGTTGTGCGACTAAAACATGAATCTCAATACTTAACTGTTCGACTGATGTTGGGCTCAAGATAAAAGTGAAGAGTATTCCTAGCGAGGCGGGTGTAGCAGCTTAATTGTTTCAGGGAAGAAAAGCAACTGGATATTTCATTACAGCACTGTCTATTTCTATAGCGACAATAGAGAGAAAAGGAAACAGGTAACTTTTCGACGCCTCTATCGATCCTGTAATTGAACTTTTACCTATCAGTCTCAATGCTCTTTTTTTGCCCTATCGAATAGGCGCAAGGATTTGATTTTTAAGACCAAATATGGGAGTTATGCTCTAGTTTTGGAGATATAGGCTTTATAAATTTTAGCCATATCAAAGGGGCTTGAAAATTCCCTCTCAAGAAGCTAAAGCATCTTGCAGCACTTAAAGCACTGCCTGAAGTAAAGTTGAGTTCGTTTCAATTAGGTTCCTGTTCGTTACAATATCTGCATTGGTCATTGCTCTCGATGCCTAGTACATTTAAGTGTACCCTTAGCCTGCAATGTCCCGTTAGGAAACCGGCTAGCATTGATATGTTGTTCCTACTAAGGTTTATTACGTCTTTTAAACGCTTTGGGTTAAAAGTGCCAAGTAGAAGCTTGGCTTGACGCAGTCAACTAAATTAAGCGATTCTGCGTTTTTAAATTTAAAATTCTATTCATAAATAAACAAAACCTATACCATCATATTGACGTTTTACCATAAAACTCGTTTCTCGAATTTATTTAATCTAAAGTTCTTAAACCCTCAATAATGGCGGAGCATGACTAGCATGAATATCTTTAGCTGTGATAGACTATTTTACTTCACTGTCACTGATGATGCATGAACATTTGGCTCTCGTTAAAATCTCATTACCTGACTTTTCAAGTTTGACATGAAGTACCAAATTAATACTTTGACTTCAAAGAAATGCAAACGCAAAGACAAATGCTAACATTATACTTTGACTCTATTGGCAACAACGACAAAGTGACAATTCTATTTCGGGCAAAGTTTTTTTTTTTTTTTTTATATAATAGTTCGACTTTGAACGGATAATGCGATGCTTTTATTGAACTTGACGATCCTGATTGCAATTGCTAATTGAAGTTTGCCAGTTCTCACCTTTTCAGCGAGGTAGATTTATTTCTTGAAGTTAAACTAACCTTTTCAATATTCTTTTCAGCACATATGTAACTCACAAGTGAGCAAGAAAAAAGCCACTTTATCACTCCGTTAACTTTCAATTCGATAGGTGATAAGTTTGCTTGAATATTAGGCAAATTCTTTCACGCAACTCAAAGAGAATAAAAAGTCACCCACTAACAGTTATCAATCTTCTTCTTTGCACAAAAAATACATATAAAAGTTTGCGTGTTCATTTCCACAAGAAGAAAAAGAACCTTCAAGGAATACCTCTTTTTAACTGTCACTGAAATATATGACCATCAAAAGAAGTCAACTGCTTTCAATGTCATTCGTGTACAATAATCTTTTGAGCGCACATCAATCAATCTGTCAACGATTGTCCTTCTGTTTTATTTTATTTTTTGTTGTTGTTTGCTGACGATTACATCGATGGCATCAATAACACAATCAATTTATATTTATTTTCTTTTTTCTTTTTGTATAGGTATACGATATACCTTTTCTCATAGTGAAGTTTCTTTTCGTCATACTAATGTTGTTCTTGAGAATCCATTCTCTTCACATTTTCTGAAGGCCGTGTTGAAGGAAAACGTTTTTCTTCACTTCAACTTTTTTTGCCCTTTGTTAGATGTTTTTATTTTCAGGCCACACGTAATCATGTGGGGGACATGAATTTATTATGCGAACGTGTATGATGCTTCCTTTTCGATTTGCTATTTACCCTATTCAAAAGGTCGCCCTTGCCTCTGGTTGTGGGGTAAACCCCATCAATTTGTGGTCTTTTATACGTACATAGAGGTATTTGCAGAGATGAAAAGCAAATTGCAGATGCAGAGCTCAACGTCTTAAGAAATGCGATTAAATTCGTTTAAGAGGTTGAAGGAATAGAGAGACGAAGTGCGATTGTGCACTAAAATGAAATTGTATAAGCAAATGCAAATGCAAATGCATATCGAAGTGAAGAGGTAAACTAAACCTGTTTAGATGGGCACTAACCTTATGAATGTGTATGCCAACATCAACACACATACTATCGAAATGGAAAGGGGGTTATGTTTAATGGAGTCAGATTTGTCAAAGAAAGATTGAATAGTTCAGTCTCTGTGAAATATTAAAATCATTATACTCCTTGTGTAGTATGATATTTGATTTTGAAAGGAATAAGGCTTGGATTGAGTTGAACCATAATTGTAGAATTTTAAGTCGATACGTGTCTTTATTTTCTGTTGCAAAGTGAGTTGGTAAATCTCCGAAAAGAGATCTACTTCGACAGTAGCAATTCAAAATGGACTAAAATAAATATAAAATAAATTTTATATAAATAGGTTGGCGCAACAGAGCGAGGAGCCCCTGGGCCTTGTGCATTTCTCACAACCATGCCTTGTGAGGGAATGGAGGGGACCTACAATTTTCTGCCGGTTCCGAACGGCTAATTAAGAAAGCGCTTTTCATGGCAATGAATTTACGAACGAGGACTTGCCAATTCCTCGCGAAAGGCGATACCCGTGGAAAAACATTTTCGCCTCTGCTGGGATTCGAAACTCGAACCTCAGGGTTAGCATTTGGACATGCTAACCATCACGCCACGGGTACCACAAATTGAAATGGACTAAGCGAGGAGATACTTTTATCTATTTAACTGCTGTTCGTCACAATGACCCGGAAAAAACACATAGATTGACGAGCCGATTGAAATAAGGAAAGCAAATAAGAACATGAAAAAATAGTGAAACACAAAAATAGAATGAATAAAAATTTGCGATGAATTGGAGACTGAGTCCAGAATATAATAATTCAATGACCAACTATGACCAAATACGATGATTTCAACTGTCAACATATCAACATTCGAGTGATCTGGAATGTTCTAACCGTCATTCGAGTTATATGAAATGCTACACAAAGGCCACTTAAGCTTACAAGTTTCCTAGTGACCAAGAATACCATACTCTTTTCAACAAAAATGTGCAGTACAGGGGAGATAGGAATGATTCCCTCTCACTCGCACTCCTATAACACCTATAAGTACTTTTGAAATAAAAGCTCTGACAGGGTTGTCGTAGCATGCTAATTAAATGAGGGTTTAAGCAGAAGAACCAATCAATGCAAAATCATCTTTGTGCAGGTTGTAGAGAAGCTATGTCTGTTGTGGAATAATTTTTATGGCAATGTAAAGGCTTTCAATCATTTTTTCAGAGCGGTTCTTGTGTGCACATCACTGGTGTTTTAAAAGCTCTCTCACATTTTTGCTGAACAGAGTATAGTTTGATCATTTGTTCCATTAGCAATACATATTTAAATTATTTAAACAGCTCATAAGGTTTGTAATAAAAAAAATGAGGCAGGTAATAGCTGGAAAAAAATTATTTGAAAGTTAGACCTGTGTTCCTTTCTTTTGAAACAAACTAATAAATAAAAACGAGAGGCTTTAAATTCACAAAGGAAAGAAGACAACAAAAATTTTACTGACCAACATCTATGGATGCACGAAATTTTTATGTTCTCCAAATGAAAGTACACGAAGATGAAAATGAAATAGTAAAGAACTCCAGTGTAGTCAAAATTCTATAAAATATTTTGATTTGAAAAAAAAAAAAAAAAAAAAAAAAAAAAAAAAAAAAAAAAAAAAAAATGAACTCCAACAGCTGTATTACTGACAACAGAAATTTTAACTATTAACTAGCTTTGGACACTTTAAAGTAAGACTTAAGTAAGAAATCGATATTTGTAGTAAAAAATTCTTTTAGGGGTGCATTAAATTTTTTTCAAACATGTTAATTAAAAACCGATGATAAATAAGAATTTAAGCAATTGATCTCTAATATCAGTTGAATATAAGTTGGATATTAACTAATCGATCGATCGAATCCAGTTGCGAACGAGTTGAATTTTAGTTGAAATTCATAAATGTTTATTTAAGGCATTTATATTTCAAGTGAATTTCATACAGGGTGTTATCAATAAGATGCGATAAAAGCTCAGGACGGATAGGTTGGGTCGAAACAAAAAAAAAGTTGTGTAAGAGAGGACTGTCTATTTCAATTCCTGTAGGAAAAAATTAACATTGATAGTCCCTTGTAGAAGTAGTGTAGATGGTTGGCCAATCATCACTTGCTTTAAAATAAGGAAATCCTAAGCTGTCTGCAAATTCCAGCGCTTTCATTTTTAAGATTGCCGTAAACTTTGTTCTTGGACTATTATTTACGGTTGATGCATTATAATGCATGTGCTCCTATCCACCAACTCCCTCAAACACAATATTAGTTATTATTGTGTTTGAGGGAGTTGGTGGATAGGAGCACAGGCACACCGATGCACAACGTCAAAGTATACGATTGTGTATGGCTCATTGTTTCTATGCAGAGTAGATACCTACATACTCGTATAAAGTATGAACAACAAAACAATACGAACTGCGCGAGAGTGATTCTTAAAAATGATCGTTAAAAAATTCGATTTAGAGGGATTGAAAATAGTAAAAGAATTTAAAGAATTTTTCGAGTTAGAGGGAATTTCGACTTAGAGGGAGTTTGATTTAGAGGATGGTTTTTGTATGGAAAATTGAAGGGAATGCAAAAATATGGCGAAAAAGTTAGAGTTAGAGAGGAATTCGGCTTAGAGGGAGTCGACTGTAATTTCATTCGTTTACAAATAATTTTCGAAGCGATACTCGAGATACCATTTGAAACCATTAGAACGGTTTTCAATCCGTCGCATTCCCTACTGCATACTTAACTAAGTTTTGTGGGTGAATGTCTCTTCACACAAGATCAGTGCTACTGTTTTCTTAAGCAGTATAGATAAAGTTGGTCAGCTATAAGTAACACACTAATTTTCAATGCAATTATGTACTACTAATAGAGGAAACGCTTTTCATACCTGTACATAGAATTTTTTCTCAATTTTCTGTTGGGATTCCAACGACAAATCTCCCGCGTAACAGCAGACGTTACGCCACGGGCACCACTGGTTTAAAGTAGAAAAACAAACTTATCGGTATTAAAAAGCCAAGACTGTTCGGTTCATATGTTTTCCAGATGTTTTTACGTGATCTTTGATAGTTTAAATGTCCTGAGGCACATCATTTCGAATGCTTGCGTATGATGTCTATTACCATAAAGCGACAATGAAAAGTGAACTAATATCCAGCACACACGGGATGTCATTCCACTTCACTGGCTAAAGAATAATAAGTAACGAACAAGCAGTAATTCGATGAGCATTGCCTTAATTAACTTTCTGCTACAGCAACAAGAAGAAAAAAGGTGACGAATAATTTTTACTTACTATCTAATTAGTGAATAAAACGAACAAGTGAATTCACTTCACTAAACGAGCTTCACTTCAATTTGATTTCTACGCCCAGTCAAAAATTAATTCAAACAAATTGTTTCCCCTTTAAGAGCATCCTACGTAGGTACATTTAATTAAAGGCGCAGCTCAGGAGCTGAATGTTTTTAAAAATTGAGCAGTCAATTTTAATTCCATGTCGTTGTTAAATTAAAATTCTTTAAATTTTTTTAATGTATCCATGAATTTTGTTTTGTTTCCATTTCGTCTTTGGTTCTATTTGTTCAAAGTGACACATTAGTATTGCAATAACCTCACTTCTCATTGAAAAATTAACATGAGCACTCTGCGCACCGCAACGTGGCTAATGAATTAATGGAACGTAAGGGATGGAGCCCAGCAATTTCTTAGCTACAGAGATGTGGCATTACGTTTTTACTGCTCTCATTTCCATATAGCCAAAGCTACATTGCCTATAGTTTAGAATACTGCTGTCGCACACGGGACCCACATGAACCAAATTAGACCGGAAACATTCAATTGGCGTGAATAAAGCTTTCATCTGTTTTCTGTCTCTTCACAAACACCAATTCATACACACACATACATTTACAGCCTAAGCTCTAGAGGGCTGAATATGTGTATGGATATATGTTTATGTACACTATATCAAGGATGTATCTCTGGAGGGTACATAACACAGCAACAACATAAAAGTGGATAAATGATGGAGATTGAGCTCCCTCAGTGTGCAGACATGACACAAGTTTTGCCGAACGATGATGGTTGGATAGCTCTAAATGTTCTATATGATTGTGATAGTGCTACTTGTTGGAATTATGAGCTGCCATCATAGTTCTGCACTGTTCTGTGAAGTTGATTTTCATCTCCTAATGGTTTAATTAGTTTTCATGTGATGACATCTCGAGTGAAGGAGAAGTGGCAACGGTGAAATTTTAGTGAATGACACAAGAAATTTGTTGTGCAATCGTCAGCGACAATATTTTCTCATCATCGGTGGCTGATTGAATTTGAAACACGTGCTCGGAGCAAAAACACAAAAAGAAGAAGAAAACTGCCATCAGAGCGCAATTAATTCCTTGAACATAGTGAGCAGATTATATCCTTTTAGTGGAATTAATCGACTTGGATTAAGAGCACTTAATTGCTTTTGAAGACTTTTTCGCATGGTTGGAGTTTTATCAGTAACACGATTAAAAGTCTTGTGGGTTGTCTTCATTCGTAGCATTCTTTCATTTAAAAAGCCATTTTCGATTTCAATGGTTTGAGGTTAAAGGTTTATAGCATTCACCAGACTTCCTTCCAACCTGTTACATTCTGCAAATTAGTGTCCATAGTTAATAGTTGCTTCGCTCATATATATTCACAAAGAAGATTACATTTCTCTTTTACACCAAAGCAGACGATTGATGAAAAAATAAAGGAAAATACTCTTACCTACATACAAAGTAAGCCATCAATTTGGTCCCAAGTGAAAATTACAAAGTCAAATTCTTTTAATGAGGCTAGTTTCACGGCAAAATCAATTCGCCGTCCATGATTATTCCTACAAAATACCCTTACAATATCCGCCTTGGCAGAAAAACGCAAGTGATTTGTAGCAAATAATATGACTTATTACCATGTTACACTTCAATTGACTAAACCTCACATTTAATTACCTTACAATGGGCGTGACTTACCTGACTAAATCACCAGCTCTATAATAAAACGTTAGAAGCTATTATTCAAATTTGGTTTCCTTCCTTCCGTCATTTCATCAGCACGCAAATGTAAAATGTATTTGTTTCCAACTTCTTTATGCACATTAAATGATTTTCAGCCAAAAATTGAAATGAGCAAAACAAATAACTAACTATTTCCAAGCGGATTAGAAAAGTGTTTGACACGTGACCTAATGCCTGCTGACTAGGTAACTACCTATTAAGCCCCAACAAATCATAATAAGGAATGAAAATAAAAAACCGCCAAGGCAATTATAAGTCCAATCACATTTGGGTGAAGTAACACATAACTGTGTCTCAATACATTTCGACAAAGAAAACCTAAGAAAAAAAGTGAAACTAATTGCATCACATTTGAGTTTTGCCAGGCATAGGCATCAACTTAAACGACACACCATGGCAACCCATAATGAATTTGACATTCCATTCATCGCTTTTGCCGCCATCATCGTCGTCGTCGTCTTTGCTGAAAAACCAACAGCAAGTGTACAAAAATTAAGACAAAGTTATTTTTGCAATTCACATCACGTATGTATGCTTAAAAGTCAAGTCGATTGCCCTTATTATTCCACAACCGATTCAAAAGACTTCCAATATTCCTCCATTGTCGTCACGGTCGTCGACACAAACCCACACATGTTTCAAGGAACTTTAAAACTTTTTCTTGTTTCGAAAATGTTTAAACCAAACGTAAAGTTATACAAATATCACTTTTTGATACACACGGCTGGTTGGCACACATCCCTTTTCCACACATGGTCTTTACTAATTCAATAAACTTATCTAGCGTTCCAAACGAAGGCGAAAGGGGTTTGCAAAAATTGGGAACTCTATCCATGCATTATATGGAAAAACTTTTAATGCACTCGCTACAAAGCGATTGGAAAGTAAAATTTTGTTTTGCGGGTTTCGAAAATAGAATCTCAAATGAACACTAACAGGTTTTGGGGTAATTTTGTGGACAGTTTAAAATTGGAACATGATCACGTTGTCGTCGTCCTAGTCCTTTACTCTCTCGTCCTCCCCACTCACCCATCCACTCGTCGCAGTTCGATTTAATTGATTAATTAAAAGTTTGACTATTGCAAATAAAATGGATTGGATGTATAAACTTAGAAACCTGTGGGGTACTCTATTGGTGGAGAGGGAATTTTAATTTTAAAATTGCAATTCTATGTGTAGATAGTTCTTCTCCACCATGAAAATTAGTGAAAAGTTCATGCACATTTTTAATGCTTTCAATGAGGTTTTATTTTGCTCGAAGCTTTTATAACCACTTTGGAAAGGTTAGTCCATTTGGAAATGCATTGGAATACGAAACTTGTTTAGGGAGTTGCAGGTGTATCTACGACCATGATTGTGACGGTTTAAAGACGAATTTGAATTCGATATAGAAGTTTGAAGCTCTTGCAATAACAACAGAAAAATTAAGAGAAAAGGCGTGGCATGTAGGTGGGAGAAGTTAAGTGTAGCCAAAGATGCGATAAGAAGCAGAAGAGCACGAAATTTGGTATGAGAGCAGAAAAATGCTAACGCATTTTTGCTAATTTCGAATAAGAACCAAATGAGAACTTGGAGAAACATTTTTGCCGCAGTTTTAATCGTGTTAGCACTAGTTAAGTGCAATGAAGACGCTACAACTCTTCCCAGATAAAAAAAGGATGAGTACTTAACTTTCAGAAGAAAAGAAATCACTACAACTATTTAAGGACTGAAACCAACAAGGCGATTAGACTGTAGACAGTAGACAGCAAACAACATCGAACGAAGTAGCTCGCGTCCCATCGTCTGAGTTTTCGAAAGCCTCTCTGACAAATGGAAAACAAGCAAGCATTTTATAGCGTTTGAAGAAAGCGGATCATATGCAGTGCGACAGACCATCTTGTTTCACACACTCAATGTCAAACTTACATCAACACATTGCGGATAAATCATCAAGTAGTGCTTCAAATATAATATCCATCAACCACTTCAATTGCTGTTTATCGCCTTTGAAAAAGCCGTTCGACAGTGTTGAAAGGGAAGAATTTAGGATGATGTGCAAGGTAGAAATGTCTGAAGACCTTTAGTCTTTTAGCAGTAAACTAGGCTTGGATTTTGCATTCCGATTGCAAGCCAAGAAATGTAATAGAAATCACTCGAACAAGAATACATACTTTCTTTTTTTTAATTTCGAACAGAGCACGAAATTGGAACTGAACTGAGCGTCTTGAGTGCGTTCGGTGCCTTCCTCAGGTGCCCGTAGTTTTATTTACATAAATTGAGAATTTGGAAGATATTACGGTATGTTTTGATGTTTGATGATTATTTCATGCAAATGTTGGCCGCAAATGCTCCTCAAATATTCCACCCGCTGTGTCCAATTTCGGCATACTCTTTCTAACATTTCGGCCGTTATCTCACTAATTAATGCTGGACTCCAGTGCGTCAATCGAAGCGGGCTTGTCGATATAGACATAAGTTTTGACATAAAAACAGTCCAGAGGCATTAAATGCAAGGTTAAGGCAGCCCATTGACCGGCCCGAAACTTGAAATAAACTCTTCACCGAACCGCCTCTAAATTGGTTCATTGTTAAGCATGCTGTGTGGTATGTGACATGTGGCACCGTCTTGTTAAAACCACATGCCATGCAAGTCAAGCTCTTGCATTAGCCCAAAAAAAAGTTTGTTATCATCGCACGGGAAGGCTCACCATACACAGTAACAATGCGATTCGCATAATCTTCGAAGAATTGCGATAATTCACGGTATCACTATGCGATACAGCTGCGATATTTTCCTCCGTTTTTTACTCTACGTAAACGTGTTGGTGGTTTAATGTAGAGCTATTTAAATTTGGTGTGAAATATATCGAGCCCTTCCCGCAAAATCATCGTAAGCGACATTTTAAACAAAATGGTTTTTTTTATACAATTCAAAAGTTTGTCAAAAGTTTGAATTGTTTCGCAGTTTTCTGCATTTTTAGTTTTATATTATAACTGTTTTACGACAAGTTACAGCGAAAATAAATTTTATCGTAAGCGACTGACCTCTGTTACTTTTCCTTTGAATGCTTGTGATACAAACAAACAAAAAACGTCTTCCTGTAAAACTTTCTTTTTGTCGCTTACCATAAAATTGCGGGAAGGGCTCGATATGGTCACAATAGCCCGAATATCCGCCTCAGTAGTTCATCAAACTGACCATAGAATGAGTGAAGCGCGATGGACTTTCATAAAAGAGCACGCATTTTGTTAATAAAACTCAATAATTTGAAAGCGTTGTTAGTTTGCAAAACGATTCATAGCTAAATTATAGGCCATAGCTGAAGATGTTTGACAATCACACAAAACACAAAACGTGTGTGAGCTGTCAAATCCATTATTTCCAAAAAACAAAAATCACCAACAAAAAGACAAAAATCTCTACCGAGTGATACGAATTTTAAGCTCGTAGTGTAACAGTTGAGAAAGAATCGGCATATTCCAGAAAGATTTGAATTGAGCAAATGCAGAGTAAAATCGACCCATTTCTCAGCGATAGTTCAAACTACAAACAAGAAGTAGTAGTAGTGAATCACTTACTTTCTCATCTACGATATTTGGTTCGTCTCATTTCATAGAAAGAAGTCTAAAAAGTTGGATTTGCGTCTTCTGATAAATAAGCAATTTGTGTTATTTAAATTGAACAGTATCTGGCTTTTGGTAGAAACTTTATTGTTGATGCTTGGTTCTAGATTATTTTAATCAAAGCATCTTCAACAAGACATAAGTTCAAATACAGCAGTACTTCATCAGCATATAAGTGGAAGTTGCAGTATTGAAGATGTGCAGGTTATGTGTAAGTAATAAAAAAAGCGGCGGCCCTAGATAATATCCATGCGACACCCCACTTTTGAAAGTATGAAACTATCAGCGAAAGGAAGCAGATAAGGGAGTCCAAATGGATTAATTTTATATTTGCATTCAAAAAGCATTATACGGAAATGTGACCAAATCTTAAGTCAGATCAAAGATAATTAGATACATTTTAGCTTTCACCATGCTCCTTGATTTCATTGTTGACAGTAAATAGTCTCTTAAAAAACATTCGTCCTTAACTTGTCACTTTGTTTAACTTGGTATATGTATTCAAATCGTGATCCAGAACAAAAAGCATTTTGATGGAGACTAAACTTTCCGCACACTGCGTCATTGATTTAATAAAATGCAGCCCAATGGAACAAATCTTTTTCATTCATTGAACACCCCAACAAAGCTTTTTGTAGTATTCATGACAAATTTGCTTCCAATCTTGTTTCTTCACGCTTAGCATGGTGTCACTGTCATTTTCCATTATTATCGATGACATCGCAGTTCCATGTTATCAAAGAATATATTGCGAACATTCTGACCATTCAACTGTCAGCATGCCAATAATATTCTTCCCTCCTTCTCTTCGTTTCAATTGAAATTTGTTCAAAAGAATTCCATCAAAGAATGGCAACCAATGTGTTGCTACTGATGTTTTCATTGTCAAATGCAATTCAATGTGCAACGAGTATCGCTAAGGGCCTACCCAGCTTCATTGCCGCAAAGCAAAATAAAAATGCGAATAATCGATTTCCGTTCGCCATATAAACTGTGCCTTTCTGTAGGCCCTTCAAAGTTGTCAATTTTTCAAAAGAAACACATTTCACTGTGTGGTGACACTTTTTTTTTTTTTTGGGTTATTGATGTGTCTCATAGAAGATATAGAGTTTGAATATTCCGACCATTTCTTGAAATCATCCATCTTATGACGAGTAATTTGTGGGTAATTTTTTATGCATGTGTGGAAGTGTCTTTTGAATAACACAAAAGGCACAACAAAATTAATATGACATCTCAAGCAGAAGAAGCTATTCGCTGTTGCCATGAATCGCATTAGTTATTCATCACTTGCCATAGCTAATTTTGAGCAGACTATGAGCCATATGTGTCATCGTTATGAAAAAAATAGAATTTTGAGTAAGAAAAACGAAATATTTACAATCAGTTTAAGACGAAGATTTTCATCTCAAATTGCCTCATTATTACTCTTCAACGAAAACCCGTCGCGCAATGATTGAATCTCCTTTTCTAAGGAATACAAGTCACTAAAGTTTCCATACGAGACGCATCAAATTAAATTAAAATAAATTATTATTGCGAAAACACGATATTAATAAGGCGTTGGAAAATTTAATGAGTTCATTCCACCCCTTGTTGCAAGGCACCCAACCATTCGCCTACGCTGATTAAAGCGTGCAGTTTCATTTATATATATGTTGCTTTTCCTTCTTCTCCTTAAAAATATTTATTTCAAATTTTGCATAATTATTTCTACACGTTTTGTGTTCTGTTTCTTTTTTTTTAAGAATTTTTATGATTTAAAACTTTTACAACACAGATGCGATTAAATGGCATGCCACGTTATGTCATTGGAATGGTATATTATTTTTCTTTTCAAATTTAATTCTGTGTTATGTGTACATGCTTGCCAACCACCCAGTTAAATATTTGTTAAACAAATTGATTGACATTCAAAGGATGGGGTTTATGTGTGTTTGTTTGTTTGTAAAGCTAACAGTGGGCCGGGATAAATTGTTTGTTTTGCTCAATTGAAATTTATGTTCGAGTAGATTCTTCGCCTATTGTAGATGTGCGTGTACACGCTTGTGTGCTGTTGTAATTCTTTTTTTTCGTTTTTTTTTAATTATTTACAAGGCTAAATTCGTAACATAAATAGAGGGTTTTTTGCGGTCTAAAATGCGTGCGACAAAGTGGTTATATGGCGGAATTGTTTCTATTATTTCACACACATGTAGAACAGATGAACGGAAAACAGATGATATTTATGATTTTTAAATTCATCGCTTCTGTTAAACACATAAAAACTTACTGTAATCCTCAAAATCTTTGAGCGGCATTTAACATATCCCTGTTATGAAAACAAATTGAGCACATGAATGAAAAAAAAAAATTAAAACCGGATTCATGAATAAGGGCAGAAATTATAAATGAATCATTTAGTTGCAGTTGAATAAAAAGGAATCAAGTCCTTTTAGCTTTAAGGCTGTGTGTATATGCCATTTAGCAGGTTTGAGTTGAAAAGTAATTGCTAAGAACAAAAAGGTTATCAAAACTCTGCTATCTATACTCAATTTTCATTTCATTCACATCAGAAAATTTCAATAATTATTTTAATCAAATGATAAATTTTATTGCAACCACCAGTCAATCTTCTTTCAAAAGCACACAACTGCTGAAAACCGTGGGCTAAACATTGAAATGAAACTTGATTGACATTTGAATTACTGAGTACATTTACTTCTAATCTTCAAACGTGCACCATTGTTAAGCACCAACGTCAATGTCAGAAACGATCTGTATATTTGCTGTGGTCTGTGGGTCATGGTTACCACAGCTACCGCGCATACTATACAAGCTCTTCACCCTCACAAAAAAAAACGTCAAGAAAGGCGTTGGGTCGTCTCTCTGCAATACTACCATTCCATGCATTCATACTTTCAAAACGTTTCAATTTGAAAAGAAGCAATATTTTATTTCACTTTGATGCACATTGGAGCTGACTCTCTAAAATTCAACTGGATTTTGCAACCTCACCACACCTCTAACTGTCAAGGTAATAAATAAAATTGTATCTAGGGATTTTTCCTTTTGTACTATTTCCCCTTTTCGCAATCAAATTGAAATTTTAATTGAAAACGGAAGGAAATATGAAATTGAATTCAATGCTCGTGCAATCCAAACCAACATATGAGGAGTACCTACATGTATCTCATATTTAGCTATTCCAAAGGTCATAAGAAGAAAAAAAGAAAATAAATATAAAAACAGTCATTGGATTGCATAAATTCCTCACATGACAGAAACACTTGTATTTTTTCGTGTGTGCTGTGACATTTAAAGGGGATACCGTTACGGACGCCATTATTAATTTGACGAATGACATTTCAATGTTTTTCGTAGGCTGTGGATCGTTGAATGTGAATACTCAAATGAAAATGTATATTCCACGACGATGCTTGCTAACAAAAGTGGGAGAGTTTTGCAATGTAGTGAAAGAGACTCTAGCGAGGTCGAAATGGTCCCCCAAGAACCTGTTCAATGAGTTTTTCCTTTATTGCATGTTGGGAAGATGCCACTTCTTCTGTTTTACTATCGACGACTTTGTATCACGTTTTCAAACGTGATCTCTAAAGGTGCTTCGTTATTAGATTGGAATAGTAGCAGTGTGTTGCGAGTTTATATTGGCAGTGGGAAGTCATGCAGTCGTGAAGTGAAGATATATGAGCATGAGTCTTCTCAATTGAATGCAAAAGTGATGATACTCTGGTGACCTATTAACTCATGAACCTTGGTTATCTGTTATCTCAATTTATTGATGACATTTCATTCACTGAACTACAATAGTATATTCAAAGGGATGTGTTTTCACAATAGAGATTTGCATTAACCTATGGGTGTTACATTCCCGTTTTACTTTGTTTGTAATTCTTTTATTCAATTCGAAGACAGGGCAGCGGAGGCAAACATGTTTTTCAAAAAACTAATAAGGGAATAAATTTCATTCTTTAGTGAGCCTTCGTGGCTGCTTCAGATTCATAACTTCGTTTTGAATTGAAACTTTAAAGGGCACTTTTCGGATTGAAATAATAAATACTTCTCAACGCCTTTTTTGTCAATGTGGTTAATAATTTTGCATTTTGAAATTATAAATCCGATGATGAAAATATTTGCACAGGAGTACCATAAGCTAGTTTGTTGGGACCATGTCTTTACAATAAATCGCTAAACAAAAATTTAAAACCTTCATTCAAGTCCCGAACTGTATTTGAGGTCTGAGATAGTTGGACTATTCAAAGATCGACACAAGGCACCCTCTCATTGTTGTGAATGTCAAAATTTTCTGAAGGAAAAACTTTGACTCCAACCACTACCTTGTTGGCAAACGTAAGAATGGGAGATAGCCAGTGCTATTTACAATCGGATGTCCGTAACAATTATCCATGAATCCTAAGCCACCAGCATAAGCATTGAAGACCAGTGGCAGCAATGCCAACGAGCCATTAGGGGTTACGGGTTTCATCCGGGCTCCAAGCCCACTATTTTTCATTTATAAATCAGCGCACACATCAAGGGGTTATGAATACCCTTATAACCCAAGGGGTTATGAATACCCTCGCACTATGTTTATTAAAAACAGCGTTTAGAAAAATAGGAGAGGACTTAATACGGAATGTCCTATCTCCCGGCAAATACCGGACATGACCTCAATTGAAGAAATACAAAACAGACTTTCGATCATCCTCAACCCTTCTGATGCTCTCACCATGCAGCGAATTAAGAAAGCTCTAGATCCGCACAACAAATGGAATGAGATATAATATCAAACTAAAACTTTTTTGTTAATTCATCTTTTAAAATTTTTCTAAACTCAATCACTTTTAATTTTCATTTTTCCACTCTCACGACATCTATGGTCAAGTTGCCCCGATGTCTTCAATTTATAAATAGCTTATTAAATTTACTTTGTAAGTTATTTTTTTGTAAATAAATAAATAAATAATTAATAGGAGACACCGATGCACGTTGTTTTTGAACTTTTGTGAAAGTAATGAAGGGGGAAAAAACAGTCGGGTAGAGCATTCCACATACGTGTAGTGAGGAAGAATGAAGGCAGGCAAAAAAAAATATTTAAGCATGACAATTGTTGATGCAAAATAAAACAAGATCTGTCTTTGATAAATTAAAGATAAATTTTTACAAAGAGAAAAGAAGGGAAGAACATCAGCACCGTGAAAAACGCTCGTTTGATGAAATTATGTGATGCCACCACGAGAATGAGATACGAAAGCTTTACCAAAAAGAGTGGAAAACCTGGAACTGAAGACCGTGAAGCCAGCAGGGGAAATTAGTGATAGAATCGCGTCTGTTACTGAGAATCTGTCCTCAATGCAGTTTTAGACCAGAAAAAAATGTCAAATAACGGCAAATCTTGGAAAAAAAACGAGAATATGCATAATGATATACACCATCTTTTTAACAATTTCAAGGCCGCGTATGACAGTATTTACAGAGACGAGCTGTACAGAGCCATGTCTAAATTCGGCATCCCTGAAAAGCTCATTCGATTATGCAGGATGACTTTGGAGAATTTACGCTGCTCCATCAAGGTCGGTAAGGAACTCACCTAGACTTTTGATGTCCAAAAAGGCGTCAGGCAAAGCGACAAACTGTCACGCGATTTCTTTGACATCATACTTGAAAAGATTGCACAAAACTCAAACGCCAACACCAGAGGAATAATCTTTCAAAAGTCTGTACAATTACTCGCTTACGCTTACTGATATAATCGGAAGAAGGAAGGGTGATGTCATAGATGCTTTACGAGCACTGATGAGTTTGATGGTTAACGAGGGCAAAACGAAGTCTACGCCGTCATCAAACAAGGACAGAGAATATGGACAAAACGTAGACAGAAATATTTTCGAGGTAATGTAGAACTACATCTACATAGGATTCACTATAAACACGGAAAACAATATCAGTGCGGAGATCAAACGGAGAATTACTCTTGATAAAAGTTGCTTCTTTGGGTTAAGAAGGCAATTGAGAAACAAAATCCTTTCTAGACAAACGAAGGTAACCCTTTTTATGACTTTAATCATCCCAATCCTGCGTTACGGTGCGGAAGAATAAAAGCGGATGAGTAAACCCGGCCGTTTCGAAAGAAAAATACTCCGACAGATCTTTGGTCTTTTGGATACAAAAACCAGCCGCATGAGATGAGGAGCTGCACCACTAGAAGCGTAAACACTTCGAGTCTACGATAGTTGGGACAAGTAGAGCGACACCAACGCTCCGGATCCGGGAAGTATACTGCAAGAAAGTTGTGGAATTGGAAAAACTCGTCTCAGGTGGTACAATCAAGTGAAAGGGGATCTAAGTCGAATGAAAAACAGGAGGGAGTTCGCCCGCAATTGATTTTTTTGGGCGAAAGATGTAGGCTGTTTTCCAGGTTCACCACCGACCTCGGGCTAGATTCCGCAAGAGTGAGAATAAAAAACTCATACTCACAGTCCTCTGAAAACTCACGCACGAAAGACTGTGAGTAAATTTGAAGGATAGTGTACACGTCTTCTGTAAAAAAAAAAACTCATCTTCACTTTTGCGGAATCCAAATTAGATAGTGTGCACAACTTCTCGCGTACACAATGAAAATTCACTCTTGCGCAATCTACCCTCTGTTTGGTGTGATTAAAAATCATTAAGGATCTTTAAAAAGCCAAGAGAGAGAGTTTACTCACATTATTTATTTGTCCACCCACTTCTCTTCTAAACAAAAAACTATTTAAGTTTTTATTGCAACAAGTTTGTGTTCCTAAGTTGTCTTCTTATTTTCTACCATTAAGATCAGCCAAGATGGATTCAGAGAACGACACTATGATAACCAACATCAGCACCATTTGTTGGCACTCTTTTTTCTATATGTGAGATGAATTGGGGGAATAGATAAGTTTGCAGTGACAGTCGATAAAGCGCATTGGAAAACTACTGTGTTGGATTAAAGAGTTTCAGAAATAAAATCCATAACATAGAAATTAGTGTTTATTTTACACGGACACGGTTTCTCGCACCATGATTAATGTCAAAACTTCCCTATTTCATGTAACACAAATTTTCAACATTTATTTTGCAAACAAAAAACATTCAACGTAGTTGTATAGTACATCTCATTTTATACAAGATAAGAAACCAAAACCCACGCAACTCATGAGCAGTCCTGAATAAAATTGAATAGAAAAGTTAGACTCTTAATATCTGGCTGAAACCCCTTGTCAGCAAAAAATTTATTGTTATTGGTTATAATAACAAATGACTTGTTTACATTAAACCGAAAGTTAAGTTGTGGAGTTCTTTTCAAGTCATTTACTTATCATGCCTTGTAACATAGAAAAAGCACTAACTATTTTTCCTCTATTCAGATCGCAGCACAAAAACCAACATAAAAACTAAAATAAATCACTACCACCGCCACTGGTGCTCAATTGACATGCATGTGGAATCTCTTCCGCAGCGCAACTGTGTTTACTTCAACCCCCTTGAGCAAATTTTTGCTTACATTTTCACAATACCTACTAAGGAGCATTTCATGTGTGTGAGGCTTAAAACCAACCCCTTTGCATTTGATAAAAAAGTGTCTCATATCAAGAACTTATTTACCTACTCCACTAGTTGTTTTTCCCCAAACAATACCGTTTCGCACTTCGTTACAAAAATGCACTTAAAAAAAATGTTTTTTTTTATAAACTACATAGTTGCACAACGCTCATAAAAATATACCCTCACGTTTGTATCTTTATACTGATAGGCACCACTGACATTAATAGAGAAATCGAATGAGAGTGCGGTCGTCGGATGGGAGACTTGAAGGATATCAAGATCTGGTGAGTATCCTTGTTTTCTAATACGTTTCAACATATTGAAAACAACCTTTACACGTAAAATAAAGGAACAACAAAGGGGAACTAACAACAACAAAAACAAGGACAAAAAACAGAACAAAAGGACAAAGCCAATGGCAAACTTTCCAGTCAACTACTGTAAATATTCAATGAAGAATACATTATCCTTTCGTTGGTATTAATTCTTTTCTATTTGTTTGTTTCTTTTTTTGTATATTTTCATAGAAAAGGCGAACAAAACTTTCAAGGCAAATGCTGTGAATGTTGGTATGTGTTTCACCTCCACGTATTATATTTTTGTTTGCTTTTCGTTTGCAATTTTTTTTTTGTTTTTTGATTTTGTATTACAGTTCAGTTCATTCGCCGGAAAATGAAAACGGGTATATTGTGTCCTGGGATGCCAGGAAATTGCAAAGAAAAATGTAGCTATAACTGCGCTCCCACTCTCTTACGGTGTGTGTGTGTGTGTGTGGATTGTGGAAGGAAGACATAGAGGAAAAGGATTCACATTAGTCTGGATATTTATGGCATGTTTGGCCGCGCCGCGTTCAACGTTCATGTACAATTTTCTCTCGTAACAACGTTAAGAACACTTTATTTTCGGGATGTGCTTGCTATAGTAAAAGGATTTTCCAAAACGATTTCTCTTTTTTTCTTTTTTTTGGTTTTGGTTTTGTTTTTCGGGAAGTGCGCAAAATTTTATTGCGATTGGTGTTATGCAATACTTTTATATGTGGGAGCAGGATACATTAAAAGGATACTGTTGAACATGATTGTTGGGTAATGGTTAGTGGTGCTTGGTTTTTAGTACAAACAGTGCAGCTGAGAAGAGTAGCAGCTATATGTAGTAAGGTAGGTGTATTTTGTTGTTCCAAAGGCAAGTTTTACAAAAACGAATGTGATAAGCAAGAATCTCTTTGCCAGAATGAATCATGGGATAGATTTCATTAGAAGAAAAATGAAAATATTTCTTTTTCCTCTGACTGCGTTGCTTTCAGTTATTCTGACAAGAAAAATTTTCTTCCTACGGATTAATGGTTCAGTAAGAGCAGTATAACGCAGTATAACGTATAAAAACAATAATATTGAGTCAATACACCTTATTGATTTTTCACTATTTAATTTAACACATTAAACAAGACAAACTTTAATTTAATACGTCAAATGAGTACCTGAATGCATTTCGGAATATCTTCATTCCATCATCAGCATCACGACTAAATCCAAAAAGTAAAATGTTGTGGTTTGTTGTTGTATGAAAGTTGCATGTTATTATATAAGAGAGAACAAATGCGATTCGATGTTACCGTTGTCTAAATTCATTGCATTTGAGTCTCTCTGTATATAAAAACTTTCATAGGCATCTAGCTTACGGTCGTCTATCACTTCTTTCACCAGACAAACATTTTCAATATCAAGCTCCATATGATTTTTGTTTAGAGCGTGTGCTGCTAACGCTGATCTGTAAGCTTGGTTGCTTCGAATGTATGTCTTATGCTCTTTGAAACGTGTAAGGAGATTTCTCTTTGTTTGGCCGTAATACACACTTTCGCAATCACTACACTTTATTGAATATATACCCGATTTTTTCAGATTATCCGTTTTGTCTTTCACTGAACCTAACAGGTTTGATAATTTATTGGGGTTAGTGTATAACGTGTTCAACCGTCCAGTCCGGCAGCTTTAAATGACCTGTAAGATCATCTGACTTAATGCTATAAGGCTTTTGCTGCTGCAACGCTAAAACACAAAAATTGACTCAAAACTAAAAATTGCTCTAAGACCAACACTCAACTTCATTTTCAAGTTACAGCTGGTAAAACCTTAACCTACTTCGAATTTGCAAGCCTCTAGATTGGAAATACACCTTTTAAGCCCTCATCTTCCTTCTGTTCGGTGAGAAAGTCTTATAGACGCCTAATAGGAACCTGTTACTTTGTTTGGGCTCTTATTGATCTGAAATCCCAAGTTGTATTATGGCCAACCAAAAGAATTATGCTGAAACATGAGATAAACACCGTTAAAACCTTTTTGATTTGCTTTAAACCTAATTAGTCTTTAAGAATGTTAGGTCGTAAGAAGGGTATTAAAGACTGGAAGTGCACCATATAAGATAAGAAATTAATAAACTTTAATCGGTTCACATTTACAGCATCATGCACCACGTGAGCTTTGTTTTCTTCTTTCGATTTTTTATTGGTGTTTTGCTGTTTTATTTTCTTTTTCAAATGGAAAGACAAAAGAGCAAACTTGAGATGATGTTCCGTTTAAGAAGGGAGAAAGCACATATTTCTATTGTTTGAATGAAAGTGAAGCTTAGTTAAGTGCAGTTTGTTTAGGTAAGAAATTATCTTCATGGGATAAATACTCTCCCATTCAATACTCTGCTTCAAATTAGTCAAAAGCTTGAGGGCTTTATCGAGTTGACTTCAGATAGAGTCACCTTTCGGTTCCGTATATGTAGTTACCTAATTGCTAGTGCCTTTGGATTTTTCGTACGAGAAGTTTTTAGGCCATTCAAAAAGTCAGGAACAGATGCATGTTGAAAACACCATCACAAGACGGTACCGTTAAAGTTAGAATAGAATTTCGTTGTCTAAGCCGTCCTTGAACATCACTTGTGAGCTTTGCCGACCCAATATCATGAGCTTTTCACCTTATCTGACAGGCTATTTTGACAATAGTCGGGAGATTTGCTTCTTATAAATACTAACGCAGAGATGTTATATGGTCGACCTACAACTACTGGATTAACCCTAGTAACCATTAAAAGTGCACGTCTCAATGCATTCAAATAATATTGCCTAACAAACAAATCACGACTCCTGCATACATTTCCTCAATCACATCGGCTTTTTACTATTCACCGCTTTTTCAACGTAATACCAAACTAATCAGCTGAATAAATGAAAATGTCATCGCCTTAAGCACTTGTCAACTAATTAAAGATTGTGTGTACGCACGCCTATTACCTAATCCGTCGTTTAGCCGATGCACCCTCTGAGTATGTAAATCGATTAATTTATTGAACCAAAAGCGCCCACCATTATGTCGGTGACTCCCAGTGTAACACTATCGCAGACGTAACGACTCCGATGTTAAAAGGTGCCAAGCAATCGCACAAGTGCAAACTCAGCTCCGGTCGGCCACAACGTAGACGTGGACGTAGTCAGGGCAAGCAAAACAAACCAACACTTCCTCCAGCCATGAGTACAGAAACACAAGCAGCAGTATGAATCAAAGTGACTGGCGAGCGATTGAATTACATCCAACATTTGCCGCGGCGGCACATGAACAAACAGAAAGAAATGTTAAATATCTTGTGATGAAGTTAAGTTGTGTTGTTGTAAGGTGTAGATACTCAAGGAGGTGGCTCACATAATTACATGGAATTCCACGACAAAATGTCTTCTGGAAAACTGGAAGCCCATCACACCGTTCGGGACAGACAAAGCTTAAAAAAAAAAACGAAAGGAAAACTTGGTGGTTTGGATTGCGTAGCCACATTAAACTGAGTGAAAGTCATCATCAGCATGAGCAGTTTGTAGTTTATTGCAATTTTCTTTAAATTTGTGCTCAATGTGACAGCCGGTGTGTGATGATTGACTTTGGGGGGCTTTACTTTACGAGAATTATGATCAATTATTTGTATCTGGTGATTATGGAACTTGTAAACTTCTTTCACAACGCCATTGCCTAGCGTCAATAAAGGAATTTGGGGAAGTAAACGAGAAAAATTGTTTTGCAGAGAGTTTTTACCTGAGATAATCGTTTTCAATGATGTGAAGTTGTGCAACTTACCTGGAAGAAAAAGAAAAGAAATTGGTAAGTAAAATGTATAATGTGATAGCAGGAGATATGTAGACGGTTTCACGGCAAACATATAGTGTTTGGCCATGGTGAACGGACTTTTGCTTACATTTATGTTGCATGAAATAGAAATTTAATCTTAAGGCACAGAAGTCTCAGGGTAGTGGCAGAATGCCCTCTAATGAAACACATCTTAAATTTTCAAATAGCTGATATCTAATGAAACAATAATTTAATGACTGTGAGCAATTTTTTTTATAAGCGATTATCAGCATGTCGTTTTCCAATTCAATACCTTCCATAAAATCTCCAAAACACAACCCTCTTTTAAAATTTAATGATAAAAAATATGATAATAATCCTACCAAAGTGGCAAAAGTTTTTTTTTTGATGTGGAGATGTATGGAAGTTTGTTGCTCTTTCACGCAAAACTACTGAATGGATTAGAATCCATTTTTTGATAATGTAGCTTATACATTAGAATAATAGTTAGTTTATCCCAATATTTTCGCAGGATCGGGAAGGGAAACGGAAAAGTAAAATGTAGCTTACAGACTACTGGACCGATTCAAAAATTCTTTTACAGTTAGAATGCAACATCGCCGCTCAGTAGATGAGGCTATGTATTTCATTAACATGTTCTTACGGGGACAGGAACGTATAAGAAAGAACGTAAGTTGGAACTTGAATAGAAGCTATTTTTATGATTTCAAAAATCCTTCTGCCGTTAGGATGTTATCTAGGAGTAACAAAGACCATTTCTCATCCCTATGTTCTCATGGGAAGGGGACGAGAAAAACCAAGAACTTAGAAACTAATATGTAGACCAATTTCGAAAGTTCTTTCATCGTTAAAACGCTACAACACCCCTCAGTAACATAGACTTTATTTTATCACAATATTTCCACGGAAACGGAAACAGGAATTCAAAAACTGCTTGACCGATCTAAAAAAAATCTTTCAACATTATACTTCTGCATTATCCATTCCCATAATCTTGATTGTGATTTCATAGTAAAATAATTGAAGCCGCACCACCACAGCACACTGCGTATGTTAGGTAAATTGTCTCGAAACGAAATCACTGTTCACGCCGATTTCGAGTGTGAGTTACCTCCAAGATCGGCCAATTTAACACCGCTGTTTTTTAAGGGGTTTTGTAAAGTCGCTTGTCTATACAAATAAGCCCGATACGATTAACGTCTTTGAAGAGAATATTCGGTGCGTTATTGCTGACATACAGCTCCAAATGGTGTCAAAACTAGTCGAAAATAAGACCTCTCCGTTGGAATTCATTCGAGCCAGCCGAATCATTTGGAAGATATATAGCCCTATCGGCATGTTCAAACACGGTCACGAATATTTCAAAATAATCTGCACATCTCATACCGACCTAGCTTAAAGATTTTAGATTGACTTTGACGAATAGCGCCAATTTGCTGCTGATATTTAGTAGAGTTTCAAATTACTTAAAAAAGTACCAATTCAGTTGTAGTCGGTACCGAACGCATTTCAGCGATCTAGAACACGAATTTCGCCGATTCCGAAAAGCTAAGTAGAAAAGCGTTTTTCATATTTCCTGGCAGTGTATTACGTCCCGGAGGACTTGCCAGTTCAACGCGAAAGAAGATACTTGTAAAAAACTCTTGAATGTTTCTGAGTTTCGAACCTCGAACTCAAAGTAACAGGAATTTTTTTTTTTTCACCAGCTTATAACGGGATGTTCCTTACTTGCTCTCATGCATATAGGTTTTAACTACCGGGGAGGCTCATACTAACTGCGCAACTCGGAGTTACTTCACTGTCCTCATCATAGAACTAATTATGGCATGAATGAGCCTCTTACTCGTATGATAAAAATCTTAAACCTAAACTCAAATTAGATTTTCATGTTAGTAAAACTGTCTAAAGTCCTTGATTCGAACCAGAGCTCCACTCTCTTGATTTGATTTCTTCCCTCTTTATGATTGTCATATTTAATAAATAATTTTATTAAATTTACTTTTGGATATGTTTATTAATAATTTTGAAATATTTTTAAGTTCTGTTGTTTAGAGTGTGTTGGACTTATTTTTTTCTTACTAACAACTAACAGCTCGCTAAATCAATACTTAAGGTTGAAAAAACTCTTGAAGAATGGTACATTGTTTCTCAAGTTTGAAATAAGCTGCTCTTACAGCGATAAATATATGCTAACCACTATCACTTACCGCTTCTTTCATTATTTAAAAATAGCAAGAGCATAAAAAGTAAAAAAAACCTGCTTTTCAGCGCATAAAAAATCAATGACACCTTAAAAAGCCAACTATGTAATTGTTTCATTGATTCAATAATGAATACAAACTTATTCAAAATTCAATATAGTGTCCCTGAATAACTTTTGCAACATACACCATGTTCTTTTTACTTTCGTATCAGCACAAAGATTACTATTCAATAGAAGTTGGACATCTCTGTTTACATTTCAAATTTTGTTAAATAAGGAGGATTACTTTTCGTCTAAGGAGAATGAACTCGCTACAAATGTTTCTTTTCATTTTCAGATACTGCTATAGGTTTTTTAAAACAAATCATTGTGCCCTTAAGCAATTGTCATGTATGTGGTTCAAACACAAGCAAAACAAAATTCTACAACTTGAAAGTTCAAAGACAATTAACAACCAAATTCTTTTCAAACACAAAAAAAATATTATTTTCTCCACGACAACTTTCTCGTAAGTAAGGCCAACGAAGTTTGCTTTTTCTTTATTGATCTCAGTAAAACAGCAGAATGGGGGTTTACCAATGTTCTTCCCTTGAGACATTCAGACGGAAATAAGAATAAGAAAAAACTTTTATGGTATTTCAAAAAAAAAAAAAAAAAACAACAACAAAACACATCCACATTTGAAAATTGATCATAAAGCATAACAACATCCAAACCTACCACTCTAAGTCACTTGTTCTTTCGTTGCGTTGTCTGTGCTACTACCAAACCGTGGATTTGATGCTGGAAAACAAAGTTTGATTCGAAACATCCTTTGTTGGGCGAATGAGGGAGGTGAATTTCTTCTAGGAGCCCATAACAAAAAATAAAAAAATAAAAACGGAAACACACAACGAATTTCGAGGATTTGTAAGAAATAAATTTTTTTTTTGGCACCCCTGCTTAAGTTTTCATTTCATACAATCAAAAAAAAAAAAAACAACCACCATCCTCTACATCGCGTTTTTATTTGCGAAGGATTTGGAACACCTAATAGCCTACGAGTGTCCAATCAGGGTAACCCGCAGTTCTTATGACAACGCAATTGGGACTGGAATAAAATTTCAAGTTTCCTCTAAATTTTAATTAAATTCATGTGCTCTTTAGACATACAAAATTCTTGATAAATTGACTTTAGATTGAGCCAGACTATAGTCTTTCTTTTCAGTAAAAAATAAAAAAAATATCGTCAACACCTGAGTTTTCTAAGAGAACCGGAAACCATGTCGCCGGTTGACGCAGTTGAAAGGATTTTCACTTCTAAAACTGAATGAAATGAGTATTTAAAAATTTGATGAGGGAATGAATTTCATATTTGGTTGCCATAAACGAAGGGAAAAGCTTTTGTATGAAGCTGCGTCCGGAAGGATGTACATTTTTGCCACCAGGAATAAGTGTTTCCAAAAGGGAAGGATTCTTTTGTAAATTTAAGATTCATAAGAACGTCATGAATTTTAAAGAAATACCAACCCTATACAAAACCAGGGAGTCACTGTCTTTGAACCTTTGACGTTGGAATCGAATTCAAATTCTATGGTATTGTTTCAATTCTTTTAGTATTGGAACACTCAACACATGCAAACGTGGCAATGGTAAGCCCTAAAAGTATATTCATTGAATTTTTCAAAGAAAGAAGAAAGTGTGCCTTTGATGACAGTGACGAATGCATGATTGTTTAGAAAACCATTGACATTGCTTTGTTTGAGAATCCAGTATTTTTGGCTTTTACATGAACAATGATTGTAAGGTTTTGTCAATCATACTTTCCTTTGCATACTTTACAGACTTTTCTGACAATAGTGGTTGTTTGAGGTTGTCGAAAATTAAGTTTCCGCATGGATGAGTTGTACTGTGGGGAAAACCACCTAACTCCTATTGAAGAGGGTAATAGAAGTTGGCATCAACACCGACAAACTAAAACGTAATCAGAAATCAGTTGCAGCTCTAACAAAATCAGTGAAGTTCACACACAGTCAGTAGTGCTGAAACAACAAGTCAAAATTATATTCACCTGTCAGCGTCAATACAAAGAAACACACAAATTATAAAGCCCAAACTGCTTAGTGTCGGCGGCCCATATTCATTTTCTCCGAGCAACGTTGTTACAAATACCCAACACGTGTTACAAAAGGCCAAGACCATTTGTTGTAAATAAATAACATTTGACTTTTGTTTCGTTTACCAAAAAAAAAAGGAAGAAAAAACAATATTGACTACCACTGTTTTCCTTCATGGCAATCCCGACTGAATAAACACAAACAAAAAGGACATAATTGAGCTATCGGATTTCCGCTCACTCCACAAGTTAAAAGAAAAAAAATTAATTAATTTAAAAAAATAGTCAAGGATTACTTCGAAATAAAAAATGTTTAAGATAAATTTTTAAATAGAGATACGAGTTGAGAGAGCCCGCGTTTGTAGTCCTCATTTGTCGATGGTAAATATGGGGAGCGAGAAAGATGCCCATATAGTCATTAATTATTTGGGATGAAAGAATTACAAATACATAAAACGGAAGTGTATATGTAATCATACGGATGCGTCGTCACGTTCATTGAACCATAATTACCTCTCACACAACCGTCAATAAAGGATTTTTTGACGAATTAAAGTCCTTCGTGTTTCAATGACTTTGGATGAAAAAAAAAAAAAAAAATTAAAAAACCATGCCAAACAAAAACTACTATGTACTGTTCGCAAAATGGAAATACATTTAATTTTAATCCGAGGTAATTTGTTTGTTTAAGGTATGTGCTGGTAAAGCGATTAATAATGTGATGCCATTAACGAGAGGTTTATAGGCTGATGTGCTGTGCACGCAAGCATGAACAAAACAAATTATTGCCCAGAGAAGTCTCAAAGTAGATGGGAGGACTTTTTGTATTGTGTTGTCAGAAGTGATAACACGAAGAGGGTTGCTCATCTATCTTTGTTATTATGGTTCGTGACTAATGAAATATATCTTGCTAAAGTAGCAATTATGTTTGGGAAATCAATACGATGATGAAGGTTTTCTTACAGGCTATTGAAAAGGTTTTTTGTTAGTACAACGGTGCGGTAGTACAAAAGCAATAGGCCAATAGGATTTTACCATGTCTATGGGAAGTTTTACCACTTGTGGCGACTAAAGAAGCAATTTTCAGAGAAATATTCTTTTAAGAACTAGGGATGTGTAATCCAATCTATGCAATTAAAGATAGCACCTAGCTCGGATCGTTTAACATCTACTCTACTTTTTGGGAATTATATTTTAGATCCGATTATTTCTATATATTCGACAATCAGAATTCTAGAGAAAACCGTTTTTAAAATGCGAAAAGTAAAAAGGTTCGTAAAATATCCTCTTTGAATCATTAAATTTGGACCTTTCTTACTTTTTTTACTTGCGATTCGTATAAGACAAGTTTTGCAATGGTGCAGAAAAATTTTTTTGAGATAACAATCAAACATGACATTACGAAGATAGAGAATACGTCTGTCTGTCTGTCTGTATATTGATCTTCAGCTGGACCGATTTTTTTCAAAACTGTTAGGGTTTGTACATAGAGGTTTTTGGAATTGAGTTTCTAGGTCTTGGAATAATGGTAGGTACCAGAGATTAAAATGAACTAAGTCTGCTTGTGAACAATGAGTATTTACTTGAAAAAAACGAGTTTGAACAAGCTGAGTCAGCCCACAAGCAAGTAAATTTGAACAATCTTATTTGTGAACCAAGCAACTCTGAACAACCCCTATTTTCAAACGAACCAAACAAGTAGACTTGCTTGCAAGTCAAAATGAGTTTGAATAACATTGAGTTAAGCTGCTTGTGAGTAAAGTGCTTGTGAGTAAAAGTGATCACAAGCAATTTATTCGTAAACAAGCAATAAGTTCATGAGTATGCAGTGTGCTTGTGAATAAGCAGTGTGTTTATAAGCAAGCAATGTGATCATACCAAATAGGGTAGTTTGATGGCGTGTTCGTTTTGAGTACAATAAAAATCTAGGTATAGGTAAGAAGTACGTTTGTTTAATAGCTTGGTTTTTTATTCTTTTCTTTTATACGAAGAAAAAGGTTATTATACAGTAGATATGGGGTTGTCAAAATTTGAACGTCAAATCGGAAGCAAAAATTCATCTCTCTATAAATAACTATTAAAATAAAGTTTCAAAGTGCAAATAAATTTTTGAAAATACACACATTGTATAAATTAAGAAAACCGCATTCACAACAAATTAAAGCTTGAGTAAGTTCTTTTAAATAAGCAATCTTTAAGAAAAAAATAAACTCAGTTAAAAAGCTAACCTATAAATGGTCAAAAGAGGACTATCTCACACCTCACCAGAACACCCAGCAAACGAAAAACGCCATCAAAACATTAGAAAAACTGAAAATAAGATAGCAATGGGGTCTTCTTCTGGTCTGAGTGTTGAAAGAATGCAGGAAATACTTCTTGAAAACAACCAAAAGCTTGTTGAGCAGTTGGCTTCAAAGGCAGACCTGCAAGTATTCTGCAATCAAATCTCAGCCTTAAATATGCGTCAAGAAGAACTTGAACAAAAAGTTATGCATCTACAGCAACATAACAAACGTCTCGAAAGCCAGCTTGACAAATTGCTACAGAAAAATACGGAAACAAATCTTGTAGTACATATACCCACTGAAGAACAATCGGATATGAACGAAAAAGCAAAAGCCATTTGCGCTGGTCTGGCTGGTCTACCGCCGAATCAAATCTTTGAGTCTGCGTATGGAATACACAACCGAGATCCAAAGAAATCTACTATAATGATTAAAATGAGATCCAGAGAGTCTGTTTGGAACGTGTTGAAGAATGCCCACAAATTGAAAGGCACCAAAATAAGCATTCAAAAGGACTTACCTTTTAACGTTAGACAACGCCGATCTAAAATCATTCCCATCATGAAGGAGCTCCGTGAAAAGAATGCATCGATAAAAATCTCTTTGCGAGACGATCAACTGCATATTGTCAAGAAAGTCTTTACTTGGGATTCCGAGCTTGGATTGAGGTGTGGTGAAAAAGAAGGGCTTGATGTTATTAGAAATATTTATGGCAACATTCTGTTAAATGAAAACTTATTTATTAATGAAACAAAAATCACAAACAAAACAGCTACAAAACAAATCACATTTCACCAAACATCAAATCTGACAGATGGTAATGTCAATCACGGCAGTGGTACCAAACTTAACCAAATGGCAAAAGACAAAAATGGTTTGGGTCTACCCACAAGTTCTAAGGCAAATGCACATGACGTATGATGTGAAGCAGTCTACCAGAATGCTGAAAAAATATTAGTGTTTAAGAAAATAAGAATTTTAAGCTACAATGTATCAGGTTTAAAAAACAAAATTAATTTTGTAACATTTTTTAATTATGTCAAAAGCTTTGATATCTTTGTATTATATGAAACTCATCTACTAGAAAACGAAGAAATTAGATTTAAGAATATTTTTTCAAACTTTAAACTTATCTGGTCTCCTGCTGTAAAAA
The DNA here is from genome assembly GCA_949752695.1 of Melanostoma scalare. Lineage (NCBI taxonomy): Eukaryota > Metazoa > Arthropoda > Insecta > Diptera > Syrphidae > Melanostoma > Melanostoma scalare. The sequence goes on along the minus strand of OX456984.1, from coordinate 141,083,407 downwards.
TCTCACTATTTGGAAGAGGAAGCGGTGGAACACTATATGGAATTCGAGACAATATCGAAGGAATCAGTAGTAGCTTTAAAAAAGCGGGTGAAATAAGTGTAATAAACTTAAAAGGAAACACATTTGATGCCTTCTTGATACCAATTTATTTAAACTGCAATCATTGGCAATGCGATTTCGACAAACTTTGTGACTCATTACAGTCCTTGGATTGTACAGATGTAATGCTAATCGGAGATTTCAATGGTCGGGTAGGATTATCACAAAACAATTTTACTTCCGGATACAGCAGTAGCTTTTTGAAACCTTACCGGAAATCTAAGGACCCAATTTGTGACAACAAAGGAACGAAAATTCTTGAACTTGCTGACGAATATGACTTGCGATTGTTGAATGGTAGCTGCAAAGGGGACTTGGAAGGTGAACTCACCTTTATCAGAGGAACATCATGCTCAATTATAGATTACTGTTTTGTATCGAATACCTGGTATGCGATTCTGGATAGCTTTCAAGTCGGAACTGAGATATTTTCGGACCATATGCCCTTGGAAGTAGTTCTCAATATATCTTCTACAGATAATGATGATAAGACGAAACCACTAAGACTTCTGCCAAAATATGTTTGGAACAACCGAATGCTCACAACATACCAGCTAAACATGAACCTAAACCTTATGAAACTGAATGAGTATCATTACCCAACTGATATAGAAACTTTAACGGAAGTTATAAAAGAATCCATTCCAAAGCACAATGTCCCAGAAAATATTAAGACTTATAAACAAAAGTGGTTTGATTCTGACTGTCTGAGAGCAAGAGACAAATCTTTCAAATTTTTGAAGCTTCTGAGAAGAAATAACTGCAATGTCTTTAAAACACTATATCAAGAAGCCAATAAGGAATACAAACACATGTGTCACATAAAGAGAGTATCCCTTCTACAGCAAAATATCGCGCTCATAAACAACTCAAATTCTTCTGCCCAGTTTTGGAAAGCTGTTAAGTACGTAAATGGGTATACATCAAACATTTCTTCGTCCCTTAAATCACCACAACTTAAAACTCACTTCGATAAGCTACTCAACGCTCCACTTACCTCACCATTATTTCAATATGCGCCCCCCTTGTTTGTTGATACGAAATTAGACTCTGCGTTTTCAATTGAAGAAGTAAGAGAAGTTATAAACAACTCGAAGCCAAACAAAGCACCCGGTATTGATCGCATCCCGTTTGAATTCTTTAAAAATTGCACAAACGATTTTATAGTATCTCTCACAGCAGAATTTAATCGAATATTTAATTCTACAAATGTCTCTGATTCATTCAAGAAAGCAATCATTTTCCCAATTCACAAGAAAGGCGATTACACAGATCCGAATAACTACAGAGGAATCACATTTTTAAATACTTCAGCCAAGCTTTTTGCCACAATGATATACAATAGGTTATATGAATGGATTGAAGAAAAAAACATTCTTAAGGAATTTCAAGCCGGATTTCGAAAAGGATATTCTACAACTGACCAGATTTTCAGTCTTACCAATATTGCTGAGTCATACATGCGGAAGAAGAAAAAGCTATACGCATTTTTTGTAGATTTTCGTGCAGCTTTTGATACAGTCCCACGTGAAGCACTCTTTTACAAGCTCTTCAAAATCGGTGTATCAAGCAAAACTATACAAATCCTGCGAGCTCTGTATGAGAACAATGTTGCGTATGTTTGGGATGGAGATCTAATCTCTGAGGAATTCAAAACGTCAATGGGTGTTAAACAAGGCTGTATCCTAAGTGCACTGCTTTTCATCATATACATTAATGATATAACCGAGGATGTTAAAGGTGGAATTAAGTTCTATGACGTAACAATTCCTGCACTGATGTATGCAGATGATATTGTCTTTTTGTGTGACACTATCGAAGGTATGCAGTTAATGATAAACAGACTTAGCGCATACTGTAAACGCTGGAACCTTACTGTTAACCTGCAAAAATCCAAAATGATGATATTTAGAAATGCAGGAGGTCGCCATTCACGGTTGGAAAAATGGAAACTGGACGGTGAAGAAATTGAAATTGTACCCAGATACAAATATCTTGGAATTCTAATATCTTCGTCCTTAAGTTTAAAGCCGCACTTTATCGGAAAACTATCTGATGGTAAGAGAGCTATCTCCACAATTTGGGAACGTTGTTTCAAAAACAATTATATATCACCGAGTGCAAAACAAACTCTGTTCCATTCGACTGCAGCTGCAATAATGCTCTACGGAGCCCAGGTATGGGGCTACAAAAGTTACGATGAGGTGGAAAAATTTCTGCGCTACTTCTTGAAGAGAACATTTCGGCTACCAAAAAATACTCCTAATTATATGCTATATATTGAAACTGGAACTCCACCAATGCGCCTATACACTATTAAAATGCACTTCAATTATATCTTGAAAGTATTAGAGATGAATGAAGCCAGAATACCAAAAGTAGTACTAATGAAATCAAGTAAAAGTATTTGCGAAGAATGGCAGAAAGTAGCTTCCGAATGTGGTATGAATTTGACAGTGAATGTTAACGAACAACCTAAATTTTTAAAAGAAAAATTCAACACAATATTGGAGAACCTTGGCAGACATATGTATGACCAATATATTGAAGAAGCCAAATCATCACTATTTAGGAACTATTATTCCAAACTAAACCACTTTCTAAATACTAAAACATATTTCCTCGATAGCTACTCACCCGAAAAAATAAGTAATATCTTCAGAATGAGAGGCGAAATTGTCAACTTGAATTATATACCTCACCGGTCTGATTTACCAATACTTTGTGACCTCTGCAATATGAAACAGAGGGAGGATGTCTTGCATTTTCTTGGCATTTGCCCAATTTTAAAAGAATTCAGACTATTAATGTTTGGAAAATGTGTCTTAGAGGAGAATGAAGTTCTACGTATTTTAAATGGAGAAATAGGATGGGATATCTTATATGATTACTCAGTGGCAGCACTTCGTTACAGAAAGCGAATAGTAGAAGGAGATTTTTAGATTTTTTTTGTTTTGTTTTTTAATTCGAAACTAACTTTATATACTTTGTCAACCTGGTAGACGGCCAAAGGCCAATTCCAATATGACTTTAGATTAAGCTTTTAAATTGTAAAAAAAAATTGTATTGAAATAAAAGTCAACTAACTAACTAACTAACTAACTACAGTAGATATGGAAACAATTTATTGTAGTCATTGACTTTTAATTTTTGTACCTACCTTCATAAGCTTTAACCCAAACATTTGCATGCCATAAAACGAAGGAATTAGCAATCACTTGAAAAACTGATAAGCAAAATCCATTTCCGCAATAAAGTCATATAAATTTATTATATTGTAAAAATTATTTTCAAACACTTTTTTAATTCCTGGAAAATAGTAACATATACATACAAAAATATTAAAAAGGGAAATTTTGGAATCAGAAATTGTTTTATCATCCCGCAATGCATCCAATCCGTTCTTTCTCTTATCATAAGCCAAAACCAGCCATTTGTATGCCTTTCTTTGTTTTTCAATAGAATTATAGTTAGGTATAAATGTTCAACGCATTGCTTTCCGATGAATACACTGCCTGCTTATAAACACACTGCCTGCTTGTAAGCACGCTACCTGCTTGTGAACACACTGCCTGCTTGTGAATATTTTGCATGCTCATGAGTATTTGAATATATTCAAGTAAGTTCAAACAAGTCAATCTGCTTGCAAGTCATTTGCTTGTGAGTGCAATACAGAAAAAATGACTTGTGAGTATCCATACTGATTTAGTTTGTTCACTAGCAGTTTTTGCTTGAGAGTAAATATGCTTGCGAGTTATTTGCTTGTGAATAGGGGTGGAAAATGATCAAGTCTGAGCGATCGTTGAGAAATTTGGAATGTGTTTGAACTGATTTGAACATACTCACTTTGATCTCTGGTAGGTACCTGCCATAAAACCGCTATGATAATACTTATTTTTCTTGAAAACGGCTCTAACGATTTCGATTAAATTTTGTCTGAGGGATTAGTTCTAGTTTGTTTTTCTTATGATGTAATTTTTTTTTTTGGAAAAAGTCGAAAAATGGTACGAAAAATGGTACCGCTTCTTTCAAAACCGACTTTTGTAAATGGCTTACACGATGTTGCCATTTAGATTTAATTTTAGAAGTCCTAAGTTGTTTAAGAAAGATTGCATATCAACTTTTGAAAAATTTAAATTTTTGAAATTTTTATAAATTTAACAAAAAAAAAATTTGATTTTTGAAATCACTCCAAAACCATATCCTTGATTTTTTTTTTTTAAATTTTTGTCAAAATAACTTCTGGTAAAATCTTCAACTTTGCATACTTGACTTTTAAAAACACTCGATTTAAGAAAAAATTAAAAGCAAAAATCCGTTTTATGAAAAAAATGGTGGAACGATTTTGATTAAATTTTCAGGGTTTATATGTATTAGCAAGTGAATGGGCTTTTTAGATTTTTGCTTAAAACTCTTGGAATATTTAATTAATTTTTTTTTTTCAATATTTTGTTTGACTAAATTCAATGTTCATAATTAATGCGTAGTTGGCAGCCATGTACCACCAAATAAGTTATGAAGAGCTAATATGTACTTAAATTTTGAACTCAGCCTCAAGATTATGATATCGTATTTTGCACAAAATCACAAGTTCTTGGGACCCAGTCGGGCCCATTATTTTCAACAGCAATTTAACCCGCTTTTATTCTGTAATTTAGATGTGTGGTTTTCAAGAAGAAATAAAACTCATATAGTTCAATGTTATGGCCAAGAACTCCGCTTTACCATAAACATAAGGGTTTACGATTACGTTTTAAAAATGCTTCGTGCAAGTGGCCGATTCGAATCACAATAAATTTCAGCCGTGAGGCCCAATTTACGACCACTTTAAGGAGCTCGGCTAGTTTCTCGAGCTCAAATGGAGGTGATTTTTTGAAGGCTTGTAAAAAAAAACTATAGCTTCAAATGTCCTGTGATCTTAGGAGTTTATTATACATATATTCATGTAAATTATCACGAAATTTCGTTTTAAAATATTCAAATCCAAGAGAGATATGAACCAATTCTTGAACTTCTTGAAATTAGAAGACGTCAATTTGCCGCTATTTTTTCATTTTTCTGGTACCTGTAACAAGAAAATAAAAAAATAACGTTAAAGTTGACACTTTTTCCCATACAGCCATCTATAATTATTATAGTGAAAATTTACAAAATGGCAGCAATTTAAAAAAAAGTCCAAATTTCGCCAAAAGATCGTCTTTCGATGGCTGCCCAAATTACAATTTTCATCCGATCGTCAAAGTTGTAGATGGCTGTATATAAAAACATATGGAGAGTATGCAGTTAAAATTATAAGACGATTCGTTAATATTTGGGTCAGTTACAGCAACGGCAAATTTGAAAAATGCAGTTTTGAGAAAAACGCATTTAAAGTTTTCAGAGCAGGAGTTCGAGCGCCCGAGATGCTTCTCTTCTATACTCTGCCATTTTAAAAATATCCAAGATATCATTCCAATATTTTAGAATATCATTTTTGAGATGTTTACCTATCGAAAAATGAAAAAACAAAAAAATCGATTTTTTGAAAAAAGAGAGCCCCTTGCAGCATTTGGAGTCGTATGTCAGCAATAACACACCGAATATTCTCTTCAAAGACCCCAATTGTTTCGGGCATATTTGCTTGGATAAGCGTGTTAAATCGTGCGATCTCGGTAGGAATCTCACAGGCTTAAATATCGAAAAACTTAAAAAAAACTAAAATTTCATGATTTACCGGTCGTGCGTCTTCAGATCTGAGCACAAATCAAGTGACACCTGTCAAAAAGACCAACAACTCTGAAAAAATTAAAACCAGATTGAAAACCACACGTCCAAAAAACCCTTTATTTCATACAAATCAAAAAATAATATTCAGAGTGAAGAAATAAAATAAGAATATGAAAATATAAAAGAGTTGGTTCATCCAGAAAGTTTATAATCATTAAAACGGATGGCACACCACCGTACTTTGTTTTGAGCCCAGTGGCACTCCTTAACAGACTTTACGGCAAAAGAATGTTGGGAGAATAGCAGGGTCATAGAATCAAAATATGTCTCTGTCTTCACAGACGGCTCTAGAACGGAAAAATTATGCATTTCCTCAGATTTTCTGCCTATAAATAGCTCCCAGTCTTATTTATCGTCTTCCAAGAAGTCTGTTTGTAAAAAAAATAAAAAAATAGGGTGGCGCAATAATGCCATGGAAACCTCGGGCCAAACGCATTTCAAGGATCTATATTTTTATATTGATTCGGAACGGCCTAGTTAGAAAGCAGTTTACATGGCAGTGTTGTTATACTCTCGAAGAACTAGCAAATTCCTCGTAAAAGGCGATGCCAGCGAAAAATATATTTTGAAGTTTCTGGCTACGATACGGACACCACAGTCTGTGAAGCCGCGAAACATATCACTATTCGTGCGAATCGGTCAGCGAAAACATTGACATTTTGGTGGATAGATAGATAGGCACCTTAAAAATCAATCTTTTATACAGTCATAAAAAACAAATTGGTAGAAAGTAAGTAAGACTGCTTAGCACAAAGAACGTAGTAACTTTGATTTTGTTTCCAGGAGTTCACAATTGAGATTCTACAAAATTGTTTAAGCATGGCAATACCGTCTGCCCAGCAGCTGGTAATGAAATGGCGCAGAATCTGGTCAAAATTGGGTCTATAATCCAGCGAAACCAATACTTTTATACTTGAGCCGATAGAGCAAGAAAAGAACCGAATTCACTGAAGCTTTCTAAAAAATGCTAACGACATGTGGGTCTCCTTAGGAACTCACATGTCTCCAGGAATTTATGGCCCAGGACCTAGAAAGAATAAAGAATTTTTACTCAAGCTTAGCAGGGTCGACTTTCTCCGTTTATTGGCGTTCTCATTAGGTACCTACATGATGAGAACGTGCATAAGCACATCTGATCTGGGATGCTACGACGAGAAGGCAGAGGAAGGAAAGCATAAAGTAATAAAAATAAGAAGAAGGCCTAGAGACTTTTCTTACCTCCAATTTCCATTTTGCTGCTTTGTTTTTATTTTTGCAACACGAACTGTATCACCGAATAGCTGTAAAACTGGTCTCAAAATAGTGCAATTTGTGCTTAAAATGAGACTCAAAGCAGGGATAGAAGTTTTACTAGTAAGTGCTTTAATTCCAGAGAGACGCGGTTACGTTTGAAAGGTTTTAACCTTATTATGAGTTCTCAATCGTTCGAAGAAAGAAAAGCATGTCCAAAATAAACTTTAAGAATAGAAATCGAAGAAATGTTCAACGTTCATGGCTACATTGCACCACAATTCCGGAAACACACATTTTTATTCTTTGATAAAATTTGCAAACAAATAAATTTACAACCCAGAAGCCCCAACAAGCTTTATCAGTTAACAACAGAATTTTTCCTTAAGTTAACAAACAAAAACTCTCATACACACACTCGCCTTTAGAAATCCTATTTTAATGTTACTTATAAGAAGTTCCTGCCACCTTAAAAAATTTATTGCTAATTTGACGGACTTTAACTTTGAAATTTATGCCGCAATTATGGTGATTAAACTTTGGTTCAGCAGTTTAATGTCGACCTCATCAGGCTTAAGAACAATTGCTTGGCTATTTTATAAATTCAGGAGTTTCATTTTTTTGTTCTTTACTAAGAACCACAAAACAAACAAACATTAATTTTAAGCTACAGTGAGTTTACGAGTTCTCTACTTGCTTATGTGTTCTTAGTATCATCAGTCAACTCATAAAAACAGCACAAACAGAAACTCCTAGGAGCATCCATCAAAGGAAAACTTTTTAATTTGAATATTGGCCTTAATTCAATAAAAATTCCATCTCCATCATTAAAGAATTCTTCCCAAACACACTTAAGCCTTAGAACAAATAAATTTATACACAAGAGAGAGAAAAAAAAGTCATTTCCATCGGGCCTACAGTTTATTACTCATGGCCAATAGCAAAGCTCGTAAAATAACTTTAGGGCTGTTTTTCCTGGTTTGGGAGTTCTTTGGCTTTTAATAGCCAAAGGAATCTAAGTGATTTCTCTTTGTTATGCTGAGCTTCTGAAAACACAAGATAGATATGTACGCAACAAACGAAACCAAATTCAAATTAACTACGTCGAAATATACCTGTCCGAGTCCGTGGTCGGGTTGGACCGTTCCTCAAATGCAAAAGTTACAAACGGAAATTGAATGCCAAACAAAAACCAAAGGGAAGAGTTTGAAGAAAGGGAGCTTAGTCTAAAAAGGTAATCCAATAGATAAACCTAAAGAGAAAAAGCATACAACCACTGCACGTAACACCTCTATCCACTTAGTTTCAAAGTTCTTGCTGCGTCCATTCGACCAAAACAACCGGACCATGTGCCATCCAATGTGGGGGAGAATCAGTGGGCGACCGAAACAATGGAAAAGTGCTGTAAATATTGTTTGTTCCAGGATATGCGTGATCCGAATTTCAATTAGAACCACAGTCAATCATTTTCTGCCTATGTTTGGATCGGACAGACTATACTTACTCTCCACTAGCTTTGAATAGACAAGAGGCTCCACAACGATTGTGTGTACAGAATTCAAAAGCAGGTGGGTTTATGTTTATTGTTGTGTTTTTTTTTTTTCTTCTTTTTTTCCCTTCTTTTTTTGAAACTCTTTACCACTTCAGCCGAAAAGGATGTCGACGATGGATAATGGTGGGGGTAGTGTTTTTGAACTCATCGTGATGAATAAGAATGTCAGTAGTCAATTGTTAGGCCTATGAATGGTATGGGCTTGTATGTTTTTTGGCCCCCCAAAAGTGGTAGAGCGAACGAATTTCCATCCAATACATTTTCAAGAGAGAAGAAAACAACTTTTTCTCCATCATTGTGATTGTCGTATGCAAATTCCCATTTGATTGTCACAAATCCTGGCAACGATTTGCGCTGAATAGTTTATTTTCGACACTATCTCTCTCTGTCTGAGTGTCCTTATCGAGGTCATGTCAAAGTTCGATAGTGGCGACGACATTTCATCGTTATATGAGTGGCTGTTTTTATTTTCAAAGGAATGAATGAATAATGCCAAATATTATATCGATTATCTGTCAAGGATAACACATCAATGTGTCACTTGTTTTTCTTTTCATTTCAGTCTCTATTGATGCCTTCAATTATTGGGAGAGTAAAGTTCGATCAAAAGTTGAAAGTAAAATCATAAAAAGAGACGAAAGCCATATCGTGCGAGGATATACTATTTTCGATTATCGCGTGACTTAAATTATTGAGGATGAGGGTCGGGTATTTGGGAAACATTTAATATGTGTTGGATAAATGTCAGTCATTTAGAACGTCGTTGTCTTTTGTTTTTTGCTCGAATATATCGCCATTATCCTTAATTTTGCATACACATAAAACTGTTAGTTTTTTTTTTTTTACTTTTTTCTTGCGGTAGTCTTATTTTTTCATGACTGCGCTAACAGCATTGATTTAGACTTGGCACGCGATTATTATCTTTGGCTTTGCCACTGTCTCTGACTGGAAGGAAGGTATGTTTATTTTAGGATGGCATTCATGTGGGTTGTAATGAACTGAATCCCGATGGAGTTATAATAAATTGATAGTTAAACATGAATAATGCAACATTACTCAAGGCACTTTTACGGTTATCGGCATTACTTAAGGGTCTCCTATAAAAGCAACTTAAAACATTTTCTGAGTGGGCTGTAAATAAAATTCTGTTCAAATAAACAAAAAGTAGTAAATTATAATTTACCTCCGTGAAATGGTTCTTCTTCAATTACTGACGAGAAACCTTGGGAAAAATATAGTTTTCGGGTAAGAGTTAAATATAAACTCATTTCTGGTTCTACACCAAATTTCCTTCATTTTTTTTATAACAAGATCTATTTAAACTGAAAACCTGTTGCAATAGTACGACTGAACAGGCGAGCATGTCAACCAAAAGCAATATTTTTCCGGTGTTCACAGTTTTTCTTTTAACTACACCTTTCCACACTGAACAGCTCTAAGTTCAAAGCACATTCTCCTTGTTGATATGTGGGAAATATACAGCCAAGTGGGACATTGCCAACAATTAAAAAGCGTAACATGCACTCTCCGAAAGAGTATATCTATGCCACTTAGGAAACATATACGTTAACTGTTTTATTTTCTATGCACTCTCAAGTCCAAGATACAATATCTGTCTATAAAATTTTATTACTCGCATAACACGGCGGATATACAAGAGAGAAAGACTTCGTTAAGCAAATATTAGGAGCGCACTAGGAGCAGCATTAACAAGTATATTCAAGTGAATGCTTAATTTTAATAACGGCAGCACTTGGATTTTACATTCCCTTTTTCCTTAACATCCAGCTGAGGCGAAAGTTTCGATAATTTTCTTTTGCAAAAAAAAAAAAGGAGACAACGTTAAATTTCCCTGTCTTTTGTTTAATGGTAACGAAGTGGAATTTATCGAAAGTTAAAGGATAATACAGTCATTAAGTTTTATTTGCGTACATTAGAACAAGGATGAGCCGTATTTAGACACAATATGAGGTCCCCCCAAAACTTAAATCTTTTGAGAGAAATGCTAATTTCATTTTAACAAAATTCATTAAATCAAAAATATTTAAATAAAGAACACTGTTTTTTTTTTACCAAAACACGTGAAAATACATCACACAGTTGATAGACTGTATAGATTGGGAAAATGATTTTAAAACATCTTCAATTTACAGCTTTCGTATACTCATTTCAAAATATCTAGAAGACAAACTCAAAATTTCACAATAAAACAGCACCAAAATTTGGGAAAGAAATGGATACAATTTGAGCCTAACATCGCTGTAGAATGTTAGAAAAAGCGTTCTAACACGGAATAGCTGTAGTTTGACATTATGTGATTTGCGACTGGGTCACAACCTCATCAGATTTTGTAGCACGGATCTCCATTTGCTTGGACGAGGTTTTAAGTGAACGACCAATTGGTTTCGGTTTTTTTTTTTTTTGTGACTTTTTGTATGTATTTCTCAAACTTAGCCACCATTATGACTACATTTGCCACATCTCGTACTTTGCTAAAAACTACTTGCTTTATTAATAACTAGTGTAAATGATTTTACTTTTCAATTATTAATATTTTGTTTTGATATATAATTTTTCATTCGTTTTCAATTGTTCAAGAAGTTGGGTTACAGAACCCTAAGCCGACATAATTGTTGATTTAGGTAATTAAAAATTATTGTTAAATTATTTTATTAATCTATAATTAAATTTTAATAGTTCTGTTCTACATCAACTTGTGTCGTTATTGACCTATTGGATTAATTAAAACCATATAAGTTTCAAGCTATAAAAACTGAAACTTACATATAACATCTAAGATAAAACCAATCTTTAATAAATATAATATCCGTATGAGTGAGTGCAGCGAAATAAAAATAAAAAATCTGATTGGAGGATCTAAGGATAAAATTGAACAACTTCAAAAGTCAGGAATTTATTCTATCGGATGTAATGATTGTGCAAAAGAATATATAGGACAGACAAGAAGACCTATTCTAAAAAGATTTAAAGAACATTTTGCACATCTTAAATATAATGAAAAAGAAAAGTCAAGTGTTGCAGAACATATGCTAGAAAATAGTCATAGCTTTAGTTTGCAAAATTTACAACTAATAAGAAATGTAAATAGCAATTATGAATTAGATGCTTTTGAATCATTTTACATATTTAAAAACAAAAATAATCTAATGAATAGTGATGATGGACCAATCGAAGATTCAATATTCAAAAAATTTTTTAATAGATTCAACTCAACTCAACTGTAATTTTTGTTTAGAAACATTTTTGTTTATTATTAGTTTTTTGACAAATAATTTAATTTAATTTAATTTTATAAATCTCACTGACGATGGAAGCATTGCTTCTGAAATGTACATCTGAGGAAATAAAATAAGTGTTTTAACTGTTAAAAACTTAACTAATCTTTTCATTTATTAGATTAAAAAACACGTGGAATATCTCAACTAAAAAACTCATGTATTTCTCTCCGTTTTTTAGATTTTGAATTTTTTTTATTGTTCAGTCACATATGTATTGACTAGACTGCATACCCATATTCCCAACGGAAAGGGATTGGGAATAGAAAACTAAAAACTATTAGGCAATCTTCACTTCAACTTAGCCCAGCGGATATTCCTAACAATTTTTTTTTCAATTTTTTGTGAACAACGCTTTGAATAAGTAAGACGTTAGCAACGCCGGGTGGGCCAGCTAGTTTAAAATAAAAAACTGAAGACTTCATAGGACAGTTTTAATTGGCTAACAAATCATGTTGTTATTTTGCATCTGAAAAGTAAAAGGCTATAACTTGGCTCAAATAGTTTAGAAAACAGAGATGCATATCTAATAGAAGGAAATGTCTTTCAAAAAAGTATTGAAAATACTTTGGAAAATGCCTAGGTTCTGCTATTAACAAAAACGATTAAAGGAACCCGAAATAGCGTCGTTCTAGAACAACTAAAACCACATTCGAAAATTAATACGCGGTGCTCTTGGGTATAATAGGAAAATCGCAATCAGTCCTAAAACAAAACACTTCCAAGCTCCTAATGAATTGGAAAAATAGTTTAGCTTGAAGATCTGAGAATGCGCAAAAAAAAAGAACCCAACACCAACGCCAATACTGAAAATTGCACTTAGCTTCGGAACGATTACAGGTTCCTTCAAAAAGCACTTTAAGGTAAGACCCGATGATCTTACGACGAAGAAGAACACACTGCTAAAACGCAGTCTTGCATACAAAAAATTTCATCCAGCTAGCGTTAGACTGAAAGTTAACACAAAACTAATGGAATCTAAGATGCGTGAAAAACTGGGTGTGAAACCTTAAATGATGTACGACCTCTATGCGTTGGTAGTCAGACCAAAATTAAGGTATGCAGTTGTAGTATACATACATATTTGCATAGGGTGGCGCAACAGAGCGAGGAGTTCCATGCCTAGCACATTTCTCACAAGCATGTGTCGTGACGGAATGGAGGAGACCTACATTTTTCTGCCAGTTCCGAACTGCTAATCGAGGAAGCGCTTTTATAGCAATAAATCTATTATCGGCGGATTTCCTCGCAAAAGATGATACATGAAAAAACATTTTGGTTTCTGTTGGGATGTAGCTGGTCAAAAACGTAAAGAAATAGAGGTAACCTAAAAGTAGAAAACACATCAAAGATTGGCAACAAAATGCATTACTCGATGCATGCAAAGCACTCCCACATACGTTATGAACCTTCTTCTAGGACTACCACCTATTCATCTCATTATAAAAATGGAAGCAAGACTGGCAACCAAGCTCTATCAAATACACGTCATCGTCACCTCAAACCCAAACACAAAGGGACACCTTTTGATAGAGAACAGTGTATAGAAAAACTGAATGCTTTTAGTATGTGCTATTCCGGTGTACAAATTTAAACTCAACTTCTCCATAGTTATTCCCTCTAGGGAACACTGGAAGAACACAAAACCCCACTATTCAAGGCTAGATATGGTCTCGTATACTGACTGCAAATGGAAACTGGCACAGGTTCCGGCAATTTCAGCGACTCTCCTAAGCGAACTTTTCAGTAAGTATCGGTAGTCATTCGTCCATTTTCCAAGCTGAAATCTAACCAACTAACCAAGATTCGAGACCAACAAATTCATCACAACTTCATTTTATTAGATAGCCAAGCTGCCATTTAAGCACCAAGCTTACTAGTCATAAGATCCAAATTAGCCGATGAGACAATTACGTCACTCTCTTAACTAGCAAGGAAAGCCCCTGTCATCCTCCACTGGATTCCAACGTACAATGGCTATATGATGGAAACGAGAAGGCAGACATCTTAGCTAAAGAATCTGCAATTACAGGGAGTTCGGGAAATAAAACATTTCTTTTGACCATACCTTGCGAGGATGTAAGGGACCAACACATTTTTTCCGATTCAGAACGACTACGGGAGAAAGAGCTTTTTATGGCGATGTGATTATAATTACTTTCGGAGGACTGACTTGTCAATCTGCCGCGGATATGTTTCTGGGATTCGGACCAGGAACGCTTACGTAACAGACAGACATGCTATTCCATTATGCCATAGGCACTCTACTATAACTTATAGGTAATACGAGTAATTGAATGCGTATATGCCAGCTCAACCACTACCTTAACCGCACCAACTACAAATAGCAAGTGAATAAATCGTTATAGCACTCGAAACTTAAGATGAACTGTCAGGACTTCGAAGAAGAATCTTTGAAGTGTTTTTAAACTAAGCAAAAATCAGACAGAAGTATGAAGCCTTTTGGAACGAATACGTCCTTCGAGATGTAGTTAATTTTGCACAGTTCAAGGCTTGGTTTTAGTTTTAGTTGTATACTTGGTTGAAGTATACAACTAAATTTTCGGGTACTCATTTAGTAAAAAGGGACTGTTTTAAACTATACTTAACACTTTGACTGCCAAGCCATTTTAAAATTTTGGTTTATGGCAGGCCAAAGTATTTTTTTCCAATTTTCTGTACCTAAGTGTTGAAAAATCAGTTTCCAACCAATCCCGACTTTTTGTTCGTCATAACTGTGTCATTCTAATGGTATTTGGGTGTCGCACGATTTTGTACGACGAAGAAACGTTGTACGAAAACGTAAAGTTATCCTACGGCCACGTAAGTTAAACCAAAATGTTTACCAGAAGCCACACAATCCGAAACCCATACCGGCTTCTGAGGAACTATGAGGTGTCGCACGAAAACGTATGACAAGGCAGTTAAAGTGGTAATCGATATTCTTTGTTCTACACCTTTTTTTTTAAATCTTCAAACTTCTTTGGAGTTATTTGGGAAAAACTAAGCAACTTTTCTTTCAGAAACATGCTTCCCTTTAGCCATTCAAAATTAGTAATTCGAAATCGGCAGAAAATCGTATGTCTCCTTCATTAATCACTGAAATGGTTGAAGGAAATAAAAGGAATAGTTCGTGTTTAAAAATGAATAAAATAGAGCCAGGCACACAACATTCAACAATATCTTAACTAGAAAGTTCATCCAAGCAATTCTACTCAGAAATAATTCGAAATCTCTGCGCTAAGTGCAATAGTGAATCTCATTAGAACTAGCTAGCTATTTATTTTCTTTTTTTTTTTTGAAAATTTTGAAACCTAGTACGCACATTGAACAGAAGTATCTTTCACTAGTACGTTTTTTTTATGCTGCGTGTGTTTAAAAATAGATTCTCGCAGGATTGAGAACGCACATGTGCGCTGCATGTGCCCTGGGGCTTGCCTTTGGTGCGGAAACCTATTGATCAAAAAACAAGACTTTCGTCGTGTTTTCTTTTTTGGGGCCTGCACAAACAGCAGAGAAAAACAACATCAACAATCAAAGAAAAAAAAACTCCATCTTTGGTGTTTCCAGTGGATTCTTCTTGTGTTGTTGGGATTATTGTGCAGTATAGCCCCAGACAACGGAAATATCTAAAATTAGTCTCAAAATAAAGGAAAAACCATGAAACTCACATACTAGTGTATGTGTAAATGCATACTCGCTGCGGATCGGAAAGATTTTTTCTTTACCTATCTGTGTGATCTGGGATTGCACAATGCTGCCGACGCGACGCCCGCCGCTGCCACCGCGCCTTGCACCGTTGGAGAGAGAGGAAGAAGAAGATTAACCAACGACGATGAGTGTGTCTGGAATATTTAATGCCGAAATGAAGTTCATGGAAGAAACGACGATGAGAGTTCGTAACAAAATTTATGAAAAAAAAAGAAAAGGAAAAAAAAAACAGAATGCCTCTTAGCTCGAAAAGCACCATACAAAGAATAAAATTTTCAAAAATATTCTTGTATCCCAACGGATCTGCTTTTTGTTAAATGGGGGATTGCCCGGATTGGGGATTTATATTTTGCTATAGGTATGCAGAAAAGGCTTTTTAGAACGTTGTTCTCCTTTAATTGGCCATTTTAAGGATTGGGGAAAGAAGATGATTCTAAAAAAGAATTGTGTGGTTGTGAGGCTGTGCTGAACAAAAGAAAAAAAAAAATAAAACGAAAAACCAAAAGCCAACAACAGCAAAACAGAAAAATATCTTTTTTAACATTTGGATTAATCAAAAGTTTAAAAAGTTAAGGAAGGAAATGTTCAACAAGGGGCAACAAATCTGTAAATGTAAACGAGGGTGTAATAAACCTGTTCTTAAGAGAGCAGTCATTTGAATAGTCTGAAAAACAATTTCGAGTGAGAGTGTGGTAATTTTTAAAGGACTTTAATTCGGACTTGGGTAGGTACTTAGGCCAAATGAGGGAAATTGATAAACTAAAAAAAAATATTTAACAAACACATTGGATGTTAGAACATTAAATGAGAACAATGAACAACTTTTATGATTTGATGTAAAAAAAAAAACAAATCAATGAATCAACTGCGAGATAATATTTTCAACATGAAGACTGCCACGGATATTAGATTCTTTCGAACTTTGTTCCTCTTTCTGCAATACGAAGCATCTTCATTTCAACTGCCGCGCTGTCAACTTGCTCTCATACTTTTTGTATATTGTCCAAAGATTGTGAAACTTTTGAGAGTCGTGGTTCGTAGACCCACAGCCTTGGTGTAGAGCCTTCCTTTCAAGTTAAGGAGTATTATTCAATCAAAAAATATGCCGAAATTTTCTAGCCATTTCACCTACTCTACATCATAACGGTGATTGATGTTGATGACACAATCTGCCCACTTTTGATTACAGAAATTTTTATTTTTCAGGCTTGGTAAGCACGCTTCCATTTAAATACATCCAATCCTGGATCAGAATACCGCCAGTAAAGTAAAGTATTGTGTCTTTTTGAACTGATATAATTTTCCTAACATCTACTGAAAGGTCAAGTTCTCATTGCAGAGATGTAGAATCCTCGCTTATCAACAAAAGATCGTTGATGTATGTGCACAGTGTCCGCTATTCCAGCTTCAATCAGAAAATCAGTATTGTAATAAAGAGTAGAGGTCTCAAGATGCTTCCTTGGTGTACACCTAGTGCGACTTGGAATTCTATGGTAATTCCAGCTAACATTTTTTCTTATATATGAGTGGTTTTGAAGTAGACCGTAAACTTTTAAATAACAAATATATATTCATTCATTATATTATACAAGAATAGTAAATGAATAATAGATATTCAATAATAATAATTCATTTAAGATAATTTCGGTAGGGAAGTGCCTAATGGAGTCATGCAACATGAGAATGTTATTTCCACGAATTTCAGTCACATAACTTTAATAAGACGCTTAAAATGTTACAGCTAATTTTTTGGATACCAACTCACAAGAGTATCGCCAATTTTCCGAAACAATTATTGCAGAAGGTAATAGTCGGTTGTTCTTGTGACACATGAGAATATAGTAGACCATTACGAGCTGAAAACGACTTACAATGGTTAATCCTAAAATCACAAATAAAAGTAAACATTCTTCGACAGCGATCGCTGTGATTGTTTACAGTCGACATCATGTCTCAGCTCGCGCGACTTCTGTGTAAACTCAGTCAAATGTAAACAAGAATTAAGTTCTTTACAGCGTGCTATCCGCCTGTCTTACTGTCTATTTATTTTCCTTTAGTGTACAAGCCGATCAGATCGTCAGGAGGTCATTGACGATTCATACAATCACATTTTGTAGGTAGGTACATATATGTGAAGTCTATTGTATGTATCATTCGTTTCAATGAAGATATTCATCGTGATGAATGCGTCACCTTCCACAGAAATTGTTGCATGTAAATCCAAATTAAACAAACAAAAAAAAAACAAAACAATTCTCAACCCAACACAAAAGATTCGTTGGAGCCTTTTCATCAATAGGTACGTGTGGTGAATTTAAACGCTCTCACATTCGTCTATATAGCAGCCAATTGTTTGCCTCGCGAGGTGTAAACATTTATTTAAGAAAAATTCATTTCTGAAAGGGAAATTGCCTGCTTCACGGTTGAGTGGTTGCGTCGCAGCACCCTTGGGATAAAAATTTGTTTTCATATTAATTGAATTTACGAACCGTATGATTGATTGATTTTTGTCAGAGTTATTAATGGGGTAGCAGCTCAACTTTCGGTTATAATCGAGTTTTTAGCAAACTCTGAAAGTCTTCATTTCGTGTAAAGCGATTGTAGATGCCATCTTTGTGTTGCTAGGTTGATTGTATATTCATGTAGGGTTTTGTGTTTTATGTTTTTTTTTCCTTTTTGACAATAGGGAGTGACGGATTTCTTCTTTTGACACAAAATATTGGTGTCATTACTTATTTAAAACATTGACCTATAGCACAAGGTATATTAAAAGACTGTTACGCAAGTATTTTCAAAATCATATAACAATTAGCTAGTGACTTTGGCTTTCTATTTGCAGTCGTTATTTGTGTGCAAAAGATTAAAAACTTTTGTGTCCACAGGGGACACAAACGGATGAAAATATTTCAAATTAAATTTCAAAAGAAATACCTATGCGTATGCATACCTCAGGAGATTTGCGTTTTTATTTTTTATTTGAAACACAGAGCTAACATAGATTCATATGCAAACAAAAAAATGCTTCCTGAACCATTTGGCATCATATATTGTGTGAAATATCTTGCTTACAGCTAATTTCACACAAATAACAAAAATAAATACATACTTCAATCCAAAGCCAGGCGCAAAATTCATTCATTTTCAAGTGCCACAAAGCCCAAATTTGAATAGATGACTGCCTTGACCAATATGAAGACTAAGTTAAGGTAAGTTGGTATCACTCGCCTGTATTCATAGAGATTCCTTGATATCGCTGTTGCGAAAAAACAGACAAACTGAAATAGGCACAACTCAACAAACTTCTGAAATCAATCCGATCTTGCAGATTTGTGGATATAAAGCAAAGATGTACTTAACTTTAAGATGTTTTTTTAAAGCAATCTGGGATTTGTATTTTTATTCAATAATTTAGGTTTTTTCAGCAAATGCAGCCTCATACAACGTTTTCAATGAACTAGAAAAATCGTTCGGAAGAAAATTCGAATTTTTGTGGGTAAATACCTAATCAGTTTAAGTATTACATTATTTGTAAATGAGAATACTTAAATTCGGCAAAGTAGAGAATGTAATCAACTGCATGCAAATGCAAAAATGTGTACAACATAACATACTTTGAAACAAGGAACAATGATGGCAACTTTCATAATATTTGATTAATATAGTATTATGAAAAGCTTCACTTACTTATTCTGAAATTCAGTCTACACTGTGAAAGATTTTTGGGATTAAGTTGGGCAAAGTCGGGTCTTTTGATGCTGTTCCCAATAAGATCAATAGAAAATATCCATTTAACGGATACCCCTTCTATGTGGACAGTTCCTTTCCACGGACATTATGTAATGCAATGCAAGACAGAAGCATTCTGGTGTTTTGCCCTTTTAAGTGGACACATCGACCAATACAAGAAAATATTTTTCCATTAATTTGATAAAAGCTTTCTCTTAAACAGACGCTACCAGTTCAAAGGTATGAGAATTTTATTTTTTTCACTTTACGTTTTGTTTTCGCTGCTGTAAGAAATATCGTGTAGGTCTACAAATTGTTAAAGAAGATCGCAACTCAAATTGTCCGATTCATATTTGTACAAAAGGAAAGAATGTCATAAAACGGAAAATTTTTGGCTAATTTACTATGTCTGACCACTCGGGAACGTCCAACCAATTTTAGATTACTCTGCCACACATTTTGGCCGAAACCTCCGCTATTTCGAGTTCAATATTGGCTCTGAGCTCTTCCAACGCCGGCCGTCGACGTCGGCTTGTTGACATAAACTAAAGACTTAATGAGCCCTCAAAGAAATTATAGTCCGGAGGAGTAAAATCTCACGAACTAGGCATTTTTTGAACTATCACGCTCATCAAACTTACTCTTAAATAAATCGTTTGTATCGGGTAGTGTGTAGGGATTGCAATCCCGAAAGGGTTTTTCAATCCCGGAATTTTGAGTTTCAGATATGTCAATGACTAAATATTTTAGACAGCGATTTATTGTCAAAAGAATTATTTGGTTGATGACTGATTGTTATGCGAGTAAACGTATTTCTTGTCGTGTCTTGATGACAGGAAGGTGTGCAAACTCTTTGTTGATATCCTCCAGTGGCGTGGCGTCCATATATGTAACACGATTCCTATCGTCTTACCTTTTAAAATGTGTCCCTTGTTCATAGAAAAAACCAGCAACATAAGTCTACAACTAAGCAGTCAACTCAACAGCCTATCTTTGCCCATACATACAATGTTCTTCAAGCACTTTTAAATTTGCGAGATACACACACAATACACAAAGCATACACAAAACACAAAGCATTGAAAATCGCCGCGCAGAACATATTCTGTGTTTGTCCCTGTCTTTCCTACGATATACTTCCGGGTGCCTCCCTTTTCAATACACGTTCTCTTATTGAAAAAAGTAATAGGGCCTCTACACTACTCAAACCGTTTGCGCAAACATATGTATTTTGTTTTTGTAAAAATGTTTGTGCAAACTGTTTGAGTAGTGTGTAGCGATGTTGAGTGTTTGCGCAAACCGTTTGAACAAATTCTAAAAATTTTGAATTTTCCGTGTTTGCACAAACATGTTTGAGTCGTGTGTGGTGAATTTTGCTCAAACACGTGTCAGTTTTCAAGGAGTGAAGATGAATAAACAAGAGGAACAAATTTTTTGGACGGAATTTATCGAATTATATTATTTTTCTTTTGTTTTTCCTCTTTTTTTTCATTGCCAAGGCAATAATTAAAGCAGCACATGCGAAATCGCTCATTGCTCCGTAGGTCTTATTGATATGAAAAACATCAAGCAACTAATATCTCTCAAACATGTTTGAGTAGTGTGTGGCGAAACTATGTTTGCACAAACACACGTTTGTGCAAACGTGTTTGCGTAGTGTAGGGGCCCTATAAGACGATAATTTTCGTCTTACTGCAATTTCTGCTTGGAAAAAATAATACAGTTTTCGCCTTAGAGTAATGTACGGCGAATTCAGTTTTGTTGTGCTGTTTTTTTTTTGCTCTACTGATCATTGTTTTGAATTATACGGGGGACGAGGGACTTACTATTGATATTTTAGGCACAGGACTACTTTAAAAATGGCAAAAAGGTATATAAAATGTGTTGATTTCAAAAGGATCAGGTTTCTAAAGCAACTCAAATATCTTAAACCTTTTGATTGATTTGAAAAGAATGCTTTATCAGCTTTAAAATTACACCTTAATCGTCCTAATCGCTTGAATACAGACAATTTAAGAGTGCAAAGTCTGAAGCCCATAAAATCACTATGTTCGGTTCTTTGAGTATGGCTGGAGGGGAGAGAAAAATTACAAAAAAAAAATCCTTACGATTTCGTATTTCGATAGCAAAGGAACATTTCTACAAAGTTTGAGCAAAATCGGAGGTATAGCAACATTTCGGATTGACCGTTTTCATATGGAATGGCTCGTAGGTGATTCATTTTTCTCGACTTACCATTTGAAAATATCCACGCCACGCCACTGATATCCTCTAATATTTTTGACACATTTGTGCAATATAGAATTGGATCTTAGTAAAGGATACCCAAAAACTAGTTTCCTAGTTTTATTCCTTAAAGAATAGTCAAACCGATCAAAAACAATGAAAAGAATGCATGGCCCGAAGAACACAGAACGATATATACGAACTGGTTTGAAAATTCTCAAAACACAATCAAATAATGCTCAAGAACAAGTGAAAACAGTGTTCAAGCGTTACTAAAGCTAGTCCTAAACGACGAACATGCTCGCCGAGCATGCTCGTGCTCGCCGTATTTTCATCGTCTAGGGGTTGGTTGGCAAGCAGTTGGCGAGCCGCTCGCTGTTGGCGAAAATTTTCGATTTTTTCATGTTCGTTGGCTTCGTTGTTTGCCATGTAGGGCCATGCTCGCGAGCAAACCGGTTTTTTATTATGAAGCAAACCTCATTTCTGCTGTGGAGGTCGTTGTGTGCATATCGCGGATAAAGTAAAAAGGCAACAGACAGCCACAATTTAATAGAAGAATACACACGTTTACGCTGTGGGAAATCAACATGAAAGGAATGCTCGGCAAATGCGTTCGTCGTCTATGGGATAATGCAAACGAGCATGCTCGGCGAGCATGTTCGTCGTTTAGGACTAGCTTAAGCCAATGCCTAAGGATAAATAGGTACTTAAAAATGGTTTTAGAAACCGATTACGAAAAGATGGAGATGCAATGAAAAAGGAAGGACAAACTTTTTTTGCTTTGTTTTGCTAGTTTTGGAATGCACACAAACAATGTTTTTACAGTAAGAAAGGAATTGTTATTAATTATTATTATTAATTCACAATCAAGTGGAATCCAATTTGAAATTTTTGGGAAAAGTGTCAGGTAGATGAAAGTAATAAGTTGAAATATTCAACAAATCAATCCCGGGATTTTGCGAACTCAAACCCGGGGTTTTCGGCACCGGAAAAAGACTCGGATACCCGGGATCGCAATCAACTGTGTAGTGTGAATTGTTGCACCTTTTGTTGAAGCCACATTTTGTCTAAGTCCCAATCTTGTTCATATAACTGTCGACAACGCTGACCATTCACAGTAATATGACGATCGTTATCGTCGACGGATAAATTTGGCCTGATAACGCCACCGGCATGCAAACCGCACTTAACAGTTATTTTTTGTGAATAAAGGATGAGCTTCTTCACTAAAGATGGTTTTACGATTGAATTCATCATTTGGCACATTTTTTTCAAAACCCAATCGAACGTCGCTTCAAATGATCGATTGGCTCAATTCTTGTGGCAACTTGATCTTGCACGGTTGTGAACCAAGATCCTTACGGAAAAAAAAGCAATAAGGGCCTGAGCGATGCCTAATTCTTATGAACGACGTGGAATTGCATGCGATTTCCGATATTTTCGACACTTTGAATTACCCATGTCTCACTGCCACCCCAACATCACACAACGAATATATAGACTCAAGTTTTTGCACTAAACTTTTTATTGTCTTTCAACTAGTATGAAGTTAAAACCGAAAATTGCAGTGAACGCTCTTAAAGTTGACCACCGACTCCGAATTTCTTTAGATTATTTTAGTGATTTGCACTAACGATAGACGTTCGTCTACTTTATTGAGTTTTGTGAAAGGGTGCGTTCACAAATTAAATTCAAAGTTGCCAGATCCCTATTGGGACTGTAACTTAATGGATTTACAAAGACTGCTGCTTAATGGTGTAGGAGTAATAAGCTTCTATGAGACAATGGAAATTGACTTTGAAATTATAAATGCACACTAGAAAAAATATTTTCCACATTTTTTACAACTGTTTGAAAAAAAACATCTTAGAACGAATGGCATCCCCCTTTACTGTTCTCTATTACATTGTTATGCATATCGATGTCATTCAAATTAATGAGTATACAATGCAGTTTTGAAAAATATTCGTTCTAAGAAATTTATAATATGTATTGAGATTTGAAGGATATAGAGAGCACAATATGATGGGACAGTTTTGTTTGTTACCAGAAGTAGCTTCGGTAAAAATTGAGCAACAACGCTTTTTACAGACTTCAGAGTAAATCATGCTTCACCAGAACAAACAGTTTTAGCTTGCTGAACTCAAGATTCTACTGGAGCAAATGGATTTACGATTTACTTTTTGAAAAAAATGCGACACTCTAACTCAAAAATATTTGCACGGAAGAA
Organism: Melanostoma scalare; assembly: GCA_949752695.1. NCBI lineage: Eukaryota > Metazoa > Arthropoda > Insecta > Diptera > Syrphidae > Melanostoma > Melanostoma scalare. The sequence goes on along the minus strand of OX456984.1, from coordinate 141,059,571 downwards.
CTTAAGCTATGTCGATCAAAGGTATGCTCTCTGGTTTTTTGTTAACTCACGCTGGTGTTCCACAGGAGTCTATTCTCGGTCTCCTTCTATTTTCGTTTTCAGGTCTTGCAAGGCATTATGTACGTAGATGGAGGTCAACTGTACAACAACTAAGACGCTACCGCCCGGTCAAACTCTGACCTGAGCGAAGTATTTTAATGGGATGTGAGCCATAAATTGTGACTCAACCCGAAGAAAAGTCAGACCATTGTCATTAGAAAAACGCACTTCCTTTCTTCCTTAGGAATCATTTACAACAAAACTTCAACTAGGGAGGATCATGTTTCATGCACCCCGGTAAAGAGTTTTCACTTCCATATGGAGTTGCCTTCTTATTAAAATAAAGCATTGGCAAAAACGATTATTCTTTACTGAATGCTTTATGAAATCCCAGTTTTATGCCATCCTGATAGAAGTAGTCGACAAAACCTGCGAGTTGCTTTTAACAATATTGCACGGTTTGAACATAGTACTCGCAGGTTTGATCATGTCACACAGTATGCGAATGGTACCTTTGATTTTAGTTCCGCTTAATACAGACGAGGACACCGAACTATCTATGCGATAAAACAGTTTTTGTGCATTCGCAGAGAAGTAAAATACCAATTCTACCAACACAAAGGTAAGCGGTTTCAAGTGAGACTAGCAACTACATTTTACTAAAAGCAAAAGCATACAGCAGCAGTGGTGCAGTTGCAGTGGAATAGTGTTAAGCCAATAGGCTGGACGAGTTCAAATCCCGCACCGGGTACCTAATTTCCATACAGTCTCACAGTTTTGTCTGAGCGGCCCTTGAAGTGAAGACTGACGAGTGACATCACAACGACCGTACGTGTACCGTCCATCTACTGTGCCAAACAAAACTGAAGGTTGTCTAATAGTGCATGAACATCACTTCAGCATTAGTACTAGTCCCTTCTTTCAGTGTCAGTTAAGACGTTTTTTCTTGTTGAGACATCTAATTGGATCATCTATCACTATACTTGTTTTAAAAACATAGTAATAATTTTCTTAAAGTCAAGCTGGGAATAAGCTAATTTGAATTCCTTAAGTTATTTACCTCCTGAGCAACATTATCACCGCGATGTCCTCATACTGTTACTCAAACTTAGAAAAAAGTGAAAAGACAATGTAAACAATTAATTAGTCACCACAAAGTCGTATTCAAGCCATTGTCAATTTACATTGAACAAATATTTTTTTTTAACATTGGGACTTAATTTGTTAAATTATTTAGTATCGGTAATGCAAAAGATGAAGGGAAAATAAAGATTAAAACAAACAAAAAATGCTGTGTTCTAACTAAAGCATAAGACTGTCTTTTTGAACCCTGATAAATGAACTGTCAGTGGTATGTGGAAATGAACAGTTCTAAACTTTTCTGACTGACATAAAGTTGAATGATACCCAATGACGAGAACCATAAATTGCAAACCTCTATCACTACCATTAAGGACCTCTATCACTACCATTAAGGACCTGCAATTCAAATCGATTATATATCCCTATTCTCTCTAACGCGATGGTCGAATTCACTTTAGATCGACAGACAGGGAAAAAAATTCTATTCACCTACTTTTGCAATTCTTTGACTGTCAACCATTTGTGTAATGCACTGGTACACGAGTTACTCCTCTCTACTTAATCTCTGTAATAAAGTACAACCAATCAATTGTTTCACACGCTGAGCTGGCAATTTTGATTAGAGTCAAAGTTCACAGGAAACATCTCCATTCCAGCATTCATCCAGCCTAGGCCATCACATATTCTGTGCCGGGTGCCGCTGATCCAAAAAGTGTTGACATTCCCTCGGAATATCCTAGGCAACTTTCAGCTCCATCAGTAAACATTATAAAAGAAAGAAAAATAGCTGTCGGAAATCCAAACCCCATTCTTGCAATACTTGATCCAGGAGTGCTGCACACAAAAACGATTCTCATCAACGTCAGCTCTTCGTCGGCGTTGCCGTTCGTTGGTCGTCGTCATCTGATTCTGATATTGACTCAGTGGGAGAACTTTGCAGTTATGTATGCATGCTTGTATTCGTTGATGTGTCCTCGTTCTTGTCATTCGTTCATTCAGTTCGTCCCCAGCGTATGGAATGTAACACTTGAGCCATTCTCTAGCTATCTATGCCAATTTACACAGGCAGCACAATGAATGAGTTCGGTGTGTAAGGTAGCCTAACGTATTACGATCCACAAAATTCGCAATCAATTTTCGAAAATCACCTACCAGTACCAATCGGCAATCCAGGGTGCGGGTATCTACTATCCACGGACTATGACGACGAGGACGACACGATAACGGAAGAGGAAGGACATTTCTGATGATTAATTTTCAGCAATTATTTCTCTGTCTCTATGCGATAACACAAGAGGACGAACAAACGGATGGACGAACGGACGGGCGTTGTTCTTTCGGATCAATTGCTGCACAATTTGCAGTTCTCGTACAAACCAAAAGTAGGTGGAACCGGGTGCGGTATCTATTTCCCGTGATTTTGAATGTATCCCTACTTGCTCTCCCTTCAATCCTTCCCCTCAACTTTGTTTGCTTCGACTATCTGAACCAGAAATGGTCGTCAGAAGTGTGCGTTCGTTTGCATAATACATCGACGTCTCCTCTTTCTGATGCACTAAGTCCACTTTGGTTTTTGAGTGATTGATATCATGGCCTTGCGCGATGCAATCATGCACATTGGTACGACCAGAGTCGAGTGCTGTAAAACTTTGTACTCAAGGGTCCTTTATCGATGTCAAACGCATGTTTGATACGAAATTTAGCCATGAATTTCTCTGTGTAGTCAACAAAATTGAATATCTCAAGTGTACCTATATTTATTGAAAGTAGAGTATAGGTGTTTGTGCTTTGTGATTCAAAGCACTGAAAAAGAATGCACATTGCACATAATGTTGCTATGATAAAAATATGTAATCAAAAGCACTGGCTGCATAACCGAGACTTTTGTCTACTAGACAAAATTTTACGAAAAAAAATCCTGGATTGTAATAAAGAAATTGCAAAATAGATGAGACAACACCAGGGCATATAACACAATTTTAGACGTAGACGGACGTGCGTGGATTCCGGGTACCTTGTTTTCTTTTAGTCTCACAGTTTCTTTCGGGCGCTGTCCTTAAGGTTACAAGTGGAATTGCAACCACTTTATATCCATCTACATATTCTACATACTTCGTCCTTAAAAAGAGAGGTTTGCTACATTAGTAGAACAAAGGACCGGTGATTGGTCTCAGTGCTCAAACACAGTAAAGGCTTCCACTGAATACCAACTTCATTTGGCTAGATATTGCTACGGAGAGTGGATAAAGGATTGAGATAATCTTAAATTGCTTTGACCAGATCTGAGCGACAAGTCGACAGCGAAAGGCAATTTTCGTTAATCTTTTCGTACTGAGTTTTAACGAGAACTCAATTTGACAAAAGAACTAACTCTGCCTCTTGATGTGGGTTTCAATTCTGAAATCACATCCTCTTTCTATTTCACTGAATTTTAAACCAAGCCTGGGATAGTTGGTTAACTTTTGTTTTGTGCAATGTCCGATGTACCCCACATTCCAAAAATATTATTCAACCGAGTGCAAAGGCCAAGACGCAGTTTTCACACTTGAATTAATTTTTTTTTAAAGAAAAAAGAGAGAAACAAAACCAAAAAAAATTATTTGTTCTCTCCGAGTTAAAATAAATTGCACTCGAGGTCGAATTCATTTATAATCAAAGTACTTGCAGACTATCTTTTTGTTCAACATACGTAGGTACGTATTTACGTACGCTGACAGCCAGAGTAAAGTTAAGAAAATTTTTTTGCCTTGTATCTTTCTTGTCCGTCTTCTTTGTGTCATGGGAGTGGAGCACATACAAAGTTCGCTTTTATGTTTTTTCTTTTTTTCTTCTTACTTGTCTTCTTTTATTGGCAATTTCTTTTTGTCCGGCCTATCCGATGAGCAAATTGTACAAAAAAGATGCTGGTTTATTTATTTTTTGTTCGTTTAATTCATTCGAACATTAAATGGCCGCGTTGTCACTGAAAAAACCACAACGATGATGATGATGGTGGAGGAAAAACATTCCGTTCGATGTGTGTCGCATTGTGATTTGTGATTACTTTTTATTATCATCGTACCGAGTTACGCATCTCTGTGATGCCCAGGCATCACAATTCACAATATCTACATGATGCCCAGTAGGTCGGACATTGTGTTTCAGAATATGTGGGGAAAAAAAAGCGAAAGGAGATTTTTTCACATCTTTCGAAAAACACGAATAACTCTTGGTTCGATTTTAATTGGCAAACGTTGGCCGCCTGAAGTTTGAGCTTGTTCACATTTCACGGAACCAATCTTAATGCGGACAGTAGAATTATTATTGATATTAGATCAGCAACCGCCATGATGTTAAAAATTATGTTTGCAAAACGATTTTGAGTCAAGAGAGATGAAGAAAAAGAAGAGAACTGTAACTGTATGAAGTTTACAAAAAAACGTTTGAGGACCTAGAGATTCTTAACCATGTCGCGTATCTTAATTAATCATAATATTGAATTATTCAAGATTGTGTCATGAAATCTGTCGAACATAATGAAATAAATCAATAAAAGATTTAGTAGGTACATAAATTTAAACTTTTTTGTTGATATTTTAAAATATTTACTTCATGAATGATTTGATTTTAAAGTGGATATCACAAAACATTGCCTTAAAGTTTGGGTAGTAGTTAAGTTAGTAGATTAGACATTCTTTTACTTGCATTAAATACTGACCAATGAGGAATGGAAATTAGGAAACAGAGAGGGGTACATAACGCATCTAATAATTTTTGCTTAAGGTATTTGGTTTTCGCGTAAGAGTTTCAGCAAGTATCAGATTAAATGAAGTACAGCTTTTGTGTATGTTCAGACGGAAGGAGAAATTAATCCAAATTGATAAAAAAAATATTCAAAACCAACACTAATGACTCGTGGTGGTAGGTGACTTAGTTGATCTACGCACTAATATAAAATGAAAGGATTTGTTTGTAGTGAATAGGCTCCCAAACTACTACTGCGCCGATTTGAATGAAATTTGGAACATGTCTGGAGACCCAAGAAGAGCCTAGGATTTAACATAGCATATATTTTATTCCCATATTTTGTAGACGCTAACTTAGTGTTCGTTCCCATACTTAAACGGGAATAAAAACGGGAAGGGGAACACAACCGCGAACTAAGAAAATACTGGACGGATTTCACAATTTCTTTCAAGGTTAGAGCGCGTCATTATCTCCGAGGAACATCTATCTGTCTATCTTCTATTGTATAATATATGTAAAAGTGGATTTATGTTTGTTTGTTTGTTTGTCCGGTATAGACTCCTAAGCCGCCCGACGGATATTTATGAATTTTATAGGGTAAATGTAGTTTAGTACAGGGTTGGTTCCAATCAACGAAGAGTTAGAAACTACTGGATAGATTTCAAAAATTTCCTTTCAGCAATAGGATGCTAAACTATCTTTGAATAACTAAGATTATATTTCAAGCCAACGAGAAGGGGAACCCTAGAACTACTTGATCGATTTCAAAATTTTGTTCAGCTTAAGGATAATAAACTTTTTCTCTCAGTATCATAGACTATATCTCAACAGCCAAATATTCCAACGCGAAGGGAAGAACGAGAACGGTACCCGAGCAAAACGTCGAGCCGGGCAGTTCAGTATTCTATATTCCCACCCTATCTTACAGTGGCGTGGCGTGGATATTTTCAAATGGTAAGTCGAGAAAAATGAATCACCTACACAAATTAATAAGGAATAAATAGAAGGTATACCTTAAATTCCAAACGTGGAATAATGGAAGCCAATTTTTCTATACTTTAAGTCATTTAGGTAAAAATTCACAATGAGCTTAAAGCATAAAAAAGCGGCTTCAAAAGAAGCCTATGTGGAAATGCAAGAAAATAAAATAAAATTTTAAGTAACGTAACTAGTATTAAAAAAAAATAAGAACTTCATTTCATTGGTTTTCCTCTTCTAAAAGGTAATCGGTTAAACAACACTCAACATTTAGCAAAGCGATTCAAATAATTAAATCAAAACAGTTCTCTTCGACGTTAACTTTTCACAATTTTCAGAATTTTTAGTTTTTTTTCACAGTTTTTACAAATGCACGTTACTTAAAATTCATTTTAAACTTGCAAATAATTCAAAACAATGATCAGTAGAACAAAACAAAACAAAACCGAATTCGCCGTACATTACTCGAAGGCGAAAACTGTATTATTTTTTCCAAGCAGACATCGCAGTAAGACGAAAATTATCGTCTTACTTTCTTCAATAAGAGAATGTGTATTGAAAAGGGTAGCACCGCGGTGCACCGGGGTGGAAGTATATCGTAGGAAAGACAGGGACAAACATAAAATATGTTCTGCGCGGCGATTTTAAATGCTTTGTGTATGCTTTGTGTATTGTGTGTGTATCTCGCAAATTTAAAAGTGCTTGAAGAACATTGTGTGTATGGGCAAAGATATGCTGTTGACTGCTTAGTTGTTGTAGACTTATGTTAGGCTGGTTTTTTCAATGAACAAGGTACAAATTTTAAAAGGTAAGACGATAGGAATCGTGTTATATGGACGCAACGCCACTGCTATCTTATCAGGGGAACGGAAATTCACAAAGGACTGGATCGATTTTAAGACTATTTTTTCACCATTACAATGCTGTGTTATCCCCGAGGACCAAGTATCAAAGACTATATTTAAAGTATTGAGAGCAGAAGTGGTGACATAACCCCAAATTATTAGGATTGAGGTATTTGCGAATAAAAGCTTAAAAAAAAGCATTCTACTGCAATGGCCAAAAGTATGACGCACCACTAAAAAATGACCAAAGTTAAAAAAGGAAGTAAGATATAAAGAAACAAAGTGTGCAGAAACTTAAGAAACATATTTTTATATAAGAAAAATTAATTTTTCATTGTTGCCATATTTAATTTTCATAACTTTTGCTGTTTTTGGACATCTAACTGTACGAACAAACTTTTCCCCACTTTCTGTTCAAAAAGATTTTTGACCATCTCTTAGGATGTTGCGCGGTGCTTTTGGATGGTTTGTTTTATAATCCTGGAAATCTGGGTCCGAATTGCCGCATCAATGATCGAGTGAATGAGTGTCATTTTTCTTTCAAAATTCGATTTAAATTGCATATTATCAGTCCGCTGTTCAAGAATGTCAAATTGTGATACTAAAACGCTCGATGTAATGCCAAACTCACATAATTCAGTCAAGTATTACTCGATCACGTGTGCTATAATTCGGCCCCGGTTATACTTAACTTCGGAGAATAGGAACAAAAGTTTCAAGTGCCCAAGGCTGTATTTGTATATGTTTCCCCAAAAAGACAAAAGAGGAAAACAGATTTTTAGATTGCTTCAATACTCCTCAGTAACATGCATTTTATTTCATCTAAAAACTGCGAGCAGAGTCATAGAACCCGGGCGGGTCAACTAGTAGCAATTAATTTGTAATTTAAATAATATTCGTGGAAAATTTCAAGTTAATCGCTTCATAAAATTTTAAAGAACATCTCGCACTACGTATGGCAATATTGCCGTTAGAATCTTCAATAAGTCGATAGAAGCTTTTCATTGAGTTAGTTTAAAAATAAGAATCATACAGATTAACAATACCCCTCAAAATTATCCTTTTATGTCACTGTGGTTGCCACATATGAACCCACAGCATGCTAAACTGACGCGCTCGAGTATTTAAGGGTGGCGATTTTCTACATTTTAAGAAATTCGTTGTGAACTTGCATCACTAGAAAATCGTCACTTTAAGAATCTGTAGGATTCCATTCGATCATCAAAAACAATTGACTTAAAATAGACACGTTGAATGAAATACGGATAAGTCTGCGTTATTTTAGAAGTTGTTACCGGATTCTGATTGCGGTTACGCTAGTAAATTTTCAGCATCAATTCTAAAAACACTAAAAGAGTACTTTTTCGCATCAAGATTGTTGAAAATAAATTCTTAGGTCGTTGATAAGGCAAAGAGATTATAATGAAAAAAAGTTTTTCAAAGGTTTGAAACAAATCTGAATAGTAAAATTTAGTAAAAACATAAAAACAAATTTTAATTTAATTAAGTGAAAATTTTGATATCTCAGAAATTCTTGTGAAATACTGTAATTTTTGAAATTGTTTTTTGAAAGTGTTTTCTGAAGAATATTTCAAGCGAATTCCTTTTTGATTTCGTTTGATTTTACATCAATAAAAGGTAAGTAGAGAGGCGATAATATTTTTCAATTTTACTACAAACATAAATCTTCTTTTTCTCATAAGAAGAAAAAATTAATTAATGAAAAAAAGTACATACTTAAAAAAATGTTTTTAAAATATCAACCGCTGCTTTTAATTACAGTGCTTATCAATCTACCTGTTTGTTAATTTTAAAAATATTTCAGTAATACAGGTGTGGTACTCGTGGCGTAATGGTTAGCATGTCCGCCTGTTCGTGGTTCGAATCCCAACAGAGGCAAAAATGATTTTTCCACGGGTATTGCCTTTAGCGAGGAATTGGCAAGTTCTCCGTTAGTAAATTCATTGCCATGAAAATCTCTTTCACGATTAGCCGTTCGGAACCGGCAAAAAATTGTAGGTCCCCTCCATTCCGTCAGAAGGCATGGTTGTGAGAAATGCGCTAGGCCCTTAGGCTCCTCACCCTGTAGCTCCACCCTATTTATTTATTATATTACATGTAATGAGAACGAAAAGCTCAATATTTAATTTGGCCACGATTATAAGTACACATCTTTGAAATATTTTGTATTATTTATGTAAGTTTCTATATCCTTTAATTTTTGCGAGCACCCAGTATACACAATTTAAAATAGGAATATCTATACAGGGAGGGCGACTAATACACAAAAAAAAATTTCGTTGCCAACACCACGAGACAGCAAAGGAGAAATCCTGTCTAAACGATATAAGAACTTAGAACATAGTGGGGTCGCCTTTAGACGATCCCCGTTTTAGTAGATACAACAGCAACCATCTCAATTTTCAATTCCATTTCCAAAACCTACATTTAAGAAATATAAATAAATAAAATCCCCCCTCGTATAAGGTCGAAGTCAAGACATCCATGAAAGTGGCAAATAGACGACTACGAAATATAGTCAAATATAATAACAGGGCGGAGGCGTTTTATTTTTCATAACCAAAAAAGAGGTTCAAGCTCCAAAGAGGACACAGAGAAAAATTAATCATCCTCATATTTCGGGTGTTACAAATAGTAAACACATTTTAATTATCCCTTAAGTGTCGACCAGAAGAAATTTTCCAAATTTTAAAAAGCAAAAGAAAACACTCGTATCACTTTGTAAACAGTTTTTTAAAAATTAATAACAACCCAGCAATTTTCTCCGTTTAAGAATCCATTAGGTGAACGGGAAAAATTTCATTTTATCCTTTCGCAAAGAGGCGACTAAAATTGCTTCCAATTTCACATCAAAAAGATAAGCATTTATGAGCATTCTTCGTCTTGTTATTCTCGTCTACAAACCGGAAGAGTGCATCTGTATGTCGTCCACCGAAAATAAGATATTTTTTCAATAAAGCAAATAGCGAGCTTTTCGCACAAACATATATCTATATAAACATGTATAGTATCTATCGTACTCTTACCATAAACCCTCCAACAGCATACATTTCCTCGTAAAGACGACATTTTATCGAGTAGAAAAATTAAGAAGCAAGGACGTTGAAATGAAAAAGGAGAAGCAAAAGCAAGACACTCTCGGGTAATAGTCGAGTGTTTGTATTGTATTTGAAGATATTTTTTTTTTCTACTTTGGAAGAGAGACGAAAAAAATGCTCCAATGAAAAGTCATGCGGAAAATTGGCTTTCTCTAGGAATATAGACTTTAATCATTCGTATTTCTGCTACGATGGGGTATGAGGAGTTGAGTGTAAATCTGACTCATCCTTGTTTAGAGATATGAAATAACCCTTTTATCTTCTTCCGAACACAAGCACAAGAGTTTTGGGTGTTGGGGAGTTTTTCTTTTGTTTTTTGCTTTCTGTTCTATTTTAGCGACTCCGTCGCGCGCCATTTTCGAAGTCATTTGTGATGTGCAGCAAAAGTGGCTATCGATAACAGTTTCAAGGAACGACATGGAGTGTAGCAAGCACCAGTGACGATGAAAATTGAGTTCGATTTATTGGAATATCAGCTTTGTTTTTTCGCCATTAACTGAACACAACCGAGCGAATGATGTTAGGATATTTATAGATACAATTTTCGGTTTCGAAGGAAAAATGTGTGTTCCAGAGATCGGTTGGTAAATGGCCTTATCGCTATTGGCAACTACTGATTGGCCAATCGGAAGAAATGATATCGTTAAAATGACACTTGATTTGCGGACGAGGGTTTAGAGGTATACTGATAGTGGTTTTTGGGGGTTTCAATTCTTTTTTTTTTTTTTTCTTAAACAAAATTTCGTTATTCTTACAGTTTGTGGGTATCCGAAGATGGGATGATATTTGCTGCTGGGATTAGAGATGCTTACCTGAAAGGAAAGAAAAGGCAAATATTTGCTTAGAAATGTATACAAATTTAGGGTGAAAAAGCATTGATACATAAATGGGGTTCTTTTAAAATAAAACGATTGAAAACAGGGATAACGAGCAACTCACTTTTGTCTAACATTTTGGGGTTAAAAATCAATACAAACTTCAGAATAAGGTAGGAAGGCATAGAACAGAAAATGAATTCAAAGTCCAATATTGACAGCCGAGCTTGGAGTTTGAACAAAGATTATCCTTAAAATAATCAGTATTGAGTCTCATAACAAAGAAAACGATTATTAGGAAAAGTCACAAAGAAATCTGAAGTTGATCCTTCGTTAAAATAAATAGCGATAACAAAAGCTGTTACATAATTCAAAATGGGTTTGCTTGATACGGAGACGGGAATAAAAATCATTAAAAATGTTTCATTGTGAAAAGAACCGATATACAATAAATTTACCATCAATTTTCGTTTAATCTTTTGGTCGGTGGAAAATAAAAGAAGAAGATGGAGAAGAACGATTTCTTGTTTGAAATTGACTCGACGGTTTTGATTTATCGTTTTCGTTAACAAAGATTTTGAACAAAACAAACGTTTTTCGAGAAAAACGCATTATTATTAAAAAACCGGGCAAGAGCAGGTCGAATCATCCCATCGGTGCACTAGACCGATGGGATGAGATACAAACTTGTATCAATAGAAACGTTCCAGTCATATGCATAAACTTTTCCATCCACTTCGTACCAAAGCCGACTCCGACACAAAGAATCAAAATATTTTGGGACACGCCGAGAATTCGGTGGAACGCAAAAACCAACGAGGTTTAGTCCAGTCAAACAGCTAGAGTTAGAGAGATTGAGCTAATAACGCTTGAAGCGCGTTGAAATTTAAAGCTAGGAATTTTTTCAACACAGATGTCGAAAACATCAAACATGATCACGACTGCAACTTGGCTGGAAGCGTCAGTAAATAGATAAAAAGTCTTAACTAATACGACTGAAACACTTTTACGTTCTGCTAACCTAACGTTTTATGACTACTGATATGCTGTTGGAAAGGTATTTTGAAAACGTTGTGCACATTAAAATTTTCAAAAATAAAATTCTCCAAATTGACGGAGCTACAAAACTGAAGAGAGCAAAAAGTAGCATGAAGCTAGTTATTTAAACACAGATCAATGTAAAAAAATATCTAAGCTTCTAGTACCACCTTGACAAAAAGACATATCTATTACAAAATGTTCGCTTTCGTGGTTAAATGTTGTATTCGCTTCACAATCGAAGGATTCATAGCTCATAGTTGAAAAAGGTCCTTTGGATCTATACGGCTGTGATAAGAACAATCATCTCCTATGTGTCAGTTGTGTGGTGGAATAAGCTCTCTCGTAAATACGTTATTGCCTCGATCGCCAAATTTCAAAGAATAATATTCTTTGATTGTCCTGGGGCCTTCCCTAGCACTCCAGTGGCTGATCTCGAAGCAATGTTCATCTCAAATCCTACATCGATTGCACACTCAAAACAACTTCTCGTTGAAAAGGATTTGGTCTCTGGCACAACTCGTACTTGAACTTTGAGGAACTCGCAAGAAGCATATTTTTTGACTCACGTTTAATGGATATGCCGTCCGACACTATGATCCCAAGGCTCAAAATGCATCGAAAATACAGTCAACTTTCCTTCGGTTCAGGACTGGTCCACTTTAGAATCTGATCCAGGAAAGGATTGCTATCGAATCTTCACTGATGGTTCCAAAACCGATGATTGTGGAGACCGATGACATACGAATGCACGCCTCTTGAGGCAAATACGCGTCCGTCTTTGAAGCGGAGACGTATGATATTCAAATGGCTATAAGCTACGTTACGAAGAATGGCTGCATGGGGAGAATTGCTTGTGTTTGGGCTTAGGTCCCTACTCAACCCTCTCACTACTTCGAAAGTGATCCAGAAACGCAAGAGCTCTCTAAATCTCATTTGTGTTCCAGGCCATTACGGCATAACTGGAAATGAGATCGCTGATGAACTTGCAAGGGAAGAATCTATCATCTCATTCAGATGAATGAGATGATAGATGGAATGCCTCCATTGGATGCAGACACCAGACAGACTAAACGTATTCTCACAAACGTTAATAAGAAAACTGCAACACTTTTGTTATTTCATAGCAGAAAAGAATGTTGAAAGCTTATTGGCATTGCCACGGAGCACTTCTCTATACCACCCCCGTGAATCCAGTGACAGGGATGACGACACCGCGGAGCACTTCCTTTGTAAATGTCCTGCATTTTCTGGTACCTATTAGGTTACAGATACTCGGCGCAGACATGGTAAGAGCTGGTAACTTGGGCTCCTTATCAATGCAACTTCATCAGCTTTTCTCCGAATATTTGGAAAGATATAACATAAGAAGGTTGTTATCGGTTAGTACCATGGACCGGTATTTAAGCCTGATAATCGAAAAAAGCCTAGTTTCAGAAACGTGCCCGTGGAGTAATGGGTAAAAGGTCTGCCTTTGACCATCTCTACCTGTCACTTGGGAGGTTAAATTCACTGGAAGAATCTATTCCAAACCGGGAGTTTTTTGCAAATTGTCGCAGTAGAGAACACAACTTTTAGGTACCACTAAAATGATGTTGTAAGCTTCTAAAAAACAATTTGTCTTCACATAGCAAACTAGACCAAAAGCTATTATTTTAACAAACTTGCTCCTAACTTAGATCATGAACTTTGACTCATGAAATTCTAGAAAATATTTCACTGCTTCTTCTTTACAGGCTGATGAAAGAACTTTGTACTCATAATTGCTTTGGTATTTAACCTGAAACCGCTACTTTTTTGTTAGCCAATGTCATGCCACATCGTTAAGATTTTTTTATATTTTTATAAATTGTTATGAAATGCTAGTAGCTTCTTCGTATTCATAGCCATTACTTTTAACAACGGTGTGCTTGGAGAAAAAGTGTTCTTTTGGCATTTTTATGACCTTGTTACTTCACTTCCCGGGCCACTTAAAAGTGACTATGTTAGGGCAATAAAAAAAAAGTTACGACTCTTGCTACTGCACAGTATTTATGAGTTTTCTTTATATGATTTCATTAAGCTGGTTTAGTAGAGCCTCTATAGGGTGTGAAAATAAGGCACTTACCAATAAAAAATATCAACTGCATGTTAAACGAAAGCAATTTAATAAACGAAAAGATTTGAATTTGCACCAAACTGGATAATGGTTTCTTCCTTTATGATTGAGTTATTAATTCTTTGGACAGCCGGATATTATCTCCCACTTTTATACCTTTTTTTTGGCAACAGATAAAATAAAACAACGATGGGAGCATTTAAACAACAAAACATGACATTTTTATTACTTGCTGGGAACAGTTACTTTTAATTGTCCCATGAAATGTGGTCAAAAAGAACTCCTCAGTTATTTGGAAAAGTAAAAATAAATTTCAAACCTTGGAAATAAGGCGAATGTCAAGAAAAATATTTTATGAATTGACATTAATTGTTTTAGAGACTTTTCTTTGAGCCGACGCTTCAACGGTGCCTATACCACTGTGTATTAAAAGGCTCATAGTATCCTTTTAATATACAGAAGACCATCTTTAATAACTACTTTTTCAAAACCTCATTAAGTTCAGTGCATTGAAACACTGGAGACTGGACCCAACACAAATCCCCGGATTATGTAAAAGTCAACTTCATCTCTAATCGGATTATTCAAAAAAGCACTACCACACTATCTACCTCCTACAGTCTCTCTACCTTCTGACTGTTTATTTTCTGCAACAGTGATTACTCAACTAATTGAAGTCAATAGACAAACACAAAGTAGATACATATGAACATTCATAGAACGAGTATACATAACTATTCATTTTTACTCATGCTGTCCATAAATTGGCAATTACATCCAAAAACTCACTCTTCTCATGCCTATATATGTATGCCACCATGTTCCGCTGTTTGATAGTTGACCAGTAACAATTGAAGTCAATTTATATTCATTTGATGATATAGAAAAGCATATACTCGAAACACATACGGGACAGAAAGAGTGAGTGCCAAGTTCTAATGGCATATTAAATTTTCTATTTCCCTGACCCGTGTTTTCACACATGGAGCAAACGTATCAATTTGAGATAAAAGATCATTTACATAAGCCGAGTAGATAGTGTTACATTAGGACGCCACATCAACAAATTCAGCAGTCAGTCATAACGATCTAATAAAAAAAATTTAATTTTATGAGGACCACACACCCGCACAACACACTTTTCCCAAAAACAAACCTTAGATGAAATCTCTATGGCACTTAGCTCAATGGGCTTCAAGTGTTTTTGCTCCTGTAATAAGGATAATCATTACTTTTGGCAATTTGCATCTAAATGGGACGCATATACGTTCCTGGAAGAAATGTCATCAACATCCCAGTTGAAACGGGACGTTCTTCCCTCGTCCTCCCGTGCGCTACGCCGCCGCGTCGGCGTTCGACTTTTGTAGCTCGTTAAAATCCCATAAACGCTCGTGGGATGGATGTGGGATTAACTCACCGTGGAAATTACATTTTTGAAGTTGCACAAAGTGTTTGCTGGAGCGTTCGTGGTTTGCGGTGACAACCATGGTATTCGTGCCGGATCTTCATTAAAGCTTTCAAAGGAACAACGGTTACCAAAAAAAAAAAAAAAACACACACACACAAACAAGGATAGAGAATGTGCCTTTGGCGCGCATATGAAAGCAAAATGTAACAATAACGGAATAGAGAATAAAAAAAGATATTAGCATTCCGAGGTTTGAACGTACGGCGGCGATACGAATTCCTCATGGAGATAGGTAACTATGACAAACTGAACGGATGCTTCTTTATGGAAGCGCGAGGTTTATGTCAAGCAGTTCTTTTTTTAAAAGCTTTGAAATTAGAGAAACTGTGTTGTTGTCATGACTGTTTTCTCGATTACAAAGCAGCAGAGGCAAGCTTTCTTTAATACAGTTTTAAAAATAATGTCAAAAAAAAAAAAAAAAATAGAGCGAGAGAGAGAAATATGTATTCAAAAATGTAACATGCAAATCATTGAAGGCAGTGAAATTTGATTTCTTTATTCTCAAAACAAAAAAAGCAATTTATCTGTTCTGCGAGGATCTGCTTAAAGATCTCCACTTGCCAAACATCGCTAGAAGGACAATCATAGTTAGCATTTTTACTGTGTTTTTGTTTGTATTTAAAACTTGCTCTTGAAAACAGAGTAGGCACTGGGCAAGTCAATTTCAAGTATTGAAGGTGAAAGAAAAGATTTCTGAGAATATCGATCTAAGTTATTACGGAGTTTCCAAGTAATTTACAAAAACTGGATGTATTCAATTAGTGGTGCCCGTAGCGTAATGGTTAGCGCTTCTGCCTGCAAAAAAATTGTTTTTCGTGAGGAGTTGGCAAGTCCTCCGATACTAAGAGCTTTTTGCATTGTAAAGCGCTTTCTCGATAAGCAGTTTGGAACTGGCAGAAAATTGCAAGCATGATTGTAAGAAATGCGCTAGGCCCGGTGTTCTCGCTCTGTTGAAATGGGTTAAGCCCCGACAAGCAACTAAAGAAACTGGCAAGTGTTTTGAATTCGATGAGACCAAAAATTTATTGACAAATAAGGGAACAATGACATTGGGTGCAAACTAAGTTTCGTGTTGAAGTGCTCATTATTCCAGTCACCAAACTAGGTATTCATTTTGTCATCAAAGGCCAAACACTCAAATAAGAATGCAGTACTTATCAGAGATCAAAATGAGTATGTTCAAATCAGTTCAAACACATCCAAAATTTCTCTACTATCGCTCAGACTTGATCATTTTCCACCCGTATTCACAAGCAAATAGCTCGCAAGCATATTTACTCACAAGCTAAAATGCTTCTGAACAAACTAAATCAGTAAGGATGCTCACAAGTCATTTTTTCTGTATTGCACTCACAAGCAAATGACTTGCAAGCAGATTGACTTGTTTGAACTTACTTGAATATATTCAAATACTCATGAGCACGCAAAATGATCACAAGCAGGCAGTGTGTTCACAAGCAGGTAGCGTGCTTACAAGCAGGCAGTGTGTTCATCAGAAAGCAATGCGTTGATCATTTATACCTAAACAAAAAAAAAAAGGCATACAAAGGCTTATAAAGGCGTAAACTACCCTTTTTGGTATGATCACATTGCTTGCTTATGAATACACTTCTTATTCACAAACACACTGCTTGTTTATTCACAAGCACTTTGCTCACAAGCAGTTTAACTCAATGTTATTCAAACTCATTTTGACTTGCAAGCGAGTCTACTTGTTTGGTTCGTTTGAAAATAGGGGTTGTTCAGAGTTGCTTGGTTCACAAATAAGATTTCTCAAATTTACTTGCTTGTGGGTTGACTCAGTTTGTTCAAACTTGTTTTTTTCAAGTAAATACTCATTGTTCACAAGCAGACTTAGTTCATTTTAATCCCTGGTAGGTACTTATTGAGTTTACGACTGATTGATACTTAAACATTAACTTTTCTTTTTTATGTGCAACTCCTATACTTTACCAATTTGTGACCAAAAAACTATTCACACAAAAGAAGAAAATTGGAAGGCTAAAATTTTTTTGGGTATCTATATAAATTTTTTTATTGTTATTCAAATAAACCATTTTAACGGGAAGTTTAGATTTCTACAAAAAGTTCCCTTCAAATTTATCGAACACTTTGATTTGTTCGCGAGATATACTGAAAAAACTGATAAGGGTGTATTTTCACTCTATCTGTCTCTGATTTCTACCCCCTGATCCAATAGCACTTCGTGGTTTTTATCTTTAACTAGACCATTTCAAGAATGCTGCAATTAATAGTGTAATCGGTTACTTGGAACTTCAAAAATATGATGGCTTGGGGATAAGAAATAAGGTGTTGTGTTGGAATTTTCCTGGTGTTGTATTGTAGGAATGAGAAATGATTTATCTTAAGCCATATATGGAGATGCAGATACAAAGTCATGTGAATATCGATACACATATTGATAAAGCAAGGAACGTAGTAACATCTTTTTACACGAACCTTAAGGTGATTCGTGTTATATTATTTTTGCAGCGGAAACACCCTCTTCGAAACAAATCCAGAGTTAAAACTTTCTATACACAGCTTATCTTTCTCATTTCCATAAAATCGAAATCTTTCACTATTTTATTAAACTGACTATACTCTACGTATATAGAAAAAGATTATACTATGCACTTCCTGTCTCCAGTATGTTCCGACCAAAAACATATGCATGCAGAAACATTACGTTAAAAGCCAGTAAAAAGGTTTCACCCATTTTCGTTTTACGTATAAATAGAAAAATTTCTTCACAAACTCGCATTCACGTCAACATTTTTGAATACACTCAATTTTTTGGTTTGCAAAAATAAAAATTAATTGCGGTTTTTTAGAACTAGTCACGAAAAATAATCGCAGCTCGATGGAACCTCGATTCTGCACAGTTTGCTTTGATAATAAAGTTGTCAGTTTGCATTGGTTCTATACCTCCGCTCTGTTTAAGATGCCCGAAAGAAAATGGAGTTTAAGCTTTAAAAAAAAGTTGTACTTATATTAAATATTATTTTACAGGTAGCGCTCTTAGTATTTATCGATTCCTCATTTAATTAAAGTAACTTCCTTACTACACCTACTGGCATATCCATGTGACAGCTCTTTGTACTGAAACCCAACCTACCGACTGGATGCTTCCGATGCAAATCACCCTATACAAAATTTGCTGTCACTCTATCTCCTTCTCAGTTTGCTTCAATATTCATTGCAATTTGAGACATCTGACCCTGAACAAGATTTCCAAAATTGTCTGATTTTATACAAAGGAATTTGAAATTCCTACTCGCAGGGACAAACTATATATATATCATATCTTTTTATGAGTTCTTTCGAAATAACATAAGTGGCTCCCATGTTCCATTCTGTTGCATGTCTAATACACCCATTGAACAGAAAAAAGGTATGTCTTACATTCTTGCGATTCCCCAATTTACCAATTAATGAACCTCTCGAAGATACGACACACCCAAAATCTAAAGATACACAAATCCATAAAATTAATGGACTGACCCTTTCATTATGATTTGTTTGAGTACCTTTAAATTGGGTGGAAGAGGTCAAGATAATAATTTTTGATTGCTTCATAGACTTACATGGCTCATTATATTAAAGTAACCTTCGCATTTAACCCCAGTTTTTTTTCAAATTCAATTTTATGCTTGAGTACTCATGAGTGACTCTTTACCCCAAAAATAAAAAATACAAGAAAAAAAATTCACAACCAAAATCTCCAACCCAATGCTGCATCAACCAATTAGTCCAAGTAGCAGAAATGTTTTACCTAATTCAATGCATATGAACCTATCCGATTCCACCATAAAACTAATAATAATGAATTCAAAATGGGGTCAGCATAATATTCATATCAATTTTCCCCTATTCGAATCGCTGATGCTATATATTTCATATCAGCCTTCGACCAAAAACAGATTATGAGGTAACTTTGTATGGGACCCAGAAAATTCTATATACGTGTTACCTTTGCTGCCTATTGTGACTGCCATTCTGTGGTAAAAAAAAGTGAAATAAAAAATATGAACCGAACAGCACATATAATTGCCAATAAATTGTTACTAAAAAATGTGAAAAAGAAGTACAAAACAGGATGCCACCGCCGCGCCGCCAACTACCACCATGACACCACTTGGTCGTTTAATAAATCGTTTAAATCTTCCCTCAGGGAGGGAAAGTAACACACACATATTTTGCGTGCTTTATTCCCTATCTCGTTGTTGAATAAATACATTCCTGCACCACAATTGCCATTATGTCACAAAATCAGCGTAAATTGGGTGATTTATGTTAAATTAAATTGCGTACACACAGATACGCGTTTTTTTTCTTTCTTTTTTTTTACTTACTGTCTGTGCGTGTTGCTATACGAACGTTCACCAAAAAAAGGACGATTTTGTATAAAATTAAATAGATCGCAATCATCGTCATCGCATTCATGTGAGGATTTACATTTTAAATTTTTCCACAAGGATACAAATTCTTTTCAAATTGGATATAGATTCACGATGTCACGGTTTGGCGGATACACAAAGCTAAACCAACACACACTAACACATTGAAGATATAAAATAACAAAATTTTGTTTATCTTCGAACCCAAATATTTTCTCAAAGAAACCAAAAATCTTCTTTGCCCTTAAAATATAAGAACCACTTTGTTATATATTTAATTAACTTGATTTTCTCTTCTTCTTGTTTAGAACGAATACAAAAATAGGAGCAGGGGGTGGTATGTTTCGAACAAATGAATTGCGGATTTATTTTTCGGGTGGCAATTTCGACAATGGCAATGGAAGACACATCAACGATGAATCGGTATTTTATTTAAATGAAGGTTTTGCTGTAAGGTTATTTTCTATTCTAAAATAATACAGCTACGCAATGAGTTTCGTTACACAAAATGATTTGTCGTTGTGCTATAGTGGGTGGTGATGAAAAAAATAGAAATAAGAGCCTTAGTTTATGGGAAACTCCGATCAAAGGTTATCCTGAAAACATAACGTTTGTGCGCAAAATTTTAGATGGGAATTTTAAATTTACTGGAAGGTTACTCATATGGTTGAACATACCACACACGTGTGTGTGTATGAATACCCAAAATTGTCATAAAAATTGAGGAAAGCCACATCGCGATAGCTTCTACGATATGACGGTAGTTGAGGAAGTTTAAATTTATGTTTTCTTTTAAAGCCAAGTTCACAATCAGACTTATAAATCGTAGCTTTTTAAAAGATGGTGATAAAAAGTTATTTTTTTCGAATAACTAATCAATAAAAAAAGCGCTTGTTTATATTCTTATTCAATTGTTTTTCACTTAAGATCAAAGGTGAGTGTGCTCAAAGGCTGATTGAAGTCGAATTGTTTAGCCTAATCAGCCAGTCTTCTCAGAGTCCTATGTCGAGAATCCACTTCGAAGGACAGGACAGAGGAGTTCTTGGGAAGTTTCCCTAAGTGGATACAATAGATACTTTTAATTCTAGCTGACCACCTTCGGAGTATTGGTTTTAACCTGAAGGGGATCCAATGTCTGACGTGCACATCACGGAGAAGAATTAATAACGATTCAAATCTGATTGGAATTGACACTACTTTCACTGTTTTCAATGCGCTGAAAGCTGTTTTCAATGCGTTGAAATCAGCCTGGATAATCATAATCAGCTAAGTCTTCTATCTTCTAAAGTATTCGTGAGGAGGGAAGTTGACACGAAGACATGGAACAATTAATCCGAATATTCGATAACAATGATTATCACCTTTTCTTCATGAAAATCAGGCACAAAGAAGTGAAGAGAATTATGTATTGATTTAGAAAATAAAGGATCAAGAGAAAAAAGATCATGTCAGGGTGGCCAACCTCGAAATCAGACCTGCAGAGTCCAGTAGGGGAACGAAATGGCAGAAAGCCGACTATTGGAGACGGTCTAAAGTCGAAAATGACAGGAGGTGATGAATAGTAGAAGATTGGGTTGGTGACTGGGTTATTACAGTTCAGAACCCTTACCAGGGCCGTTTGAAGCGCTGAAATTTCAAATTTCAGGCAGCTTTTCAGTGAGGAGTTAGAGATGTCACCCAGTTCGTCGAAGAAGTATTCTCCAAAGGCTTTTTCCTAGTGTAGGCCAAGCTTTAAGGCACTCTTAAAGGAAGTGGAATGATCCTTCCTCTGCCTCTTCGCCTTGGCATACTCTTCATAAGTCGGAGGTGTTAATACATATTCTAATCATGTGGGTACCCAATTATGAGTTGTGACTTGTGACCCGTGAGAATGCGAATCAACAGAGAGAGTCGAAATCTGCGGAACTGAGTAGAAATTCTTTTTTTTTTGTTCTTGGAAGTATCCGGTAGTAGGTTTCTGGAAACCCGGCATGTTTCTAAATATGGACACTTGTCACTGGCTTTTTTTAGAAAAATTTGTTGGATTCTTTTTTTCCTAACTGTAGTGGCCTTTAAACCGAGGTGTTTGTTTGACTGGATTCGAGTGCAGACCCCATTTTGGCCAGCTTGTCCGCCATCTCATTACCGGTTATGCCACAGTGTCTTGGATCCCAAATCAAAATTATAGTGTTCATTGAGTTGAGCAGTCTACGACAGCTTTCTACTTATTTGGATTTTGTGACAATAGATGAGATAGCTTTGATGTCCACCTAGCTGTCTGTAAAGATATCAATATTTTTGCTGCCAGATGTTTACGTGCTTAACAAACTGCAAGTAATTCAGACCTGCAAAAGTTTGAAAACTTTATTGATCTAACTTATATAGAAGGGCAATCTGAGAAGATGCACGACCCTACCGCACCCCATCAATCTCAACGTTTCTAGCCAAATCAGCCTTTCGTTATTAAGGAATAACATTCAAATTATGTCAACGACTGTTCTAATCCTCTTTAAAGATTTTCATTGTAACATTTGAAAACAATTGCATATATTCGCATTCATATCTTAAAACTTCCGAGAACTTCGGGTAATTCGTAAACACAAAAAGTAAATAGTAGGGGGGGGGGGGGGGGGGGGGGGGGTTAAAAAAGAGCAGCTTGTTGTAAACGCAATGAGTATATAAATACTTGTGTGGTTTGTCTTTTGCCTGGAGCTTTTCGCACCTAATCAACTACAAAAAGCAAAATATCTAATGAAGATTATTCTCTTTTTAAAACCTATTCAACTATCATCATGGTACCTACTGGTGAGGTAAAAGCGGTCGGTCAATACAAGATGGTGTTTCAGTTTTTGTTCTGCTCAATGGCTTAAGGCTATTTCTAATCATTATGGAAATACCTCAGTTATACATCCATCTACTTAATTTATGCTCTTTCTCAGTTTTGAATTACCACTGCAATTCAAAAAAAAAAAAGACGTTTGCTGCATACAAAACTAAAGCCTTTTGCCTAAAAAAAATAAATTAAGTCACAACTTCCAGTTTAAAAATGTTTCTTTAGGACATGCAAATTCACGAAGGATCTAGTTGAAGCATCTTTCCATAAGTGTACAAAACGAAATTTGTTTTTTAAGTTTTTCTTTTCTGGAGCAGTGAAAACATGACATGATGCACGAGAACAAACAGATATGAGATTTCCCACTCAAATTATTTATTCTCCATCTTTGCTACAGCATCTTTTTGCAACAAGACTCAACACTTTTCGGCATAACAACTATCCTTGAAAGTTTCAAGCTGTCAGCTTAATTCAGGACACTTTCTGAACTTGACCCATAAAATGCAAAGTTTTTTCGGTTTCATGCTGGTTTTCATAAAACTTTTTCCGCTCCGATGCGAGTTGTGTTGGATAAAAATGAATAAAAGGTCCCCACAAATTCTGACAGAAGGTTTTAAATCTCGTAAAAGCACGTGAATAGAACACATAAAATAATTAACCTCAGCCAGGGAGACATTTGTTTTTGTGAATAAAAAAATGTAAAACATTTCCGTTTTTTTCCCTTTGTTTATGCATACAACGCTGTTTGAATAATGTAGCGTTTTGTTGAGACTCTGAAGTCCCAGCGGCACTTGAGAGTTCTCAAAACTCAGAGTATGGTATAAGGAGAGTGAAACTGAAACACAGGGTGTAATGTTATGTGTTTTCATATGATGATATTTAGCTTACAAATTTAAAAATAATGAATTATGAATGGAGAATATAAAACGTTTTACACTTAGTCCAACGCAAATAAAGGTGAAACTTTGAAACAGAAGAAAAGTCTCACAGGAGCTTTTGTGACAAGTTAATCAGTTACTATCAATTTCACTAGGAGGCCTTTACCTTTTTGTTTTGGTTGAAGATGCTAGATATCACAAAGTTTTAAAAAACTTCAAAGGAATATGTGTTTTCTAGGAGAAAAGAAAATGAGACACCGAATTAAAGGCAACTGTGATTGCTGAAGAGCATGAAACTAACGTAACTGTTTTTAGAAATCTTTTTCGTTCTAAATAACCGTTTGGCAGAACTGGCTATGGAATAATTTGACTACTCTGTTAAAAAATCCTATTTTTTTTTTTTAGAGAGAGATTCCATTTAAAATCAAAGCTTTTTATGCAGTCTGTTAACCCAAGCGTGAATATTCCTATCAAAGAGACCTAAGAATACACCACCCTGTATAACGTTCATATGAGTTAATATATTCCAGGTGGAAATATAAAAAAGCAGAACATTTCTGCATCACAGTCCCCACATTGACGTATAAGAGTCTCTCTACACTCGCCACTCACCCTACCATCGGTGAGGGTGTATAAAACATGAATAATTTACAAGATATGTAAATTGTGTACACCCCATGGCTCCTCGTAACGGCACACAAAATATACAAAAAAAAAAAAAAGGACACATACCTAAGGGAGAGTTGAAAAACCAGAAACTCACAAGGGAAGGCAGCCAAGCACACTTCTAAGGGATGACAGTTAGCACCACCTTGTCATCTTGTTTTCTATGTGGCAATGAGAGGAGTACTTCTATTTCAACTGCTGAGCTGGAAATTTATTTTATTTCGTTTTTAGCAAAACGTGTGTACCAGCCTACGCCTATGCACGCCCGCTCTACATCTCACCTCTACTCATCAGACTCTATACATATATTTGCAGGCGGTGGGCGTTAATCCATCCATGCACACCAATGTGTATTCGTATGTATGATTATTATTACTTTTGATGCGGGTCTTGACGTTAGGGCGAAATTTTCGAGTTTATATCCATTTATGCGAAATTTACTACCCTTGAGATATATTGAGTGTTGCGATCACAACGACGATAAAAGTTTTGCCAAGTAACTCTAATTCCAACCCTTGTCGGTTTGTTTTGTAATTACGAATGTTTCAGCCCGTGGGTAAAGCGTAAATAGCAATCGGTTTTACCCTCGATATGAGGGTGAAATTAAACGTCTCGAAACCTGTGTCGTTATAGATAAGCTGGTTCTTGACTTCTATATCAGAACTTCTATTAAAAAAAAAACACCCTTGATGATGTTATCCCAGCGCAGCGGTTGGCATAACAGTCACGGATAAAGAAAACAAAACTACTCTTTACATTAAGCTAAAGTAAAACTACACAATGAAATGCATTTTTCATTGGAAGCATTTTCTTCAAGGCAGTGTTTGATGGCGTTGGCAAAAATAAGGGTGGGAAAGGGTGGCATGAACATCGAAAGCACAAACAATGCGACTTTTTGTGACTCAAAATAGGTGCGCACACTAAAAAGAAAAGTAATTATATTCTAGAGAAGAACAACTATTTACAATTTCTTGCAGTTTTGGTTTTTCCAGGAAAAGATTCCATTTTTATTTGTAAACTTTCATCTCTCAAAGATTTCGAAATGGTGATTTATTTCGGATTTGTTCGTTTGGTTGGTTCGTGAAGTAAGCTTGATTCTCAACTTCGTAACAATAACAGCTTCTTAGAAGCAAAGTGACAGGAGAAAAGTGTATTTCATTTTTGTTGGTCTGAAGTTTGATACACAAAACAAGATTAGAAAATGTTTTTGAAGTGAGCTTTTAGTGAAAACTGACGCAAAGAAATTGCATTTCCAAAACAGAAACATGCTCAAAATGAATTTTTCATTCTCATGAAGTGCCTATTCTCCGAAAAATGTAATACACAGCGAGTAAAAGCTACCGTTTAAGTTGAATTTCAATAGTTTAATAGACTGCTTTGTTGATTGAATGCACTGGTCGAAAGAAGTCCAAAGATCTGCCTCAAAAGACACTACAAGAATGGTGTTCGTAAGTAGTTTGATACAAGCGCGAGTTTGCAGTTAGAAAAACAAATGTGACAAGGATGAAGGATGAGAGTTGAAAGTAACTATGATATAAGACTCTCTTTTTTAAACATGTCACTTGTTTACAGAAAGCCATTTTACTATGGTACCAGTAGTTTTTATATACCCACTAAGTTGTGCAACGCCATTCGTTAATAATCTATAAATACCAACAGTATATGAAGTGTTATACCTATGTAAATATCTGAGAAAGTATTTACATATATATTTTTTTCCTAAAACAGAAATACGTCAATTTTCGTTCGAATCCATAAAGGATACGTCATTCCTGAGTACTATTTTCACAAAAATGGCTCAGCGGTGGGTATGATTTTGGGACAGGATTTTGAAGAAAATTTTAAATTTCTTTTTAGAAACATATATAACAAATGTATTGAATTTTAATTAGATCTGCATAATGACACTTTCAAGTTATTACACGGACTTTGACTGTGTTGATGATCTAATTGGACATCGTTAACAGCTTTGTGCGGAGGTCATATTATATATCAATCAAAATATGCAACCAATTCCCTATTATTTTAAAACTACAATCGGTTCGCTTTTGTTTTAAAATGTCAGTTACCTTTTTAGAAGAGCTCTCAATGAAAAGAATGTTAGAGAAAAAAATGGGCACGACTGGGTCGCACGAACTTGCGATTGTGTGCTAAGTACAATATCAAAATCTTACGGCTGAGTAGAACGTTTATGTATTCGCTACAAATAAAATATATTTGGTGGTGCAGGGTTGCAATTTTATAATGAAAATTGAATTAAACGACGCAAAATGTTGAATTATTTTATTATAAATTTATTATTTCAAGCGAAAATCTAAAAACGCCACTTCTTCCAGTTACTAATACATACGAGTACTTATAAACGTTGAAAGTTTAGCTAAAATCGTTGGAGCCGTTTTTTTTATTTTTTATTTTTTTTTTTAAATAAAGCTTTTTAAAAGTAAGACATGCAAGTTTTAAGACCTTGCCAGAAGATATTTTGACAAAAAATTTTAAATAAGTCAGCAATATCGTTTTGAAAATATTCAAAAAAATCTGAATTTTTTTTCAATTTATAAAAATTTCAAAAATTTAAATTCTTTAACCCTTAAACCCTACCCTGGGGTCCAGCGCCATTGCAAACATACATTTTCTTGAATTTTTTAAAAACTAAGCAACTCACACCAGTGCCACCCGTGGAATTCTAATATTATCGCAGCAGACGTCTAAAAATCTGTCATTTATTAATTTTCGAGTGGTGCAGTTGAAAATATTTGAGCTTCAGGGTCCCATAGACCCCAGGGTAGTGATAGTTAAAGTTTTTGAACAGTTTGACAGTGTTTCAAGACGAGCGAAACGATGGCCATTGGCTATGTTTTATGGGATCTTAAATATTGTTGGTGTGAATTCGTATGTCCTCCTCAAAATAGCGTCCAATAAAACTCAAATAAGTCGAAATTTCATAAAAAACTTAGCCTTGGAACTCATTAAACCCCAAATGGAGGAGAGGCTTACTTGGCCAACTTTGCCATCCAATCTCCAGGTCCTCATTGGAAATATTTAAAAAAAAGAAGCGACCTGTGGCTGAGTCAACATCTTCAGTCATTACAAAAAATAGATGTGCCGTGTGTCCACGAGACAAAGACCGCAAGACCAAAACACGATGCAGCAGTTGCCGAAATCCACTTTAGGCGAACATAGCCGCTCAGTGTGTCATAATTGTCTTGATGTAAGCTTTTAAAACATTTTTCATATTTAAGCATTCCTATCTTTTATGTTAGTAAATAAAATTTTTGATTAAATTGTTTTTTTTATTAAATTGGGGCAAAAACTTTTTGGGGTCCCTAAGACCCTAGGGTAGCAATAGTGTTTCTCCCGGAATGGGTAGGGCTTAAGGGTTAAATGTTGATATGCAATCTATCTAAAACAACTTAGAACTTCTAAAATACAAAATTTCGTCAACATTGTATATGCCATTAACGAGAAAGTCGGTTTTGAAAAAACGGTGTTATGGGAGGTACCGTTTAGACTTTTTATAAATTTTTTTCTTACATCATAAGAAAGACAACCTAAAATTAATCCTTCGCACAAAATTTAATGGAAATCGTTGGAGCCGTCTGTCTTCGAGAAAAATAAGTATGTATTATCACATCGGTTGTATGGCAGGTACCGTATTGGGTCTCAAAACCTAGAAACCCAATTGAAAAAACCCCTGTGTAGGCTGACCCACATACCTTAACTGCAAATTTTGAAGAAAATCGATCAAGCGGTTGAGGACATACGGATACAGAGACATACAGACAGACACAGACAGACAGACAGAATTGTAGGACCCACTTTGTTCGTATTCACTATCATCGTAATGTCATGTTTAATTGTTATCTCAAATTTTTTTTTCTGCACGATTCTAAAACATGCCTTATAGTACCTATAATCGCAAGTAAAAAAAATACGTCGCCCGAGTTACAATATCTTTGAAAAAATTTAAATAAAAATTAAATTAGGAACATCGCCACAAGCATCAAGGCTGTGTCAAGTTTTCGGATGGGCTGATATCCCGGGATTGGGGTTGTCGACTAAGTATGCCCTACTTCACCCACTACTTCCAAAAACATTGTAACTATTACTACAACAACAACCATAATTCAACTACAACTATTTACAAATACACCTGCAGCTTTAATTTCAACAACAACTATAACTACAGTTTCAACTTCTACTCTCGTATTAGCGGAGACAGATAAACATTTGCAGGATATCGCCAAATCCTACTTTTTTGTAGATAAAAAACAAAAAAGAAAGCGATACATATTTTAAGTACATAAACATTTTATATTCTCAAAACGATTAATCAACTTTAGTTTACAACATGAACAAGAACAAGCACTAGCTTTGATAAAAAACTGAAGATGGGTAAACATGTTAAACATTTTTGTTAATACAAAATAGCAAAAGTGAGAAAAGCGGGTTTTCTGACCAATAGCAACAACTAATTTTTAAATTATTGTCAAAAACATGTATGTAGGGTGGCGCAACAGAGCGGGCAGCCTTTGAAACTTACGCATTTTATTTGGTCGCACTATGGTGAGGAACGAAGGGGCCTGCAAATTTTTTCCGACTCCGAACGGGTGAGTGAGAAAGCAAATGATCGCAATCGAATGTCTTTAACCTGTAAGGGTTATACTACGAGCCACCCCAAATCTTTAATACCGGCTGGAAGAATAAGGCCCACTTCACACCGTTTCGCTTTCTATGGACAACTACGTGGTGTGAGGCACAACCTGTTGTAGTATGTTCAATCTCAGACCTGTCAAGTTCAGCACAGACCAATTTGTCTAGAAGACTCTATAGTTAGACGAAACTATACCACATTTTTATATTCGACCCAATAAATTTTTTACATTTTACTTGGCACGATGTTAATGTAATTATTTTGTAAAACAGCAATCACATTAGTAGTCCAAACTACCAGTCTCCTTATTTTTCCTAGTTAAGTACAAAATGGCAACATAGTAGAACTGTTAAGTTTAAGTAAAACATTGGGTTCATAGAGATTAGGAAAAACAATGGGATAAGATTCCAGAGGCATGTCTTTCTTAAACACAATACATTCACCCAACTTATTACTGATGCTTACAATTTGTTCAATGTATTTTAAGCAAAACAGGAAACAGTTGTAAGAATCCCTTCTCTACAACCGATACGGTAGATTTTTTGGGTAATAATAAGCCATTGTCAGCCAAATCAAATGATTTTTCCATGTCAACAAAAAGCGTCATTGCTAAGAAAATAGACAGTTTTCAAAATGACATCCTCAGTTGACTGTTCCTGCTTAAATCCAACCTGATTACAGCTGAATAAACTACTTTCGTTATAAAAAACACCCCATTTCAAGATTCAAAAGTTTTTTCGAAAATTTCAGATACCCAACAGAATGGAAATTGGCTAAGTGCAAACTTATGCTAAAGCAAAATACTTTAAAGACACCGTAAGTAGTCAAACACCACCATCTGTGTGGCTACGAAAAAGATCAGACCTTAACTTAATCTAAAACGTACCACAAGCTTGTTATATTAAAACAGATTGCACCATAGTTTTCCGTAATCGGTGTGACTAGGTTTGCATTCAGCACATCAAGAACATTCAAGAATGTGCTATAAATAAAAAAAATAAATAGGGTGGCGCAACAGAGCGAGGAGCCCCTGGGCCTAGCGCATTTCTCACAACCATGCCTTGTGAGGGAATGGACTACCTGATTCAAATAAACTTTCAAGACTCCACCAACGCTTCAAAATAAGTGTAATGGCCAAGCATTACAGCATTT
Organism: Melanostoma scalare; assembly: GCA_949752695.1. NCBI lineage: Eukaryota > Metazoa > Arthropoda > Insecta > Diptera > Syrphidae > Melanostoma > Melanostoma scalare. Next base: position 141,029,803 of record OX456984.1, on the reverse strand, counting down.
GATGTTGAATATCTCAGCAATTTGTAAATGAAATCGAACAAACAAATTGGAGTGACGAAAAATGTAACCTGGCATACCATAGTACTTGGGGGAAGCAGGATTGATATGTATTAATGATAAACAATATACATAATAAAAACTTTCCTTTAAACTTACAGCTCATTGACTAACCATTAAATGAGTTTTAAGTGTTAACCGTGACGTAATGATAAGCATGTCTGCCTGTTAAACGGAAGGTTCCAATAGAGGAATTGGCAAGTCTTCCGATAGTAAAATTCATTGCCATGAAAAGCGCTGTCTCGATTAGCCATTCGGAATCTACAGGAAATTTTAGATCCTTTCCATTCTATTAAATGATTGTGAGTAGGCCCCGGGCTTTCCCCGCTCTGGTGAACCATCCTATTTTTTTTTCATATATTAACTTAAGATTTTAAAGTTAAAAATTAAGAAAATCTGCTTTAATGGTCTCTGTTTTATGATAAATTAACATTGGGCTATATGTGTTTATATACTATACATACATTACAATACAATTTTATCGCACAAATTAAGGATTAAGTCACTCTCCAGAATCTATTTCAGAATTCTTTAAACCACCTCATAATCTCTTTTTGTCCGTCTGCTTATTGCAACTTATAACAACACGATTCAAACAGCTTAAGCAAAAGCATACAAAACAATTTTTTGTTTAACGAAGGTATTCGACCGTATGCCAAAATTTTAGCGTGAAATTTTAATTAAAAGTCGTAACAGCCCATGTGATGGGTTGGATATGGATTCAACCAGCAGAGCCTTTAAGAATACATACGAAATATAAACACACAACTCCATAAAGGCAAAAAAACTGCATTCAAAAACCAAAAGACGATGCAACAGAACTCGCGACTACGACGACGACGACAACGTCAACGTGACATCCTTATACTTATTATTTAACAACGTTGCCAACGTTATTGTTGTTCGACGACTACGTTGATGACGATGAAGACAAGTTTAACGATGACTACGATGAGGGCTGTTAGCTGATGAAGGCTGCTAGTGATTGTGGCTTGGTAATGCAAATTGAGATTCCTCGCTAAAGGATTCCATCATTCCGTCTTTGCTTTAATCGCAGATAGACAATTCACTTCAGGTAGGAGTGTAGTGCAGGCGGTGACTGTATGTGTATCTGTGCATGAAAACTAACGTGTTAATACAATGTGAAAATGGAATATATATTCTCCTAAATGAAGGAGCAAGGATGTTTTCGCAAAAATGGCTTTTGATGAAACTCTACGGTTGGTTCAGCAGCTTAAGCAAGTGTAAACTCTTCCCTCCGGGTCCTTCTTTTAGTGAGAAAATAATTTCAGTAATTACGTTTTTGACAATTATGCAGAAGAAGAAGGGTTGTAAATTGCATATGTGTGGTGCAATCATGACGATGATGTTTTTCAAGCCGGCACAAACGTATACAAAGGTATGATGTGATGAATCAAAAGTTACTACGTATATACGAAAACCTAGTCGTTGCTGTAAAAATCTACCTCTTCATCTGGGGAATTGTCATAGGACTGACAACTCTGTACGTGTAAATTAAGAATTCATTTGAAAAAATACGGGATGTTAGATGCAACGGGATTTCTATATTTATTTGAAATGTTTCTCTATTTCTAAAGAGGGAAGCATGTGGGTAAATGTTAGTTGCCGTTGCTAATGATAATGAGACTGGGATCGATGAACTTTACCATGTGCACAGCTGTTAACGGATGCATCCGATGAAACTTAATTGGCTGAGTACTTAATTGCTGACAGGAGGAAGATTTCAATATAACTCATCAGTTGGAAAGCAATTGAAAAGAAATTTAGTCTTCTAAAGGTGCCATAGCTACCTGTTTACAGGATCTTCACACAGAAAAAGTATGCGTTAGATTTAATGAGCAACATTCATTAATTAATTCGAAAGCTAGGGCGAAGAACGATTGAAAAAGGATATTAAAATTTATCAAATGGAAGTCCAATATCGCTTCTAATATATTTTTAAACTAATTTCGCAACCGCACATTTTACATTTCAAAGACTAAAAACACTTCATCATCCCAGAATCACTTATGCTAAAACGGTTGAAACCATTTAATCTGTTTAAAAAAAAAACAGGAAGTGCATCATATAATTTGTACGTTTTTTCAAAACATTTTCAGAAAATTTTTAATCACAGTAGCACACAGTGTGTTAATTTTGCACAAAGAAGGCGGAACTAGTATTACGATCAAATGACTTATGATTGCTTTCTTTGTATGGAGTTGCCCGAAGGTCTGCTTCTAGTTGAATACGCTGTTGACGTTGCTGCGGTAATAACTCCAGGAGCCACCGAAAGCGCAAAGAGAAAACTAAACCAAGCGATGCGAAGGACAAATTCCTGGGTGAAAGAATGTGGACCAATTCTGGCTATTCGGAAGACAGAAGCAGTGTTTCTACCAAAAAAAACTAACTCACGATTATGGACTTACATAGCAAAACCGAGGTTGTAAAAAGTAAACGAGTGCAAAATACCTGAAAAAAAACTAGATAGAATACTGAGCTGCACAAAAAGACTAGAACTGCTTACGAGCTCTACAAGCAGAAGAGAAGAGACGAACACCGGCTTCCCAGACGGAAAAAGAGAGAGAATGAGAAGCGCGCGATCGAGGAGATAGAAGGGTGCCACAGCAGGAATGAGGTTCGGAAGTTTTACCAAAAGGTAAAAACAACAGCCTCGGGCTATAAGCCCCGAGCCGAAGCCTGCAAAGACGATCAAGGGAACATCGTGGTGGAACCGCAGTCAATGCTGAGGATATGGAAAGACCACTTTTCCAAGCTCTATAACGGCGATTATGAACCCAATTCCGCTGTTAGAGAGATAGAACCATTCGATTTAGGCGACGCCGACGTAGACCAAGAATTCCGCCAACCCGAAATGAACGAAGTGAAGACAGCAGTATCCAAGCTGAAGTCCAACAAAGCTGCTGGAGCTGATGGCCTCACTGCCGAATTGTTTAAAGCGGCAGGCGATGACCTGGTCAGGAGTATGCACCAGCTCATTTGCAAAATATGGTCGGAAGAAAGCATGCCCGATGAATGGAACCTCAGTATTGTTTCTCCGGTCCTCAAGAAAGGAGACCCTCTGAACTGCGCCAACTACAGAGGTGTCAGTCTTCTTAACATCGCATATAAGATCCTCTCTGCCGTATTGTGTGAGCGTCTGAAGCCATTCGTCAACAACCTGATAGGTCCTTATCACTGCGTCTTTAGACCAGGAAAGTCCACCATAGACCAAATCTTCACACTACGGCAGATCTTGGAAAAAACACAGGAGCTTCAAATCGATACCCACCACCTTTTTATCGATTTTAAGGCCGCATATGACAGCATCTATAGAGAGGAGTTATATAGAGCCATGTCTAGTTTTGGCATCCCTACCAAACTTGTCCGATTGTGTAGGATGACGATGGAGAACGCACACTGCTCCATCAGGGTCGGAAAAGATCTCACCGATACATTCGATGTCAAAAAAGGTTTTAGGCAAGGCGATGCACTGTCATGCGACTTCTTCAACATCGTTCTTGAAAGAATAGTGCAAAACTCCCACGTCAACACAAGAGGCACAATCTTTCAAAGATCCGTTCAATTGCTCGGATATGCCGACGATATTGACATAATTGCAAGAACGCAGCGTGATGTCAATGGCGCGTTTATGAGCATTGAGACGGAAGCGAAGAAAATGGGTTTAGTGGTAAATGAGGGCAAGACCAAGTATATGCTGTCATCAAGAAAGGACACCCAACACCGACGTCTTGGACAGAACGTCACGATTGACAGCTATAAATTTGAGGTAGTTAAGGACTTTGTCTACCTAGGCGCTGCTATTAATTCAGACAACGACACCAGCGCTGAAATCAAACGAAGAATAACTCTTGCCAATCGCTGTTTCTTCGGACTAAGAAGGCAATTGAGTAGTAAAGTCCTCTCTCGAGCAACTAAAGTGTCCCTGTATAAGACACTTATCATCCCGGTTCTTATATATGGCGCAGAGGCATGGACCTTGTCAAAGGCAGACGAGAACGCTTTAGGATGCTTTGAGAGAAAAATTCTTCGGGTGATTTTTGGTCCCGTCTGCATAGATGGAGAGTGGAGAAGAAGATTCAACGACGAACTGTACGGGCTGTACAGCGACACTGATCTGGTCAAACGAGTCAAGGTCCAGCGGCTTAGATGGCTGGTTCATGTAGAGCGAATGGACACCAACGCTCCGGCCCGGAAAGTCTTCGAATCCAATCACGAGGGATGGCGCAGTAGAGGAAGACCGCGACTCAGGTGGCGCACGCAAGTAGGAGAGGACCTCAACCAACTTGGCGTGCAAAACTGGAGGCAGCTATAGCTAGGGACCGAGCTGGCTGGAGAAGCATGTTGGTTGAGGCCCTGGTCCGACCCGGACTGTAGCGCCACCTTAAGTAAGTAAGTAAGAATACTGAGCTTTTAGGACCAGATATGACCGCAGAACGCTCATCCAAAGTCAGAAGCCATCTATCAGGCTGATATGGCAAATGTAGGTGGACCATCTGCGATCTAAAAAAAGGACCAAGAAAATGCATTCACGAAAACCAAGCAGAAATCGAAAAAAAAAGTGCTTTTATAGCAGAAATGCCGGGAACGCCAGCAGTCGGAAAGCAGAGGGCGAAAAGCGAATGGAGCAAGCGGAAATACGGTGAAGTGAACTACTACGTCATGCAGTTAATTAACGAACGCTGGTATTTCAACGCCTTCCAGCATAAGATTGGAAAGAGAAGAAGCCCCGCGTGCCAATTTGCAGAATCGTTGACAGCCAACACCTGACAAACAATTTTCGAGTAAAGTTGATAAGATCTTCTCCTTCAGAAAATAAAAAGAAGTATCTGAGAATACAGCCGAAATGATATCATCCAGAAGAAGCTGGGAGACGAAAAGCAGTGGATATAAACTAGAACGTAAAATTAAAAAAAAGCAACAGAGCGGAGAGCTTCGTGGCCTAGCGCATTTCTCACAACTATGCAATTTGAGGAAATGGAGGGGAACTCGGCTAATCGAGAAAGGGCTTTTCATGGCAATGAATTTAACTATCGATGGACTTGTCAATTCCTATATTAGGTTAGTTCCGAATCAACACCTATCTTACTCAAATCCACAATACAAAGAAACAAGAAGAGGTAGATGAGAGCCCCTCGAAGAAATGAACAAGGGTCGCAAGGGGCAAAACAGCGAGAAATTTTTCGAGTCTGGCACTCGCGGAAGTATGGATACTTGCTACAATTAATTAAAAAAAAGGTGACACAATAGAGCGGGGTCTGGCGAACGGGATTGGCAAAAATTTGTGGGTCCAAGGAATGGTTATTAGAACCATTCCTTGGACCCACAAATTTTTGCCAATCCCGAACAGCTAATCGAGAAAGGATTGAATTACCGATTCTTCATGAAAGGCGCTACCGTTGGAAAATTATTTTCGGTTTGTGACCACGTGACCAATAAACCATTACGCACCATAAGGATACTTTGTTATAGTGTGAATCACTCCTTACCAAAAAAAGAGATAGAGATCAGATTATTGTACGATCGACCCAGCAATCGAAAACATAGCTATTGTGCTAATGAGAAATTGAAACATCGACTGTTAAGACTTTTCACTTTTATGTGAAATAATTTAGGCAGGCAAGTTCTCAGCTTAGTCCCTTTTACTAAGCTTTATCTAAAATCAATATTATTGGTATTTCGCTCTTACCAACCAACATTCCCTTTCTATAGATACATCGAAGTTTATAACTACATACTTTGGGGTGAAATGCTATCAGCTATCAGCGAGCATCTGAACACAACGGATATTGTACTGCAGTTTACCCCCCTTTTGCTTGCATCCCAGCAAAAAGTTTTCTTCGTTGTTTTCATCATCAATATGATGGAGCCCCTTTTTTCGTTTTCAAGAAACAAAAAGCGATAGGTTTATGTTTAGTAAGCGTATGGTATTATATGGAGGCTCCCATCAGTCTCCTGCACATGAGGTACACGTAAAATGAGTAATAAACTTTCAGCATCCTCGTTCATTGTTACTCTCCCAGATCTCAGATAATAAAAGAGCAAAGAGGCAACAAAAGAACAAGCTTCTTAACTTTTTCTCCCCAATTGCTGTGTGTGTGTGTACCAACCTCCACCCAAAACGACCACAACCCAGTCTCCTCGAGTGAGAATACAATGTGTTCTAAATTATTTCGAGCCTTAATGAAATTTATGTACAAAAAGAGAGCGGCATTTCATCATCAGACGCGAGAGAACATTTTAGGTGTTGTATACACTATACTACAAAAAGTTCATCCTTTTTCCGCACAGCGAGACGTGCACGTGTGTATTTTAAAATGAATTTTGAGAAAAGGCAAAGTTTTTCATCTTTTGTTCACTTTCTCAGCTTTAAACGAGTTCTACGGCTAAGAAGCGCCGCCGGATACAAAAGTGGAAATTCACCGCGATAAAATTGTTATAGCTAAAGTTTTCTTCCACTTTTTATTTCTTTCGTTCTCCAGCAAAGATGAGAAGTTGATGAAAGCACATTCAGACATTTTTTTTTTCTCCTTTTAAGTTGAGTTGAAAAACAAAATGTTGACGACATATTGTCTACAAGCAGGCGTGTGGGCTGATGAAGATAATGACGATGTAAGAACGATGGCTCTAAGTAGTTAGTAGTTACTCTAGAAAATCAAAAGGAATATTAAACAAGAAAATAGTTTCTCCTGCTTCTTTTACTCCTTTGTACATTGTGTTGGAGGAAAATCTGAAGTTGAAAGAAGATTTTTTGTTACTTTTTTTTTGACTAAAGTTGCAAGGCATTACATTCACTTGTATTAAACAAGGAGGTTAAACACTTTCTTATGCAAAGCCTCTTGGAAAAGAATTTTCCGTCAAGAAATATTTGCTTGATGTAATCAGCTTTTTGAAATTTCCTTAAGACTTAAGTAATAATGAGCAACGGTTTGTTGATATGTTCTATGAAACTATGCTTTTTTGGGGTGATATTTTATTTTGATAAGTCTTCTTAACGTTCTTCAACTGTTTATAAAAAAAAAAAGGAACGTAGTAAAGACTATGGCAATATCATCAAAAACAAGAAAGGATTTATTCTCCTGAATCTAAAGACATTTTGCGGTACTGTCAACGTCATCTCAAACATGTCTTTCGAAACTTGGGAGAAGCATTCCACGATTTATAGGTCAAAAGCATAAATTAACAGCGCGCTCGTTGTCACCGGATATGTTCTCAATATGGAGAAACTATAAAATAAAACAGCCAACGAACATCCAAAAGCGTCAGAGCAGGAGTAGCAGCTGGGACATACAACATCTTCACATCAGATCAGCATCAGTCAGACAACACAAAGAATTTACATTGAGCGGATTCCTCTACAGTAACTCAGCCGATTAAGATACACATTTGACTCAGCGTTGTCCCTGGGAACAGAGCTCAGGCCAAATCCTCACTTATATATCCAAAAATTGGTCAATAAATCAACTCTATCAAATCCTTTAAAACTCAAAAGTCACCTAGTTTCGAACCACATTCCGTTTCAAGGAATAGGACAGGTCTGGTATGAGCCAATTTGGCAAAAAGTTTGTACAGCTACATTCTGTAGACATCGGAACACACCTTGCTTGTGGATTTCACTTCTAAGCTTAGGAGACTCATTAACCCAACAAAAAATCTGCATTTCCCATACTGGTTTCACAACCCGACTTGACTTCTATGGACATAGAAACGACTCTCATGTCGTTAAAGACGTTACAGAAATCGTAGCACAATGCATCAAGCTTCGGAAGATCAGAAGTAGGTGTCCCAACTCGGGTGCCAATTTATGTTTTTTTTTTTAGATTAGATTAGATTTAGATAAAGACTTAGAGACTGAATAGCATCAGTCGGTTTGGCAACCACTTTCAAGAGCTGCATTCTATGAGCATCGGAATAAACTTTGCTTGTGGATATCACTTGTTAGCTTAGGAAGCTCGGTAGCCCAACAAAAAATTCGCATTTCGTACACTGGCTTCACAACAAGACTTGACTTCTATGGACATAGAAATGACTCTCGTGTCTCGTGTCGCTTTTGGTTTCAGAGGAATCGCAACACAATGCATCAAGCTTCCGAAGACCCGAACCAGGTGTCCCAACTCGGGCGCCAATTTATGGTCCTTTTTAAAATTGATCGACTTAGGGCCTGCATAGCATCAGTCGGTTTGGCAAACATTTTCAAGAGCTGCATTCTATGAATGTTGGAACAAACCTTTCTAAAGAGTTTCACTTGTTAGTTTAGAAAGCTCCGTAGCCCATTTCGTACACTGACTTGGCTTCACAATAAGTATTTCTTCTATGGATATAGAAATGACTATCATGTCTTAGCATAAGCGGTGCATTGCTTCGGAAGATCAGAAATAGGTGCCCCAACTTGGGCGCCAATCAATGCCAATCGCGATTAATAATCGAAACACTTAAGCTCGCCAATAACAGCTCTCGTGAAGCTAGCAACTGCTTACTATCTTCTACTTTTTATATAAACATTTTTACCTTTCGGATTACTCGACGATTAAGGGTGTCAATAAAATAGATAAATGGGTGACACAACAAAGCTCAAGGAACCTTAAACCTAATTGAATTCAGGGATTTACAATTTCTTGCAGATTACGACCGGGTTAGGTGTGGTTGAAAGAGACATGCAGTCAATTTTGGAATTGTGTGTTCCTTACATTCTTACATCACGAACCCGTTTACAATAAAGAAGACATGACTTCAAATTTGGAATGCTTTAAACTGATTATCGCAAGCAACGTAAGTTCCAAGTTCGGAATACTACGTACGCATTCCTAAATCTTATTTAGAAAACTGACATAAGAACACTTCGGGTGCTGTCAAGAACTCTTCTTCATTTCCAAACCTATTTGGGGTTGAATTTCAAGTTCCCTTCAGTGCTCCGGGATTTATATTTATAAAAAGCTATTCCTGATTACTCTCTTCATATAAAATAACGAAAGGGGAGCGCACCGCAATCAAGTGTTTCCAAACATCTTGAGCTAATATGCATATTTCTTTTGTTGTTTTGCTATGCTGAAATGCTGTTTAACACGGTGAAGTTCATTTTGGATACAATTTCAGTCCGAAATGTTGTCTACAATTTCAAATAACAAAACGAAATTTCACTCAGAGTTTTCTTCCTCTTTCAAAATATTCAAATTTTGACGTACGTCGGTCGGTTGGTCTGAAAATAGAAGTTTTATCTATCTCCCCTCTGTTCCATGTCTACCACGAAAGACTCATCATCTGCATTGTGTTTGGGTTGGGCGCCTGTCGCTGTGCCTCATCACTATGAATAATTGTGTTCGTTTGGTTTGATTTTCTTCATATTTGTTTATATATATAAATTTTTACTTTTTATTATTCTTGCTTTGAGAAGATGACGCAAAGAACCGCAAGAACGTATAAATTACGATCCAAAATGGCAGATGAATAAAAGGAGAACAAAGAAAAAAAAAATCATCGACGAGAAATGCAAAAAAGAAGGAAGAAAAACTGTCGGCAGTTATCCAAAAACAACAGAGTTGATAGTTTTGCGATGTTATTTCGAGGAAAGCAGTCCTTTTTATTCTTCCGAGAAATTGGTTCTATCTCTAGAATTCTTTTCGAGGGTTTGGCTTTTTTGCAAATGCGGGCTTCTACACTTGAGTGGAAGAATTATAGCACGTATTTCTGTTGCATTGCTGATGAATATAATTCTTTTCCTTTTTTTTCGCCAATCTGTTTGCCTTTTTTCTTTGTGAAAATCCTTTGATGGATTTGTTGCAGATAGTTATTCCGCATCATAATTAAAATAGAAGAAAATAATTGGTTTTGGAATTGTTTTGTGGTTGCACAGTGAGTAATTTGCATAGGATAAAGTGCTTTCATCGTCTTTGTAGGAATTCCTTGTAATTGATGTTTCTTTATGGATAAATTCAGCGGTATACGATTTTTCTTCTTATTTCAGGAGGAATGATTCCCTTTTCACTCAAAGGACACTGTGTTTTCTCGTTTACAACTGGTAAGTTGCAAAGGCCCTGACGTCTAGACATCAGCATATGTAAATAACGAAATAAAAAAAGAAACAATCTATGTATGTACTGAGAATGAGGAGCCACCTCTTTATGAATATGAATAACTAATTAAGTCCATGGGTCAAAGATAGCAAAGTGTAAAGGTGGAGAGCAAAAAATCTCGAATCGAGCTCAAATATTTAACACAAAAAATGTAAACAAATCACTCATGTGAAATAGCACTTAACATATCCATGTATGAACGAGGGTGGAAGTTCCCTGCCTGCACTGACCTTCTCAAACAGATAGCGTAAGCTCTCTTTGCCCTGAAACATGAAAAAAAAGTCTTAAGACTTGTTTTTATTTCTCTCACATACGGTAAATATACCGTTTGCGCTGCGATTGCACTTTTATGTGTATCTAAACTGACATATAGCAAGTCAAACGAATATAAATGATGGCTGCTGTATGAGCACAAAGCAACCAACACATCTCTGAGAAAAAGGACACATAGACAACTGACAAAGTCGACGACGACGTGGGTGATTTAAGTTTTAGCGAAGAACTTTTCTCTACACAATCGTGCTAGAAGTGCGTCCCTTCTAGACTATGCTTGATGGATTGCAGTTCACTGACAATGTGCAAGTGAAAGGAAATTAAACAAATGAATCACACACAAGCAACGAGTCAAAGAGTATGTAGTTGGTTAGGGGGGCATAAGATAAATGAAGATGGAAGCTCGTAGGTAGTAAGGAAAACGACTCCACAGTCCCGCGCAATCAGTTGACAGTTTGACTTTTTGATTGAGAAAACTAATGCTTGCCTTAAAGTTCGATGTAAACGATGCAGTAGCGAATACAGTTCCTTTATTCATTCAGGAGTAATAGATTTTTTTTTGGAACAAAACCATGACGGCGGAAACGATTCCAAAAAGAAGCGATAGTAAGACCTTCTTCTCACAACATGCAACTCCACGAAACTACTTGCAGTTATATTCCGATTCAAGTTACTCAAGCAAAGGGGGTATTATAGGAAACAAAAAAGGTGAAATAAATGGGATTTAGGTAAGCCCTCTTTGATAAATAACCATGAGTGGTGGTGAAGGATACAGGTAACAAACTCAAAGGAGATAGAGTTTTTTGTTACGTTACTGGCTACGTAGTTACTCCCACGAAATAACTCAAACATTAAAATGACGATTTATTTTGTTAAACTAATGCTAAATCTACTAACGTGTGTTATTTACAAGTACTTAAATATAAATTTAAAGTCAATGACTATTTTTAATGTTGTTATTTATTTTTACTAACTTATTGATGTTTCCTTTTTTTTTTTTTTTCTTTTTATTAATTTAAATAAAACATATTTATTTACATACCTACACACATACATATGGCGGCAAAACGGAGGGGAGATCCCCGGGGTCTAACACGTTTCCCACAACCATGCTTTGAGAGGGAATCAAGGAGACCTACAGTTTTTAGCCGATTCCAAACGGCTAATCGAGAAAGTGCCTTTCACGCCAAAGAGTTTACTATCGGAGGACTTGCCTCGCGAAAGACTATAACCGTGGGAAAACATATTTTATTTTAATTTTATTTTATTTTAAATATTTATTAATTCCTTCTGAAAAACTTTGTAAACAAAGATAAAACTAAAACGACGTCAATTGATTCTAGAACTAAGAACCTACCTATCAGTTATTTTCTGTTTTGCACAATATCAAGCGGGCGCAAGAATAATTGAGTGTCACTCGGTCGATCAAGTGAATTATACCAATTTCGACTTTTAGCAAATTTGGGACTCATACATTGTAATGTCACCTTTTCGGTTGCAATTTAAGGTGGTTCAAGAATCCCGATAAAGGTTAAAAACGAAAATTTCATTAAAAAGAAAATACAACACATGTCATTTCAAATGTGTTCAAAGAAGAAAATAAAAATGACCAAACATTGCTTAAAGGGTCTACCATCTTTACAATTTTCAAAAAATCGATTTTTTGCATTTTATAAAGATCCAACCAGCCTACTTCAAACCCCCAACATGACGATTTTTCGTTAATGACAACATTAACACATTTTTAGCGGAAAATCGCTTTTATCGGAATGTCGGCGTTGGTAAAATCTCAGAAACTGTTCAACCTAACCCTAAGAAAGTTCAATCAATCATAATAATGATTGATTGAATTTTTTTATGTTTAGGCATATTATGTTCTTTAGGACTGCAGCTACATTAATAAATAGCAAAAAACGATGAAAAGGACGCGTTTTTAGTAGTTTTTGGAAAAATTACTGTTTTCATCGCTTTTGAGAAATGATATGATCAATAGCTATAGCCCTAGAGAAAATGTAAAATTTTGGAAAGGTTCTGATCATTAATTTCAGATACTTCTTCAACAGCGCACAACTATTCTATTTTCGGACCAGGTTAGGTTAGGTTAGGTGGAAGTGGCTGTCAGTCAATGAGTACATTGCCTGACACACTAAGGCCGCAAGGGCCCATTGTGATACCACAGAGATCAGCAAGTTAATCACCTACTGATCTCAGAAACCCGATGTAAGATTAACGAGTTGATCACTTATTAATCTTCCATTGCGGGACTAGCCGGTTAATCACCTGCTAGTCGAACCACGTGGAACTTTTAATGTATTTTGAAAGACTTTTAGGGTCTATGTAAGCTAGGTCGCTAGTATCATCGAAGAAAAATTCACCGAGATGAGTTTTCCTCCTATGAAGTAGTGCAGGGCATGAGCAAAGAAGGTGTTGAACGGTTTCTTCCTCCTCCTCGTTCATGCAGCTTCTGCAGAAATTATTGGAAAACACATCAAGTCTTTTGGCGTGTCTCCCTATTAAACAGTGTCCTGTAAGAACACCTATGGTAGAACCTAGATACAGGCGGTTCAGGGCTAACAAACTCTTCGAGCGTTTTGAGTCTACACACGGCCAAACTTTTTTGGTTGCAAGGCAGTTGTTACTCTCAGTTTATCTAGTGTTTGTTATCCTTGTAGTGTCTTGTCTAAGAGTTTACATGTAGCGATAGGTACACCTATGTTGTTCCATTCAGAGCGTAGGGAAGTGGTCGTGCCCTTTTTGGCTAGTTCGTCTGCCATACAGTTGCCTGGTATGTCCCTGTGCCCTGGCACCAATGAAAGGTGAATGTTAAACTGATTTCACATCTCCCTCAGAGACATCTGACAATTTTGGACTGTGAAGGATTTTGTAGAGACAGAGGCAAGAGATTTAAGGGCAGCTTGGCTGTCTGAGAAGATTCGAATATCCGTGGAGGATATGACGTTTTCTTTGAGCCAAGACAGCACCTCCTTAATCGCCAGAATTTCCGCTTGGAACACACTACAATGATCGGGTAGGCGGAAGAAAAGACTGAGTTTCAGTTTTTCTGAGTAGATTCCACTTCCCACACCTTCGCTGGTTTTTGAACCATCGCATCGGTGTAGAAGTGTATTGCTTCATTTTCCAAAAGAGTGCCATTTTCCCAAGCTTCTCTTGAAGGTATGGTTACTTGGAAATTATTGTCAAACACCAACTTGGGGGTGGTGTAGTCGGATCGATTCGGTAAGAATCTAAAGTTATCTAGAATGGTAGTGTGGCCGATTTGATTATTGGTCCACTGTGATGTAGCTCTGAGTCGAGTAGCTGAGCTAGCTGCGACTTGTTCGCTTAAGATATCTAGGGGTGTGAGATCTAGTAGTACATTGAGGGCGTCCGATGGGGTTGTCCTCAGTGCGTCACTAATACACAGACTAGCCGTTCTTTGAACTTTGGTCAGCTTGTTGTAGTTGATCATCTTGTCTAGTGCTGTCCACCAGACTATCACACCGTATGTGAGTATCGGTCTAGTTACCGAGGTAAACAGCCAATGGGTGATTTGGGGGGAGAAACAAGAAAAAGAATTTTCGGACCAGACTTTTCTCTCTATTTTTTTAACAAAAACCGAACAAAATAAATATAAAATTAATTTATCTTGCCTACTTTAAGAGTGTATTTTTAAGGTTTGAAACTTTTTATACTCATATTATTTTTGCCTCTGCTGGAATTCGAACTTCGAACCTCTGGGTTAGCAGGTGGATATGCTAACCATCACGCCACGGGTACCACATAGAAAATAGGAATAGAAAATAATGACCCAAATACAATTTAGCAGACTTGTACAGTGAATTGTTGAGGACTAAATGTTTTCAACAATTCAAGCTGACTTTGAGACTAAAATGTTCAAACAGATTCTTATTTTGCAAAATAGAGGTACTTAACTTAACACCAAAAGAAGAGCAGTTAAATGAAAGCAGCCAAACCACTAACATCGATAAATGGCTAACAGGTTAAGTTTCATTCTTAAAGCATGTCGTGATGAATTATAATCATCAAAAGATTTACTGTTCCGCTGAAAAACTCATTTTCTAGGCGATAACAATAAACAGCAAGGCCAAAAAACCGCGCTGAAACAAGAAATCATGCACTTAGTCTTGAGTGAGTTAAAACTGAGGTCACTGTTCATTCTGAACAAAATAGAAACGACTGTCTATCAATACTTTATTGTAAGGTTCAAAGAAAGATAAAAAAATATTCCTCTGCCATTTTTTAGACTCAGTACAGAAAAAATAAACTCAATGTCACATAACTTTAATCAAAACCAAGTCACCAAGGCTTGCAGTAGGTAGGTAGGTACTTCTGTAAAATTTATTGACCAAAAAAGTGTTGACTTCCAATCAGTGGGGTACACTCTACGTTTTACGGATAAACCACATGTTGTTATGGTTAACCATGGCAATCCCATTTCCATGAGCACGACATCAATACTGTGGTTTTTTGCGCATGTAATTTTGAAAATTGGTAAGGGGCTACAATAAACACAAAGACGTTGAAGGTATGGGAAAGAAATAATGCGTTGGCAACTCAGACCTTACCCCATCACGACATTGATTCCTTCCATTGCGTAAACCACACAATTGTTAACACAACAAGGACACGTATTGCAACGCAGTAACAAGTAAAGCTGAAATGGTTTTCCAAGTTAATACTAATCCACTCTCATTTACTTTCATTGAACGTTCCTTTTTGCAGACAATAGAAAGAAACCTGTAATGGAACCTGTCAGGTTAGTTGTATTTGAAATACAAAGTCACAATTCCCTGTGGCATTTTGCTGAAAAGTATTTCAATCTGCAGTGTAATTTCATCATCCGACAATCACCTCACGTTTATTTAGGTACAACAGAAAGTATAGAATTTCAACCACTTCGACTGCCAACGTCAGTTCTCTTCAAAATAAAACTCATTGATTTCAACACTGGATCTTTTCTCGATGATATTAAAAATGACATAAATTCTTTTGGATCGCATCCAACAAGAAACTACTTGAGTTAACAGTCCTTTCCAAAAAATAAAGAAGAAAGGACAAGAAGAAGAAAAATAACAATAAAGTCGAAGCCAAAACCTACAAAATCCAACAGATAGTGAACAAAAAAAAAAAAAACAGAGTTCAATTGTATGCAGATGTAAAGTGCAATTACAAGAAACCACTGAACACAAGCGAGAACCAGGAAAAGGAACGACGAAAGTGTTCCTTTCCAAAACTTTATAATAGAAAAGAGCTATGGAAACAAGGAGCATAGAAACATAGTGTCTAAGTGATTGTCATCACGATTGCAATTTACTTGTTGCATTTTTGCATCAGCACTGAGTGAGGCAAAAAACAAACTTCTCATTCTGGTTGAGGAGGCCAGAAATTTAACTTTTTTTAGGATGATTAAGTAGACAGAGGGCTCACCTCGCTCGCCGCGCCATTCGGCTCAAATATATATCACATGAAAACTTTTATGTTCAACATTTACAATTAGAAAAGTGAATGCTGCCAAATATGCGGGCGGATTGCCAGTGTATGAGTTCTATGAATAACGACTTCAGCCGCAAGCCGGATCTTTGCTCATAAAATTGTCACTAAACAGAACTTGGCTTTTGGACAATGAAAAACTCATTCTACTCGCTTAGGCGACTTTTAGGTTGGCAAAGGTTTGCTTTGATTTGCATCTGCTTAAGCTGACAAACGACGAATGGGCTGAGATGATCCAATGCATGCCTTTAAAACTGAAATTAAATAAATAGAAATAAGTTTTTTGGCGCAACATGATCCGACTGGTCTAAGGCACTTCTCTCAGCCATATATGAAGTTTACGAACGGTAAGGTGCGAAAGCATTTTCCATGGCAGTATTCACTTTCGTCGGTCATGCCAATTTCTCAATAACAGCGAATCAAGCATTTTTAACCACATCCTACAACGTAATAGTCTGACGCAAAGCTCTAACCATTACCTACACCAACCAAAATGCAACACAGAAATACTACAAAAATTTAATACACAGACCCTGTCCCCGCTCTCTCCCTTTTGTTGCCTGCTCCCTACCTGAAGGCAAGTGTTTAGGGACCAGTTCTAATTAATCATTTAAACACCCTTTTAATCATATTATCTCTTTCTTCATGCACCCTGCAATGAACTTTCCGCCGGAAACAGTTGACTTTACGCATAGTTCTTGACTCAATATAAACATTTTCCGGAATAATTTACATCGCATTACGTGTGTGTCCAACAAACTATCAGGTAAGTGTGACAGTAACCTGGAATTTAAATGAAGCTGCCTTGGCCAACCAACTATCACAGATTGATTACTTTCGATTGAGCTACTTGATTGGACTCCATACCCAAGGTATAATTAATCACACCGTAGGAAGCTTGCGCGTATTTAAAAAGTGTGGAATCCATTTTTTATTTTGCCACAATCTACGTTAATTGAAAGGGCAGATGGTGGGTCAGTTTAATTTAACGTTAAATGTTGTTGAAGAAAGCCCCTATTATCAGCAAACGAAAATCGCTTACTAAGAACTTTGAATCCGGGCTACGGGTGTAGGTAGAGAGAAAAAAAAAATGACAAAGGAAAATAAATCAACCGTAAACTTGAGTGAATTAAACTTATCTTTTAGGATATGGGTTTTAGGATTTTAAAGGACAGGTTACGACGACGACGGGACGGTTTTGCACATACATTTACCCCTTTTTGCCATTTGATTTAGGGGCGGTTGACGTAGAGCACTGACGAAGGATAAACAAAAAAAAAAACTATAAAACAAAATCAACGGAAAAATGGTTGCGGTTAATTGATGGATTAGAAAAAAATGCTACAGTAGTGGGTTTTTTAGAAGTGATGAGGGTACAATCATTCTGAAATTCAATTGAAAAAGGGGCGAGTGTTGAGGACATTATTTATGATGGACAATTTTCTATTGACAAGTGAATGGAGACGGTATGCTGAGATAAGATGTATTACTTACAACACGACGACTTGACATACATGTGTGGCAGGTTTCTTTTTTCTAATTTAAAGCTTTAGTTATTCCGCACACCCCCATTCACCCTATACAAAAATGCTTAAAAGGAAGGTTGGAAGAAATTGATGAGGGAGGTTGAATAACATGACAGCACCTAACGTATTTTTTTGGCCTTGGTTCATTAGGACCAAAAAAGGGCCTTTTTAACCTTTTATGCAAAAGAAGCTTAATCATTTCTTTAGAATTTTATTGCTTGGGACGACTTTGTGCAAAGAACTTCAAAGCACGGGTTCGCACTTCAACTGGATGCCTATGAACTTTCCATAAGAGCTAAGCAGTCATGATTATTTATTATTTCACTTAGTATTGGGGTGTTAAGCATTTGTTAACCGCATTTATTGTAGTGGTAAGCTTTGTGTGTGTGAGAAATAACGACTTTATTTTTATAAACGTTACGCCTGTGGCAAGAATTGAGTCTCATTAAAACTCTCTTCCTGGTCGATGATTGATTTCACTGCAACTACAAGCCAGACTTATTTCAAAAGCATTCAAAAACAGCCTCTCGATAATTGCACCTGAGGAGGAATTCTCTCATTGCGCTCAGATAAAAATCACATACTCATAACACAAAAACTTCCTGGAGTAAATGTGCACTCCTTTGTTCAACAAGAGTGTTTCGATGATAACATGGACCATCGGTTCACTAAGTGCAGCTCTCAATCGAATTTTCCTTTCCCAGATTTTCTTGTAACTTCAAATGTACATACATACTTATGTATATCGTTCTTCACTCTTAACCAAACAAAATCTCATGACAAATAAAGTGCTTCGAAGCTGTCGACTGCAGCTATTCAATACACATTGCCGATACACCTTATTTACTATCCACTACATCGCACACCGATGGCTGTGAGATTGCTTTTCTTCCAAACGATGGATGGACGAACATTTAATCAAGTTTAAGTACCACCTTTGCTTACAAAATATAGTTATGCTATCACTAAAGGTTGGATGAACAATTAAACCCTGCAGTGGCATACAAACAGTGGCGTCACTTACCTGGAAAGAGAAAAAAACAAAACAAAAAATTAATTGGATATTTAACAATTATTGGTGTTAATAGTCGATTAATATGTAAAACAAAAATTCAACAAAAAAAGGAGTATTTCAGTTTGAGCATCAGCTTTATTGGACTTATTTTACGTCGGTTGTAGAAGACATATAAAGTTATTGAAATTTGATTGGCAGCAAACAAACAAAAAAGAAGGAAACATTAATTAAGTTTAAGTAATTGCATGTGCACGCAGCTTCTCGAAAGAATTTCACATAAAAACGCAATTTTCAATGAAAATTAACAATAGATTACATACATACGTATCTTTTGGGTGGCGCTTCAGAAAGCGGAGCTCTGGGGCCTATCACATTTCTCACAACCATGCCCTGAGCGGGAATGGAGGGGACCTACAGTTTTCTGCCGGTTCCGAACGGCTAGAGAAAGCGTTTAACAGAGGACTAGGCAATTCCTCACGACAGGTAATACCAGTGGAAAAACAATTTTTGGTTTCTGTCGTGATTCGCACCTCAAACCTACCTATATATATTACATAAAGATTACATAGAACCACTTAAAAACACTTAAAACAATCTTATTTTGATAAAAAAGGATCACTATTAGTATGATAGAAAACAAATGTTAATTTGTTCCGTGAAAACTCTGAAGAAAACATAACGATGTATTTTTAGTGCTTTGCGTCAAGTTGGGATATTAAAACTTTAAAGTCAAACTTCTCTCAGGTTTTATTTGCAAATAAAGTTAACAACCTGTCATACTTAAACTCAAGACTTTCATCCATTTGCATATGCATCCATTTATTATTTTTTTGTTTTCCTATATAATTCATACTTCATTTTGAAAAATTTATTTATTGTCGACTAAATATTTTCTTTAAATACAATGCCTTAAAATAAATAAATAGGGAAGTGCAACAATTCTGAGGAAACTTCGAGGCCTTACGCATTTCAAGGACCATTAATTTAATGCCGACTCCGAACGGCTAAGCTATAAATCGCCTAAGACAGTATAATTATTCTCGGAGGAATTTCCAATTCCTAGCGATAGGCAACACCGGTAGTAAAAAAAAATTTAATGTTTCTGGGATTCGAACCCCGAACTCTCACGTAAAAGGCAGACATGCTAACTATTACGTCATGGTCAACATGTCAACGTCAAAATGTTTAAAAACATAAAAATTTTAAATCTAAAAACAAAAAAAGATGTGTGTGCATTATTTTATACAGTGTGTTTTTCTAAAGAAGGGACAAAGGCTGAAGACAGGACGGGTAGGTTAAGTTAAGGCAAAATCGTTTGGCGGAGGGTCTATCTGCCCCAGCTTAAGCAAAAGGGGCAATTTTATAAATAGATTACTTACTAACAAAATTATTGAAAATCAACCAAGCCACCTATTTTTACATACTACAGCGTTTTTGAAAGCTAATACATTGTTCCTTGAAAATTTTAGTCCAACTTAATTTAGTGAATAGTTTTTGACTGATCAAGTCTCAAAGTAAAAATTTTGTAGAATTTGTTTTAGAGCTTTTCCTTTAAATAGTCAATGCTCTTATTAGTTTTAAGTCAAACACAAAGCCGAACGTAAAAATCTACCATAGTTTTTTAAAATAGAAAAAAAAGAAAAGTTCTTTCTTCCAGGATTATTTGAAAAGATCCCGACCTAGGAGTCGAAAAATAAGTTAGTCAGCTGTAAAACGAGATAAACACCTGCAAGAAGTACAACGTGCATGGGCCGGGAGAAAGGAATTGAAAAACCACGACGTCCACTATAGTGAGGACAAAAAAAACCGATTATACGGACATGTATTTGAAAACTAGTCGTTCGAGGTAAACTAAGAGATAAAGTCATAAGCCTTAAGTCGGTTAGCGAGAATCCGCGTCAAGGATAATTCGCTAACATATGCCTGCGATGCATCCCCCCACAGACATAGACAATTCAAAACACCGAAAAAATATAGAATGCCCCATTCGACCTGATCGATAACCAGGAATGTCGACCTCCCAACCTTGTAGAAGTAAAGCCATATGTAAACTAAAATCAAAAAATTGGCACGACTGGGTCGCACGAACTTGCGATTGTGTGCTAAGTACAATACCGAAATATTAAGGCTGAATAAAAGGTTTTAGAATTAGCTCTAAATACATTTTCGTGGTTTCAGGGTTGCCACCTACAAACTAATTATGAAAATTGAATTAAATCACATAAAATATTTAAAAAAAATTAATTAAATATTCCAAAGGTTTCAAGCGAAAATCCAAAAACGCCATTCTTTTGCAGTTGCTAATACATATAAACAGTGAATGTTTAACCAAAATCATTACAGCCGATTTTTAAAAAATCGTTTTTTTATTTTTAGTTTTTTTGAAAAATGAGGGGTCAAAAACTTTTGTACACAAATTTTAAGATCTTGCTAAATGATGTATTGACAAAACATTTGAAATAAATCAAAGATACCGTTTAGAAAATATTCGAAAAGACAATTTTTTTTTATTAAATTAGTGAAAATTCGAAAAAACTAAGTTTTTTTAAATGTTGATATGCAATCTTTCTTAAACCAGCTACGACTTCTTAAATATTAAATTTGATCAAAACCGTGTGAGCCATTAACGAGAAAGTCGGTTTTGAAAAAACGGTACTATGGGGGGTACCGTTAAGACTTTTTCTAAAAGAAATTTTTACATCTTAAGAATAGATTTTTAGAAATAATATCCCACGTAAGATTTTATCAAAATCGTTAGAGCCGTTTTCGAGAAAAATAGGTATTATCATATCGGTTGTATGGCAGGTACCGTTATTTCAAAACCTAGAGACCTAATTCCAAAAACCCCTCTGTAGGCTACCCAAGAGACCATAACTGCAAATTTTGAAGAAAATTGGTCAAGCGGTTCAGGCTGTAGATCCATATACACACAGACGGACATACAAACAGACAGACAGACAGAATTGCAGGACCCACTTTTTTCGTATTCTCTATCATCGTAACGTCGTATTTAATTGTTATCTAAATTTTTTTTTTCTGCACGATTGCAAGACTTGCCTTTTAGTACCTATAATCGCAAGTAAAAAGGCTACAGGTGCAGTTGACCTTAATGAAGAGCTTTTCAATGCAGCTGGATATCAGAAGGAGAGGAATATACACCAACTGATCTGATAGAAATGGTCTAAAGAAAGCACCTCCAATGAAAGGAACATTAGTATAGTTTGTCCGATCGGAAAAAAATAATCCCAACTAAGTCTCCCAAGTTCCGCATGCAGATTTTATCAGTTATATTGATTGATTGATAAGTTTTAATCTATTCGGTGTTCGACCAGGGAAGGATCCAATAGCCCAACTTTATAGGTAAACTTTGGAGAATCGGAGTCCGAGGATTTTTCCATTCGGTTTTCTGTGTTTGATTCAAAATTAATAATTGCATTGACAATTTAAAGAAAAATAGATCCTTAAGAAGTCAAAATTTTGGTTAAAGGAAAAATATTTGATTTTTTTTCTTCAAAATTTTGACTTTGAGACTTGATTACTCAAAAACTATTCACTGAATCAACTTGAACTAAAATCCTAATTGAATAATAAAGTTCTAGCTTTCAAAGCCACTATAGTATGTGGAAGAAGGTGGCTTAGTTGATTTTTAGTTATTTAAAAAAAGTAAGTTTTTTCTATAAACTGCCCCTTCCACCTAAACGGATTGCGTCTTGACCCAACCTATCCGCCCTCGGCTTTGTTCGCATATTATGCAAAACACCCTGTATAACAAATATAACCAATTTTCCAAAAAGGACTTGAAAATTTCGAATATACTTAATTTGTGAATGCACCATTCCACTAATCATTGAACTGTCATTGTCAATTAATTCAGTAAACTCAACAATTTCATCGTGGTAAGGTATACACGAACGAACAAAGTGTGCAAATTATAAAAGTTTTATACCGATATTCGGAGTAGGTGAGAGCGTTAACTCCAATTGTCGGTCGTAGTTCTCACCCTTGTACAAGTTTAGTCCAAAATTTGACTCTATATTTTCTTTGTACGATGTTGCCGTCTCAGTGAACAGGTCTCAGTGAACAGGCTGCCGTTCAAACGTCTATAGCAAACGATAGAAATCAGTCAGTTCCACGGCGCTCGTCCAATTGGTTCAATGAATAAACCGCTGCAACCGTGCTTACGGTGCCCATATGAACGAAGTCGAATTCCGTTCACGAATCATTTGATTGTACTTCAATGCGATGATATCGTGTTTGTAATATTTCAAAAGGTTTGCGCGTTTTAAAAAAAAGTTGTCAAGTCCTTATTAGAAAAACCGATATTTATGTAAATAACTTAGATATTTATGTAATAACTTCTTAATAGCTTAGAATTTACTATTATTTTGCACTTCATTTGACTTAACAACTGTAATTGACTGGGACTCGAATAAAAGTAAAAATTTCATCAAATGTTCTAAAATATCCCTCAAATATTAAACTTCTCTTGTCAACTAAGCGACAGCGACGTCTCAGATTAAGACACGAATCTCAAGCACAAATTTAATAGATCAGACTGAATGAGTGTGTGTAAAAACTCTGATTTAGAAAGAAGAGGGCATTTACAATGTGTCAAAGGAATATGGAAGAACTCAGAGAAGGTCAGTCTGTGCGTTGTCGATAAAAATTCAGATTAAATAGGAAAGTCTTCGATGACTGTTTTGATCGAAGAAAAAAACATATATTCAAATTGAAGTACTTTGATTTTTGCATCTGACTGACTGTAGGTGCAATATGAAAAACATACAATATGGTCGAATTGATACTCCCAATTTAAAACCATTCGAAACGTCGATGCCAAAAGTAATTTGCATGGACACAAGAGTTTCGGGTTTCGATTCATCGCTATATGTATGCAATGAATCGATGTTTCACTTCCTGGTAGAGGAAAAAAAGTCATTCACAATTTCCTTTTGTTACTTTTGACCTTAAAACGCATCGATGTTTCTCATTGCAATGAAGTGCTGATTGCCAGCCATTGATCTCATCAACATGCTATTCAAGAGAAACACTCTGCAAAGCTGATTCATCGGGCATTGGGTCTTTTAGTTGAATGAAATTAAACAACGGCCACAGCACTCATTACCATCGGCATGATAATTTCCTTGATCTGTGTAAAAGTGCCCATTGTTAAAAAAGTTCCACTGGTGCATTTCACATCAGACATAACTTCAATCACGACCATTAAATTTTATAGCGTCTTTTATTGACCAACCTAACAATTAAATGTTTTATCTGCTTGAGGAATCACTTGTTTGTTATTTTTTTGGAATTAATTGGTAAACAACAGCCTCAAACATAAACAAAAACTTTCATTTCTCTTTAAAACAAAAAGAAATCAGTAAAACTTCTAACGGGTCCATGTAGATACAAATGAATTTGTGAAAATTGCTTTCACAATTCAATTCTACTAAAAGTTCAAAAGCTTTGAATTCTTTTCCCACATTAAAGGATTGATTATACAAGAGGCATAAGAGCGCTTTCAGGAATAAAAATAATAAAATAATCCTCTCAATTTGTGCTCAGGTCAATCATTCACATTTCATCAAAATATAAAAAAATTTCGAAGTCTTTTACAAATTTATCATTCATTTCAACGATTTTAATTGCAAGTGGAAACTTTCAATTTCAACCCCGTTCAGTCCTTTTTTTTTAATAAATTATTTCAATTCATTTGCTTTAAAACTGCACCCAAACTCAAGGACGTTGAACATCACGTGCCGGACGATACTCGATTTTCAAATATCACAGCCTTTAGTCACATCATACTGGGGCACTCACATACAAGCTATTCTCTCTGCAGCTGTTAGCGACTTGTTAACTTAATTACAGAGCTATGCCAGGATGTCGCTTATTACTTTCCTTCAACGTTATGTACCCACAACACCACGCCATGGGCAGATACTGCCACTCTTTTCTTCATTAGCCTTGCTACCACATTACACTACACTACAGCAATATGTGCATTTGCGAATTGTGTTGTGCATGTGCATGTCACCGACTAGCGTGCTACAGATGCATTTTATGTGTGCAATTCCTTTATGCCTAAGTGAGCTAAATTGCCTTGATTTGGAATGTCATCTGTTCATCTATCTAATAGCATGTTGCGAACACTTTAAGGTTTAAAGGCCCTCAGTGCTTGAACTGAAAATAATTTCGCTATAGGTATTGCACCTACTTTTGAATTAAATTCATGGATATTGTGGATTGGATTGGAAATAGTAAAGGTGACTGCATTGTTGTCACTCCAAGCAAAACGAAACAAAAGCAAAACAAGCCGGAAATATTAACTATCGAATTTTCACAAATGAGTTAAAATTTCAGGCCTTACTACAAATGTAGTTTTGTTTTCTAAATCAGGAACATCTCAACTCGCAACTACTTTATCAATTTGCTTAATTCTTTTAGAGAAAAGGATTTGCTTAATTTGAGTAAACTGATTATAGAAATGAAAGGCAGTTAGCGTTCTTTTGTTTTTATACAACACAAACACCACAGATAACCAACTACCTATATCGCCCATTCGGCATCCCACATCAACCCTCATGCATTTACTCATACGATTTGTCAACCCTCATGCTCCTTAAGGACTAAGCTCCAGATTAAAGTGCTTCTAGTCGAAACCAATTTGTCTACGAGAATATCCCAGGCTATTTATGTCCAGTACATCACATGTGTGCCGTTATACAAATTACACAATGAATACACAAATCAAATAGGGAAATACGGCTCATAGCCATCCTAACTCTACACACAATATCTACACTAACCAGCTACTACACTCGCGTCGTCGCCCGCCTTCACCTTTCAAATAAATTGGAAGCTTATCATTATTTCTATTCACCCCGCATGTGACCCCGTACATTGAAGCAAAACACTCAGACAGTTCTGGCTCGGAGCTAGAAAAGCAGATTATTCAACAACAAAACAGCACGGGTGTTGTTTTGTTTTGCACATCGCCACAACGTACGACTACACTGTCTAATTAATGTTGTCATTTACATATATGTATGTGTACAAACACACACCAACACGAGAGATTGGCATCAGAGCACATATACATAATACTACATACTATATCCAGCACGTGAATATTCGTTCTCTGAAGAGAAAAGCCGCGACGCGTGCTTGTTAGAAATGTTTCCTGCGATTACAATACCAACTTCTTAGATACAAAGATTAATTTCTTACAGCGACACCCATTTTTTGTACTAACTATTCAATGAAACATCTTCACATTACCATTATAAGGATGACTATTGGAGTCAAAGAACAATGAACAAGTTTCAATTAGACGTTTGATAGGCTAAATGAATATCAAGGGTAAAATATCAAAAGAGGTATACAATATCTCTGTGAATTCCTTGGTAATTAATTGACAAGATCTTCGTCCCTTAGATTATTCTATCAAAAGATAAATATTTGTCAGGGTTAGACAGCGGAGTCCACTCGAACAGATACTAATCGCTCCTGAGAAGGATTAAGCTGATTGTCGTTCGTTATTTTCGCTCTACTTTTTCTTATTGAATAATCGGATTATTGATTCGTAAATTCACTTCTATCGTTTGTGTTCTTATGTCATTTAATCAAATGTCTGTTCCTTTTTTTTTTGTTTGCTGTTTGTAGGTAGGAATTTATTTTTGACTGCGTCTTTCACAAAAGCTTCACTGATGAATGAATGGTTGTCGCTTCAATCTTCCAATGTCAATCATATTTTGATTAAACGGCTGACAGCAGATTGAATTAAAATAAAGTTCTACATCAGGTTTTAAAATGAAAATATTTGCGAGATGTACGTTGTTTTTGTAAAAATTAAGAGGGAGGACTGAAGAATGATTGCTATTTCAACTAGCTTAAATTTTTGTTGAAAAAAAGCTGAAATATTGAAATTATTATACCTTTCCTTATGGCGAACCAGTAGCAGGAAGATTAATGAATGTGAACCTGATTCTCACTTCTTCCATTCGTTGATTTAAGATTATTATTATTTTTTTTTTAATTTTTATTCTACATAATTAAAAGAATAAATAAACCGGTTTCTTTTCACACTACGACAAAAAAAAAAAACAAGCAAAGCTCAAAGTGAGGAGAGCGCTTAATTTTGAAATACGAATTCAACACAAAATGGGATTAAGTGAAATATTTCATAACCCGGCTGTTTGAATTTGCTGGTGTCAGATTCTGGATATCCTTCTCGGAAAAAATTACTTCAGAGTGCAAATGAAATAATTAATGAAGGTATAAAGTACGTAACCTGGATATTGTTATCAACTATGTAGCATAATAATTTAACGAAGTGTCACGTTGTCAATGACGTTGACCAGAATGTACGTGAAATAATTACCTATGGGAATAATATAGATGTAGAGAGAGGATCAACACTTGTTTGATTGCTATGCCAGAAGTGACCGGAAAATGAGGCAGAATATGTGACCCAGAGATGTATTGTTTTCTGGGAAACTGAGGTAGGTCTTTCGAACTTGTACAGAAGAAATAGGCACTGTATAAACAAAGGACTAGCGTCAATCATAACACCATGATAATAACATGGTAAAAAAGAGATTAGTAGGCATAAGCTTAAGCTTAAGCTAATTAAGAGGGTCCATGGCCTTGTTAGAGGAGGACTGTGTGTTACTACTCGTTGTCGTTAGATCCAACGGCCTATTGTCGTACAACAGTTTCTAAACGTAGTTGGGATGCCTGAAAAAGCTCAAATACAACTTTTTTCCCAAAACATAGCAGATAATTTTCAATATGAAATACATATTACCTAGGTACTTTTTTCAAAAATTTACAATAAACTTTTAGTAGGTAACTAAAAATAAATAAATAAATAGGGCGGCGCAACAGAGCGAGAAGCCCAGGGGCCTAGCTGATTTCTCACAACCATTAACTTGTGAGAGAATAGAGGGGAACCACAAATTTCTGCCGATTTCGAACGGCTAATAGAGAAAGCGCTTTTCATGGCAATGAATTTACTATCGGAGGACTTACCAATTCCTCGCGAAATACGATACCAGTGAAAAAACATTTATGCCTCTGTTGGGATTCGAATCGAACCAGGTTAACCGGCAGACATGCTAACCATCACGCCACGGGTACCACGTAAAAAATAAATAAATAGGGTGGCGCAACAGAGCGAGAAGCCCAGGGGCCTAGCGCATTTCTCACAACCATTAACTTGTGAGGGAATAGAGGGAACCTACAATTTTCTGACGATTTCGAACGGCTTACAGGGAAAACTCTTTTCATGACAATGAATTTACTATAGGAGGACTTGGCAATTCCTCGCGAAAGGCGAAATCAGTGAAAAAACATTTATGCCTCTATTGGGATTCGAACCACGAACCTCTGGGTTAACCGGCAGACATGCTAACCATCACGCCACTTTTAATAAATATGTACCTTACCTATATTGAGAGACACGTAACATATAACACATTTGCTTGGGGTAAAAAATGAGTTATTTCGAGATCACTGGATCATTCGGAATCCAAATATTTCCATCCTCAGGACAATTATATGGAGTGTAAACCGTCGAACATTTGCCAGTGTATTTGTTTGTTTTTTTAGTAAAAAAAATTTAAAGAACAAATATAAAAAAATCGATTTTCTGATCCTTGCATTTAAAAACTTCCCTCAAAATAAATAAAATAAATAAATGAAAAAAATTTTAGTTTGACTGTTCTTAGTGAAACATGGATCGGGTTAGATGCTTTCCTCAATTTTCTTTGTCGTAGTAAATGTTAAATTTCTGACGAAATTTTTTTGTAAAAACAGAAATGTTTTTTTTTTTTTAAAGGACCCTTCGGCCCCGTTTTTTGTTGTGAAGTTTGGTTTTTTTCAATTGGCAGTCAGTATACGTTTTGTCATCTCACAATTAATAAACTTGCCCCAGAACAACGCTTGGAAATTGTTGTTGCCAATCTACGGCCCAAATTGCTCGAAAAAGCGGCCGAAAATTGGACTTCTCCGATTACGCTTCATATGACCATTTTTCGGCAAAAATAGCAAAAATAGCAAAAATAAGAACTTCTTTTCTTTAAAACCAGTACGATGATAATGAAAATTGCTTTTACGTGTTTCAGTTTTGTCTGTGGCTGGCTACCCATGGTTAGCTTTACCAACAGAAAACCCAATGCCAATTTCAAGCCAGTACATGCCATGTTGTTATGTGAGAAAAACCAACCGCCCAGAAATAGACGAAGAATAAATGAAGCTAACGGCAGACGCTGTACGTAGCAACAATTACATATACATATAAATAAATATAGCTAAGAAGAGATACTTTCAGGCGTTAACACATAAAAAATCTACGAATTCTACAATATGGTTAAGAATTCCTAATCTTGACGAATGGACCCTGAACTATCCTATACACATGAGATCGCACAACCGATCGTTAAATGTGTTCTCTCTTTACAGCTATCAAGGAAGGAATCAAGGAAGATTAATAAGTGATAAACTCGTTAATCTTACATCAAGTTTCTGAGATCAGTAGGTGATTAACTTGCTGATCTCTGTGGTATCACAATGGGCCCTTGCGGCCTAAGTGTGTCAGGCAATGTAATCATTGGCTTACAGCCACTTCCACCAAACCTAACCTTACAGGTATCAACGAATTCAAAAAGTTTTAGATATTTTTTGCATTTTTTTTAGGTGAACGCATAATGTTTCAAGAATATTTTGTCAAAATTTCAAGTATAACGCAGCATAACAGATGATGTTATTAATATTTTTACATTTGCTCGACCTGAGCGCGCTTTTGTTATCTGGCAGCTTTGAAGGGTTTTTTCCAAAACTGTTCTATTTCGGTGCTTCTAATAACTTCAAAACTACTGCACAAAACCAATTTTTGAAAAAGATTTTTTGATATTTTTTTATATAACAATGACAAATGCCCCGATCTTTTACTTTTTTCCCTTTCAACTGTTCCCAAAAAGTGAAAAATTGAAATTTTGAAAAACCCTCCCAGCGTTACCTGTTGACGAAATAGCTATGATGTTTTGATTTCGGATCATCCAGTAGCGAGTTATGAAGGGCACCACAGCCTAACTTTCTTCAAGACGCTTCACAATAGCTGCTGCCAATGCTGTATTTTTTTAATTTTTTTTATGAAATTATTAAATATTATATTTAAGAGTAGCATTGATTTTTTAATAAATAGACACAAACTTTGTCGTCAAAAAAAAATATCACCCTTCCCCTCAATGTTCAAAAAAGCTTCGAGCATTGAGTAGGCATTTAAAAATTTGTAAGATGTTAAAGCGTCGTAAGGACATAAGTTCCCGGGATATAAGTCCCAAGTTTCATTTTGGAAATTTTGTCCCACCTTAGGGTAGTAAAAGTCCCAAAAATGTTTATTGGTTCTTTTGCCTTAGAGCACTTAGGAGAAAGGCGTCAAGGACCAACAATTGTAGAAAAAAAAAAAGGTTTGGATGCCTGATGGGGAATGTTTTGCAAACCATTATCTGGAAATATGGGACACATATCCTATCTTTGCCAGAAAAAAAAATCCGCACTTCTGTTCCTATGGTGCGGAACATAGCTCACAAATCGAAGCTGGGACCTTTGACTCACTCAAGTGGGGCATAGGTATCAAAAATAAAAGAAGGGACTTATGTCCCTGCGCCGTTCGATTTCATTGAAATGGTGGGGCATTAGAGGGTATTAGTAAATTTGAATGTGAGAAGCCGATGAAAGTATTTGATTCAATTAGGAACAAATCTTGAGTAAAACTACCTATATGCAAGGGACAAACTTCTTTTTAGAGTATCCCTATATCCATACAAGAATAGGCATTTCAAAAAAGTTCATAATTTTACGGGTGATCGTTAATGAAAATGGTCCCCATGAAACTGGACTTTTCTGAGCTTGTGCAGTAACATTTTTGTCAACATGTTCTACTTTTTTTTTTTATTATATTCACTTATTTATGAAGGCTGTGTGCTCTGTAGTGTCTTCTTGATTTCCTCAAATCAAATAGTAGTCGTATGGGTGAAAAAGGCTCATGGGGCACCGAAGTGCAGATAAAGCGCAACTGCCCACACCTTCCTCAACAAACTCAATATGGCAAAAATTAAAGAACATTAGAGAAATTTAAAAAAAAACTAAAATTAAAATTAATTTAAACTAATTTGAAAGTTCAGAATTTCAAAAGCAATAAGCAACGAAAATAAAGCTACATATACGAGGTCCAAACATTCCATTTTCTAACAAACGCATCTAAGAAAATAAAATTAGGATTCTCCAATCCGATTTCCGAATTACTATGTACCGTTTTTGGTTGACTACAGACATGGAACAATCCAAAACCGCCAACGCATTCTGAGGTCAACAAGGCGTATACCCCACAGGCGGATCACTAGTGTGAACCAGAGAAGTGAGAGAGCTGTGATCCCTTCGAGATCTCGATGCTCGTAACACCAAAAATAAAGAAGAAGAAGAAGAAGAAGAAGAAGAAGAAGAAGAAGAAGAAGAAGAAGAAGAAGAAGAAGAAGAAGAAGAAGAAGAAGAAGAAGCAGAAGAAGAAGAAGAAGAAGAAGAAGAAGAAGAAGAAGAAGAAGAAGAAGAAGAAGAAGAAAAAAAAGAATTACAACATTCGACGGTAATCTTTTCAGGACAGAAATACTATCCAACAGGCCACTTTGACTATACAAAAAAGGGTGTTAAGTTCATAAGAATGTTGACTATGAGTTCACAAGTAACACATTTCAAGTTGCCAACATATCTTGCTTTGATTTCTTTCTGTTCAGCAAAAACACAACTAAACAAAACACACAAATACAACGCACGTCGATCCACCTAAGCACATATTTTCCGACCACCAACACAAGACAACTCAACAAAAATCCTTGAGTAGCTCTTGTTGAGATAACTAACGAATTTTATTTATTAACGAGAACGAGAATTTTATACATAGAGATAACAGACCCAATATATGCCATAAATAATCATGAAAATTAAATTTCGCACCTCCTCTTCGCAGTAACTCTCCATCAATATAATATTCATGAAGATACCTAAATCACGCTAAAGGTAAAAACAAGGGTTTCCCCAGAGTTCACTTCACATCAATATAATATAATATAACAATGGAATTGAGTAAAGGCCCAAAGAGGACGAACATCAAACGTTGTACAAATTCCAACCTTTTGAGTTTGTAAACCAAAACCTTACAAAATTCTCGTTGTAGATATCACTGAGGTTTTTCTTTGAATCCATACTCTAGAATGTAAACATCCTGATGCGTATACATATACTGAAAGCACATATGACCCTCAAAGGCTATTTGCATTCTCCCTATAGCAATTATGTGGTCGCACAGAGTGCGTGTAATTTGCCTCGTAACATCATATCACATCTATCCTCGACTTGGCAATATTCTAAGCGGCAATAATAAAACCACAAATTAGCAATATATTGCCATTCCTTAGGTCATTAGTCATTCGTGGCCCCAGGTATATAACAAGCCAGGTAGCCCGAAATGCAAACCAAATACTATTCCGATTCGGTTGCCAAGACATTTCCTGTGATAGGCATGCAGCAAATGCACAAAGTCCTTTTCCCTTTCATATATGTAATTTAGCCAAATTGATTTAAACATCCACTCGATGCGGCGGCAATGGCCTCAACATTAAATCCCTTCAAGAACTACAATCACCAAAATATCATTTTCCTCAAATGGCGTAATTATCGTGCCATCGCCGACCGCCCGTCCTCAGCCTAAAGGCTAAAGCAATTACTCAATCAACTTCACTCACGGTCATAATATTCCAGCACACACAGTAAATACGGGCAAAAACGCCAACCCACAGCTAAACATTTCCAATCGCATGTGGGAACTTAAATCGTTTTCTTTTTTATCTACGGCTTTATTGCGTGCATTTGTCTTGACATGATAAACCAGAGCTCCTCCTTAAAGCCTGAACAACAAAAAACAACAACGATTGTGGCAACAATATCGTGTCCTTGTTGGTAATTTTTCCTTTTGTTTTTCAACCTAAAACAAAAAACCAAAAAGAAGAGAGAAGAGAACAAACAAAGACGAAGGATATCTGTCTGGGCAGCAAAAGCACTAGCTGTGTAAAACGTTGATACAGCCAGGGGATTCAAGGAGCAATTAGTCGCTCCGGGAAAGTACAAAATTATACTCGAAAGGCACGGTATCGCAGGCAACTTCATCGAGCCAACAACTGCACAGCACACGCTGTTGTGGCACTACCGATAGTTGCAACAACAAAACGGTGCTGATATCAGGATAGTAAGTATGTACTTTGTATGTAATAAAGGACTTTCTTCCTTTAGCGCTATTTTACTCTAATTTTGATGCCAGGATACCCGGTATCGATTAAGTTTAATCATCGCAACTTACTACAGGTGGATGGATGATGGGGCTGCTACTGCTGCCGCTGCTGCTGCGTGTGTTGTGGTTTGTGGGATATAAGAAAATTATGGATTTGTGTTCTCGCGCGCTACTGGATCTCTTTAATCTATTCCTGTAATTATCCTTGAACTTTTTTACACAAACATATACGCACACACACACACACACACACACACACACACACACACACACACACACACATATATATATATCCTGTTTTTCTTTTTATATTATATAAATAGGTAAGATTTGCTTTGTAGTGCAAGCGATATCATGGGTGATAGAAGATGTGGGGTGTAGTTTAGTTTTATTCTACAAACTGACGGCCTATGCTTTCCTTTGCTTCTACTGCGACAGAGGGCTGTTGTATTTGGAGTAAATGGTGCGGAATATACTCAGTACTGACATTAATTTTCATGACGCTGTACTATCTCTTTGTGGGTGGTGCATGATTCACCCTCGTATTTATTGAGTGGGGAGTTTTTCAAGCAAAAACGAATTTGGAGGACAATCGTTTCTAATCGAAACAGAGATAGTAGCTATGGAAAGGCTTTGATGGATTAACGCCCGGCGGTGTTTTGATTGACGGTGATTTGTAATACATTTGTCTTGAGATTGGAAAAATAAAGGTGGAGGAGGTTACTTTTGCTTTGTGATGACGAGCATATATCCTCCAGCTTAATGGAATCTTAATTCGAAGCTTGATCTAGTTTATGGTGATAAAAGAGAACAAAAAATTTTGTCATAAGAAATGCATCACAAGCCTCCTATTTTGATACCCGTAAAACCAAATAAAAGATGGTTTTTTATGACGAGTGGTTTTCAATCTGGCAATACTTTTTTCGGAGTTGGTTTTTTTGACAGTTGTTCCTTGATTTATGCACAGTTTGGGATTGCCATTTCATCGGGAAAGGATTGAATTGCACGATCACTAAAATTCGGTAAATTAATTTCGACTTTATAAACCAGTCAGTTACCTCCAAGAACGGATTAAACACCGCTGGATCATTTGTGTGGGGTTATATAAAGTGGCTTATCTAGGCAGATAAGCCCGACACGATTGACGCCTTGGAAGAGAATACTCGGCGTGTTATTACTGACATACGGCCCCAAATGCCAAAAAAAAAAAATTGTCGAAATTTAAGCCTCTTGGGTGGAATTTAGTCGACTTAGACGCGGGGCGTGGCTACTTGCACGAAATCATTTTTTGAAGCATAATGCCAAACCCTTATCTCTATAACAAATCTAAATTCTTGGCCATAACATTAAATTATATGCGTTTTATTTCTTCTTGAAAGCCACACGTCTTAAAAAACACCCTCCTTTACAAGATGTAATTTTGGTGGGTGCAAAGCCCCCATTTATTTGGCTCAATACAAGCTATTTCTTAATCTAACTTAAAAACTAAGAAACTCAGTAGCTAAGACTTAGATTAACTAGTTAAGGAGACGAAGTTTTAGGCAGGGAGTATCGATATTAAAGTAAAAACAAGAAGAGTGAGAATTGACAATCCTCAGCATTCGGGAGATGAGTTCATTGGAGCCGTAAGAGGATCGATGGGTGGGAAGAAAGAAGAGGCAGTGATAACGAGTGTTACGAGGGTTAGTAAATTTATAAAGATGGATTCGTTAAGAGCTCAAGGTTTTCACTTTAGGTCAATAATTTGTGAAAGACAAAGACAGGTGTAGTTTTGAAAGTTTTTTTTACTTCTCCAGGAGCATTTTTAAAGCAAAACTGCTAACCTTTGAACATGAAGGAACAAAACTGCGAATCATTTTTTGGGTATCCACCCCACAGTCTTGGATCAAAAGCAGAATATGCACTTCAATTTAAAATGTACAGCATTTTGCTTTAGCACTAATCTTTAGTTTAGTATTTGTTAAAATTCCCCAAGACAACCTGAGTGGAATGAAATGACAAAATTAAAATTGGACAAGAGACGCGTTCTCCGAAAAACAAAAATTAATTACGGAAAAGCCGTTTTCCACAACAACAACAAAAAGACAATGAAGACCCAAACTCAAACTGTAAAACGTAATTTTAATTTCCACCAACAACGCTCTTTGTATTCTCTTTCCCTGTCTAAAGATTGACATACTAAATTTTAATAGACGCATAGCTAAGGGGATCCATTTTTGTATACTGCTACAACAAAACTGTATTTAAATTTCGCCTACACTTCGCTACACCGCTAAGGGTCAAACTTTAACATAAGCCTTAGACAAACTAAGCTATAAAAAGAAGGTACGAAAAACAGAGATGAAAGGCCCTGCATTGAGTTTACATAGAGCAACCTGCTAGCCCGGGTGAAACAACCCCTTTACCGCATATCCTCACGTTTTATTTGCAACACATTCAAAGCAAAAACGTCCCTGACCACCTTTGGGGTTAGATTGGGGTGGTGGCACAGGATATTTCTGTCATTTTTCCCTTTCGACGATTCTATGGATATTCATTTCTCTCTCCTCTTATTTTGTTGTTTTTTATTTTTTCTCTTAGTTTGTTTTGTGATGCTTGCGTTCTTTATTCTTTTTTATTTATTTATTTTTTTTTTCAGAAGGGTGGTGGTTGGGTTTAACAACACGATTTTAATGAAAAAGAATATCCCCTCACATCTCGAAATACCCAAAGCCTGTGGGGGAGGTTTTCAGATGAGAATATGAAAAAAATAAAGAGGCTGGCAGTACCACATGTATGTATGTCTAACTGTGTAGGTATATATTTTTTTTTTTTCTACCGCCAACCTGATGAAATTTTCTTTAAGAGCATCTCTGGCCTCTTTGTTGTGTGTATCTTGTTGTGTTGACTTACGAGTACGTGTTTTGACATTAGGGGTGAGTGCCAGGCCAAGTGGCACTGTGCTATGTGCATAACAAAGAAAGAGGTCCCCATTCAAATCTTGGAATGTAGCAATTATTTTGAGAGCCTGCAAAACATTATTTTCTTTCTTACCAGGAAAAGGTAAGTACAAGAATAATATCGTGGAATATATAATGAAATCCTTTAACTGTCAGGGGGTATTTTTCTAAAATATATAAAAAGAAAATCTTACTGTAGAGCGACCGCAATTTTTCATATTATAGGTATACGTTTTTTTTCGAATGGTTGAAATGAGATTTTTTTTTTCTTTTTGACTTGAAAAATAAATTTATAAATGTCAGGATCCAAATTTCAATGTTTAAATGAATAATTTCTCGTTGATTTTATGTTAAACCAAGGATGAACCAGAGGTAATTTGCATTTTAGGAAATGTAAGCTATGAGCCCAATAATTCAAAGGGGTGGGAATTATCATTATATCAAGTCGAGTAGTACTTCAGCACCACCAAAAAAGAGCTGAGTAGGTACATCTTGATGTTCTGCGGTAATCAAGAATCTCAGCTTCGGCAATAAATCATATTTTCATGTGGAGGATAAAATTCAAAATGGATGAATTTTGTTATCCTATTTTCTTAAAATTGTAAAGGCAAGGGTAAAATTTAAGACTTTTAAGCTAAGCAAAGCTGTGTTTTGCTTCTCATCAAAGTATTAACTCTTACATTAGGCATTCTGAAGACAAACAAATTTAAAAAGAAGCGTTCGTGAAATGAGACATGGCAACGCAACAGTTAGTGATGTTGACATGTTTTCTAGTGATGATCGATGAATGTCATCATCAACTGGAAACTAGAACTCAGTGCTCAAATTTTGAAACAGATTTCAAACGACCTGGAGACTTGACAATCCCTATATTCTAGCGGTTATGACACACTGCAGGGCCTGAACTCTCACTTTCTTTTCTAAAACTCACGAGAACAGCGAAAACGTTCCGAAAGACTATAACATAGCTTATCGCTTTTCAAATAAAATTGGATCGATTGTGCAGAATGTATTTTTCAATTCGAGGACGATTGAAAACTCTGCAAAGTTCTCTAAGTTCTCTAAGTTCTTGGAATCGATTGCTTTGCTCTCCTGTAGAAAAATGTACATATACCTAAGCAAACGACTGATCTGGAGTTACTTTGATGAGTTGTATCTGATATCATTCTTGTACTTACCGAGCCTTTTGTCTTGAATTTTTCCACCAAGCGTTGGAGAGGCTACTTTAAAGTAACTTGAAGTATGGTGGCATATGATGACTTAATTATTAAAAAAGAAAAACAAGTTGCCCATCTACCCTTCCTTTATAAGGTTCACGTCAACTATCTTGACGAGCTTTCAGAAAGAACGATCAAAGATCTTTTGTTTTTTCTCAACACAAATGGCTCTTAAAACCAAATTCGAAGCAACCACCGCCACCGTGTAAAGACCACAGTCGTAGCGATTAGCAACAACTTATGATGGTGAAAGTAAGTCATTCTCATTATTCATGTGAAAGGCATGACCTTAAGACTTAAGGGGTGACATTTTCAGTATGAGTGGGCAAAAATGCTGCTTCTCCACTTCAATATTATTTATGTGCCACTAATAAGATTTAAAATACTTAGAACAGCGATTTCTTCCAATTCTTACAAAAAACACACATTCCCTTCCTCCTTTTCAAGAAGTCTGAGTCATGAATGTTCCCAGGGTTCAAACGTTGCTCGCATTGGAGCACATTTGCTCCACTTTTGAAGAAAAAACAAGTTATGCTCCTAAGCTCGGATTTTCTCGAAGCTCCACTTTTCCCCCTAGAAAGTTTTTTGGAAGTTTGGACCTAAACTTCAGACAACCATGGATTTGAAACTGATATTATAAATAAATAAATGAAGAAAGCAATGGGGGGCAACAATATTCGGGGATTTTGAGGCCTATCGCATTTCAAGGATCCACAATTTTATGCCAAAATCGAACGGTGAAGTGAAATGGTGCTATTCATGGCATTGCAATTCTCTTGGCTTGCCAGTTTCTCGCGAAGGTTGAAACGAATTCTTGGCATAACTTCGCTGTTCAATAAAAAAAATAGCAACTCCGGGGCGTCCAAGTGACAACGCCAAGTGACTGATAAGATGATCAGGTAATTTGGAGTGATTGCGGGTTGACTGCAGCATAGGCAGTGTGGTATGTATGACACGTCATCCCTCAT
The DNA here is from genome assembly GCA_949752695.1 of Melanostoma scalare. Classification (NCBI taxonomy): domain Eukaryota; kingdom Metazoa; phylum Arthropoda; class Insecta; order Diptera; family Syrphidae; genus Melanostoma; species Melanostoma scalare. Next base: position 140,991,862 of record OX456984.1, on the reverse strand, counting down.
GAACCAGAGGTCGCCTAAGTCCATGTCATCAATTTCGTTAAAAAATGTGGTCATAAAGATGAAAAGAGAGAGAGAGAGAGAGAGAGAGAGAGAGAGAGGAGAGAGAGAGAGAGAGAGAGAGAGAGAGAGAGAGAGAGAGAGAGAGAGAGAGAGAGAGAGAGAGAGAGAGAGAGAGAGAGAGAGAGAGAGAGAGAGAGAGAGGGAGAGAGAGAGAGAGAGAGAGAGAGAGAGAGAGAGAGAGAGAGA